>CM061056.1:44065913-45370532 GCA_030762865.1 Paraleonurus japonicus
TACATCTTTAGTGATAATATTATAGTCCCTTAGCTGTTGACTAATCCGAGATAAGTTGAGAACAACAACTTCCGGCTACCATATACTCGGCTTCTAGTGGAAGTAGCTACAAAGGTTGTTTCTTAGACAACCATGAAATCGCTTACTTCCCGAGAAATTGACAAGTTCTAGAAGTAGATTTCCTATCTATCTTGCACCCACCAAAGTGCTGAATCGAGTATCCCGACAACTCAAAATTATCATCAGTTTGGATACCACAGTCCTACATTTATTGTACCTTTTAGAAACTTAAGAATCTTCTTGGCCGCCTCAAGATGAATCTTCTTTGGCTTAGCTTGAAACCGTTGCAGACACCCACCGCAAAAGATATGTCGGAGTATACTAGCGATTAGATATAATAATGAACCTATTAGACCTCGATACTCTGTTTGATCGGTGTCCTCTCCCTTGTCATCTGGATCCATAGAGAAGTTTGTCATCATAGGTATTTTGGCTTCACCGCTGGTACCTATTCCAAAATTTTCAATTAAATCCTTTGCATATTTGGCTTAGCTTATGAAGATCCCCTTCTTAGTCTGTTTGACTTAAAGTCCAAGAAAGTACGCCATTTCTCCCATCATGGACATTTCAAATCTGTTTTTCATGAGATGACTAAATTCTTCACATAAAGATATGTTAGTTGATCCAAAATTATATCATCAACATAAATTTGTACTAATAGAAGATCATTATCAAATTCTTTTCTAAATAAAGGTCTATCAATTTTACCTTTCACAAAACCATTCTAAATTAGATAGTCGACAAAGAATCATACCAAGCTCTTGGTGCTTGTTTAAGTCCATATAGGGCTTTCCTTAATTTGTAGACCTTGTCTCCTTTGACAAAGCCTAGGGGCTGCTCTACATAAACTTCCTCAGCTAAGATTCTATTTAGAAATGTTGATTTTACATCCATTTGAAAAGCTGTGAATCTTTTAAAAACAGCATAGGCTAAGAACAATCTTATGGCCTCCAAACGAGCTACTTTGGTGCAAA
This sequence comes from Paraleonurus japonicus, assembly GCA_030762865.1. NCBI lineage: Eukaryota > Viridiplantae > Streptophyta > Magnoliopsida > Lamiales > Lamiaceae > Paraleonurus > Paraleonurus japonicus. The sequence goes on from CM061056.1 coordinate 44,066,948, forward strand.
GGTTTCATCATAATCAATCACTTCGATTGTGAGTAACCTTGAGCAACTAGTCCGCTTTATTTCTAACCACAAAATTGTTCTCATCCCTTTTATTTTTAAAGACCCATTTAGTTTCAATGACTTTTTGATGATGAGGCCTTTCAACAAGCTCCCCTGATTGCGGTAATCGGGTAAGCAATTTTAAAACAACCAAGTACATCGAACCCAAGGGAAAAAGTATGGCCGTGAGACCCTAGAAATGCAAGTTTTCGATGATTATTGTTGCAAATGCGGTTTTGGCACCGAAAACTCAATACAATGCTAGAATTAAAAATCAAACAACTAAGCAAGCAATTTATCAAACACTTGGTATGCTAGAACAAGTAACAAAGATCAATTGGGGATTGGGGTGCTAGGGATAATATTCATCAAGGAATCAATGATCAACAAGCTATCATTGAATCAAATTGCTAATCAACTAAGATAGAAAGCATAAAACCATCATGCAATTAAGTCTCCATTAATCACACAATGCCTAATGTGAGTATCCTTAGTGCAACTAATCTCTCAATTAAGAAGCACCCAATTCATACAATCATACACAATTATAACCCGATTAATCCCTAATCACGTTAGCTCAACTCTCGCCTATTGCTAGGGTGATCAAACATTAATCTAAAGAGATAAAAATGCATGAAGCACAATTAGAATCACAATTAGGGAACAAACTATCTCAATTGATCAACAATCATTAACAATCATAGCATAAGGCAATCAAATCATCCTCAATTTCAATTATCCCAAGCACAAGAGTATTAGCCCATGGAGCAAAGTGCAAAATCCATGGGTAGAAAATCTAATTGCACAATCAAATAGCTAATCACAACAATTAATGAATTGAAATGAGAAAAGAGGAAGAACACCACCAATTGAATCAAAATGATCACTAATAGGAATGCTTCAATCTTCAAAAGAATCTTCAAATACAAACTCTTCTCCACTTGAATTACAACTTGGAAAGGAAAAACTAATGGATCAAATGCTAATCTAAGGTACAATTAATTGAAATCTATCTAAAACTAACAATCTAATCACTCTACAATGAGAATTAAGCTATGGAACTAGTAAATCGCCTAAAAGCTGCTAATAAGCTGCTATGGGGAAGGTTATGCTCGTGTTTCCGCTCAAATGGCTTTAAAACTAAAATTTTCGAATTTTGGCACCCTCGACTCGAGGTTGGGGCCCTCGAGTCGAGGCTTGTGATGTCGCATCCAAGCTTCTTCAAAAAAACTCCAGCCTCGACTCGAGCTTCGGACCTTGAGTCGAGCTTGCCACTTTCGCCACGATCCTCGACTCGAGGCTCAGCCCTCGAGTTGAGCTTCCTTCAATTTTTGGAATCCTCTCTTTCTGCGGCAACCTCGGGTGAGGTCCACTGGCCTCGACCAGAGGTCGAGTCCAGGAATTTTCTCGACCCGACTTCCACCTCTCACCCCGTTTTACTTTGTCTCGTTCGTCTTCACCGTATGAATGCCGGTACTCTCGGTTTGGTCAAATTCCACCGATTTACCTGAAAATGGGATGAAAAACATAAAAATCCATCAAGTAATACTTTTCAAGAAACGTAGTGATACTCTACAAATTTAGGCACAAATTCTAACACTTTTCACCACTTTTTGCACTAAAATACCCCCTCAAATCATGCATCAATTCACTCCAATCATAATACCCCAAACTTAAAGTGTTGCTCGTCCTCGAGCAACGTAGCAAATAAGCACAAAAGAGTGAATTGATTGCAATTATGTCTCATGGCACCATAGAAGAAATATAAGACAATCGAACTCATCAATGAACTCAAGTATCAATGCCAACTCTCAACTAGCAATCAAGATGAATCATGCTCAAACAAATGCAACATCAAATACTCAAATCATTGCTCCTTCCATGGAGTGTTTCTCTCATCACTCAAGTGTATCAAGGTAAAATGCACTCAATCATCAAATTCACAAACATGCACACCATAAGCTTGCCAAAGGACTCAATATCAATCAGTTTCTTTTGTGTTTCAATCAAGAATCAAAGAGGTCTTTCATCAAGGTTGTAATGTAGGCTCTTTGGAATAGGTAGGTGAATTTAGGTAAGAGTGACTCAAATTAGTAGAGAACTTGAATGATAGCTAAGCAATTCAATACACTTCTCTTTCAATTCTACATCAATCACACTTTTTCATCTTCATGCTTTTGAAAGTTCACTCACCTCCCATCTTTTGAGCTTTCTTTCTTAAGCTCTCAAATTGATTTTTCTTCTTTTCATTTCCACAATTTTTCACAATTCAATTTTTTTCATCTCAACCTCTTTCTTCTTTTTCTCAATCATCAACTTAGCACATCAACTTTCCACCACACTTTACAAGCAATTCACCATCTATTAGCCAACAATCAAGCTCTACTAAACATAGGACAATAACGCTCATAAAAATAGGCAAAATGACTTCGATTTTCTTGGCTTGCCAAAGAATATGGATATTAGGCTCAAAATGGCTTACTAAGGAAATCAAATGTTTTTGGTAGGGAAAAATTTGGCTAAGTCTCAATTCAAACATGGCCTCTTATCATATTCATGAAATCACACAAAGATCAATCTCAACAAGTCCAAGGGCAAATTCTAGCATACATATCCATGAACGATGCACTCACAAAGAAATTAATTCAATCAGTATAAGATGTACGATTCTTAAGGCACAAAAGCTCACGGGCTTAAATTGAGCAATGAATCAAGCATCTTCAATCACATTCATCATCACATAATCATCAAGCATGCTAGCTTCAAGCCACAAATCAACTCATGATCATATCAAAATTCAATATATCTTGCAAATCAAGCACAAATGCACATGTACCTAATCTCAAGCACACTCACTATGTCAACAATTATCACTCAAAGATATGTGCAATAAATCCACAATTAAGCTCAATACATATCAATACAAAAAAATCCATGCAAGAAAATAGGCAAGGAAAGAAGAACACCTCCCCCAAACTTAGACAAGTCTAAGTTTGAAAGGAAGTGTTGTACCAATAAGCCTTCGAACTCCATCTTCCTTCAAGCATGTATAGGACTCATCAAGCTTCCTAGCAATTCTCACAACCTACAAGGATCACAAGACCCAATTATTAAAAGCAACAAAACAAAACAAATACAAGAAAGCAAGAAAGGATGGGTTGCCTCCCATCAAGCGCTATTTTTAACGTCCTTTGCCGGACGGAACTCAAAGAGTTCATACTTCCCTTTCCATGAAGACTTGAGGATCATCCTTGTGCCTTACTAGACCTTCCTTTGCAAAAAGGCAACATCCACATTTGTCTTCCAATAGGAGCTTTCCTCCTTCTTTGATCTCCTTCACCGTCAAGACTTCTTTGAGTCTCTCCACTCCTAGCAATCGACTCCAATTTGATTCGCTCCACACCACTTGATCTCCAACTATGAAGCTTGCTTCCTTTTTCTCAAGTGGCATCTTTCTCTCTTCTAACACCCCCAAACTTAAGCATTGCTCAAGCCTGGTCATTTTCTTCTCACCATCTTCAATCTTTCTTTCTCTCGGATCAAGCATAGGTTCAACGAATGCTTTTTCCTTCCTAAGATCATCAAGAGAAACACAAGACTTATTAGCAATCACTTTACAAGAAGGAAAAAATGCTCATTAATCAAAGAATTAGAAGTAGTAGAAGGTGTAGAATCATCCCTATCAATGGAAGGGTATAAATCAATGATCTCAATATATCCACACGTCTTCTTCTCCAAAGTACTTGGAGCATCTTCTTCCACATCTTCTTCCAATAGAGCTCTTGAAAACGTCACCTCTTCTCCATTAAAGCTCAATTTGAGCTCCCCTTTTTCGACATTAATCATGGCTTTTCCGGCGGCAAGGAAAGGTCTACCAAGAATGATAGGTGTTTCAAGCTCTTCCTTCATATCAAGCACTATAAAATCAACCGGGAAGATAAACTTGCTAACTCCTACTAATACATCTTCAACAATCCCAAAAGGATGAACATAAGATTGATCCGCCAATTGAAGATTGATATTTGTAGGACTCACCTCTCCTAACTCCAACTCCTTAAATATGGATAAAGGCATAACATTGATACTAGCTCCCCAAATCACATAAGCCTTGAACTTTCTCATTCTCTCCAATTTCACACGGAATAATAAAACTCCCCGGATCCTTTAGCTTTTGAGGTAGGTGTCTCTCAAGAATCTCCTTGCATTCTTCCACCAATTTGATCATACCCTTCTCATCCCATCTTCTCTTCTTTGACCTGATTTCTCTCAAAAATTTCTTGTAATGGGGAATTTGCTCAAGGGCATCTAAAAGTGGAATATCAACATGCAATCTTTTAAAAACTTCCAAAAACTTACCAAACTCCTCATCAAGCTTCTTCCTCCCAAGTCTTTGAGGATAGGGAACCGGAGTGGGTTTCATGGGAACTCCCATGCATCTTTCGACTTCTCTTCTTCTTTTGAGCCTTCCTTTGCTTTGATCTCTTCACTTTCCTTCTCTTCAACCACACTTTCTTCAATCACCTCTTCTTTCTCCACCTCTTTCTCAACTTCAACTTCCTTGGGCATCTTTGGGCCTTCATATCTAGCAACACTCCTTAATTGAATAGCACTACAAAACTCCTTTGGATTAGGCTCGGTGGTAGATGGATACTTCCCCTTATTTTGCAAATGATCTGTTGGTCCCACTTAGTTGAGTAGATTAGACAAAACTTGAACTAGCCTTCTAGGAAAAATCTAGAAGGGGAGGTTGAATAGATTTTTCAGATTTTACAAATCTTTCAAATCTTATTCAAAACACCAAAGTTACACAGCAATGAATTCAATTTTAAACTCAACTTTATTCGGATCAAAAGCACCGATATTTAGTCTAACTTGAATTCTCAAATTAATCTTTAATTGATAAAGTGAAATTGAAAGAAGCAGATAAGCAAAGTAAAGCAATAAAGAACACCAAGATTTATAGTGGTTCGGATTATGAATAATCCTACATCCACTCTCCTTCTTCAACTTGAAGAAGGGACTCGCTACCACTTACTTAATCCAACTTACAGTTTACAACTCGTGAAGATCTTCAAATCTTCAATCTCCTAAATTCTTCTCTAAAATCTAACTATTACGGTGAGTAGTGAACTTTAAAGATTACAAGTAAAATGTTCTATAAACACTTAAAAAATTTTAAAAACTCTTTTGAAAACTTGTGAATTGATTGTGAAGATAGAAATCAATTGTGAGTAATGTGTGATTCGTGATGTAGTTACGTGTTTGAAAAATGAAACTAGACCTATTTATAAGTCTGAAATGACAGTTAGTTTGTTAGCCGGTTCTAACAAATCAAAACTATTCAACAAACTTAATCTTGAAAAGCTGCTCTGCTCCTCGGTGATTTATCCTACTCGTCTGCGGTGACTTGGTGAAGACTTGTCTTTCTTATTATACTCAACTTGTCTTGACCTCGTCTCGAGCTCTTCATTATTGTCTCCTGCATATGACTAGATTTGAGTTTGTCTCAGGATGACTTGCAACCTTACAGTCTTCAATCGACTTGTTCGATCCTCGACCTAGTACGATCGACTTAGCACCGGACCTTGAACTCAATTTGTTCTTCATAGTCGTGCGATCATCTGAATTTCTTCTTTTAATTCATCAAAACCTTCTTGATCTAACAATTTCCCCCTTTTTGATGAAGTTAAAACCTACAAGAAAGAGACACACTCACATCTGAAGTTAGTCATAGTTAATCAAGATTATCGAGATAGGCATACTAGAACACATTCATACATTGAATCGGATTTATTCAAGTTAGAACACTTAATTCACACTTAGAAAAATTTAAGAATATATTCTTAAGTTTTAAATTTTTCGAAAATTTAGACTTAAAAAAATTTAAGTCTTAGAGTTTAGAAAATTTTTAAAACTTAGAAAAATTTTAAGACTTAGAAAAATTTTTAGAAAATTTTATGTCCGAGATGAGAATTTCCTCGGATGATTAATACTTAGAAATTTTTTTTTAAATTTTCTTAAAAGCAGTAAAGAAGGTTTTTAAAAAATAAACCAAGATAGATCGAGATAAGTCAAAGTATATTCATATCATATTTACTGATTACAAAAATTGATGCTTTGAGAGAAAAATAAGATAAGAAAGGGAAAATCCTGTTTTATCGAGACTCCCCACCGATCTTCCTCGGGAACCATCAGCCGATTGAATACTCGCCTCCTCACCGCTTGATCTCCTCCTCTGAACAAGTCCAGACTCGGCCTCGCCCTTTGAACTATTCCCTTTATCCAATCAAGGTCCAGGATTCATCTGATTTCTTGGCGGGAATGGCATACTCAAAAGCCGGAGATATCAGTTAACATTGAACTCCTCGTCTGCTTCTTTCAACGGTCGATCGTAGAGACCTTTGTCTATCTTCTCCATCCACTCATGCCAAGCTAAGTCTGGATCTTCTTGAGTTGATCCAGAGTTTTGAGAATGTACCAAGTAGTACATCCACATCCCTTCCAGATTCTTTGACATGTATTCCTTCTCATACTTGCCGCAAGCCGGCTTCGGTGGAGCATTTGTTAGATGAAATGGTCTGAAGTTAGCGCTACTTAAGTCTTTAACCAACTATTTCCGCTCAGTAGCTACTCTAGAAGACATCGCTTCCCTTTTCTTTCCTTACCCTTCTCTTTTCCTTCTTTCCGTAATACTCATTTTCTCTCTTCATCCTCTTAATCTCTTCTTACGAAAGATTTGAATAATCAGCCTCTCTCTTTCCTTTTCCTTTAGCAGCAGCTCTCTGAATATATATCACCGATCTTGGCTCACTAGCTGCTACTTCCTTGCCTTTCCCCTTGGCATCTTGATTCGACTCTTTCAGCCTTAGCCAAGAGTTTTTCGCTTCTCTTCTCCTCCTCCTTCTTCCTTTTCTCCTCATCCTCCTCCTTCCTCCAATTGACTCACCCTCACCGAGAGCAGCTAGCTCATCGGACTTGAGTTTTAAGTCTTCTGAGCTGCCTCCGGATCAGCGGTGTTGGCCTTTATGACTACTTCTCTTGGTCTCCTCGACCACACTGTAAGGGTTTGTCTCTTCTCTTGCTCATCTCTTTCCCCCTTTTTAACTTCAGAAGCCAAGTTTGTCAATTTTGCATCGAGATCATTGCACTTGACTTTGAAGTCGATTGGTCCACCGCCATTTCATTGACAACCATCCGATTATACCCTTTCACCTCTTCTTTCGGTGCCTTCATTTCTTCCTCCATTTCCCTTACTTTTTCAGCCAAGATATAGAGTTAGTGACAGAATAATTTTATCGTAAAGTTTTACCTCAACCTCTTTCATGCCTGGCAAGCATTGTTTCTGTCACCGCCTCCACCATCTTTTTGTCCTCTGTTTCATCTTCCTCTTAAAGGTAGAGTTTATCTTTTTCTCCACTAGGATGAGGATTGAGGATATAGCTGAAGCAAGGCTCGGTCACCTGTCATCTTCCTTAGATGAGGAATCGACGAAGAGGGAGATTTATCTTTTTGAGTGGGTGGGAGGGGAATAGAGTGTGTTTGGATAGATGGAAGGAGAGAATAGGAAAAGGTAGGAATGGATGGAATTTGGACTTGAGGGAGAGGAATTGGTTCGGCAGTGTAGAAGATGATGATGGTTGAGTTTGTGTGTCGGGGTTGGAGTGGGAGATGAGGTTTGGATTATTGGTGAAGTTAGTTGAGGTATGGGGTGTTCTGTTTCAGGAGTTTAGTTTGAGTTTGACCGTTGAGGAAGTAGACTGCTCAAGAGGCTCGAGGTACCACTGGGTTACCTCTTCATTGCCTGGTTGGGCTGGTGGGATGATACTGAATTTGAGGCTCAAGTGCCACCTGAGACACTTCTTCATTGCCAAGTGCAGGGATAATGATGGAGAAGATGATAAACTCGTACTGATTCCGGAATGGTAGGAAGAGCAGCTTCCTTGGCTGGAGAGGAGGGAACTTCTAGTTGTCCAACTTCACCTGCTATTTTCAAGACAGTACTTTCTCAGTAGCGAGTCATTTGTGTCGATCTGCTTTGCTCACGAACTTTCTGTTTTGGAGGAGCCTTGAGCTTTGAGATGCTTTTCTTGGTCTCCTCACTAATGGAATTTCAGCTTCTTCTTCTTCCTCGTCTTCGAGGCGACTTTGGTAGAAGCACAGATGACCATTCTCCTTTCTTCTTCTCGCGCTTTTACCGGCCTTCTCTTTTTCCTCCTTTGGGAGACCCTTGGTACAACAAATGCTGTTTCTTGGACTGGGACCACAACAGCTTTCTTCTTGTGTTATGACCTCACTGCAGTACCTCAACCGTTGTTTCCTCGGCCACTTTCTCTGTCTCTCGTGCCGGCTCCCCCTCGGGCTCGCGGCCGAGTCCCCTAGCTTCTTCATCTGCGCCGCCAGCCTTTGATCTCTGGCTGCATCAGATTCATCATCTGAATCTGGGACTCCTCCAAGCCTTTTATTCTTTGTGAGAATGTCTTTCTCGCTTGGAGTACTTCTGGTACCTATTCTCCGCCGGCTACCCTATTCAGCCTTCAATCAAGACCGTTATTTTGTTGAATAGGTGACTATTGAGTTTGGCACCCATCCTTCAGCAGATGATTTGAAGGTAAGCCTCTTCTTTTCTTCCTTCACTTGTGAATCAGCAATTCCACCCGGTTTACTTGGACTCCATCCAAGATTGCTCTCATCACACACAATCTGGGTTTGGTTAACCCATCATGCGAACTCTGTTCTCCCAACACAGATTTCGTCACCATCACATAAGCAATCAAAATTTCCTTCTCAATAAATTTTTCTTCAAATCCCTACGGGTTCCTCTGTATGTAATCCCTTCCATCAAATCAAATGATTCTTCCCAATCGTCTTCCTTGTATGTCAATGGATTAACTCCCTCCATTGATGTGTTGAAAATTCTTGCAATGTTCTCTGGAGTAAGAGAGAACAGCTTGCCAATCATTGTATCAAACCCTTCCCGGGTATCCCTCATATTTGCTAAGAATTTCGCCCTCAAAGAAATCGCCAGCTTTATATCGAGGAGATTTCATCGATAAAAATCCCCTTAATCTTGATGCCTCCAAACCGAAGAATTGCTTTGTTGATTACGGATCCCGAGTGGTTTCAAAATCTACATACATTTCTCGCCTTCACTGTTTTTGAATAGTCTTCGTTCATTTTAAAACCAGAGATGTTTGTAGAAATATATGTAGGTTTGTGGATTTTAGTGGTTTTGGAAGAGGAAGCCATGGTAATTTGTTTGAGAGAAAAAATTTACTGAGAAAAAAATTTACAGAGAAAATGTGCTTGAAGAAATTGTGAAAGTAATTTTCTAAAGCTGAAGAAGGTAAGTTTTTAAACCCGAGAGAGAGAGGGAAAATTTGATTTCGGTGAAGATGATACGTGGCGTAATCTTAGGAAACATTAGTTTTAACCGTTGATTAAGAAATGTGCGTTTAGAATATCAACGATCCAAATGATAAAACCGCTTCGAATTCAGGCGCGTGGCTTTAACGCGTCTTGATTTGTGTAAAAGTAATCGCTTATCCTACGGATTCGACTAATAGGTCTCGCTTTATGCAGAGGTAATTAGTATACTGACGTAAGCCAAAATATACCTTTCTTTGCATAAAGGTTTCCTATTTCAGATCGGGTTTTATCGATTTGGTTAAAAATGATCTTGTCTTATATTCTTAAGAAATTCCTCCGAGTCTGATTTTGAAAACACAGAATTTTAATGCCAATAATTGAACACAACATTTTCAATTCAGAAATTCATCAAGATTATTTGAAAACTAACATACTTGAGATAATTATTTTGAAAACAATATTTTTCAAGAAATGTGTAGACAAAAGTGAGGTGATTTTCAGATTAGAGAGTTTTAGAACTGATTTATCAAGGTTGGCACACATGTTTCGCAATCAAACTCATCAAAACTATCGAAGGCTGAGGTAGATCGGATAGGGTGCGAGATAGTCATCTGCTTTTCAAGAAATCAGGTGACTATTATTGTGCCCTAGTCTCGATTTACCAAATGTCGAATAAGTAATCATCAAGTCGGATAAGGTCAATATGACTAATCCTTGATTCTTGATTCCTAAGAAGGAAATCAATGATATTAGCTACTTGATTGTCCTTTGACTCATATCTAGTCGATAATTCTTTCTAGGCATTTATTTAAAGAAAGGAAAGAAAGAAATAAGGAAAACAATTAACAGATGCAAGCAATGATAATTAAAAATCACCAATGATGCATCAAGTAATCCTAATTCTAAACACAATTCTTTAAATCTAGATTCATCTAATGGTTTTGTAAGAATATCTGCTCTTTGTGATTCGGTGGCTATCTTCTTAATTCTAATATCATTCTTTTCCACATGATCTCTAATGAAATGATGTCGATATCTATATGCTTACACCTAGAATGCAAAACAGATTGTATGTCATGGCTATTGCACTATTACTATCACAGTAAATAGGAACAGATGATGTTTGAATGTTATAATCTCTAAGTGCCGACTAATCCAGAGGAGTTGAGAGCAACAACTTCCACCGCCATGTATTCAGCTTCAATTGTGGAGGTGGCAACAGATGTCTGCTTCTTAAATAACCAAGAAATTAATTTGTTGCCTAAAAATTGACAAGTTCTGAAGTGGATTTCCTATCAATCTTACAACCTCCAAAGTCTGAGTCTGAATATCCTGCCACCTCAAAGTTGTCATCACCGGGTACCATAACCCTACTTGCAAAGTCCCTTTGAGATATTTAAGGATTTTCTTAGCAGTCTCGGATGAGTTTTCTTGGGATTAGACTGGAATCTTGCACATACCCCAACCGCAAAAGCTATGTCTGGTCTACTTGCGGTGAGATAGAGAAGGGATTCAATCACCCACAATACTCCATTGCATCTGTGGGTATCCCCTGCTCATCCGAATCCATAGAGAAGTTAGTTGCCATAGGTATTTTAACTTCTCTACTAGTAGTCATCCCAAATTTCTCTAGGTCCTTAGCATATTTTGTCGATGTATGAATATACCCTTACTCATCTCGCTTAATCTGCAAAACCTAGAAAATATGTTAATTCACCCATCATTGACATTTCAAATCTATTTTTCATGAGTACACTGAATTCTTCACACAACAATGATTAGGTGAACCAAAAATAATATCATCTACATAGATTTGAACCAACAAGATGTCACCATCTATCTCCTTTCTAAACAGAGTCCTATCTATTTTACCTTTTGAAAAACCATTTGATATCAAGAAATCGGATAAAGTATCATACCGAGGCTCTTGGAGCTTGTTTCAATCCATATAGTGTCTTATTAAGTTTATAGACCTTGTTATTGATCTTAATACACGGAGACTGTTCTACATAGACTTCCTCAAGTAACACTCCATTTAGGAAGGCAGACTTGACATCCATCTGAAAGACCTTGAAAGATTTATAAGCAACAAATGCTAAAAACAATCTTATTGCTTCTAATCGCAATCGCAAAGATAGGTTTCATCATAGTTTATCCCCTCGGTCGTGAATAACCTTGACCTACCAATCTTGCCTTATTACGAACAATAACATTGTTTTCATCTGCTTTATTTTTAAACACCCATTTGGTACCTATAATCTTTCTATGTAAGGGTCTTTTCACTAATTCCCAAACATTTTGTCTTTCAAATTGATGCAGCTTCTTCCTGCATGGCTGTTATCATTGGATCTCGATAAAGCTTTCTCAATAGACTTAGGCTCAAGAAGAGATACATAATACCGAATGGACTCTCGAGTCCGGCATCATTCGTGTTCTGCACACTACTTGATGGGTCTCCGATAATCGATCGGTGGGATGATAGCTTCTCATCATTTTGCCTATTTGAGTAGAAGGATCCTCATCTTGAGACTCACTGGCAACTCGTCTAACTCTGCCCGAGCAGACGTTTCCCCATTCATCTGTCTGACCCTCGCCGATCGGTGATGTCAAGGGTGTTTCCTCGGATGGAGTCTCAAGAGGAGTTGTCTTCGATTATCAGATGGGGATTCTTCTTAATCTGAATCAAGACTAGGTAAATAGACAGGTTCTATGTTTAGTTTTAGTTAGTTCAATCTTATCTAGATCATTAGAAATTTGATTCACTTTTTCTCGAGAAGGAATACAATTCATCAAAAACCACATGAGGATTTCTTCCACACAAAGAGTTGTCTTGTTGAAAACTCTAAATGCTTTGGAGGTGTTAGAATATCCCAAGAATATTCCATCACCGCCTTAGCATCAAAAGTTCTCGCTTAGACTTCCCATTGTTATGAATGAAACATTTACAACCAAAACTCTAAAATATGAGATTCTTGGAATCTTACCCTTCCAAATCTCATATGGAGTCTTACCCTTGTCTTTAACTACCAAACACATTGGGTATAACAAGCCGTGTTGATGGTTTTAGCCCGAGAACTCGTGAGGGGTTCCATACTCGGCTAACATGCTCCCGGCCGCCTCCTTCAAGGTTCTATTCCTTCTTTCAACTACTCCATTTTGTTGTGGAGTTCTTGCTGATGATGTCTCATGAATAATTCCACACTCATTGAAAAAGTTAGATAAACAAGAATTTAAAATTCAGTGCCCTTATCACTCCTTATTTTAATAATATTAACACCTTTCTCATTTTGAATGCATGCAAACAGATCGGTGATCTTGTTTATAGTCTCATTTTTCTTGAAAAGAAATATAACCCAAGTGTACCTAGAAAAATCATCTACCACAACAAGAGTATATTTCCTTCCACCTGAAGCTGAGAGGTGAAACAAGTCCAAACAGATCAAGATGAAGAAGTTATAAAACTCTTTCAGATGAGGAGGTGTTAATACTTTTAAATGAGTGTCTGGCTGTTTACCTTTTGACATGCATCACATTTCGATTAGGAGAACAAAGTTTCTCGGGTAATCCCTTAACAAGATTCTTTCTAGCCAGCTTACTAAGGGTCTTGAAGTTCGGATGACTAAGCCTCTTGTGTCATAGCCAGTGAGATCATCTCCACCCTTAGCTATCAGACAAGTATTTTTAGGATAACTATTAAAGTTGGCTACATATACATTACCATGTCCGAAGCCGAGTTAGAAGTACCTTGTCGAGGAACTATCTAAGATATCACATTTATCTTTAGAAAATTTGACAAGAAAACCTTTATCACAAAGTTGAGAAACAAATATGATTATGTTTTAAACCTTCTACAAAATATACCTCGGATACACGAACATCCTTGATAATCAAAGTACCTACTCCTTTAGTCTGTCCACAATTGTTGTCTCCAAATAATACTCTAGGACCATCAATATTCTGGAAATTTGATAGTAGCTTCTTGTTACAAGTCATATCGTGAACAACCACTGTCTATGTACCAGATAGAAGCTAAGATCTCCTCCTTGAGTGATGATCCTGTGAATCCTGTAAAACATATTAGTTATAAGGTACCCTAGTGATCTTAGGTCCTTGAAGGTCAAACATCACTTTAGGTAACTAAACAAACATCTCATTTCCTAATAATAAATCGAATTGAGTGCCTACCAAATCTGTCTACAATTATATCATTTTTAAATGATAATTTGTTGTATTCAGATTTAATAATTTTCTTGAACTTAGAAAAAGTGGGATAGCATCTACTTCTCCCATCAAAAGGACTATAATAAGAATTTCTTCTTATCTTAGTTCTTGGAACTCTCTTAGTCGATATGGAATCCTCGGCTGAATTTTTGTTTTGAGACGGGAGATGCGATCCTTATCGACTAAGTGGTTTCCAAGGACCAATTCTAATCTCTTTTGAGGTTTCAGATGCCTTCACAAATTTCCTAGGTTTCTGAATATCGATTTATTATTTCTATCATAACCAAGACTGTTTTATCATGAGATTTTTGGGAAGTACTAAAGATATGATCTATTGCTGATTGTGAGTTATTAAGTTAACTCATTTTGAAGACAAGCTTCTCATTATCCTTTTTAATTAATTCATTCTCAGCACAAATCATCTCAAATTTGTCTTTTAAAGATTTCAATTCATTTTCTAATCTTTCGGACAAGGTGGTGATGTACTAGCCTCGGCCTGGGGTAAACATTCCCCCTTGAATGTTTTCTCGAGACTTTGAATAGTTCATTGTTGGGTCCCTTTAGAACGAGTTTAAACGCAAAAACAAGATACCCTCTAGTGATAATCTAGAAGGGGGATGAATAGATTATCAAAAACTTTTGCAAGCTTAGATGATCTATCAACTCCAAAACAGATTTCTGACGGAAACAAATTTTTGTTTATACTCAATTCAAATAGGATCTAAAGCTTTGTCGGATATCAAATTTTGCAGTCAAGAAACAACTAATGAAAACAAGTAATAAGCGGTAAGAAGAAATAACACGATTTATAGTGGTTCGGATCAAAGCGATCCTACGTCCACTCTCCTTCTTCGAACTTGAAGAAGGGCCTTCACTTACTTTCTTCCTTCTTTCTTGCTATCTTACTTACAATGATGAATCTTGACCTTACAATGAATCTTCCTAACTTCGAATATCTATGGCTTGAAGATCTAATGAAAAAGTGTTCTATAAACACTAAGAATCAAGAACGTATAAAAGCGTTCTTGAATGTGTATGATTCTTTGTTGCTTGCGTATACAAAATATAATGAAGAGTGCAGTGTCAAAGTTAATTCTAAATTGATTTCTATTCCTATTTATAGAGAACTCCTCTTGGCGATTGTAACTTCTTTGATCGGTTATAACAATATAACTGAATTACGTAACTTCTTCTGAGTTGTTGAAAGCTGCTTCTTGAATCTTTGCATAATATTTTTCTAACACCTCTTCATCGATGTTTACTTCACCTCGTCTCCATCTTCTTTTCTGTCTAGACGTTTGTCTTGCTCTTCAACAATCTGTGCTATCCTTATGCGATATCTTGACCTTGTCGATATCTTGACCTTGTCTCGATATTCTCTTACATCTGGAAATCTTCCTCATCGATATCTTGACCTTGTCGATCTTCTATACTTAGTTTTATTTACAACGAAATACTTCACTGTCTATACAAGATGCTCATTTGGTCATCCTATTTTACACTTTTAACACATCAAAACTAAATACAAATTTCTTTTCCTAACAATTTCCCCCTTTTTGATGATGTTAAAACTCAGCTCAAGAAAAGAAATGTTAGTAATCTTAAAAATGTAAAATAAGCAATTAAATCACATAATCGAGGTAACTAGAACAATTAGTGTTATTAACAGATGATCGAGAAAATCATGAATCGAGATAATCGTAACAATTTGATTACATAATCGGATATTTAAGAGTTAGAAAATCAATACATTTCAGAAATCAAGAGGTTAATCAGATTAGTTTTTAAGAGAAACAACAAAGATTGAGAGTAGTTAAAAAAATTTATTCACAGTTTACATCGGTAATCATGCAAGTCACACAAAAATAGATAAGATGAGAGAAGTAGAAGACTAGTCATACCACCTATTTTCTTACGGAACATTGAGCCAGTCAAAGACCCGCTTCTTAAGTGAAATAGTTTCACCTCCCTCTGCAAGATCATTTGTGGCTTCGCTTTGATTATCACCGCTTAATCTTCTCAAGGTCCGGATGACCATCGGTGTTAGAGGGTTCCATCTGAGAATAAGGCTGGTGCGACTACATCGAGTTGAATTCTTCATTTGCAAGGTTGACAAGATATTGATACATCTGGGGTCCTTCTCTTCCAGCCAATTATGGAAAGCTTCGTCTTCATCGAGTCCCCACTTAATCACTTTGCGAGACATGAAGCTGGAAAATCCAGTCCACTTCGAATGGCCTCCACCTTGCACGATCTGCCATTAATAACACTTCTTTGGGGACTACTTCGCTTCTATGATATGGCCTAAGGACTTCTTCCCCTTGCTCATCTGTTATCTTCTCGAACCCATCTTCTAAGAGATCGATCATAATATTTTCCGCCGCCTTCTCCTGCTCTCTTCTCCTCTTAGCCTCCCTTCTCTTATACTTCTCCTTCTCATCTCTTTTTCTTTTCTCGATCTTTTCTTCTGCATCTATCTCAGCTTGTGATTTCTTTGGAACTTGAGCTGTTTCTAGATGATCCGAAGGAGATGTAATTTGAGCGAGGTTCTTGCACAGGGCTTCTTTTGTGGGTTCGAGATCTTGTCTTCCTCACAACCTTCTCTGTCTTCTCCTCAGATTTCTTCTCTTACGCCTTTAGCGATTCTTGAGATAACTCTTCAATTTTCATGCTCGAGCCATGATCTTATCCTCTTGCTCGTCTATTCTTTTCTTGAGCACACTATCTTCCCCCTTTTTAGCATCGGCAAATCGGGTATTGCGAGATAGTGGCTACTTGTTCAATTTGACTTACAAGCTCTTCTCGTACATGCCCCGTCTTATGATCAAGCTGGTCATATCTCTTCTTTTGTCCGACCTCGGCTCGTCTAAACTCATCATCCATGAACCGCTTAATGCTCGTAAATGCGCCTATCTTTCTCGAGCAAGCCGCATCTTCGTGGACTTGATGAAATGATGCCTCCTTGGCTTTCCATGCTTCTCTTACTTGCTCCTCAACTGAATCTTTGATTTCAACAAAGGCGTAACGAACGTATTGTTTAACCCATTCATCTTGAGAATTCATCTCCTTAGCAATCGTTGTCTTAACGGCGGCCATCATTCTCTCATGTCTTAATCCGGAGAAGTATAGATCAATCTTGGTTTTTTCGTGAATTGCAGCTTCTACATTCTCCTTGATTGATGATGAGATGACATTTGGAACCGGTTGAAAAGCATTTAGACATGCGGTTTTAGATTTTGAACTTACTGCTTTCGGGGCTTCTACGTCGGATACATGACGCATATGTGGAGGGCAAGATCTGTTCCTCGAGATAGATCTATTTCTTCGATGTCACTGTTTGCACCTCAACAATCTGCTCCGTTTGTGCCTCCTCAGTATCCATCCCGGTGGCTCATCGGCAGCTCCACCGGTTGCCATCTCGGGCTCATTTTCAATGCCATCTCCGGCCAAAACTTGCTCGGTTTCAATTCCTTCTCCAGCCAACTCGCTCAACTTGCCTCTCTTCCTCTGCCTTTTAAGAGCTTCCTCGGTAGCTGGCATGTCTATGAAATATACCTGTGAAGGATATAATCGAAGAACATGCTCTCGGTTAAAATATCCATAAAGGATTTGAGCTTAGCTCTTTTCGGCACTTCTTTCTCCCATATCGACAGTTGTTTCCACCAACCTCAGCTATGAGGATAGCTGTCTCCTCAAATCCTCCTGTCCTTAACCTCCATAGAAGCCATACATCCACTAGCTCTTCCAAAAGCTTGGGTTCATTTTGAAGGTTATGTTCTTTGTGGAGTATGAACTTCTTCCCTATAATTCTCAAGGACTCTTGTTGGTCCCATGACTCCAGGACGGATTTGGGAGTAAGGAGTAGAGATGAGGTTCTGTTTGGGATGAGGAAAGAAAAGAAAATGGGTCAGATGAGGGTTGGGATGGGGTTGGACTTTTGGAAGTAGACCGATTTAGAGGCTCGAGGCGGCGGCCTTGTGCGCCCCTTCATTGCCGGGGTGAGATGATGTGGGTTGGGTGTCATCGGCCTCGAGATGAGGAAGATGATGATGTGGAGGATTGGGATTGCTCGGCTTCTTCGGTCTCGTCTCCGGATGAGACTTCAACTGTCTCCTCTGCCTGACTTCCCAGCCGCGACACTTCCCCCTTGGGAAGCTGTCATCTCCTCCTCTTCTTCCTCCTCAACCTCAGCCTCGGTTTCTTCCTCCTCGATGAGGGATCATCAGCTAACACTGTCTCCATTTTTTTCTTTCCCTTGGCCTTAGAAACCTTCTTTTTAGGTGATGGAGGTGGGGTGTCTCCTTCGAGTTCTGTATTGCCAAAGGGTTTCTCATCCTTGATGAGCAGACCCTTTTGCTTTGTGAACTTTTCACCCCTGTCTGCCGATCTAGCTTATGCATCCCAATTTTGTGTTCAAGTATGATGGTGATTCTTGCCATCATACTTGTTATCTTGGTCGGCGACCACCTTATTAGCTCCTTCGACACCTCTTTCTTTACAAACTTCTTCCTTTCCTCCATCATTCGAGAGTACACTGTCTGAGCCCAATTGATATCAGCTCCGTCTATGATGGCTCTCGGATGACATATCCTTGGCTTAGTCAATCCGTCGTGACTCTGCTTTGCTCTCCCGATATACACTTCGTCAAAATGAGCATCAAGTCGATATTTTCTTCTCAACATCCCCTTTTTCAAATTTCGCGGTTTTATTTTTTTCCGGGATTTCCTTGCCATCATCCTAAAACTTTCTAAATACTCCTGCTTTATATACAAATGGATTTCCACCGGTGATACTTAGACCAAAAATTTCTCCGATATCGGCGATGGACACATGAATTTTCTTGCTCTTTCCCAAAGTACGAATCTGGTTTCTAAACCGATTACGTAACTTTGGCTGCAGTCAAGAATTCCGCAGCAAGATCATCAAGTGTTTTGGATTTTGATGGTTTCGAGAGAACAGTATCGCCTTAAGCCTCTCGTTTCTAGTAACTCCAAAATCTCTCTTGTTTTGTGGTCCGTAGAAACTTTCCATTCTACATACATCTCGATTTTGTTCGATCTCTGATAGAAGCAAGATCATACTTATACTTGATTACTGGTTTTGAGAATCCGCCATTGAAAGCTTGATTTTGAAGGTTTTTGAGAGGGAAAAAGATTTTTGAGTGAAAGCTGTATAGGTAATTATGTGCGTAAGTTATTATGCACACGATCTCCTATTTATATGGAAAGATTTAATAATAAACAATTATTAGAATAATAATTGCTTGTAAAAGTGTAAATATAGCCTTTCGAATCACCATTAATGCAATTATGGCATTTATTTTGAAAAGTGCACGAGAATAATATTTAATATGTCGCGCGTGAGGTTGAGACGGTTCATATTTCGAAACCGCCTTCACTTACGGCGCGTGAAGTACACTCGGTGTATTTCAAAATTGAATTTGATAAAATTTCGGGTCCATAGTAACTTCTCCCCTGACACGATTACTAATTTAAGAAATTACTTTTCGATTAATTGGAGAGATGCAATAAAATATTATTATTTTTAGAAAACAAAATTTGAACCCTTATTCTTTAATTTTGTAAAACAAAATATTTTATTTTCTTGAGTAACTTCATTTTTAATGAATGATAGAGTGAATTATGATATTAAATTCATATATTAATTATATGAACCCAATATTCATAATTAAAAATATGTAAGAAAACTTCTGATTTTTCTCCTTATGCGGTTTGATAGCATCATTTATGCATTTCTTGTAACCTTTGAACAAATTGATCTTGTCTTGTATTTCGAATCTTGTTACTTTATTCTCGTGAAATCATAGACACTTAGAAAAATTGTTAGTAACCAGAGTAAGTCGGATAAGGTTCAATAGTCATCCGATTACGTAGGAGAAAGTTGACTATTACATCCTTATCTGATTTACTTATGTCGAATAAGTAATTATCAAGACAGATATGGTCAATATGACTAATCCTTGATTCTTGATTCCTATAAAAGGAGATCAATGATATCAGCTACCTGATTGTCCTTTGACACAATCTTGTGCGATAATTCTTTCTAGTCATACTATACTAAGATAAGGAAAACAAGGTTAATTCAAGAAGATTTGATCAAGAGATGATTAAGGAACCATCTAATAATCCTAATTCGATAGAAAGTTCCTTAAACCTTGTTTCTGCAAGAGGCTTTGTTAATATGTCTGCTTTTTGAAAATCGGTAAGAATTTTTTCTAGTACGATATTGCCTTTCTCCACATGATCTCGAATAAAATGATGACGAATGTCAACATGTTTGCATCTGGTATGTAAGGCGGGTTACGGGTAATAGCTATGGCACTATTACTATCACAAAAATTGGTACATCTTTGGTGATAATGTTATAGTCCCTTAGGCATTGGTGATCCAGATAAGCTGAACAACAACTTCCACCGCCATGTACTCGGCTTGATAGTAGAAGTAGCTACAGAGGTTTGTTTCTTAGACAACCATGAAATCGGCTTACTTCCCGAGAAATTGGCAAGTTCCGGATGTAGATTTCCTATCTATCTTACACCCACCAAAATCAATACGAGTATCCGACAACTCAAAATTGTCATCAATGGATACCACGAGTCCTACATAGATTGTACCTTTCAAATATTTTAGAATCTTCTTTGCGGCTTCAAGATGACTCTTTTAGGTTTAGCTTGAAAACGTGCACATACTCCTACCGCAAAAGAAATGTCGTCTACTAGCGATTAAGTATAAAAGAGATCCAATTAAACCTCTATCTTTGCGTCGATCGGTGTCTTCTCCTTTCTCATCTGGATCCATTGAAAAATTTGTCATCATAGGTATTTTGGCTTCTCGGCTGGTACCTATTCCAAATTTCTCAATAAGATCTTTAGTATATTTTGCTTGATTTATGAAAATTCCTTTCTTTATGCTTAATTTGAAGTCCAAGAAAGTATGTCATCTCTCCCATCATGGACATTTCGAATCTGTTCTTCATAAGATGACTAAATTCTTCACACAAGAGTAGGTTAGTTGATCCAAAAATAATATCATCAACATATATTTGAACTAACAAAAAACCTTTATCGATTCTTTCCTAAATAAAGTTCTATCTATCTTACCTTTTACAAAACCATTTTGAATTAAATACTCGGATAATGTATCATACCATGCTCTAGGAGCCTGTTTAAGTCCATATAGAGCTTTCCTTAGCCTATAGACCTTGTCTCCTTTGACAAAACACGGAGGTTGTTCTACATAGACTTCTTCGGCTATGACTCCGTTTAGAAATGCAGATTTCACATCCATTTGGAACACAAGTAAATCTTTTATAAGCAACATAAGCTAAGAACAATCTTATGGCTTCAAGACGAGCAACCGGTGCAAAGGTTTCATCATAATCAATTCCCTCAGATTGTGAATAACCTTGTGCAACCAATCTAGCCTTATTTCTTACCACAATATTGTTCTCATCTTTCTTATTTTTGAAAACCCATTTTGTTCCAATAACTTTTTGATGATGAGGTCTTTCAACAAGCTCCCATACATCTTGTCTTTGAAATTGATTTAATTCCTCTTGCATTGCATTTATCCAATTGGAGTCGATTAGAGCTTCAGGTAATAGTTTTAGGTTCAAGTAAAGATACATAACAACTAAACATGCAGTCTTGGTTTATCTGTGTCCTTGTCTCTGACTCCGAATCTAAACTTCCAATTATCTGCTCACTGGATGATAAGTCGATACTCGTTTACCTTTATCTTTTACTTTGGATATGAAGTCTTATCTGAGATATTTTCATCAATTAGTTCTCAGATTACCTTCGGGAATATCTCCTAGTCCATCTCGGTAGTGTAGTCGTCGATCGGATGACATGGAAGAACTCTCGGCTTCCTTATCTTTATTCTTGTCCGGTGTGTCTTCCTCATCTGATTCGACTACGGTAAATAGAACTTGACTGATTTCTTGATGTTTAATCTGTTAAGATCTTCACTATCTTGGTGACATCATCCGTACTTTCGGACTTAGAAATTTCATCAAAAACAACATGTGGTGTTTCTTCCACACATAATGTAATCTTGTTAAAAACTCTATATGCTTTAGATACGGATGAGTATCCTAAGAATATCCCTTCGCAATCTTAGCATCAAAAGTTCTTAACTTTGATTTTCCATTATTATGAATAAAACACTTACAACCAAATATATGGAAATATGAAATTTTTGGTATTACGCCTTTCCATATTTCATAAGGAGTTTTGCATTTATCTTTCACAATTAAACACCTATTTTGAACAAAACATGCGTGATTAATGGCTTACGCCCAAAACCTGTGGAGTGTCATACTCGAGATAACATAGTCCTTGCGGCTTCTTTCAAGGTTCTGTTTCTCCTTTCTACCACTCCATTTCTTTGGGGTGTTCTTGCAGATGATGTTTCATGTGCTATACCATTCTCGAGACAATAGTTAGTAACAAACGAGTTCGAAACTCAAGACCTTTATCACTTCTAATATTGACAATATTTAGTCCTTTTTCATTTTGAATTCTTTTGAGGAATTCTGGAATTTTTATTACTGATCTCATTCTTTTTGTACAAGAAAATAACCCAAGTGAATCTAGAAAAATCATCTACAATCACTAAAGTATACTTTCTTCCTCTAAAACTTAGAGGTGTAATGGACCAAAAGATCCATGTGCAAAAGTTCCAGAATCCTTTCAAAGCGAGGACCATTTATTGTTTTGAAAGAAGTTTTGGTCATTTTCCTTTTTGACAAGCATCACAAACATGATTTTTCGAAAATATTTTATCTGGAAGTCCTTTGACTAAAGATTTTCTTGCTATTTTGTTAAGAGTTTTGAAATTTAAATGACTAAGACGTTTATGCCATAGCCAACTTAAATCTTCGAACTCTTAGCAATAAGACAAGTATCCTTAGAGCAACTCTTGAAATTTGCAATATATATATTACCTTGTCTCGACTCGTAAGTAAAATATTTTCATTTAAACCATCCAAAATAAAACATGCATCATGGGTGAATTTTACACAATATCCTTTGTCACAAAATTGAGATACGCATAAAGTAAATTATGTTTCAAACCTTCCACAAAATATACTTCATTAACCTGAATATCTCCAATCATCAAAGTTCCAACTCCTTTGGTTAGACCAAAATTGTTGTCACCGAACATTACTCGAGGTCCATCTATTGTCCGATAGTTAAAAAGAAGTCTTTTCTCATAAGTCATATGCTTAGAACATCCACCGTCTATATACCAAATGACTTCAAGAACATCTTGTTCAACTATCTCCTTATCCTTCTGCAATCACAAATTAATTCTTAGGTACCCTTTGTGTATTGGGTCCTTTTTCGTCAAGTTGATACTTAGGTATCCAAATAAAAACATCCAAGTTTTTCGTAACCAATGATTGAATTTTGCAACCATATCTATCCACTAATATTAGACTATCTAGATCAATTTTATTTAATTGATCTCTAGTGATTGTCTTATATCTTGGAAAGAATGGATACGACTTGCTTCTTCCATCGAAACCATTATACTTTGGAAATGACTTTGATTTAGTCTTTAGATTTCTTTTTGAAACATTTCTCCTCATCTCGTATTTTCTCTTTTGAAATATCGGATGGGGTGATTTGCTCCTTTGATTTCTTTGGACTAAGTTCTGTCTTTTCCATAGTCTTAGTGGCTTTGACAAAGACTCTTGGTTTGATAGGATCATTTTTCATATTCCTATCAAAACCCAATCCAGCCTTATCACTAGGCTTCGAGGAAGTATCTTGAAGATGTTATCAATTGTAGACCGAGAGTTATTAATATGTCCTAACTTGAGATTTAAATCTCTGTTAGTCCTTTTAAAATTCTCATTCTCCATATTGATATTTGAAAATTTAATTTTTAAAGAACTTAATTCTTTTTCCAACTCATTTGGTTTTCTCGGACGAGGAACTAGTAGAAGTCTTTGGTGACATTCCCCCTTGAATGTACAATCTAGATTCTTCCTTGTCCTGTCTCGATATTCCTTTGTCGGACTAAGAATTTGATCCTTTAAACTTAAATTTTCAGTCTCTATCTGTTTATAAGCGAGATAAAGCTGTCTTCGAGATCTTTTAGAAGTTTGTTAATAAGACATGAATCGATTCGGACAAGTTATCATTATCATTGTCTGAGGATGAGTAGTAGTTTACCTCCTTAGCCATTAGGCAAATGTCATTGTCTGACCCGAAACTAGATGAGGATGAAGATGATGATGTCTCTTGTGTTTCCTCCTTTTCGGCCAAAGAGCTCGTTGATACGCATACCTCCTATCCCGTTTCTTCCTCTTTTCTTCTCTTTCTCTAGGAGTGAGTTGAGGACAATCATAGCTAAAATGACCGGGTTTATTGCGGGTATACTGAGATATCACTTCTTTCGACTTTGGACTATTCTCACCTCGTCTCGATTGGTGATTTAAATCTTTTCACTGGATCATTCTTTTTGTCATTGTCTGAATACTTCTCTTCCTTGTCCGATTTATAATTTTGACGATTAAACCTATCTCTCTTATTCCTTTTATACTTCATCTTGAGTCTCTCATATCGTCGATCAATAAAGCCATTTCCTCCTTTCTTGACAAATCGATGCCTTAGAAATCTTGTCGAATCTTCTTGATGAAGAAATGCCACAGTCTTTCAAGTAGATGACTCTGCCTCATCTTCTTCATCTTCAATTTGTATATCATATTCCAAGGCTTTGGATGAGAAAATAGAGTATGATGTGAAATAGATGACGAGTTACGTGTAGCTTTGAGGATATTTGCTTTTTCTCTCCATCTTTTGCTTAATGATCTCGAGTACCTTATTATTAATTTCTTTCTCGTAATAGGTTTTACCCAAATCAAGCACTTTGTTCACCAAATTGGTCAATCTTACATCCAATTGATCCACAGTTTCTCCATCTTTCATCTTGAATGTATCAAATGCATGTAAAAGCTGATTGCAACTTGTTTTCTTTAACTCTGCTCGACCCTTCACAAACATTTGCAAGAGTCTTCCACATATCCTTAGCGCTTTTACATCTTTTTACCTTTTCTATCCAGTCTTTGCTCAACGTTTCTATAATTTCTGTCCTTGCTACCTGATCCAAATTGTGAATCTTCCTTTCGTCATTTGTCAAATCAGCACTTTTCTTTTCTTGTTGACTTCTTGTAGTAGAAGATTCAGCTCCAGTACTAACAACTCCATGGTAGAATTTTATCGGACCTTCCTCAAGAACCTCTTCCATACGGTCATGAATGGCCTTTAAATGATTCTCCATTCTGAACTTCCGGTAATCATATTCTTCGATAGAAAAATCTGGTAAACTCCTGGATTTCTTACTTTTGACGAGAAGACATTGTAATTCAAGATGCTAAAAACAACTTATCGTAAATGTTAGTGACTCGGTGATAAGAAATCGATTTCAATGAAAACTCGGATATTTCAAGACCACAAATCTCTATCGAACAGACTTAACACCTGCTCGATACCACTTGTTGGGTCCCTTTAGAACGAGTTTAAACGCAAAAACAAGATACCCTCTAGTGATAATCTAGAAGGGGGATGAATAGATTATCAAAAACTTTTGCAAGCTTAGATGATCTATCAACTCCAAAAAGCAATTCTGACGGAAACAAATTTTTGTTTATACTCAATTCAAATAGGATCTAAAGCTTTGTCGGATATCAAATTTTGCAGTCAAGAAACAACTAATGAAAACAAGTAATAAGCGGTAAGAAGAAATAACACCAGATTTATAGTGGTTCGGATCAAACGATCCTACGTCCACTCTCCTTCTTCGAACTTGAAGAAGGGCCTTCACTTACTTTCTTCCTTCTTTCTTGCTATCTTACTTACAATGATGAATCTTCACCTTACAATGAATCTTCCTAACTTCTGAATATCTATGGCTTGAAGATCTAATGAAAAAGTGTTCTATAAACACTAAGAAGCAAGAACGTATAAAACGTTCTTGAATGTGTATGATTCTTTGTTGCTTGCGTATACAAAATATAATGAAGAGTGCAGAGTGTCAAAGTTAATTCTAAATTGATTTCTATTCCTATTTATAGAGAACTCCTCTTGGCATTGTAACTTCTTTGATCGAGTTATAACAATATAACTGAATTACGTAACTTCTTCTGAGTTGTTGAAACTGCTTCTTGAATCTTTGCATAATATTTTTCTAACACCTCTTCATCTGATGTTTACTTCACCTCGTCTCCATCTTCTTTTTCGTCTAGACGTTTGTCTTGCTCTTCAACAATCTGTGCTATCCTTGTCTCGATATCTTGACCTTGTCGATATCTTGACCTTGTCGATATTCTCTTACATCTGGAAATCTTCCTCGTCGATATCTTGACCTTGCTGATCTTCTATACTTAGTTTTATTTACAACGAAATACTTCATTGTCTATACAAGATGCTCAATTTGGTCATCCTATTTTACACTTTTAACACATCAAAACTAAATACAAATTTCTTTTCCTAACATTCATCACCTGCTTGCCTTTGGCTAGAATGCGAATACGATCTTTTAAATTCAAATTTTCAAACTCTAGCTGTTTATAAGCAGCCAAAGACATCTTTAGATCTTTCAATAATCCTTGAATAACGGTTTGATTATTATCTCAAATGCATTTATAGGAATCATTATCAAGAAGAATAATATACTACCTCTTTGGCCATAAGATAAATTTCATCGTCGATCCAAAATCGGATGAGGATGATGAAGATGATGATTTTCTTGATTCTTTTTCCTTGGCTAGAAGAGCTCTTTGGTCTGCAAATCTTTTGTCTCTTTTCTTTCTTTTCTCCTCTCTTTCCTTAGGAGTCGGTGAGGACAATCATAGCTGAAATGTCACTGGTTTTATTCTGGTGTAACAAGTATCATTCTGTCGACTTAGGACTAGAAGGGTTTCTTTTTGCAGAGATCTGAACCTCCTTGTCGGCTCCTACTCTTGTCATCATCTGTAAAATCATCTTCCTTTTTTCTTGACTTGGATCTGGATCTGTCCTTACCTGCAAACCTCAATTTGTTACACTTATATTTCATTCTTAATTTGTCATACCTTTTGGTGAGCAAAGCCATCTGCTTCTTCGAGAGATAGATCGGCTCCCTCTGATTAATTTGTCATCTTGTCTTCTTTGTTGACAAAGGCAACAGACTTAGATGATGTGCTTGACTCAACTTCATCTTCCTCGTCTTCAATTTGGATATCATACTCTAATGCCTTAAGATGTGAGAACAAGGTATGATGTGTTATTGAGGATAGATTTTGTGTGGCTTTGAGAATGTTAGTCTTCTCTCTCCACCTTTTGCTTAAAGACCTCGGCACCTTGTTGTTGATCTCTTTTTTCGGTATATGTTTTACCCAAATCACCGCTTTGTTCGGAAGATTAGTTAATCTAACATCCAGTTGATCAATGGTTTCTCTTTCTTTCATTTTAAATATATCAAAGATATGCAATCGATTGCGGCTTGTTCTCTTTGACTTGATCGATCCCTCACAAATCCCGGCAAGAGTTTCCCACATTTCCTTGGCGGTCTTGCATCTTTTCACTTTTTCTATCCAGTCTTTACTCAATGTTTCAATAATCTCTATTCTAGCAACCTGATCCAGTTATGGATCTTTCTTTCATCACTAGTCGATTACGAGCACTTTTTCTCTTGTCGACCCTTGATTGGTGATTCGGTGCCATTCTTTGGTGCCTCCATGATAAAATTTAATAGGTCCTTCTTCAAGAACCTCCTCCATCCTATCATGGATCGCTTTGAGATGGTTTTCCATCCTTAATTTCCAATAGTCATATTCTTCAATTGAAAATTCGGGTAGACTCCTTGATTTCTTGTTTTTGCCGGATGACATGATGAGATAAGACAATAACAACTTACACAAACTGATTAGTAGCAGAGTTAGTGAAATAAAGAAGATGAAGATAATCAAGAGATAATTTCAAAATCTTGGTTAAGACCTAAAATTAATATCGAAACGACTTAACAACTCCGATACCACTTATTGATCCCACTTAGTTGAGTAGATTAGACAAAACTTGAACTAGCCTTTCTAGGAAAAATCTAGAAGGGGGTTGAATAGATTTTTCAGATTTTACAAATCTTTCAAATCTTATTCAAAACACCAAAGTTACACAATGGAATTCAATTTTAAAATCAACTTTATTCAGATCAAAAGCACACTAATATTTAGTCTAACTTGAATTACGAAATTAATCTTTGATTGATAAAGCTGAAATTGAAGGAAGCAGAGATAAGTAAAGTAAAGCAATAAAGAACACCAAGATTTATAGTGGTTTGGATTATGAATAATCCTACATCCACTCTCCTTCTTCAACTTGAAGAAGGGACTCGCTACCACTTACTTACTTTCAATCCAACTTACGGTTTACAACTCGTGAAGATCTTCAAATCTTCAATCTCCTAAATTCTTCTCTAAAATCTAACTATTACGGTGAGTAGTGAACTTTAAAGATTACAAGTAAAGTGTTCTATAAACACTTAGAAATTTTTGAAAACTCTTTTGAAAACTTGTGAATTGATTGTGAAGATAGAAATCTGAATTGTGAGTAATGTGTGATTCGTGATGTAGTTACGTGTTTGAAAAATGAAACTAGACCTATTTATAAGTTTGAAAAGACAGGTTAGTTTGTTAGTCGAGTTCTAACAAGTGAAAGCTGCTCAACAAACTTAATCTTGAAAAGCTTCTCTGCTCCTCGGTGATTTATCCTACTCGTCTGCGGTGACTTGGTGAAGACTTGTCTTTCTTATTATACTCGGCTTGTCTTGACCTCGTCTGAGCTCTTCATAATTGTCTCCTGCAGATGACTAGATTTGAGCTTGTCTCGGATGACTTGCAACCATACGGTCTTTCAAATGACTTGTTCATTCCTCGACCTAGTACGATCGACAGCACTAGACCTTGAACTCACTGTTCTTCATAGTCGTCTCGATCATCTGAATTGCTTCTTTTAATTCATAAAAACCTTCTTGATCTAACATGATCCACTGTAGAAGAAAGTTTCCCAACCGTTGTGGCCAATTGTCCCACTTGGTGCTCAATAGTCTTGAACCTTGTGTCCATTTGATTCCCAATGTCATCTAGCCTTGATAATTAGCCTCTAACCTCTTCACAATCATCCCAAGTAGCTCCTCCGTAGTTGCCTTCCTCTCATTATTAGGTGCTTTGGCACCGGATCGATTCGAGAGGAAATTGAACGGCGGCTCTTGAATTAGCATAAGAAAAATTTTCATGTCTCCTCCAATTGTTGGCATTAAATGTAGCTTAAGGTTGAGGTTGAAAATTACCTTGAGGCCTATTTTGATATGGCCTTGCACCTTGGAAATTGCCTTGATAATTGCTTTGATATCCTCCTTGGTATGGAGGCCTTCTCATGTAATTCACTTCTTCAATAAGCAATGGACTTGGACACAAATAAACTTGAGGAATAGATGGACTCACATTTTGTTGAGCTTGAGAAGTAGTAAGGGCTCCCAAACGGTCCATCATCGTCATCATCATAATCTTCATAGATTCAATCTCCTCCACATGGGATACTCTATGATGAGCTCCTCGATTCACCGACACTTGGAAAGAATCTTGGGCAATA
Organism: Paraleonurus japonicus; assembly: GCA_030762865.1. Classification (NCBI taxonomy): domain Eukaryota; kingdom Viridiplantae; phylum Streptophyta; class Magnoliopsida; order Lamiales; family Lamiaceae; genus Paraleonurus; species Paraleonurus japonicus. The sequence continues at coordinate 44,096,232 of CM061056.1, forward strand.
TTCTCCATAATCTCATTCATTTGCCCCACCGTCTTCGACCAAATCGAACCATTAGCATATGCATTTAGAAAGGATCGATCACCATCCGTCAAGCCATTACAAAAATACATTATCGTTTGCTCCTCCGGAAAGCCATGTTGGGGACAATTAATAAGCAACATATCGTATCTCTCCTATGCTTCCGGTATAGTCTCTCCTTTCTTTTGACGAAAGTGTGAAATCGTCTCCTTGGCTTGCACCGTCTTTGATGGCGGATAAAAATTCATCAAGAATCTTTTGCTAAGGTCCTCCCACGTACTAACGGTTCCGGGAGGGATAGAATTGAGCCATGCTTTGGCTCTCCCCTTAAGAGTAAAGGCAAATAGCCTTAGCTTCTTAGCATCCTCGGACACTCCATTGTACTTCGTGGTGTCGGAAATCTCTAAAAATTGTGTCATGTGTTGATGAGGGCACTCTTCTTCATCTTTCCCTTCAAATTGCTTCTCTCTTAGCATCCTCACAAGCGCGGGACTTATCTCAAAATTATTCGCTTCAATCCTCGGCCTTGCAATTCCTTCATAATGCTCACAAAGTTGAGGCTCAAAGAATTCCCTTAATGGCCTACCTTGAGGTGGAGGCTCTTGCAACGGTTGTGGTTGGACTTGTGGAATATGAGGTGGCTCTTGATATCTCGGCTCATGGAGGTATGGCATATGAGGATAGTATGGTGGGAATTGTTGTGGATGAGGTGGATAGTATGGATATTGGTGAGCTTGTGGAGGGTAGGGGTATGGATTTTGGTAGGAAAATTGATGTGGTGGTATCCCTTGAGGGAAAGGGCAAATTTGAGCATTATAAGGCAAATTGTGCCCATTACCTCCTCCATTCTCTTGCACTCTCCCTTCTCCATTGCCATTGACCTCCCTCAACATGAGGTTCACCAACTCTCTCTTTATGCAACAACTCTTCACCTTCCATCATTTCTCGTCTCCTTCTCCCACGATTTCTACGAATTGTAGCTTCAATTTTAGGATTGAGTGGCAAAGGTGGAATACCACTAGACCTTGTAATCATGCACCTACAAACCACCAATCCAAGTATCAAAATCCAACAAAAACAAACAACAAAACAAAAATACAACACAACAAGTAGCCACTTCAAACAATTCCTAAGTCTCACTTAAGGTGCAAAAACTAATTCCCGGCAACGGCGCCATTTTGATTGCGGTAATCGGGTAAGCTATTTTAAGACAACCAAGTATATCGAACCCAAGGGAAAAAGTATGGCCGTGAGTCCCTAGAAATGCAAGTTCTCGATGACTATTGTTGCAAATGCGGTTTTGGCTCTAAAACTCAATACAATGCTAGAATTAAAAATCAAACAACTAAGCAAACAATTTATCAAACACTTGGTATGCTAGAACAAGTAACAAAGATCAATTGGGGATTGGGGTACTAGGGATAATATCCATCAAGGAATCAATGATCAACAAGCTATGATTGAATCAAATTGCTAATCAACTAAGATAGAAAGCATAAAACCATCATACAATTAAGTCTCCATTAATCACACAATGCCTAATGTGAGTAACCTTAGTGCAACTAATCTCTCAATTAAGAAGCACCCAATTCATACAATCATACACAATTATAACCCGATTAATCCCTAATCACGTTAGCTCAACTCTCGCCTTTTGCTAGGGTGATCAAACATTAATCTAAAGAGATAAAAATGCATGAAGCACAATTAGAATCACAATTAGGGAACAAACTATCTCAATTGATCAACAATCATAGCATAAGGCAATCAAATCATCCTTAATTTCAATTATCCCAAGCACAAGAGTATTAGCCCATGGAGCAAAGTGCAAAATCCATGGGTAGAAAATCTAATTGCACAATCAAATAGCTAATCACAACAATTAATGAATTGAAATGAGAAAAGAGGAAGAACACCACCAATTGAATCAAAATGATCACTAATAGGAATGCTTCAATCTTCAAAAGAATCTTCAAATACAAACTCTTCTCCACATGAATTACAACTTGGAAAGGAAAAACTAATGGATCAAATGCTAATCTAAGGTACAATTAATTGAAATCTATCTAAAACTAACAATCTAATCACTCTACAATGAGAATTAAGATGTGGAACTGGTAAATCGCCCTAAAAGCGCTAATAATCGCTATGGGAACGGTTATGCTCGCTTTCCGCTCAAATGGCTTTAAACCAAAATATTTTAATTTTGGCACCTCGACTCGAGGTTGGGGCCCTCGAGTCGAGGCTCGTGATGTCGCATCCATGCTTCTTCAAAAATACTCCAGCCTCGACTCGAGCTTCAGCCCTCGAGTCGAGCTTGCCACTTTCACCACTGATCCTCGACTCGAGGCTTAGCCCTCGACTCGAGCTTCCTTCAATTTTTGGAATCCTCTCTTTCTGCCGGCACCCTCGGGTCGAGGTCCCTGGCCCTCGACCAGAGGTCGAGTCCAGGAATTTTCTCGACCCGACTTCCGCCTCCGACCTCCGTTTTTGCCTGTCTTGTTCGTCTCTTCACTGTATGAATGCCGGTACTCTCGGTTTGGTCAAATTCCACCGATTTACCTTAAAATGGGACGAAAAACATCAAAAATCCATCAAGTAATACTTTTCAAGCAAAGTAGTGATACTCTACACATTTAGGCACAAATTCTAACACTTTTCATCACTTTTTGCACTAAAATACCCCTCAAATCATGCATCAATTCACTCCAATCACTCCCACACATCTTGTCTTTGAAATTGATTCTTCTTCTTGTATAACATTAATCCAATTGGAATCGATTAGAGCTTCAGAATTGACTTAGGTTCAAGTAATGAAACATAACAACTAAACATACAATCTTGATTTAATTGTGTCCTTGTCTGGACTCGAGTCTAAATCTCCAATTATTTGTTCAATTTGGATGATAAGTCATTACCCTTTTTCCTTTGTCTTTTACCAGAGATGAAGATTTGTCTCAAATATCTTTTTCAAATGATTATGTGTTACCTTTAGAAACTTCTTCCGATTATACATTAAGGTAGTTGTCGATTAGCTGACTTTGAAGAACTTTCAGGCTCTTTCTCTTTATTTGAGTCCGATTCTTCTTCCTCGTGTGAATCTGATTCTCGGTTCATAGAACTTCATCATTGATCTTTTGATAGTCATCTTATTTAGATCATCGATATCTTTGTAACGTCATCCTGCAACTCTAGACTCAAAGGTAGATTCATCAAATACAACATGTGATGTTTCTTCCACACACAAGGTTGTCTTATTAAAAACTCTATAAGCTTTAGACACAAAGATCAAGCTCAAACGGGAACTCGAGCCTAAAATGGTTGGAAAGGTCCAGTGTCTGCCAACCACGCTTGTATTGAAAAATCGGGAATTCCATTGTTGTGAATGAAACACTTACAGCCAAAAATATGAAAATATGAAAATATGAAATTTTGGGTGATCTACCCTTCCATATTTCATAAGGGGTTTTACACTTATTTTTAACAATCAAACATCTATTTTGAATAAAACAAGTAGTATTAATGGCTTCGCCCAAAACTCCGTGTGGAGTGTTATACTCGGATAACATAGTCCTTGCATCTTCTTTTAGTGTTCTGTTTCTCCTTTCAACAACTCCATTTTGTTGGGGTGTCCTTACAGCCGATGTCTCGTGAGCTATACCATTCTTAGTACAATAGTTAGCAACAAGTGTATTAAGGTATTCAAGACTTTATCACTTCGATTTTAACAATACTTAATCCTTTTTCATTTTGAATTCTTTTAAGAAACTCGAATCTTTGTCATAGTCTCATTTTTCTTGTACAAGAAAATAACCAGTGAATCTTGAGAAATCATCTATAATTACCAAGGTATATTTTTTTCCACCGAAACCGAGAGGTCCGACGACCAAAGAGATCCATATAAAAAGTTCCGAGCCCTTTCAAGAAGGACTATTTATTGTTTTAAAAGAAGTTTTAGTCTGCTTTTCCTTTTTGACAAGCATCACGGACATGGTTCTTTGAAAATACTCTATCTGGGGAGTCCTTTGACTAAGGATTTCCTTGCAATTTTGTTAAGAGTTTTGAAGTTTAAGTGACCAAGACGTTTATGTCATAGCCAACTTAAATCATCCTGAACTCTTTGCAACAAGACAAGTATCCTTGGGACAACTTTTGAAGTTAGCAACATAAATGTTACCTTGTCGACTCCAACTAATAGTATATTTTCATTGATACTATCTATAACATAACATGCATTACAGGTGAATTTGACACTAAAACCCTTATCACAAAAGCGTGAGATGTACAACAAATTATGCTTCAACCCTTCAACATAATAGACCTCACTGACTTGAATGTCACCAATCATCAAGGTTCCAACTCCTTTGGTTAACCCAAAATTGTTGTCTCCGAACATGACTCTTGGTCCATCTATAATCTGATAGTTAGAAAGTAGACGCTTCTCATAGGTCATATGTTTTGAACAACCACTTTGTCAATATACTGCATTTACCTCAAGAACATCTGTCCTTTCTACTATTCTTGTGCCTTCTTGCAATCACAGATTATATTTTAGGTACCCTTTGTAAATTGGGTCCTTCTTGGTTAAGTTGGTGCTTAGGAATCCAGATAAACACATCTATATTTCTTAAAACCAATGATTGAAGTTTGCAACCATATCTGTCTACAATATAAGACCTGCCAAGATCAATCTTATTCACCGATCTTTTGTAATTGTCTTATACGGTGGGTAAGAATGGATATGATTTGCTCCTTCCATCAAAACTATTATACTTTGGATGAGACTTTGACCTAGTCTTTGGTTCTACCTTAGGAACATTTCTCCTCGTCTCGTATTTTCATTGCGGATATATCAGTGAGGTAATTTGTTCTTTAGATTTCCAAGGACTTAATCTTATTCCTTCCTTTGTTTTGGTAGCTTTGACAAAACCCTTGGTTTTACAGATCATCCTTCTTATTTCTATCAAAACTCAATCTCGTCTTATCACTAGACTTTTGAGAAGTACTCAAGATTTTATCTATTGTAGGTTGAGTGTTACTAAGAAGTCCTAACTTGAGATTTAACTCTCGTAGTTCTTTTAAAACTCTCATTCTCTGAATAAACACTTGATAATTTAATCTTTAAAGCATTCAATTCTTTTCTAACTCATCACTTTTCAGATGAGGAATTAGTGATAGTCTTAGGGCCGACATTCCCCTTGAATGAACAAATTCGACTTTTCACTAATCCTAGTCCGACTTTCCTTGGTTAGAATAAGAATTTGATCCTTTAAACTTAAATTTTCAATCTCTATTTGTTTATAAGCAAATAGAGCAGTCTCCAAATCCTTCAAAAGTTTATTAATAAGTCTTGGATCCGATTCAGATAGGTTTTCACAGTCATTATCGAAGATGAGTAATAGTTTACCTCTTTAGCCATTAGACATATATCATCATCCTGATCCGAATCCGATGAAGATGAGGATGATGATGTCTCATGAACTTCTTCTTTCTTAGCTAGAAGAGCTCTCTAATCTGCATATCTCCCGTCACGCTTACGTTAGGATGTATACTATAAGCTTAGCTTTTTATATGAACATTTTTTGATATGAGATTCTTTATGATCAAAATACTTGCTTTTATGATTGTTACATATATCATTGTTTTTGTCCATTAATCTACACTTGTAGATAACATGGTGTGTGGTGTTACACGAGAAGATCATGCTATCAATTCCTTATAGATTATAAATAAGAGCTCACAACCAAGATGAATTTGGACAAACCATTGGAACGGTTGTGGTGTAATTTGGTATTAGTCTATCTTGACTATAAAATTGCACTAGTACATTTTGTATGTACTGAGCAGACCATATGAGGTTGTTCACTTACTTTCTTCCTTACTTCCTACTAACGCTTTACAAGAACTACCTTCACCTTACATGTTTCCTTCTTGAATTAAATTATGGCTTGAAGATATGAATGATAGTGTTCTACAAATACTATGAAAAACTATGAACGTAAAGTACGTTCTTGTGTGTGTATGCAAAACTTTGTGAGTGCTTTGGATGTGTTACAAATTGCTTGTGATTCTTAAAATTGCAAAAGTTAATCTATTCTAATCACTAGGTCTATTTATAGAGAATCGTTGTTGGAAGTTGTAACTTCCTTGCCGATTCTTCTCTTGTTAGTTATATAATCAACTAACCGAATCTTGTAACTTCTTCTTGATTAGTTGTAATCGTTTCTTGAGACTCGCTTAATTTTCTAACACTTTTGATCGCCATCCTTACTCATCTTCAAACGTGGTCCACCTCATCCGACTTTCTTCATGTCTTATTGTTTTCACTTCAAGTGTCCAAATGCCTGCTATATTGTCTTTGGTCTCGACTTGTCTTTATCTTTCTTTTTGTGCTTGTCCTCATCGACTTTTTGCACTCGTCCTCATCCGACTACTTGTGCTTGTCCTCATCCGACTACTTGTACTTAGTCTATTACAAGTTTTTACTACATCACCGGCTATACAAAGGTTCACTGGTCATCCTATTTTACATTTAACTTCATCAAAACTAAATACATTTTTTCTCCTAACACCATAGTTCAACACCAACGTAGAGTGGACCCGTTATTCAAGAGGTTATTAGGAAAGAAATTATTAAATTCTTGGATGTTGACATGATTTTTCCTATTTCGATAGCGAATGGGTTTCACCCTTTGCATGTTGTTTCTATGAAAGGGGGTATGATTGTGGTTAAGGGTGAGAATGACGAACTTGTAGCTACTAGGCTTGCTACGGGTGAAGAGTTTGTGTTGATTATAGGGAGTTGAACAAAGCCACATGTAGAGACCACTTTCCCTTGCCCTTTATGGACCAAATGCTAGATCGTCTTAGTGGTTTCTCACACTATTGTTTCTTGGACAGGTACTCCGGTACAATCAAATAATGATTGCTCCCGAGGACCAAGAAAAGACGCCCTTTACATCTTCTTATGACATTTTTGCATGGAGGAGGATGTCATTTGGGCTTTGTAATGCCCCGACTACTTCCCAAAGATGCATGATGTCCATTTTCCATGGTCTTATTGAAAACATAATGGAGGTGTTTATGGATGATTTCTCGGTTTTGGTAATTCTTTCCATACTTGTTTACATAACCTTGGGATTGTGTTGCAAAGGTGTGAGGACACTAACCTAGTGTTGAATTGGGAGAAGTGCCACTTTATGGTGAATGAAGGGGATCTTGCTTGGACATCACATTTCATCGAAAGGCCTACAAGTGGACAAAGCAAAAGTGATTGCAATTGAAAAGCTTCCACCTCCATCTAGTGAGAAGGGGATTCGATCTTTCCTTGGTCTTGGGGGTTCTACCGCCACTTTATAAAGGATTTTTCTAAACTTTCTAAACCCTTATCTAGATTGCTTGAAAAAGATGTGCCTTTCAATTTTGATGATGAATGTTTGTTATCTTTCGTGTCATTAAAGGAAGCTTTGATCTCCTTGCCTATTCTTGTGAGCCCGATTGGAGGGAACCTTTTGTGCTAATGTGCGATGCTAGTGACTTTGCGATGGGGGTAGTTTTGGGGCAAGTAAGAGAGAAGACTTTTCGAGCTATCTATTATGCCTCAAAGACATTCAATGTTGCCCAAGCAAACTACACAAGAACCGAAAAGAGCTCTTGATTGGAGTAGACAAATTTCGCCACTACTTGATTGGAGGAAAGACCATAGTTTATACGGATCGCACGCCTATCCGGTATTTGATGACCAAAAAGGATGCAAAGCCTCATCTTATCAGATGGATCCTCTTGTTACAAGAATTTGACATTGAGATTAGAGACAATAAGGGAAGCGAAAATGTAATTGTCGATCATTTATCAAGGCTAAAGAGAGGTCAAGAGTTTATTGAAGAAGATGGGGAGGTTCAAAAAGAGTTCCCGGATGAGAAGCTTTTTGAAGTAGAGGGGTTGCATATTGTTGAGGATAGCATAGTGAAGAGGACAAATAGGAGAGTGCCTTGGTTTGCGGATTATGCCAACTTCTTGGCTTGTGAAAAACTTCCTAGTGATATGTCTTCCTATGTAAAGAAAAAGTTTTTAGGGATGCAAAGAGTTTCATATGGGAAGACCCTCTATTCTTCAAGAGAGGCTTGGATTCTATTGTTCGAAGGTGTGTTCCCGAGGAAGAAATGGAAAAGATCTTGGAGCATTGTCATTCTATGCCTAATGGTGGTCATTTTGGAGGTGCCAAACGGGGATGAAAGTCCTTGAATCCGGGTTCTATTGGCCAACTATCTTTAAGGATAGTAAAGTCTTTGTTAAGAGATGTGATCGTTGTCAACGAATGGGTCAATCACAAAGAGAGATGAGATGTCTATGATAATTTTCATGGAAGTAGAGATCTTTATTGTATGGGAATCGATTTTATGGGACCATTTCCACAATCATTTGGTTGCCTCTATATATTGGTGGGTGTTGACTATGTGTCCAAGTGGATTGAGGTCATTCCAACCAAAAAGAATGATGCTCAAGTTGTGCTTCAATTTTTAAGAAGAACATCTTCTAACAATTTGGTGTGCCAAGAGCAATGATTAGTGATGGAGGTTCACATTTTGTGAATAAACTCATGGAGAAGTTGCTAGAGAAGTATAGAGTAAAGCACAAGATTTCCACGGCCTATCACCCTCAAACCAATGGATTGGCGGAAGTGTCAAATAGACAAATAAAGCAAATTCTTGAGAAGACAATTAAGGTGAATAGAAAGGATTGGGCCATTTGTTTAGATGATGCTTTGTGGGCTTATAGGACGGCTTATAAGACTCCTTTAAAGATGTTCCCATACCAACTCATCTATGGAAAGTCATGCCACTTGCCGGTTGAATTGGAGCATCGTGCTTATTGGGCTATTCGGAAGCTCAATCTTGATGAAGAAGCTATGGGGGAGAAGAGAATTCTCCAACTCCATGAGTTGGGCCAATTTCGTTTAAATGCCTATGAAAGCTCTAGAATCTTCAAAGAGAAAACAAAGAAATGGCATGATCAAAAGCTCAAGAAGAAGGAGTTCGAGGAAGATGATCAAGTGTTTCTCTTCAATTCAAGATTGAATCTCTTTTCTGGGGAAGTTGAAGTCGATATGGAGTGGCCGTTTAGAGTTGCTAAAGCATTTTCTAGTGGATACCTTGAGTTGACAAATGAGAAAGATGGGAGGTTCATTGTGAATGGCCATAGGGTGAAGCACTACTTTGTACCATCTCAAGTTGGGGTGGTTGAGATGCTATTTCTTGAGGAGAGTTGAGCTGTCTCAAGCTCCGTCCGGCATAGGACGTTAAAACTAGCGCTAGATGGGAGGCAACCCATCGTTTTTCTTGCTTTCTTGGTTTTTGTTTTGTTTGTTGCTTTCAATAAGTGTGTGTGATCTTTTTGTGACCCTTGTAGGAGGTCGAGGTGTGCAAGTGAGGCTTGGTGAGTTACAAGCTTGATGATGAGAGGAAGTTGAAGACCTTACGGTGCCACACCTTCTCTAGACTTAGACTCGTCTAAGTTTGGGGGAGGTGTGCCTCTTTTCACCCTTTTTTCATTTGCACCGGTGCACCTCACGTTTGGGGCTTATATGATATACTTACTTGTACATTAATTTTGTGATGAGCTTACTTGTGAATATGCTTATCTTGTTGATTGTTTTGGATTTTATAGTGCGTAGTTGTGTGCAACTTCACCTAGCTAACTACATTTGTCAAACTTTTAATTGCTTGCAATGAAAAAGTTTGGGGGTAATGAGAAAATTGTGTGAAAATTTTTGTGAATATTGAGCTTAAGTGTGGATTTCACTCTTATATTTGTGTTTATTTGATGTGAATTTGATGAGGTGTTATGCTTGGAGGTATGTACGTGGCATATTTGTTTTGATTGATGGACATGGTGAACTTGTGATGTGATGATGAGTTGATTTGTTGCTTGATTCTAGCATGAAAGTTGTCTTGTGATGATGAGTGTAATGTAGAATGTTTATTCTCTTTGCTAATTTTTAAGCCCGTTGCTAATTTTTAAGCTCGTGAGCTTTTGAACCTCTTGAATCGTGCATGAAAAACGGTTGATTCCTTGTTGAGTGCATCATTTGCGATTGTGCATGCTAGAACTTGTCTATAGACTTGTTGAAGTTGAGTTTTATGTGGATCTATGAAGATGATTTGAGGCCATATTTGGTTTGATAAGCTACTTAGCCAAATTTTACCCCACCAATGTCATTGATTTCCCCAAGAAGCCAATTTGTGCTTTAAAGCCCTATTCTTTGGCAAACTTGTGAAATTAAGTCATTTTGCCTATACTTATGAACCTTTGTTTCCATATGATTAGTAGAGTATGATTGTTGGCAAAAGAATGGTGAAGTGAAAAAGAGAAAGTGTGGTGGTATGATTGGATAAGTATGATGAACATGAAAAGAAGAAAGAAAAAATTGAATAGTGGAAAAAATGAGAAAAATGATGAGAAAAAAATTTAATTTGAGCTTGAATGAAAAAGAAAGACTCAAAAGGAGTTTGGTGGTGAAGTACTTGTGAAAAGAATGAAAAAGAAAAGAAGGAGTGGTGTTTGTTGAAATTGAAATGAAATTTGGATTGAATTGCTTAATCAACATTCATTGCTTTTACTAACATTGAGTCACTACTTCCAAATTCACTCACCTCATCCAAAGAGCCTTCATTACAACCTCTTAAAAAGACCTCTTTGATTTGTAGTTGATGCACAAAATGAATGATTGAGATTGAGTCTTATGGCAAGCATATGGTGTGTATGGTTGTGAGTTGATGATTGAGTGCCTAATTACCCTTATACACTTGTGTGATGAGAGATACACTCCTTGGAAGGAGCATTAAGAAAGCATTTGAAATTGCATCTTGTCAAAGCATGACATTTTTAGTGTAAGTTGAAAGTGGCATTGAAAACTTGTGTTCACTAATGAGTTTGATTGTCTTAATTTCATCTTTTTGTCATGAGACATAGTTGCAATCAATTCACCCTTTGTGCTTATTTATTTCGTTGCTCGGGACGAAGCAACACCTTAAGTTTGGGGAAGTTGATTAGGGTGAATTATTGCATGTTAATTGTGTGCTTAATCGTCTCAAATTGATATGATTTTCATGTTAATTCACTATTAATTAGTCCAATTGCATTTGATTGTTTGATTTGATTTTTGGAACTTTAAATTACAAGTTTGAGGCCAACTTTGAGTGCAAATTGAGGATATTTATTGTATTCAAATTAATGTAGAAATTATATGGTTGGAAAGAGGGCTTAGAGATGGTCTTAATGCAAAAGAATCGGATTAATCGGACGTCGTATGAAGAAGTTACAATCGAGCGAAGTTATGGTAAGCGAATCAAGCTGATACACCCATCAGATTAGGCAGTGCACCCACCAACTACACCAACCATTCCAATGAGTACATCCACTTCTTCTCTTTCACAAACCTATTGCAGATTGCACACCTCCCAACCTGCAAATTCTCGGCAACCACAAATCCGGCAGCCCATCCACGATCGCCGTCCTAATCGCGTCGCGACACCAATTGCGGCAAGCCCGCCTGCCATGAAACCCGGGCCGATTACCACGGCGTCGCGGCATAGCTGCCGATTCTTCACCGTTGCCAAACTCGCGATACTCAGCAGCGCCGCCACCGAACTCACCTTCCCGGTTCGTCGCTACCGTCTCGATCTTTTCAACAGTACCTCGATCCGAGCCCCTATGTTCAATCCCTCGATTCGAGACATTCACCTTCGTCGAGTCGAGGCGAAGAAGTCCAAATTGTCGTAGCTGGCTTAATCCATTTGAGCTCGCCTCGACCATCCTCCATTTCCGCCTTGGTCCTAGATGTCTCAAAGAAGAAGCGCAACAACGATTTTTTCGGCGTGATTTCTTTTTCTTCTCTCAACCAATCATAGCATGCCACGTGAGGGAATATTCTCTTACCATTACTTGAAATTTTCATCGGTAGATAGAGGCGTGAATTGGCGGAGGAATTAGCAAGAGATTTAGAGGCGGTAGATATTAGCGAAAAATTAGAGAAGAGAGAGAGAAAAAGCCCAACACACACTTTTACACACACATAGCTAGATTTTGTATTTCGTTTTCAAATTTGATGATCAAAGGATAGTTTCTTAATGTTGGATGCTAATTAGGTGATATTTTTACCTTTAATTTTAGTTTTGTTGGCTCAATCTTTTGTAATGACAATTGCTTATTTTATTAATGTCATGGGTTTAATTTCTTTAATTATGTTTGGGTAAATTCTTAGTGCTAGGGTGTTTTGATGCTTATGGGTGATTGAATTTGTGATTAATTCTCATGGGTAATTTAGATTGTTGATCAATTGATTGGATTGATGTGTATTGATTGTCCTATTTGCTTAATTGATTTCTAATTTCATGCATAGTTGCTTAATTATCACGGGAGACTTAGGTAGTTGGTTAACTCATTTGGGTGAGGGAACTAATTAAGTAATTAGAGTGAATATTAGCTTAATGCAAGAAGACATTATTATTACTACTAGAAATGCATCAATTTCACACTAATGCTTAGACGATCAATCGGGTAATTAGTGAAGAGACCATAGGTAAGGTGCCTTAGTATCAAAGGGAAAACACACTAGGGAAATCTATTGACTCGTGTTTTGCCCGGGTGGAAAGGGTGACTTAGTCCTCTCAATCTTTTTGTGTTTTAATCGTAGCGTAATTCCTAGGCTTACCAAGTACGGGATTATTGCTTGTGTTAAAGATTGCTCTTATTGATTGATTGACATGATAAATGCTCATTTGAATTTGTTGCATATTTGATCTCCATTTGTTGATAAGCAACCGAGCACCCTTTTATCATTGATTGCTTTTCATTGCTTGTTAATTTTGTTGATTGCTCTTGTTAATTGTTGCTTGAATCATTGATTGTGTTGAATGGCTTGTGCTACAATTATGACTAAACTTGTAGATTTAGGGGTATCTCCCACTTGATTCCCACAGATCGATATTTAATCGAGCAACTTACTTGCTACACGATCCCTTTACACTTGAAGGGTGAATGTTGGCTTTTAAACTTATCAATTAGTCAAACATACCAATACCAAATAAAAATCAATGCACACAAATGGATTACCAAAATTGATCACTTTAATCACTTTAATGAGAAGATAGAATTTTAGAAATGAAATAAAATTTGATTAGGTGCACTCACTTGAAATGGATCAATGAGGTTTTGTCACATAGTCACCATAAAAAAACCCCAAATTTATCTTTAGAAGTATTTAAAATTTGAAAAGTTAAAGAAAAAAAAAAATGGATTCGAATTCAAGACCAGCGAGGTTGAGTCACCAACTTAGTTAGACAATTTGTTGCAATATTTCAAATTAGAGTTATATATATATATATATATATATATATATATATATATATATATATATATTTAATAAATCGGGGACCACTGAGAGGGGCCTTGGGCGACACGTCCCGCACCATCCAAGAGCCGTTTTTACCGAGAACGTAGAGAAAAAAATAATTTTTTTCATTAAAAACTTGTTAAGTAGCTATTGGGCGCCAAGTCTAGCATCCTTCCTACCTCGTCGGGAGTGATAAAGGCGGGTGGACTAAAGTTCGAGACAGCGTTCGAATAAGTTTCCGTGATGTCGCTAGATATGGTTAAGAAAAATAATGTAGCACCTCTCTACAAGTCTGGTCTTTTAGTCTAGTGGCAAGTGCTTGATCCTACAATTGATATCGAGCACGAGTCACGGGTTCGAATCGATAAAACATTTGTTGGGCATTTTGAATCCCGGGTAAAATATTTGTCGGCGGAGGCTAGTTGCCAAGTCCGGTGGCCACATGGAGGCCATTAGCCGCGGAGAATTTGGCCGGAGTCTTTGTGGGATTATTGGGCGCAAAGTCCAAGATCCTTCCACTTTGTCGGGCGTGATAAAGGTAGGTGGGATAAGTCCCACCTCACTACAAGTCCAAACTTTTAGTCTAGCAGGTGTTGGGGATTGTTGGGGGTAGAGTCCAACATCCTTCCAACTTCGTCCGGCGTGATAAAGGCGAGTGGGCCAAATTCGAGATGCATTCGAATAAGTTTTCGTGGCGCTGCAATTATATATGGTTAATCAAAACTTTTAGTCTAGTTGCAAGCATTTGATCCTACACTAACATCACCTTAGTTTTCACGGCAATCTTAAACGAAATCTTTATCTGCATTTTGCAATCCTAAAATATTTTCTAACTCTAAATTCATAACATTTATCTTTTTCTTTAAATGTAAACTGCTTATTCATTAATTTTTTTTTAAAGCACATGTTAGCTGGAAATTTTGAATGTATGTACTATAATTACAACTTTGCAAATTTAAGAAAATGTATAAATAATTTTTTATTTGATTTCATAATTGTATTAAGATTAAATACAAATTTAAACCTGAGTATTCATTTAAACCAATTAAAAATACGTTGACTCGGGTTTCTCACTTTAGTGAGAGACTCGGGTTCGATTTTTTGGTAACAAATATTTACCGATAAAAAAAAAAAAAGTTGACTAGTATCCCAACCTAAAAGGACATTAATTACTTATTTATCTTGATAAAAATAATTAATGTTTTGAGCCAAAGTCTTATAAGCTCCAAATACATTGTTAAATTCAAGTGTATTTTTAAATCAAACTTTCTCAACCTAAAAATTTAATCACACTTATTTTGACACATAATCTAATAATATTATAAAGTAGCCATGTGAAGTAAATATGTGATCTTTGAAGGGTGATAATGAAATAGTGTAAGATAGTATTATTACTATAAATTAAATGAGAATAAATTTTTTGACATATGAAAAAAATATATTAAATATTTTTATTAAATAATTGTAATTATTTAATTGAACAATGATAACTATTCATCTATTACTATTCAACGAAAATAACGTAGGTAGGAATGTAAAAATTAAATAATTTTCTATTCGATTCGAGTACTCAATTAAAGCAATTAAAAATATAGGTTGACTAATATCCCGACTTAAATATACATTAATTACGTATTATCTCAATAAAAAATAATTAATATTTTGAGCCAAAGTCTTGTAGGCATTAAATGCATCATGTAACTTAAATGCATTTTTAAACCACATTCTCTCGTTAAAAAAGAAAAAGACATTCCCACTTCTTTTAACACGTATTAAAATGAATATTAATAGTTTATGTATAAAATAAATATGTGAAGTTTATAAGATCATGATAAAATAGTGTAAGATAATATTATTATTAAAATGAAATGTGAATAAATATTTTTAATAGACAACAAGGGAAAGTAAGAATAATTTTTTTAGGAGAGTATTAATTATTATTATCAAATAATTACAGTTAATTGTAATAAATAATAACAACTATCTAATTATTACTGTTCAATAAAAATAACATAACTATTCCATAAAAATAACTGAATAGTATTTAAAAATATACTTGAATTTCACTGAATACATGCTCAAAGTTTTGGAGATGAATTTAATTGAAAACTAAAATTACTAGTTAAAAGTTAGTCAATAAACTCGTTCAAATTCGACAACAAAATCGTACGTTGGACCCACAAGCTATAATTTTCAAAATGCCGAAATATAAGTTAAAAACCAGGCTTTAAAACATTGTACATAGCAGGAAAGGGGTAGCTTAAATGTCCCAAAAGTACAAGCTTTGATCTTTGTAATCAATGCAGCAAGAGATTCGAAGGTTGTTTCTGATACTCTTAAACAGACGCTTAAAGCTCCATTACTAATATAAGGAAAAATATCTTCCTCTCTTTTGATACAGATTCTGCAAATTTCCTTTACTCTGATTCTGCCTTTTCATTTTTGTGGGTTTCTCTTTTCCCTGAATTTATGCCTCGCTATGTGTGAATGACTTTTCGGATTTTCTAGATTGTATTTTCTAGGATTTTTCTTTGTTCAATAAATGTTACATTAATGCAAGTTCATCACTTTCTCCCTCCCTCTTCCTCTCTCTCTCTCATACAGTACCATTCTTGATTATGTAGAATATTGTAAAGTCTTCTTGAAACAATTGTTTAGGCTGCCTTTATTGTGTGATCATCATCAAAAAAATGGAGTCCGTTGATAAAACAGAGGCAAGCCCTTTGAATGAACGGCTTGAAACGTTGGGTTGTGATGCTGAACAGATGGAAACAGACCCTACATTCACACCCACAGAGTATGTGCCATTCTTCCCTCTCTCATATCACTGGAATGATCAAAGATCATTGATGGATTTTGGAGTTCTTGTAAAAATTTGGTACCTAAAGGGGTTTCTATAAGTCTTGAAAATCTTCCCTTAGAGTTTTGATTTTGATTGTGGAAGTGTTAATCATGCGTTTGTGTACATGCATGGATCATTTAGTTCTTGGAAGTTTTTGGTACAGAAAGGTTTTTTTAGAACTGTTTTATTATGTTTTGAAAATCTTGGTAGAGAGTTTTGATTTGATTTTGGAAGTTTTAACTAATGTGTTTGTACGTATAGATGTATGAACATTTACAGCCAGAGGGTATGTGCCATTCTTCTCACCCTCTCTCTCTGGAATGATCATTGATGGATCCTATGATTCTTGAAAGATTTTGGTACAAAGGGTTTTCAAAACTGTTTCATCAAGTCTTGAAAATCATAGTATAGAATTTTCAATTAATAATGAATTTTTTTAACTAATGTGTATGTATACATGCGTTGTAGTTACCAATTGAAAGTGTATGATGTGGCGATGAGGAGGAATGCTATAGCAGTGTCAGTGAATGGTGATGGAAATTATGCAATAGCCTTTATGATGATCAAAGAAATTGGAAAATCTTTGAAGAACAATGATGGTGATAAAAGGCTGATTGCTTTCTTGGTTCCGACTGTTCATCTTGTCCATGAGGCATGTATTGTTTTGTTAATTTCTTGATGTTTATAGTTTGCACCCTGTTGTAGTAATCCCTTTTGTATTTAGCAGCAATGGCATTGTAGGAAGTACAATTTGTTGGGATTTTCTCCGCTGTAATTTGTTTCTTCCTGCGAGTTCTTGCTATATTTTGGGAAATCTATGATTTGCAATTACATAGATTTATCATGCCCCAATTTATATTCTAGGGGTTCAATTCATGTTTCATACAAAAATAAATTTATTGCAAGATTCATGGCATATGAAATTTTATTGATCACCTGTTGAATCAGAGGGCAGCCGTGATCTCCGGCTTATTATGGTTACTATTTGTATTTGCAGCAATATAAGGAGCTAAAAATGCAGACGGAACTTGATGTGGGGGAATACTATGGAGCTCTAGGGGTTGATGATTGGAAAAACGAGAATTGGGAGAAGGAAATCAGTGAGCACTATGTCAGTTGATTTACAATTAATATTCATTCTATTGGATTTCTTTATACATTACTTTGTTCTCTATTAATTTTCTTAATTTGTATTGAGATTTCAGATTCTCTTGCCTTCTTTAATATTTTCAAATCCATTATTTTTCATTGGTCTCAGTTATGCATTAATATAACTCACTGTGGTTAAGCTTGAAACTTCTGAACAGTACTAGAAACTTCTAATAGTAATTTCTCTTTTAAGAATTTTTAGATTCTTGGTTAAATATGTCAATATATATTCTGTTTGTGTGTCAGTGCCTCTTTTGGAGTATGGATCCATGATTAGATTCCTTGTTCTTTCAGGTGATGATTATGACTCCACAAATATTATTGGATGCTTTGAGAAAGGCATATTTAAGTTTAGAAGTATTTTGCTTCATCATCCTAGATGAATGCCATCGAGCTACTGGTAACCATCCTTATGCAAGAATAATGAAGGTGAACTTCGTTTGTGCTACCTATCCATATATTATATCTGATAATTCCACTCTTTTGTCTTAATTATTATTTGTTAATGTTCAATTATGTGTTACCAATTTTTGTATTTTATTTATTCACTGTGAAGGATTTTTATCTAAAATCTCCAAGAAGACCAAAGATCTTTGGGATGACTGCTGCTCCATTAATTACAAAGGTAAATCCCAATCCTATTCTTTTTCCGCAAATCACATTTTATTTAATGGATGCAGTGTATCTGAAAGTAGGAGAGGACATCTGCAATACTGTATAACATTTAATGTGTTCTACTATGTTATGTGAATGCTTGCCTTTACCAAACTGAATTAAAGATTATTTTGGTAAACATTTTTCCTTAGTACCAAAATATCCTTTCCAGTGAAATATTTTGTTGATTTAAGCACTAACCTTCTGCTCTTGAAACTCTCTTTCTCTGCATCAAATTCTTGTGCACATGATTTTACATGCTCCTTTTCACTGTTATAAAGGGTCGACTGAGCAAATAAGGGTGCTTGAAAGGCTGTTGGATTCCCAGGTAATGTTAGATTTGCAAAATTGCTTCTTTAAAGATTGTACGCTTAATTATTTGATTCATGACAGTTTTTTCATGTGATTGCACAGGTTTATACAGTAGAGGACAGGGTTAAACTTGAGGAACACATTCCCTACATCGAGACAAAATACAAATATTATGATCCAATTCAGCCTCCTAATTTGGAAATTAAAGAGAAATTAGAATCCACATGGGCTAAGGTGAATTTGCTGAGACTCAAGTATCATTGCATAAGTCCCTTTTGAATTCTAAATGGATGTTTATTTATATACTATAATTCTCTATATATGGGGTACATGCATGCAATCTTAATTATAGATAAAAATATAACTTTTGTTCATGTATAGCTAGTGCTTACTGCATTATCTTCCCTTTGTTTTGCGCACAGTTTGATGCTGTTCTTCTTGGGCTCCAAGAGTTGCTGCGAAGTCAGTACAAAGACACAGATGATAAATATAAGGCACTGCTGGATAGATTTGCCAATGATCATACAAACATTATGTTTTGCCTAGAAAATCTTGGTATTCTATGTGCATGTGAGGTAAATATTCACTCTAACTATATGCGTAGTTGCAACTTTTAAACGTATGCTGCTATATTGCTAGTGAAGAGAGTGTATCTTTTTATCAGTCGATATAATTTTTACTTGTTTCACAATTTGGTAATTCTCGGGTGATTTTTATAAAAAGTTCGATGATCTGCTTGGTGTTGTTATAACCTATGTAACCTTTTTTTCTTTCTAAAATTAAGGCTGTTAAAATCTGCATGGAGAATGCTCCCAAGGTTCACGAAGAATGTGAGATATACAAGGAAAGTCTTGTGCACTATGAAATATTTCTTCAAGAGATTCTGTCAATAATTGAAGGATCTCAGGGTAAGCTGTGTTGAATTCAAAATGATAAAATATGCTGCATTACTTTGCTTCACTTGTCCATCTCTGTAAAGTTATATTGTATTATCATATATTGCTATTGTTTTTGCACTTCTATAATTTTTAGAATAGGGAAAAAAAGTAACACTTTTGGTCTAACTTTTCTCAATTCTTATTGTCTTCACAGAGAATAAGAAGCTCCTAAATGTCATAACTGGTGGATCAGATGCACTAGCTGCAGGCCAAATATCTTCAAAACTAAAAGAGCTACTTGAGATTTTTAGATCATTTGGGTAAATGATTTATTATGTATTAACTTGTTGTCTATGTAGAGGTGTCATAAATTTTCTTTATTAAACATTGGCCCGTATGTGGCTGCAGGGAAGATACTGAGATCCTCTGTCTCGTATTTGTTGAACGAATAATTGCTGCTGAGGTAATTGAAAGAGTGATGAAGAAAATTACTGATTTCTCCCATTTTAATATATCATATATGACTCAGAGTAAGACTTCAGATGGTAAGCTTTTACCAAAAGAACAGTTGGAAGTTCCGGAATCTTTTTGTGGTGGGAAGGTAAGCGTATATGCTACTTGAGATGAAAAATAATTTCTCCATCTTGTCTTTTTCGTTGAATGATGAATGAGGTGTTTTAGGTAAATCTTCTATTTTCAACTGACGTGCTTGACGAGGGAAGTCATGTGGTCAAATGTTCCTCAGTTATTCACTTCGATCTTCCAAGAACTCTTCGTAGTTATGTTCAATCAAAAGGACTAGTTTGCCCCAAGAATTCTCAATACTTTATCATGCTTGAGAGGTGTCAGTAATTTCATGCGTGTTTCCTCTTGTTTAGCATGTGCCAATATCATCCTGAAAGTCTTAATAATCTCTAAATGTTTCAGAAGAAACACAAAGCAAATGGATCTCATGTTGCATCTCTCTAGGAGGCGAGAGTTCTATGAAGCATACAGCCTTTAAAAAGAGACTCTAACGTTTTAAAAGCCTGCAATATAAATGAAGTACCTCCATATGTTGTAGATTCGACTCGGGCATCAGTCACTATAAATTCCAGCATTAGCCTGATACAGAGATATTGTGACAAACTACCTCGAGACAAGTAATACTTGTTTCCTTTCTCATCTTATTGATGGAAATGTCTGTCAAATCAATTTATCACTAGGCTGTTTAACATAATTTTCCCTTGCAGTAACATGACTCCAAAGCCAAACTTTGAGTCCTTGATGGAGGGAAATCTGTATAGATGTAAACTGATTCTACCTCCAAATGCAGCTTTCCACACTACCATTGGTCCTGTAGCTTCCAGCTTTCATGTATCTAAACAGCTTGTATGCTTGGATGCATGTAAGAAGTTGCATCATATGGGAGCACTTAGTGATCATCTGCTTCCTTTGATTAAAGAATCGTCTCAGAAGGATTCCTCCATTAACAAAAAAACATTAACTTCAGGGCCAGGTTTTGTATTTCTTATCAATCTGGCATTAATTTGAAAAGTTGTGAATGATTTATGTATTACCTAAAATGATTTGCCATGTTTTGAGAGATTAAAAAGGTATATGAGGAAATATTTGAGGAAATATTTTGAGAGATTAAAAGTTTGTCACAATTTGAAAAAACATTACCTCCCACCAACTTGTTTTGAGGAAATATTTTTGGAAAATGATTTTACAGTTTTATTCAGCAAAGTATAGCTCAGTGTAGGATCAATCATTTCCAAGCACTTTGAAATGAGAAAACGCATATGATCTAATTTCCTGGGGAAGATATCTTCTGTTTTAGGTCTTCTGAAATAATTGTTTCAAACATCATGCTATCCTCGTATTGTTGTTTATTATTCTGTCTGAAGTAATCATCGTGATTTGTTTGAAGAAGTTGTGTGTATATGTCTGTAGTTTTCATATGTGTCTGCAAATATATATGTATATGTAAATGACTATAAGTATCTGTGTCCCGAGAAAAGCAATTCCGCTGCTATAATGAACTAGCTAATTTTCAAGCTTCATTTCTAGTTATTTTACTTACTTGATTTTACCACTCCAAATGTGCACCCTAATATTTGTCTAAGTTGAAATATTTCAGCTATTTGAAGTCTACTCCAGTCATAAATGTTTGTCTACTGTTTTGCATGACCTCAGTAAGTCATCCATATAGAAAAGTTATCTAACTATCTTTAAAAGGTTGCTTGGTCAATATTGTTGATCAAATGATCTTTTTCCAACATTTTGAAGAATATATTCAAACATTGGGCATGAATGTGTAGTTCACTTTCCTAGACAAGGGCCATCCTAATTTGAATAATTATTATAATTTAAATAAGAAAATATCCTTATTTGTTATTTTCACGATATCTTTACTGTTTCAATGCCTCTAGGAACGACAAGGAGGAAGGAATTACATGGTTCTATTGGGGTCCACATCTTGTCTGCAACTTGGGGAGAATTAGAAAATGTCACTTTTTATGCCTACAAGATGGACTTTTCTTGTAACTTAGCTGAACATAAGTATTCCAGTTTTGCCCTCTTGTTGGAGAGGAAGCTCGATGATGATGTTGGGAACATCGAAGTGGATCTGTACTTGAGAAAAAAGTTTGTTAAAGCTTCCATATCTTCATGTGGCCAAATACATCTGGATGCTCAACAGGTTTAAGTTCTATGATAAAACCAACAGTCTGTTTTATCTTACTATTTACATTTTCTGATAGGGGACTTTCTCCTCTCCTAACAGGTAGTAAAAGCTAAATGCTTCCAAGAACTGATATTCAATGGTTTGTTTGGAAAACTGTTTTTCAAATCATCTGGAATAAGGCAATTTTTACTTCAAACAGAGGAGTCGTATTGGGATTCATCAAATATGTATCTACTCCTACCTCTGGAGTCGGAGGATATATCTATGGAGCCACCTTTGAAGATTAATTGGGCAGGAATCGATTCCTGTGTTTCAACGGTGGAGTTTTTAAAGAAAAATGCTAGGTTGAATTTACCACAAGCTGAAACGATTGATGGAAATTCATCAGCTCGTCCGACTGATCCAGTTAACGATAAATTTAGTAGTGTTATAATTCACTTGGCCGACCGATCTACGTCTGTAGACAGTCTTAAGGAAATGGTGGTTGTAGCCATCCATACTGGAAAAATTTATTCTATTCTGGATATTGTTGAAAATACGTCTGCTGAAAGCCCTTTCGAATCAAATGCTGATGAGAGCTATTCATCATATGCTGATTATTTCCTTAAAAAGTGTGTCTTTGAGGACATATTATTTCTTTTTCCATTACTTATATTCTCTTTATTTATTTATTTTTTCATTGACAGGTATGGCATTGCTTTAAAGCATCCACAACAGCCGTTGTTGCTTCTGAAGCAAAGCCATAATTCACATAATCTTCTTGTGGATTTCCGAAATGCAGGTTAGTCAAG
The DNA here is from genome assembly GCA_030762865.1 of Paraleonurus japonicus. Lineage (NCBI taxonomy): Eukaryota > Viridiplantae > Streptophyta > Magnoliopsida > Lamiales > Lamiaceae > Paraleonurus > Paraleonurus japonicus. The sequence continues at coordinate 44,118,937 of CM061056.1, forward strand.
ATTTATGCTAGATAATTTGGAAAGTTGTTTTGAACTTTTAGAATTTAATGATGATGGTATAATTTTGTGTTTTGCACTATAACATGCATCGCTAAATATGTTATCTTATATTGATTATTTTTGTGACATCCATCCTAATTTATCGAGCTGGTTCATACCCATGAGTCTCATTTTAACTAAGATATCGCGTCTCAATGAACTCTCATGGAGTTATCTTCAATGAGTTTGATGCAATTTTACACAGTTTACGAGTTGGCTTATTTCCAACTTCGTCTCTTTAACTTTATCAGTCTCAACATATCATTTTGGACACAATTGAATTTATTTGTACTATTCAAGCTTATTTTTGTTATTTGCAGTATTCATGCTGTTGGAATGGGAGGGTTAATATTATTTTCTTCCATGAGCCTCTTCTGTCTTATTTTACCATTTATTATACTCCCTCCGTCCCATTAAAGCTTTCACACTTTTCTTTTTCGTCCGTCCCAATATAAGTTTCACACCCTTAAAATGGAAACTTTTTATAAACTCCACCCTCACAATTTTCACTAATTTACACAAATGACATTACTTTTTCTCTCACATACACATAACCCAATAAAGTGTTTTTACTTTATACATAAAAGTTTACAAATTTATCCCTCAAAACTTCAATCATTACTCTTTTTCTTAAAGTGTGTGCCCACCTACATATGAAAGCTTTTCCGGACAGAGGGAGTATTTCCTATAAAAATGGAATCTTTCGATTATAATTCGATCAGCTATTTAAAGAGTTTCTTCTAAATTATCAGGTCTTCCATTATCAAAAAAGTATGGTGGTGGAAAGACTGTTGTGGAAAAGCCACTATATCGGGCCCACATGCCACCAGAACTTCTAGTTGGCACTGATATCACAACATATGTCTTGAAGTCATTCTACTTGCTACCCTCAATAATGCACCGTCTCGAGTCTCTAATGTTGGCCAGCCTGCTTAAGGAAGAAATTTCACATGTTGCTGGCTATTGCAATATATCAAGCACGTTGGTATGTACTTTTGATTAATTATATGATTAACCATATATTTGGTACTTCCGTTTTGAATTGGAGTGGTTTTTGTATAAACAGATTTTAGAAGCTCTCACTACTCAAAGATGTCAAGAAAGTTTCTCCATGGAGCGATTGGAGTTACTTGGAGATTCTGTTTTGAAGTATGCTGTGAGCTGCCACCTCTATCTTAAGAATCCAAAGAAACATGAAGGACAATTGTCGTCGATTCGGTCTAGGATCATTTGCAACTCAACTCTCCATAAACTGGGAACGGACCGCAGGCTACAGGTGAAACTTGTTTCATTTACGATGTGGTGTAGTTATAAAGCTTTACGTACCTATGTTTCTTGTGATATGAACCCACACCATGCACATATTTCGGTGCAGAGAAATATCTAGATGGACACAATCTTATGATGGGTATAAGAGACCTATAGATGGCCTAGTACGCCATTTAGAAAGTCAAAATAAAAATTGGTTAACTCATATTGAGAGCCGAAGGGGAAAACCTGAAGACTTGGAAAAAGATACTGTTATTTTTAAATTATTAATTAGAAAAAATGTTTCTCTACCAATCGCGAAGACGAGATATGTTCCAAAAGCCAACCTCACATAGTGAATTTAAGGTATAAATTGTTGTTGCCACCTGCTCGCTGGGATCATAATTCAGTAGGGAATATGTTAATTGCTATATTCTTTGCTTTTGCATTTATTCGAGTGATTCACATTACTCAATGACTTAATGCATAAAAAAATCATTTAATGATGGATGTCACTAATTTACTGCTTCTCCTGCTGTTAAAGGAATACATACAAGACTGTGCATTTGATCCACGCCGATGGACTGCTCCTGGACAGCGTTCAATATGGCCATCTCCATGCAACCATAGGTTGGATACTGGAGAAGTGCCCCTGGAGAGCAGATTTTTCAGTGAAGACATAAAACTAATGATTGGAAAAACATGCGATAAAGGTCATCGATGGATGGTTTCCAAAACCATATCTGATTGCGTTGAAGCTCTGATTGGTGCATACCATGTTGCTGGTGGGTTGACTGCTGCCGTTAGCTTGATGAAGTGGGTTGGAATAGAGGCTGAAGTTGAACCTTCTTTGATAGATGATGCTATCAAAGTTGCTTCTCTATATTGCTATGCTCCAAAAGCAAAGGATATTAGTATTCTAGAGTCGAAGCTTGGGTATAACTTCTCTACTAAAGGTTTATTGCTAGAGGCAATAACACATGAAGCTGAGTCTGATGATGGTGTAGGCTATTGTTACGAGGTGGGAGCCTTAAAGCTATAATATTTCAATTATTTTTGTTTTCGTTTAGACTGATTTTTTTACTTTGTGCATTTGTCCCCGATTATGGAGACGTCACTTTAAAAATCTTGCGAACTTTTTTATCATTTGGGCATACTTAATGTGTGCAGCGCCTTGAATTTCTCGGTGATGCTGTTCTGGATGTTCTTATTACGTGCCATTTGTATGAAAATCATAGAGACGTTGATCCTGGTGAGTTGACAGACTTGCGTTCTGCCTCTGTTAACAACGATAACTTCGCACTGGCTTCTGTGAGACGAAACCTTCACCCACATCTTCAGCATAGCTCCTTATATCTCGAACATCAAATATCTGTATTTGTTAAGTCTGTGTCTGGTATGAGTACCACAACCTTAGCACCAGATATTACAGGTCCTAAGGTGAGTTCTTTAGCCTGGTTTACCGTATTTCTATTTGCTATTTTCGTACAATTTTGATCACGTCTTCAATTAGGTACTCGGTGACTTGGTGGAAAGCATTGCTGGTGCAGTGCTTATCGATTCTAAACTTAGCCTGGATGACGTCTGGAAAGTCTTTAAACCGATATTATCTCCGATTGTGACTCCTGATAAGCTCGATCTTCCTCCTTCACGTGAACTGACTGAGTTATGTGACTCTCTTGGTTACTTCATCAAAGAAAGTTTTACCAAAGAAGGAGACGTAGTGCATGCGGAACTCAAGTTACAGCTCAAAGATGCGCTCTTAGATGGTCGAGGCTCTGGGCCTAACAATAAAGCTGCAAAGGGAATGGCGGCTCTTCAATTATTGGAGGAATTAAAGGTTTATCTCTGCTATCTTTGTGTCTTTTATTATACAAAATGTTAGCCTAGAAGTATAGTTAACAAAGATGCTGTGCTTTCGTTGTGATTACAGTCGAGAGGAATAAAATCTTCCAAGCGACGTATACTCGAGTCTGATGATGTTGATCCCTCACTCCCAGTGTGCTCTCAGAGACAGAGTGAAACTTGTGGGTCGGCGCCCAAAAGGCGAAAATCAATTCAAGAGAGAGATGGAGATGTACCCAAAGAATGTAGTAAGACTGACATTCCAGGTATTAACTGCAATAACTAACATACATACGTTTGTCAAGATTTGTCATCGGATGGATTAATGCTTGTCTTGATGGTGTTAAAATCGGTCTATCTTGATATCGAACGAATTTTGAATGTTATATGGATGGGGTGTTCGCAGTGGTGCCACCCATTGAAATGAAGAAAGGGGACCTCGGACCTCACTGTACTCCCTCTGCAAGAAAATGCAATGGCCACTGCCTGCTTTCGACACGAAGGAGCAAATATCTAGGTTCGTACACACATGCACATGTACATATAATATATCTATACATCGAGTGTTTTTACCCTGCGCACGACTCCTGCTGACGTGGCAGCACGATTGTTGCTATATCAGCGGGAGGTGTTCCACGTGTATATATATTAGTGTGGTTGGCTAACAAAAGTTGGTTGATGACAGAAGTCCCATAGAGTTCGGTGGTGGCACGACGGGGTTTTGTAGTTTCGAGTCACAGATAAGGCTGATCATACCGGATTTTGGTCAACTTGAACTCACCGGAGAGGCGAGACCTGATAAGAAGGGTTCGTTCGATTCTGCTGCACTCCTGATGCTCTACGAACTTGAGAGTCGAGGAAGGATCCTAATAGGGAAGTAGGAACTGGAGAGACGATGAGCAAGGTTTGATTTAACGATGAACTTGTTTTTAGTGTTCTGAAGAACCCCATTGGGTGTTAATATGTACTGGGAAGCTCGATTCTTCAAGATAATGCTATGATGTATATTTTCAGATTACAGTTCAGGGGTTTTCATGATTTCTAACCAAAATAGTAGTGCTATAGGCGCTCATGAATTCCTGTTTATTGAATTTTAATTGAGAGGGGTATATTTGACATTTCATCTATAGAAGCGGTTGAGAAGCCAAATAGGGATGTCAAGTTGTCAACGGGCCAGGTCGGGAAAGGGAAGACCCAAACTACACGGGTTAGGACGGGATGGGTTGATATTGTCATCCCTAAAACTAAAGGGGAACAGGGCAGGGTAACCTAACCAACACAGGTTAGGATGGGACGAGTCGATATTGTCATTCCTGCGATCAAAGCTACCTCAGCACATAACATTAGCAATTAATATTGTTGGGACTTGGAAAATTTATTATTTTAGAGATATATTAACTTATTTACAAATTAATGATGTTTCTTTTGTTCCATAATAATTTGCACAAATTTCATATTTAAACGTTTAATAATAATTTGCACACCCCAAAAATAGAAAATCCATCATAAGTTTCACCCTCACATTATTCATAATTTTACTCAAAATGTCATTACTTTAGGTACATACATACACACAATCCAACTTATTTCTTAATTTATACATAAAGGTTTACAAAATTACCCTCAAAATCCAACTCATTACTTCACTTTTTTATTTTGTGTGCTCACAAAATGGTACAAGTTGATCCGGGACGGAGGGAGTAATAATTTATTAATTTAAAGAGTATTTGTATGATGAATAAAATTTGTTTTTATAGAAGTGAATGCATTTATTTAACATATGTATTATATTTATTGAATTACTAGTATAATAAATATATTCATCAAATAATTTAATAATGTGTAGCATCCATCTTCTAAAATAATGTGGAGCATGACGGTGAAGATGATACAATATATTCGTAATCAATTACAATAAAGAAAACATTTATAACATTCAAAATATTTACAACTTTTTGGTGCAATTTAAGAATACAACACTAGAAAAGTTAGAGGGATACAAGAAGTAAGAAATGAAATCTACGTAGATTTAAAGTTTAAAAAAATAATCAACAATAGATAATAATTTTACTAAATTGTTCTAGTTATTTTTGTATTTGAAGATTGATGCGTAAAAGCGGCACTGGCCCGTTTTCCCACCTCGTGTTCCACGTGGGTAAAGCCTTTATGCGGCAGAATTCCTAGCTCTTCTCGAACGTACTGCAAAATACGCCGGAGGGTTCTCCGTGTAGGCACTCCGACGCTCAAGTCGGGTCACGGAAAATACTCAAGAAAGTACGTAGGGAAGTAGCTAATTAAGAGTGATAGTTGATTGATACCGTTACCTCCTCTCGAGTGTGTTATTTATACGTGCGTTAAGAGTGATAACCGTCATCACGGTTTCAGGCATTATCCCGCACGTTTTCTCATGATGTCGTGCGTGAATATCTTTTCTCTCAAGAAATACGATGGTGCCTACGCTTTTCCCCACCTGGACGGAGGTTGGACCCGATTCTTGAAGGAATATAGGAGATATTCCTTGACTTGTGCCTCAATTATCTCAAGCTGCCGTTACTTCTCACGTTTCTCGGTCTTATCGGATAAGTAACCGCTATCGGCTTGGTCAAATACCGCGTGCTCTTCAAATCTCGCTTTGGGCCGCCCACTGCAGCTAGGTTTGGGCCTCGCGCCCACCAGTAGTCGGGTTTGGGCCTCGCGGCCTCGTAGCTAGGTTTAGGCCTCGTGGCCTATCTCGTAGTTAGGTTTCGGCCTCGTGGCCCATCTTTATACGGGCACGAGTCTCGTGGCCCACCTGTAGGTAGGTTCGTGGCTTCGTAGCCTTATTGCAACCGATCTCGGCTCGGGCCCATCTCGGGTTTACCTCCCTCTATTGAGGGTATCCGGTTACGTCATTGGGCCCTATTGAGCCGGGCGTATTTGGGCCTTACGTGTAGTTGGGCATGATATTTTTATCCGCATCAACCACTCCCCTACTCCGGTGAGCGATCTTGGAGCTCCCTGGAGTAAGGAAGATTTAGGCGGCTCTCCCTGCAGGCTTTAGCTTTGGGACTTCCTCCCTTCTGATTTTGCTCTTGGGGACATCCTCACTGCAGGCTTCGGCTTCCCGGATACATCCCCTCTCGCTAGTCTGTTGAGTCTAGCGACCCTTCGGCTCCTTGGGCCGCCGGTGATAAGCATGCATCTGCTCTTCGATTTCGTACACCGATACACGTCCCATTAATTTCCTTCTTTATTTCAAATCAGTTCGCTTCTTCTTCCTTTTCTCTTCTAAATTATCGCTCCATCGGGACTTCTTCCTCGCAAAATCCTCCGCGATCGCACTCTTCAATCCTTACCTCGACTTTTTTCCACTATCCAAGTAATCTTTCTTTCCTTTCTCTCATTCGCTTATACGAACGTTTTTAGCAATGTCTCGATCTGGTTCTTCTCGGACCATCTCCCATGTTCAAAACTCATCTTAGAGTTCTCATCACTCTCCGATCCCCACTCCATCTAGGGATTCCCCTCCTCGTTTCTTCCTCCTCTCCGGAGGTGGATAGGGTTAGGTTCAGGACTCCTTCGCTAGTCCCTCAAAAATTTACGATAAAGCCCTAAACGACCTTATCTCCTACATGACTACATTGCGTCGGGATATAGCCTATCCCTTCTGATCGGGCGCATCCTAACTTAGAGACTCCCGACTTTAGCTTCTGGCGAGGCCCGGTTCGAGGTGGGTTACGGCTTCCTCCTCCAAAATTTATGTGTCAAATTTCGAACCTCTACGGCATTCCTCTTAACCAATTTGTACCGAATGCCGTTAGGATGATGATCTCCTTCTATGTCCTCCTCAAGGGAAATGGAGGGAAATTCTCTGCTGAATTGTTTTTTTCTCGGTATAACCGCAAAACCGTTGGACCCTTATACTATGTGAGTAGTAGGGTCAAGGGAAGTGTTCGTTTTTGGCAAAATCCCCAACATCAACAAAGAGTGGGGTGATCACTTCATTTTCATCACTCCGGATAACCCCGGCCTTTCCAAAACCAAAAATGGATTTACCAAAACCCTTCTCCTCCGACTCCTTCTAATCGCATCTCCTCTTCCACGAACCGTCGGGTTATTCGAATGCCGAATGCCCATGTTCATGCTCACGGGTATTTCGAGTTACCCGAACTCTGTTTCAATCCTCGTGTCCTCTCCCATTTTAAATTCAGCTCGATAAGGGTCCCTCTCGAACCAAAGGATGGTAATTATCTTGTTGTTATTTCCTGTATTTATGAGTACCATCATATCGATGTCTAACTCACGTCATTTTTCTTTTCGTAAATGTTGTGGCTATCTAAAGTGTTGGAAGGTCCCACCGCCTCGATTGAATCAGCCCCTCCTCCAGCTTCTCAAGATGATGCGCTTAATGCACCTCACTCCTCTCCTCCCGCTCCCACGAGAGGATCCAGAGGATAATCCCCCACGAAGAAATCGAAAACCACCAAAGGCAAAGCCGCAGCCAGGCTCCTTCCACTCCGAGACACTTTGCGTCGCAAATATCCAACTAGGTGCAGCCAAGGTCTCTCCTCGGCCCCTATTGATGTGGACTCTTACTCCTCTGGTCCCTCCGTAAGTAAGTTCTTCGGTGAACTAATCTCCGCCCGAGATTGCGACCGATTGATCAGTCTCCCCAGGACCAACAAAGAACATCAAGCCGCGAGCCACTTTGCTCGGGTAACATTGCCCTTCTCCCTTAAGTAATGAATTTTTCATATAGCCTACTTTCTCTGTGTAAGCTTAATTTTCGCCGTATTCCTGCTTTTTTAGCTTGGCATCCTTCTGCCCGATCTATGGAGTCCATCCAACTGCTCCCCTCTCCGCATTTGAAGGAGTTGGAGGACTCTCTCCTGGCGGAGAAGAAGAAGGCCACCCTCGCCTCTCTTCGCATTAAGAAGCTGGAGGATGAGTTGATGAAAGCTCAAGCGGCTCGCGAGGCCGCCGAGAAAAGAAACGAATGACATGGTCGTCTACCATGCCCTGCAAGAGTCTCAAGTGCACCGGGAAGCCACTGGTGAAGGGGGCACGGTCCTTCTTGCAAACTCTTTTCTTCTCCGCACTTTGGTCGGCATTTCTTGCATGCCATATGACCCGGTTTACTAAGCAATATCTAGAACATCCCGGTTTCCTCGGGGATATGGGGCCTTATATCCGGTTTTTCTACGACTACGGGTTTGATGCGGGCTGTGCGGCCGATAAAGTGATCCCTCCTTCTCGGGGAGTTTGATAGGACCAGCCCTCTAGCTGCAATGCCTACTCCCCCACACTTCAAAGGCGACCCTTCAAGGTCCATCGAGGAGGACTGGTGGTCCCCAACCTCAACAAGCTGATTCGATCTCGGTGCAAACCGAGGTTATTACACAGAGATGTCCCCGCCGATCCCACCTCTATGCCCCCTTGTCCTGGAAGTTCCCGTCTCCCAAGAGGAGGCATGTATAGCTCGAGCTTTGGAGAAAGAAGCGGAGGTGGCCGCCATCATTGATGAAGCGGAGGAACCTCCCTATCCCAAGTTAATTTCTAAAACAATTTCATATTTCTATGATCTCGTAATGAATTCTCTTCTATCTCTCCCTTCTTATGCCGGTTTGGCATTTTATACTCTGCTCTCCCCTCTGTTGGGAGTTTACATTTTATTATAGAACTCTATTGCCCCCTCATCGGGGCCTTTGGCTATGAATATATGCGATCCTCCCTAGCCGGGAGTTAATTCTCATTTATCTTGCGTATCTTCCCTTGCCACAGGAATTAGTTTTCATAATCGATGTTTATCCTCCCTTAGGGAGCTCGTTATTGCGTGAATGCTTGTGTCCTCCCTTGCACGGAGTTGCATGTTTTTATCTCGCACTTCTCATATTCGATTTCTGCCGCATACTTACAAACCGTCTAGCTTAGTAAGCTGTTAGTTTGAATGCTTTTCACTTGTGCTTTTGAATGCTCTCAAAAGCTGTTAGCCTCTAGGCCGTTAGTTTTAAATGTCGACTTAGATCTTTGGAAAGCATCTTTTTGCGGCTCGAATCTGTGACTTTAGATGTCGGGCTTCATGCCCCGAGGATTAGTTAAATCCTTACTTGTAGGTTTAACATACTCTGTTTCGCAAAAACTTTTCTCAAGCTTGCACTAGTTAGCACCTTTTTCCCAGGTTTTAACTTAGCTTCTCCTTAGGCAGCCTTCTCCGGGTAACACCCGATTTAAGCCCCTCTTTTCTGATTTAGCTTAGACTCTATCTAAGCCATGTCTCAATTTCTTGTCTTCTAAGGTTTGAATATATTCAAGCCTCTCAAACGACTCGACTTTTAAGCTGCAGAATCCTCTTTTCCGGGTTTCCACTAATATTATGTTTTTTCCTATGTCCCCCTTAATTTCTTTAGGAAAGACCTTTTCTCGATCATTAAGTTTACCCCTCTTTCATAGGTTTAACTTAGCATCTCGAGGCTTCGTTTCCAGAAGCTATCTCTTAGCTCGGTTTCTCGCAACCCTTCTCTGGGCTTAGGTCTAGCTTTTGTCAAGGCTCTACCTTGGGTGGGCTCTATACCCGCCCCCCTTTTGGGCTGGTGGAACCAAGTACACTTTGGTTCGACCTTGCACTTTCGTAGTTGTTTCTCTATAGTTAAACCTCCTCTTGTAGGTTTGATCTCATGTCTCTGAAGCTACTTAGCCTTTCATTCTCAAAACTTTATCTAGGCTCGAACCGATTAAGCCCTTGCCATAGATTTGACCTTGTTTATATAAAACTATCTTTTAGTTTTAACCTTTATAGTCCCCTCTCCAAGACTAATTCAGTTAGACTCTCGAGATTCTAACTTAATTTCTTTAGGCCTTCACGTCAAATTGCCTAATCCTCTCCGTAAGTAGGTTTAGTTAAGCTTCTACGAGTTTAACTTTTTATATTCGAAACTTTTGCAGCTTTCATCTCTTAAAGAACCCTTTTTGAGTTACGAGTTGAGTTAAGCCCTTATTGTAGACTTGATCAAGGCTTTTCTCCTGTAGCTATTTCTCATAGCTTATCATCTAACCGCTTAAACCTTGCAGTAGGTTTAACTTAGCTTGTGGGAGTTGTCCTTTACTTCCAATCTTCGTGATCTCATCTAACTTTAAGTGGGTTAAACCCTCTCTGCGAGTTTAACTTAATTTTTCAAGCTATCTCTTAGCTTCTTTTCCCATAATCCCTCTCTGGGCATAGGTGGGTTAAACCTTGTCTGTAGGTTTAACTTTAACGTTTGAAGCTATCTCTTAACTTTTTTCTCGTAACCCCCTCTGGGTTTAGGTGGGTTAAACCTTATCTGCGGAGTTTAACTTTAATGTTTCAAGCTATCTCTTAACTTCTTTTCTCGTAACCCCCTCTGGGTTTAGGTGGGTTAAACTTTATCTGAGGTTTAACTTTAATGTTTCAAAGCTATCTCTTAGCTTCATTTCTCGTAACCCCTCTCTGGGTTTAGGTGGGTTAAACTTTATCTGCGCAGTTTAACTTTAATATTTCAAGCTATCTCTTAACTTCTTTTCTCGTAACCCCCTCTGGGTTTAGGTGGGTTAAACCTTATCTGCGAGGTTTAACTTTAATGTTTTCAAGCTATCTCTTAGCTTCTTTTCTCGTAACCCTTCTCTCGGGTTTAGGTGGGTTAAACCTTATCTCGTAGGTTTAACTTTAATGTTTCAAGCTATCTCTTAGCTTCTTTTCTCATAACCCCTCTCTGGGTTTAGGTGGGTTAAACCTTATCTGCAGTTTAACTTTAATGTTTCAAGCTATCTCTTAGCTTCTTTTCTCGTAACCCCTCTCTGGGTTTAGGTGGGTTAAACCTTATCTGCAGGTTTAACTTTAATGTTTCAAAGCTATATCTTAGCTTCTTTTCTCGTAACCCCTCTCTGGGTTTAGGTGGATTAAACTTTATCTGCAGGTTTAAATTTAATGTTTGAAGCTATCCCTTAGCTTCTTTTCTTGTAACCCCTCTCTGTTTAGGTGGGTTAAACCTTATCTCGCAGTTTAACTTTAATGTTTCAAGCTATCTCTTAGCTTCTTTTCTCGTAACCCTTTCTCGGTTTAGGTGGGTTAAACCTTATCTGCGGTTTAACTTTAGTTCTCAAGCTATCTCTTAGCTTCTTTTTGTTTGATGCGAATTCATTTCGTGAATGCTCATCGTATTTCTCATTGAATGCTTCTCGTGCATTTTATTTGTTCGTTTAACTTTTTGCAAGTTATCAATTCTCATGTAATCAATCGTGTGTTGTGATGCAATCATGTCGAATAGCATACAATCATATTGTTTCAATTGTAATCAATGAAAGAATGAACTAATGAACTCATAGGTATTGAAAAATCGCTTTCATTAATTAATGAACAAATTTGCCCCATTGATCATAATCGATCAACACAAGTTAAGAACTAACTTGGCTGGCCTCTTTAAAAAACCTCCTCGCGGTAAAACCCAGTGGAAACCCGCAGGAGGGAAAAAAGAGTACCGGTGGAACGAAATTACAATTTATTCGTAATTCAAATAACATGAATAAAACAACTCTTGCATAAAAAGAACCACCTACTTGCGGCGAGGCGGGTACTTTCTTCATGTGTAAAACCTCTTGATCGCAGACATTCCAAGGTCTGGCCGGTTGATTCCCTTCCATGTCTTGTAACTCATAAGCTCTTCCTCGGAGGACCTTGGTCACCTTGTACGGCCCTTCCCACTTGGGATCGAGCTTTCCAATGTTTTTCAAAGCGTCGGCTTGTCTCAAGATAAGATCTCCTTCTTCAAATCTCCGACTTATGACTTTGGTCATAAGCGGCTTTTATGCGACTTTTGTACTTCTCGGCTTTTAGGTGAGCGATTTCACGCTCCTCCTCTAGCATGTCTAGGTTCTCCCTCATCGGTTCTTCATTTCTTCCCTCCCGGAAGTGGGCTAAACGATGTGTCTCCATCCCCACTTCTCGAAGGTATGACTTCATGCCCCATACACTAAGTGGAAGGGGACTCCTCTGTTGGCTCCTCGGGGTGGTCCGATAAACCCACAAACGGACTCCAGCTCATCGACCCACCTCCCTCCAGCTTTGTCGAGCCGGGACGTATTCCGTTCACAATAGTTACGTTGGTGACCTCCACTGGCCGTTGGCACGGGGTGTGCCACCGATGTGAATCTCTAGACAATCTTTAGGTTATCACACTATTCCCGTACCATGTTTCCTATAAAGCCGGGTCCCATTATCTGTTACCAGGATTCTAGGTATGTCAAACTGCAGCAAATATATCTCCACAAAAATTTGATTATGTTACCTTCTTCTATCCTCGCTAGAGGTACAGCCTTCACCCACTTGCTAAAGTAGTCCACCGCCACCAATAGAAACTTCCGCCTGCCCACCGCAATTGGGAATGGGCCCACCAGGTCCATCCCCCACTTTGCGAAAGGACATGGAGAGTGCATGGTCCCCATCTCCTCTGCAGGAGGTGGATGAGGCAGCCATGCTTTTGGCATTTCTCACACTTCTTCACCCGAGTCTTTGGCGTCTGGTCATGGTAGGCGAAGTATCCGGCCCTCAAGGCTTTCCGACTATTGCCCGAGCCTCTGCATGGTCAGCACAACAACCTTCATGTATATCTTTGATTACGTACCTCTATTCTTGAGGGGATAAACACCTCAAGTAAGGCTGCGTGAAGGACCGCCGATACATCTTGTCCCCGATCATCATGTATCGGATTCTCCAATCTGAGCTTTCCTTTTATCCGGGCGCTCTCCGGGTTACGCAACACTCGATATATGCTGGTTCTCCAATCATCTTGACTCAGACGACCCCTCTACCGAGGGATCGTAGCTTCTCTTCTGCAGTCACCAGGGGTGATCTTCCCTCTCCCGCGGTGTTGCGGAACTCGCTAGCTTTGACAGCTATACGCTCTGGAGTTTTCCTCTCGAGGTATCTCGTCGACCTCGAAGGAACTAAACCTTCCCCGCAGCCTCCGCCACTCGCCGAAGGTAGGCTACCATTTTCTCATCTTTGGCCTCGTACTCCACCGTAACCTCTTTGGGTTACGAGTTGGGAATCCGAAAATATGACCACCCGACCTGCTCCCGGTTCGGTGGCCATCACTGTTCCTCGAATCAGGGGCCTCGTACTCGGCTCCGTTGTTGGAGGTAATGAACTCGAACCTTAATGCAACTTGCGTTTCTGGCCCTCTGGATCAATAATCACGATCCCCGCTCCACAACCCGCATAGACATAGAGCCGTCAATATATATCTTCCATTTTCCTTCCTCCATCGCACGTGTACCCTCCTGGATGAAGTCGAGAGGGCTTGTGCTTTAATGGTCCTCCGTGGCTCGAAATTCACGTCATATTCTCCCGATTCGACGGCCCACTTGACCATCCTCCCGAAAGATCAGCTCTCCCTATAACTGTTTGAAGGTAGTTAGTCCGAACAATGACCTTATGCGACAAAAATAAGGTCGTAACCTCCGTGCCGTGACCATTATAATCGTGGCTGCCTTCTCTATCTCGAGTATCTCTCCTCGGCTCGTTGAATGAGTTTACTAATGTAGTAAATAGGTTTTGGGTTGACCCCTCCTCCCTCACCAGCATGGAGCCGAGTGAGACCCCACCTCTGAGAGAGGTAAAGGTAGAGTGTCTCCCCGGGATTGGCTTTGTTAACGTAGGTAATCGGGCCAAGTGTTGTTTAAGTTCTTCAAACGCGTTGGCATTGCTCGTCCCACTCGAACTCGGATCCCTTCCTCAAAATCTTGAAGAAGGGGTGGCTCCTCTCTGCAGATCTCGGCTATGAATCTTCTCAATGTTGTAATTCTTCCATTCGGTCTCTGCAGCTCCTTGATGTTAGTGAGAGGCCGCATATCAAGTACGACTTTTACCTTAGCGAGGTTAACTTCGATTCCCGGTCACCATATATCCGAGGAATTTCCCGGATTTTACTCCAAAAGAACACTTGGCCGGGTTCGACTTCATGCCATTCCTCCCGAGCACCGAAAAGCTTCCTCCCGGATCGGCCATGTGCTCTCCAAATTTTCACGCTTTTCACAAGCATATCATCAACGTAGACTTCCATGTTCCTCCCTAGCCGGGTCTCGGAACAACTTGTCAACCATTCTCGATAGGTTGCTCCTGCATTCTTCAACCCAAAGGGCATTCTAATATAGCAAAAAGTTCCACTAGCAATAATGAAATTTACCTTTGGAATATCTGGAGGGAAAATTTGTATCTAATGGTAGCCTTGATAGGCGTCCATCATACTTAGCAACTCAAATCCGGATGTAGAATCGACCATCCGGTCAATCCTAAGTAAGGGATAATGATCCTTAGGGCATGCCTTGTTCGGATCTCGAAAATCTATGCACATTCTCCATTTCCCCCTGGTTTTGCCACCAACACCGCATTGGACAGCCAGTGGGAAAGCTGGATTCGCTTTGACATGTCTGCCTCCAGCAGTTTCTCTGCTTGACCTTAATAATGGCGTCTTTTTAGGTCCAAAGACCCTTAGTTCCTGCTTCACCGGTTTAGCTTTAGGGTCCACGTTCGGTGGTGCATCGCCACCTCCTCGGGAATACTGTCACGTCGAGAGGAAGAAAAAGCAAAAACATCGCATTTCTTCGTAAAGGCCGTTGCAGCTCTCTCTCTAGTTCGGCTCCAGTGAGCTCCGATCCTTGTTGTGTATCCTTTCTTCTCTGAATACAACTCGACCATCATCGGCTTTCATTTTTGGAGGATCAATTTCCTCCGTAATCTTACATCTCTTGGATTCTCGGTCCACCTCCTTGTCTCTTTTCAGTGCGATGCGGCTCTTTGTCGGCCATCTTTACCGCCTCCACGTAGCATTTTACGGATAGCAGGTGATCACCCAGCCTACTTCACCCACCTCATCGTTCACTTTGGAAACTTGAGTTTCATGTGATAAGTTGATATGACCACTGAAATAAATTCAATACTTGGCCTACCAAAGATCATGTTGTAGGATGAGGGTACATCAACAATAAAAAATTTGCCATAACTACCCTCCTCCGTGGAGCTTCGCCTAGCCCCACCTCGGGAGGGTTACCCGACCAAGAGGGTGGACTCGCCTTCACCGGTTGTATTTCTATGTTTAAATTCATCTTCTTGAAGCATTCCAAGAATATGATGTCTACCGAGCTCCCGTATCTACGAAGATCCTTGCTACCGTATATCCAGCCATATCTGTTGTGATGACTAGTGCATCACTGTGGTCCTCCTTCCTCAGTCTCCATCCTCTGGACCAAAATGAATCCGAGGTGTATGGATGACCTCCTTCCGATCCACGTCGCTGGACATCTCTCCTGTCTCTCTCCGAGGGTCCTCTCTCCGGCTTTTCTAGCACGGAAGGAGTCTCCCTCTGCTGGATCTCCGACTATCATCTGGATAAGTCCTCTCTTAGGAGGGTCTCTCCTCCTGCCTCCCTTCAATCATCCTTCCTTTTCCTCGGCTTTGTCATCGGCTTCCTTTCTTTTTGCCCCAGGTGACTCGATCTCTGTAAACAAATTCTTTAAGATGTCCCGCTTGGATCATCCTCTCAATCTCATCACGTAAATGGAAAGCTTGATTGTTAGTGTCATGCCCATATTCATTATGGAAACGACAAAACTTATACGATTTGGGCTTCGAGGCCCTCTGGACCGTGCCCATGGAAACTTCATTTCGGGGTTGTCGGATGCTACCTCCAGAGCTCTGCCCGGCTCGAGCTTTAGGGGGTGTATTTGTCAAACACGGAGTGGGGTCTCGATTTTGCAGCTTTCTCCGGCTCCACCGTTGAGCTTTTCTTTGATGATTCTTTTTCTTTTCGTGTCCGCTAGGTTTGACCTCGGCTCTCTTCGCCTTCCTCACTTCCTCCAGTGTGACGTACTTCTCTGCTCTCCGTAGTAGTTCATCGAATGTCCGGGTGGCTTCTTGGCCGTGAGGAAAATGTGTCTCCATCTCGGAGGTTGCTAGTAAAAGCATTAATTTTTACCTCGGGGTGGCGGTTGGAACTTCCAGGTGCCGCTTTGATTGAACCTCTTCATGAAGGCCCGTAGGCTTTCATTTTCACCTTGCTTCATGTTGAACAATGTCGGTGTAGCTCTACGTTGCCTCCTTGCACTAGCGAATCGATGCAAGAAGAGTTCTCCAAACTGCTCAAAGGAGTTGATGGAATTGGGCTCCAATCAAGCTAAACCACTTCTTTGGGCTACCTTGGATAGAGTAGTAAGAAAGACCACTGCACTTCACACCCTCCCCATATCGATGGAGGAGGGCCAAGTTTTCAAATCTCACCAAATGGTCATAGGGGTCGGTCGTACCATCATATTCATAATTAAGAGGTTTAAAATTGCTAGGCAACTCATCTTGTAAGAAATTCTTAGTAAATTGGCAACCCGTAACTGGTCGAGGCATCTTGACCCAATTTTCCATCCGATGCTTCATGTTATCCATTTGTTTCCTCAAAGACTGATCTGGTCTTTCATGGCCTCAGATTGGGTGTCTCATGTACCCTCTTCTTGGTCCTCAATCTTACTTCCCGGCTGAGGGGCTGTCTCCTTCCCTCGTGCGGCTTCCTCCGGACCAGCCTCCCTCGGTCGAGGAACCGGCTGACCTCCTTTCTTGGACTCCTTCGGCTCCCAAGGTTTCCTCCTTGTTCCTGGACTCCACCTTTCTCCTTCGTTCTTCTTGATGCTCGTCCTGCCTACTCCCCCTATTTGAGATCGAGCAGACGGGTTTTGGTCCTGGTTCTCCGAGTCCTTCCTGCAGTGGGGTCCTCCTCCGCGATTGCTCTGGCTCTGGCTCGAGCTATCATATCATCCAGCTGCTCCCGAGTTAGGGCGACGAGAGGCAGGCTGGTTACAGCATTCTCGAGGTATCCCCCTGGCTGGAGTATTGGCGGCTCAGGGGACCCCGCTATAGGGATTCCTTCCGGAATCGCGAGAGGAAGAGCGAGATGGGTTAACCCCTCCTTCTCTAGCAGCAGCCTCCCACTCCTGGATGGCGTTGGCACGAGTCGAAGCTTTCATCTCGCACCACTATTACAAGTGGTGGTCCTTCGATGTTGGGCACAACAATAGGAGGCACGGGGTTGGGCCAGCGGCTTCGCCCGCATTGGGTTCGCGGGGTTGTCCTTCCTCGAGCCGGTACTAGTGCGATCGGTCTCATAGGTGTGCATTCACAGTCATGATGTCCTTCTTTCGGATAATCGGAAAAGAAAAGAAGTTGAAACTCACGCCTCAGCTCTTCCTTCCCACAGACGATGCCAATTGATGCGTAAAACCGACTGGGCCCATTTTCCCACCCGGGTTCCACGTGGGTAAAGCCTTTACGCAGCAGAATTCCTAGCTCTTCTCGAACGTACTGCAAAAAACACGCCGGAGGGTTCTCCAAGCGTAGGCACTCCAACGCTCAAGTCGTCACCGGAAAACACTCAAGAAAGTACGTAGGAAGTAGCTAAGTAAGAGTGATAGTTGATTGATACCGTTACCTCCCCTCTGGGTGTGTTATTTATACGTCGTTAAGAGTGATAACCGTCATCACGGTTTGGGGCATTATCCCGCACGTTTTCTCATGATGTCGTGGCGTGGATATCTTTTCTCTCAAGAAATCTGATGGTGCCTACGCTTTTCCCCTCGGACGGAGGTTGGACCCGATCAATGAAGAAATATAGGAGATATTCCTTGACTTGGGCATCAATTATCTCAAACGCTCGTTACTTCTCACGTTTCTCGGTCTTATCGGATAAGTAACCGCTATGGGCTTGGTCAAATACCCGCGTGCTCTTCAAATCTCGCCAGGCCTCTCGGCCCACAGTAGCTAGGTTTGGGCCTCGCGGCCCACTGTAGTCGGGTTTGGGCCTCACGGCTCGTAGCTAGGTTTAGGCCTCGTGGCCTATCTCAGTTAGGTTTCGGCCTCGTGGCCCATCTTTATACGTGGCTCGAGCCTCGTGGCCCACCCGTAGGTAGGTTCGGGGCTTCGTAGCCTTATTGCAACCAATGCGGGCTCGGGCCCATCTTGGGTTTACCTCCCTCTATTGAGGGTGTCCGGTTACGTCATTGGGCCCTATTGGGCTGGGCGTATTTGAGCCATACGTGTAGTTGGGTCTAACATTTTATCCGCATCAAAGATATTATTAATTTGTGATAATGATGAGACCACTAATTTATATAGGGATTCTTTGAAAAATTAATATCTTATTATTATATCGAAATTGGTAAATTTTTTAATTGGCCCAAGTTTTGATCGGAAAAAAATATTATATTAGACATATTATTATTAATTTATAGAAGTTTAATATATGAAGGTTTCTTGTATACAAGTTGTTGACTTGTTGCCTCCATGATTGACTATTCTTTGTTTTACACATACTAAGAAAGTCATTTAATATTAATGATTAATTTTATAGAGTAACTAATGTGTTCTCTTAAAGATTATTAATGGAGCATTTGTTATCATTTATTCTACCTACAAAAGTTAAAAAAATGGTGGAAAAATAGAGCAACTAATGTGTTCTCTTAAAGATTATTAATGGAGCATTTGTTATCATTTATTCTACCTACAAAAGTTAAGAAAAGGGTGGAAAAATAGAGTTTAATTTCTTGAAAAACCATAATTGATGAATACCGAGAAAATGCCATTCAAATATTAATATTTTCAAAATTGGATCGAACGTTTAACCGGTTGAGTTGGGAATTGACCATGAGATTGATTGTGATACGGTATTTTATGACAAACCCAATAAATATGAACCCAACCCACTTAGTTATCTGGGCCGGAGCGAGGAGTGGGCTTGGGCCTGATTCCCTTGATTAGGGAATAAACTAGAGAAAGGAATGGGCTTCGGCCCAATTACTCTCAGATTATTAAGATAGGCTTGAATAAGGAATGAGCCTTGGGTCCAGCTCCTTATTAGGCCCGTAGAAATGTAGAATTAAACTGGATTAAGTGGGTAAAAGCCCATTTAGGGAGTCCCGAATTAGTAGCCTAATTCGGCCCATCTTCACCTCGAGATAAGAATAAGGAATATTCCAACCGAATTAGAAATAATTATGCCCCAGAAAACGGGAATCTTCTCTCGAACCTACCTACAAAGAAGGAATCAATTAGCGGTTCAATCATGGTGAGAACGTGACCATATGATGGAGAAAGGCTGTTGTAAGTCTTATATTTCATAGTTCTATATAAATATATTTCCTCAAATGGAAATTGAGGTAGCTGATTCTAATACTTGCGAATTACCTACCTTGGATTTTCTTGGTTTTTGACTCGAGTGTCGAATGAGAATCCTATGCGAGTTATCTTTGTGGACGGAGATCGGTTTGTGACACTTAATTTTACGTATCGAATTGAATTAATCGGAAAAAGAAAAAGCAGTCTGAATAGGAAAGAAAAAGCTGTAAAATCAATTGAATAGATTTATTTATTTATTAGTATTTATTAAAATTTACTTAATGACATATATATCTCTCTTTTTTTTTTAATTTAGTGTTTTAATTATTAAAACTTGGCAAATCTGTAGAACTTGGAAGTGGATTCTTCGGTCTCTTTTTCTCTTCTCTTCTTTTTTTCATACGAGTGGTGTTTTGTAAT
Source organism: Paraleonurus japonicus (assembly GCA_030762865.1). Lineage (NCBI taxonomy): Eukaryota > Viridiplantae > Streptophyta > Magnoliopsida > Lamiales > Lamiaceae > Paraleonurus > Paraleonurus japonicus. The sequence continues at coordinate 44,138,633 of CM061056.1, forward strand.
CCAAGTAAATATATACTCCTTTCATTTAATAAATTTATTTTTTATTTTATATACACTTTTACAAAAATTGTAAAATTTATCTAATATACATAGATGCGGATAAAAATGTCGGGCCCAACTACACGTAGGGCCCAAATACAACCAGCCCAATAGAGCCCAATGATGTCATTAAATACCCTAGATGAAGGGAGGAAAACCCGAGATGGGCCCGAGCCTGTGTCGGCCGAGACTAGGCTACGGCCTTGAACCCACCTACAGGTGGGCCTCGAGGCCCGTGCACAGAGGGAGAGGGCCAAGAGGCCCAAGACTAACTTCGGATAGGCCACGAGGCCTAAATCCATCTGCGGGTCACGAGGCCCTAAACCCGCAGGTGGGCCGCGAGGCCCAAACCTAATCGCAAGTGGGCCGAAAGGCCCAAGCGAGATTTGGAGAAGGCGTGAGCATTTGACCAAGCCCATAGCGGTTATCTATCCGATAAGATCGAGAAACAACGAGTAGTTGAGATAACCGAGGCCCAAGCCAAGGAATATTCCCTATATTCCACGCTGATCGGGTCCAACCTCCGTTCTGGGGAATTCGTAGATATAATGCAGATTTCTTGAGAGATAAGTTATCCACGCATGACATAGTGGCGAACGTCGGGGATAATTCCCCGAGACCGTGATGACGGTTATTGCTCTTAACTTACGTATAAGTAACACACCCCGCAGGAGGTAACGGTATCGAATCACTATCACTCTCACTTAGCTACCTTATACGTACTTTCTTGAGTGTTTTCCGGTGATCCGACTTGAGCGTCGGAGTACCTACGCCGGAGAACCCTCCGGCGTGTTTTGCAGTACATTTGTTCGAGGGAAGCTAAGGATCCTAGTGCGTAAAAGCTTTGCCCACGTGAACCCGTGTGGGAAAACGGACCCAGATCAGCTTTTACGCATCAATTGGGCGCCGTCTGTGGGAAACAGAGCCGAGACGTGAGTTTCAACTTCTTTCCCTTTCGATTATCCGAAAGGAGGACATCATGACCGGTGAACGTACACCCATGAGACCGATTGCACTAGTACTGCCTCGGGATAGGCAACCCCCACAAATCCAATGCAGTGGTGAGGCTGTGTCCAACCCCGTGCCTCCGGTGGCTATGCCTAACACTGAAGGACCTCCACCGGGTTACAAAGTGGCACGGGATGAGAGCTCGACTCCGTGCCAACGCCATCCGAGGGTAGGAGCCGTTGTTAGAGAGGGAGGGGGACATGCCTCCCTCTTCTTCCGCAATACCGTAAGGAATACGTATAGTGGGGATCCCCGAGCGGCCAATGCTCCAGCCAGGGATACCTCGTAGAATCTGCAACCAATCGCTTCTTTCGCTCCGACTGGGAGCAGCTGGATGATATGATAGCTCGAGCCGTGGCTGTGGCAATGGCCGAAGGGGGAGGACCTCCACCTATAGGAAGGACCGGAGAACCAGGACCGGGTGGAATCTGCCTGCTCGATCCCAACCAGGGGGGAGTAGGCAGACGAGCATCGGGAAGAGCGGAGGAGAGAGGTGGAGTCCAGAACCAGGAGGAGACCCCCGGGAGCGGAAGGAGCCTGTGAGAGAAGGTCGCAGCCTCCCCGACCGAGGGAGGCTGGTCTCGAGGAAGCCGCACGGAAGGAGACAGCTCCGCAGCCGAGGAAGTAAGATCGAGGACCAAGAAGAGGGTACAGGAGACACCCAATCTGAGGCCATGAAGGACCAAATCGAGATCCTTGAGGAAACAAATGGACAACATGAAGCATCGATGGAAAATCGGGTTAGTATGCCTCGACCTGCTACAAAGTTGCCAATTTACCGAGAATATCTTACAAGATTAGTTGCCTAGCAATTTTAAACCTCTTAATTATGAATATGATGGTACGACCGACCCCTATGACCATTTGGTGAGATTTGAAAATTCGGCCCTCCTCCATCGATATGGGGAGGGTGTGAAGTGCAGGTCTTTCTTACTACTCTATCTAAGGCAAAAGAAAGTGGTTTTAGCCAATCGGAACCCAATTCCATTAACTCCTTTGAGCAGCTTTGGGGAGCTCTTCTTGCATCGCCGCTAGTGCAAGGAGGCAACCCAGAGCTACGCTAACATTGTTCAACATGAAGCAAGGTGAGAATGAAAGCCTACGGGCCTTCATGAAGAGGTTCAATCAAGCGGCACCGGAAGTTCCAACGCCACCCCGAGAGGTAAAAATTAATGCTTTTACTAGTAACCTCCGAGATGGAGACTTGTTTTCCTCCTCGGCTAAGAAGCTACCCGTACGCTCGATGAACCGCTAAGGAGGGCGGAGAAGTACGTCACACCGGGAGGAGGTGAGAAAGGCAAAGAGAGCCGAGGTCAAACCAAGTGGACCTGAAAAGAAGAAGGAATCATCTAAGAAAAGCTCAACGGCGAACCCGAGAAAGCCGCAAAACCTGGACCTCGCTCCGGAGTTTGACAAGTATACCCCCCTAAAGCTTGAGCCACAGAGCTCGGAAGTGGCATCCACCATCCCGAAATGAAGTTTCCATGGACACGATCCAGTGGGGCCTCAAAAGCCTAAGTCGAGATAAGTTTTGTCGTTTCCACAACGAATATGGGCATGACACTAACAATTGTTTTCACTTACGTGATGAGATTGAAAGGATGATCCAAGCTGGACATCTCAAAGAGTTTGTTTATAGAGATCGAGTTAGCTCCAGGGGCAAAAAGAAAAGAAGCCGATGATAAAGCCGAGGAGAAAGGAAGGATGATCGAAGGGAGGCAGGGAGGAGAGACCCTCCCGAGAAGAGAGGACTTATTCGGATGATAGTCGGAGGTCCAGCGGAGGGAGACTCCTTCCGCGCTAGAAAAGGCTGGAGGACCCTCGGGGAGAGAGGTAGGAGAGATGTCCGAGAGATGTGGACCAAGGAAGCTGTCCATACACCTCGGATTCATTTTGGTCCGCAGGATAGAAGCCTAAGGAAGGAGGACCACGGTGATGCACCGGTCATCACAACAGATGTGGCGGGATATACGGTAGCACGGATCTTCGTAGATACGGGGAGCTCCGCAGACATCATTTTCTTGGAATGCTTCAAGAAGATGAATTTGAACATAGAAATGCAACCATGGATACGGCGTTGTGCGGATTCACGGGAGGGGCAAGATACACCCTCGGGCCGAGTAACCCTCCGAGGTGGGGCTAGGCGAAGCTCCACGGAGGAGGGTAGTTATGGCAAATTTTTTTATTGTTGATGTACCCTCATCCTACAACATGATTTTTGGTAGGCCGTTGTTGAACCTATTTCGTGGTTATATCAACTTATCACATGAAACTCAAGTTTCCAGTGAAGGATGAGGTGGGTGAAGTAGTCGGAGACCAGTGCAATCCGTAAATGCTACGTGGAGGCGGTAAAGATAGTCGACAAAGAGCCTGCATCGCAGCTGAAAAGAGACAAAGAGGTGGATCGAGAATCCAAAAGGCGCAAGATTTCCGAAGAAATCGATCCTCCAAAGATGGAAGCCGACGAAGAGCCGATGATGGTGGAGTTGTATCCCGAGAAGAGAGGATACACAACAAGGATTGGAGCCCAGTGGAGCCGGAGCTAGAGAAAGACCTGGTAGAAGCTCTACGAAGAAATGCAAACGTTTTGCTTTTTCTTCCTCGACATGACAGTATCCCCGAGGAGGTGGTGATGCATCACCCGAACGTGGACCCTAAAGCTAAACCAAGAAAGCGAGAAACTAAGGGTCTTTGGACCAAAAGATCTCATTACGAAGGTGGAAGCAAAAGCTGCTGGAGGCAAGACATGTCAAGCGAATACAATTTCCCACCGGCTATCCAATGCCGTGTTGGTGGCAAAACCAGGGGGAAATGGAGAATGCGCATAGATTTTTGAGACCTGAACAAGGCTTGTCCTAGGGATCACTATCCATTGCCTAGGATTGACCGGATGGTCGACTCTACATCGATTTGGTGCTAAGTATGATGGATGCCTATCAAGGCTACCATCAAATAAAAATTTTCCCTCCGAGATATCCCAAAGGTCGGTTTCATTATTGCTAGTGGAACTTTCTGTTATATTAGAATGCCCTTTGGGTTGAAGAATGCAGAGCAACCTATCGTAGAATGGTGGATAAAATATTAGGGACCAGCTAGGGAGGAACATGGAAGTCTATGTTGATGATATACTTGTGAAAAGCGTGGAAGGCTGGAAACACGTGGCGGACACGGAGGAAGCTTTTGCGGTGCTCGAAGGAATGGCATGAAGCTAAATCCAGCCAAGTGTTCTTTTGGAGTGAGGTCCGGAAATTTCTCGGATATATGGTGACCCAATGGAATTGAAGTTAACCCCGCTAAGGTTAAGGTCATGCTCGATATGCAGCCTCCCACTAATATTAAGGAGCTGCAGAGATTAAATGGGAGGATTACAGCCCTGAGCAGATTCATAGCTAGATCTCGCAGAGAGTGAGCCATCCCTTCTTTAAGATCTTGAGGAAGGGGTCCAAGTTCGAGTGGAACGAGCAATGCCAAGAGCGTTTGAGAAGATTAAACAAGACTGGCCCAGCTTACCTACGTTAACGAAGCCTATTCCAGGGAGACACTCTACCTCTACCTCTCTCAGAGCTGGGTCTCACTTAGCTCCGTGCCGGTGAGGGAGGAAGGGTCGGCCCAAACCCGTTTACTACATTAGCAAGCTCATACAAGGAGTCAAGTGAGATACTCGGAGATAGAAAAGGCAGCCACGACTATAATGGTCACGGCACGGAGGTTACGACCTTATTTTTTATCACATAAGGTCATTGTTCGGACTAACTACCTTTTGAAACAGGTGATAGGGAGAGCTGATCTTTCAGTGGAGGATGGTCAAGTGGACCGTCGAATCGGGAGAATATGATGTGAATTTCGAGCCACGGAGGACCATTAAGGCACAAGCCCTCTCGACTTCATCCAGAGAGTACACGTGCGCTGGAGGAAGGAAAATGGAAAGTATATGTTGACGGCTCGTGTCTATGCAGGGTTGTGGAGCCGGGATCGTTATCATTGATCCAGAGGGCCAGAAACGCAGGTGGCGGTGAGGTTTGAATTCATCACCTCCAAGAGGCCCCGATTCGAGGAATGGAGATGGTCGCAGAGCTGGAGCAGTCGGGTGGTCATATATTCGTATTCCCGCCTTGTAACCCAAAGAAAGTTACGGGAGGGTACGAGGCCAAAGGAGAAGATGGTAGCCTACCTTCAATGAGTAGCCAAGCCGCAGGAAGGTTCGGCCTTTGAGGTTAGGCAGATACCTCGAGAGGAAAACTCTTGGCGGATAGCCTTTCAAAGCTGGCGAGTTCCGCAACACCGGCAGGAGGGGGAAGATCACCCTCGTGACCGCAGTAAGCCGGCCACGGTTCCCTCGGTAGGGGTCATCGGAGCTGAAGATGATTGGAGAACCAAGATATACCGAGCGTTGCAAAACCCGGAGAGCTGCCTGCATAAAAAGGAAAGGTCGACTGGAGGATCCGATACACGATGATCGGGGACAAGATTTACCGGCGGTCCTTCACGCAGCCTTACTTGAGGTGTTTATCCCCTCAAGAAGGGAGGTACGTAATTAAAGACATACACGAAGGCTGTTGTGCTTGACCATGCGGGAGCCCGGGCAATAGTCGGGAAAGCTTTGAGGGCCGGATACTTCGGCCTACCTTGACTCGTGACGCCAAAGACCGGGTGAAGAGATGCGAGAAATGCCAAAAGCATGGCTGCCTCATCCACCTCCCCGCAGAGGAGATGGGGACCATGCACTCTCCATGTCCCTTCGCGAAGTGGGGGATGGACTTAGTGGGCCCATTCCCGATTGCGGTGGGCCAGCGGAAGTTTCTATTGGTGGCGGTGGACTACTTCACAAATGGGTCGAAGCCGTACCTCTAGCGAGGATAGAAGAAGGTAAAATAATCAAATTCTTATGGAGATATATTTGTTGCAGTTTGGTATACCTAGAATCCCGGTATCGGATAATGGGACCCGATTTATGGGGAACATGGTACGGGAATGGTGTGATAACCTCAAGATTGTCGAGAGATTCATATCGGTGGCACACCCCCGTGCCAACGGCCGTGGAGGTCACCAAATGTAACTATCGTGGAACGGAATACGTGCCCGGCTCGATAAAGCCGGGAGAGAGGTGGGTCGATGAGCCGGAGTCGCTTTTGTGGGCTTATCGGACCACCCCTGTGGAACCAACAGAGGAGTCTCCTTCCACTTAGTATATGGGGCACTGCAGCCATACCTTCGAAGTGGGGATGGAGACACATCGCTTAGCCCACTTCCAGAGAGAAGAAATGAAGAGCTGATGAGGGAGAACCTAGACATGCTAGAGGAGGAGCGCGAAATCGCCCACCCGAAAGCCGAGAAGTATAAAAGCCGCATAAAGGCTGCTTATGATCGTAAAGTCATAAGCGGGAGATTTGAAGAAGGAGATCTAGTCTTGAGGCAAGCCGATGCGCCGAAAAACATTGGAAAGCTCGATCCCAAGTGGGAGGGGCCGTACAGGGGTTACTAAAGTCCTCCGAGGAGGAGCTTATGAGCTACAAGACATGGAAGGAAATCACACGGCAAGACCTTGGAATATCTGCAATTTGAAGAGGTTTTATACCTAAAGAAAGTACCCGCCTCGCTGCAAGTAGGTGGTTCCTTTTATGCAAGAGTTGTTTTATTCATGTTATTCGATTTACGAATAAAGTGTAATTTCGCTCCTTTGGTACTCTTTTCCCCTCCTGCGGGTTTCCCACGGTTTCTTTGCGAGGAGGTTTTTTAAAGAGGCCGGCCAAGTTTATCCTTAACTTGCGTTGATTGATTATGGTCAATGGGGCAGATGTGTTTATCAATTAATGAAAGCGATTTTTCATTACTTATGAGTTTATGAGTTCATTCTTTTGTTAAGTACGATTGAAATAATTTGATTGCATATAATTACATCACAACACATGATTGATTACATATGAATTAATAACTTGCGAGAAAGTTAAACAACAGATAAAATGCACGCGAAGCATTCCATGAGAAATACGATGAGCATTCACGAAATGAGTTCACATCAAACAAAATGAAGCTAAGAGATAGCTTGAAACACTAAAGTTAAACCTACGAGAGAGGGTTTAACCCACCTAAACCCGAGAGAGGGGTTACGAGAAAAAAAGCTAAGAGATAGCTTGAAACACTAAAGTTAAACCTACAGAGAGGGTTTAACCCACCTAAACCCAGAGAGGGGTTATGAGAAAAGAAGCTAAGAGATAGCTTGAAACACTAAAGTTAAACCTACAGAGAGGGTTTAACCCACCTAAACCCGAGAGAGGGGTTACGAGGAAAGAAGCTAAGAGATAGCTTGAAACACTAAAGTTAAACCAACAGAGAGAGTTTAACCCACCTAAACCCGAGAGAGGGGCTACGAGAAAAGAAGCTAAGTGATAGCTTGAAACACTAAATGTAAACCTACGAGAGGGTTTAACCCACCTAAACCTAGAGAGGGGTTACGAGAAAAGAAGCTAAGAGATAGCTTGAAACACTAAAGTTAAACCTACAAAAAGGGTTTAACCCACCTAAACCCACGCCTAGGAGGGGTTTTGAGATCCGAAACTGCCGAAGTTTTGGAAGATATCGGAGTTAAACTTATGAAGTTTAGCCTAAACCGTGTTCGAGTGAGGACTATTAGACTTAAGGCTATGAAAAGTCTTAAAGCCGCGAGTTGGACGTATAAGTGTCTAACTAGGTTGGTCCCAGAAAGGGATTACCGGACAGAAACTAAGGCATACCGGGCTATGGGTAAAAGCTGGATCTACGATGAAGGTTTAGCCCTTTGAGCTCGAGGAAATCTAAGAGAAGAAACTAAGAAATAGTTTCAAGCATCCAGTAAACCTAAGGAAAGGTTTCTTAGCGAAACTTGAGCCCGGGAAGGGGGTATAGCCTGCTTCCTTCTTAGAAGGAGTGGCAGAGAGATTAAAACTGATGGTTGGCCTCATGTCGGCTAGAATTGAACATGCAGGGGATTCAGCCCGCTGAATCCCCGAATATTGGCAAAAATAGGAACTAATAGAAAGTTTCTTAAATCCGGCTTGACTCTACGGTCGAGCTTATTTGGCTAAGTGAGGAAAGCAAGATATAGCGGTAAGTCCATCAAAAAGGGGCTTAGCTAGATAAGCACCTAGAGAGGGTGCCAAAGATCCGGGTGAAGAATTTAAAAGGCAGATGGTAAACTTCCGAAGTTTGACTAAACCTATATCCAGAGAAGATTGTATAAGTTAGGCATACAAGAGTCTAACTAATGTGCACCTAGGAGGTGGTGTATAAATTAAAGCTAAGGGAGAACTCGGGTCAAACCAGCAGAGAAGAGTGTTTTGGTCCTTCCAAACCTAGAGGAGGGTTTCTAAAAGTGAAAAATCAGGAAGCCTAGAGAACACTAAGTCGGGCCCACAAGAATGGGTTGGACTTACCTAGATGAGAGGAGGATATGGTTTCTAGCTAATTCCCCGAAGGAAGCTACGCTAAACCCGGAAAAGGGATAACCTTGAAGCTTGAAAAGGCTACTTAAAGAAAATCCTGGACTATGAAGTCAAGGGAAACCCGGAAAACCTAAACCATGAAACCCTAGAGGGGAAAAAGGGAGTTTTCAAATAGCGAGATGAAAAATCGACATATGAGAGAAAGGACACATTTACGGTGCGAACCAGTATTATGTTCCTAGTGACTAAGCCATGCATGCAAGCTAACAAATTAGAAGCTAAACACTTTGTAAGCAAGCAACAAAAGGTGAATACGAGAAACACAGATAAAAGGCATGCAACTCCCGGCAAGGGAGAACACAAGTATGCATGCAAGTAACAAGCTCCCGACAGGGGAGTATAAACATCGAGATATGAAAAGCAGTTCCCGTGAGGGAAGATATGCGGATAAACGAAAATTAACTCCCGACGAGGGAGGATCCCATTCATTCACAAGAAAAGGCCCCCGGCAAGGGGGCAACAGAGTTCAAAAGCATAAAGTAAACTCCCAACAGAGGGGAGAGCAGAATCGGTGCCAAACCGGCATAAGAAAGAGAGAAAGAGAAGAGAATTCGGTACGTAAATATTTAAATTGTTTCAAGGATTAACCGAGGATTGGGGTGGTTCTTCCGTATCGGCGGCGGCAGCTCATCTCCGCATCCTTCTCGAGCGCCCGAGCTAAACATGCCTCTTCTCTGGAAAGAGGAGCAGCGAGGGGGCATAGGGGCGGAATCATGGGAGGCAGATCGACTAAAATTACCCCGGTCCGCACCCGGTTTGACAACCAGCTTTTCCAGATGGGGACCACCGGTTCTCCTCTATCAACCGGGATGAATCACCTTTGAAAGGAGGGGGTAGGCATGGCCATGAGAGGGCCATTCTTGTCGAACTCTCCCGAGAAGCCGAGGATCTCGCTTGCCGCCGCACCGCCGCATTAAAGCCATAGTCATAAAAGAACGTAATATAAGGACTCATATCCCCAAGAAAACAGGATGATTAAGATAATCCTTCCTTAAGTTTGGCCATAGAGAGTGGAGAAATTGTTGGCCAGCTCGGAGTGGAAAAGAGTTTCCAGCATGACTTGGCCCCCTCTACCGTAACCTTCGATGGACACTGGGATTCTTGCAGAGCGCGGTGAACAGACAAATCGTTAACTTCCTTCTCGGTGGCCTCGCAGCTTCCCTGGCTTTCAACAATTCCCCTTGAAGGGAGGACACATCGGCTTCTAGCTTCTTCGGGCGTAGGGAGGCAAGGGAGGTTTTCTTTCTTTCGGCTAAAAGGGAGTCCTCCAAATCATTCGCTTAAGAGGAAGGAAGAGCATTGGAGGGCCCCAAAGGCCGTAAAGTAAGACACCAAGCTACAAAATAGAATTAAGAAGAGTGAGAGAATTAGAAGGATTAAAGAAAGCATAAAGAATGCAGTAATGTAAGAGATATTACTTGAGCAAAATGATGGCGGCTTGATCTTTGTCTGATCGTGAGGAAGGCTTAACAGTCTCTCGTAGTCTTGAGAAGACACCCACCACCGAAAAACCTGCTGGTAGTCCTGGAAGAGTAGGCGTCCACGCCAATCGGGGCGGAGGATAGACCCTGGCTTTGCACAGTGGGATACTTGCGACGGAAAGTATCCTTCGAGTGAAGAGAACTCGACTTGCAGACGCTTTGCTTTTGCCAGTCTTAGATTTCTTTGGAGGGGAACCTCTGGTTCTTCCGCGGAGCTCGGATCGGGGACGAGGGAGGTGCGGTGGAGGCATCACCTTGTGGTATAGTGGAAGGAGGAGCTGAATTAGAGGAGTCATCGGGACCCTCCGTAACCTTCGAGAGCCACAACATATCTGAAAAACAAAGAACAAGGTTAAATTAGCCAAAATAAAAGGCATGATTGCAATTCACGTTATGAGAAATAGCAGATGGTTACCATCTCCTGGTTCAAGTGGAACCTGGAAGAACTAAACTTAAAGTGGGAAAGGACACGAGGATTGAAACAAAGCCCGGGCAGGTTAAAATACCCATGGGCATGTACGTGGGCGTTGAGCTTTCGAATCACACGACGGTTGGTGGAAGAATAAATGTGATTAGGAGGGCTGGAGGAGAGGGGTTCTTGTATACCCATCTTTGATTTTGAAAGGCCGTGGTTGGTCGGGAGTTATGAAAACATAATGGTTGCCCCATTCTTTGTTGATATTAGGGACTTTGCCAAGAAACGAGCATCTTCCTTTCACCCTACTACCGAGGTAGTAGAAGGGGCCAGCGGTTTTGCAATTGTATTGCGAGAAGAAAAGTTCGGCGGAGGGTTTTCCTTCATTCCCTTTAAGAAGGATGTAGAAAGAGATCATCATTCGGATAGCATTGGGAGCAAACTAATTGACGGGATGCCATAAAGATCGGAAATCGCACAAGAATCTAAGAAGAGAAAGGCGTAACCCGCTCGAACCGGGCCTGCCAAAAGGCTAGAGTGGGGAGTTGCTAGATTGGGGTGCTCCCTCGATCGGGGAGGGACAAGCTATATCCCGATGAGATATAGTCGCGGAAATGAGATCATGAAGGGCTTTGTCCGAGATTTTTGAAGGCCCGACAAAAGATTCCCAAAATCGGGCCCGGTCTACCTCCGGAGAGGAGGAGGAGACAGGAGGGGAAACCCTATGGGGGTTAGGGCTCGAGAGAATGATGGGAACTTTGAGAGGAGTTCCGAGCATCGAATACGCTTTTGGAAGAACTGGACCGAGACATTACTAGAGGTACCCTACGAATGAACAAGAAAAGGAGAAAGGGAGGTTTACCTGGATGATGAGGGTAGGGAGACGAAAATGGAGGAACACGTTCACGAAGGGCTTGTAGAGAAGAAGTCCTAGCAGAGCGAGAATTTAGAAACAAGAAAAAGGAGAGGAAGTGGAAGTGATCGATTTGAAATAAAGAGGAATTAAGTGAGGCGTGTATCGATCGCCAAAACCGAGGGATGGATGCATGATCGATACTGCCCCGCGCAGAGCCGAGGAGTCGCTAAACGCCAACGAACTAGCGAGAGGATGCATCCGAAGCCGAAGCTGCGGGGAGGATGTCCCAAAGCTAAAGCCGCAGGAGGATGTGCCCGAGAGCAAAACCGCAGGAGGATGTCCCAAAGCTAAAGCCGCAGGGAGGATGTTCTCGAGAGCAATGATGCAAGGAGGAATTCCCAAAGATGAAGGCTGCAGGGAGAATCGCTTGAATCTTTCTTACTCCAGGTGAGCTCCAAGATCGCTCACCGGAGTAGGGGAGTGGTTGATGCGGATAAAAATGCCGGGTCCAACTACACGTAGGACCCAAATACAACCAGCCCAATAGGGTCCAATGATGTCATTAAATACCCTAGATGAAGGGAGGAAAACCCGAGATGGGCCCGAGCCTGTGTCGGCCGAGACTAGGCTACGAAGCCTTGAACCCACCTACAGGTGGGCCCCGAGGCCCGTGCCAGAGGGAGAGGGCCAAGAGGCCCAAGACTAACTCTCGAGATAGGCCACGAGGCCTAAATCCATCTGCGGGTCACGAGGCCCTAAACCCGACCGCAGTGGGCCGCGAGGCCCAAACCTAATCGCAGTGGGCCGAAAGGCCCAAGCGAGATTTGGAGAAGGCGTGAGCATTTGACCAAGTCCATAGCGGTTATCTATCCGATAAGATCGAGAAACAACGAGTAGTTGAGATAATTGAGGCCCAAGCCAAGGAATATTCCCTATATTCCACGCTGATCGGGTCCAACCTCCGTCCGTAGGGGGAATTCGTAGATATAATGCAGATTTCTTGAGAGATAAGTTATCCACGCACGACATAGTGGCGTAACGTGCGGGATAATGCCCGGAGACCGTGATGACGGTTATTGCTCTTAACTTACGTATAAGTAACACACCCCGCAGGAGGTAACGGTATCGAATCACTATCACTCTCACTTAGCTACCTTATACGTACTTTCTTGAGTGTTTTCCGGTGATCCGACTTGAGCGTCGGAGTGCCTACGCCGGAGAACCCTCCAGCCGTGTTTTGCGAGTACGTTTGTTCGAGGGAAGCTAAGGATCCTAGTGCGTAAAAGTTTTGCCCACATGAACCTGTGGGAAAACGGACCCATGTCGGTTTTACGCATCATATATAAATTGTATCACTTTATTATTTTTAACTTAAATATATATTTTATATATAATTTTAAAAAATGATACAAAAATATATAAAAATGATAAAATTTTATTAAAAATTGGATCCAACTCACAGAATGATATCCGTGAATGAACCATGATAAAGTTATTTGGTCAGATGTATACTTCAACCTATCCTAAGTTTTTTAGAAATAATTAATGCAACCGTCCTATGTGGGAACTGACCCTCGTGTTCAATCAAATTCACAAGTACAACATTCAACATGCTTGAAATTGAGGTCCAAGTATATTATATACATGGATTGGAATAATTAATCTAAAAGCACCTTCAAAAAGAATATAATAATAATCCAATAAAAGTCTTCCTTGTCTCGTTAACTATTTTATTTAACAAGATGCAACCATGCATGTAAATTCTACGATACATAAGTCAAATCTATTACCTAAATAATTATGGAGGATCAACACACATTATCCATTAATAATATTATTTTTTTATGAATATCGGGTAGTCTTTTCAACTTTAATAAATTCTTTTTAATAGTATTATATTGAGTTAGTGTGAGAAAATTAATGATATGTCTTGTAATGCCGTTGGAAAGAGATATATAAAAAAATTAAAGTTATTTTATTGCTATTTAAAGAATTAATGCATTTAATATGAGAAAGTTTTCTTTTTTTTTTTTTTTTTTTTGTAATTTAGTATATGAGATTGCTTAGGTACATAGTTCTATTCTGGATCGTAACTATTCCATCTATCTGATTAGTGTGATAATTGTTAGAAATTCATGGTATTAATTCGCTTAATTAATAAGATTTCATGTATTTATTTATACTAAATTGACTAACTACACTTGAAATAAGAAAGGTAGTATTTTTATTTTTGTATGTAAATTGAGCATTATTGGAAGCAAAACACGTGTCTATTATTTTTAGGCTCCATTTGGATGGGGTGATTTGAAATTAAGAAATTTGAGGATAATATATCATACATATTTATAAATCAAAATAGAAAAAAACTAAATGGATGATTTGGTTCACACAAATATTACTTATAAGTGAGAGGATTTCAAATACCCAACACGACCTAGTCATTTAAAATCCTCTCACTTCTCTAATTTGTGCTTAATATTTGAGTTAATCAAATTCATTCATTTAGTTTTCTCTATTCTAATTTGTATGAATGTATGTTATATTATTTTCAAATCCCCTAATTTTAAATCAGTTCATCCAAATGGAGCCTTGAAAGAAAGAATCAAGAAATAAGTCGAAACCGTACCAGAAACGAGTAAGAAGAAGACATAATTATTTGGGTCTAACAATTAAAACATTGCAGCCCATTTAATTAAAATGAATGACCCATAATTATTTTGATATTCATGTCGCTTTCAAAATGGGAAGCAAACTGCTAATTGAAGACACAAAACCTTTGTGCCCCATGCCATGTACTCCATTTTTGGGAATTAAAAAACAAAAAAAAAAGCAGCGATTTTAGAGAAAAAAGAGAAAAAGCGTAATGAAGAAAGGAGTAGCGGCAATCATTTTGGAAAAAAAAAAAAGAAGAAAAAGCAACCGTAGAGAGCAGTTTTACAGATTTCTGGGGCTACTTATTGGGGAGTCTCTCTCCCATTCTCTCCACACACATTACACATTAGATAGTCTTTTAAGAAATAAGTGTAATGAGTACGATTTTAAGTGGTAATTTGGTAAACTTTTATGTATAAAATAAAGAAATTGATTGGATTGAGTGTAATGTGGGGCTAAAAAGTAATGACATTTGGTGTAAATATGTGAATATTGTGAGGGTGGATTTATGAAAAAGTTTCCTCTATTGGGCGTGCAAATAATTATGGGATGTACGAATAAGGTAAGCGTCAAACAATTATGGGACGGAAGGAGTAGAATTTAGTGGATAATTTAATTTCTTGTAAGGACTTGAGGTGACATCTTTCTTTAATTTTAAGTTTCATGATTATTTCTTGTTTTAGTTTTTTTAATCATGAGCTTCTCTTTTAAAACCATGAATTGATTTTCTTTTGCTTTGGGTGTTGGATTTATGTATGAAATTAGTGTGTTGATGAATTTATAGCTTTGATTATGCTTATTTCTTGATGTGCATGCTACTATTGATGGGATTTTTATGTCTCAATTGATTAGTTGATTTTATTAGCTTATATATTAAATTGTGTGTATTGCAATGAGAGTTGGGTATGCATGATTGAATATTAAGTGAAAACTTTTATTAATTAATTTGAGTTCAATAGTAAGTAGCTACACCGAGAGAGTGTTAGTTGCTTAGATCCCCCATCATTAGACATTTAGTATTTAGAAGGTCGTTTAAATATTTGGTGAGGGGACGAAACCTAGGTATTAGTAACCGTGTTGAAAGTATCTAGGTATTCACGATCTTAGAAGTTTATGTAATTTGACTAGGTGCTAGCTAGTAAATTCACGTGTTCACCCGAGCCTCAAAAGTGATAAATTTAAACATATAAGTGATCGTTCTTAACAAACATCTAGAAAAAGACATTGTTAGGTTGTAATTTTATCGCACACGCTAGTAGATTATATAATGAAAACACCCGAAGCATCTTTCTCTAGCACTTTCTTGGAAGTTAGACTTAATTATTTAATTGCTTTCTAGTTTAAATTTTTGTTTAGTTTAGAAACTGTCTGCTCGTCGCTAGAGTATCATGCCAACACATTGCCTTGAGGCTCCACTACACTCCTAAATCCTGTGGTCGATACTACTTGGTCGTATTCTTATATTATTACAACAAACCCATGCACTTTTGAGTAAGTGTGTGCTTAATTTGTGTGCAAAAATACGAAAAAGTCACTATCCTAAGATAATGTGCCCATTTTTTTATTTGAACGTTTTGACATAAAATGAAAACATCACAAAATATTATCAACCTCATAATAGCATTTAAGAAGGCACTTGTTAAAAGCTCTTCAATGGGAATGAGAATGAAAATATTTTTTCCTCTATGCCCCGGATGTATTGATGAAAGAAATGTCTCAATTGTGGTTATATCATTAGTATTGTGCTCTAATTTTGAAAAAAAATAAGATAAAATAAGCTTGGTGGTAGCGGGGAAGGGAATGATTGAGGAGGGATAATTGTAGGAGAGAAAAATGTTAATCAAAATGGGCAATGATTACCTTATTTAGGAGGTAAAATAGTATTATTGATTATTTTTTATTCTCATTAGCCACCATAATTGTCTTATATTAATTCTAATTCCCATTGTCATTGTCATTGATGAATTTTTAACTAAGCGTCCTCTAACTTTTAAAAATGATATTCTTATTTTACTCTACTTTATTATCTTTTTTACACTTTATCTCATTCAACCACCCAAAATACCCCTACATTTTATTCTCTCTCCTACACTTTTTACTCCAAAAAAATAAGTTTTTAATCTATGTGTCTAACAAAATATGCCATTATTTCGAGATAAAGGGAATAATATATTATTTCATATAACGCTATTTTCATTTGGTAAGTAGAAGTAACTTTCATTAAAAAATCATGTGGCACAGAAGGCAATTACGAAGGCATCAATCGCCCAGTAATTTTCCATGAGCAGTATTTTATTTTGTAAAATGAAAAAGTCCAAGCTCTAAAACTTTTGACACAACCAATTTCAAAAACTAATCTTAACCTCATCCACGAATTTAGAGATAATACACACCTCTCCGTAAAAAATAACATTGTTTCTCCATTTCCAAATTAACAACTCAATGCAGTTCCATAGAGCAACAACCACAACTGTACCACGGTTTCCTTTGAAAATGTTGCTATGCCAACAGATCAAGATGATTAAATGAGCAGACTTAGAGCGCCATCGGGACCTCTAGCCATCTGTAACACTGTTCAACACATCTAGAGACACCATACATTCGAAGAATAAGTGTCTCGATGTCTCAATTGCATCGCCACAGAACACACACTTGGTCTCCTCGTCGGACTAAAGTACTCTCTAAGTTGGATTTCGTAGATAATTTATCCCTCCTCTCATATACTCCCCCATCCCATTTTAAACTGCTCAAAATAAAATAAAATAAAATGAACATCTTATTTTTTTTCTCATACCCAAAATAGCATAAAAGTAACTCAACCCTCTCAAACTAAATTCTTCCAAACATCTCTTATTTACATCTCATGTCACTCAATTATCCTCTCTACCCTCTCAAACTAAAGCAACTTCCCTCCAATAAAATTAAAATGATTCATTTACCCTCAACTTTTATACTTTTAATACTACTCTCTCTGTCCCAAATCGGTTGTCCCACATTAGATTTCACATTCACAAAAAGAAAATCACTCCTTAAACTTCACCATCACACTATTCATATATTTACACAATATGTCATTATTTTTTACACTCAATCCAACCACCTCTTTTACTTTATTAATAAAAGTTTACAAAATTATTATTCAATACTTCACTCATTACATTTTTCTTAAAATGCGCCCAGATTAGTATGAAAACTAATATGAGATGAAGGAAGTAATAAATAACATTCTTATTAAAACCCATGTCATTTTGTATTGAAAAAAATAGGATGGAGGGAGTAAAAATATGAAAATTATTCTTACATCTCGTATTGATAAAAAAATAAAATACGAGATAAAATATTATTTTGCAACTTAGATCCAACATTATATCAATTATTACCTGATTTTACTAAATTATCACACCTAAAAATTCCATAGGGAATGTACATTGCCATGGTCATTACATTCTTCTTCATTTTCATGATCCCTATATTCAAAATGAGACGGCAAATACATGTCACCGGGCTCTGCAAAAAGCCCGAAATCCGAGCCCACATTAGGCCCGTCACCATTACTATCCACAATATCCCAAAACGAGCAATCAATCAAGTCTACGGCTGACCCCTTATCCAGGGAAACAGCCCGAAGCGCCGCGTCTCCGCCACCGCCGCCGCCATTGCAGTGGCTGTTCCCGTACTGCTGAGCCACCACTTGGATTTCCGCGGGGGCCAGCGACTGCCCGCCCGCAATGTCGGGCGGGTCATCTGGGAAATTGAATTTGGCGCGGTGGCCGCGGAGGCAGAAGAGGGCGGCGTCAAATGCTCGCGCTGCCTTCTCCGCCGTGTCGTAGGAGCCGAGCCATATCCGCTCCCGGCTATTGGGAAGCCGTATTTCGGAGACGTATTTCCCCCATTTTCTCTTGCGAACGCCTTTGTACTTCGGCTCCGGCAGCGGCTCGGCGGAGGACGACGACGCACCAGCGGCTTTCTTGATCATTTTATCCATTGAAATTGTATTTATTTTCTATGGAGAAATAAAATTGGAGATGGAGGTACGTGAGAGTGAAAAGAGTTAGTTATTACTGTTATTTGTATTCATAAATATTATTTTGGCGGCAGAATGTGTATATATAGGTGTATATATATGCGAAAAGCACAGTCCAAATTGTACACGTGGCGGAGAGATATGGATTTGAAGGTCAAAATGGAATGTGTGAGCGCGTTGAATCGAAAGTTCAAACAAATGTCAACATAGTGTACGGTAAGAGAGGAGTTCGTGAAAATCATGAAATGACTGGGATAATACGCGGTAGGGTCAGCATATAATGACAAAAGTGAAGAACATTCTATTTTTTCATCTTATTTTGATTTATTTTGGTGGAAAAAAGAGTAATATTAAGATTATAACTCCATAATTCGTTCTCAAATAAAATCTGAATAAGTTGTTTTCAAAGAAAATTGTAGGACTCCCGCTAAAGTGAGGAATCTAGTGATCAAGTGGCTAAATCATCTGGTTATTTGGTTGTGTGTATGTGTGAGTAAAAAAATAATGACATCGATTCGAGTCACCATTTGTCCGATAAAAAAATTAAGATTTTGAAAGGTAATTTTATAAATTTTTATGTATAAAATAAAAAAATTATTGGGTTGTGTGTATGTATGAGTAAATAAATGATGACATTTTGTATAAATTAGTGAAAATTGTAAGAGTGAAGTTTAAAAAAAGATTTTTCATTTTAAGGGTGTAAAACTAAGGGAGATATTTTATGAAGTTTAAAAAGTATTAATATAGAATATGTAATACAATTAATATAATATACAATGATGTGATTGAAGATAAGAATAAAGTGAAAGTGTCATGATAATAAAGATTAAAAAAGAGGGGCACTCTTGTGTGACATCGTCTCATGTATGAGACAGGACATGAGACATAGTCACTTTTTAATAAATTGTTGTCATTTTTTCATAAATTGTTATCACTTTTTCATAAATTGTTATCATTTTAATTTATACTAATTTGTATCACTTTTTTTAAAAAGTGATAACAATTTATTAAAAAGTGACTCGGTTTCATGTATGAGACAGTCTCACACAAGTTTTTGCCAAAAAAATTACAATTAGTGTGAATAAAATAATATATAGATAATTATTTGATGTAGTTGACTTAATTGGTTTTCAAAACGGTATGAGAAGCTTCTATTGAAATGAAAAAAATAGGGGAAGTTCAAATTAATAGCCCTCACCGTTTTATTATTTTTATTATATATATCATTAAATTGAGTTTGTTTTCACTGTGAACTAAGTTTTCCGGTGAAATTTGATCTATATTGAAAAATAAATTATATTTACCTTTCGATATCGACTAATACCCTTTAATAATATAGAGGCAATATCCTTGATTATCATGACTAATACCCTTTTGTTATGTTGTTCTATTGTAATATAGGTCATACCTTTCGGTTATCACGAATGATATCCTTTAGTAATATATGTCATATTCTTGATTATCATGACCGATACCCTTTAGTAATATAGGTAATGTCCTTCAGCTTATCACGACCGATACTCTTTAATAATATAAGAGACACTCTTCAGATTATTATGACCGATACTCTTTAGTAATATAGGTAATACCCTTCAATTATTACAACCGATACCCTTTAGTAAATGGATCAAGTTTCACCATAAACCCTTACTCATATTAGACTTTGCCTATTAAATTATTTTTATTATTGATTGTTTCAATCACTATTTGGACTTTGCCTATTAAATTATGGCCCAGGTTATATGCACTCACTTTTTTATTGAGAACACCCACGTGATGAAAACACTCACCAATTATTGAGTACACCCCCAATAACTCCCTAAAATATCCTTTATTATTCAATTTCTGAAAAATTATAAACCGTTCAAATAATTTTTACAAAAATATGTTATTTTTTTTTCGAAAATTAGACTATTTTTCGCAAAAAAAAAAAAAAAAATCGAGAGTTGGTCACATTTTTATAAAATCGACTTAAAAATTTATAAAACTCGGACACCAAAAAAATATTTATCATTGTATTTATGTTCATTAGCATCGAAAATAACTCAATAACAATAAAATTAATACAACAAATAACAAATAATACACAAACATAATACCAATAAGGTGATGAGGATATTTCGAACCAAAAATATATGTTAATTTTTTATTTTAACCGTATCGAACGGAACCGGAATTCTTTTGGGAACGGATATAGATATTATTCAATTAACTATACTACAAAACCATATTAACATTACGAACCGAACATACCGAATTGAATATATTATTAATAAATTAATTAGGTCTTAATTAATATTACATTAACTATTAAGGGAGTATTTTGAAATTCTATTTACTTAAAAATAATATTAATTAATTTTTTTAGTAAAATTAAAAGTGAAGAGTAAATAAACTGATTTTAAATCAAATTAGAAGTGATGTGTTTACAAAAAAAAAAAAAAAAATTATTTTTCTCTTCTCCCAATGAGAATGACTTTTATAGAATCTAAAAATAAGTAAAACTATATTTGCCAAAAAATACTTAAAAAATTGATTGCAAACATTATATAAATAATTTTTTCAAAATAAAAGTAATTATCTCCATAGAATTGATTTACAAACACATACTAAGTATGATTATTTATGTATTTATGCTTATTAATCCTAATTTTATTCATTATTATTTACTATGTTATTATCTCAATCTATTTGAAATATTGAATAATAATTTCACATAAAAACTAACAAATAATACATTAAACCTATTATTAAATTGTCATAATTAATTATATAAATTTCAATCTATTATTAAGTATAAATAATATCTCAATCTATACTTAGGTTTTATTCACTATTCTCTTTTTCGATTGGTGCAATAATCCTAGAATGGTAATGTGCCGTTAATCCTTGTAAAATTTTGTTTTAGGGTACTTCTTGTACCCTATTCTTTTCTTATATTTATTGGATTTTACTGATAAAAAAAAAAAAACTCTTTCGATACCTTCAAATATTGTCCTTTATTTTGTGTTATTTTTACTTTTTTCTAATATTGAAAAAAATTCTATATTTCCAGATCAAACCGTTTTGATCTGTCACGATCACCTTTTGACAATCCAGATATAAACATTAATTTAATAAGAAAAGTAAGTTGTGAATAATTTTACAAGAAATGACTCGTGCGCACGTGCGACTTTTTTAAAATGCTTTAACAGAAAGACGATGAACACTTCTTAACATGACAAAAAGGACTCATAATATCATATACAAAACTTTATAAAATACAACTTAAAATACATGCCCACGGTTTGACCCAACAGGTCGTCATCTATGTACACATGACCACTCAAAACCCGCAGAGTGCAGACTTGTCCAAAGAGAACTATAATGTCACGGATCATCGATTACCTACAATGCATAAACTATGTGAGATTTATGAATCTCGGTAAGTAGAAATTATGCATGATGTGATGTTTAGTCGAAAACCTCCCAATGCACAAAGCACTCTCTTTAAAATCATCAATTTATTTATGAAACACTCGTTAGGGCCCCGACTCACTACTATGACCTTTGGTACATGAGCACTAAGCTCAATTCATTTATATTACGTGAGGCCCATCCTCTTGTGGCCACCAAGGGTCCCCCCACCTCATCGCGCCCCTCATGACCACCAAGAAGTTATCCCTCCACGCCGACTCCATACCTGTTGAGGATCCCACCCTCTAACGGCCTAGCGAGGTCCATCACCAAACCTCGACCCCTGTACGTTCGAAGTCCCCTCTGTAAAATTAATAAATGTGCGATAACACCATAGCACATGAGACGGTGGCCTACTCTAGGTAGCATACGCCAGATCTCGCTGGTCGCCCGCCGTCCTTAGTGCATAATCGATTGCTCAATCACTCTATTTGATAAAATATTTTCATGTTAATGCATGATATGCATGATGCAATGCAAAGATATACACACAGTAGAATCACATGCTCAAACTAACATTTCTATTTCGCAATAATCATGGAATTCACAAATTCCTTTCAATATAACCTTTGAACTCACAAGTTCGTTTCGCAATAATTGAACTCGGTGGCCCACTCTAGGTAGCATACGCTGATTCCCTCCGTCGCCCTTCCGTTCTCACTTTGAAATCCCCTAGTTCATTTCTAATCACGTACCTAATTCATTTCTAATCGCTCTCGCCTAATTTATTTCTAATCACCCACCTAATTCATTTCTACTTACCTAATTCATTTTTACTCATTTGCTGGGGTCCCAGACTTACCGATATATGTCGGCGTATGCTCAATACAAAAGCCACCACGTGACCGATATAAATACTCTCTTTTGAAAATCACCTAATTCATTTGTAATCACTCGCCTAATTCATTTCTACTCACAACTCACCAATTCAATCATCCTATCCATTTCTCTAGTAATCACGTAACTCAGGAGTTCGTTTCACAATAATTATGCATGGAACTCACAAGTTCAATTTGCAATAATAATCGAACTCACGGGTTCATTTCATGATAATCACCGAACTCACATATTTAATCCACATAAAATATTGAGCTCACGTGCTCTTTCACAATAACCATTGAATATCAATCAAATATCACAAGAAGATAATATTCACATATCACCAATTAAGCATAAATACTTCACAAAATATTATATTTATGCATTGCATGTGCAAATAAATTTTCACTTACCTCAAGTCCGTAAAACGTTGATAAATCAAATCTTAAACCCTTTTTATCAGCTTTCACTATCAAATAAGAAAAATTATTAATAATTTGAGGAAAGAGTTTTGTTCTACTCATCACGAGCTTCAAAACGGTATAAAATTTACCAATTGACGGAAGTCGAATACTTACCAAAATACTTCGTAATCTCGCATGCACAACTCTCTCTTTCTTTCTCTCTCTCCCTCCCTCTCTCTCCGTGTCGCACTCTCTCTTCTCTCTATGTGCATATATGTGGCTAACATTTTCTAGTTGATATGGGTAAATATATATGCCACTTTTCCACCGCTTTCTAATTACTTCACAGGTAAGTTTTCCGTTTCATTTATCTTCTATTTTTTTACTCAATTTACTAATATACTACACATATATACATATTATATATATTTTAATAAATAATTAGTATTATAGTTAGTTCCATTAATACCACTAATAATTATATTATTTGTATTAGTATTCAAACACTATAAAAATCTCAATCACTCATAAATTGATTTTCTCACTACTAAATATATAAAGGCATATGTAATTAATTCAATATTTAAAAGCACAATAAAATAATGCAAGATAAAAAAATTAAAAATCACAAGTAGCACATAAATAAATAAAAAAATTACACTTAATGCATGAAATATATTAGTTAATGAGTAGTGAGAAGCTCGAGTATCACAATTATAATTAATTTTCACGTTAAAACTAGAGGTAATAATAATTGAGTAGTACAAAAAGAATTAAATAAAATTTTATAATAAAGTTTATTATTGTCTCACCACTAAGTAGGTAAAAATATATATTTAATACAATATTTAAAACAGGATAAAATAGTACGAGATTACAAGTAGCACACAAATAAATAATTGTATGAGGTATATTGACTTATGAGTAATTGACACTTAATTTATTCATATTACTTTAGATTTAACAATTTAGGTAAATGTTTATGACTACTAATTCAATAAAATATCATATATTTAAACCTTAAGGAGTAAAATGAAAAGATTTATAAATAAATAACGTGTCACTCATATAAGTTAATAAAAATGCATAAATTTTATTGGTAAATAACTAATGAGAGATTCGGATATCACATCATTCCTCCTTATAAAAATTTCGTACTCGAAATTTAGTGTGATACAAAACCTTATTCTTGTCTATCTAATAAAGGAATAGTCATTTTATCTTAATTACCTCGAATGACAATCTAATTTTTATGTTTACTGTTTTAACCTTTAGAGATTTATATTATGCCAATATAATTTATTTATAACTTCTAAACAAAAATTCATTTACTTCTACGCAAAAGAGTATCAAAATGGAGTAAGAATTATATAATTATCTCTAAAAACACACTAAACATTAGACCAGTGTGCAATACTTAATAATTTATTTGTCCATTCCACAAGGATAAAAAAACCAATATAAAGTGAAAACATCACCATGCAAACCAACACCGAAATTTCTTATCAAGTCGAATTGTATATTCCTATGATGAACCGTCCTCGTCTATATCTCTATAGTTCATTTATGCACATTATTTATTTTTATATGATCTTCATGTAACCTTAAATTATTTCTCTCATATATTTTATTTTCTAAGCCACCAAATATTTTTGTTACATAACATATATCTTATGTAATATATGAATTTGAATAGTCTAGAAAATTTAATTTTGATGTGCCCACGCATTTCATTGTCAACAACATATATTCTCTTCTTCAATATTTTATCAAAACATATTTTTCAAAGAATCTAAATATATCTTCTTTCTTTATATAATGCATGACAGAATGAAGCATAATTTACTTTTGTAACTAATGATGTGAGTTAGGAAGATATCATATTGAAATAACAGACAAGATCATGATATGGAAAATCGTATACCGGATAATAGCGTTCTTTAGATAATACAAATATTTGCAAAAGGGACGTAAATCATGGACACGAAATTTCAAGTGACCTATAAATATTTTATGCTTTTGTCGGAATATAACTAGAACACATGTCATATATTATTGCAATAAGTTAGAAGTTTAGTTCCTTTATAAGAAACAGAACCAATGAGAGTTATTCCTACACAAACCGTGCTCATTTTAGTAAGATCTGTCATGTGGATCGTGCCTAAAACAATTCAAAAGTTCATTTCCTTTTTTTTTTTTTTTTGAGCACTTTTAGAAATAATGGTCAACTTGTTCTTAGTAGTTATTCATCATACCCTTATTTCTACATTCATTATTTTCATTTCAGGACTTTAAATATATAATTGCTCATCTATATTGGCTCATCCTTTGAGATTGTTCTAGGTATGCCCCCACAAGATGGCATCTCATTGTAATGTTGTAAGACAATTATCTCAACATTAAATATGTCTACATCTCGCGAGTTGATTTAGTTGTTATCCTCATATATCTTACTCTAAACTCCTTGATAGATTCTAGAGGAGCAAACGTGGTGTAATGCCCTATGTTGCCTCTTCATTTACATACTTGTCGATATATATAAAAATGAATAATGTAATGATACATGTAAAACTAACCCAAATGACAACAATAAATTTTACTTTAGATCATATAAATATTTTCAATAAGGTCATTTATGTGATAATAACACAATAAGATATCATATATATAGAATAGCATAAACTTAAAGCAATCGATTCTAAATAATCAAAAGCGAATCATAATTATTTTAACGTTGTAAAATATTAAAGTAAAATAAATAAAAATTCTCATATTTACTTACTTTAGTTCAACCATATTCTTTCTTTTAGTCAGGTCATCATGTAATTTCCTTCAATAGCACTAGTCTTTGTATCACTAGGGTGTTACCGTAAATTAACTCTACCTATCATGTAACATATGCATGTGAAATAACTCATCTAACGCAAACCTAAACTCCCAAAACCATAACTACCACACACGTATTGTGCACCGATACACATGCACGACCACACACGCTCACGAGCACACGCTGCTGCCGATTAGCGGCTCAACGGCGGCGATCAAACAATAACATCTTAGCCAGAGTAACATTATGCAGAGTAAGATAGTTGGAGTCATTCTATAGTATTTCTTATGTATTTTATGCAGTCGTACAAAGTCATATATATAGTTCTCTATCTTAATTATCCTCCAAATATTCCATCATATGATCATTATTTCTCTTTTCTATTTTAGATGCAAAATAAGATATTTTAGTGACTTGTCAATATTAAATGTCTTATGAACGAAAGTAGAGCTTCTTCTAATAGTCCAGCACAAGTTTCTAAGATATCTCTTTATAATCCATAAGACATTAGAAATTACATAATCTAAAAATTAGTAATCATTTTATTATGCATTTTTTTCATATATTAGTTCTATACCATTAAATTTCAATGTTAAAGCTAAGTATTATCCGGTCCGAGAGTAAACTAAACAACATCATTATATTTATTACCTAAAATCACGAGTCCTCCAAACACTAGTGTCTCATATCTACTAGAATGTTATTCATTTAATCTAACAATAACATTGTCATGCTAACAAAGAAAATAACACATGAGAATTAAAACATCATTTGATTCATATAATGAGAATATACATTGCTTCACATAACATACAACTTACTGTCATAGGACTCCCCAAGTTTAGAGTTCGTGTGTATAGGCAGTCTACAGACTCCAAACCGTGCTCGATACCACTCGACACGACCACCTTTGACAACATCACGACCACCTTTTGACAACCCAGACATAAACACTAATTTAACAAGAAAAGTGAGTTGTGAATAATTTTACAAGAAATAACTCGTGCACACGTGCGACTTTTTTTTCAAATGCTTTAACAGAAAGACGATGAACACTTCTTAACGTGATAAAAAGGACTCATAATATCATGTACAAAATTTTATAAAATACAACTCAAAATACATGCCCACGGTTTGACCCAACAGTGCGTCATCTATGTACATAGTCACTCAAAATTCGCGCAGAGCCGCACTTGTCAGAGAACCATAATGTCACGTATCATCGATTACCTATAATGCATAAACTATGTGAGATTTTTAAATCTCAAGAAGTAGAAATTATGTATGATGTGATGTTTAGTCGAAAACCTCCCAATGCACAAAGCACTCTCTTTAAAATCATCAATTTATTTATGAAACACTCGTTAAGGCCCCGACTCACTACTATGCACGGCACACGAGCACTAAGCTCAATTCATTTATATTTAAGTGGCCACTATATGTATGACCTCGACGTGAGACCCATCCTCTTGTGGCCACCAAGGGTCCCCCCATCGCGCCCTCATGACCACCAAGAAATTATCCCTCCACGCCGACTCCATACCGTTGAAGATCCAACCCTCTAACGGCCTAGCGAGGTCCATCACCAAACCTAACCCCTGTCCGTTCGTAAGTCCCCTCTCGTAAAATCAATAAATGTGCGACAACACCATAGCACATGAGACGGTGGCCTACTCTAGGTAGCATACGCCAAGATCTGTCTGTCGCCTTAACTCCTAGGTCGCCCCGCCGTCCTCGGTGCATAATCGATGATCAATCACACCATTTGATAAAATATTTTCATGTTAATGCATGATATGCATGATGCAATGCGGCATATACACACAGTAGAATCACATGCTCAAAACAACATTTCCATTTCTGCAATAATCATGGAATTCACAAATTCCTTTCACTATAACCTTTGAACTCACAAGTTTGTTCTCGCAATAATTGAACTCGGTGGCCCACTCTAGATAACATACGCCGATTCCCTCCGGTTGCCTTAACTCGTAGGTCGCCCTTCCATTCTCACTTTGAAATTCCCTAATTCATTTCTAGTCACGTACCTAATTCATTTCTAATCGCTCTCGCCTAATTTATTTCTAATCACCCACATAATTCATTTCTACTTGCCTAATTCATTTATACTCATTTCTTTGGGGGTCCCAGTTCTTGATATATGTCGGCGTACGCTCAATACAAAAGTCACCACGTGGCCGATATAAATACTCTCTTTTGAAAATCCACCTAATTCATTTCTAATCACTCGCCTAATTCATTTCTACTCACAACTCACCAATTCAATCACCCTATCCATTTCTATAGTAATCACGTAACTCAGGAGTTCGTTTCACAATAATTATGTATGGAACTCATAAGTTCAATTCACAATAATAATCAACTCACGAGTTCATTTCACGATAATCACCGAACTCACATATTTAATCCACATAAAATATTGAGCTCACATGCTCTTTCACAATAATCATTGAATATCAATCAAATATCACAGCTTAACATAATATTCACATATCACCAATTAAGCATAAATACTTAACACAATACTATATTTATGCATTGTAGGTGCAAATGAATTTCCACTTACCTCAAGTCCGTAAAATGATAATAAATTAAATCCTAAACCCTTTTTATCACCTTTCACTATCAAATAAGAACAATTATTAATAATTTGAGGAAAGGATTTTGTTCAACTCATCACGACGGTATAAAATTTGTCAATTGACATAAGTCGGATACTTACCAAAATGCTTCAAAATCTCGCATGCACAACTCTCTCTTTCTTTCTCTCTCTCTTCTCTCTCTCCCCCTCCCTCCGCGTCGCACTCTCTCTTCTCTCTAGCTTCTCCCTATGTGCGTATATGTGACTAACATTTTCTAGTTGACATGGGTAAGTATATATACCACTTTTCCACAGCTTCCTAATTACTTCACAGGTAAGTTTTCCTTTTCATTTATCTTCTATTTTTTTTTTTACTCAATTTATTAATATACTACACATATATATATTATATATATTTTAATAAACAATTAGTATTATAGTTAATCTCATTAATACCACTAACAATTATATTATTTGTATTAGTATTCAAACATTATAAAAATCTCAATCACTCATAAATTAATTTTCTCACCACTAAATATATAAAGGCATATGTAATTAATTCAATATTTAAAAGCACAATAAAATAATATAAAATAAAATAATTAAAAATCACAAGTAGCACATAAATAAATAAAAAAATGCACTTAATGCATGAAATATATTAGTTAATGAGTAGTGAGAAGCTCGAGTATCACAATTATAATTAATTTTCACGTTAAAACTAGAGGTAGTAATAATTGAGTAGTACAAAAAGAATTAAATAAAATTTTATAATAAAGTTTATTATTGTCTCACCACTAAGTAGGTAAAATTATATATTTAATACAATATTTAAAATAGGATAAAATAGTACGAGATTACAAATAACACACAAATAAATAATTGTATGAAGTATATTGACTTATGAGTAGTTGACACTTAATTTATTCATATTACTTTAGATTTAACAATTTAGGTAAATGTTTATGACTACTAATTCAATAAAATATCATATATTTAAACCTTAAGGAGTAAAATGAAAAGAATTATAAATAAATAACGTGTCACTCATATAAGTTAATAAAAATGCGTAAATTTTATTGGTAAATAACTAATGAGAGATTCGGATATCACATGATCACTCCGTTATAACCGAAAATTCATTTTGAATCGTACCGAAAATTTGGTATGGACACGAGACACTCAAATTCTAGAACAATCGAATTTCGATATGGACACAAATATTTTCAAATATCCATTTTGCTTCGTATTGTAAACACCCATAATCACTATTTTTAAATAGTAAATTTATTATTGTTTTTTATATTAATAATAATAATAATATTATTATTGACTGTTAAAATTATTACTAATGATATTTATATTATTATTGGTGATTAAAATGATTCTTTTCATAAATATTTATATGATTATTATTAGTAATATTTACTGGAATTGTTATTATTGTTGTAAGTGAAAAATAATACTATAAAAATTTAAAAACAAGTGAGATATTTTAGTAAAATAAAAATAATCTCATTTTTCGAAATATGGAAAACACAAAATTATACATATGAGAAGAATCACAATTCCTTAATTTTTGAGAATGATCAATAAGTATTCTTTTTGAAAAATGTATACAAAGTATTGTGAATAGATTTAGCAATAATCATTCCTATCGGGAACACGCTCTCACGTGCTCACTTCGCTCTAAAATAAGTGTTCTATTTTATCCATTTATATAAATTAATATTTTTATTTATTATTTATATTCTTATTTAATACATTCAAGATAATATTTACAAGATAATTATTACCCACAATTTATTTGAGCATTATTAGAATAAATAGGATAAATTTGCATTGATTTATGTAGAGTGTTATTTTAAAAAAAATAAGAGATTGAATAAAATGAGACATTTATTTTAAGACGGAGTATCAATCATGTATAGGTATTTGTGCTTATTTGATACTCCCTCTATTATAATTTAGAGACAAAACTTTTTGTGAACCGGGTGCATACGACTAATTCTATTTTTACTATCATCGTTACGCACATACACTATCACAATCATATTTACTTGTAACATAGCAGTGCATATGCATGACGGTGATAGTGAATGTGCATGACAATAATAATAAAAATAAAGTTCATTATATGAACCCGGTTCACACAAGTGTTACTCTAATTTAGATTGCTTGAAATTCAAAATAAACGTTACAATTTTATTTTTTCATATCCTTAAAATAGCAAAATAATAATAATAATAATAATAATAATAATAATAATAATAATAATAATAATAATAATAATAATAATAATAATAATAATAATAATAATAATAATAATAATATCCTTTCAAATTAAACATTACAAATATTTCTTATTTACACTTTATGTTACTCAATTCTCCACTATAATTAAATATCTCTCACTCAATTACGAATAAAATTGAAAGGACTCATTTACCCTTTACACATTTTAATACTAATAAATAATATTTTTATTAAAATTTGTGTCATTTGATTTTGAGATCAATTTAAATTATAATGCATGGAGTAGGATATAGTTTTCAAAATAACATATTCATATACGTATGACCTGATATCATCATGTAAATGACATCTGTATATTTTGGGGGTGTTCGAATTAATATACTAAGTCTGTACTCAAAATTCATGTCCTTTTCTTTTACAGTGATTTTGATTATGATTTGTCAGTTTTATTTGGACAAAGGAACACCGCCAGACATACTATTACATCATTGGACCATTTTCTTTTCCGACTAGTATTTATTTAAAATAAATTAAGATAAAAAGATGAAGACCAATTTTGATTATGATTTGATGGGTCTTTATTTATTTATTTATTATTATTATTATTATTATTATTATTTTTTTTTGACAATACAAGAACTAAAGTGGCTTAGCACCGAAGACGTGATCAAAGCTCTGGTACCCACTCTTTCACTTTCAGTTCGATCCAATTAAGAGGGTCGGTAGGTGTGCTCGGAAGTTTGGCTAGGAAATATGCTGCTTTGTTAAGATCTCTGTGGACGTGTTCACATCTCCAATCTGCCAAATTACGTAATCCTTCTATGACCTTTTCCAGGATGTACCCATCCCGATTAAAAAAATGTTCATCCTCGTTAATGGCCCTGATAGCATCTTGGCAGTCTGAAAATAATATCATCTTCATGTGGCCATTTCTCCCACCCAATTTCAGACCTTCCAACATGGCATCAAGCTCAGCTTCTAAAGGAGATTCTATCCCTTCTAGTTGTCCCGCTTTGAATTCCTAAAGGTTTTCTTTCCCATCCACGATTACTACCCCAAAGGCTCCTTCCCCGCTATCTGCCTTAAAACTCGCATCAGTAAACACCACAATTCCATCCAGTGCCTTTGGGATAGCCTTCTTTAGGATATTCAACGAAGAATCTGGTTTAATGCCACCTACTCTTACTTTGGCTTGGTTGTATTCTTCAATCATTGCAACAGCCCATTTGATTTGCGAGTAGGAGAGAGTCCTAAACCTCCTCTTAGGTTGATTTTGCTTGTGGATTACCTCGCATCTTCTCTTTCAAAAGCCCCAAGCTATTGCCGCCATTTCTTCCTTAGGGGCCAAACTATTCAGCCTAAAAATTAGGCAAAGAAATCTATGGTAGAGGCTTTTGTGATGTGCTTAGGTGGTAGCTGAAACATAGATTCCCTCCATACCCTTCTAACATAAGGGTAAACAAAATTGCACGAACTGTAGATGCCCTTGATTACATGAACTGTAGATGCCCTTGAGAACCAATAAAGAGTGCAAGAAGGACTCGTAAGGACATGGTGTCTCTCTAAGTTACCCTCAGTGGAAAGTATATCCCATAAGGCTTGCCATAAGAAAATTCGGATTTTGGGCAGCACCTCAAGGTCGTTCCACCAAGCATTCTCCCTTCTAGAGCCATTTGATTTTTCTCTATCTCTTGTTTTCTCCAAGAGTTCCACACCCTTGTGATATCCCGAACTGACTGTATACTTCCCTTTAGGGATGTAAATGAGCCAGCCGTTCGCGAACTATTCGGGGCTCGGCTCGAAAAATATTCGTTCGAATTCGTTCGTTAAATTTCATGAGCCGAGCTCGAGCCTATGAGTATTTGGTTCGAAAGCTCGCGAGCCAGCTCGCGAATAGGCTCGCGAATGACTTGTTTATAAAGCTCGCGAACAGGCTCGTTAATAGGCTCGTTTACAAAGCTCGCGAATAGGCTCGTGAACAGGCTCGCGAGCAGACTTCGTTTACAAAGCTCGCGAATAGGCTCATTTACAAAGCTCGCGAATAGGCTCGTTAAGGCTCGACTTATTATGTATATATTATATTTTTATTTATTTATATGTATTATCAATTCTATATTTATTTATTAAAAAATCTATATAAATACTATATATTTATTATCAATTTTATATTAAAAAATCTATATTTATTTATTTTTATTATCAATTCTATATTTATTAATTATTCTCAATTCTATATTTTTATTTATTTATTATTTAAAATTGTGATATAAATAAAATTAATCATTATGCTCAATAAGTCAATATTATGATTTAAGACTTAATCACTATACTCAATATTATAATTTTAGACTTAATCACATATTTAGAATTATATTATATAAAGAAAAATAATCGCATTAATTTAAAATTATATAATATCAAATTTTTATAAAGGGAAATAATTTGAAATAATATACTTACTTTAAGGAATTTATTAAATTAGTTAAATCTCTCATATTAATCATTCCATAAGTTTTTCTTAATTTAAAAATTTATTATTTATTGACACATCATCACATTACTCAATATTATGATGCCACATAATACAAATATACAATCTATTTGCCTCGTGCACTTTTTTGAATGATATTACTTATATTACTAAATAATACTATTACTTATTTTATTGAATGATATTAGTATATTACTCATAAATCAATTGCATCGTGCACTAGTTGAATAATATTCTTTGTTTCACTAAATAATATTAATAAGTATGTATATAAACAACAATAATTTATCTTTATAAATGTTTTTTTATTAAATCAATATTAAAAATTAAGTGTTCTAGCCATACAATTTGTTATTTGTCCTAAAATCAAGTAAAACTCTCTAGAATAGTAAAAATAAACAACAATAATTTTTTAAAAATTTAGAATATATAAGTAGAGAATTATCTATTGTTTAAGAATATGTAAGTAGAGAATTTTTACGAACTTTTTTCGAGCCGAGCTCAAACTATTTTGATAATTTGTTAACGAGCTTTTTCGAGCCGAGCTCGAACTAGGCTCGATTAACTCGTTAATGAGCTTTTTTGGTAGAGGCTCGAACTAGGCTCGATTAAATCGTTGGCGAGTTTTTATCGAGCCGAGCTCGAACTAGGCTCGATTAACTCGTTGACGAGTTTTTATCGAGCCGAGCTCGAACTAGGCTCAATTAACTCGTTAACGAGCTTTTTCGAGCCGAGCTCGAACTAGGCTCGATTAACTCGTTAACGAACTTTTTCGAGCCGAGCTCGAACTATTCGCGAGCCAAATAATTTATATTCGAGCCGAGCTCGATAAATGAAGTTCGAACCGAGCTCGAGCCCAAAAAATCCAAGCGAGCCGAGCTCGAGCTCGAGCGATAGTATTCGGCTCGGCTCGGCTCGTTTACATCCCTACTTCCCTTTGGGATGATACTTCCAAGATCTGGAATCTATCCCCTCTTCTCCGTTGATGCGCGTGTTTAATATCTCTTGACTTGAATAATTGGAAGTCCCTATGTCTCTTCTTTTCATTTACCATCCTCAAGAATGTACGCTGAATTAACGAAAACTCATTCCTCCTTTCTTTTGCAAAGCCCTTCCCAATTCTTCCGGTGTATTCCCTTTTTTTTTATTAGAGTTGTCCCACCGTAAGCGAGCACAAATCATTTCAAGCTCCTTGCACACGATGTTGGGATTTTGAAGCAGGTCATAGCGTAAGTAGGTATTGCTTGGAGTCTTGCTTTGATAAGGACCTCTTTCCCGCCCTTAGAAAAATTCTTGTGGCTCCACGAATCTACTTTTTCGCCATTCTGTCTTCCAAGAACCCGAATTAAGGGCGCTTTGTTACGAGATCTTCAATGGGAATGGGAATGAAATTAATTTTTCCTCCTATGCCCCAAATTTATTGGAGGGAGGAATGTCTTCATGTTGGTTACATCATTGGTGTTGTGCTCCAATTTTGGAAAAAATGAGACAAAAGAAGCTTGTTATTGGTGGTGGAGGGGAATGATTGAGGAGAATTGATTGTAGATGGGGAAAAGGTTAATCATAATGGGTAATGATTACCTTATTTAGGAGGAAAAATAATGTCATTCACCATATTTTATTCTTATTAAGCACCACAATTGCCTTATATTAATCCTCATTCCCATTGCTATTGAAGAATTTCCAACCAAGCGCCCCTAAATTCTTTTGTTTCTAAATGAAAAGGAAGGGACACCTAAATAAAGTTCATGACTCTTGCTTTCCCGATTCTCAAAAGCCTTTACTCTCTCTTAGTTTCGCTTAAGAGTGTGGGGGTTGAAAGTTAGTGCCGATTTCTCAAAGTTGATTACTTGCCCCAATGTCTTTTCATACGAGCCTAAACATTCTTTGATATTCTTGCATGTGTGCTGGTCCGCAAAGAATAGATGGGTAATTGTTGGACCTCTTCTCGCCATCGTAGCCCTTTAATTAACCCCTGTGCATGGTAGCCTTTTAGCAAGGAAGAAAAACCTTGAGCATAGATGACAAAGATGTACGCAAATAACGGGTCTACCTGCCTTAGCCCTCTCAAAGGAAGAACTCTATCCGTTATGTTTTCATTGAATTTAAAGGCTAAGACACTGAGTTAATGCAACGAAGAATAAGATTCACCTATTTACCCGAGAATCCCAACTTGAGCATTATGACTTCGATATATCTCCACTACACTCTGTCATATCCCTTGCTCATGTCTAATTTGAGGGTCGCATAGCCTTCTTTGCTCTTGGAGTTCCTCAGCCAGTGCATACACTCAAAACCAATTAGGATATTGTCTGTAATCAACCTCCTAAGGATGAAAGCACTCTGATTATGGTCGATGATTTTATCCATAACTGACCGAAGCCTAAAGTCTTTGACGCTCTCCGATTTTTGCATTTAGGGATAAGAGTGATCACTGTCTCATTCCATTTACCCATATTCTCCCCCTATTAAGGATTCCAAGAGCTTCACTAAGGATATCTTTGTCAATTGTGCTTCAGAAGTTTTGAAAGAAACTGACTGTGAAGTCGTCTGGCCCCGGTGCCTTAGAGGGGTTTAGATCAAAAGCTGCCTTCTTGATTTCCTCCTCTATGAAGTCCTTATTCAAGAAGTTGTTCAGATTATCATCCACCTTTGCCTCCACAAAGCATAAGGCTTGGTCAATGCTCTCCCATGATGGCTCCGTGTACGCAAATAGATTCGAAAAATATAAGATAATACACCTGTTAATACCCTCAGGGGACGTCCATTTCACTCTTTCATTATCCACAAGGCTATCAATTGAATTCTTGATTCGGCGCGCCTTCGTACAAAGATAGAAATAGGAGGTATTCTTATCACCTGCTTGTAGCCATAATTTTTTAGCTCTCTGCTACCAACACAACTCCTCCTGTAGCATTAGTTTCTCTAGCTTTCTCTCTTTCTTATGGATTTGCTCATCCCCTTCCAAGTGATCCTCATTGAAGTAGAATTCATCGATTTTCTTGACTAACTTCTCAGTATTCTTCTATGTATTGCCCACTTCCTTTTTGCCCATTCCATAAGAAATGATTTGCATTGATGTAGCTTATCAGGAAGATAGCTTCTGTCTTTTGATTGCTCCCAAAACGTCCCAACTCTATCATAGAAATTATCCTCCAAGAGCCATTTATTTTCAAAGTGGAACTGCTTTGTGATAAGGCCTTTTTGCCCATTCCATAAAAAACGAACTGCATTGATGTAGCTTGTCAGGAAGACAACTTCTGTCTTTTGATTGCTCCCAAAATGTCCCAACTCTATCATAGAAATTATCCTCCAAGGGCCATTTATTTTCAAAGTGGAACTGCTTTGTGATAAGGCCTTTTTGCACCCAGGCCCTATGATTAAGTGAAGTTTAATAGCCCTATGATCCGAACCGTAATAATCACAATTGTATGTAGAGGCTTTAGGGAAAAGACGATGCCACGATTCATTTTGCTAGAAAACGATCAAGGTTTTCTCGAATGTTGTTGGCCTCTCTCCTTTTATTTGTCCACGTAAATTTTGGACCAGAGGTAGAGATGTTGGCAACATTGATCTGTCTACAACAGTTATAAACGCTATTTACACGGCAAAGATTTCTCTTAACTCCTCCCCTCTTCACCGAATTTTACATTACATCATTGAAATCGCTCCCTAATAACCAGCAATTATTGTTTTCTGTTCTAAGTTTATGTAATTTAATAAGAAATTCCCAAAAGCAATTCTATAATTAGGGAAGTGGGCATAACAACTAGTGAATCGCCACTTAAATGATTCCCAAACCACACAAACATCAATATGAATGTAAGAATACGGACACAATGACACATCAATTTTATTGCTCCAAAATAACAGAAGGCCACCTCTAGTGCCCACAACATCAACACCCACGACACCATTAAAACAAAGTTCTAAAAGCCAACAGTCGGTGACCTTAATAGAAACTTTAGACTCACTAACAAATAACAACAGTGGTTTTAAGTCAGCTACAAGCTGCTTTAACAGAAGGAATGCATGTTTACCCCGGAGTCCAAGTGCATTCCAAATAACGGAACTCATGGTGCCTGATCTTAATAACAAAAATAAAAGCAAAAGCAAAATAAGCCAACTAGTGGGGAAATCCAATCAGTGCAAAAAGGGATAAATTCCCTAAATCAAAATCAAATAGAAGCTTCAAAAGGGGAAAAACTGAAGCAATTGGCAACGGAGCAAAAATAGTCCCCTCAAACTTGGAAACTCCATCTACAAAGAGAGGAGGAGATCCAAAAATGGCCGGAAAACACACACCGAAGGTGGAGCAGTAGGTCTCACAAGATAGCCCTAGAGAGTGATCAGGAGAAAGTTACTCTCCCTCCAATTACTAGAGATGAGAGGGCACTGGCTCAACAATTAGAGAGAGCATTGATAGAAGCAGCAGGCTGCAAGAGGCCTGTGAGATCAGAGCACTAGGCTGCCAGCGATAAGATTTGAGAGAGAAGAAGAAATTTTCTCTCTCTCTAACCCTCGAGAGAAACTTAATTTCATTATGATTTGATGGGTTTATTTCGATAAAGGAACACCCGCCAGACATACTACTATTTTATTTTCCAACTTATTAATTTTAAATAAGATAAAAAGATCAATTGGAGCAATTAAATACACACATGTAGAAGTGAAACAAGTGGATTTTTGTATGCAATTGGAATGAGAAAAATGAAGTCGTACATCATAAAGCACGACTTTTCATACAAAATTATTTCCAAAGACTTAATATTGGTTATGAGGAGACATATTCTTCTGTGATGGATGCAACTACTTTTCATTATTTGCTTAATCTGACATCAAATGAACAACTTGAAATGCGTCTTATGGATGTTGTGATAACCTATTTGTATGACTCGCTTAAAAATTATATTTTTATCCCTGAAGGATGAAAATTGTACAAAGGATGTGATTCTTATTCATGAGAACTTTATTTGATCAAACTATATCGTTCTTTATATAACTTGAAACAACATGAGCTTATGTTACAATCGCCTCAATGAATACTTAATAAAATTAGGCTATCAAAATTATTTGGTTTGTCCTTGTGTTTTTGTAAAGCGATCAACATCGAGATTTGCTATCATTGTTATATATGTTGATGATTTATATATCATTGGAACTCATAGATCCAAAAAGTTGTTGAATATTTGAAATAAAAAGTTTGAAATGATGGATCTTGGAAAGACAAAAAATTTTATCTTTGATTGCAAATTGAACATTTAGAAAATTATATTTTTCTCGCACTAGTCTTCTTAAACCACCAAAGTGTTGAAGCGATTTTATATGGATAAAGCACATCTTTTGAGCACCCTAATGGATCACTCAATATGAATAAAGATCTCTTGCAACCCCGTTCGAGATAATGAAGAACTACTTGGTCCGGATCTCTTATCATTTGTTGGGGCATTAATGTATCTTGCAACTCATTCACTCTCGGATATATATGTGTGTGTATATATATATATATACATATATATACATATATATATGTGTGTATATATATATACATATATATATATATACATATATGTATATATATTCTTGTGAATTTATTGGCAAGATATAATTCTTGATCTACACGAAGATATAGTTTGATACATTCAAGGTACATTTGACATGAGATCTTATTAGTCAAAGTCACTTAGTTGTGATCTTGTAGGCTATGCAGATGATGTATACATGTCTAGTCCTCATAATGTTCTTTCACAAACTAATTTTATTTTTACATATGGTGGAACAACTATTTCTTTTGTCACGTCTTTCAACCATACCGAGATTTTGAAAATCGGGAGTGTGTTTGGCTAAAATCTATAGTTCATGACCATATTCGAGAAAATATATGGCTTGAATGTGGACAAAAAGCTCCTACATCTTTGTTAGAAGATAATGTTGCATGCATCGTTCAACTAAAGGAGGGATTCATCAAAGGAGATAGAACAAAACATATTTCACCAAAAAAATTATCACCATGATTTTCAAAAGAACGGTGAAATTTGTGTTCAACAAATTTGTTCAAGTGACAATGTTGCATATTTATTTACTAAATCATTACCGACTTCCATTTGAAAAGATGGTGCATAAGATTGGAATGCGACGATTAAAGAATGTTTAATGAAGTGCTCAAATAAAAAATGTACTCTTTTTCCTTTACTAGGTTTTTATTCTATTGGGTATTTTCTAGTAAAGTTTTAACGAGACATTACTCTTGAAATAAACATTTAAGGGGATGTTATAAATAATTAGCGAATGTCTGTAATTGTATCAATTATACATCCATCTTGTCTATAAGATTAGTCATTTGACTAAGACTCGTTGATCTGTCCATTAATAGTCATATAATAATGAATCATTATTTTGTTAATTTGTTTAGAGCCTATGCACGTGTATAAATATAGTCGATATGAGTGATCATGCAAAGATGAAATGAGAAGAAGTGAACTATTTATCTTCATTTTTCATTTTTCTTGATTCTTCACTTATATTTAATAACAATTTTAACATTTTATCGTAATTAAATAATTTTAAAATAATGAATATTAACACACACATGAATTAAAAAGATTTGCCATATATATGTACACTTAATTGTCTATTATTACTTCCTCTATCCCAATAAAAACTTACTATTAGTTTTTTTATAAACAAATTAAGGAGTGTAGTAGAATAATAGGATGATACAGATGATGTGATTGAGAGAGAAAAAAACAAAGACTAAAGAAGAGTTTTATGTATTAAGTGAGTGACAATTGATGTAAATCATATACATACTATTTGACAATCACTCTCAACTCACCAAAACTCTCTATTTCAAAATACTCAAATTCTATACATTTGAGCTATTTATGGTATCTTTTATTTAATTTCTTTCAAAATTAATGCATATATTAATTTTCATTAATTAAATTTCAACCATACATTTTCTCTTTCATATTTTATGTTTAAAATTAGGTTTTAAATATACAATTTAATTTGATATTATTGGGATAGATTTTATTTTTTTATTTAAAAATTTCAATTTATATTTTAAAAATATTTCATATTAATATTGTAGAAAATTATAAATCTATAACTTCAATATACAATCATTTAAAAAAACTTATCATATATTACCAAAAAATTATAATTATAATACATAGATAATTTAATATTAAAAATTAATATAACACATTTTAAAATTATAATATATGTTTAGAATAGAAAAATAATATATACTAAAGTTTTAATTTAATAAAATAATTACACCTAACACCTCTATAAAAAAATCTACACCTCTAATTTTTATTTAGAATTTTTAATTTTCATAGAGGACAATAAAAATATGTATACATTCTATCCATAAATTTTGACCAAATAATAGATGAAATTATATATATATTAATTTAATTACTTAATTAGTAAAATAATTACACATTTATGATTAATGAAATGAATGATACACATCTATAAAATAAAACCTACACCCTCTAAGTTTTATTTGGAATTGACTTGCTACAAAAAAATACTCATATAATTAATATTCAACATGCTTTAAAAATATATTTAAAAAGAAATATATAACATATATACAATTTTAAAAAATTTAATTTTATTTAATTCAAATTAATTAAATTAAATAAATGTTTGAAGTATTTACTCTAAAATTATTATTTTTTTAACCCACGTAATACGCGGGATTGTGCTCTAGTAAATATAAATAGATAAATGTAATTGAGCGGTATACCAAAGACAATGAGAAACTTTTATTAAGATAAACAAAACAAAAAAAAATACATGAAATTTTTATTGAGACGGAGAAATTAATTAGGTTTTATATATAATCATATAAAATGACATAGGCTTGAATGAAAAGAGTCCAAATAAAATGGACTATTGCCCAATTACAAAACTACAGAGGAAACTGCATGAAAACCTCAATTAAGAACCCAGCCTCTTTGTGGGCCTGATTTTCAGCCCAAGTTAAGCCAATATGGCCCAAATTCTTAGAAAGGTCAACCAAATTAACTTAGAATTATCTCACTTATATATATGTTTTGAAACTCTATTGAAAAATTAAAAGTGATATTAAATAATTTTTGTAGTAAAATAAAAAGTGACAATTGTTTAAAAATAAAGTGATTCTAAGAAGTGAATGCGTTTGCTTCACTTTTATAATAATTTTTAATTTTTTTTTTTGGTTGAGAGATACATCTTTTGTGCATTCCAATGTGAGAATTGATTCTTTAGAATCCAAAAGCATGTATTAGTTAATTTTCCAAAATCAATTATAAGTGTTTAATATAATAGTTGCAAACACTTGAGAAGTGATTTTTTCAAAAAAAAAAAAAAGTGATTCTACTTTTAAAGTAGAGTTTGCGAACTAACTCTAATTAATGTCACGTGTCAGTTTAGTTTGCAAATTAAAGTCACAATTTCATTAACATCAAGTCTCATATGCACTTGATCCACTGATCTTAGATACGTGCACCCGTCACGTTTGATTATATTTTTGTGTGCGTTTTATTTCACATTTTCAATCAAATCTATCATGCACGTTTCATTTATATTCACTTGCATATTTCGCTTATATTATTATGCACGTTTCACCACCGTAATCAGGTTGCACAAAGGCAACTAATGCACAAGAAATTGACTCTTCATTAACAATTTTCACAAAACAAGTGAAAAAAGAGGTTTTGAATTTTTATTAATACATCATCAGACATTTGGTTTGGGTACAACAGATAGAGTTGTAGATTCAAATTTGATGATGATCATCAATATCATTTCTTCTTTTCTTGATCAGATGGATTTCTCCATTCTCATTAACGACGAACATGTTACAAGGAATCTTCTCTGCGTAGAAGTCTATGTACTTCTTGTCATGATGCCTGAAATTAAAATATTTCTATTCAATCCTCGATATATTAATAGGGAGTTTGGACTGATAATGTGTCGTTATGCGATTAATTTTGATGATGTGTTGATTGTATGAATAGCCTAATTCCATGTGTACGTAATGTTTTGAGAGAATTTATTTATGTCAAATGATAAGATGTAATTATATAATTGATTTATACACCTATGTCATTAAATGAGTGTAATTTTATCTAAAAGGAAAACTTGTCTTGTAATATTAATAACTTTTATAATTAATGATGAGGTTTAATTTAATTATTTGTAACACATACATATATTTAATTAGACCACTAATTAATTTGTTCAAGTAGAATGATTTTGTAATATTTATGTGTACCTATCAAACACGACTAAGGTAGCATGAACGCTACTGATTTGTTCGGCAACACGGAGTCGCAGCTCATGCCCCATCTCAGTTCTGAGCTCCGGCACCACCTGAAAAGTCGAGGCATAGCGATGTACGACAAGTTAAAAGAGATCATTTTACAAATTGTCCTGTAACTTTGTTTGAATTCAGATTTGATCATTTTTCTTTTAATTTTATCAATTGTGGTTCTTTTGATATTAAAAGCAGATCCTTTTCACGGATAATTTAAATTTTGGTGGCAAAAATAACGAAAATGGTTGAAATATGTTGTAGCATACAAAATGTCACAAAAATGTACCAAAATGACAGGCTCGGAAGAGGAAGAGAAATTTATAGGCCTTGACCCTCCCTCATCGTAAAACACTCAAAATTAGCGGATGAAAATTAACAAAATTCATGATTTATGAGAGAGGTGTAATCGACACATAAAATTGACTGAGGGTTTTATTTTCGGGATGAGTGACGATGCAAATGAGACTTGACACGACCGTCAAAGTGACAAGAAATAAAAAAATTAGGGCAATTTTCCGGTAAAAATGATCAAAATTGATAAAATAAAAAGAAAAAGGACTAAAATTGAATTTGAGTAAAGTTTCATGATGGCTTGTAATTTTTTTCTCCAAGTTATAATTAGGGTTAATTGTAAGAATTCTCACGATTTTTTAACCTTTTTTAATTACAACATATGATACACAACTTTTCAAATTATTGCAATTATGTCATGTTACTAGTTTTCAGCAAATTACGCACGCTAACATGTACGTAATGTGTAATTTTTTTAAAATTGTGATTAAATTAAAACAATTAATGTGAAATGATCTTAAATTTATTTGCAATTTTTATAAAAAAATCTGACTGCCACATCAACATAA
Organism: Paraleonurus japonicus; assembly: GCA_030762865.1. NCBI lineage: Eukaryota > Viridiplantae > Streptophyta > Magnoliopsida > Lamiales > Lamiaceae > Paraleonurus > Paraleonurus japonicus. Next base: position 44,181,620 of record CM061056.1, read on the forward strand.
GTTGACGGAAAATATATATTTACAAAAATTAAAATGATCATGTATCAAATTACAAACTTTAAAACATATATTGTGTACGTAATTTATAAAAATATGAAAATTTTGTAATTTTTATGCAATTAATTTTTATAATTACGAACAATAATCACCCTCGAGATTTATTCTAATTATTAATTAAATAATTAAGATCGTGAATTCGAGTCAATATTTGCCAAAAAAAAAAATTAACTAAATAACCCTCAAGAAGATTTACTTGAAATTTCTACGAATTAGACCTGAATGAAGTGGTTTTTGTGATCACAAAAATTTATGTGAGACGGTCTCATACATGAGATGTGATATTTTTACCTAATTTTATAATATTTATATTTAATAAATATCATAAAAACATATAAAAATATCATGTCTCATGTATGAGACCGTCTCAAATAAGACTTTCTCTTTCGAAATTAAGTGTGTATTTTAATTTTTAAGAAAATAACTTTGACGGGAATATAGTTTTTGTAAGTAAAGTAAGGTTACGTACCCCATATTTTTTGCAGAGTTGAATAAGAGGTTGAAGTTTTTGGTATTTGTGATCGTTCTTCAAAACATTATTCACCTGGTAATTAAACACGTCTTCTGGATCCATGCTCCAAATGTCTGACCATGTCTTTGCTGACACTATATATATATATATAAATTTAGAGAAATTACAAATAGGTTCAATGTGCAAATATTTTGTGTGTACATGTAAAAAAATTTGTGCTTACGTGCAAATTTTTTGAATCTAATTGTAATTATACTACCTTTTTTAACCTATATCTAAATGATCCATAAATTTACAATGAATGAAAACATGGAACTTGTTGCTCTTAATCTACATATATATATGAATTATTATTATTATTATTATTATTATTATTATTATTATTATTATTCTTAGTATTATTATTTTTTATTACTACACACACTCAATTTTGCTATTGTAGACATCGGTACTTTGTTAAATTTAATATTGTCTATTTTGCCTAAACTCTAATTTTTAAGATAAAAATATAAGATAATATGTCCAACATTTGGAAATATATTTTAGTTAATCTGTAAGTCATTAATGTCATATATTAAAAAGTCAAAATAGGGTTTCAGGTTAAATTCTTATACTCCATTCATTCCATAAAAAAATTCACATTTTTTGTTGTCCGTGTCATTACTTTTTGACTCACACATACATACAATGCAATAATTTTTTTACTTTATACATAAAAGTTTACAAAATTACCCCTTAAAACACCACAAATTCATGTATTTGGAGAGGGGAATCAAGAAATTAACAAGAGTTGTACCTACAAATTCATAATGAAATAGTATACTTTTACCTTATTTTTTTCGCATGTTATATGCTTATTTCCAGATATAAAAATCAATTTAATATTTTAGAAAGCTTAACTCAACATAAATTGTTTGTACTTTATAGTATAATATAATTTGTATTGAAGTTGGACTCCAAAAACTGTAATTAATTCAACAATATACTTCATATCAAAACATCTTGTGTACATCAACAATGATAATAATCAACTATTTATTTAATTATTGAGTAAAAATCGACACAAATTACTCTGATAAATCATAAAAGTAATGTGTGTCAACAATGATATTAAATTAACTATTATATTTACTTATGGAGACACAAATTACTCTTATATAAAGTAATTTGCGTGGAGTTTGGCTCGATAAAAAAACTCGACAATGAACACTTTATCATTAATGATATACTTCCTCCGTCCTATAATTGTTTGCACACTTATTTATTTGTACGTCTCATAATTGTTTCACACCCAAAAAAGAAAACTTTTCATAAATTCCAACCTCACAATATTCACATATTTAATTACACCAAATACCGTTACTTTTAGTGAGTATAAAATAACAAAACTAACACAAATTACTCATACTCTATTATAAACATGAAAAGTTCAATCCATATAAAGTTCGATATAACTTACAAATAAAGTTGAGCCAAGGTTTGACCCCAAGGAGGGTAATTTTGGAAGAATTTCCAGAGGCAAATCTCCTAAGAACACATTCGATTAGTTCAAGTGGAAATTCCTTGAGAGCATCCATGACAATTAGTACCCGATTCGGATCGTCTAATGATCCGACCCATTCTTGATCTAAAATGACATCTTGTATTAAAGTGGTTTTGTTGATAGGAAAGCAGCTAGACATATCCTTTTAATTTCTTGTCAAGTCAATAATTACCAATCATCTAATTAGATAATTAATAATTAATGGAAATTAATTAAGTGTAGAGTAGAGGGGGAAGAGGGGGAAAGGGGTTTGATGATTGGTTTGAATTATATAGCAAAGATCAAATGCCAATTAAAAATAATGTTTTTGGCCTATTATCGTGTAAACACCAGAAATATTATTAAAATTAAATAAATAAATAAACTTAGTCTATGCAGTGGAGGAAAATAGGTCAATGCCAAAAATTTTGCTTTGTTATCTAAGGACAAAAGATGGGTTCTATGCTATCAATTAGGATTAAATGCAAGAGTAGTTTAATAAGTAAAATGTAATTGTAAAATGGTCCTTTTGTTAATAATAATAGTCCTTTATATAAAAAAAAGTGTAAAATAATTATTCTTGTTGAATCGGTTTTGCAATTAAAAATTATTTTTGAATGTCCGTGGTACCAAAAATGCAATTAAATTATTCTCTTTAAACCATTTTTTATTTAACTCATGCTATGAAAAATGACATCTTTGTTTATCAATTGCATATTAAATTTCGATCATGTTTAAAATGAGTACATCCAACATAGTTGAGAATAATGTTTTTATCATGATGATGTGATGCTATCGTCTTATACATGGGATGAATTAAAATTTATTAATAAGTAATAGTGATGCGTACAATAATGTTATGCTAGCAAGAATTGAACCCCGTACACGAGATTCGTAGAATTACACCTTGAACACGAACTATAACCTTGCGATCCACACCCATTACTGAGCTCCGGATACTGCAAAATATGCCGGAGAGGTCCCCAGCGTAGGGACTCCGACGCTCAAGTCGGTGATCGGAAAGAGTATGAAAGGAGGGTCTTTAATACCCGGTAAGGGACCTCTAGGAGCTAATATGAGCTAGGTGACTAAGTGATAATAGAGATAGTATAACGTGCTCAAAGTGTGATAAGTAGATAAGTCAATTCGTACCTTCAATGGTTCTATTGATTGCCTATAAATAATACACGAGAAAGAACGGTTTATGCCACCCTCCGAAGGAGTTCTCCCACTCTCCATCATGTTCCTCCCACTTTTCGTCTTTCTTCCACGTTCCATTCCCATATTGAGAGAATCCTCGCTTCCAAAATATTCTTCATACGTTAATCCGGCTCTGTCGACCCGTTCAACACTTATATCCAATTAACCTCCTATTTTTGGGGGTTCTAGCTGTTTTCTTGGGATTTATCTCGAATATTATCTCAACCGCTTCATCTTATCGGTATGAGCCCAATATGTTCGTATGGGCTTAATTTCGTATATCTCACGTGGTCATGCTTTATGGGCTCTATTACCTTTTCTTCCTCTAGGCCTCTTATTGGGCTTTCACTTACTCTTCAGCCTTCTAACCTCACATAGGCTCTATTCGGCCCAAATCATATTTATGCTACATCAACGGCTCCCCCTACTCTCTTGGGACGTGTAGGGCCCGAGAGAGTAGTAAGAGAGAATCATAAATTCTAGTAGCTTTAATCGGGTGTCTCAATTCAAGTTATCAACTTCCCTTAGGCCCTACCTGGACCTACATAAACATCTGGTTTCATTACCGGTTTCAGCCCCCTAGCCTCAAAACAAACAAGTCCTTATGGACTTATCATTCAAAAGTATTTTAACTCGTCGTTAATCTAACATCTTAACCTCAATCAAACTTTTGTGGACCTCTAGAGCCCTATCAATTTTCATTTCTCTCATCATTTTTGACCTAGTTCTTTAATAGTGACTAGAAGTATGACCAAGTATTCCTTGATCTTAATATCAATCAAAAACATTATCAAGTATCTCGTCATCTCAAATTCAATCGGACATATTGAAGGTGTGCGTAAGTGTTTATGCAGAATGTTGTCACGAATGTTGGCACAATCGAGAACAACACAGACGAAAATAAATGAACAGAAATACACAATGAAGTCTTAAACACTTTGTAAGATGGATATCAAAATTTTCGTATAGACTATAAATAAGTCTATACTGCGAATCGGCGTATTATCACTAGTAATTGTTAAGTGATACAATCGGTGAAAACATAAGCCACACCGTGAATGGATCTACGTATATAGTGACTAGATAATATTCAATCTAACCTATCACTAATACAAATAAAGACCCAATGTTGAGTGAAATATTGGAACATTCACCAACGGAAGTATCGAGTATGAAACGTGCAATAAATTCTATAATCTATGCCAATAGACTATGCTAGATTGTGTTTCCCTCAACTTCAAGTTTTAATCTTCATAGCAGCCGTGTATATATAGATAAAATCTGGACTCTTTAATGCTTGAAGATAACTTCCACATCTCCCTTGAAAATAGGTAACTTCCATGTAACTTCCCCATGATCTTTATAACTTCTCTTTGCTTGCCTTTTCAAACGCCCGACTTGAATCGCCGTAAGTCTTCATTACGAAAGAAAACAAGACATTGACCAAGACAAAACGTGGGTTAAGGGTTAGTGGAAGTGGAAGGACGAATTACGATGTTGTGACCGGAATGTTGGCACATTCCCGAGTAACACTCGTCATAACATCAACAATCTCCCCCAATTCGGCCTTTCTCTTGGAACACACACGATGTTGTATCATTATGCAGAATGTGTACTCAATAGAGATAAGTAAATAAACATCAAGTAAATAACATCTCATTACTTAGCCAAAAATGAATAACACTTAAACATAAAACATCACTAAAATATAAATTACGAACATAACAAAGACTTAACACTTAATAAAATCAAAATCGTAGCTAACACAAAACAAAAACACTTAAACAAACTAACATAAATCGAGCTTAAACATAAAATGAAACAAAATAACCTAACTAAACGAAATCGAGTAATAAAAAACATATAACATAATATACGAACATAAAAATAAAAAATCAAACAAAATAAAATCGGAGCATAGTAACCAACTAAGTACCAAACCAATATTAAGTTCAACATCATACCTAAACTATAAAATAAGTTCGAGAAGACATACACATAAACGAGAAAAATAAAGCGAGTCTTTACAAAAATAGATAAAGCTTATAAATGAAGATTAGGAGATGATTGGGGTCATCAAGTATAACATTTGCATCTTTATAAGTCTCGCACGAACTCCCCCTTTCTTCAAGCTTCTCTATCTTCGAAAGCTCCTCGCTTAATGTCCCCAATCATCCAAGTCATCATACTGACACCGAGATCTTCATCATCCCAATCTACTGCATCTATCTTCTCAAAGCATCCACGTCCATGTTTGAATCGGGTCCATCATTGTTGTTTGGATTTGTGGGCACATACTCCGGCGCATTCTGGTTTCTGGATTTCGTCTCGATCAGGAGGCTGTACTTGTTCCAGCCTCCGGATATATCCGCATCTCGGTCCTCCTCCGGTTCCATCAATATCGGCATTCACACCTCCGGCCTCTCCATCCCTAGCATCCGGCTCGGCGATGCTCGGCAACATCGGCAGCTTGAGCATCGGCAGGCGCAACATCGTGTCCTACTCCCCTGTGACGGTAGAAAGTAGTGCTTCCCAAACCCTCTTATGCATCTCAAGGTTGCTCAACGAGACACTTGGCATTATTGATTGAATTTTCTGTCATAGCTATCGATCTCGGATGAATTGCGGTGTAATTGCGAATGTTGGCGTGTGTGTGCCAACATCTCTCAAAGCACATCAGTTGGTTGATCGGTAGGAACTTCACTGCGGGGGCATTCGGATCTCTGTAGGGTAGATCAATCACACGTGGTCCAGTCCTCGGTACATGTGAGATTCCTAAACTCGGAAGCAAACGAACTTATTATCTCTGAATTTTTCCTCACGAAAACCAAGAGTGAGATCATCATAAAAATCAAGGTGGGATACGGCGGCGAGTCCTTTACTTGATACCCTTCCGTAATATGTCATCATATTGTCGAAAATTATCTTCCCAAGGTTGAATCTTTGCAAGTGGCCAATCTTGTACATAAGTACAGCCTTGTTCGAAGTAAGGGTAGTGGTGTTGGACGAGGGCGGTCAATTGTACACAATCAATTTGTGCAAGACACTATACAAACTAGTGAGGACCGAGGAGTTCATCCTATACCTCCACACCTGTTTGTCTCCCTCCGGTGATTACACTTATCACTTCATCAAGGTTATCAATAGGAGGATCTTCATCATCCCTAGTCCTAAGAAAACTGCTAATCTTAGCGGGAGTAACCTCAATTACCTTTCCCCTAAATTTGACCTTTCCATAATTCTTAGAATTGACCACAGAAATCTTGCCCTTCAAGTTGGCATAAAATTCATATACCCATTCAATCGGATAAGGAGTAGCAAATTGAAGTGCAAACAAAGAAAGACCTTTCTTCCAGTATAACCAACCAAATTCATAGAAACAAAGTCATCCATCTTAATTATCCTTTCTCCAACAATCAGTCTAGTTCTTAAAGTCCTATACTTATCACTATCCACACCATTATAGCTATCATCGAGAATCGACGAAGACATATTCGTGAGAGGAATCGGTATGTACCTCATCGATTTAGCCTTACTTGCTTGGATGAAGAGGATTCATAGTCGAGGATGATGTGTCCATCGGTGTGCCAACATCCTCCGGCACATCCTGCGGATCATTTCTCTTTTTGCTTCTCTTCTCCAAACGAGCAACCATTTCTACCAATGTTTGATTCATTTCGAATCCTCGCATTTCCTCGGCCGAGCACCTAATGCAGGCTTGACCGCTTGTTTCCTTTTAGAGCTTGCTTCTCGCATTTCTTCTTCGGATGAGTCGAATTAAAGACTTGTATTGGCTTTGAAGCAACTCCATCATCATGTTTACGCTTCTTCCCTTTCTCGCAGTAATCTACCCTTTTGCCCATGGTTCGGTAAGAACGCCTTTTCCGACCGCGTCCCCCGGAGCTCGTTGCCTTTTGTCGAACGCTTTCCAAGCGAGCGGTGAGCTCACCGATGTCGGTCGAGTCGGTTGGCCGGGTCATCTACTTTGGAGCATCTTGCGGTGATTGTGGCGGTGTAAACACTAAGTGTTTGTACTTCTGGAAATCAACCTCCACGTCGCCGACCTTGACAACAGGTAAATCGTCTCGCTTAGTGAGGGTTTTGAACGCATAGATGATCGATCGGAGGTGGCTCCTTCAGCTAGCTCCACCGTCATTGGATATGTTTCGAGAACGGGGCTTCGCTAGCTTCTCGCTAATCGGATTTTGTGGCGTTCCGCCCAAAATCGGAGTTTCAGGATTTCAAGGAATTTCAGTAGGTGGGAGAGGAACATCGATAGAGTCAACCCTAATAGAAGAGGGTGATGTTGGGATGGTGCGCCAACACTGTCGGAGACATTCTCTCGTGGCCATTGTTGCAAGAAGTCGAAGGTTTTGAGAGGTAGAAGATGATCTTTGGAGAGGTTGAGTGTTTGGATTGTGAAGGTGAGAGGTCTTTTCGATCAGCCATATTAATCACTGCAATCACTATTCAAATTAAATTAATAAAATAATAAATTTGAATATAAATAGGCCGAGGGAAAGAACTAATACCACAAAGTATAATTAATAATACCTTTGAACTTTTGTGCTTAAATTCGAAACTATGATATTAAGTATAGAACACACCGAGTATTAAGGACCTTAAATAGGGAAGAGAAAGATTGCGAAGTTGTGAACACATCGAAGTTAAAAGATAAGATTTAATCACATCCCTAAAAATTAGGGCATTATCAAATGTTGGAAGTTTATTTCAACGACATGCTAAAAACCGCCTGATTTTAGATAAAATAACCGCACAAATAATTAAATTAGACAATATAATATTGCTTTGGGAACAATTTAAAATAAATAGATCTCTATAAAATAATATTCGGAAATTTTCAAACTCGTAGAGGTAAATATACATATGAGAACCAATGCTATTCATCGAATGTCGGCACACACACTTCTCAACACGCTTTTACATGAAATAAATTCATTTGTGTTGCACTATATTTTGTTTTTCCCACTTATTCACATTGATCCATTTTTCCGAGAAGAGATCATTGTAGTTGTCGACTCCGTGTCCCATAATTACTCAATGGATTGTGAATATATTGATGCATTCAAGTCACTTTTTGAAAAGAGAACATCGTAGTAGTCAACTCCGTGCCCCATAGTTACTAAGTGACATAACATCTAATTGTGAGTTTATTTAATTGCATTTGAGAGAAGTGTGTCCGGGACAATTTATATTAATCACGAGGTTCTAATACTATTTACACAAGAGAGTTCAAAAACACTAAATATTACAATACTTAGAAAAATTTAAATAAATTGTTCTAGTGTTGCTACAAATGTTGGCACATTTGTCACGACACACAGCAAATATAGGTCTAATTAGTGCATAAACTTAGAGATTTTCTAAGAGAAGAAAACCTCTCATTATCAAGGGCTTTAGTAAAAATGTCTGCAATTTGCTTTTCAAGAGAAATGTATTCCAACTTTACAACTTCTTTTTCTACAAGGTCCCTAATAAAGTGGTGTCTAATACTTATATGCTTAGTTAACGAATGTTGCACGAGGTTCTTAGATATATTAATTGCACTTGTATTATCACAATAAACAGTAAGAGTATTGCTCTCCAAACCGTAATCATCGAACATCTTCTTAAGCCAAAGAAGTTGAGAACAACAATTTCCCGTGGCTATGTATTCGGATTCTCGCCGTAGATAGGGAGACACAATTTTGTTTTCGGCTATGCCAAGAAACAAGATTGTTACCCATGTAGAAACATCCACCACTTGTACCCTTCCTATCATCACTGTCACACCGCCCAATCGCATCACTATAGCCAATCAAAGAACAATTAGTGTCCTTACTATACCATATTCCATAATCGCATGTGCGCCACATATCTAATTATTCTCTTAACCGAATTCATGTGAGATTCTTTAGGATCAGCTTGATAACGAGCACATAAACAAACACTAAACATGATGTCCGGCCTACTAGAAGTCGGATACAAAAGACTACCAATCATCGACCTATACAATGTTGAGTCAACATTTGTGCCAACACTTGTCTTTACACAATTTTTGTGTCGATCCCATAGGTGTCTTCATGTGTTTAACATTGTCTAAACCAAACTTTTTCACAAGATTTTTGCATATTTACTTTGACAAAAGAAAATACCATCCTTGCATTGTTTGATTTGAAGACCTAAAAGTAATTCAAGTCTCCAACCATCGACATTTCAAAGGTAGTGGTCATTTCATGTACAAATAATTCAAGCATTTTCTCACATGTAGAACCAAACACAATGTCATCAACATATATTTGAGCAATCATAATATCATATCCGAATGCTTTATAAATAAGGTCCTATCAGCTTCACCTCTATAAAAACCAAATTCAACAAGAAAATCGGTTAATCTACCATACCATGCCCTAGGTGCTTGCTTCAAACCATATAAAGCTTTTTTAAGTTTATAAACATGATCAGAAATTCATGATTCTCAAACCCCTTAGGTTGTTCTACATATGTTTCTTCCATAAGAATTTCATTTAGAAATGCGGCCTTAACATCCATTTGATGCAGACTTTATACCAATGTAGCATGCAATAGCAAGTAACATCTTATAGATTCAATTCTAGCAACAGGAGCAAAAGTCTCATCAAAATCAATTCCTTCTACTTGTGTATAGCCTTGAGCTACTAATCTAGCTTTGTTTCTTACAACATTACCAGATTCATCAGCTTTATTTTTGAAGATCCATTTTGTACCGATTACATTCACATTATCGTGCCTAGGCACAAGCATCCAAACATCATTCCTTTCAAATTGATTTAACTCCTCATGCATTGCATTAATCTAGTTTTCATCTTTCATTGCTTCATCAATATTTTTAGGTTCATTGAGAGAATGAAAACATTCAAAGTTCACCTTGTTGCACATAGATGTCATACAAATCGATCTTACCACATGTCTTGCATCAAAACTCAATTTTCTCCTTGTTTGTACACACGATTGTGGTTTACCTATGATCTGTTGTTGTGGATGATTTTGAGAATCCTCGAAGATGGCATCAGAAGCAGGATAAGGCATAGTTCTATTAATTTCTGGATGTTGAGGTGATGTTGCTTTGCATGTGGGCACATTTGTAGCAACATTCTCAATCGATTCGAAATTCGAACTTTGCATCTCGCTCAATAAGATCGAGTTACATCTTCTTCAATGGCATTATCTGCAAGACTTGCATTATCATCAAAAACAACATTCATAGATTCTTGAAAAGTATCACCCTAAGATTATAAATCCTAAAAGCTCTACTGTTTCTAGCATAACCAAGAAAGAAACCCTTGTCACTTTTTGAATCAAATTTGTGTAGCCGGTCTCTATCATTCGTAATATAGCAAACACAACCAAAGACATGAAAGTATTTCAGATTAGGCTTTTGTTATTCAAAAACTCATAAGGTGTTTTAGTAGAATTAGGTCTTAGAAAAACTCTATTGGATATATGACAAGCAAGATTTAAAGCTTCAGCCCAAAATCTTTTTGAAAGTTTCTTGGATAAAAGCATTACTCTAGCCATCTCTTGTAGAGTTCTATTTTTCCTTTCGCTACACCATTTTGTTGAGGTGTTTTAGGAGAAGAAAACTCTTGAATTATACCTTTGTCTTCACAAAAATTAGTGAATAAGCTGTTCTCAAACTCCCTACCATGATCGGACCTTATTCTTTTAACATTAGTGTCATAAACATTTTTAAAACGTTTATAGAGAATTTTGAAAACTTCAAAAGCATCCGATTTTTCCTTAAGAAATTCAATCCATGTAAACCTTGAATAATCATCTACTATGACAAAAGAATATCTCTTACCACCAATGCTTTCAGGTCCATTGGTCCAATTAAATCCATATGCAAAAGTTCAAAGCAATGTTTCAGTAGTACAATGTGTCAACATTTCATGTGACATTTTGACTTGTTTACCACTTTGGCAGGATCCACACACATTTGACCTACGAATTTGTAACTTAGGTAGACCTTTAACAAAGATCAAATTTCAATAATTTGACAATATTTCTATAATGAGCATGTCCAAGTTTTTGATGCCAAAGAGTACTCTCATCGGTTTGAACATTAAAGCATGTTTGATTCGAATCAATTAGATAACAATTATCCACAGATCTATTACCAACCATGAGACAATTATCATCATTGTTTAACACATAGCATGAACTTTTATCAAACTTCACATGCAAGTCATCATCACATAATTGACTAATACTAATCAAATTTGCAAGTAAACCTTTAACATGTAAGACTTTTGTCAAGTTTGGAAAACCAGAACATTCAATGTACCTATACTAATAATTTTACCTTTTGAACCTCCTCCATATGTAACATTTCCACCATCATATGCCTTATAATCAGTGAGATAACTTTCCTCACCGGTCATGTGTCTAGAACACCCACTATCAAAATACCATAGTCCCTAACACATGCTTTTAAAGAGGTGTAAACAACATTACATACAACATTTGACTTTTTCACCCAAGTAGATTTTTGAACGAGGTTTTTGAAAAGATTTTTGAATCGTTTGTTTCGAATGTTGAGCGTAATGTGGCAACATTTTCAAAGACATTTTAGAAAACTTTTTATCCCGCCTCATTCTAAAACAGCTTTGGTCGTTTGTGACCCTCGGTGAAACAATAATGACAAACATCCTTATTTTCGTAATCATTTTTCAACTTTTCAGGTTCACTGTAAGGTTTTGTTAACACAACGGGTTTATTATTGTTTAAAATCGAGTGATATTACCATTATAACCAAGACCATGTCTACTTGTACTTCCAATTGTCGCGCCTCATCAAGTTTGGCTGAACTTTCAATATCTTTTGAAATTCGATGTTGTGCCCTTGAGCCGCTATTTGAGGTTGCATAACTCCAGATCATTCCTTGTTAGTATGACCTCAAGCTTTATCACCAAATCCTTTTGATATGACTCTTCAATAGTCATGTCCCTTAAGGCTTTTTGAGTGGATTCTAACTCCTTTTCAAGCTTTTGATAACTGGACTTACAATCTTCGCAAACATTGTTAGAAGTACCGCTTTATCTACACAAGAACTTGAGAAACAATTAAATTCTGGAATCTCCAATGTTTCCTCAAATGTTGGCACATTTGACTCGACATCAAAATCATCCAAGAAATCATCAAGAGTATCATCATATATAATCCTTGCAGAAAAACATATTCTTCATTCTTATCGAGAATCATCTTCACAATCGGACTCATCACTTAAGGTAGCATTGAAATTTACCCTTTTTCTCAAAAGAGTGTTGGCACATTCATTAGCATAATGACCAAAACCAGAATATGCATCACATTTAACATTTTTCCTATATTCTGGATCATATTTTATCTTGTTACCTCTATCAAATTGCCTAGGTTGATTAACATTCCTATTTTTATCGTGCAATCGACGCGTGAACTACCAACTGATCTCTATCTTGATTCTTAATTTGCAAATTATTTCTAAGTCTATTTGCTCTCTTTTTCAAAAATACATTAAAGCTTAGTTAAGAAAGCAATGTAAGACGTATGTCGGCATTATCGGCCACAATCATCAATAACATCTTCATGGAATCTATTTCAGAATAAACGGTTGTTTATCAAGATTTAGAAGATGTTTCTCCTTTGAAAATGTAAATTTTCTTTCGCATTTCTCATTATCTCTTTGAGAAAAATTCATTTCATACGTTTTCAAAATACTCACCAACTCATTTTGAGTAATAGCATCGTTGTCTTTAGCTTCCTCAATAACACATATCTTAGCATCAAAACGTTTAGGAACAGCTTCTTAAGATTTTATGTACTAACCTTGTATTAGAAATAGCTTCACCAAGTGCTTGAGATTCATTGGAAATCTCGGTGATTCTTTCATTGTAGGAGGATATGGTCTCATCTTCCTTCATCCTTAAATTTTCGAACTTGGTTCCAAGCATCCTCAATTTTGTCCTTCTCACACTCTCGGATCCTTCACAATATTCTTGTAATCTCTCCCATGCATCTTTTGCGCATACACGATTAGAAATTATTTTGAACATGGAAACATCCGTAGAAGTGAATAAGGCATTGAGTGTCTTTGAATTGAAGCTAGCCGTGGTCACCTCATCATTTGTCCATTCTAACTCCCTCTTGATTTGAGCTTCAAGATTGTCGTGGTGGAACTGTTGGTGGAGTCCAACCAGCTTAAAATACTCCTCCATACACGTTCATCAATGGACTTGATGTACATGCGCATCTTAGGCTTCCAAATTGCATAATTTGTACCATCGAGAACCGGTGGCCTAATTGAGCCGTCATAGGATAATCCATCGTAATAAATCACACCAAACACAGATCTAAACTCGGGATAACGAGTTCAACGGCTCTGGTGCCAATTGAAGGTGTGCGTAAGTGTTTATGCGAGAATGTTGTCACGAATGTTGGCACACCGAGAACAACACGATTTAAAAATAAATGAACGAAATACACAAATGAAGTCTTAAACACTTTGCAAGATGGATATCAAAATTTTCGTATAGACTATAAATAAGTCTATACCGCTAATCGGCGTATTATCACTAGTAATTGTTAAGTGATACAATCGGTGAAAATATAAGCCACACCGTGTATGGATCTACGTATATAGTGACTAGATAATATTCAATCTAACCTATCACTAATACAAATAAAGACCCAATGTTGAGTGAAATGTTGGAACATTCACCAACGGAAGTATCGAGTATGAAACGCATAATAAATTCTATAATATATGCCAATAGACTATGCTAGATTGTGTTTCCCTCAACTTCAAGTTTTAATCTTCATAGCAGCCGTGTATATATAGATAAAATCTGGACTCTTTAATGCTTGAAGATAACTTCCACATCTCCCTTGAAAATAGGTAACTTCCATGTAACTTCCCCATGATCTTTATAACTTCTCTTTGCTTGCCTTTTCAAACGCCTACTTCGGTAATCGCCGTAAGTCTTCATTCGAAAGAAAACAAGACATTGACCAAGACAAAACGTGGGTTAAGGGTTAGTGGAAGTGGAAGGACAAATTCGATGTTGTGACCAGAATGTTGGCACATTCTCGAGTAACACTCGTCATAACATCAACACATATAATCGAGTATCTTCTCATTTAAATAGTCAACGTATCTTATGATTTTGATGTATTATTACCTCAAGGTCTTAGCCCTCTTGGGCCTCAATTAAGCACTTGTGGTTCTTCAGACCCATTCGGCGAATCATTAAATTTCACTAGGTTTTGGCCTCGTGGCCTCAAACTCAAGTGAGGAATTTTCAAATTCATCGTATTATTTAATGAAATATCTTGACCTTATTGAGGTTTCGGGCCTCTAGGCCCTTTGTAGTCCTCATGAGCGTCAAAAGTGCTTAGTGAATTTCTTTCACTTAAGCTCAATCTGTCCCTCTCTCGAGCCCGAAAAACTCTAAGTGAATTCTCTATTTACTTAATTTCTTCTCAAATTCTCTTCGAACCTTGAAAGGTTCTGAACTAAAAAATCTCTAGGTGAATTTTCATAATATATTCGGGTTCTTTAAGAACCTTGAATTCTTTTGTCTCTTTCCAAACTTCAAATTGAACCTCAAATAAGCTCTTACTTACCTTCTGGTTCTATCCGAACCTCAAATCGGTTCTTAAGTGAGTTCTCACTCACCTTCTGGTTCTATCTAAACCTTAAGTGAGTTCTTACTCACCTCAAGGTACTTTAGTGAATTTTATTCACTATTTCTCTCCAAGGTTCCTTCCGAATGTTGAATTCATACTGGTCCTTTAGGACTTAAGTGGTCTTTAATCATATCTATTTTGGCTCCTCTTAGAATTAAGTCGGGTATTATCTTAACTACCCCCTTGATATTCGTTTTCTTGAGCCCATATTTAGGATTATAGGCTTACTTACATATCTTACTTCAGGTCCCTTATTGGTCTTTCACAAGGCCCGGCCCTTCTAACCCAATATCATATTTATGTCACGTCAACTACCGCTCCCCTATTCTCTAGGGACGTGAAGGGCCCAAGAGAGTAGTGTAACTTACTCAATAATCAGTACGGTTCTAAACTTTAAGAAAGACTCGAGTAAATTTTTATTTACTTAGGTTCTATTCAATTTCTCTTGTACCTAGGCTCTATTCAATTTCTCTTGAGCCTTCCCGGTGACATTCTCATTCATCCAGCATTTTCTTAAGTTCTCTCTTAACTTCAGAAATCTTAAGTGAATTTCTATTCACTTAAACTTTACTTGTTCATACTAAGACCCCTCTTGTGTTCTTTTCTTGATAGTAAAATTTTTTCAAAAACTCTTCTTCCAGTTAGGCAGATTAGACCCTCTCTGAACCTTAAAAATCCTAAGTGAATGATTATTCACTTATTAATCCGTAAAAAGTTTTAAGGCTATCTCTGAACCCTAAAAGATCCTAATCTCGTAAAAGGTTTAAGTGAATATTTGTATTCACTTAATCAATATCACGGCTCTCTCTAAGCCATAGAATCTTTTTAAGGTCATTCTTGAACCTTAAAAAAACCTAAGTGAATACTCGTATTCACTTAATCAATATCACGGCTCTCTCGAGCCTCGGAATCTTTTTAAGGTCATTTTTAACCATAAAAATCCTAAGTGAATATTTGTATTCACTTAATCAATATCACGGCTCTCTCTCGAGCCTCGGAATCTTTTAAGGTCATTCTTGAACCTTAAAAATCCTAAGTGAATGTTCGTATTCACTTAATCAATATCACGGCTCTCTCCGAGTCGTAAAATCTTTTCAAGGTCATTCTTGAACCTTAAAACATCCTAAGTGAATATTCGTATTCACTTAATCAATATCACGACTCACTCGAGCCGTAGAATCTTTTTAATGTCATTCTTGAACCTTAAAAATTCTAAGTGAATGATTATTCACTTAATAATTCATAAAAAGGTTTAAGGCTCTCTCTAAACCTTAAAAATCCTAAGTGAATGATTATTCACTTAATAATTAAATAAAAAGGTTTAAGGCTCTCTACGAACCTTAAAAATCCTAAGCGAATGATTATTCACTTAATAATTCGTAAAAGGTTTAAGTCTCTCTCTGAACCTTAAAAATTCTAAGTGAATGATTATCCACTTAATAATTCGTAAATAGTTTTAAGGCTCTCTTTGAACCTTAAAAATCCTAAGTGAACATTCGTATTCACTTTAAACAATATCATGGCTCTCTCTGAGCCGTAGAATCTTTTTAAGGTCATTCTTGAACCTTAAAAAATTCTAAGTGAATATTTGTATTCACTTAATCAATATCACGGCTCTCTCTCGAGCCTCGAGAATCTTTTTAAGGTCATTCTTGAATCTTAAAAAATCCTAAGTGAATATTCGTATTCACCTTAAACAATATCACAGCTCTCTGTGAGCCGTAGAATCTTTTTTAAGGTCATTCTTGAACCTTAAAAATTCTAAGTGAATATTCGTATTCACTTAATCAATATCACGACTCTCTCTGTGTCTCGAGAATCTTTTTAAGGTCATTCTTGAACCTTAAAAATTCTAAGTGAATGTTCGTATTCACTTAATCAATATCACGACTCTCTCGAGCCGTATAATCTTTTAAGGTCATTCTTGAACCTTAAAAAATCCTAAGTGAATGATTATTCACTTAATAATTGTGATAAAAGGTTTAAGGCTCTCTACGAACCTTAAAAATCCTAAGTGAATGATTATTCACTTAATAATTAAATAAAAAGGTTTAAGGCTCTCTCACGAACCTTAAAAAAATCCTAAGTGAATGATTATTCACTTAATAATTCATAAAAATGTTTAAGGCTCTCTTTGAACCTTAAAAAATCCTAAGTGAATGATTATTCACTTAATAATTAAATAAAAAGGTTTAAGGTTCTCTCGAACCTTAAAAATCCTAAGTGAATGATTATTCACTTAATAATTAAATAAAAATGTTTAAGGCTCTCTCTGAACCATAAAAA
This sequence comes from Paraleonurus japonicus, assembly GCA_030762865.1. NCBI lineage: Eukaryota > Viridiplantae > Streptophyta > Magnoliopsida > Lamiales > Lamiaceae > Paraleonurus > Paraleonurus japonicus. The sequence continues at coordinate 44,198,863 of CM061056.1, forward strand.
ATCCTAAGCCTTGACAAATCACTTCAAGGCTCTCTTGGTCCTTGAAAATCATGTCAAGGCTCTCTTGGTCCTTGAAAAATCACTTCAAGGCTCTCGTGTCCTTGAATAATCACGTCAAGGCTTTCTTGTCATTGAATAATCACGTCAATGCTCTCTTAGTCCTTGAAAAATCACTTCAAAGCTCTCATGTCCTTGAATAATCACATCAAGGCTCTCTTAGTCCTTGAAAAATCACTTCAAGGTTCTCATGTCCTTGAATAATCACATCAAGGCTCTCTTGGTCCTTGACGATCACTTCAAAGCTCTCATGTCCTTGAATAATCACATCAAGGCTCTCTTAGTCCTTGAAAAATCACTTCAAGGCTCTCATGTTCTTGAATAATCACGTCAAGGCTCACTTGTCCTTGAATAATCACGTCAAGGTTCTCTTAGTCCTCGAATAATCACTTCAAGGATCTCGTGTCCTTGAATAATCACATCAAGGCTCTCTTAGTCCTTGAAAAATCAATTCAAGGCTCTCATGTCGTCCTTGAAAAATCACTTCAAGGCTCTCATGTCCTTGAATAATCACATCAAGGCTCTCTTGATCCTTGTGAGATCCCTAAGAGAAGTTTCTATTTGCTTAATTTTATTAAGGCAAGATCCGAATCAACTTTGTAGGGTACTTCCCAATCGGGCTTCAACTTTTTCATAGATTCCAGGGCATTTTAACTTGACCCTCCAAGGTCTGCTACTCCTTTAGGTCAGGACTTGTTCATCCGTCAAAATCTAGGACCTCTGTTGGTCCCGGAAAGTTGAGTTGATTAAAACTTTGAGTTAGCTTCCTAGAACAAAATCTAGAAAGGGGGTTTGAATAGAGTTTGTTGATTTTTCAAATCTTATCAAAATCAATTCAAAGTATCGAGATGATCACGGAGTAATATAATTGAGAACTCAACTTTTAACAAGATCAAAAGCAAAGGTGATATTCGATTTTAGTTAAGATTCTGAACTTTAATCTTGAATTAACAATATTGTATATTGAACGAAATTAAAGAAAGCAAGAAATAACACCAGGATTTATAGTGGTTCGGATTATGAATAATCCTACATCCACTCTCTTTCTTCAAACTTTGAAGAAAGGTCTTCACTAGCTACTTACTTACTCACCGTACAACCTTTACAAATTACAACTTGAACTTCAGCTCTTTAACAATCTAATCAATTCTCGAAATCTAATTCTAAAAATAAGATGTGTTTTTGAAGATATGAAGTGAAGTGTTCTATAAACACTTAGAAAATACTTGAAATCTCTTTTGAAAAATACTCTGTGAAAACAATAGTGAATAGTGTGAAAAATCAAACTTGCATAAGTGTGTTGAAGAATAAAATCTAGTCCTATTTATAAGTCTCGAAAGACAGGTTAGTTTGTTAGTTAGTTCTAACAAACTTGATACTTTGCTTAACAAACTTAATCTTGGAAAGCTGCTCTTGACCTCGGTGATTCTTCCTACTCATCTGCGGTGACTTGGTGAAAACTTCGTCTTTCTTATTCTACTCGGCTTGTCTTGACCTAGTCGAGCTCTTCATACTTGTCTCCTGCAGATGACTAGAATTGAGCTTGTCTCCCATGACTTGTGATTTCTAGTCTTGGTGACTTGAGCTACCCTTGTCCTAGTACGATCGGCTTAGTACTAGAACTTAGTCTTTACAGCTTCTTTATCATAGTCTGCTCATCTGGAATAGTCTTTTAACTCATCAAAACAATCTTGTGCTAACAACCTCATAGTCACAGGTTCTCAAGCTCAATGTTCTTATAAGTGGCTCTTGTCTATCTCAAAAATATTAGTATTGAAATCTTGACACCTTAAGGGTGCTTAAGCATAAACTAATCAAAGGTATTGATTCAATCATACGTATGAAAAAATAATCAACTAACATCGATCTCATTTCAACATGACCTAAATAATTCTCCTAGTAATCTTCATACATACTTGAAAGATTTCAATCAATTATAATCGCATGAGACCTCTAGGTCACTCAATTCATCGGCTCTCATGAGCTTTTCTCTTCTTAGAATATCTTGTATTTAATTATTTTCTACATCTCAAGATCATCATAGAACATGTATAGCTCTAGGGTTTTTTCCAACATCATTTTTGAATCGACAAGGCTCTCTAGAACCTATATGGTCGAGCTCTTCATAACCCTTTACTTCTATGTATTCTTCTCTATGTTTGTGCTTGTATGCTTATTATTCATGCATTTTCGTATTTCCTACATATCTCATGCTCCAATATGCACGTCAAATAATCAATTATCGATTTCATCATAAAATGTATAATAATAATAAAATCTTATTTGCTACTCACTTGTTCGGACCTCGGGATCTTAATCATCTTTTTCAAAATCATATATGACATACATTACTCGGTAAGTAAAAAGTGGTAATTTTTACTTACTTGTCTTCTCGTGGCTGTAAGGGCATACTCCTCCCCCTTCGAGCTTGAGGGTTGAATTTGCTCTCAAACTTTCAATTTTAGGGCTCAACATCCATCATCGGTTTTAAGGTTTGAAGAATCTTCGAGAGGTCCGCAACCATACTCAACACAGGCCTCTTGGTATTGTGATCGATTTCACTCCTCTCTTCATCTCGCTTTTGTGAGCTTCTTTGTCGATGGACCTTGTGGTCCTTCCTTGGCTCTCGTGAGATCTTTTTAGGATCCCGAGAATTTTGAAGTAGTTCTCACGAGTTTATTATCCTCGCAATCAATGTGAAGTAATCAATGTTAAGAGTATTAAAAATTCTTAAAGACAATGTTTCATTAAATTCACAAGGAATAAACACAAGTCATAGTTAGTTTGCCTCAATCTAGTTATCAACAACTCATAATGGAATTCTACCTCAATACATTTTGAGATAGTAGTTTACATACCTCAACATCTTGAATTATACATAAATAAAAATTATCAACAAATGCATGAAAGTTAAGTATCGACATGGTATGCATGTACTCAATAATAGTCCAAAAGTTTTCGATTAATCATGAAAGTAGACCTCGGGATCTTAACTAAATTCATCGGCTCCCATGAGCTCATCTTTAAAAATACACGTCAAGGCTTATGACACTTTATAAATTTTTAAAATACTACTAGGTCTCCAGGATTTCAAGAAATTTTATACATTTAATCGATGTTTGTAATTGTTACGGTATTCGTTTCTTGCATAAATCTCAATATTATTTCAAAATCTTTAATAAATTCATAAAATATTCCCGGACTCTCTAGTTCATGACTTACTCGAGGCCTTATGGTTTGTCTCACACAATCCTCATAATCGTAGTTCTTACAAACCTCTATAATTCATGGACCTACGGGTCCCCCGAGCTTGCTCCTACGTTCTTACATTTTCATAATACTTATTAAATCCTGGATCAACCCTTATGGACTTATTCCCATCACAATTTGACTATTACAAATATTCAAATAGACAACATTCTATGAAAATCATATATCACATCGATTTATATCAAGCTCATTTTGAAGGTATAACTTAGAGTTAAACATTCAAATCATAACAAATAGTCATGCTAACTCGTTGGTTTTGTTGTTCTCACAATATAGGAGCTTATCACCCTTCAATGAACTCCCAAGCATGGGAAACTCCCAAGGCTTCTAGACCATTACCAAAGACCGACCTCCGAGGTCCCGCCCTTTTGTGCTCAAATCTTGAATAAACCCTTAAAGGGTTAATTCTCCAATACAAGTCAGCAACTCAATCTGCATTTAAAATATTATGGATTTGGTACTCATAATAGTTCCCTAGTCCTAGAGAACCTCTAGGAACCGTAATCCAAAGCATCAACACGGGGCCTTGGGGCCATGTCATCTCGCAATTCACATCTTTTCATGTTTGCTCTTGCTAATTACATCTCTTTTGGACCTCGTGGTCCCTGTATCGGCTCTCCCGAGCTCGTCTTCTTAATGGACCTTGATGTCCCTGTATTGGCCCTCCCGAGCCTATCTTCTTAATTGACCTCGTGGTCCCTGTATCGGCTCTCCCGAGCTTATCTTCTTAATGGACCTTAACGTCCTGCATCGGCTCTCCCGAGCTTGTCTTCTTAAAGGACCTTGACATCCTGTATTGGCTCTCCGAGCCTGTCTTCTTAATTGACCTCGTGGTCCACTGTATCGGCTCTCCCAAGCTCATCTTCTTAATGGACCTTGACGTCCTCTGTATTGGATCTCCCGAGCCTGTCTTCTTAATTGACCTCGTGGTCCCTGTGTCGGCTCTCCCGAGCTCGTCTTCTTAATGGACCTTGATATTCCTGTATTGGCTCTCCACAGGCCTGTCTTTTTAATTGACCTCGTGGTCCTGTGTTGGCTCTCCCGAGCTCATCTTCTTAATGGACCTTGACGTCCCTCGGCGAGTTATCAAGAACTTATTTGAAGTCATAAAAACACTCGAAATGACCTTATATCCAAAGAATCAAAATAATCATAAATGTTTAGGAGGTAATATCCCATTCAAACCATTATGAATAAACACATATCATACCTAACTCGTGTCTACCTCATTATAATTAATTCATGGTACAATTTTACATTAAATCATTATAACTTTACCAAATGTTCATACTAATTGGTGAATCTTTTTCCAACATACTAACACCTTGAGGTCTCTACACGTTCTCGTCCTTTAAGGGGAAATATCGTCACATTATTGTTTAACAATTCGGGTCTAATCAACTAATAGTAGGTCTAATATCAATGACCCACTCATTACTTAAATTTTCTTCTTTTCTATGGAACCTCTATCTCCAATTGGACCTTGTGGTCCTCAAATCATTCGTAATACACAATCATCGTCTGACATCGAACCTTGAGGTTCCTGGTCTATTTATGATTGTTGGTCATTTAGTGACTAAGAAAGTTTTCAGATTCATGCACTCATAATTAAATCTAGGAACTTATCACGACCTTGTTATAACAAAAAGAGGATGTATAGAGATATGAATTACTCCTCTTTCCTATAGAAGCATTGTCGAGTTACCTCCACCCGTAGTCGATGCGTGGGCCACCTCTTCTCCTCTTGACATAATTCCACCTCCAAAGGGGAGGAAAATAAATGGTCGAGAGATGGTCTATTCTTCCCCTCTCGTATTTCTTTTCTCTTGGATCCTCAAGGACCCCTGTCGCTGCTCGATTGTCCATTCACATCTTCATGATGTCAACCTACTTCTTTAGAGACCCAGATCGATCTCCAAACGTCCGTGGTGAGTATCCTCTTTGCCCTTCTGCATATTAGTGCATTCTTTTCCATTCTCCGAAGTATCACGGAATATCCTGTCTTAGGCTCTTTAGGACCACGTCCCGAATATCTCGTCTTCGGCTCTTCTTCGAGACTTTCGTCCTCTGGATCAATCTCTCTCATTAGACTCGGGAACCTCTTCGGCGTAGCCTCTAGCATGGCTTTCTCAAAGCAACATTGATTTACTCCTTGAGCAACGTAATCATTTCCAGGTCTTTGGATACCTGTTGTACGGATTTCTAGAGCTCAAAATTGCAATAGGTGTCGAACACCACTTTGATCAACGAAGAGAGCCGATGTAGCAGCTACCAAACACTTATTTGAAGTCATAAAAACACTCGAAATGACCTTATATCCAAAGAATCAAAATAATCATAAATGTTTAGGAGGTAATATCCCATTCAAACCATTATGAATAAACACATATCATACCTAACTCGTGTCTACCTCATTATAATTAATTCATGGTACAATTTTACATTAAATCATTATAACTTTACCAAATGTTCATACTAATTGGTGAATCTTTTTCCAACATACTAACACCTCGAGGTCTCTACACGTTCTCGCCCTTTAAGGGAAATATCGTCACATCATTGTTTAACAATTCGGTCTAATCAACTAATAGTAGGTCTAATATCAATGACCCACCATTACTTAAATTTTCTTCTTTTCTATGGAACCTCTATCTCCAATTGGACCTTGTGGTCCTCAAATCATTCGTAATACACAATCATCGTCTGGACATCGAACCTTGAGGTTCCTGGTCTATTTATGATTGTTGGTCATTTAGTGACTAAGAAAGTTTTCGATTCATGCACTCATAATTAAATCTAGGAACTTATCACGACCTTGTTATAACAAAAGAGGATGTATAGAGATATGAATTACTCCCCTCTTTCCTATAGAAGCATTGTCAGATTACCTCCACCGCAGTCGATGCGTGGGCCACCTCTTCTCCTCTTGACATAATTCCACCTCCAAAGGGGAGGAAAATAAATGGTCGTAGATGGTCTATTCTTCCCTCTGTATTTCTTTTCTCTTGGATCCTCAAGGACCACTGTCGAGTGCCTGATTGTCCATTCACATCTTCATGATGTCAACCTACTTCTTTAGAGACCTGATCGATCTCCAAACGTCCAGGGTGAGTATCCTCTTTGCCCTTCTGCATATTAGTGCATTCTTTTCCATTCTCCAAGTATCACGGAATATCCTGTCTTCCGCTCTTTAGGACCACGTCTGGAATATCTGTCTTAGCTCTTCTTCGGGAGACTTTCGTCCTCTGGATCAATCTCTCTCATTAGACTCGGGAACCTCTTCGGCCGTAGCCTCTAGCATGGCTTTCTCAAAGCAACATTGATTTACTCCTTGAGCAACGTAATCATTTCCGTGTCTTTGGATACCATTGTATGCAGGATTTCTAGAGCTCAAAATTGCAATAGGTGTCGTAACACCACTTTGATCAACGAAGAGAGCCGATGTAGCAAGAGCTACCAAACACCTTCTCTCGAGAGGCGGAAGGAACAGAATCAAGAGCTGCTCCCCTACCCTACAATCAATCAATAATCATGGGGATCGGGATGGATTCACCTTCTTTCCCCTTCCAATAACTCCCGGTACAGAGGGTGGAAAAGGTGTTGGCCCACGGATTGAGTGATTAACAAATAGCTTAGATCACCTCCTAGTGAAAATCTAGAAGGGGGGTTGAATAGATTTTCAAATCCTTTTTCAAAGACTAGATTACCTATTCAAAGTATTAAAGCCAAGCAATGAAACAAGTTTTAGCTCAATCTTTTAAGGATCAAAAAGCAATACGAATATGAATCAAATTAACTTGTTTGAATGATTGATGAATAACAAGTAAGTAAAACAAGAAGTAAAGAACACCGGGAATTATAATGGTTCGGATCAAATAGATCCTACATCCACTCTCCTTCTTCAACTTGAAGAAGGGCCTCGATCGACTTGCTACCTTCCTTACTTATAAAGTTACAAATACAAAATGTGAAGATTCTTCTCTTCGATCCTATCTTCAATCCGCCTAACTCTCTAGAAACTTGAAGATTACAATGCGAAACTTGAAGATATACAAATAAGTGTTCTACAAACACTTAGAACTTTTGAATATTACTTTGAAAACTTTTTGAGTGCTCTTGAAAAATTCGTGAGTATTGTGAGTTAGAGTGTTGATTATTGTGTTTAGAACTGTGCCTAAACTTATTTATAAGCTCGAGAAACGGTTAGTTTGTTGTAACAAACTAAAAACCGTTCAACAAACTTATTCTTAAAAACTGCCTTGACCTCAACCGATCTTGAACTAGTTGTCTGCGGTGACTTGGTGAAGACTTGTCTTTCTTCTACTCACTGGTCTCGACCTTGTCTTGAGCTCTTCATTATCGTCTCAGAGATGACTTTATCAAGATCGTCTTCGATGACCTTCTCTTTCTCAACCTCGGTGACTATTCTAGCTCTACCTAGTCCGATCACCTAGCACTAGAATTCATTATATCAAATTTGTTCTATACATGTTCAGCTGGTCATCTTTCTTACATGAAATGACTCTAGTCTATATAATTTTAACTCATCAAAACTACTTCGATCTAACAATTTTCCCATTTTTGATGAAGTTAAAACTGCAGTAAGAAACAAACTCACAGTGGTGTTAGTCAAGGTTATTCAAGATAATCGGATGAGCACATTAGAACATATAAGCATTTAGTTCGAGATACGTTCACATAAGAGCACTTAATTCACACTTAGAAAAATTTTAGAGTTTTTAGAAGAGATTAAGTCTTACGGACTTTATCGATTATTAATACTTAGAAAAGTTTTAAGTCTTAGGACTTAGAAAATTTTTAGAAAATTTTTAGAAAATTTTAATCGAGATGGAAGTTTCCTCGGATGATTAACACTTAGAAAGATTTTTAAGTTTTCTTCAAAGCAAGAAAGAAAGCTTTAAAAAATAAGACAAGATACTTCAGATAAGTTCGTGTATATTCACAGATGATTTACAAATTTACAAGATGGTGCGAGATAAGAAGGAAAATAAGGAAAATAAATTTTTCTTATCGTACACCCCATCGATATGCTTCTCGGGACCTCCAGCCAAGTAAAGACTCTTTTTCGATTTGCTTCACTCTTCTTCATCTGTGAGTCCAGACTCGACCTCGGCTTTGGTGATGACAGTCTTCACCCGCTTAAGATCAATGGTCCCATCTGCATTCAACTTTGGCTTGGCATGCTCGTAGGCGGGGCAATAAGATCGCAGCTTGAAAACATCACTAGCCTCATCGAGCAGCCTTCCATAGAGGTTCGGGTCTTCTTTCTCCATCATTCGTGCTATCGGAGATCTTCGTCTTTAGCTCAGTCTCGAGATACCTTCAAGATGTACCAATAGTACATCCATCCTGCATCCATATTTTTGTCTCAATACTCCTTGGTATATTGACCCGAGACCATCTTTGGTGGGGCGGATGAGCGGTGGAAGGGCGGAACTCTGCTTCATCTCACGCTTTGGATACCCACTTCCCGATACCCTTATCCTACTTCATCTCAGCCCCTTTGCCAAGCTTTTTCTGTCTCTTCTTCACTCTTTCTCCAAACTACTCCTTCTCTGCTTTTATTCTTCTTATCTGTTCCTCGAGATAGATTAGAGTAGTTCGGCTCTCTCTTCTTCTTCTCAGCCTTAGATGGTTTGGAAATGATAGCTTGGCTCTTTCTCAAACGCTTTCCCCTTCCCTTTGCCTTTGGCCTCAAATGTCTTCTCTGCTTCCTTGAGTCTAGCCATCAGTTTTCCGATTTCTCTTCCTCCTCTCTTCATCTTCCCTTATGGCATCCTCGATCTGAGTTACCCTCGGTGAAGGGTGGTAAGCTCGTCTGCTTTTTCCTTCATCTCGCCTTTGCCGCCTCAGCTCAGGTATGCGCCTTAACTGGAGCTTGTCGGTATTGGCCTTGACATCGGTGTGAGGGCCTCAGTCTTTCTGCCCAGCTACTTCCCCCTTTTTAACTTCATCGAGATAGGGCTCGTAGCTGAGTTTCCAGGAGGAACAATGCACTCGGAAATATGATTTGTCGTTGGTTAGAGCATCCACCATGATCGCGTTGTCCTCAGCCATCTTTGCTTTCATCGGCTTGACCTCCTCCTCCAAGCCGCTTAGACGGTTGGCCAACACCGATCTGGATTTATCGATAGATTTCTTGAGATGTTTACCTCGGCTATCCGCATGTTGGCCAACATTGTCTCCGTTACCGCCCTTACAATGTGCTTCGTCCTCTTAGCCACTAATCTCTCTACCTTCGAGTGATTTTTACGTTGTAGGTTACGGAAGGCGGATGAGATGGTTGTGAGAGGGCTATACGAGTTTTCATCCTTGGAGGAGTCGAATGAAGAAGAAGATGTGGGGGTTTTGGGAGATGGGGAGCTCATCTCGAATATCTCCAAAGATATTGTGGGAGATATCCGGATTTGGACTTGGGGAGTGGATTGGGTTGTTGGTGGTTGAATATCGGAGGGTGGTGGTGGTGGTATTTCGTGAGGGTGGAGGTGAAGAAGATGGTGGCTGTGGTGAGGAAGTTGCGGCCTCACTGTTTGTGGGGGAGGAGATGAGGTGGTAGGTAAGGTGGTGGGAGGAGAGATTGTAGTTAGAAGAGGTGTAGGGGTGTAGATGGGGACGATGGGTAAGGGTAAGGATTCTGGAGTTGGGGGAAGTGTAGTTTGAGTTTGGGGTAAGGAGGTAGATGGGGTTTCGGTTTGGGTATCTTGGAGGTAGGTACATTGCGGAGGCTCCGAGGTGCAAGGCTTGGACACCTCTTCATCGCCATGGTAAGCGAGATGAGGGAGAGGGGGAGGATTTTGAGGAAGATAGACTAGAAGTGGTACCAAAAGAGAGTACCTTTTCAGCTTTCTCTGTCTTTTCGGAGAGGGAGTTCTCTCGCAGCATATCTCCGAATCTCCTAGGCTTGTTCCACGGTTCTTTGCAACCACCTCCAAAGTTTGGACTTCTTTAGACAGAGGCCGGGTGGTGCAGCAGATGATCCTTCCTCCTTCTCCGAGGCTTTCACCAGCCTCCTCCGCTTCGGTGCCTTCTCCTTGACTTCATCGGCCTTGAGGCCTCGGTGAGCTCACGGTCGGCTTAGTCGGCCGTTCCTCCTCAACCGAGGGCTCAACTACCCTCTCCTCATTTGCTTCTCCATCGGAATTTCTTGGCCCTCCTATCAGCTCGTTCTTGGTGAGGAGCCCTTTACGCTTAGTGTAGCTCCTCACTCCGTCTGTCCGATTTAGGTCATCACCAACAGATCCTCCGGTAAGACAATTATCTTATTAAAAAGACTAGTAATGGACTTGGCAGTCCATTCTCCATCGACATAAATCGATCTGTCCTTCTCCGTCTTTAGCCTTGCCAAAGAACAACTCAAATTTCTTTACTTGCACACCATCCAGAATTGCCCTTAGGCAGTTTAACGGGCCAGTCGGACCATCATGGGAGTTCTCGCTCCCCCAAAATAGACTTAGTCGATATCGTCATCGTGAGACAATACTTCCTCCTAAGCATATTTTTTTCAACTCCTTCCTCTGATCTTTGCACGAAGATCGGGCAATCATCTCGAATGATTCCACCCAATCTTCGTCTTTGTATATCGGGGGTTGACACCTTCAGCATTGGTGTCAAAAATTCGCTACTTCTTCCTTTGTAACAACCACCTCCTCACCATTGACCTTTGATTTGAAGATTCCATTCTCGTACTCACCATTAATGTAAAATTCAATCCTTCTCATGTCGAGGGTCTTATTCTTCTCCGACTTCTTCGAACAAAAACTCCTCACCTCGACCTTTCCAATAACTTCAAAATCTCAAGAGATTCTTCAATAGAGGTTGTGTCGAAATCGACGTACATCTCTGATTTAATCTTCTTGTTGTAGGCCTCCTTGTTGAAGTTAACCATCGTGGATGTGAGTTTGATGATTTTCGACTCATAAAAGATTTATCGGGGGTTTTGTAAGTTGGGAATTTTTTTACGTGTAAATCGAATTTACGAAAGTGAAAAAGGGTAAATGAAGAAGATGATGATTTTATAGGAAGGAAAGTTGGAGAGAGAGTCCACGTGGAAAGTGGATTTTAATCTGGATCGTTAATTCAAAATGATTTCTTGTTCCCGAGATCAACGGTTAAAAAGAAGATAAACATTTGGGATCCGGCGCATGAGAATAACTCGACTTTGAAATGCGTAAAAGTAAGCTGTATAGGCTACGAATTTGTGCTAGTAGGGTTACTTTATGCAGAGAAGTAAGTATATACGACATAAGCCTAGGTTTACCTTTCTTTGCACAAAGGTTTTTAAAACAAACTAGGGTTTGGTTGACTTAGTACGAGAAATGACCTTATCTCGGGTTTTTCATGAATACGACCTAACAGATCCTTTTTAAAACAAAATTTAAGACGAGTTAACCAGTGCCTTTTATTTTAAATAAACTAAGTCTTATATTCAAATATAACTCGTATATAAGAATATCGGACTCACTGGATTTTCAAAGACCAACTTATCGAAGAGCTTTGAAATAGATGAGTTGAGAGAGTAATTTTTGAAAACAAATTTTGAAGAAAAATAAAGAAGAGGTGTGAAGCAGGATGAGAAGGTTTATCGAGTTTAGAAGATTTAAGTTGATCTAACAATGTTGATCTATTACCTGTTCTGAGATACACAAACTCAAGAAACCATTAGTAGCCAAAGTAAGTCGGATAGGATGCAATTAGTCATTTGTTTTGAAGAAATCAGGTGACTATTGTGTCCTTATCGATTTACTTTATGTCGAATAAGCAATTGTCAAGTCGGATAAGGTCAATATGACTAATCCTTGATTCTTGATTCCTAAGAAGGAGATCAATGATATCGGCTCTGTGATTGTCCTTTGACTCATATCAAGTCCGACAATTATTTCTAGACAAGATTTAAAGAAAGGAAAGAGAAAACAAGATATAATCAATAGAAATTATAAATCAGCTAAAGATGCATCAAGTAATCCTAATTCTAAACACAATTCCTTAAATCTAGATTCACTAAGGGTTTTGTAAGTATATCCGCTCTCTAAGATTCGATTGCTATCTTTTTCTATTCTAATGTCATTCTTTTCAACATGATCTCTGGTGAAATAATGCCTTATGTCTATATGCTTACACCTAGAATGCAAGACAGGGTTGTATGTCATGGCTATTGCACTATTACTATCACGGTAAATAGGCACAGATGATGTGAGAATGTTATAATCCCTAAGCCGCCGACTAATCCAGAAGCCGAGAGCAACAACTACCACCGCCATGTATTCAACTTTAGTTGTGGAGGTTGCAACAGATGTTTGTTTCTTAGATAACCAAGAAATTAACTTGTTGCCTAAAAATTGACAAGTTCTAGACGTGGACTTTCTATCAATTTTACTGACCTCTAAAATCTGAATTTGAATAACTCCGAAAGCTCAAAGTTGTCATCGATGGGTACCACAACCCAACTTGCAAAGTCCCTTTAAGATATTTAAGGATTTTCTTAGCTGACTCCGGATGAGTTTTCTTGGGATTTGATTGGAATCTTGCACATACCCCAACCGCAAAGGCTATGTCCGGCCTACTTGCGGTGAGATATAACAAGGATCCAATCAATCCATGATACTTCGTTGCATCCGTGGGTATACCACTGATCATCTGAATCCATAGAGAAGTTAGTTGTCATAGGTATTTTAACTTTCCTACTAGTAGTCATCCCAAATTTATCTATAAGGTCCTTAGCATACTTAGTCGATGTATAAAAAAACCTCTACATGTTTGTTTAATTTGCAAGCCTAGAAAGTATGTTATTCTCCCATCATAGACATCTCAAACCTCGTTTTTCATGAGAACACCGAACTCTTCACATAAGGTCGATTAGGTGAACCAAATATGATATCATCTACATAAATTTGAACTAATAAGATGCTATCATCTATTTCTTTTCTAAACAAAGTTCTGTCTATCTTACCTTTTGAGAAACCACTTGATATCAAGAATTCAGACAGGTATCATACCAAGCTTTGGGTGCTTGCTTTAGTCCATATAGAGCCTTGTGGAGTTTATAGCCCTTATTACTGGTCCTAAACCTTGTGAGTTGTTCTACATAGAATTCTTCAAGTAACACACCATTCGTAAAGACAGACTTGACATCCATCTGAAAAACCTTGAAACATTTATAGGCGGTAAATGCTAAAAACAACCTTATTGCTTCTAATCGCAACTAGAGCATAGATTTCATCATAGTCTATCCCCTCGGTGTGAGTATCCTTGTGCTACCAATCTTGCCTTATTACGAACAATAACGTTGTTTTCATTAGTTTTGTTCTTAAACACCCATTTGGTGCCTATAATCTTTCTATGTAAGGGTCCACACCGGTTCCCAAACATTTTGCCTTTCAAACAGATGCAGTTCTTCTGCATGGTCATTTACCAGCTTGGGTCGAGATAGAGCCTCCTCAATAGACTTAGGTTCAAGAAGTGACACATAGCTGAACATACTCGAGAATCTAACATCGATTGTGTCGAACACTACTAGATGGATCCCCAATGATACTGATCAGCTGGATGATAACTCCTCATCCTTTTGCTTACTTGAGTTGAAGTACCCTCATCTGTAGACTCGGTAGGTAACTCAACCGATTCTTCCCGAGCGCACGTTCCTCCCTTCATCTACCGACCCTGGCCGATCGGATGATGTCAAGAGAGTCTCCTCGGATGGAATCAAGAGGAGTTGCCTTCTAATTCTCGGATAGGGATTCTTCATCATCCGAATCAATAAAAACTAGGCAGATTAGTTGTCCTTTGTTTAGTTTTATTTAGTTCAATTTTATCTAGATTAATGGTAATTTGATTCACTTTATCCGAGAAAGTATGCAATTCATCAAATACTACATGTGGAGTTTCTTCCACACAAAGAGTTGTCTTATTGAAGACTCGAAAGCTTTGGAAGTGTTGGAATATCCCAAGAATATTCCATCACCGCCTTAGCATCAAATGTCCTCGGCTTAGACTTCCCATTGTTATGGATGAAACATTTACACCCAAAAGCACGAAAGTATGAGATTCTTGGAACCTTAACTTTCCAAAGCTCATATGGTGTCTTACCCTTGTTCTTGGTGGTAAGCATCTATTCGAGTGTAGCAAGTGTGTTGATAGCTTCAAATTTCGTAACCCATGAGGTGTTCCATACTCGGCTAGCATGTTTCGCTGCTTCTTTGAGAGTCCTATTTCTTCTCTCCACAACTCCATTCTGTTGTGGTGTTCTAGCCGAAGAAGTCTCATGAACTATACCATTCTCATTCAGATAGTTAGATAAACAAGAATTCAAGAGTTCGGTTCCCTTATCACTCCTAATTTTAATAATATTAACACCCTTCTCATTTTGAATATATACGAACAGATCGGGATCTTGTTCACAATCTCATTCTTTTTGAAAAGAAACATTACCCAAGTGTATCTAGAAAAGTCATCAACAACTACAAGGGTATACTTCCTTCCACTAAAGCCGAATGGTGAAACGAGTCCAAACAAATCAAGATGAAGGAGTTGTAAAACTCTTTCGAGATGAGGATGTGTTAATACTTTTAAAAGAGTTCTGGGTTGTTTACCGTTTTGACAAGCATCACATTTCAGATCAGTTGAACAAAGCTTCTCGGGTAGTCCTTTGACAAGATTCCTCTTAGCTATTTTGCTAAGGGTTTTGAAATTCAGATGACTAAGCCTTTTATGCCATAGTCAATCGAGATCATCTCCACCTTTAGCTACAAGACATGTGTCTTTAGGGCAACTATTAAAATTAGCCACATAGTCATTACCATGTCTCAAGTCGGATAAGAGTACCTTGTCGAGAAACTATCTAAGATATCACACTTATCTTTAGAAAATCTAACATGAAAACCTTTATCACAGAGTTGGGAAACAGATAACAAATTATATTTTAAACCTTCTACAAAATAAACCTCGGATACCTGGACATCCCTTATAATTAATGTACCAACTCCCTTAGTCTGTCCACAGTTATTATCTCCAAACAAGACTCTAGGATCATCAATATTCTGAAAATTTGATAATAGCTTCTTCTCACAAGTCATGTGCCGAGAACAACCAATGTCTATGTACCGGATGGAAGCTAGAATCTCCTCTTTTAGTGATAGTCCTGGGATTCCTGCAAGGCAGTTAAGTATGAGGTACCCTAGTGATCTTGGGTCCTTTTAGGTCAACAATCACTTTAGGTATCCAGACAAACATCTCATTCTTTAATTACAAATCAGATTGAAGTTGTCTACCAAATCTGTCTACAAATATATCACATTTAAATGAGAATTTATTAAAGTCGATTTGGTGACTTTCTTGTACTTTGGAAATAAGGGATAGCATCTGCTCCTCCCATCAAAAGAGCTATAATAAGAATTCCTCTTAGTCTTGGTTCTTGGAACCCTCTTTGTCGATTTGGATTCCTCATCTTATTTTTATTTTTTTGATTAGGTAATGCGGTCCTTGTCCAGCTCTGTGGTTTTCAAGGTCCAATTTTGACTTCTTTTGATGTTTCAGTGACCTTCACAAATTTCCTTGGTTTTGAAACTTCGATTTATTATTCTTATCATAACCAAGTCCTGTTTTATCATGGGATTTTTTAGAAGTTCTAAAGATATGGTCTATGGCTGATTGTGAGTTATTAAATTTGGTTCATTTTGAAGACAAGCTTCTCATTGACCTTCTTAATTGACTCATTTTCATTACAGACCACTTCAAATTTAGCTTTCAAAGATTTCAATTCATTCTCTAATCTTTCAGTGACTAGTCAAGTACTAGCCTCGGCTGGGTAAACATTCCCCTTGAATGTTTCCTTAGACTCGAGAATAATTAACAACTTATTTGCCTTTAATTAGAGTTTGAATCTGGTCTTTTAAAGTTAAATTTTTAGTCTCTAATTGTTTATAAGCACGTAGAGACATCTTTAAATCTTTCAATAGTCCCTTGATTACGGTTTGGTCATTATGCAGAGACAGATTTGTAAGATTCATTATCGGTTGAGGAATAGTAGTCTACCTCTTTGGCCATTAAACACAATTCATAAATGTCGATCTAAAGTTGGATGAAGATGATGATGATGATTTTCTTGATTCTTTCTCCTCGGCTAGAAGGGCTCTACGATCTCGCAAAGCGCCTATCTCTCTTCTTTCTTTTCTCCTCTCTTTCTTTAGGAGTCACTAGGGACAATCATAGCCGAAGTGTCAGTGCTTGTTACAGTGTAACAAGTGTCTCCCGATCTGATCTAGGACTGATAGGGTTCTTCTTTACAGGAGATTTATACCTTCCCTCTCGATTTCTTCTTTTGTCATCATCTGTTGATTCATCATCTTTTCTCTTGGATCTGGATCTAGATTTGTCCTTCTCTCGCATATTTTAACTTGTTATGCTTATATTTCATCCTTAATTGATCATATCTTTTTGTTAGCAAAGCCATCTATTCCTTCAAGGATAGATCGGCTCCTTTAGGCTCAGCCTACGCTCTTGTCTTCTTTGTTGACAAAGGCAACAGTCTTAGATGAGGCACTTGACTCCATCTCATCTTCCTCATCTTCTACCGTATGTCAAACTCATAACCTTTCAAGTGAGAGAACAAAGTGTAATGTGTCATAGTACAGAGATCTTTTGTAGCTTTAATCAAATTTTCTTAACGCTTGGTTAGAGATCTAAGGATTTTATTATTGATTTCTTTTTCAGTGTAAATCTTTCCAAGATCGGTGACTCTATTGATCAAATTGGTCATTCGCATATCCGGTGATCAATAGTTTCACCCTCTTTCATTTTAAAGACATCAAAGATGGAGAACTGACTTGGAGCTTGTTCTCCTTCACCTGATTTGTGCCTTCACACATGTTGGCTAGGGTGTCCCACATTTCTTTGGTTGTTTTACACTTTTTAATCTTCTCGTACCATTCCCTGCTAAGTATGACAATAATTTCGTTTCTTGCCACCCGATCCGGGTTGTACACTTTCGTCTCATTGTTGGTTAATTCAGATACTTTCTTCACTATCTCGAGTCCGTGATTCTAAGCCGCTCGCTCCGTCACTAACTTCACCATGATAGAATTTTATCGGCCCATCGACAAGACATCTTCCATTCGAGGATGGATCGATTTGAGATGATTCTCCATGCGAAATTTCCAATAGTCATAATCCTCTATGTCAAATTCAGAAGGTTTTTAACCTTTCCTGTCACTACTTGAAGACATGGTTAGAAATCAACAAGAAAATCAGTAGAGTATATTCAAGAACAAATTAATTTCAAGATTTAAAAATTTAAAGATTACTTTGACCAAAGAAATATTCGAGCTTGACTTTAACACGCTCGATACCACTTGTTGGCCCACAGATTGAGTGATTAACAAAGAGTTTAGATCACCTCCTAGTGAAAATCTAGAAGGGGGGTTGAATAGATTTTCAAATCCTTTTTCAAAGACTAGATTACCTATTCAAAGTATCAAAGCCAAGCATGAAACAAGTTTTAACTCAATCTTTTAAGGATCAAAAAGCAATCGAATATAAATCAAATTGACTTGTTTGAATGATTGATGAATAATAAGTAAGTAAAACAAGAAGTAAAGAATACCAGGAATTATAGTGGTTCGGATCAAATAGATCCTACATCCACTCTCCTTCTTCAACTTGAAGAAGGACCTCGACTGACTTACTACCTTCCTTACTTACAAAGTTACAAATACAAAATGTGAAGATTCTTCTCTTCGATCCTATCTTCAATCGCTAACTCTCTAGAAACTTGAAGATTACGGTGCGAAACTTGAAGATGTATCAAGATTGCTGAAAAATGTGTTTTGATAAAATATTGGAGAAGGGAATATATGTTCTTGACAATGTAATGCGTAGGCACATCAAAATTAAATCTTCTAGACTATTCAAATTCATATGTTACGTAAGAGACATGTTATGTAAATGAAATACTTGATAGCTTAGAAAATAAAATATATGAGAGAAATAGTTTAAGATCACATAAAGGTCATATAAAAATAAATAATGTGCATAAATGAACCGTAGAGACATAGACGAGGACAGTACATCATAGGAATATATAATTCGACTTGATAAGAAATTTCGGTGTTGGTTTGCATGGTGATGTTGTCACCGTATATGGGTTTCATTTATTCTTTGTGGAATGAACAAACAAATTGTTAAGTGTTGCACATTGGTCTAATGTTGAGTGAATTTTTAGAGACAATTATTTAATCCTTATTCCATTTTGATACTCTTTTATGTAGAAGTCAATAAATTTCTCTTTAAAAGTTATAAATAAATTATATTGGCATGATATAAATCTCTAAAGGGTAAAATATGTAAACATAAAAATTAAATCGTCATTCGGGTAATTAAGATAAAATGACTATTCCTTTATCGGATAGACAAGAATAAGGTTTTGTATCACACTAAATTTCGAGGACGAAATTTTTATAAGGAGGGAAGGATGTGATATCCGAATCTCTCATTAATTATTTACCAATAAAATTTACTCATATTTTTATTAACTTATATGAGTGACACGTTATTTATTTATAATTCTTTTCATTTTACTCCTTAAGTTATAAATATATGATATTTTATTGAATTGGTAGTCATAAACTTCTACCTAAATTGTTAAATCTAAATGAATATAAATAAATTAAGTGTCAACTACTCATAAATCAATATACTTCATACAATTATTTATTTGTGAGCTACTTGTAATCTCGCACTATTTTATCTTGCTTTAAATATTGTATTAAATATATGTATTTACCTACTTAGTGGTGAGACAATAATTAACTTTATTATAAGATTCTATTAAATTCTTTTTGTACTACTCAATTGTTACGACCTCTAGTGCTAACGTGAAAATTAATTATAATTGTGATACCCAAGTTTCTCACTACTCATTGATCAATATATTTTGTGCATTGAGTGCATTTTAATTAATTATGTGCTACTTGTGATCTTGAATTATTTTATTGTGTTTTTAAATACTGAATTAATTATACATATTTTTACATGTTTAGCGGTGAGAGAATTAATTTATAAGTGATTGGAATTTTAATGGTGTTTGAGTACTAATACAACTTATTTAATTGTTAGTGATATTAATTAAATTAATTACAATACAAATTGTTTCTATATATATATATATATATATATATATGCATGACTTAAGTGTTGAGTAATATGCATAAGCATATGCAATAAGAATAATATAATGATATATTTAGCAATTATATTTTATAAGTCGCATAATAAATAAGAGTAATAAAAGAAAAAAGGAAAGTGAGGCGGTGGATATATACATCCACTTTCCCATTTGCAATTAGCTTCTTTTTCACTAAGAAAGTAAGGTGTGGCGAAGGAGGTGGCATATACTCACTGCAATGAAATTTAATTATGCATAAAGGTTCAATTCATCAATTGAACTCATACCAATTACACACACGTAGAGAGAGAAGAGAGATAGGGAGATTCCGAAGAATTTTGTGAAACACGATAAAAAGGGTTTAAAGGTTTGATTTATCAATACTTTGCGGACTTGAGGTAAGTAGAAATATATTTGTGACTACAATGCATAAATGGAGTAATTTGTGAATTCGTTTACGTTAAATCGGTGATATGTGGATATTATGCAAATTTTGATATTTGATATTGTTATTTATCGTGAAAATAGCCTCGTGAGCTCAATAATTGATGTGGACCGAATCTGAGTTCGGTGATTTTTATGAATTGAACCTCGTGAGTTCAATTGTTGTTGAATTGAACATGTGAATTCAATTGTTGTTGGATTGAACTCGTGAGTTCAAATATTGCTTTGAATGAACTCGTGAGTTCCATGATTATTGCGAAATGAACTTATGAGTTTTGTGATTATTATTAGAAATGGATAGAGTGATTGAATTGGTGAGTTGTGAGTAGAAATGAATTAGGCGAGCGATTAGAAACAAGAGAGTATTTATATTGGCCACGTGGTGGCTTTTATATTGAGCGTACGCCGGCATATATCGGTGAGTCTCGGGCCCCAAAGAAATGAGTAGAAATGAGTTAGACAAGTAGAAATGAATTAGGTGAGATATTAGAAATGAATTAGACAAGTAGAAATGAATTAGGTGAGAGATTAGAAATGAATTAGGCGAGGGCGATTAGAAATGAATTATGTACGCGATTAGAAATGAATGAGGCGAGAGTGATTAGAAATAAATTAGGCGAGAGCGATTAGAAAGGAATTAGGTACGTGATTAGAAATGAATTAAGGGAGTTCAAAGTGAGAACGGAAGGGGCGACCTAGGAGTTAAGGCGACCAGGAGAACTCGGCGTATGCTACCTAGAGTAGGCCACCTGTCGTGTGTGATGTGTGACAACGGAAGGGGCGACCTAGGAGTTAAGGTGACCAGAGGGAATCGCGTATGCTACCTAGAGTGGGCCACCATCGGTGGAAGGGCGACCTAGGAGTTAAGGCGACCGGGGAGAACCTAACGTATGCTACCTAGAGTAGGCCACCGTCATGTATGATGATGTGTGACAACGGAAGGGGCGACCTAGGAGTTCGGGCGACTAGAGGGAAATCGGCGTATGCTACCTAGTGTGGGCCACCGTCGGCGGAAGGGGCGACCTAGGAGTTAAGGTGATCAGGAGAACTTGGCGTATGCTACCTAGAGTGGGCCACCGTCTCATATGATATGTTTATATTGAGCTCATGTCGGTGCATAGTAGTGAGTCGGGGCCCTAACGAGTGTTTCATAAATAAATTGATGATTTTAAAGAGTACATTGTGCATTGGGAGGTTTTCGAACTAAACATCGCATCATGCATAATTGCTACTTACCGAGATTTATAAATCTCACTCGGTTTATGCATTGTAGGTAATTTGATGATTTGTGACGTTGTGGTTCTCTTGGACAAGTCATGCGGCTCATGCTGGGTTTAGAGTGGCTATGTACATAGATGACGACTACGGGTCAAACCGTGGGCGTGTATTTTGAGTTGTATTTTATAAAGGTTTGTATATGATGTTATGAGTCCTTTTTGTCACGTTAAGAAGTGTTCATTGTCTTTCTGTTAAAGCATTTGCAAAAAAAAAAAAGCCGCACGTGTGCTCGAGTCAATTCTTGTAAAATTATTCGCAACTCACTTTTCTTGTTATATTAGTGTTTCTAGTTTGGTTGTCAAAAGGTGGTCGTGTCAACTCGAGAAATATATATATATATATAAAAAGACCATTCGACAAGTACTTAAAGACAAATTCTTATATGCAATATTGTACCGTGAAATAACCCATTTAATAAAATTCGCGGATCCTAGTCGGGTCGGATCGGATCCAATGGATATTTTCAAAAAAAAACTCGCGGGGACAAAAAAATCGTCCTCAAGTGCTCCTAGGAGTATTACTATTAGGTTACGCATATGTTACTTAAACGATAAATATGTGTTACTATAAAATAAATAATATGTATTTGTCTAAAAATAATCGCCCAAATGCAAAATAAAAATGAAAAAAATGATCAAATAAATCTCTAATCTAATTATATGTGTGAATCAAATAAGTATTTAATCTTCGACACTTTATTCTTATTAAAAGAGTGTGATTTTATTAAGATGATGACTTATTTTATCTCAATATTAAAGAGAAATAATTTTAATGTGTTAAGAAAAATCATGGGTCTATTTGATCCCCAAGTATAAGATTTTTGGGGTAAATATATGTTATTGTAAGGGTAAATATGTGTATTAAACTTGTGCAAAGGTAAAAATAAATTTTTACTCTCGGGTTGTGTTATTATTAGGTCAAACACGTGGTATTGTATGAAGAAAAATGTGTTATTAATGAACAAAACCAATATTTTATTCTTTTAAGGACTAGTAACACGTACTTGCCTTTACAATAATACATAATTGTTCTTACAAGAACACATACTTTTGAAAAAAATATGTTACTATATGAACACAAACGTTTTAATCATATAGAGAAATATGTGTTACTATATGAAGAAAAAATGTGTTACTACATGAACAAAAACATGTTACTTTATGGAAAAATGTGTGTTACTATATGAATAAATCGTAACAGATTAGGAGTTGCGATATTAATTCCAGGTTTAAACGGAAATAAAAATTTATCATCGAAGTTCGCATAAGCTTTGTATTCATCAACTGTTAAGTTTTATCCACTAATGCTTTTATCAATCGGATCATCCCTCTTTTTCCTTTTTTCATTGGAGTTCACAGCTTTATCCCTCCTCATCGCCGGCGTTTCTGCCTCGAAAGAACCTTGATGCGTGGTTGGGGTTAGTTGGGGAAACACGGGCATAACAATGGAAGTTGTGGAGCGCGAAGCAGAGGAGGAAGAAGAGTTAGAACGGAGGAAGAAGAAGAAATCGCGTGGAGGAAGAAGAAGAAATATGCGCTAGTTTGACTCATTCTTTATCTTGACCCACAAGATTTAATAATTTTTTTAATTGATATTGCATGGTGCAATATTTCACAAGAGACTTGCTCGTGCTTAAAAACCACTCAATCATATTTGTTGACTTTGATAATCAAAATCTCACATAAATTAGATATGGAGATAATTTTAAATTTATGATGAAAATTTAAGCAAAACATAAATGAACGAATTCTAAGGAGGTATAAGGAGGCTTGAAGAATTTGGAATTGTAAGGAGACTTAGTGAACTAACTTCTAACCACTAACAACTAACATTTACCGATAAAAAAATGAACGAATTCTATTTATATATATATATATATATATATATATATATATATATATATATATATCATTATATGATCATCCTAATCAATCATAATAAATAAAAGTATAACTCAATTATGAAAATGAAATTCCGTCGCAGTGACCAAGCCAAGAAATTTAGTTAGGGACCCAACTAAATATATAATATGAACCATTAACATTTATCGATAAAAAAACTAAATATATAATATGAAAAAAAAAAATTTAGAACTATATTAAGTAAAATTAATTTTGATAAATTTTAAAAACTAATTTTATTATATTTTAATTTATGCATTTAATATAATTACATTATAACATTTAACATGTATTATAATATTGATTTTATTATTTATAATAAAATCCACAAATATATATAAATTTAATCATAAAATAAAAGTGTGAATTTAGTAAATATTATTCACAGGAAATGCATCCAAAATCAAATTATAAAAATTGGTTCCAGTAATAAACAAAAAATATAATAATGATATTGTTGTAACCGTAATTATTGATGAGATGATGTGGCTAATGAGGTTACCACCAACAAATGATTAGATCGCACGAGTGATGATCGATATTTATGATGGGAAGAATGCTATTATTACGAATGATTGGATCGGTAAATGCACATGCAGAGAAAGCAATAAAGAAGACGGTGATTCTTTGGGTGGTTTAGACCCGTGCAAAGTATGGATTGTGTAATCCTTTTATTGTGCCCTTAAAGGCGGTATTTATAGGACTCAAGTGTCGCCCTAGTATCCACGAATTAAGGGCCTCGCATTAAATGCAAGGATCCTTAATTAATGCCGATGTACGGCCATGTACAAAGATAGCGACGGCCCATTCCGGCCGTACGCGATATTGGCCGCTCGGTTAACTATCTCCGACAATCAAGATACGCTATTACTATTATGAGGAATGTCCGCATTTAATGCGATCACCGTTGGGAGATTTACTCCCGTTGGGGACGATTCTCTGACGGCAGTAGGCGTGCGGCCCTCGATCTCGGCTCGGCCGCGTCCTTCGTACGGTTGTGGCCGGATCCGAAGCTCCTATGGTCGGTCCTACTTGCATGTTGCAGGGCGTCTTCATACTTGGCTTCTCCGAACAGACTGCTCGGTCCGCGCTCGCTCGGCGGCGCACTGGCAGCCGGATAACTCCCGAGAGACTCGATCCGCCTTTAAAGGGAAAGGGCCTGCCCTTGGGCTGGTCCAACTCTCGTTGGGCGAAGCCCATAATCTCTCTCACAACAATTGCCCCTCGCTTTGGCCTTTGGTTGTCCAGGGCCGAGGCGACACTCCGAGCAACCGACTGGACGCCGAACCGGCAGGTACCGTGTGACGGGCTAGCTTGGAGCTTCTTGGGACTCGTCGGTGAGGGTAGCGTACTCGGGAAGCGATGGGTCTTGTCCGTAATGTGAAGAGTCTACGGGAGGTAGCCTATGCGCGCGTGAGCTTAGGCTATGATGGCGCTTGCTCCGCACGCGCCACCGACATGGTTACGTCAAACGGTCATAACCCGCCCGAAGATTTTCTTTTTGGCCCCTGAATTTGAAAATTAAATTTCACACGAGTCCCTCCCGCCTTTCTTAAATAAGCGGTTCCGCTTCCCTATTCGTGACTTTTCGACCTTTGAGTAAAAGATCGTTCCATCGTCTTCGCGTATTCCCTCTCTGTCGAGAGATCATTCTTGGAGATTAGCGGTCGTTCCTTCATCCGTGGCTTGTTGGTAAGTTTCCATTGAAAGTGCTCTTCTCTTTCTCTGCATTTACTTGGTTTCCGTTGAAATGGTGAGGTCCCGCGGTGGTGCTTCCGGGTCACGTGGTGTTGGGGGTAGGACCGTCGGACGGGTTGGCCGGGGTGAGTCGTCCCGTCGCGTCGGGCCTACCGGCGATGATGGATTGGGGCGAAGTTTTCCGCCGAGGTTGGCGAGGCGGAGGCTGAGAGGCGTCGGTGGCGGCCTCTGCCGGGTCGCTTTCCGCGAAGGGACGGGAAACTCGGCCTTTGAGGGCTTGTCCGACCTGGTGGTCGAGATGGGACTTGAGCGTGTAGAGGAGAGGCCGGGAGACGGAGGAGATAGGTCGGGAGACGGAGGGGAGAGGTCGGAGATGGAGGTGAGGAGGAGAGGGTCCTCTTGGCCGAAGGGGACAAGGCTGGAGGGAGGAGACGAATGAGGAGATGGCCCGGCGTGCAGTCGAGGAGAGGAACCGCGAGGTTGAGGCCGGGTACGAATCGTGGGCCGAATTTATGGATCGGTTGGCCGGCCCCCAGATTGAGTTTGATTTCAAGGCCTACTGCAGCCTATCCTTACAATCCCTCCGACCGGCCGAGGAGGTTGATTCGGGTTGCCCGGCCTTCGCCACTGGGCCGTGAGCTCCGAGGAGTGGATGAGCTCCATCTCCCGAGCCCGATCTGGATAGGCGAGGGTGAACCGGCGGATCCCGCTTGATGTGCACCTCTATGCTCCCGATCCCACCGAGAGGGCCGACCAGCCTCCCGAGGGAATGGTGGCCGTCAACGTGGAAATCATGAACGCCGGGTTCCGCTTCCCCCTTCCCATCAACGTCTCTCATCTGCTCAACTTCGGGAGGTGGCCCCCTTCGCATCCATCCGAGCGGGTGGCTCCGGAGGTTACGTGCTCGATGACCCTCATGGGGTGTACGAGACTTTACAGGCACCCCACCCGGGAAATCACCCACCTGGTGAGCCTTAACAAAACCCCGGGCGGCCAACCGAGGGCTCTACTACATCAAGAGCCGGAAGAAGGTCGTGATTGAGGGATCACCTCCGGTTTGAAGGACTGGAAGACGAAGTGGTTACGGGTTTCCGGGGCGTGGAGGTCTGCGATTGGTTCCCCTCCCGGGAAGTCCTGGTCCCCACCTCCTTTCGAGAGAAGAAGAAAGGTGAGCTTGCCCTATAGCCTATGAGCCGAGGAGGACTGATCTAATTTCTTTCCCCTGTTTTGCAGATTACCCGTTCCCAAAGGAGGGGAGCTGAATTTTGATTTCAATCTGGTCTGGAGAAGCTTCGGCTGGTCTCCGCTTCCGAGCGTCGTTGTGCCGCCCTCGGCAAGTCCGGGGCCCGCCACGTGCCCGATTGCTCAGCCTTTCCGCGGCATCTCGGCCGACGAGGTATTGCTCCGTTTATTCGTTCTTTCCTTAGGTTCTCTCGCTTTGATTCTCTTTTCTGCAGAGCCCGACTTTCCCATATACTCCTCCCGCCCCGCCGAGTGATGGATCGGATGCAGTGTCTTTGGCGCTCCTAGGGGAGGAGCGCGGGAAGGCGAAGAGAGCGGCGACACGTCAACCTGGAGGGGTGGTCATACGGGAGCCGTCCCCACCATCATTGCGGCTACCCCGCCACCATCGGGAGTCCTGCCACCCCGTGACCAGCAGGTTCCCCGCCGCGCCCGAGCATCCGATCGCTTTGAGCGGGGAAGGCACGCTAACCCGGCCTCCGAAAGGGTGGGAGCCGGGATCTCCGGCGTTGCAGCTGGATCTACACCGGGCCGGCCGGTGGAGCTCTCCGAGGAGGCGGGCCCAGAGCCCCATTGGGCGACCGCGGAGGGTCATTTCTGCCGGGGAGGGACATCCTCGCCCCGCCACGAGGGGGATTCGAGCAAGTTGCCCCCGCTGTCCCGTTCCCGCCGAAGGCCTCCCTCTGCCCGACTCCGAGAGGGACGGCTCCGACCGGACTGGATGGGCCGCGACCAACGTCGCTTCGAGGAGTAAGTATTCCTTGACCCTTTCTTTCTCCTTGATCCTATTCTTGACTGAATCCCTTGGTTTCGGATGTTTACGAGGACGTCTTCCACCGGACATTCTGCTGAATTTCCTATCCTCGCGGACCGGGATGTATCTGCTCTCCCGGCCCACCTCCGGTGGCTATCGAGAGATATTCCCGCGGCTGGAACCGGGATTTGGAGGCCGTGGCCACCTTCCCGGCGAGCGGCGTAGTGGCCGTCCGAATGCTTGGCGGCTCGAGGCCACAGTCATGGCCGAGAGGGCCGGCTGGAGCGGGATGAGGAGGTCCGCCAGCCGCCGCGACCGGGCCCGTGCGGAGACGGCCAGAAAGCCTGGAAGAGGCCGAGGCCGGGCTGTCGGGTCCCTCCACCGAGCAGAGGCTGGAAAGGCGGTTGGGGAGATGGAGTCCCGGCCGCCCGGGTGGTGGAGGCTGGAGGGCCTCGGGAGCAGGAGGCCGAGGCCGGCCGAGGCCGGGAGGCGGCTGCTGCCGCCGCCGCCCGCCGAGGGCTTGGACGGGGAGAACCGAGGCGCAGGAGGTGGCCGCTCGGGAGGCTGGAGAGGTTGAAGGCCAGCCTCCTGGATGTGCGATCCTTTGCCGAGGAGGCTCGGGACCAGGCTCGCCGGCCGATGATCGGATTGCACCCTTGAGAGCTAGCCTTCGGCCTCCGAGGAGACCGTCCGGACTCGTGGAAGCCCGGCGCCGCATAGCCGCTCTGGAGGAAGGGATCGCCGAGGCGGAGCGGGGAGAGCCGGAGTTCAACCCCTATGAGGATGTCGCTGCGGTATCGGAGTTTGCCTATTACATGGCATTCGCCGAGGCCATCCGCACGAGTCGGAGGGAAAATGTGCCGTCCGCCCACCTCGAGAGCCGATTCCGACTTATGCCGAGCAGCACCCCTTCACCCCGATTTTCATGTTCGGATTAAAGACTCGGTGGAGTTGGGTGTTGATCTCTCTCGTATCCTCGCCAGACCGGGCCGCTCCTCCCGGCGAGGCATCTCCCGAGGATCTGCGGGAGACCAGCCAAGGCATGGGAAACTGCTGGGGAGACGCGCCTTTGGCGGGCGAGCTAGTTGGCGGGGGCCCCGGTGTGGGGACTGGCCCCGGAGATGAGGCTGCCGAGGGGAGCACTCAATACTTTAAACTCCCGTTCAGTTGCCGCCGACAATCTCCCTTTTGATAGATACTTTGAACTCCAAGGGATATCCTGGACTCTCCCAGCTGGGCCGATCCTTCTGCTTGATAGATACTTTGAATTCCAAGGGATATCTTGAACTCTCCCGCCGCGGTTGTAATTCTTGTTTCTCTTTTGGTTTAGGGTTTAGGGTTTAAGACTTTTGTATTCGGCCGATGGCCGCCCTTGTAATTAATGAAATTTGCATCTCTTCAATTTTCGCCTTCATTTATCAAGTCAGACTTCGATAATACCGGGACGTATGGTCGACTCCAGCCAACCTTTGATCATAACATTGTCTGCCTGTTAATTAGATACTCAGAAAACCTATCAAGTATGGAATAAAATAAGGTGGTTCCGCCCGGCCCCCAAGGTGAGGCTCGGCTTTAGAAAAATATTCGGAAAAAATCTTCCGACCAAAGAAACCTGCTTCGCCCTCTAAGGCGAGGCTCGGCTTTGATTAGTGGAACCTGCTCGGCGGCAGGTGTTCGAAGCTTCGTGCCCGCCTCTACCGTGGCGGCCGGTTGGTTTCTACGACAGAGTTGTGCTCTTTGAGGGATTAGGTGCCGCTCGAGCTCATTTGCCCTATCGTGACTTTGCACGCATGCGGAGTCTTGCCCTACGTGAGCCGGTCACGTGTCGGGGCTCGAACGCCCGAAACTCATGGGAATCGGGATACCTCGAAGGCAATGTTGCCCGTTGACCTCGGCCGTAGCCCGAGCTCGTGACGAGGATTTGGGGGTGGTGTGCCCCCGCTTGTGATAGGTTCTTGCTCGTTCACAAGGCTTGTGGAGTCGATGTCCACTCGCGAGCCGTGGTCGGGTGGGTCGGAAAGACTTGTAATTTTAAAAGATTTGAGATGATAAAACTGAATTTATTCATCAATTCTACCACTATTACATTTGAGGGGTACAAGACTTTCCTACCGACCTACCCGACCAGCTATTGGTGGTATTTTACGAGGTGGCATGCGTTCCACGGGTATTGGTGCAGTGTGCCGTCCAGATGCTCTAACTCGTAGGCTCCGCCTAACCACTTAGATATTACGAATGGGCCTTCCCGGTTGGGGCCGAAGACTCCTTGGCCGGGGCCAAGGACCTTCTTGAGGACCAGTTCGCCGACACTGGAATTGGCGGACCCTAACCTTGGAGTTGTAGTATTTTTCGTAGCGCCGCTTGTATGCCGCATTCCTATGTGTTGAAATGAGTCTTCGCTCTTCGAGCATGTCAAGGTCCATTCCTCGGGCCTTGTCATTATTGTCGGAGATCGGAGTAGAGGTTCTCAATGTAGGGATGGCGACCTCCGATGGTATGACCGCCTCGGTGCCGAAAGCTAGGGCAAATGGGGTCTCTCCGTGGAGTTTCTCGTGGTAGTTACGTATGCCCATAGGACATCGGGTAGGCAGCTTGCCCGATTACCTTTTCTATCCTCCAATTTGGTCTTCAAGATGTGCTTCAAAATCTTGTTAACCGCCTCCACCTCGCCATTGGATCATGCGGGTGATATGGGGTGGAAAACAATCTTTTAATCTTCCACCTTTCACAAAATTCCGAGATTTCTAAACCGTCGAATCAAGCTTTCCCATTGTCAAGCGATAGCGTGGGGAGGCCGAAACGACAAATAATGTTTCTCCATATAAACTTTATGATCTCGCCGCTGGTCGATCTTATTCAGGGTTCGGCCTCTGCCCATTTCGTGAAGTAGTCGACGGCGACAACGGCGTACTTGCAACCTCCGGGCGGGCCGGGAGGGGACCTATTAGGTCGATGCCCCACCGAGCAAATGGCCAAGGACTCGTAGATGGATTTCAGTTGTTCGGGGCCGATCGATGCTCGGTGCCATCGGTTGGCACTTGTGGCACGCCTTAGCGTATGCGATTGCGTCCCTCCCGAGGGTGAGCCGCAGTAGCCTTGCCTCATCGCTTTGTGGGCGAGCGCTTGTCCCCGGCGTGGTTCCCGCAGACTCCTTCGTGAATGTCCGCCAAGACCACTTGTCCTTGCTCGGGCGTGATGCATTTAAGTAACGGGAGGAAGAAACTTCGTTTATAGAGTACGTTGTCAATTAGGGTATACCTCGCCGCTCACGAGCTCGAGCCGCTTGGCTAGAACCCCCGTCCTCTCGGTAAGGTCCCGTTCTTGAGGTAGGCCACGATTGGGGTCATCCAGCCTTTCTTCCTCTTCTTCAACCATGTTGATTGACCGACTATGAATCGTCGAATGAAGCCGCCTTGTTAGAACAATATTGGACATGTCGGCCGCCTCTGAGGTCGCCAATTTGGACAATGCATCGGCTTGGGAATTCTCGCTCTCTCGGAATTTGCTCGATGAGCACTGTTGGAATTTCCCACACATGGCTGCCACTACTTCTAGATATTTCGCCATCTGCTCTCCCTCGCCTCGAATTCCCCTTTAACCTCGGGTTCACTACGAGCAGCGAATCCATGAAAATATGCAATCGGCGGGCTCCCACGGCTCCGGCGAGCTCAAGACCCCGCCAGGCCTCGTACTCGGCCTCGTTGTTTGTGGCCGGAATTCGAATCGACCGCGTTTGTGAAGCATTGGCCCTGGCCAATCAATACAATCCCGCCCCCGAGCAGAAGACGTGGATGATCCGTCGACGTATAATCTCCAAGGAGGGAAGTTTACTTTGGACGGATCGGGGGAAAGTCAGCTCGACCAAGAAATCTGCCAGGGCCTCGCCTTGATTGCTGTTCGAGGAGTAAATTATCCCATATTGGGCTATCTCCAACGACCATTTTAGGAGCCGACCGTTTGTGTCCGGCCGATGTAGCACTTGTCTCGAGCGGGAGGGTTGTGAGGACTTCGACTTGATGGTAAAAGTATGCCCTCAACTTTCTCACGCTCATTACTAGCGCATACGCTAGCTTTTCCAGGGAGTATACTGAGCTCGGCGTCGTGCGAAGACTGGCCGACGAAATAAATCGGGAGATGCTGCCCCTCACCCGGACTAGGACGGCGCTGAGAGCCGAGTCCGAGGCTGCTAGATATAGAAAAAGCTTTTCGCGGAATTGGCTTGGAAAGAATTTGGGGGCTAGCCGCAGTCCTTGATCTTCTCGAAAGGCCTCCTTGCTCTCCTTTCCCGGAGAACTTCCCTTTTGATGGTAGAGAAGAAAGGTTTACTCTTGTCTCCGAGGCGGGGTATGAATCTGTTGAGGGCCGCGGACATCCCGTCGCCCGCCGTACTCGCTTTACGCTCTTGGGCTCGCCCATGTCTAAAATGGCCCTTATCTCGCGCGGTTCGCCTCTATTCCCCTCGACTTACGATGTGGCCGAGGAACTTTCCCGACCCGACCCCGAAGCCGCACTTCTTCGGGTTTAGCTTCATGTTATATTCCCTCAAGATTGAGAACGCCTCGTTGAGATCCCGCAGGTGGTCCTCCTTCCTTAGGCTTTTCACCACTATATCGTCAATGTAGACTTCCATCGTTTTGCCGATCTCGCTCGGCAAACATCTTGTCGACTAGTTGTCTCGTAGGTTGCCCCGGCGTTTTTCGTGCCGAAGGCATCCTCAACCATGAGTAGACATTCTTCTCAGAAGAAAAGAGGTGTGCTTGATGTCTTCCACTGCCATCGGTATTTGATGGTACCCGCGAAAGCGTCCATGAACGACATCATTTCGTGCCTCAGTGTTGTCGACCGGTGGTCAATATGTGGCATTGGGAAGTGGTCTTTTGGGCACGCTGCGTTGAGGTCCGTGAAGTCGATGCACAACCTCCGAGAGCCATTTGACTTTTTACCAACACGGCGTTGGCCACCCATTGAGGTTCGTCCTCGGCCTCGCTCTATCACCTTATTGTCGAGCAGCCTTCTTAACCTCTTCCGCCAAGGCAGCGTATTTCTCGGCCCGAATTTTCTCCTCTTCGCGAGACCGGTTTTTCTTAGGGTCGATTTTTAGGTGATGGCAGGCATGCTTGGGGTCAATACCGACCATGTCCTGATGGGACCAAGCGAAACGTCCACGCTTTCCCTCAAAAAGCTAATTATTTCTTCCCGCATTCCCGAAGGGACTTTCGAGCCAATAGCGACCTCCAACTCGGGTCGGTTTAAATCGACTGGATGTATTCGAGTTCCTCGACCGGCGCGGTTCTTTTGAGCCTCTGCCCCTCGGGGTCTTTAGGGTTGCCCCTTGGGTCAAGGTCTAGCCATTGCGGATCGAAACCCGGGCGGGGCTCCAAGTCCCGGTCGCCGACTTGGTCGACTTCCATCTGCGCCGGCCTTGGATGGTTTCAGAGGAACTTGCCTTATGAATGGTGTTACAATTTGAATCTAAGAGATCGAGAAAATAAATTTGGACTAGGGTAGTTCAAACACTTTCTTGCCATTTTCTCGGTCGCTTTACATCCCTACGCTTCCCTCGGAAGTGGGGAATTTGATACAATAAAGAAAGAAGAGGCGACCGCCTCAAAAGTTTCAAAGAAAGGTCGACCAAAGAAGCCGTTATACATGTTCGGCTGGTCGACGATTACAAAGTCTACCGGTCTAGTAATCCTAACCTTCTCATCCTTGTGGTCAATAAGCTCCACCGTCGACTTGATCTTCCCGTAGCGCCATTTACCATGTCTCCGAATCCGCGCACCGCAAATCATAGGGCTTGATATACTTCGCCGATTTCCCATTTGGTCCAGCGCCGTCTTGAAGATCGATTGCAGAAACTCCCGTTGTCGACCAAAAATTGGCCGATCATCCCAAGGATGGTGGAGGAGATCACGAGTGCATCGTTTTTTGGGCAAAGAACGCCTTCCCGTCGGCGTTGGAGAAACCGAGCACGGTGGATTTCAAGATGGCCGATTCCGGAGGGAAACCGACTAGGCCGATGTTGTCAATGGCCCCGATTTCGGCCTTTCTCTTCCAGCCGATTGGCTGAAAACCTCCACCACTCCGCCGAGGCTCCCGTCCCGCTGGAGCATGCCGATCCGGCCCCGCCCGAGCGGGCGGGAGCTCCTCGCCGCCGGACTCCTCTGCGGGCCGTTCAACCGCCGCTACCCCGGCCGGGAGTTTGCTCTCTGTGGCGGGAGGCCGCTCCTCGGTGTCTGCCCCGGGTGGGGGTTTCTAACGAAAGCGTCGAGCTTCCTTTCCTCGTCTGATTTCCATAGGCTGGCGGAGAAGGTCACGACACCGACCGGTGTTGTGACCGGGAGACTCGTGATATGCACGTAACTTGCCTCGAAATCGGCTTAGAGGTCCACTTGATCGGCTTGGGCTTCGTAATAAGCCCGAGTGTTGGATGGAGTGAAAACCCGAGCAGTGATTGGGCGAGCACATTTACGATCGGGAACACCTCCGATTTTAAGGGGCTTCGTCGAACCTTTTGAAGGTTCCAAGTCCCGCTTGTTCCCGCCCCTCTTCGGCCGCTCGGTCCCTTCTTGGCCGGGGATGCTTCCTGCCTCGCGGCCGCCCCTTCCGCCTCCACTTCACCCAGACGCTGGGAAATTATCTTCGGCGGGTTATGAGATCACCCGCTCGTTGTCGGAACTCGGCATACGTGGTCGGGTACTTCTTGGTCATGTGCCCGAACATGTGAGAGTCCGGCGAAGTCCGCTTATGGCCGCGTGGAGTCTGTAGCTCGCCGCCCACCGGTTCCCCGGTGAGTAGTATCTCATCCACCTATCGAGGTATGCTTCATCCGACTCCGTTCGGCCTTGGCGGATCCCCATCAACCTCCTCGGTTTTCAGCTCGTGGGATTTTAGAGGCGAAGTAGGAAGTAAACTTTTGGCCCGAGCTCGCCGAAGCTATGGATCGAGCGAGCGGGGAGCGACACATACCACTTATGGGCCAGCTCGCCTGTGGTCGGGCCGGAAATTGCTCGTATTTGGTGGCGTCCGAGGCTCCTCGGCCCACCATGTAGATCTTATATTTGCTCGAGATGGGTCTCTGGATCTGTCTTTCCCTCATATACGAGGGTTTGCGGGGAAGAATCTTGGGTTGGACCGAGCCTCTTCGACTTCCACCGACAGTGGCTCATTCGCTCGGGACTTTTCGAAGAGCCGTCCCCTGAGCCGATTCTCTCGGCCATCTCGTCAATCTTTTTCTCGCATGGCGGCGAGTAGGGAATCCCTTGGATCCTTAGTCGGCTCGGTGTTCGTGAGCGGATGCGCCCAAGTCGGTCATGGACCGAAACCGGGCCGACCTGGGCCGGGTCCATAACCGATGCCCTCCTCTCTTCTTTGAGGGATCGGCGCAGCCGGGAGCCGGGCGCGTCGCTCATGTTGCGCCTTGGTGGGCGCCTTGGTCACCGACTCGGAATCCGATTCAAAATCAAGTTGGCGGGAGGAACCAAGTCGCTCAAAACGGATCTGACCCACTGGGGACCGACTCGCGGCCCGCTCCACCGCTCTTTCTTTTCCCCTTCTTCGCCTTCCCGCGGCCACCGGGGTCCGGCATTCGCCACCTCGAGTTCCTTGCCCCGGCCTGGAGCCGCTTTATCGCACCAGATCTGCTCTGGAGTTTGAAACTCCTGAAGGGGGATAGGGCGATGAAGCCTCCGGCCCTAACCGTGTCGCGTCTCCACCGAATCAAGGGGTCATGAATATGCGTGCCGTCGTGAGGGTCGGTTCCGCATGTGCTCCCTCCCCCGACGGTGAATGGTGAGTTCGTCATGATTCCGTCGTGATTCCTTCCCGAGTTGCGGAGGTTCCGCCTCCTTCTAGCGCCAATTGTTGTAACCGGTAATTATTGATGAGATGATGTGGCTAATGAGGTTACCAGCCAACAAATGATTAGATCGTACGCAGTGATGATCGATATTTATGATGGGAAGAATGCTATTATTACGAATGATTGGATCAAGAAATGCACATGCAGAGAAAGCAATAAAGAAGACGGTGATTGCTGGGTGGTTTAGACCAGTGCAAAGTATGGATTGTGTAATCCTTTTATTGTGCCCTTAAGGCGTATTTATAGGACTCAAGTGTCGCCCTAGTATCCCCGAATTAAGGGCCTCGCATTAAATGCAAGGATCCTTAATTAATGCCTGATGTACGGCCATGTACAAAGATAGCGACGGCCCATTCCGGCCGTACGCGATATTGGCCGCTCGGTTAACTATCTCGACAATCAAGATACGCTATTACTATTATGAGGAATGTCCGCATTTAATGCGATCACTGTTGGGAGATTTACTTCCCGCTGGGGACGATTCTCTCGACAGCCGGGCGTGCGGCCCTCGATCTCAGCTCGGCCGCGTCCTTCGTCTTGTGGCCGGATCCGAAGCTCCTATGGTCGGTCCTACTTGCATGTTGCAGGCGTCTTCATACTTGGCTTCTCCGAACAGACTGCTCGGTCCGCGCTCTGCCGGGCGGCACCGGGCAGCCGGATAACTCCCGCAGACTACGATCCGCCTTTAAAGGGAAAGGGCCTCGCCTTGGCCGTCCAACTCTCGTTGGGCCGAAGCCCATAATCTCTCTCACAACAGATATCAAGAAATTTAAACAAATAATTTGTAACTAATCATTTTATATATAATATATAATTAATAATGATAAGTTATAAAAATAAATAAATAAATCAATAGTTAAACTTTGCCTTAAAATTCTTAAAATAAAGAATCTTTAGAGAAATAAAAGAAAAAGAGAAAAAAATAAGGCCCATATATTTAGAAGTATTAAAAATAAATTTGAAAATAAAAACAAGGAAGCTATGTGAGATGGGTTTGGCTAATTTATTATAATATTGTAATTTTTAGTAGAGTATCAAAATATAGTGGCATTTTCAAAACGTTTCGAAAATAACGTAAAATCGTATTCCGATTATGCGACTAGTGTTGTAATTTATTATAATATTATTATATACGAACACGTTTAATATTATTTATTTTTAAAATTATTTATATTTTTTTACATATATAATAATATATATTGTTTGTATATTATAAAAACATGATCATTTCACATTCACACAATCATTATCACACTAACTAGCAATAATAAAATATGAATTAGTTACTCTTAGATACACTATTTTTCTATATATTACTCTTAGATACAACTCAAAAAAAAAGAATACTACTAGATACAATTCACTATTATCAAATACTCTTTTTACCCTTAAATTACCCAGCCAAAACCCTAGCACCTCTCATTCACTCACCCACTCTTGCTCGCCCTCTTTCTCTCTCTATTGCTCTCTCTTTCTCTCTCATCATAAACGGCGGAACTCTCTCAACCGTCTCATCCCAACGCCACCCTCCCATTCGATGGCCACCCGTGCTAACATGACACCACCACCGCAATCGTCATCTCTCGATGGTGTTTCCAAGAGTGCGGTAGCTTCTCACGAGCGACGACGCCCGAGCCCTAACGCCTCTGCCACCACCATTACCGCTATGAAAATAGCAGATCGGCGGCCTCTCTTGATCCGTCACGCCACCGCCGCTTTCTAAATCACGCCACCGCCGCCGCCACCAAACCCGTCATCGTGGAGGTTGTGGTGGTCGAGCGACTTCAAATCTCCCCAAATCTTCGAGCCACTCCTTCACAAGTCCATCGTCTAAGCAAATTTGTGAAGAAGAAGAAGAAGAAGAAGAAGAAGAAGAAGAAGAAGAAGAAGAAGAAGAAGAAGAAGAAGAAGAAGAAGAAGAAGAAGAAGAGATTTCGTGTTTGATGTGGTTTGATTTTTAATTTAGTTTTTCTTAATTTTCTTGCAAATTTGTGAGGAGGAAGAAGAAGTAGAAAACAAGATTTTTTGTTTTGATGTGGTTTGATTTTTAATTTAATTTTTCTTAATTTAGTTTCGTTTCTTGATTCTTATTGTCAGCCGCACCGGATTTCTTTCTTGATTCTTGTTTCACTGCAATGGGTTTCTTTCTTGATTTATGTAATAATGTGCGTATTTTTACTTCGCACTTATGCAAGAAAATTTTTAGCGAAATAGTTTAATTTACTTAAGGTTGAATATATTGTGTTGAATCTACGAATTTCAATATTGAATTTACCGCATTGAGTAGTGTTGATTCCACCGTGTGTGAAACTACTGTCTTGAATCTATGACAATAATGTGTAGATTTTTTAATTCTTAATGTTGTATCTCTAAGTTACAACTACAATTTTTGAATTGATAATTGAAAAATATGAAGGAAACTAAAAAGAAAAAGAAAAAGAAAAAATAGTTGCAAAAATAATGAAATAATAGTACAGCTACAAAAAGAAAGAAAAAGCAAAATTGGAAAGTCAAGGCAAAAATTGTATCTCCTAGCAATTAGGAAAAAAATGTATCTATTAGTCATAGGGGTTTTAAAATTGTACCTAATAGTTACTCACCCATAAAATATTGCATCATCATTACTCAAAATATTATTTTTCCGATGAAAAAAATTACTCAAAAGTATTGATTTGATATAAAGTTTCATCCACCTCTGCCACATCCAACACAAATTTACTATTCACATGACTAGTATATTACCCGTGCAAAGCACGGTTAGTAAACATAAAATGAATATGGTGTAAAGTGTGTGTTTTTTTTTTTAAATGAAGTAGAAAATTAAAATTATTTATGTATAAATTTTATATTTTTCAGTGAACACCGCATTCATTGTTGAGTTTCTCATTTCGATTTTTTTACTATGCTAATACCATATTCATTTTTTTCATGTGTGTGATTTTTGAATTAGATATTTTGCGCTTAAAATATGAAAAACTTCTATATTTTTAAGTCAAGTTTCAAAGATAATATTTTTTTCTTTAAAAAAAAAGATATCATTTTTCTTACAAATTTTGGAATACTTCCTTATAAATCATGCTAATTATCGTTTTCTGGCTATCATCCCCATCGCATATCAAAAACTTCAAAAATATTTTCTTTGGTTACTCTAAACTTGAAATTATATTACTACTTATAATTGATATTTTTAAGAAAATGGCGATATTTTTTAGCAGTTTCACCTTACTGTTGTTAATGGTCATAGCACAAAAGATCACCAGTACAAATTGACTACTTTGAGACTTTAAAGGTAGTCTAGTGTCTAATGGAGTCAGCGTCAAAATAACTTATGCGGGAATTGGTAAGATTTTCTTTTTGTTATCTCTATATTTAAATAAATAAGTCATCACTTATAAATTTTATTATTTGAACTCTGTTAATTTTCCTTATAAATAGAGTTAAAAATCGATTTGGTCCCTTAACTCTGGCTTTTTCCGCAAAATATCCCAAAATATTTCAAATTTTCAATTTTGTCCCATAACTCACCAAGTAGTCCGATTTTAGTCCAATTTTCGCGAAAAATACAAACGACGTCGTTTATCGTTTCAATTTTATCCCATAATTCACCAAGTATTTCGATTTTAGTCCCAAAAATGCACTTTTCCGCGAAAATGTGACCTGAAATCAAACTACTTGGTGAGTTATAGGACAAAATTGAAAATTTGAAATATTGTGGTTTGGCAATTGGAATTACATTTTTTTAACTAATATGTGATTTTTGTGAGATAATATTATATTTAGGTATCTCATAGATATTTAATTAATAATATAATTTTATATTATAATTTAAACTCCCCACAAATATTTTTAATGATGTCAAACACACAATATATGTATTTACAAAAGAAGTAAAATTTTAGGTTCAAATTTTACTTTAAAACAATAATTTTATTATATTAATAATTGAATAGTAAGGGAGATGATGAATTAATTTATTATAGTGTATTGTTTAATTTATTTAATGATTAATGATTTATTTAAAATTTAATTACATGTTTAGAATGTGACTCTTTGGGTTTAATAAAAGATTTTGTTATTATAAGAGTAAAGATTTGTCCCATTCATTTTTTCCCAATTCAAATGTGCTTCGTCTATCTCCGGATAAAATCAAATACTATATTCACATGATGAAATGGAATAACTTAAGTGGTCCTAACCAGAAATATCAATGTTAGAGTAGCAGCAACAATAAACAAATCGCAATTTTAAGTTGCAAATCGCCTGTCACGTTTGGTATTATAATATAATATAATAGAGCTTTTTTGTTCATCTAAAAATTCAATACCTTGTATGTTTACTCATATGTAGTAGAATTAGCCAACAAAAAGAATGGTATACAAATATATATATATGAATATGATCCTAATTAATACGGAGTTAGAATGGACATTCCACTGAGTTCAAAGGGACTGAATTTCAATAACAACTGAACTGATATCAATATACAATATACAAACTAACATTACCGATTAAAAAAAAACAACAAGCCAAAAGCAATATTCTCAGCCTATAAACTCCCCAGCACAACCTCCTTAACCTTATTGAAAAGAATATCATCTAGATGCTGCTAAATGATCCATGAACATTATAAATATTGTTGAATCCAGTGAGAATCTCCTCCTCTTCATTTCTTCCAACAATGGAATTGCATCGTGCGCCTAGTTCCTTTTAAAGAAACCCCGTACAAAAACGTTGTATGTCACACTATTGGGTAAGCAACCACCATTTTCCATGTTCATAAGCAAATCCTTAGCCTCCTGCATTTTCCCTTCTTCACAAAATGCACCAATAAGGATGGTATATGTAATAACATTGCGCTTCAAACCTTTGGATGGTAGTTCGTTGAACATAACTATTGCCCTGTTGTTGGTCCCACTTAGTTGAGTATCTTAGGGAAAACTTGAATTAACCTTCTAGGAAAATCTAGAAGGGGAGGGGGTTGAATAGATTTTTAGATTTTTGCAAATCCTTTAATATTATTCAAAAACACTCAAGTAACACGGTGGAATTCAATTTTAAACTCAACTTGATCAAGATCAAAAGCAACCCGATATTTTAGTTTTAACTTTGATTCAAATTCTTCTTTGAATAATAAACTGAAATTGAAATTGAGAAAAGTAAAGTAAAGCAATAAAGAACACTGCATTTTATAGTGGTTCGGATTATGAATAATCCTACATCCACTCTCATTCTCCAACTTGAAGAAGGGACCACTTTACTACTTACTTACTTACAATCGACTTACAACTTACAACTTACAAATTTCTCCAAATCTTCAAAACTCCTAACTTCTTCTCTTGAATCTAACTATTACGGTGAGTAGTGGATTTTGAAGATTACAGTAAAGTGTTCTATAAACACTTAGAACTTTTGAAAACTCCTTTGAAAAACTTGTGACTTGATTGTGATAGAAATCATGTAGTGAATAATGTGTAAATCGAATTTGCATAAGTGTTGACAAAAATAAGAACTAGACCTATTTATAAGTCTCGAAAAGACAGCTTAGTTTGTTAGTCGGTTCTAACAAATCAAAACTGCTTCAACAAACTTAATCTTGAAAACTGCTTTGCTCCTCGGTGATTTTACTCTACTCGTCTGCCGGTGACTTGGTGAAGACTTGTCTTTCTTATTCTACTCACTTGTCTTGACCTCGCCTCGAGCTCTTCATAATCGTCTCCTGCAGATGACTAGACTTGAGCTTATTTACAAATGACCTGCACCTTCTAGTCTTCACCGACTAGTTGAATCATTGACCTCGTCTGATCGGCTTAGTACTGGACTGATCTTAGTCGTTCTTCACGCATTCCATCTGCTCATCTCGTGTTGATCTTTTAACTCATCAAAACCTTCCTTGATCTAACAATTTCCCCCTTTTTGATGAAGTTAAAACCTACAAGAAAGAGACATACTCACAGTGAAGTTAGGTTAGAGTTAATCAAGATTTATCGATAGGTATATCGAGCACATTTTCACCTTAAAACAGATTCATCCAAATTAAAGCACTTAATTCACAAAGGAAAAAGAAAATTTTTTTAAGTCTTTTAGACTTTTCAGAATATTTAAACTTTTAAAAAAATTTAAGTCTTAGGACTTAGAAAATTTTAGACTTAGAAAATTTTTAGAAAATTTTAAGTCCGAGATGATAATTTCTCGGATGACTAATACTTAGAAAAAAACTAAGAATTTAAAAAAACTTTTAAAAGATAAAACAAGCAAATCATATAAGTCAAAATATATTTATTCACATCAAATTTACATGATACAAAAAGATCGAAGATTGAAAAAAATAAGGAAAGTAGATAATCCTTTGATCGGACTCCCCAATGATATGCTTCTCGAATAGCCACTAGGTGAAGACTCGTCTCCTCAACTCCTTCAATTCCTCTTCACCTTTCGGACTCGACTCTACTTCGGTCTTGGCAACGATGCCTTTAATCCAGCTTCACATCTACGATCCATCGTGGTTGGTCTTGGTCCGCTTTTTCATAAGCCGGGTGCACAGATCCGCATTGAAGATTTTGTCGCCTTCATCAATCACCGATAATATAGATCTGCATCTTCTTTCTCGATCCACTCATGCCACCTAAGGTCTTCGTCCCCGAGCCGCAGAATCAGATCCCTTCAAGTTGTACCAATGATACATCCATCTGGCATCTAAATTCTTTTCTTTGTACTCCTTAAACCATTTTCCAGCCACGACCTTCGGAGGATTAAGTGTCCGATGATAAGGTCTGAATTGCCTTCTTCCGCCCCTTCATCTCCCATTTTCTAACTTCCCTGCTCCACTCATCTCTAGCCCCTTGTTTATTTTCTTTAAACGCTTCCTTTCCCTTTCTCCGTACCCAGCCTGTTCCTTCCTAATTGCTTATCTGCTCTTCCGAGAGATTCGAGTAGTTAGGCTCTCTTTTTCTTTTCTCGGTCAAGGTAGGCTTGAGACTTAGTGCTTTGACTGGAGTTGGCTCTTCGCTTAGCTTCCCTTTGCCTTTTCCTTTTACCTCGGTTGTTTTCTCCGATTCTTTCATTTTTACCAACAAATGGGCATTTATCCTCCTCCTCTTTCTTGCCTCGTCCTCCCTCGTGGCTTCTTCCAACTAGCCGACCTCACCAGAGTGCAGCCACTCATCGTATTTGAGTCGAGCTTCTTCCCTAGCTGCCTCCACCACACCAGACTGCCTTGGTGCCAACCTCTTTTCTCGGTTTCGTCCCAAAGCACTGTGAGGGTCTGCTTCTCTTTCTTGTACCTCCTGTTCCTCCTTTTACTTCATCACCAGGGTAGTCACTTTGTTTCTAGATCCTTGCATTTGATTCTCAAGTCCGACTTATCCAAGGCTAAGGAGTCCACTACGATAGCATTGTAGTCTCGTGATTTGGTTTCTTAACCCTTGCACCTCCTCCTCCAGAGCTTTCACCTTCTCGGCCAAGACAATTAGTAATAGAAGTAATCTTTTGAATTAGAT
The DNA here is from genome assembly GCA_030762865.1 of Paraleonurus japonicus. Lineage (NCBI taxonomy): Eukaryota > Viridiplantae > Streptophyta > Magnoliopsida > Lamiales > Lamiaceae > Paraleonurus > Paraleonurus japonicus. The sequence goes on from CM061056.1 coordinate 44,241,038, forward strand.
TTACCTCTACTTCCCTCATGCTGAAATCATTGTCTCGATGTTGCCTTCACCATCTTCCTTGTCTTCTTCTTCATCTTTTTAGTAGAAGCTTGTTTAATCTTCTTCTCCATTTGAGCAACAATGGAAGAGATGGCTGAAGTTGGGCTAAGGTCATTGTCCTCATCCTCGAGAAGAGGATTCGGATGAGGAGGAAGTGAGGGTATGAGGTTCGGATATTTGAGGAAGAGGGATTGGTGAGCTCATCTGGATGTCCTCCGAGAAATGAGTAAGAAGGAATCTCAATTTCAGGAGGGTGTGAGGTTCGTGTTTGTGGAGGGTGGAAGTTTGAGTTTTAGGTACGAGTATGGTAGATGAGGTTGGTTGTTCGGGTTGTGGAATGGTGGATGGAGTAGGAATGGATTCGGGTTGGGCGGGAGTAGAGATGGTTTCGAGATGGGATTATGATAGATTCGTTTGGAGTTTGTGCTTGACCGTGGGAGTTGGACTGGAAATTTGGGACAACCGTGGCTGTTGTAGAGGCTTTGAGGTGCCAGCCGGGCACACCTCTTCATTGCCCGGAGTGGGGATTGAGATAAAGAGAGAGAAGAGTTGGTACCTTCCTCACGAATTGGAGAGAGCAGCCTTCCTTGGCCGGTGAAGGAGAACCTCCATTTGAGCAACCTCGGCTGCAATGTTCAGACCGGTACCTCCTCTGGAAGTAGGGTTGATGACATCGTCTGTTGACTTGAGCTTTACAAGATTTAGATGTTTGAGATGTCTTACGAGGCCTCCTTTGGAGGATAAATTGATTATCCTCATCCGAATCTTCGTCGATGGTTGGTGGCAACGGCACTGATGACTCTGAAGCTTTCTTCTCGAAGCTTTGACAAGTCTCCTCCTAGATCTTCTCCTAGGAGACCTTACTTCACCGCCGCCTCCTCAGTGTCACTTCGACCACACTGGATCCTCGGCTGGAATAACTTCAACTCCGGTCTCAATCACCGGTTATCGCACTTCAGTGCTGGTACCTCAGCTTCAGATATTTCTCCTCTTTGAATACCAGTGCTTGTCTCCGAGCTACTGCCAGATGCTATCTGCTCCTCCGATTCCTAGCCTCGTCAATCATCGTCGGAGTCTGGCAGACACCTATCCTTTCATGCTTGGTCAAGAACCCCTTCGCTTAGAATATTTTTTCGTGCCTTCTCTAGTCTCAATCCTCTTATTCAGTCCCTCCATCAAGATCTTTGTGATCTTATTGAATAGACTCACGCTGATCAAGTACTTCCGATCTCCTTCGTCGAGATTATACAAGTAATCTCAACTTCTCCTCTTTCAGCCTTCGGAATAGTAAATCTACCCAATCTACTCTAACTCCATCGTATATTGCCCTCATACAACACAATCGAGACTTAGTCACCCCATCATGAGAGCTTTGATCTCCTAGAATTGACTTGGTCACGATTGTCATAAGCAACCTATACTTTCTCCTCGTAACATGCTTTCTTGAGATCTCTCCTCGTCCCTCCGTAAGTAACCCTCGCAAAATATCGAAAGATCTGCTCCCATTCTTCTTCCTTGTAATTCAATGGATTCACTCCTTCTATCGTGGTATCAAGGATTCTAGCCACATTTTCCTTTGTAAATTCTAATAGAGTACCTTCTACGGTGGTTTCGAAACCGTTCTCTCGAGAATACACTGCTGACCAGAACTCACGGCTCAATGAAATCCACCGTTTTGTTTTCTCGGAGACTTTAATGAGCGTAATCCTCTTAACTTTGAAGCTTCCAACAATCTTAGGATCTCTCTGGATTCTCTGTCTCTGGTTGTGTCAAAATCAACATACATTTCGGCTTTAAGTTTGTTCTTTCTGATCCGAGTTCATTTTGAAATCAGATTTTGCAGAGGTTATATAAGTGGGGGTTTTGGTGTTTGGGAAGAAGAGGAAGCCATTTGAGTAATTTTTAAGAGAATGAAAATTTTGCAATAATTTTTGAATAAGGGAATGTGAAAGTGAAACTTTGAAACTTTGAAGGTAAGATTTTAAATGAAGGAGAGAGAGAGGGAAAGTTGGGAAGATGATATGTGGCACGATCTCGTAAATTGAATTTTAACCGTTGATTAATGAAAGCACGTGTAAAATATCAATGGCTTAGCGAGAAAACCGCTTCAACTTCGGTGCGTGGCTTTTACGCGTCTTGATTTGTGTAAAAGTAACCGTTTATCCTATGGATTAGACGGTTAATAGGTCTACTTTATACAGTAGGTAATTAGTATACCCGACGTCATCCTAGGGTTACCTTACTTTGTATAAGGGTTTTCCAAAACAGATGGATTTATAAAATCAATCGATAATGTACCTCGTCTGCTTTTAAAACAGCCTAGTTTTATTTTTGGCAAACTTTTAAAACCAGTTAAGAAAACATTTTATTTCAAATAAGCGAGCTTGGATAAAGAAAATTTCTAAGATTAGTTTTTCCAACCAATAATAACAATCGACAAGAGTTTTATAAGAAAACATAATGTATGGAGAGTATTCAAGCAAAGATGTCTAGATGAGAAGGTTTATAACGGATGAGGTGAAACAATCTGATCTGTGATCTATTCCCGCAAAAACATTAACTTGAAGAAAACCATTAGTAGTGAGGTAGATCGGATAGGGTGCGGATAGTCATCTGCTTTTCAAGAAATCAGCCGACTAGTGTACCCTAGTCTGATTTACCGAATGTCGATAAGTAATCATCATGTCGATAAGGTCAATACGACTAATCCTTGATTCTTGATTCCATAGTGGGAAATCAATGATATCACTACCCGATTGTCCTTTGACTCATATCTAGTCCGATAATTCTTTCTAGACATAGTAAACTAAATTGAGAGAAACAAAGAATGAAAAACATAGAATTATAGATTCACTAAAGAAGCATCTAATAATCATAATTCTACAGATAGTTCTTTAAACCTTGTTTCGCGGTGGCTTTGTCAAGATGTCTGCTCTTTGGAAATCGGTTAAGATCTTCTCTAGTCTCGATGTCTCCTTTCTCTACATGGTCTCGGTGAAGTGGTGTCTGATATCTACATGCTTGCATCTAGTATGTAGGATGGGTTCTGGGTAATAGCTATGGCACTATTACTATCACAAAAGATTGGTACATCTTTGGTGATAATGTTATAGACCCTTAGCTGTTGACTTATCCAGATCAGTGTGAACAAAAACTTCCACCGCCATATACTCGGCTTGTGGAAGTAGCTACGAGAGGTTTGTTTCTTAGACAACCATGAAATCAGCTTACTACCAAGAAATTGGCAAGTACCGGATGTAGATTTTCTATCTATCTTACACCCACCAAAGTCTCGAGTCCGAGTATCCAGGATAGTTCAAAGTTGTCATCACCGGATACCACAATCCAACATTTACCGTACCTTTAAGATATTTAAGAATTTTCTTCACGCTTCAAGATGGCTTTTCTTAGGATTAGCTTGGAATCGAGCACGGACTCTAACCGCAAATGAAATATCGTGTCTACTAGCGATTAAATATAATAAAGAACCAATTAGACCTCGATACTCGGTTTGATCGGTGTCTTCTCCTTCTCTTCTGATCCATTGAAAAGTTTGTCATCATAGGTATCTTAGCTTCTCAAATTGGTACCTATTCCAAATTTTTCAATGAGATCTTTGTATATTTGGCTTGATTTATGAATATTCCTCTCTTTGCCTGCTTGACTTGGAGTCCAAGAAAATAAGTCATCTCACCCATCATGGACATTTCAAATCTGCTTTTCATAAGATGACTAAATTCTTCACACAAAGATTTGTTAGTTGATCCAAAATAATATCATCAACATAAATCGAACTAACAAAAGATCACAACCATATTCTTTTCTAAAGAGAGTTCTATCAATTCTACCTTTAACAAAACCATTTTGAATTAAATAATCAGACAAGGTGTCATACCATGCTCTTGGTGCTTGTTTAAGTCCATATAGAGCTTTCCTTAGTTTATAAACCTTGTCTCCTTTGACAAAACCAGGAGGTTGCTCTACATAAACTTCCTCGCCTAGGATTCCATTAAGAAATGCCGACTTAACATCCATTTGAAAAACTATGAATCTTTTAAAAGCGGCATAGGCTAAAAACAATCTTATGGCTTCCAGACGAGCTACGGTGCAAAGGTTTCATCATAATCAATCCTCCGATTGTGAATAACCTTGAGCAACTAGTCCGGCTTTATTTCTTACCACAATATTGTTTTCATCCCTTTTGTTTTTAAAGACCCATTTAGTTCCAATGACTTTTTGATGATGAGGCCTTTCAACAAGCTCCCACACATCTTGTCTTTGAAACTGATTTAATTCTTCTTGCATGGCATTAATCCGATTGGAATCGATTAGAGCTTCGTAATAGATTTAGGTTCAAGTAATGACACATAGCAACCGAACATACAATCTTGATGTAGTTGGGTCCTCGTCTGGACACCGCAGTCTAAATCTCCAATTGTTTGTTCAGCTGGGTGATATGACATTACTTTCTTACCTTTATCTTTTACAGTGGATGAAGTTTTGTCTGAATTATTTATTTCGGATGATTCTATGTTACCTTACGATGACTCAACCTCGATCATCCGAGTTGTTGGTCGTCCTGATCACCGGGTGGAAGAGCTTCCAAGTTCTTTCTCTGTGTTTGAATCTGGTTTTTCTTCTTCATCTCGAGTCTGATTCTTGATTGTAGAATTTTATGGTTGATCTCTTGATAGTCATCGATCCAGATCATCGATATCTTTGTGATGTTATCTGTCTTACCAAACTCAAAAGAAGATTCATCAAATACCACATGGGGTGTTTCTTCTACACACAAGGTTGTCTTATTAAAAACTCTATATGCCTTTGATACAGATGAGTATCCCAAGAATATCCCATCTGCTATCTTAGCATCAAAAGTCTTTAATTGAGATTTACCATTGTTGTGCATGAAACATTTACAACCAAATATATGAAAGTATGAATTTTTGGGGGTCTTCCCTTCCAAACTTCATAGGAGTTTTGCATTTATCTTTAACAATCAAACTTCTATTTTGAACATAGCAGTCAGATAATGCCTTCCGCCCAAAACTCGTGTGGAGTATTGTACTCGAGATAACATTGTTCTAGCTGCCTCTTTCAAGGTTCTGCTTTCTCCTTTCAACTACTCCATTTTGTTGTGGAGTCCTCGTTGCAGATGTTTCATGAGCTATGTCATTCTCAATGCAGTAGTTAGTAACAAGCTTATTTAGGAATTCGGTACCTTTATCACTTCTAATTTTGACAATAGTTAGTCCTTTTTCATTTTGAATCTTTTAAGAAATTCTGGAATCTTAATCATAGTCTCATTCTTTTTGTATAAGAAAATAACCCAAGTAAATCTTGAAAAGTCATCAACAATTACCAAGGTATACTTTCTTCCACTAAAGCGAGAGGTGTTCTTGGACCAAAAAGATCCATATGAAGAAGTTCCAAAATTCTTACCGAAGAAGGATCGCTTATTGTTTTAAAAGAAGCTTTAGTCTGTTTTCCTTTTTGACATAAATCACACACATGGTTCTTTGAAAATACTTTATCGGGAGTCCTTTAACTAAAGATTTCCTTGCTATTTTGTTAAGAGTCTTGAAGTTTAAGTGGCCAAGACGTTTATGCCACACCCAACTTAAATCATCTCGAGCTCTTAGCAACAAGACAAGTGTCTTTAGGATAACTTTTGAAATTTGCAACATAAATGTTGCCTTGTCTCGACTCCAGCTAATAGAATATTTTCATTAATACCATCTAATACAAAGCATGCATTATGAGTAAATTTGACACTTAACCCCTTATCACAAAATTGTGAAACAGATAGTAAATTGTGCTTCAATCCTTCCACATAGTAGACTTCATGTACTTGAATATCACCTATCATCAGTGTTCCTACACCTTTGGTAAGTCCATAATTGTTATCTCCAAACATTACTCTTGGTCCATCTATGGTCCTGATAGTTAGAGAGAAGTCGTCTTTCATAGGTCATATGCTTGGAACAACCACTTTCAATGTACCAGATGACCTCAAGAATGTCTCCTCTATCAACTATCTTCTTATCTTCCTGCAATCACAAATTTATTGCTTAGGTACCCTTTGTACTTTGGGTCCTCTCATGTTAAGTTGACTTTTAGGAATCCAGACAAAGATATCAATGTTCCTTAAAACCATAGATTGAAGTTTACATCCATATCTATCTACTAAGATAAGACTTTCAAGATCAATCTTATTTAATTGATCTTTTGAGATTGTCTTAAATCTTGGTAAAAATGGATATGTTTTGCTTCTTCCATCAAAGCCATTATACCTAGGATAGGACTTTGACTTAGTCTTAGGTTTAACTTTAGGAGTTACTTTCCTCGTTTATTTTTTCTTTTCGAAGTATCGGATGAGGTAATTAATTCCTTTGGTTTCAGGAACTAAATCTAGTTTCTATCTTTGGTTTAGTTGCTTTAACAAAAATTCTAGGTTTTATTGGATCATTTTTCTTACTCCTATCAAAACCTAATCCAGCTTTATCACTAGACTTTTGTGAAGTATTGAAGATTTTATCTATTGTAGTCTGAGTGTTATTTAGCACCTAACTTGAGATTTAACTCTCTGTTAGTCTTCTTGTAACTCTCATTCTCGAATAGATATTTGAAAATTTTATTTTCAAAGAATTCAGCTCCTGTTCTAACTTATCTGTCTTATCGGACAAGGTACTAGTGATCATCTCGATCCGACATTCCCCCTTGATATGTACGGTCACAGTTTCTCACTTTCCTTAGTATGATTGACCTTAGTTAGATTAGTAATTTGATTCTTTAAATTAAAATTTTCAGTCTCTATCTGTTTATAAGCGGATAAAGTAGTCTCCAAATCTTTTAAAAGTTTATCAATAAGACTAGGATCGATTTGAGATAAGGTATCACAATTATTATCTCAAGAATAGTAATGTATCTCTTTTGCCATTAAACGTATATCGTCATCTCGATCCAAAATCAAATGAGGATGAGGATGATGATGTTTCATGAACTTCTTCTTTCTCACCGGAAGAGCTCTCTGATCAAAGCATACCTTCTATCTCTCTTTTTCCTCTTTTCTTCTCTCTCTCTGGGAGTGAGTTGAGGACAATCATAGCTATAGTGACCGGGCTTGTTGCATGTATAATAAATATCTCCTCTGTCTGCTTTAGGACTACTATCTTCTCGCCCGATTGGTGACTTATGCTTCCTCGTCGATCCTTTTTCTTATCATTGTCTGAACTCTTTTCTTCTTTATTTTATCTCGTAGTTCTTTCGACTGATCTGTCTCTCTTGTTTCTTTTGTACTTCATTTTCAGCCTTTCATATCTTTTTAACAAGAGTCATTTCCTCATTAATAGACAAATCGGATGCCTTGGAGATCTTTTCGATTCATCTTGATGAACAAATGCTACAGATCTTTCCGGATGTTGAAGATTCTGCTTCATCTTCTTCATCTTCGATTTGGATGTCATATTCTAATGCCTTCGAGATGAGAAAATAAAGTGTGATGTGAAATTGAAGATAGATTCTCGAGTAGCTTTCAAAATATTAGCTTTCTCTCTCCATCTTTTGCTTAATGACCTCAACACTTTATTGTTGATTTCTTTCTCTGTATAGGTTTTACCCAAATCATTTGTCTTGTTCGGTAGATTAGTCACCTAACATCCAGTTGATCAATGATTCTCCTTCTTTCATCTTGAAAGTGTCAAAAACATGTAGAACGGATTGCAATTTGTTTTCTTTGACTGATCCGATCCTTCACAGATTCCAGCAAGAGTTTCCCACATTTCCTTGGCGCCTTGCATCTTTTTACCTTTTCAATCCAATCCTTACTCAATGTTTCAATGATCTCTGTTCTAGTAACTTGATCCAGTTATGAATCTTTCTTTCATCACTTGTGAGTTCTCGAGCTTTTCTTTTCTTGCCTCACTCTTGTTTGGTGATTCGAGTGCCATTCTTTGGTGCCTCCATGATAAAATTTAATAGTTCCTTCTTCAAGAACCTCCTCCATCCTATCATGGATAGCCTTGAGATGATTTTCCATTCTGAATTTCCAATAGTCATATTCTTCAATTGAAAATTCAAGTAGACTTCTGGATTTCTTGTTCTTGCTGAAGACATGATGAGATAGGAAAACAAAACACTCCACAATCTTGTTAGTAGCACATTTAGTAAAAATAAAGAAGATGAAGATAATCAAGAACAAATTTCAGAATCTTGATTAAGACCTAAAATCAATATCGTAACTGACTTAACACCGCTCTGATACCACTTGTAGGTCCCACTTAGTTGAGTATCTTAGGGAAAACTTGAATTAACCTTCTAGAAAAATCTAGAAGAGGGGGTTGAATAGATTTTTAGATTTTTGCAAATCCTTTAATATTATTCAAAAACACTCAAGTAACACAATGAATTTAATTTTAAACTTAACTTGATCAAGATAAAAAACAACTTTCGATATTTTAGTTTTAACTTTGATTACGAAATTCTTCTTTGAATAATAAAGCTGAAATTGAAATTGTGAGAAAAGTAAAGTAAAGCAATAAAGAACACGGATTTTATAGTGGTTCGGATTATGAATAATCCTACATCCACTCTCCTTCTCCAACTTGAAGAAGGGACGACTTACTACTTACTTACTTACAATCGACTTACAACTTATAACTTACAAATTTCTCCAAATCTTCAAAACTCTTAACTTTTTCTCTTGAATCTAACTATTACGGTGAGTAGTGGATTTTGAAGATTACAGTAAAGTGTTCTATAAACACTTAGAACTTTTGAAAACTCCTTTGAAAAATTTGTGACTTGATTGTGATAGAAATCATGTAGTGAATAATGTGTAAATCAAATTTGCATAAGTGTTGACAAAAATAAGAACTAGACCTATTTATAAGTCTGAAAAGACAGGTTAGTTAGTTTGTTAGTCGGGCCTAACAAACTCGAAAACTCGCTTCAACAAACTTAATCTTGAAAATTGCTTTGCTCCTCGGCTGATTTTACTCTACTCGTCTGCCGGTGACTTGGTGAAGACTTGTCTTTCTTATTCTACTTAGCTTGTCTTGACCTCGTCGAGCTCTTCATAATCGTCTCCTGGATGACTAGACTAGAGCTTATTTCCGGATGACTGACCTGCACCTCCTAGTCTTGGTGACTAGTTGAATCATTGACCTCGTCCGATCGGCTTAGTACCGGACTCGATCTTAATTTGTTCTTCACGGTCATCTGTTCATCTGTGTTGATCTTTTAACTCATCAAAACCTTCCTTGATCTAACACTGTCAAATTTATTGTCCTTGCAGTCCTTGAATGACAATAGTATATGATACAATGTTAGGACTAACACCATTATCTCTCATCATGTGTATAAACGAGAGTGCTTCGATAATACGTCGAGCTTTGCACAACCCTTCCAACATTATATTGCAAGTCATTATACTTGGAGACAATTTACTGAGCTTGCATCTCTTCAAAAAGCTTGAAGCCATCAGCGTCTCTGCCTACACGAAATAATCCTGAATCATGGTGGTATAAGAAACAACCGTATGGTCTAACCCTTTGCGAGGAATTTCAAGAAAATACGTCAAGCTTTGTTCGCATCCCTCGTTTTGCAATATCCATTCATCAAGCTACAATAGTTACAATGTCGAGGCTTAAGGCGAGATCCCACTTTCTTTGAATCAAAAACTTTTTGGGCTTTATCCATTTGTCCTCGCAAAGCGATATCCAGATATCAAGACAGTATAAGTGATGACGTCGGGTTGAACATTCAATCGCCCTATAATGTTGAAAACATCCTCGGCGTCTTTCAACAATCCTCCTTGCGGTAAGCATCCACTAAAATGCTAAAAGTAAACACACTTGGGGATATTTTTTGAGCCACCATCTTATTCAATAAATGTTTGGCCTCCTTCTATCTACAAAAATTGCCTGAGACCATGCAACATTGCACTATAAGTTACAACATTAGGGGACATGCCCTTTTCGGCCAATTTGGTGAAGACTTGGAGAGCATCATCGATCATTCGATCCTTGCATAGGTATCGATCATAATAGAGGAAATGTTGACTAAATCTCCTAAAATTAAGGAACACGTATATCATAGATTAATATTCTTTAAATTCTTTCCTTGTAAATATGATTGTACATCTTATTTAATAATACGCCACTAATCACCGAGAGATTATCGGTGATCAAATCTTTCTCTCACATGGTATCAGCCTTTGGTGCCTAAACCCTACCCTACTTTCTCCTCTCGTTGGGTGGTGTTCTCCGACGCAAACCCTCCCCTCTTTTCCCTTATCTCTCACCCTATATTTCCATGGCTACACCGGAGCCATTGTTGTCGACCACGTGCCCGTAAATTCCCTCTATCATTTGATTTTGTTGAAGCTTTCAACGACGAACTATTTGCTTTGGCAATCCCAGTCGTGGCCGCTCTCTCGGCTTCGATCTGCTATGCTTCATTGATGGGTCGTCCGTCGCCCCTTCTCGCTACGGTGGTGGACGGCGACACAACGAAGACCAATCCAGACTTCATCTCTTGGTCCATCAAGGACTCGAGGATTCGATCGGTAATTTTTTCCACCTTATCCGAGGAGGCTATGTCGGAAGTAGTTGGATGTACCACTTCTCGTTCGTGTGGCTTCCACTTGAGTCGGCTTTCTCCCACTCGTCCGTCTCTCGTGCACAACAACTTCGTGAGGAGCTTTTGTTTCTTCGTCGAGGTGATCTTTACTGTGGCAGATTTTGGCCGTAAGTTTAAATCTTTGTGTGATCAACTTGTTGCGATTGGTAAGCCCGTTGATGATACAAATAAAGGGCATTGGTTTTTACGTGGATTGGGGCCTCAATTCTCGGGTTTTTACGATACACGCATGGTCATGCGTCCGATGCACAGTTTTCGTGAGCTCTTGAACCGTACATCCCGGTTTGACATTTTCATGCGCACTATGGAGCTGTTCGGCCCGGCCTTTGTCGCGTCGCATCACCCCCTATCCAAGGGCTCGTCCTCCATAACGTGGCCCATCCACTCGTAAGCCCTATGTTCCTCGGTGCCAAATTTGTCGCGGCGAGCACTATGCCGACAAATGTCCTCGGTATCTTCGTTTGAAGTCCATTGCTCAACCCTCTGCCCGACTTGCGTAAGCTTTCAATGCTTCGTGTTCTATTTCCGATCCTACTCTGGTGGTTCGTCGATTCCGGTGCTTGACTCACATGACCGCTCAAGTGACACGTTGGACTCTGTCGAACCCTATCTTTGTACGGGTCATGTCCTCGTTGGTAATGGCAATACTCTCCCTATCTCCCATATTGGCAATCGTTCTTTATCTAGTGGTGTTAATTTGCATGATGTTTTGGTTGTCCCTACTTTGTGAAGAACCTGCTTTCTATTAGTAAACTCACCGCCGATTTACCTGTGGATGTTGTGTTTTACGATAAATTGTTTGAAATTCAGAATCGGGTGACCAAACAGGACTGCGCTAAGGGTCGTGAACGGGCCTTTATGTGTTGGATCGAGTGGATTCGGCTTTGGTTGCTCTTGTTCGTTCCTCCTCATTAAAAGCTAGTTTTACTTTATGGTATTTAAGACTGGGCATGTCCCTTTTACGTGATTTACGCTTTGAATAAATTAGGGCTTTTATCGGTTACCTCTGCTTTTACCGACCACTAAACTTTGTGAATCTTGTGAATTGGCTAAGTCCAAGCGTTTGCCTTTTATTTTGAATGAAAAGCGTGCTTCTTCCGTACTTGAATTGATTCATTGTGATTTATGGGGACCGTCGCCTGTTACTTCTTCAAGGCTATAGATTTTATCTTTGTGCTTATTGACGACTATTCACGGTTCTCTGGATTTATCCTCTTCGAGCTAAGTCCGAGTTTTATGCTATTTTTGTGAAGTTTCATGCTTTTGTATGCAATCAATTTTCCAGCAAGATTAAGATTTTTAAGTGATGGTGGTAGTGAATTTGTGAATTCACGTTTGCATTCTTTCTTTGATCTAAATGGTATTCAACACCGTCTGTCTTGTCCTTATACGCCACAACAAAATGGCGTCTTTGGCGAAAGCATCGGCATATATCTCAAATCGGGTCTTTCCATGTCATTCCATGCTCATGTCCACTGCTGTTTATTGGTTTGATGCGTTTGCTACTGCCGTATTTGTTATTAATCGGCTTCCCACACCCTTCTCTCGACAAATCACCCTTTGAGGTTCTCTTTGGTGTTGTCCCTAACTATGCAAACTTCAAACCTTTTGGGTGTCGGGTGTATCCTTTTTGCGGGATTATGCGGCTCACAAGCTCGACCTTCGTAGTCGTCCTTGTATATTTAAGGTTATAGCAGTTCTCATAAGGGTTTTCGGTGCCTCGATCTTGGCTCATCTCAGATTTTTATTTCTCGGCATGCTCGTTTTGATGAACTGTTTTTTCCATTTGTCAAGCTCTCACGGTTAGTCGTCTACGATTGGTTTGGATGTCTCTACCTTTCTTGATCCTGGAGTAGTTTTGCCCACCCCTCCGGCTCCTTCGATTCAGAAGATTCCTGCCTCTTCGTGCATCGTGCACTGTCGACTACTGCTCTGGTTTGGATTCTTCCTCCGGGGTTCTTGTATAGACTGCGGCTCCTCCACCATTGCCTGCTCAGGAACCTCCTATTGTGGCTCCTCCGCCTCCTATGGCTCCTCCGCCTCTTGCGGCTCCTCCGCCTACTTCGTCTCACCCGATGCAAACTAGGTCTAAATCTGGCATCTTTCGGCCTCGTTATCCTGTTGACTTAACCACTACCGCTCTTCTAAGTGCTTTGTCTCATTTGAGCCTCGTGGATTTAAGTCTCGCCATGAAATCTTCTCGCTTGGCTTGCTGCCATGCAAGAGGAAATTGATGCTCTTCGCTCCAACGACACTTGGGATCTTGTTCCTCGTCCATCGGTATTAATGTTGTCGGTTCATAGTGGGTGTTTGAGCGAAGTTTCATTCGATGGTTCTATTGAGCGGCACAAAGCCCGTCTGGTTGCTCAAGGTTTTACTCGAGTTCCGAGTCTGGATTTCGGCCACACATTTAGTCATGTTGTCAAATCTTCCACGGTTCGAGTTATTTTAGCTCTTTCGGTGCATAATGGTTGGTCTCTTCACCAACCGGATGTCAAGAACGCTTTTCTCAATGGGGTTCTTCGAGTCGGTCTTCATGACTCACCGGTTTTATTGATCCACGGTTTCCCGATCATGTATGTTGATTGAAGAAAGCTCTCTACGATCTTCGTCGAGGCTCCAATAGCTTGGTTTCACCGTTTTAGTTCTTTTCTTTTGGGTCTTGGTTTCCGTGCAAGCGGATCCGACTCCTCTCTATTCTAGTTTCATCGGGGTTCCTCGATCATCTACCTCTTATTCTAGATTTAATTTAAGGGACTTTTAAATAGTTTTAGCTCGTATCAAGGAGCTTTGATTTAAGAGACTTTTAGATAGTTTTGGCTCGTATCAAGGAGCATTATAGACTTATGCTCTTGTCAAGGAGTTTTGATTTTATGGACTTTAGGTAGTCTCTTCTAGCACTATATCCCCTTTTTGAACCAATTGCATTATCTTTTCCTTGAAGATAAAATAGTCTTGAATTGAGTGACCCACTAATCGATGGTACTTGCAGTACTTTGGATCCTCGGTGCGTCCAGCCTTCCTCTGGCCGTTTCATCTTAAGCAACTCAATCAGCTTTGCATCGAGCTTTGCATGTCCTTTAGAGTCAACCCTCTTTGCCCCTATCGCGAGGCATGTCATTATGTATTCTTTAGTTGAAGGCTTAACATAAATCTTATCGCGATGTTCTGAAATTGGTGGTCCTTCGACTCCACTTCCAATCATGCTTAGCTCCATATCATGAGCTCTTGTTACCAGCTCTTCGAAGGTTCTTGGTCGGATTCCTTGGAGGATATATCGGAGGCCCCACTACATTCCTTGGATGCACATCTCGATTGCGAAGTTTCTCACAGCCTATCTTTGCGGTTCAAGCTTAGATTCCTCCAACGATTAATGTAATCGATCACCGGTTCATCTTTCCAATGGCGAGTATTATTCAACTTGTTGATGTTATGACGAGTGTTACTCGAGAATGTGCCAACATTACGGTCACAACATCGTAATTCGTCCTTCCACTTTCACTAACCCTTAACCCACGTTTTGTCTTGGTCAATGTCTTGTTTTCTTTCGTAATGAAGACTTATGGCGATTCAGAAGTCATGCGTTTGAAAAGGCAAGCAAAGAGAAGTTATAAAGATCATGGAAAAGTTACATGGAAGTTACCTATTTTCAAGGGAGATGTGGAAGTTATCTTCAAGCATTAAGAGTCCAGATTTTATCTATATATACACGGCTGCTATGAAGATTGAAACTTGGAGTTGAGAGAAACACAATCTAGCATAGTCTATTGGCATAGATTATTGAGTTTATTGTATGTTTCTATCTCGATACTTCCGTTGGTGAATGTTCCGACATTTCACTCAACATTGGGTCTTTATTTGTATTAGTGATAGGTTAGATTGAATATTATCTAGTCACTATATACGTAGATCCATTCACGGTGTGGCTTATGTTTTCACCGATTGTATCACTTAACAATTATTAGTGATAATACGTCGTTTGGCGGTATAGACTTATTTATAGTCTATACGAAAATTTTGATATCCATCTTGCAAAGTGTTTAAGACTTCATTGTGTATTTACATTTCATTTATTTTTAAATGCGTGTTGTTCTCGATTGTGCTAACATTCGAGACAACATTCTCGCAAAAACACTTACCCACACCTTCACAACTTAATCATCTTGTTGTTCTCCTTGTCTTTGTAGAAGCGATTGAAATTCCTGCTCCATCCGATCCCAGCCTATCAATGGAGTTAGCTTCCATATCTATGTACCCGGTCGAAGGCGTTTCCTTTCAAGGAGCGGACGAATCTTGGCCGGGGTGATCTCCATAATTTCCGGCATTGTTGCACGTTTCAACGAAATGGGTGATTGGAGTGAATTGATGCATGTTTTAAGGGTGTATTTTAGTGCAAAAAGTGATCAAAAGTGTTAGATTTTGTGCCTAATTGTGTAGAGTATCACTACTTTACCGTAAAAGTATTACTTGTGAGATAATTGATATTTTTCATCCCGTTTATAGGTAAATCGGTGGAATTTGGCCAAACCGAGAGTACCGGCATTCTTAGGATGAAGAGACTATCAAGACGAGCGAAAACGAGGGTCGAGGTGGAGCCGGGTCGAGAAAATTCCTGGACTCGACCTGCGGTCGAGGTCCAGGCCTCGACCCGAGGGTGGCGGCCTAGAGGTGAAATTTGAAAATCAGGTGGCTCAACTCGAGGCTCGGCCCTCGAGTCGAGGATCGGGGGCAAGGAAATCCCTCGAGTCGAAGGCCGGAGCTCATTTGGAGGCTGGAGGCAAAATTGTAAAATTGTGTTAGCGACTTCAAGGCCTCGACTCGAGGGCCCCAACCTCGAGTCGAGGGATGCCCAAAATCGAAAATTTTGTATTTTAGCCCATTTGAGCGAAAAACAGAGCATATTCTTCATAGCTTCATCTATAGCGGTTATTTTATAGTTTTCTAGGCGAATTTCTCATTTCATAGCTTAATTCTCTTTGTAATTAGATTAGATTCATAGATTTTGATAGAATTTGATCATTTGTACCTTAGATTAGTGATTTGATCCATTAGTTTTTCAATTTCAAGTTGTAATTCAAGTGTGGAGAAGATTGTATTTGAAGACTACTTTGAAGATTCAAGCATTCCTATTGATTTGGATTCTATTGGTGATGTTTTTCCACTTTTCTCATTTAAATTCATTAATTGTGTTGATTAGTTTCTTAATTGCTCAATTAGATTTTTCTACCCATGGGTTTTGCTCTTTGCACCATGGGCTAATACTCTTGTTCTTGGGATAATTGAAATTGGGGATGATGTGATTGTCTTATGCTATGATTGTTGATAATTGTTGATCAATTGAGTTAGATTGCTTCCTAATTGTGATTCTCATTGTGCTTCATGCAAAGTTATCTCTTTAGATTAATGTTTGATCACCCTAGCAATAGGCGAGAGTTGAGTTAACGTGATTCGGGATTAATTGGGTTATAATTGTGTATGAATGTATGAATTGGGTGCTTCTTAATTGAGAGATTAGTTGCACTAAGGATACTCACATTAGGCATTGTGTAGTTAATGGAGTGATTAATTGCATGATGGTTTTATGCTTTCTATCTTGGTTGATTTGCAATTTGATTCAATCATAGCTTGTTGATCATTGATTCCTTGATGGATATTATCCCTAGCACCCCAATCCCCATTGAAACCAAGTTAATTGTTTTTGCATATTAGATGTTTGATAATTTGCTTGCATAGTATTTGAATTTTAATTCTTGCAATTGTCTTGTAGTTTCTAGTGCCAAAGCTGTTTTGCAACAATAGTCACCAAGAACTTATATTCCTATGGCCTCATTGCATACTTATTCCCTTGGGTTCGATATACTTGATTGGTCTTAATACCGCTTGCTCGGAATTCTACAATCAATGGGCCACGTCTTTGCTTGGATTTCCCTTGCCATCAAATTGTTGGAATTTCGAGGTTGGTAACCAGTGGCATCTTCAAACCATCAATTCTTTTCGTGTATGGCTTGGCATAAGTGAAGGATGACTTAGAACCAACGTCGAACTTGTCCTTCATTGTTTCCGTATGAGCTCCTTAAGTTGCTCCACATGGATTCCTCCATCGGCTGAAATCTGCAACTCCTTTGCGGTTGGCTCGATTTGATTGCATGATGTTTGGTTGAGGTTTCTTCGTCATTGTACCCCGCAACTTGTTTTCCCTTAGCGATACTTGCCTCATCATTTTCCACCTTATCCATTAGGCTGGAAATGCGGGAGTCTTGTTCTTGAACATGACGTGTGACTATGGCTCTAGTCAAACTGTCAAGTTGTTCCTCGGCGGTTGAGGCATTTGTCATTATGACCGGAGCTATGCTCAAGGTTGATGAAGAGTCGACGAGGAGTCGGGAGTAGAGCATGGAGAATCGTCTTCCTTGCCTTGATAATGTAGGATGGCTTGTTTGCGGTAGTGTTGATTGAAGGGTTTGCTCTGAAGAGGTCTGAGTTTGTGACCTTCTTAACATACTTCGCATAATGGCATTGGCATCGAAGTGTTTGATGAGCCGGCCCCAATCAAGTGGAGCTTGCGAGGACCCATTACGATGATCTTCAAATTTTTTGAAGGAAGAGAAGAGATGAGAGGTAGAGCGGTCCTTGCGGGCGTGCCAAATTTGTAACAACAAATTTCGTGTTAATCGGATTGAACCGATAAAATTTTGTGGACTCTCCGATTCTTCTCTTTAAAATCGGTGTTGACTTGGATGATTTGGTGAATTTGGTGGTGAAATCTTTGGGTTGATCTACTTTGAGGTTGAATTTAGGGATTTATAACATTAATCCAAGGGCTTAAGAGCCTTATCTTGGATTAAACGCTATTTACGGAGACTTTCCGGATGAGCGTTCTTGAAGATCGGATGAACACCTTTGAATCTTCAAGGGGGCCGTGATGAACACCTTTGAATCTTCAAGGAGAAACGCGTCTGATCGGAGGGTTGAACACCTTGATCTCGGATTGGACGTCGTTCTGGTTGACTTGCTTGAAGAACGTTTTTGATGCCACAAAGAACGCCTTTGAATCTTCAAGAGTGTCCTCAAGTCTGCTCGAGCTCTGGAATTGAATGCGGAATTGTGTCTCAAATAAATGAATAAATGAAGTCCCTATTTATAGTTGTAGGTTGAGATTGATTTAATGGGTTGGGCTTGGAAGCCCATCGGTCTTGACTGATTTGATTTGATTTGATTTGACTTGATTTGATTTGTTTCCATGTGGGACATACTTGATTTAACTTTCCATTTTAACGAGATTTTATATGTTATATGGTAAGTTAATTACTTTGCCACCAAGTTACGAATATTTAAATATTCGTAGGATTTAATTTAAACAAATCGTGTATATTAAATATCAATAAATTATTTAATTTGAGAATTAATTTAATTAAATTCTCATAATATAAATAATCAACTTTATTTAATATTAATATTTTTTTCACGTGTCGCCATTTAATTGGGCACAAAATTAATGTGCTTACAATCACGATTGATACTCTTTAACAATATAGAACATAAACTTCGATTATCACAACCGATATTATTTAGTAATATAAGTAATACCCTTGATTATTACAATTGATAACTTTTAATAAATGGATCAAGTTTCACCATAAATTCTTATTTATAATGAAGTATCTTAGTTTATATATAGAGATACATATAACTCACAACGCTATTTTGATAAAAGAGAACAATGTCTTTTTTGACAAGGAAATAAAATTCATTAATGAGGAAAGTTTGGCTCACGCCTTACATGATTTACATCCTCATGAATCAAAATAGTACACGAATCAGTACCTCTTCTATCCAAATATGTTCGGTATTGGAAGATTTACAAAAGTGTGCCAAAAATGCGCCACAGTGTTAGCCTCACGCTTAACAAAACAAAAAGTATGTCCACCAACTTGGCTAGCAAGTCGTCGATTTCCGAAATTTGAGCCATAACATAAGGCTCTTCTTTGACTTCACCATTAATCGTCTTGATGAGGGATTCTCGAGTCTAACTCTAAATTAAGATCATAAAGTCCACACTCACTGCGATTCTAATTCCAAAAGCAGTGCCATGGCTTCAATGAGGGTTGAACTACCTCCACCCCGCTGCCTTCGCGTTCCCATTGTCATTACCTCGCCTCGATCGTTTCTAATCACAAAGCCCAGCCCACTATGTCATCCGAGAAAACGGCCGCGTCGGAGTTGAGTTTAAGTTTACCAAAGGTGGGGCTGTCCATCGCGCAAGAGGCCCCCTCGCGGTGAGCGTGCCGTCCTCCTATCAAGCCTCTCCATTCTTCGATCGAACGCCATGCCCGAGAAAAGGTATCATGCGGTGTGCTTCATCATCTTCAAAAATGACTGCGTTTCAATGCTTCCAAATCTGCCACGAGATGATACAAAGTAACATTTGGGCCTCCATGGGAGCGCAACAAGCAGGTCACCAAGTATTGATTTTGCCGATCTCTGCGGCTGAAATTGAATCAGTAAAGGGCTTCTTCCCAGGACATGTACTGCAAAGGACAGCAGAAGAGGCGGTGAGAAATCGGTCTCGCTTCCTCTCCACAGATCGAGCATGTCGGATCCACTTGGATTCCCCTTCGCAAAAGGTTGAGTTTAGTCGGGAGTTTGTCCATGCACACCCTCCATATAAAATGGCTCACTTTTGGCGCCACTCTACATCGCCAAATCTTTTTCCAGAGATCGTCCCTTGCGCTAGCTAAGGCTAAAATTCTCCCACATTTCGAGAACTTCTCCACCGCTACCTTGTAGGCTGATTTTACCTAAAAAAGCCCCTATTTTGATTCTGCCCAAATTGTTGTGTCCTGCACATTTTGATTTATTAGAGGGATTTGTAGAATTTTCTTGACATCACTCGGCACAAAGCATTCATTAAGTGTATCCAGCTTCCACTCCCGATCTCCCGGTCAATGAAATTTGCAACATAGGTCATGGATTCATCTCGGTCCCGTTTGGCTTCGTGTTTTGTGATGTGTCTAGTTCCGATCCAGTGAGCCTCATAACGGTGGACCTTGTTCCCATTACCAATGCACCAAGTTATTCCCGCTTCAACCAACGCCCTAGTATTGACAAGGCTCCTCCAAAGATAGCTTGGTTGATACCGAGGACGGCTCCCTCGATGTTTATGCGAGGGAAGTACCGAGCCTTGAGAATTTGCGCCACCAACGTGTCGGGATTTTTGAGATCTTCAAATATTGCTTTGCCACCATAGCCAAATTGAAGAAGAAAATTTCTCGAAACCCAATCCCCCTCCCTTTTTGTCAGAGATTTTTTCCCAGCTAGACCAATGAACCTTTCGATCTCCCTTCGACGCTCCCCAAAGAAGCGGGTGAAAACCTTTTCAATGTCCTCACAAAGGGAGTGCGAAACAAAAAACAGCTCATAACATAGGTTGGGATGGCTTGAATAGCAGATTTTATAAGAATCTCCCTCCCTGCCTTGGTAAGACTTCTTTCCTTCCACCCCTTAAGACGTTGCAACACCCGTTCTGTCACCACCAAACACTTGTCTCTTTGATCTCCCGATAAGCGTTGGAAGCCCCGGATATTTGGAATATCCTTCCACTGTTCTCGCACCAAACCTGTCTGCCTCTATCATTTTTTGTATTCTCATAAATGTTCCCACTAGCAAAAAGCTCCAATTTATCCATGTTAACCTTTTCACCCGAGGCTCCTTCATATATAGCAATAATCCCTTTCACCACATTAACTTCCTCTAAGGTCAATTTGAAAAAGAATGATGTCGTCGGCGAAGAAGAGATGCAAAATTGGTGGGGCATTTCTCACGATCCTAACACTGTGAGACTTCCCTGCTTTCGGCTACGAATAAGAGCTGAAAAACCCTCTGCACACAAGAGAAAGAGATAGGGGAGAGAGGGTCTCCTGTCGGAGTCCTCTGCGAGGGAGAAGGAGTGCGTCGGGTTGACCGTTAAGCAAAATATAGTATTTAATGTAGGTAACACATCTCATAATCAAGTCAATCCAGAGCAATCAAAACCCAACTTTAAACACATGGCATGCAAGAAATTCCACTCAACTCTATCGTAGGCTTTTGACATATCAAGCTTAAGGGTCAAATTACCATGTTTACCAGTTTTCTTCTTTTTCATAAAATGGAACACTTCGAAAGCAATCATAGCATTATCGACTATTGATCTACCGGGTATAAAGGCACTTTGTGTGGGGGATATAATCGGAGTTCGGGATATGTTTTATTCTATTGGTAATGGCTTTGGAAGTAACTCTGAGAATAACGTTGCACAAACTAATGGGTCTAAAGTCTTTCGGGATCTCGGGGATTTCACTTTTGGGATAAGGACAATATAAGCGAGGTTAAGAGGAGGGGTTCATGCCATTGTTAAGGATCTCTAAGCAAGTATGAACAAACGAAGACTCAATAATATTCTAGAATTTTTGAAAGAATAAAGGACGCATACCATCCGGCCCGAAGACTTTGTTGGGTGCATTTGCATGAGTGCCCATTTAATATTTTTTCCTTTGTGTAAGGTGCGTGAGTGTCTCATTCATGTCGTCCATCACCTTTGCTACAATCAATCCGTAACCCGTGCATATCATTTATCCCATCCGATGAGAAGAGTTCCTTGAAAAAACTATTGAGTACCCCGCAATTTCCTCCTCATCGTCCACCCAAATGCCATCTTTATTTTTAATCTTAATGATTGAGTTTCTCTGCCTTCTATTTGAGGCTTTGTGGTGGAAGAAAGGTGTATTCCTAATAAATCTCTTCCTCCTTAAACAAATTATCCAACCTATTCTCTGCCTCTTTCGGTCTCTAGAGATTTGTTTCATTCATTTCCCCCTTTTGTAGGTCCTTGATACCCAAACACTCGTCTTCAATCTTTTGTTTCAGTCACCAAAAGTTTTGTTACCCAAAACATCCAGAGCCATCCCACAATTAGTTGTTCTATTGCCAAAGTGTCTTGCCGAGGTGTCGGGTCCCCAACTTCTCTTCACAATGTCTTCGCACTCTTTACTTTCTAACCAAAGTTTCTCAAATCAGATAATTTTTTTCCTTCTCAAGGCTTCTTTGGTTTGTGTCTTCAAATAATTTCCATGAATGACTAAATGAGCATGGTCGATTTCAATCTTGATCATAGTAAATAGGGTGGTGCGGAAACATAACTCTCCATGATGAATTGGCCCATGCTCGATCAAGTCTACACTGTATATTTACCGCCCCACCTCTTGCGTTTGTCCATGTGAATTTGTAACCACGAAAACCCAGGTCTTGAAGGCGAAGGTCCATCATTGTTCTTCTATAGGTGTCCATGCTCTTGGTAAATCTCAAGTTGCCCCCTTTCTTCTCCGTTGACCGGATGATCTCGTTGAAATCTCCAACACACAACCATGGGGTGTTCATATCTGGTTCAATTTTTCGGAGAAGTCCCAGATTTTGCCTTTCTCGTGGTTGATCGGGAAACCATAAATACCGAAAGATGCCAAGTTTTCCCCCTTCCATCACTCTTGATCAAACCGATATATGGTTAGAAGAGAAGGACACTAGAGAAACATCAACATCATTGTTCTACAAAGATACACAACCCGCCACTACTAGTATTTCCCGACCCACAACAGATCCACTGGGAAGCAATTTGGATATTTGAGGGAGCGAGTATTCACTTTTTGATGTGATAGCATTTTTGTTTCCATGAGGAAGACTATACTCGGATCTTCCTCACGTAGGATCTTCTTTAACACCCCGATTGTCGCTCGGTTCCCAAGCCCGCGGCAGTGCCGGGATAAGAGAATCATTGGTATCGGTGGGGCTATGTCACACCCGCCACCGTTGTCTCATTTCCTCTGTTTTGCCTTTTTCACTCGTGGTAGTTGAGTATGATCCTGATCCTCTTTCCTTTTCCTAGCAATTTGTGGCCATCTTGTGTTGACCACCACCTCCTTCTTGACTTCTCTTAATCTCAGCTTGGGGAGCTTTTGCGAATCGAGGCCACTCTACCATCCCGAATTGGTGGATTAGACAAGGAGAGTGTTGGATAGTTTGGCTGATTCTGTGAATTTGAGGCTTCGAGATAAGGATTTGGTGTGGGGATGTATTGGGTTGGGTGTGGTGTTTGTTGGGCATTATGCTTTTTATTTCCCGAGTTGTGGGTCCTACGGTAAAGGTTTACGGGGGTGCAATACTCTCTGTGGGTGTATTTGGCTCTTTCCGGGGTGTAGGAATTGAGGGGTTCATCTCGGTGATGGTAATGGTGTGGGGTGCACGTGTTAAGGGTATTGTTGGTTTATTAATGATGGGGGTCATAGGTGTGAGTTGGCAAAGCGTTGCTAATTACATTGTTGGGGTATAGTCATACGCTGAGCTTTGTGGGGCAATCGAGTAGTTGAGGTTTGTTTAATGGCATTGAAGGTGGAAAGGTAGGTGAGGAGTTTATCGTGTTACGCCTTGATGGCAACTTTCCCAAATTCTTTAAAATTACTCCATTTCTCGACTTTCAACTCAATTTACGTAAACTCGACCTCACAAGATCGTCTCTGTTGTGTCCACTATTTTCAACCAGCGTATTCTTGCCTTTTTCCCCCTTTGATACCATAACATTCCTAAGTTTTTCTTCTAAGTCCCTTACCGCCCCAAGTTTCTCTCTCCCGAGTTCTCCCCGGTCACCGCTGTCCTCTCCTTTATCCTCCTTAGCAAGCGAGTTTTTGAATTTCTCAAATAGAGCTCTTCTCGGTTGTGAGGCTTGTTCACCCTTTTGTTCAATTGTGTCAACCACTTTGCTCTCATCCATTCCCCATATGGTAGTTTATCCTCGGTCACTCTCTAATCTCATTTGACTCCTCCGAGATCACATTCCCTTCGCATATGACCCAAGGTGCCGCACACGGCGTAACGATGGCAATCTCTCATATTTGAAGGGTATCCACACGATATTTTTGTTTCCCACATCAAGTGTCATATCTTTTTCAGAGGTTTTCTAATATCCACTTTGACTTTTACCCGAATGCATCTAGCCATGCCTACCAAAGTTGTTTTATCAATATCTAGTACCTCCCCACAAAGCTTAGCAATTGCTAAAACCACCCGTGCAGATCTAGCCTCCGCCGGTAAGTCGTACGCTCGTAGCCATAGGTTTGTGGAGTCAAACTGGACTGGGAAGGTTCCCCCATCTTTAGTTCATTAAGCAACAAGCAGGTTTTTTTCGAAGAGCCAAGGTTCCTTATCCAAAATCTCCCTCATATCCGTCACGGAGTTGAATTGAAAGGTGAAGAGGTTTACCCCTACCTTTCTTGCCGTAAACCCTCGAGGGACGACGCTCTTTTCATAGCTTCAAGGAAACCATACGCATTGAAGGATTTTCCAGATAAAACCTTTCCCCGCTGACATATTTTTGGGCGATTGGTCCTCCGATATCGGTCAAGGCGATGTAACGTCCCCGATTCCATACTCCCTACAAGACCCCCGCAGGGACGAGATATGCACAGTGGTTCCGTCAATGGTCAATGCGCGAGGTCACGAAGCGGCACAACTTGAGAAAACAAACACACAAAGACAAACAAACAAATATAAAGAGGAAAAGAAACACACACGACAAACACACACCGACTCGCCGCAGTGGCTACGGGACTAGAGAGAAAGGAGACGAGAGAAAAGGGGAAAACGGAGGGGAACGGGAGGGAGCTCAAAGAAAGAGGAAATAGGGAGAAAAATGGAAGGGCAAATGGAAACCACCGAGTCCACACCGTAAAGACACTCGCACTCCACCGGAAGGGTAACTTGAAATCTCAAGCGGAGGAGAAAGAAAACCCTAAACGAGAGGGACCTGAATACCACGGTTATAGTTGTTGAAGTTTTACGCTCATCTCTCAACTTTTGCATGGTTTTAAAAAGAGAACAATGTCTTACTTGCACAAGCGAAGTTTAAAAGAGAACAACTAGTTTATACATCAATATTATGAAATGAAACATAACATAGGTATATAAAAAATAAAAAATTCGACACTACAAAAATACCTATTTAACGAGGGGACCTAGTGAGGGTTCGAAAACCCTCGTGATTTAACGAGGGGAAGGCGAGGAAAACATTTACCGATGGCTTTAACGAGGGTTCGAACCCCTCGCGAAATACCGACGGATTTAACGAGGGCGTGAGCCCTCGCTAATTACCGAGTGCGGGCCCTCGCCAATACTTAAATTTAACGAGGGCAGGTGCCCCTCGGTAGGGCCCTCGCCAATTTCAATATATATACCCTCGCATCCCCTTTCTCCTCCCTCCCCACCTTTCGCGTTTTTGCCCTCACTGTTTAGCGTCCTTGCCGCCCATGCTTCTTAGGAAAATTGGCGTTAATTCTTGTCGGGCTTTGTACTACGCATTCCCGTGGACGTTTCTACGGTAAATTTTTAAGATTTAATCGGTTATTTTTGTTGTTATTTTAATGGATAAATTTTGTATTTTTAATTTTTCATATGCATGTATTTGTGTAACTTTGTTGTTATAGTTGGTGATTTATTAATTATTTAGTGTTAATTTGTATCATTGTTATGTGTATTTTAATTATTTAGGAAAATTATTAGTATATGATTATATATAATTATTTAGAGTTAATTAATTAGTAATTATGCAATTATATAATTTTGTTGTTATAGTTGGTGATTTATTAATTATTTAGTGTTAATTTTTATAATTGTTATGTGTATTTTGATTATTAGTAATTATTTAGAAAAATTAGTAGTATAAGATTATTATATAATTATTTAGTGTTAATTAATTAGTAATTATGCAATTATATAATTTTGATTATTAATATTATTATAATTTTAATTTAATTGCTATAATTTATATATTTGTAGGTGTGTACGTTTATTGAAAAAGATTCGATCCATGAGTATAATTTCATAGCCACCACTATCACCGTAAGTATTCTTTTTGTAACTAATTATTATTTAAATATGGTTTTAATTTAATTATAATAATTATTTGATTTAAAATTATTTTGCATACATGATATAATAATAATTTATATATATGGTGATCGATGTTCGATCAAATTTTGTATGATAGTTCAATTATAATATTAATTTTAAAAATCGAATCGATGTTCGATTCAAGTTGATGTTGGAGTTGAGGGTTGATGAATTGTTTGGTATTGTTTGTCAGAGAATGTGCTCCGACTTGATTAATTTTAATTAAGTTGGAAATGGATGCACTAGGAACTTGATATATTAATCGGGGAATACGATAAAATAAGACAAAACTCTGAAATTTTTAGAAAATATATATATTAATATTAGGAAAAATATATTTACCGAAAGAATTAATTATGATTTAATTAAATTTTAAATTTTCATTAATCGACAGATTGATATGAATTATTCAAGGGTCCAAGAACAATTAATGGCATGATATCTCCCGAATTTCTTAGTGGAATCGAATCGTTTATAGAATTCACTACTAGTAACCCGGATTGGATGAGTGGAGGAAAGATTAGGTGTCCTTGTTCGAAATTCAAATGTAGGAACCAGAGTTTTAGAGAACCCATTGACGTGAAATCACATTTATTTAGGCATGAGTTTATGTCTAATTATCACAATTGGATTTTACACGGTGAGCAAAAATGGAATCATATACCACACCGAAACTATGATCAACCGGCGTCGACTTCATATAGAGTTGACGATATCGCAGATCTAGCTCGTACCACAATATGATGATGGACTTAACTTTTGGTCTTAATATTAGTTTCCAAAATGTGGAAGAAGAGCCTCTTAGTGAGGAACCTCCTAATCAAAGATGTCGCACATTTTTTTGACATGCTTCGTGCAA
Organism: Paraleonurus japonicus; assembly: GCA_030762865.1. Lineage (NCBI taxonomy): Eukaryota > Viridiplantae > Streptophyta > Magnoliopsida > Lamiales > Lamiaceae > Paraleonurus > Paraleonurus japonicus. The sequence continues at coordinate 44,267,550 of CM061056.1, forward strand.
TGGATTAGGATCCGTATCTCGGTTGTGAGTCTCATTCTCGCTTGTCATTCAATGCCCGTCTTTTAAATATTAAAACCGAGAACAGATCGTCTAAAAGGGGTTATAATCAAATAGTTGACTTGATTAGTGAGATTTGCCCTCCGTAACATCTCGTGCCTAAGAAATTTTCCGATACTAAACGGTTGATGGGTGGGATGGGTCTTCCGTAGAGAGGATTGATTGTTGTGCAAATAATTGTATGATGTATTGGGGTGCGAGACAGGGAACTTAATTCTTGTAAGGTTTGTGGCCGGTCACGATTCAAACTCGCAAGACGTGGTGTGGATGGTCGATGGAAAAAGAACAGTCCTTTCAAAGAGATGTTCTATTTTCCTATCATTCCTCGATTGCAAAGATCGTATCAGTCCAATACTACCGCTAAGGATATGATATGACATGATAGTTGCTATAATGATGAGTCGGTGTTATGCGTCACCCCGCAAATTCGTTGGCTTGGAAACACTGGACTATTCATATCCCGAATTTGCACTGAAATACGGAATGTGAGGCCCACAACAAAAGATTAGATGGTGGCCGGAGGAAGAAAAGTATTTTTGGGATTTGCCATATTGGAGTACCCTCTTGATCCAAAGATAATTTGGATGTGATGCACATTGAAAAATATGTGTTTGATAATTTGTTTTACACAGTTGATGAATGTGGAAGGGAAAATAAAAGACACAAATAAGTCTAGGGATGAACTTAATGAATATTGTCGTCGTCCCTCTCTAGAGAAATGTCAACGCACAGAAAGTATCCCAAAGCTTGTTATTCACTTGATAAGAGTCAAAAGGATGATCTCGTGCAGATGGGTAATCGAGTTGATGTTTCCCGATGACTATGTGTCTAACTTGTCTCGATGTGTAGACTGGAGCAAATTGAAGATGTTTGGGATGAAGAGTCATGATTGCCATGTGTTTATGCAGAGACTACTCCCGATTGCTTTTCGTGAAACTCTGCCGCCGAATGTGTGGAAAGCAATCACCGAACTTAGTTTGTTCTTTAGGGAGTTAACTTCTACATCCATTACATGAGAATATAGCTCGATTGGAAGCAGATATTCCAGTTATATTGTGTAAGCTGGAACGTATCTTTCCGCCTAGCCTTCTTCAATTCGATGGAGCATTTGTCTGTGCACCTTGCATACGAAGCAAGGATAGCTGGTCTGTGCGGTATAGATGGATGTATCCATTTGAGAGGTAATTTATAACTCTAAATTATTTGATTACCTAGAACGGTTATATATATAACACTTGGTTCATTTAATTAGGTATCTTCACAATTTAAAGCTCGGTGTTGGTAACAAGGCGCATGTTGAAGCATCGATTGCAAATGCGTATTTAACGAAAAAGACCTCAATATTTTGTTCCCTCTATTTTGGCGATCACGTTCGACGAGGCGGCACAATGTACCTCGTAATTACGATGGTCGTGTCGAGGTACCCCAAGTAGCGAAAGGTACTTTATCCATATTTATACCTCTGGTCGACATCTTGGAAAGATGAACAAAAGATGGATTGTAGATGAGGAGAAAAACACGGCTCATATGTACGTGTTGCATCAATTGTCCCGAGTTGCAACCATATATCGGGTAAGTTTATAACGCTCAACTTTTGTTAATTATAATGTTAATCAGATATTAAATAATCAAATCCCCTTTTGTAGTATGTTTTTCGAGCAATTGCAAAAATTCCAACCGGGACTCTCGAGGGTTGAACAAGATGATAGACTACAAGAGGAGTTTGCATCGTGGTTTGAACAACTTGTAAGGATAAACAATATTCAAAATCGGTGGATACGATCTTTCTAGCGGTCCTTCGAGTTATGTCACCACATACCCTCGATATTACGTGAATGGTTACAAATTTCACACACGAATCTTATGGCTCATCCAAATCTACTTCAAATTGTGGAGTTTGTATCAAGGGTAAAAATTATGATGCAGATGAGAATGATTTCTACGGGATCCTCGAGTAAGTAGTGCAATTAGAGTACCCGGACGTATTGAGAAAAATATTATTCTGCTCAAGTGTGAGTGGTTTGATCCATCTATGCCAAATGGAACAAGAGTACATCCTCATTACAAACTTGTGGACGTTAATCAAAGGGGAAGATACGGCCGCTACGATCCTTTTGTGTTAGCAAGTCAAGCCACTCAAGTTTACTATTGCAAGTACTCGGGAAAGCGTAGACATGAATGGTTGGTCGCTTGCAAAATCAAACCGAGATCCTTGGTCGAAACCGTACAACGAATGAACAAGAGCTTCCCCTTTCAAGACGACCTTGAGTCCCAAATTAATGTTTTGTAAACGGATGATGATCCAATCATAGTGACAGATGTCAACGGTGCACTAATTGATATTAAGACTCGGTATGAATATTGAATATATAGTGTAATAATTATTTATTATTGAGTAATGTAATAATTATGTGTGTTTCATTTGCATGTTATATATATGATGAATTATTTATTATTGAATAGTGTAATAATGTGGTTTTATTTAATTATTGTTACGTATGAGCGGACCGTCTGGATCGAGGGGACCATCTCGGGTCCGGGGAGCAGTGGTCGAGCGGACCGTCCGGGGTCCGTGGGTCGACATGCTAGGTACCGGTACCGGTACCGATTATTCAGCAGGATGAAGAGGACGAGGCCGTCGGCCCCGAGGCTTATGAGGACCATCCACCTCCAGCCTCCAACTCATGTGGGGAGATCCATGATATATGGATCTACAGGGCACGTAATGTGAATAATAAACTGTGTCATATTTATATGTCTATTAATTTCGCGTGTTTATTCCCTTTTTGCAGGTTGATGCCATCGAATACAAGATATCCAAGACTATTCGAGATTATGTATCGACATATGGAGCTCGGTGCATTCACTTTTCGAATGATTTCTCCCGAGAGGTCACAGACGTCATCGGGATTCATTTCTGTACATTATATTTTGTTATTCGCTATTTAATTTTGATTAATTTATAAACTTTAACGCTTATTGAGTACAATAATATTTTGTTTTGCAGAGAGTAACTAGGTGGGACTCGCTGCTACGAACTCAACGGAGGTGTATGAGCTGTTCGTTCGTAGGGCGCAGAAAGATACACCGATATGCCGAACAACGTGAAAATATTGTGGGTCACCAAGAACCAGAGGCCTGGATGGGATGAAGCCGTTTTCAATGCACCGCTTGATTATTGGGATAAAGAAGAGGTGAAGTCAAAGAGCAAGCGGTAGGAGGAATCGGATGTCGGAGCTCGAGGCCCGGCACTGCACTCCGCCATAGGGGTGGATCTCGTGGATCAGCCGAGTATGCATATGACTTTGTAAGTAATTTTTTAATGCTAGTTCAATATTTTAATTAAACACATTGTTCTAATTAAATAAATACAGGAGAGGAAGCATGGACGGCCCGCCACCGACCGGGACATAGTACAAAGATTACCACAACCGTGGTGAAGGGAGTACACCTACGGGGCTATTAGTGACACACTTGTATTAGAAAGATTTGCGATATTGGAAGCAACCAATTTTTGCTTTCCATGTTGTGCCGTAATATTATTCTCGACCTCGTCCACCTCTTCCCCTATAAGAGAAAGATCCTCGGCCTCTCGGCCTGCATATCTCGCAAAATTCATACCGTATATTCACGAGTTAAATAATCGGGAGAGAATTTTCTTCTCCTTTTTATAAATAATTTCAAAATCAAATGGGGCTAAATGAGCTCGCCATCTAGCAAACATTTGCTTGGAGACATCATGTTTAAAATCTTTATTAAACATGTGTTTTGCTACTTTACAATCAGTTTTAATAACAAATTTCGATTGTATAAATCATCCTAAATTTTAAAACACATTTTACTATAGCTAGAATTTCTTTTGCTACAAGTAGCATAATTTTTCTCGACTATTATTCCATTTGCCGTAATAAAATCTAATTAAATATTCCTTTTTATCATTATCAATTTGTTTCAAAATATCTCCATAACCAATATTTGAGGCATCTGTTTCAATTATCTTATCCCATTTGGGATTAGCAATAGATAAACAAGATCAATATTTTACCTTTTCCTTAATCCTTTTAACAAGATTGGTATGATCATTATTCCAAGGCTTAGGATTCTTTTAATCTATCATATAATATAGCAAGATCACCGCAAGATCCTTATAATAAGGAGAGATATAATTCAAGCTTTCTAGAAATCTCTCGTAATTAAGTTTTATCCGTGATATCATCGGGGAATTTAGAAGCAAATTCGATACTTCTATTGATAGGAATAATATTACCTTTTTCAATAATATAACCTAAAAATTTAATCTTAGTTTGGAATAAAAGCATTTTTGGTTTAGATATAACCAAGTCATTACGAATAACAACCTTTTTAAAAATTTCTAAATGTTTAAAGTGAATTTTAATATTTTTTGAAAATATCAATATGTCATCAATGTAAACAATTATAAATTCACTATAAGGCATAAAAACATCATTCATAATCTTCTCAAACTCGGAAGGAGCATTTTTAATTCGAATGGCATTACATTCCATTCATAATGTCCAAAAGGAACATTAAAGGCAATTTTATATCTATCAGTGATCAATTTGAATTTGCCAAAATTCAGATTTTAAATCAAATTTAGAAAATATAATGTAATCATATAATCATGGCCAAGAAGATCCTTTTTATTAGGAATAGGATGTCTTATCCATTTTAAGACTTTATTAAGAGGATTATAATTTATAACCAATCTAGGTACACCTCTTTCTTGTTCGTAATGTTTATTAACATAAAAGCCGTACAAGACCACGGTGATTGCGAAGTAGCAATAATATTTTTTTTTCTAATAGAGATTTAATCTCTTTTTGCATAATTCCATATATTCGTAATTCATTTGACAAGGTCTTGCTTTTAGTAGGAATTTTATCCTCTGTAAAATTATCTTCATATGGTAACGAAACAATATGTTTCTTTCTATTCCAAAAGCATTTGGAAGATCGTTACAAATTTCTAAACTCATCCGATTATGAATTAGTTAAATTTTATCATGTAATCTCGGATTTTTCAAATTATCGTCGATGGATAAAATAGTGATTTCATATTTTAAGAAATTTAATTGATTTTCTTTTATTTTAATATTGTCAAACATATTATGTAAAATTTTTTGAAAAGGGTTTGTCAATAAATTTAAGAACTATTGGCTTATCATCAAAAGTTCCAATGATACCATTGTGATCAACTTTTATTAAAGGATATATTTTTTGAATAAAAGGAGATCCAAGTATAACTTGATTAGAAATATTTTTTCAAGCAAAAACTTGTTGAAATACATTTTTTATCTACACAAACATATGCTTTTGGTAATTTAAACTCTATATCAAGTTTTTCACCACCAAAGCATGAGATAAAGTATGTGTAGTTTTTTCAAAATATCTAGTAGGGATTAACCCTTCCCGTATAACATTTAGATCTGCGCACCACTATCAATAAGTGCAATAAATTCTTTAGAATAATAATTATCAATTAAAAGAGTAATTTTAATATACCATTTTTGAGAGATAAATATATCTATCTTATTAAGAAAATTATTATTAATTTTATTTTTATTTTCAGGAACAATTATTTTTCCTTTATCTTCAAGTTTTTCTAATCTTTTTCTAAAACAACATTATTTTGTTTAAGAAATTTAATTTCTCTTTTAAGATTTTCTACTTCAATGCTTAAATCATTTAAGGAAGTAGGGGTTTTAACCTCTTGTTTTTCCTTTAACATTTGAAAAACTTTACTCATGAAATAAGGTTCATCAAACCCGTGTATTATAACTTTTATCAATTATATAAGTATTTTTAATATTATTAGAAGTAGTTGGAGTTTCATCCAAATGATCTATAATTTGAGATTTTAGCTTAGGATCTTTTATTGATCTTAATAATTCCATAGTATTACTATGATCTAAAACATTAATTTCCAAATTTTTCATTTGGGATAGAAGTCTATAAACTTCATCATTCGACAATTACACTTATCGTCAAGTATTGCTTTCTCAATTTTCTCAATCGGATATTACCGACTCTTGTTCTAAGGTTTTAACCTTTTCATTTTCAGATATTTCGAATTTCTTGAATATAATTCAAGATTTGATTCTGATTCGATTGATCGATTCATCGATTTTAATAAGACTTTGTATAACATGTCTTTGTGTTTTCATCAATCGAAGATTATTAATCTTCTTCTTTAACCCAACAATTTCGAGCATAATGTCCAACTTTCGACATTTATGACAAACAATCAATTTTTTCTTTTATTTTTTCTCTTCTTCTCTTTTTGTTTTCGAAGAGAATGTCTTTCAATCTTCTTTTTAGAAGATTTTCTTCTTTATAAATTTTTTGAATTTCTAGTTCTTTTATCAGCTTATTTTTTTCTAGTTTTACTAGGACTAGGCATATCCATAGCAAATTGTTCACGAAATTGTCCTAATTGCTTTCTTTCGCATAATTTCTGTCTTTTAATTTGTTGGTTTAATTTTTATATAATTACATAAATTTAAACCTTCCCGAATACAAGTACGATTAATATACCATAGGTAAAATCATCATAAGGAATTTGAATATTATTATCACGCAATTTATTCCTTATTCTTTCAAAGCAAATAGATAAGGTAATCCATCAACAAATTTTGATTTCCAATGAGAGCTATTACTCTCGTGAAGTTCCATAACTCTACTAAGAAAGGTATCTTTATACCATCTAAAATCTGTGAGAGTTTTACATCTCGATTTTGTAATAAAGTGCGAATTGTCGCTATTATCGTAATATCTACCCGTGAAATGTTCTATAATATTTATTATCAAAGTATAAACAGCCGTTTTCCACATCAGCATTATTCTCATTTTTTATATTCTTAAGAATATAATCTCTATTTTCCTGGGTCAAATAATGATCCCACCAACCTTTAAGTTGGCCAAAGAAATCCCGAAACTATCATTTTAGCAATATTTTATCTCAGATTACCATTAGTTTTACAAATCGTAGAATACATCAAAGATTCTATGCATTGTATTATAAATTGTTTTTCAGAGAAACCATCAATTTTCCATTCATAGATGTTTCTACCATTATAACTATTATTGATTATATACTCCTGTTCTTCATTTAAAACATCTATAGGAGTAGGTATTCTATAATAGTAATATCTATTAGTGGGTTTATCAGCCCATTGATCAATTTTATTAATATGATCTTTGACAACCTCTTTATAATTAGGATTCGTTTCCATATTCTTTTCCAAGTCATCATTCAAAGTATTTAATGAAAATTTTGAAAATTTTTCTTCTAATAATTTTTCCAAATCGGAAATAGATTCTAATTTAAAATCTTTTATATTAGGAGGGTTGCATACTAGGAGTAGCAAATGTAGTATCAATATTCTCCATTTCTGCTTTTGATTTTTTAAATTCATAAGATTAATTACATTATCAATTCTTTTGTGGAGAGAAAGAATTTGTTCTCCTAAAACATTTAAAAATAAATTTGCATAATTATCTTTGTTGTATTAACAAATTTATATGCTTACAAGTTATTTGTAAGACATCATTTTCAAATAATTTAGAAAATGCTAGAAAATTACAAACATGTTTTTCATTTTCAATTTGAAAAGGATCGATAGGTGAAAAATCAGTATTAACAATTTGTCCACTAATTAATTTATAATTCCTTTCTAAAACAGAAATATATTGATCTACATAGGTAGACATGAACCAAGGAACAAACAATATCATTATTTTCGCTTTCTTCACATTTTTTATAAAATTGATCTTGAATACATTGTTTTTCAAAGATAACTCAAATTTTCAAAAACCAATTTCTAAAAGATTCCCACTTGGGTAATCTAAATTCATTACTAATAATCTTTCTAGCTTCGAGCTGTGGCTAAAATCAATATCAAGTAAATTTAAATCCATAAATCACGAAAACTCATTTCGTATATTGTCTCCATGTATCGGTGGTTAACACCTTTAACCATATTTTCCTTGCCAATATGCAATTCATTAATTCTTTCATTTTCTCGAATTATTGTCATCACTTAATTTAGATTTTTCTCAGTATTTGAGAAGTAGAAGCTCTAGAAGGAGTTTCAACAATATAATCAATTGGAGAAATATAAGAATGTAAAGAAGGAGATCTCAAAGATTGAGATTGTGATCTACTTTTTATTAAATTATCAAACTCGTATATTAACAGCTTCCTTCCGTAGTTTGAAAAACATTTAACAAATTTGATGAAATGGCAAAGTTGAGGATTAACCGCCCTTTCAATAATCCAATTTTCAGGGAAAACAATTTCCTCCCATTTTATAGATCTTCTAGTTATAATATTAGACCTATGAAAATTTGTTTCAATTAAAACCGTTTCATTAATGTACTTTATCCTTTATTTTACAATGAGGATTTAAAGTAAATAAAGGCTTGTAACAAATTCTATAACAAATACAAATTACTTCAGCATCCTAAAGCATAATTTGTTGGTCCCGGAGAGTTGAGATGATTAATACCTTGAGTAAGCTTTCTAGAACAAAATCTAGAAAGGGGGTTTGAATAGATTTTGTAGATTTTTCAAATCTTTCAAAACTAATTCAAAGAATCGATTAAGCACAATGATTAAGATTAACTTCTCAACTTCTTATAAGATCAAAAGCAAGGTTGAAATACTGATTTTAGTTATGATTCTAAATTAACTCTTGATAAAACCTATTGTAGAATAGACGAGAAAATTAAAGAAAGCAAGAAATAACACTGTGATTTATAGTGGTTCGGATTTTAAAATCCTACATCCACTCTCCTCCTTCAATTTGAAGAAGGGACTCTACTTATCGCTTACTTTCTCACTTTCAGCTTACAACTTACAATCGGTACAATTCTTGAATCTTCAATCTCCTAGACTCTCCTTCTAGAAATCTAGCTATTACGGTGTGTATTGGATTTTGAAGATTATGGAAAAGTGTTCTAAAACACTTAGAATTCTTTGAAACTCTCCAAACTCTTGTGAAAAGATTGTGAAATCTCGAGTAGTGAATTGTGTAAATCAAATATGCATAAGTGTTCTATATCTTCAAAAATGAAAAACCTAGACCTATATATAAGTCTGAAAGACAGGTTAGTTTGTTAGTTAGTTCTAACAAACTTGAAATCGCTATAACAAACTTAATCTTGAAAATCGCTTAAAACCTCTACTGATTCTTCCTACTCGTCTGTGACTTGGTGAAGATTAGCCTTTCTTATTCTACTCACTTATCTTGACCTCGTCCCGAGCTCTTCATATTTGTCTCCTGCAGATGATTAGACTTGAGCTTGTCTCCGGATGACTTGTCATTCCTCGTCTGGTCACCGACTTGAATTAATCGACCTAGTCATTCAGCCGTACTAGAACTTAGTCTTCGATTCTACATCATAGTCTGCTCATCTGAGCAGAATCTTTTAACTCATCAAAACAATCTTGGTCTAACAATTTCCCCTTTTTGATGAAGTTAAAACCTACAAGAAAGAGACACACTCACAGTGAAGTTAGTTTAGAGTTTATCAAGATCAATAGATAGGTATCAAAACACATTTTTCACATTACAACAGCATTTGTTCACATAAAAACTTTAGATCTTTTAGACTCCCAAAAAAAAACTTAGAAAACCAAATGAGTCTTCAAGACTTAGTTAAAATTTGAAAATATTTTTAAGTACGAGAGATAAAATTCTCAGATGACTTATTCTTAAGAAAATTTTAAGTCTTTCTTAAAACAGAAAATAAAACTTTAAGAAATTAATACACAAAAATGAATCAAACAAAGTATATTCACATTGGATTTACAAAGATTACAGATGAGAAGATAATAGAAAAGTAGAAATAAGGAAAAGAAAAATCCTGTTTCTATTAGTCTTCCCACTGGTCTTCATCACGGAATCATCACCAATTGAATACCCGACTCCTAAGGCTTTATATCCTCCTCTTGAGTGAGTCCAGATTCAGCCTCTGCCTTCTTCAAAATACCCTTTACCCAGTCTAGGTCCAGGATCCATCTGATTTCTGGCGGGGATGGCATACTCAAAAGCCGGAGAGATCGAGGTTGACGTTGAACTCTACATCGGCTTCTTCTAGCGAACGATGATAGAACTCAGCATCTACCTTCTCCATCCACTCATGCCAAGCTAAGTCTGGATCTCATTGCCGAGTTGCTCCGGGGCCCTTGAGAATATACCGAGAAGTATATCCACATACCCTCCGATTCTTGTCTTTGTACTCACCGCATATTTCCCACAAGCCGGCTTAGGAGGGGCGGATGTGTTGTGGAATGGCCTCGAACTTTCCACCGCCTTGGTCTTTGATTAACCATTTTCGCTCAAAGTGCTCCAAAGACATTGGAGTCTTTCTTCTTCCTCTGCTTCTTCTTTTCTTTCTTGCCAAAATATTCCATCTCTCTCTTAATCCTTTTGATCTGCTCTTGAGAGATTGGAATAATCAGCTTCCCTCTTACCTTTCCCTTTAGCGGCTGACCACAGGGATGATTTGGTGATCTGGGCTCGATGGCTGCTACTTCCTTTCCTTTACCCTTGGCTCCTTGATTCGGATCCTTTAAAAAGCCAAGAGCTTCTCGACCTTTCCTCCTCTTCTTTCCTCCTCTTCTCCTCATCCTCTTTCAACGCTTCCTCCAGGTTGACTCACTCCTCACTGGAGAGCAACCACTCATCGAGATTTGATCCGAGCTTCCTCCGGCTGCCTCCGGATCAGTGTGTTGGCCTTCATGCCCACTTCTTTTCTGGTCTCCTCGACCACAGTGTGAGGGCTAGTCTCTTCTTTTCTTCAGACTTTTTCCCCCTTTTTAACTTCAGCGGCCAAGTCTGAAAGTTTTGCATCCAGTGTTGCACTTGACCACAAGTCCGAGTGGTCTCTGACCCAACTCATTCACCACTAGCTGATTGTATCCCATAACCTCCTCCTTCAACGCCCTCGGCTCCTCCTCCATTGATTTCACTTTACCACCCGGCCAGAGTTAGTGACATTTATGATTTTATCGGAGACAATGTTACCTCAACTTCCTTCATGTGGCTAGCATAGTGTCGATTCTGACTTTGACCATCCTCCTCGTCTTTCTTTCCATTTTCCTTCGGAATGTAGCATTGACTTTCTTCTCGGCGAGGATAATATAGATGAGAAGGCAAAGGTGGTTGGGCTTAGGTCGAGTGTCTTCATCCTCGGTTGAGGAGTCGACGAGGAGATTATTTGTTACAGTGAAGAAGATGGGAGAGGAATAGATTGTGTTTGAATAGTTGGAAGAGAAGAGTAAGATATTATCGGGATTGGAGAGGTTTGGGTGTAGGGAGAGGTACTTGTTCGGATGAAGGTGGGGGTGGGATTTCAGGTGGTGGTGATGATGGTAGAGGTGGGATATCGGTTTGGGTTGGGATTTGGATTGTAGGGATTTGGTGTAGGCATTGGAGAGGCTGGGATACCACTGGGATACCCCTTCATCGCCTATTTGGGTGGTGGGAGATCAGCTGAGGCAAAGGCTCGTAAATGCCAGCTGAGGCATTTCTTCATTGCGTATGGAAGATAAGGAAGGAGATGTGGAAAGACTTGTACTGCCTCGGGGAATTGGGGAAAGAAACGACTTCATCGGTTGGGAGAGAGGAACCTCCGGTGACCAACCTCGTGCTATCTCGAAGGACCGGAACCTCTCTGCAGTAGCGGGGGTAGATGGATCTATCGATGTTCGGAGCTACCGAGACTTGGTGGATCCTTGAGCTCGGGGCTGCTCGTCTTGGTCTCCTCGCCCAAGGGAATTTACGCTTCCTCTTCTTCCTCTTCATCTCAAGCATCCTTGGCGGGAGCAGCAGATGAGCTTTCCCCCCTTCTTCTTTTCCGAGGCTTTCACCAGCCTCCTCTTCCTCCTCTGAAACATCCTCGGGACAACAGCAGTGCTTCGAGGTTGGACTTGAGGTGCGACCTCAGGCTCTGCTGTTCCATGTCCCTCTGTTTCGACCTCCACCGGGGCCACCTCAACTTGTTCGGCTGCTGGACCACGACCCTCTGCAGCTCGCCACCTCGAGCTCTGCTGCATCGGACTCATCATCCGAGTGGAACACCTCCCGATCTGTCATCCTTTGTGAGGATGCCCTTCGCTTTGAATATTTTTTAGTGCCTATTCTCCGATCGACCTCCCTATTCAATCCTTCAATTAAAGCGGTGATTTTATTGAAGAGACTCGATCTGTCAAGTAGGAACCCGACCCTCTGCATTTGACTTGAAAGTCAATCGCTTCTTCTCCTCACCCGAGCTTGAACAACAAAGAAATCCACCCAATTCACTTCCACACCATCCAATATGGCTCGCATCACGCACAATCTGGGTTTGGTTAACCCATCATGTGAGCTCTGCTCACCCAAAGACCGCCTTCGTAACCACCGTCATCAGCAACCTATATTTTCTTCTCAATAGGTTCTTCTTGAGATCCTGCGAGTTCCCTGTAACTAACCCTCGCCATCATATCGAAGGATTCTTCCCAACTATCCTCCTTATACGTCAATGGATTTACTCCCTCCATTGGCGTGTCGAATATCCTAGCAATGTTTTGCGGGAATAACTAAGTGTCGTCCCATCCACAGATGTATCAAACCCATCACTCGGGTATCCTCCATTCTAGCCAAAAACTCGCACCCAATAAATCCATTTGAGAGACTTCATTGAAAGAAAACCTGCGAGTTGTGAGGCTTCAAGAAGGCGAAGAATCTCTCGCAGATTCGGATCATTGGTGGTTTCAAAATCAACATACATTTCTTCTTTCAAACGGTTTTTGAAATATTCCTCATTCATTTTGAAGTAGAAATATTTGTGGAAATGTATGTGGGTTTATAAGTTTTGGTAGTTTTTGAAGAAGATGCCATTGGAAGTTTTATGAATTTGAAAAAGGGTTTGATGTAATATGCGGTGTTTTCCGAGAATGGAAAGAAAAAGTTTTAGGGAAGAAGAAGATGTATTTATAGGGGGAAGATTGGAAAGAGAAACCGCCATTTTTGAAAATATGATTTAATCTCAGCCATTTATTCAAAAAGTTTTTCGAGTATTAATCAACGGTTAAAAACAAAGATAAACGATTAGGATCCAAGCGTGAAATGCAATTGCCTTTGGAATGCGTAAATAGTTACTTTATAGATCGTTGATTTGACCGATATAGGTTACTTTATTCAGAGAAGTAAGTATATGTGACGTCGGCCATGTGATATCTTACTTCAATCAAGGTTTCTAAACAGATGGGTTTGAAAAAGCAGATCGGCTTAAAAAGATAAGTTTTAGAAAGTCATCTCGATAGAGTAACTCGTCTGATTCTCAAAACCAACAATTTATATGTAACTTTTTAGCATTTTTCAAACCGAGTTTAAACAAAACACATTGAGAATTACTTTTCTAAAACAAATTTTTAAGAAACAGATCAGGACTCGGAGTTAAGAATAAAGAAGTTTGAATAAAAGAATGAATCGTTGTTATTTATCACCTGTTCTCGCAAAGACATAAACTCAAAAGAAACCATCGAAGCTTAAGATAAATCGAGATAGGATGTAAATAGTCATCTGTTTTCTTCGAGTTCAGTGACTATTATGTCCTTATGGATTTACTCAATGTCGATAAGTAATTATCAATTCGGATAAGGTCGATATGACTAATCCTTGATTCTTGATTCCTAAAAGGAGATCAATGATATCATTACCACGATTGCCCTTTGACACATATCTAGTCGATAATTCTTTCTAGACATTAATTTAAGGAAAAGAAAATGAATAAGGAAACAAATGCACACAATTAGAAATCAGCTAAAGATGCATCAAGTAATCCTAATTCTAAACACATTTCTTTGAACCTAGACTCGGCTAATGGTTTTGTAAGAATGTCGACTTTTTGTGATTCTGCAATTTTCTCAATCCTAATGTCATTCTTTTCAACATGATCTCTAATGAAATGATGCCTAATATCTATATGCTTGCATCTAGAATGTAAAACAGGGTTGTAAGTCATTGCTATTGCACTATTACTATCACAAGAATAGGAACAATGATGTTTGAATATTATAGTCTCTAAGGCTGTTGACTAATCCGGAGAAGTTGAGAGCAACAACTTCCGGTGCCATATACTCACTTCGGTTGTGGAGGTGGCAATGTATGTCTGTTTCTTAGATAACCAAGAAATCAATTTGTTGCCTAAGAATTGACAAGTTCCGTAAGTGGATTTCCTATCAATCTTACATCCTCCAAAGTCCGAATCAATATCCTGTTAGCTCAAAGTTGTCATCAGTACCATAACCCTACTTGCAAGGTTCCTTTGAGATATCTAAGAATTTTCTTAGCAGTCTCCGAGATGAGTTTTCTTGGGATTAGTCGAATCTTGCACATACCCCAACCGCAAAGGCTATATCCGGCCTACTTGCACGGTGAGATAAAGAAGAGATCCAATCAGTCCACGATACTCAGTTGCATCGGTGGGTATCCCTTCATCTCGAATCCATTGAGAAGTTAGTTGCCATAGGTATTTTGACTTCTCTGCTAGTAGTCATTCCAAATTTCTCAATCGGATCCTTAGCATACTTAGGTGATGTATAAATATACCCTTACTCATCTGTTTAATTTGTAAGCCTAGAAAATATGTCAATTCTCCCATCATTGACATTTCAAACCTGTTCTTCATGAGAATGCTAAACTCTTCACATAATTTCGAATTAGGTGAACCAAAAATTATGTCATCTACATAAACTTGAACTAATAAGATGTTGCCATCTACTTCCTTTCTAAACAAAGTTCTATCAATCTTACCTTTGGAAAAACCATTTGATGTCAAGAAATCGGATAGAGTATCATACCAAGCTCGGGAGCTTGTTTTAGTCCATATAGAGCTTTGTTGAGTTTATAGACCTTGTTATTGATCTTAAACCCAGAGGCTGCTCTACATAGACCTCTTCAAGTAACACACCATTAAGAAAAGCAGACTTAACATCCATTTGAAAAACTTTGAAAGACTTATATGCGTGAATGCCAAGAACAATCTTATTGCCTCTAATCAGCAACTGGAGCATAGGTTTCATCATAGTCTATTCCCTCGCAGAATAACCTTGTGCAACCAGTCTTGCCTTATTTCGAACAATAATATTGTTCTCATCTTTTATTTTTAAACACCCATTTGGTGCCTATAATCTTTCTGTGTAAAGGTCTTTCCACTAGATCCCATACATGTTGTCTTTCAAAGCTGATGCGCTTCTTCTGCGCATGGTCATTATCCGATTTGGAGTCTCGATAATGCTTCTTCAATAGACTTGGGTTCAGAAGCGATACATAACAAGCTGAAAAGACTTTTGAGTCTAACATCATTAGGTAATACGCACACTACTAGATGGGTCTCCTATAATCGATCGGATGGATGATAGCTTCTCATCCTTTTGCCTATATGAGGAGAAATATCCTCATCTTGAGTCTCGATCGGCAACTCATCCGACTCGACCTCGGTGACATTCCCCTTCATCGGTGACTCGTCTTTGATCGGTGATGTCAAAGGTGTCGATCTGAAGGAGTCTCGATCGGGTTGTCTTGATTATCGGATGGGGATTCTTCTTCATCGATTTGAGTCAAGAGTAGGTAGATAAATAGTTCTATGTTTAGTCTTGGATAATTCAATTTTATCTAGATTTTGAAATTTGATTCACTTTTTCCGAGAAGGAATACAACTCATCAAAAACAACATGAGGAGTTTCCTCCACACAAAGGGTTGTCTTGTTAAAAACTCTAAATGCCTTTGAAGTATTAGAATATCCCAAGAATATTCCATCACCGCTTTAGCATCAAAAGTTCTTAACTTAGATTTCCCATTGTTATGAATGAAACACTTACAACCAAAGCTTTGAAGTATGAGATCCTTGGAATCTTACCCTTCCAAATCTCATAAGGAGTCTTACCACTTATCTTTGACAACTAAGCATACATTACAGTATAGCAAGTCGTGTTGATAGCTTCATTTGAGAACCTATGAGGGTATTATACTCGGCCAACATGCTCCTGTTGCTTCTTTCAAAGTTCTATTCCTTCTTTCAACCACTCCATTTTGTTGAGGAGTTCTTGCTGAAGATGTCTCATGTATAATTCCAAACTCATTGAAGAAATTAGATAAACAAGAATTCAAAAATTCTTACCCTTATCACTCCGATTTTAATAATATTAACTCCCTTCTCATTACGAATTTATGCAGAGCGGATCGGGAATCTTGTTTACAGTCTCATTTTTCTTGAAAAGAAATATAACCCAAGTGTATCTAGAGAAGTCATCTACTACAACAAGAGTATATTTCCTTCCACCTTTGGTGAGAGGTGTAACAGTCCAAACAAATCCAGGATGAAGGAGTTGCAACACTCTTTCGGATGAGGAGGAGTTAATACTCTTAAATGAGTGTCTAGGCTGTTTACCTTTTTGACAAGCATCACATTTAAGATCGCTTGATAAAAGTTTTTCGAGGTAATCCCTTAACAAGGTTCTTTTTAGCTTGCTTACTAAAGGGTCTTGAAATTCGGATGACTAAGCCTTTTATGCCATAGCCACCGACATTTCTCCACCCTTAGCCATCAGACAAGTATCTTGAGAACAACTATTAAAAGTTGGCCACATAGACATTACCACAGTCTCAAGCCGATTAATAGTACCTTATCGAGGAATTATCCAAAATATCACATTTATCCCTTGAAAATTTTACAAGAAAACCTTTATCACAAAGTGTGAAAGCAGATAACAAATTATGTTTCAAACCTTCAACAAAATATACCTCGAATACGAATATCCTTGATAATCAAAGTACCTATACCTTTAGTCTCGACCACAATTATTATCACCAAATACAACTCTTGGACCATCAATACTTTGAAAATTTGATAACGACTTCTTGTTATGGGTCATATGTTGTGACACTGTCAATGTACCATATTGAAGCTAAGATCTCTTCCTTAAGTGATGATCCCCTGTGAATCCTGTAAAGCAGATTAGTTTTGAGGTACCCTAGTGATCTTGGGTCCTTTTGGGTCAAGAATCACTTTAGGAATCCAAACAAACATCTCATCTGCAGACAACAAGTCGGACTCAGATTTTCTACCAAATCTGTCTACAATAATATCATTTTTAAATGACAACTTGTTGTATTCGATTGAGTAATTATCCTAAACTTAGGAAATGTAGGATAGCATTTGCTCCTTCCATCAAAAGAATTATAATAAGAAAATCTTCTTATTTTGGTTCTTGGATTCCTTCTAGTACGATAGGAATTCTTGATTGAATTCTTGGTTTTGATGGAAGTTGTAGTCCTTATCGACTAGTTGGTTTCCATGGACCAATTTTAATATCCTTTGATTGAACAGATGCTTTCACAAATTTCCTAGGTTTTTGAACATCGATTTATTGTTCCTATCATAACCAAGTCTGTCTTATCATGAGATTTAGGAAGTATTAAAAATATGATCTATTACTGATTGTGAATTATTAAGTCGACTAATTTTGAAGACAAGCTTCTCATTGTCTTTCTTAATTAATTCATTTTCAAGCCTGGAACTACTTCAAATTTATCTTTTAAAGTTTTCAGTTCATTTTCTAACCTTTCGAGGTAAGGTGGTTGATGTATGGCTTGATCGATGAAAACATTCCCCCTTGAATGTTTCCTCGGTCTCGAGCCGTTAATCACTGCTTGCCTTTATTTAGAATTTGAATCAGTCCTTTAAAAATAAATTCTCTGTCTCCACTGTTTATAAGCGGCTAAAGATGTCTTTAAATCTCTCAATAATTCATGTATAACATTTGGTCATGATCGGATCGGTACAAGAATCATTATGCGAAGATGAATAGTAGATTACCTCATTAGCCATGAGACAGATCTCATCATCGATCCAAAATCGAGATGAGGATGATGAAGATGATGATGATTTCTTTGGCTCTTTTTCTTGACCAACAAAGCTCTTTGATCTGCAAATCTCTGTCTCTTTTCTTCCTCTTCTCTTCCCTTTCTTTAGGAGTCGGTTGAGGGCAGTCATATTTGAAATGTCTGGCTTGTTGCAAGTATAGCAAATGTCACTCCTATACGATCAGGGACCGGAAGTATTTCTTCTAACAGGTGATACGTATCTTCTTGTCAGCTCTTGTTTTTGTCATCATCGAAGATTTGTCTTCCTTCCTATCTCCGGATCTTTGTCTATCTCTACCTGCAAATCTCAATTTATTTCTCTTATACTTCATTCTCAATTTATCATACCTTTTTGTAAGTAAAGCCATCTGCTCTTTCAAGGATAGATCGGCTCTCTGACCTTTGTTGACACCTTGTCTTCTTCTTTGACAAAGGCAAGTTTGGATGAGGTGCTTGACTCCATCTCATCTTCCTTATCTTCTATCCGAATATCATACTCTAAAGCTTTAAGATGAGAAAATAAAGTATGGTGAGTAATAGAGGATAAATCTTGAGTTGCTTTAAGGATATTGGATTTTTCCCTCCATCTCTTGGTTAATGATCTCAAAATCTTGTTGTTAATCTCCTTTTAAGAATAATTCTTTCCAAGATCACCGCTTTGTTAAGAAGATTGGTCAACCTTATATCAAGCCGATCCACGTACTCATTTTCTTTCATCTTGAATGTTTCAAATGTATGCACATCGTTGTAGCTTGTTCTCCTTCACTTGGTCAGAACCTTCACAAACATTAGCTAAAGTTTGCCACATTTCTTTGGTTTTACATCTCTTAACCTTCTCTATCCAATCTTTACTCGAGTCTCTATGATTTCTGTTCTAGCTACTTGGTCAAGATTGTGGACCTTCCTTTCATCATTAGTCAATTCGTAACTCTTCTTTTCTTGCCTAGTTCTTGATTCACCTGCCTCTGCTCCAGTCTTTGGTGCCTCCATGGAAAAACTTTATAGGACCTTCCTCAAGAACCTCTTCCATTCTATCATGAATGGCCTTCGATGATTTTCCATCCTAAATTTCCAATAATCATACTCTTGATTGAAAATTCATTCTGGACTTATTACTTTTACTGAAGACATGATGAAACAAAAACAAAATACTCCACAAAATCTTATTAGTAGCACTGTTAGAAATGAAAGAAAATGAAGAAAATCAAGATTATTTCAGAATCTTGTTCAAGACCTAAAATCAATATCGGAACGACTTAACAACCGCTCACGATACCACTTATTGGTCCCGGAGAGTTGAGATGATTAATACCTTGAGTAAGCTTTCTAGAACAAAATCTAGAAAGGGGGGTTTGAATAGATTTTGTAGATTTTTCAAATCTTTCAAAACTAATTCAAAGAATCGATTAAGCACAGCGGATTAAGATTAACTTCTCAACTTCTTATAAGATCAAAAGCAAGGTTGAAATCGATTTTAGTTATGATTACGAAATTAACTCTTGATAAAACCCGGTTGTAGAATAGACAGAAAATTAAAGAAAGCAAGAAATAACACCGGGATTTATAGTGGTTCGGATTTTAAAATCCTACATCCACTCTCCTCCTTCAATTTGAAGAAGGGACTCTACTTACTGCTTACTTTCTCACTTTCGGCTTACAACTTACAAGCTGGTACAATTCTTGAATCTTCAATCTCCTAGACTCTCCTTCTAGAAATCTAGCTATTACGGTGTGTATTGGATTTTGAAGATTCTTGGAAAAGTGTTCTAAAACACTTAGAATTCTTTGAAACTCTCCAAAACTCTTGTGAAAAGATTGTGAAATCTGAGGTAGTGAATTGTGTAAATCAAATATGCATAAGTGTTCTATATCTTCAAAAATGAAAAACCTAGACCTATATATAAGTCCGAAAGACAGGTTAGTTTGTTAGTTAGTTCTAACAAACTTGAAACTAACTTAACAAACTTAATCTTGAAAAGCTGCTTAAAACCTCGGTGATTCTTCCTACTCGTGCACGACTTGGTGAAGATTAGCCTTTCTTATTCTACTCGGCTTATCTTGACCTCGTCAGGCTCTTCATATTTGTCTCACCTGGATGATTAGACTTGAGCTTGTCTCCGGATGACTTGTCATTCCTCGTCTTGGTGACTTGAATTAATCGACCTAGTCTCGATTGACTTCGTACTAGAACTTAGTCTTGATTCTACATCATAGTGCTTTCATCTGAACAGTCTTTTAACTCATCAAAACAATCTTGGTCTAACATAATTATAACCATGAATTTTAACATTTAATGTTAAAGCATCATAAATATTAGGATCGATTAAAGATAAGCTGCAAATTTGGATACACATCAAAATATCTTGGACCATGTGCCGGATTGTATAATACCCATTAAAGATTGTTTCCAATTTAAATTTCTACCATCTCGTAAAAGCTGCAATAAAGTTTTTGGCAAACCTTCTAAGGTTAATGGTTTAAAAGCAATTTGTACTAAACCAATATGTAGAAATTTATTATCTTTTTATACGGCAATATATCCTTTTACGTAAGTAATTTTATGATTACTTCTTCATTATTAATAGGAATAGATTCTTCGATTGTTTTAACAACTTGTTTTAAACCTAATTTTTCAAAGGTTCCTAATTTTATATATTACTTGAGGATTAATTTTTGGAATTGTCCATTTATTTAATAAATCCAAATCATGGGGTATATCATACTCTATGTTTAAACTATTTTTAACGAAATTATTGTTAAACATCATAAAGGTGGTGTTAAAATTATATCATCCCTATATAAGAACATAAATCCATGGCTCTGGTACCAAAGGGACCCGAGGTATGGAAACGAAGCAATATAAGCATGGATCGTATTGTTGAATCGTGTTGTTAAACTAGAATCTTATTGTTAAGGAACAATTACAAATCAAATAAGGAATCATGAAATTAAATATCCGTCATCTAATATAAATATTTAAGAAATCAAAGGGCACCACAACGCCTTAACAACCATTTCAATCGGCAAAATAGGCAAAAATGGGTCCAATAATAAATGATAATATCACTAGTACAAAAATAGGCTTAGAGAGCGGTTATAATTTAGCTTAGATAGCGGTTATAACCGCTCTCTAAGAAAAACTGTGTTAGTAGGCGAGGGCTTAGATAGCGGTTTATAACCGCTATCTAAGAGGGAGGATAAGACAACGGTTATTAACCGCTATCTAAGAGGGGGCTTAAACAGCGGTTAATAACCGCTATCTAAGGGGGTAGCTAAGACAGCGGTTGGAAACTGCGTGTAAGTGGAACGCTAAGACAGTTGTTCAAAACCGCTATGTAAGATGAGCACTAAGACAGCGGTTACTAACCGCTATGTAAGACGGCGCCTAAGACAAGCGGTTGAGAAACCGCTATCTAAGTGAATCCTTAGACAGCGGTTTTCAACCGCTATCTAAGTCTTTTTTTTTCGTTAATTTATTTAAAATACTGTTTCAAATATTAATTTTAATTGGTTTTCAAATAAATAAATAAAATTAAATATACAAAAAGGTAACATCAAATAAATAAATATAATTAAATAGACAAAAACATGAAATATTTATGATAAAAAATTAATATATAAAGTTACACGTTACCAAAATTTACGTACAAGAATAATATTATATTACAAGAATCGATTGTATAAATACCCAAGCCAATCCATTTTCCATTTCTCCATTCTATCATTGTTGTAAAAATTGATCGAGGCGTATGCACAAACCGCAAATTACATTGAAAATTTAATTAAATAATACGAATTTTTATTTAATCAATAATAATTTAAATAAATCGATAAATCGACTTACTTCGAATGGAATGGTCGTCTCATAAGTCTGGATTATATCTTCAATGAAGCAACACACAAAATATCCACGATTGAATGCCATCTTGCTTTAGCCGGAACCTATTGATTAACAATTAAAGTCACGTACTACAACTATGATTATTAATTTCTATTGATTTGATAATTTTATAAAGTAAGTTTACCTTAATATTTTTCCACATCACTTTACCGATAGATTGTGAGTTTTGCCCCGAAGGCTACTCCGACACATTCGATCACACTATATTAAATTTAAAAAATAAAAATAGATTAGATATGCATAAGTTTTAAAGTAAAATAAATCATAATATGAAAATATTAAAGATTAACTTACCCCTCCATAAATCTAACGAGATCGGGATGATGTGCATACATCCCACCCTTAGCCGGATCCATATAATACACAATAAGCGTAGTCGTGTGTATGGCCACCAACACCCAATGCTCACTACATTATATTAACAATATTTAAAACTAACCGTTTATTTATATAAATATAAAATTTTATGATATATTTATTGTACTCACCCCACATTTGTTGGCCAAAAATGAGATGGTCTCTCCCGAGAAAATTTTATAATATGATGAACGACGTCCCTCATTAAGCTGCTCCGTCGACCAAACATGCAACAGACTTGGGGGAGATAAAGGAATACTTTCTACTGCGTCGATATCTCTGGAGAGATATACCTCGCCGAATATCTTTAACCAACACATGCAAATTAATATTTTATAAAAAAATTAAAATATATATATATATATATGAAGTAAATGCTGAAAATTATTAATAAACACGTACCGAGGTAAAAGTCATCGTAGTTGCACTCAACCATTTATCGTAGAGGACTTCATGCACATGATCCTGTTGGATCAATTCCTCATACCCATTCCCGATGAAAGTGAGCATGAATGGGAACCACAAATTTGAAAGTGGCGGAGTCTACCATCAAGCACACCGCATTTTGTACGGTGATGTCGTGGTCTAAGTCTCCGGGCATGGGATAACCCAATCACCGTCTACGCACACCAACGGTGGGCTCCCTCGGTCTCTCTCTCTTTCACTATATGCGACATCCCTTGATTTTTGTGCGCTCTTTTTGGAGTCGGCAACTTCTACAATCAATTTATATAATATTATTTAGAACAAATAAGATAATAAAATTTAATATAACATGTATTTTACCTTCTTGTTGAGAGAGACCAAGTGGTGCGGCCATTCGAGAAAGTGTCCGACCGCCTCTCCAAGCTGTGGTAGCCTCTGCTTGGTTTTGGCAATGGTGAATCCTCTTGTCCCATTTCGGGAACATCGAGGGTGACTCTCACAAAACCGGGAGTGAGGAGCGACCATGGATCATTCCACTTTGGAGCTGTCATACAACATTCCGGTGGCCACCAACCGAGTTGGATGATCCAAATAGAGGTAACAAAGAGTCGTTGGTACGCTCAAAGAGGATATTCGGTTAGAAAATTTTAATATACTAGTCTTTAATTAAAATAAATACGAGACACATCTGATACCAGGTGATGTTAACGAGAGGATCAAGGAAGTCATTTCTAACATCAGTGGAAAACATAGATGGAGCACTGTTATCACATCTAGCACCACTCGATGACGTCCCTTGTCTCATTTGTCTCGATTCATCAGCTCCACTTGTTTGGCCAAGTTAGCAACTTGCACCGAAAGGGACTCCACCATAGACATCGCCGCAATACCGGTGCCATCGAAAGTAATGTCTTCGTGACGCCATATCCGATACCTCGCATGCGCGGGATGCTCACGACGATCTATTGCCCGTGCAAACAGATCATCGGGGCCGATCGTCGTGCGGAGGTCGGGCGTCATGCTCGAGATATGCGCTCCTGAATTTAAAGAATTTACTATTAAACAATTTCAAATGGAATAATAGTTTGTAATTCGTAGATAAAATAATAGATGAATTACCGCTTCTTCAATGATACGCCGTGCTCTGTCATCGGGAATATTTCCATCTCGGCCCTTTCTACTCGATGAAATAATTTGTAACGAGTAACAACAGCACACTCTCCCGCTTTTCTTTTTTCTTCTTTCTACGATAATGATAAACATGTCCCCTTATTAGATATATTAAAAGTGAATATATAAAAAAATTAAAATGTAGGATTTTGATCTCACCATATCTTCCCTAATGCGTGCATATCCTCTAGAAGATCCACGATATCGCGCTTCCATATTCTTAGCTTGTTCGCGATTTCGCACTTTTTTCTACGAGTGTAATATAAATACATAAACAATGGAAAAACTTAGTGCATTAATTAATAGGAATGGATGAAATGACATTGATCAACTTTACCTTGAAATCCTCGGCTAGAGATCTACGCACAAACTCGTCCCAGTATGGGGCCACCATAGGGAAATTCTCATAGTCCTTAGGCGGCGTAGGTGAGTACGAGACCAGTTTCCGGGTCTCGAGAAGCTCTCCTCGGTGCAGCCCGAAAATTCTTGGCCATATTCCCAGCTTGCATAAGTATTTGCTTCTTGTTTGTGTGGTCAAGGCCGCCGAATGTATTCTGCATACACATATGACAATTTAAAGTTAATAATTTCACAAGCTCATAATATATAAATATATATATATATATATATATATTATGCAACAATTTTAATATGAATATATATTTAACATACCACGAGCTCATCCCATATCGCTTCCTTGTAAGGAGTCGGCTCACTCTTACGCCAATCATCACATGGCGGCCACGATAGGGACAACTCTCTCATTGCAGCCCCTAGGTAGTAAGCTAACTTCTCACTCTCTTTTCCTATCGCTTGCCCATACTCATTGAATGATATCTGCAATTCAATGATATTGTTAGGTCCACGATCAATTAATTAATCTAATAAAAATTCAATCTGTTCAATTGTAATAAAATTACCTTAAGTAATTTTCCCTTGCTACGATCTTTCTTCAAAGATGTCATCGTGACTATACCCCTCTTGCGCTTCTCCCCGAGCTACTAGTGGTGGGAGCATCGGTGTTATCCTGTCTCAAGTCATCCTCCTCCTGGATGTCATCTGCGTATGGATGAACATGATAATCTCCATCATCTCCATCGTCTCCACCATAGTGCACATAATCCATGATCCCGTAAAATAGAAAAAAATATATTAAATAAACAAAAAGAAACAACATTTAATAAAAGCAGAATGAAAAAAGCATTCAATAAAGTCGTACATTTCTTTTTAGCAATGGTTTTTCTTTTTCGTTTTTGGTTGACTTTTCTCGTTCATGACCATGAATGTTAACGAGATCCGGATTGATATATTCATCCTCATTCCTAAGTTTTCTTTGAGTACGGGCGCGTATTTGCAAGATCATCGAAAAGGGTACGAAACTTGGTGAAATTCTGAAAAGGATCATCGATTATGTCAACACCTTCATCGACGTGGTCGCTAATCCGTAACTATTGTTACGCTTGTTTGACGAAGCACAATGGACCATTTCTTATTAACTAGGTGGGGACATAGAAAATTTGTTGAGCTTGGTGGCCATTATGTACGTGTCATCTCTGTATCCCACATTCTTCAAATCTACACGTACAAATCCAGAACTTTCAACTTGGACCCCGTTAGGGATCCTCACCCAACTACAATCGAAGATTGGTTCCACGGTAACCAACATAGTCGAGTTCCCAAATGTTGACAATCATCCAAAGTAAGTAGTATTCAAGCGATTCCATGCGATTGCGGTAATGGACACCCCACTATTCTCGCATTGTACTCGTGGCATCATGATCTACGGTATAAAATGTGTATCCGTTAATAAGATAACACTTATATGAATACACATGCCTATCGTGCAATCTGGATAACCACTTAACTCTTTCTTTCACCGATTCTTTATTACGTGACAACATATTTGCAACATAACCATTGAACCACTCAACAAACGTGCGATTGTGCTCACCTTCAATCCATGATCTATCTCTGGTGGGAAATGACTTAGAAAGTGCTTGCATGTGCAGTCAATAAAAGGAAGCACGTCGACCGTGTTGTGAAGTACGCACAAGTGCATCCGTGTTAGCTCCTTCATACTAACACTTACGGAGTTGACCACTGTAATGCCTTCACCATCCATCCTATTGGTGTACCGGGTACTTGGAAGTCCAATTGCATCGACATTCGGAATAAATTCAGACCAATACTCATTGCTTCTTCTACTAAATATCGTTACGCAATGCAACCCTCCGGCTGAACATATTCATCACATACCCTATCAACACTTTCATATATCTCTCTACACCATACATCCATCTCATACGAGCAGGACCACACATCCTTATCTCATGTACCAAATGAACGGTTAGATGAATCATTATATCAAAAAATGATGGAGGGAAATACATTTCAAGCTCACACGAGCGTTCCCACAATCTGTCTCTGAAAAACAAGCAATTTTCTAGGATCAATGACCTTGCTACTCATTGCCTTGAAAAACCAACAAAGCTTTGTTATGGTTATGCGCACATTTTCGGGCAAGATAGAACGTATTGCAATGGGCAAGAAATTCTCCATGATGACATGATAGTCATGCGATTTCAAATTCATCGATTTCACGCCATTATACGAAACAAGTTTACGTATGTTGGATGAATAGCCTCTCGTACTTTCACATCCTTTAGTGTTTGAAGAAACACTTTTCTCTCATTCTTGGACAAGGTGCGTGCAACGGGGAGGTAAGTACGGTGGTTTACCTTCTTTATACACAGTGTCAATTTTGCTCTTATACCCATCTCAACCATATCCATTCTTGCATTGTAACCATCCTTGGACTTGTTATCATCTAGCGAGTATTGAGCAAGCTAGCACAAACATTCTTCTCCACGTGCATTAGATCAATGAAGTGTCTAACATACAACTCTTTCCAGAGGGCAATTGAAAAAAATTGATTCCTTCTTCCAGCCGCTAGTGGGGAGACTCTTTGCGAAGTGTTTTCCATATTGTGTGTTGACATTCTGCATCTCGTTCAATACATCTTGACCTTGACAATAAACGTGGTGCTTCACGTTCTTCGATTGTGCCATCGAATGCATCGGCCATTGTTACGTACTTATGCGTTGGCTCCAACCACCTCCTATGTCCCATAAAAACAGTCTTCCTACAATGACTTAAACGAATGTGATGTGTGTTCGCAGTACAACAAGGACATGCATGGGCCCCCTTCACACTATATCCGAGATACATTCCCATAAGCGGGGAAGTCATTGATAGTTCCAAACGGCATGGCCTTCAACTTGAAATTCTTCTTTCTACAAGCATCATACACATCCACACCCTCATCCCAAAGGAGCTTCAAGTCCTCTATCAAAGGAGCCAGATATACATCTATGTCGTTACCGAGGTTGTTTGGGTCCTGATATCAATATAGACAACATCATGTAAGTGCGCTTCATGCACAACTCGGGTGAAAGATTATAAACCATTAGAATCACTGGCCATGTCTTGTGTTTGGTACTTTGGATACCGAACGGATTCATTCCGTCGATTGAGAGTGCAAGACGCAAGTGTCGTGGCTCGTTGCCAAATTACGGATGTCTGGCATCGAATGTCTTCCACTGGGTGAATCGGCGGGATGTCTTAGCAATCCATCCTTGATTCTATCATCATGATGCCAAGTCAAATTTTTAGCATCCACAACGCTACTATACATTCTCCTGAATCTTGGTATTATTGGGAAGTACCACATCACCTTCGCGGGAGATTTATTTTTCAGATATCTCCTTTTCCCACACTTGGGACATTCATCGAGGTCTGCATACTCCTTCCGAAATAAGATACAATCACCCGGGCAAGCATGAATTTTCTGATGTGTTAACCCAATGGACTTAAGCATTTGCTTAGCCTCATATGCTCTCGTAGGCGGTACATTTCCATCGGGCAATAGGCCGCTAACTTCTTCGGCATACTTGTGAAGCACGTATCGGACAACCGGTGTCTTTGCTTTTAGGTTGAACAATATCAACACAGTGACACTTTTGTTGCCTTCTTACACACCGGGCCAAAGGGGCAATCCGGCGTCATCCCTTAATTTCTCGACATATAAGGGTGATCTCGCAGATTTGTGTTATCCCCACTCAATTCTTCATCGCTCGGTACATCTCCGAAACTATCCTCATTCACCGTATCTTCAAACCTAAAGTCGGTTCCTAGGTTACTTGAGCTACATCCATCTCTTCTCTCACCATGAAATATCCAAACGGTATATGTTTTATCAATACCGTGACACATCAAGTGGTCAAACAAACTTTCTCGACCACTAACGGTTTTTCCATTCATACATTTCCAACACGGACATGAAATGTATCTCTCGTCGATGCAATGTCTAATTGCATGGTTACAAAACTCTTCCACCCCATTCCTATACTCCTCGATAATCTATCTGCTTGAACCCACTTTCGATCCATATAAAACTAGAGATGCCTACATAGATTAAACCGAAAAGCACACGAGTTGAGTCTATATAACCTCTAGCTAGAGCATGCTATAGATCGTAGTCTAAGTCTTAATGTATTTATTACATTATACCACCGAGAACCATCAATAACATTATGTATTAAATAATTTATGATAACATGTAGAAGAGTATATTAATTTTTTTATATATATATTAGTAGAACTAAGGCTAATCTCTTACCCTACAATTCATATAACTTTTATAAATTGTTTTATCTGAATCTAATACATACAATACATTATCTAGAATTAAAATATCAATTCCAATCAAGTGTTGCATCATTTGAAATAAAATTATATTCGATCTTTTTAATTGGATTATAAGAGTTTCAAAATTAAGTGGTCTATTTATATGTTTATAAAATGTGAAAATATTATATTAGATTTAAAATTATATAAAAAAATCATCTTTTAACCTCTATGAGCTATGTACCACATCAATTAATGTGAAGAAATCTTTAACAAGTTAATCTTACATACATAAAAATGTGTTTAGTCAAAATTTTATTAAATATTTAAATTTCATGAAAAATAAAAACAATTGTTCTAGCAAACAATTGAACTGATACAATTCTAATTGGCCAGATTTCATCAAACAGAAGGTGAATATTTCGAAAAGCTAAGAAATGGGTAATTAATAATAGGTCACCTTCTTAACGATTAATGTGAGAAGAGTGGGACATAAATCACATTTTAATCCTCTTTCATTCTAAAAAATAAGGACATGGGAATAGAATCCATCTCATAAATTAAGCAATAGAATCCATCTCATAAATTAAGCAAGGCTAGTTTTTTTCATGCATTTCGGTAAAATCACAATTAAAAAAATCAATAGGGAAGGTCGAGAAAATAAGAACGATTACTAATTAATCCTCCCGCAATTTGTTCATCACGAGTTCAACTATGAATGCCTATCACTTCAAGTGTAACAAGAATCACCAAATTACTAGATAATCAACATACTAATTCAGAAATTCTTAATTGCCGATCGGAAAAAACTTCAAACAATACCGAACAGTACTACTCCCAAAAATAGTGATGAATCACAAGCTCATAACACTTTCATTAACATACTCGAGTAATTAATTTGAAAAATAAAAATCCACAGTCAATCAAAAATAAACCACTAAACAATTGAAAATTAGGAAACTAAATTCTTCATATATACGAACCGGTGGGGCTGGGGTGCGGCGGTGGCGCGCGGTGGGGCTGGGGTGCGCGGCGCGAGCGGTGGGGCTGGGGTGTGGCGGCGGCAGCGCTTGAGTTATTTGAAATCGGACGGTGGCGGTGGCGGAGGATTAGAGAGGGCTAGCTAGCTGCTGCTATATATATATATATTGAATTGACGGTGGGGTGAGTGCGGCGGCGCTTGGCCCAGTCTTTGGGAGCGTCGGCGGTGCGGCGGCTTAGGTGTTTGAGATCGACGGCGGCGGAGGATATATATTAATTGGGAGAGAGAGGCGGCTGCCGCTAGATGTTGAGTGTGTGAAATGGAAATTGGGGACGCAGCGAAGTATTGAAATTGGGAATTTAGCTTAAATAGCGGTTTTGAACCGCTATCTAAGATTAATTCTTAGATAGCGATTACGAACCGCTGTCTTAGCTCATGCATTTTACATAGCGGTTAATTTAACCGTTGTCTAATCTCGGAGCACTTAAAAAGCGGTTAATAAGCTGTCTAAGATATGACCACTTAGATAGCGGTTAAAAACCGCCGTCTAGAGTTAATCTTAGATAGCGGTTAAAAACCGCTATCTAAGCCTTTTTTTTAATATATTTTTGTAAAACCGCTCTCTAAACCACCACTTAGAGAGCGGTTTTTTTAAACGCTATCTAAGTTGAAAATGTCTAAGTCCAAATGTGTAGTAGTGTATGTATATAGTAAATTATAGGATACAATTTAATTGAATATATACAATATTAATAATTATAAAATAATAATATATATACTAAATATAGTATACATGCAATTTAATTGAATATATATGTGATAATAATAATAATAATTATAAACATGATAATATATATATGTAATAATAATAATAACAATAATAAATGATAATATGTATAAAGTGAATTATAGGATACAATTTAATTGAATATATACAATATTAATAATTATAAAATAATAATATATATACAAAATATTGTATACAATTTAATTGAATATATATGTGATAATAATAATAATAATAATTATTATAAACATGATAATATATATATGTAACAATAATAATAATAACAATAATAAATGATAATATGTATATAGTGAATTATAGGATGCAATTTAATTGAATATATACAATATTAATAATTATAAAATAATAATAAATATACTAAATATAGTATACAATTTAATTGAATATATATGTGATAATAATAATAATAATAATTATAATTATTATTATTATAAACATGATAATATATATATATATATATATATATATATATATATATATATATGTAATAATAATAATAACAATAATAAATGATAATATGTATATAGTGAATTATAGGATGCAATTTAATTGAATATATACAATATTAATAATTATAAAATAATAATAAATATACTAAATGTAGTATACAATGTAATTGAATATATGTGATAACAATTTAATTGAATAATAGTTATACTAAACAAATTTAATTGAATAACATTTATAAATTAAATGTATAAAATATTGAACATAATATGATATTAATATATTTAAAAGCAAAATCATATCGAGCGATTAGTTTTGCCCAAACGGTAAAGCGCCTAAGCCTCTCCTCCTATACTTCGGAGTCGCGGTTTGAAACCCGCCTCACACGAAATAAAAATGAGCCCAGCCCCCTCAGCCCGCGGCCGGCCTCGCCGCTCGCCACACGCCCTTGCCAAAACCCTCGATAATTCCCTCGCCCGGGTGCCCTCGCCAAATCCCTCGCCGAGTAGCCCTCGCCAAGTCCTCGCCAACCGCCTCCCCAAATCCCTCGGCAATTAGCGAGGGCAGCTGCCTCGTTAGCTAGCGAGGACCGAGCCAAGGGAAGTGTTAACGAGGAGGCTGTTAGATCAAGTAAAGTTTTGATGAGTTAAAAGATCAATCCAGATGAGCGGACAACGTTGAAGAAACAGCTAAGATCGAGTTCGAGTACTAAGGCGATCGAGACTAAGTCGGGGCCCGATTAAGTCATTTGGAGATCGAAGTTGCAAGTCATCCGAGACAAGCTCAAGTCTAGTCATCTGCAGGAGCCAATTATGAAGAGCTCAGACGAGGTCAAGACAAGCCGAGTAGAATAAGAAAGACAAGTCTTCACCAAGTCACCGCAGATTTGAGTAGAAGAAGACAAATAAGATCAAGAGTGATTTTTAAGATTAAGTTTGTTAAAGCGGTTTCCGATTTGTTAGAACCGACTAACAAACTAACCTGCCTTTTTCAGACTTATAAATAGGTCTAGGTTTTATTTTTCAATACACTTATGCAAATTTGATTTTTCACACTATTCACTATTCAGATCTCAATTCACAAGAGTTTTCAAAAGAGTTTTCAAAAAGTTTCAAGTGTTTATAGAACACTTCTCCTGTAATCTTAAAAATCGAGTTATTCACCGTAATTCTTAGATTCATCGTAAGGAGTTAGGAGTACTTTGAAGATTTGAAGAAAAGTTGTAAGTTGTAAGTTGTAAGTGTGAAGTAAGAAAGTAGTAAGCGAGTCCCTTCTTCAAGTTGGAGAAGGAGAGTGGATGTAGGATTGTTCTAATCCGAACCACTATAAAATCCGGTGTTCTTTCTTGCTTTTCTTTACTTATCTCGCTCAATTTTCAATTTATTGTTCAAGGATTAATTTAGAATCAAAGTTAAAAACTAAATATCGGTTTGCTTTTGATCTAAATAAAGTTGAGATTAATATTGAATTTCCTCTGTGTCACTTTGATACTTTGAATAAATTTTGAAAGATTTGAAAAATCTGAAAAATCTATTCAACCTCCCCCCTTCTAGATTTTTCCTAGAAGGTGATACACGTTTTACCTAATCTGCTCAACTAATCGGGACCAACAAGTGGTATCGGAGCGGTGTTAAGGCTGTTACGATATTGATTTTAGGTCTTAACTAAGATTCTGAAATTTTCTTGATTTTCTTCATCTTCTTTATTGTTACTAATAGTGCTACTAATAAGTTTTTGTGGAGTATTTTGTTTCTTTATCTCATTATGTCTTGAGAAAAAAACAAGAAATCTAGGAATTTACTCCGAATTTTCTATTGAAGATTATGATTACTGGAAATTCGGGATGGAGAATCACCTCAAGGCCATCCATGATAGGATGGAAGAGGTTCTTGAAGAAGGACCTATAAAATTTTATCATGGAGGCACTAGCACTAATGAATCGGTGAATCCAGTAACTGACAAGAGAAAAAGAGTTACGAATTGACAAATGATGAAAGAAAGATCCACAACCTAGATCAAGTAGCTCGAACTGAAATCATTGAGACTTTAAGTAAAGATTGGATTGAGAAGGTTAAGAGATGCAAAACAGCCAAAGAAATGTGGCGGACTCGGCAAATGTTTGTGAAGGATCGAGATCAAGTAAAAGAGAATAAGTCGATCGGTCTTACACGCATTTGATACATTCAAAATGAAGGAAAATGAATCATGGATCAGTTAGATGTAAGGTTGACGAATCTCCTCAACAAAGCAATCGACCTTGGAAAGAACTATACGAGAGAAGGAGATTAATAACAAGATCTTGAGATCATTAACCAAGAGATGGAGAGAGAAATTCAATATCCTTAAAGCAACTCGAATTTATCTTCTATTACTCACCATACCTTATTCTCTCATCTTAAAGCTCTAGAGTATGACATTCAAATAGAAGATGAGGAGGATGAGATGGAGTCGAGCACCTCATCCAAGTCTGCCGCCTTTGTCAAAGAAAGAAGACAAGATGTCAACGAGAATCTGTAGGAGGTGACCTATCTCTGAAGGAGCGAGATGGCTCTGCTCACCAAAAGGTATAATGATTAAGAATGAAGTATAAACGAAATAAATTGAGATTTGCAGGTAATAATAGATCAAGATCCAAATCAAGTAGAAAGGAAGATGAGTCTGAGATGATGACAAAAGCAGGAGCCAGACGAGAAGATTTAGATCACTGTCAAAAGAAATCCTTCCAGCCCTAAATCGAGACAGGAGTGACACTTGCTACACATGCAACAAGCCGGGACACTTGGCTATGATTGTCCTCAATCGACTCCTAAAGAAAGGGAAGAGAAAAGGAAAAAGAGAGACGGGAGATTTGCGGATCAAAGGGCTCTCTTAGGTGAGGAGAAGGAGTCAAGAAAATCATCATCATCATCATCCACATCTGATTTTGGATCGGATGATGAAATTTGTCTCATGGCTAAAGAGGTAGTCTATTATTCATCTTCCGATAATGATTCTTGTCGATCTGCATCGATTATGATCAAAGCTGTTATTCATGAATTATTGAGAGATTTAAAGACATCTCTGTTTGCTTATAAACTGCTAGAGGCAGAAAATTTGGCTTTAAAGGATCAAATTGATTCTAATTAAAGGAAAGCAGGTGATAAACTATTCAAACTCGAGGAAACATTCAAGGGGGAATGTTTTCCCAGTGAGGCTAGTACATCGGCCGGCTTACTGAAAGATTAGAAAGTGAATTGAAAACTTTAAAAGACAAATTTGAATCAATCTGTCTTGAAAATGAATTAATTAAGAAAGACAATGAGAAGCTAGTCTTCAAAATTAGTCAACTTAATAATTCACAATCAGCAATAGATCATATCTTTAATACATCTCAAAAATCCCATGACAAAACGAGGTCTTGGTTATGATAGGAATAGTAAATCAGATGTACAAAAACCTAGGAAATTTGTAAAAGCATCGATCAATCAAAAGAGGTTAAAATTGGTCCTTGGAAACCAATTAGTCGAGTAAGGATCGCATCTCGGCTTGAAAACAAAAATTCAAATTGAGGAATCCTTATCGATTAAGAGAAATCCAAGAACCAAAAATAAGAAGAAATTTTTATTATAATCCTTTTGATGGGAAAAGCAGATGTTATCCCACATTTCCTAAGTTTAGGAAAATTACTAAATCTGAATACAACAAGTTATCATTTAAAAGTGATACAATTGTAGACAGATTTGGTAGAAAGACCAAGTCGATTTATTATTTGGAGATGAAATTTTTATCTGGTTACCTAAAGTGATACTTGACCTTCAAGGACCCAAGATCACTAGGGTACCTTATAACTAATCTGTTTTTTCGGGATTCACGGGGATCATCACTCAAGGAAGAGATTTTAGCTTCTATATGGTACATTGATAGTGGTTGTTCACAACACATGACTCATAACAAGAGGTCATTATCAAATTTCCAAAGCATTGATGGTCCAAGAGTATTATTTGGAGACAATAATTGTGGTCGGACTAAAGGAGTAGGTACTCTGATTATCAAGGATATTCGGAGTATCGAGGTATATTTTGTTGAAGGTTTGAAACATAATGCTGCTATCTGTTTCTCGACTTTGTGATAGAGGTTTTCTTGTCAAATTTTCTAAGGATAAATGTGATATCTTAGATAATTCTTCGAGATAAGGTACTTTTAAGCGGCTTGAGACATGGTAATGTCTATGTGGCCAACTTTAATAGTTGTCCTAAAGATACTTGTCTGATAGCTAAGGGTGGAGATGATCTCGGTGGCTATGGCACAAAAGGCTTAGTCATCTGAATTTCAAAACCCTCGATAAGGTGGCTAAAAAGAACCTTATCAAGGGATTACCTGAGAAACTTTTATCCACCTGATCTTAAATGTGATGCTTGTCAGAAAGGTAAACAGCCTAGACACTCATTTAAGAGTATTAACTCCTCTTCATCCGAAAGAGTGTTGCAACTACTTCATCTGGATCTGTTTGGACATGTTTCTCCTCTCGGTTTAGTGGAAGAAAATATACTCTTGTTGTAGTAGATGACTTTTCTAGATACACTTGGGTTATATTTCTTTTCAAGAAAATTGAGACTATAAACAAGATCCATGATCTGTTGCATGATTCGAGAATGAAAAGGGTGTTAATATTATTAAAATAAGGAGTGATAAGGGCAAAAAAATTTTGAATTCTTGTTTATCTAACTTTTTCAATGAGAGTGGAATTATTCATGAGACATCTTCAGCAAGAACTCCTCAACAAAATGGAGTGGTTGAAAGGAGGAATAGAACTTTGAAGGAAGCGGCCGGGGAGCATGTTAGTGAGTATGAAACCCCACGGAGTTACGGTGAAGCCATCAACACAGCTTGTTATACCCGAGCAGTGCTTGGTTGTTAAAGACAAGGATAAGACTCCATATGAGATTTGGAAGGGTAAGATTCCAAGAATCTCATATTTCGAGCTTTTGGTTGTAAGTGTTTTATCCATAACAATGGGAAATCTAAGTTGAGAACTTTTGATGCTAAAGGCGGTGATGGAATATTCTTGGGATATTCCAACACTTCCAAGGCATTTAGAGTTTTTAACAAGACAACCCTTTGTGTGGAAGAAACCCCTCATGTTGTTTTTGATGAGTTGTATTCCTTCTCGGATAAAGTGAATCAATTTACGAAAGTCTAGATAAAATTGAAGTGACCAAGACTAAACATAGAACTGTCTATCTACCTAGTCTTGATTCGTAATCGGATGAAGAAGAGTCCCCATCGATAATCAAGACAACTTCGATCGGACTCCATCGTAACAGACACCCTTGGCGTCGGTGATCGGCGGGGTCGGTGATGAAGGGGGAACGTCGGTTGAGGTAGAGTCGGAGGAGTTGCCTGAGACTCAAGATGAGGATCCTTCTCCTCACATAGGCAAAAGGATGAGAAGCTACCATCCATCTTGATCGATTCTAGGAGACCCATCTAGTAGTGTGCGGAGACACGAATGATGCTTTGGACTACGAAAGTCATGCTCATGCTATGTGTCGCTTCTTGAACCCAAGTCTATTGAGGAAGCTCTATCTCGATC
The DNA here is from genome assembly GCA_030762865.1 of Paraleonurus japonicus. Lineage (NCBI taxonomy): Eukaryota > Viridiplantae > Streptophyta > Magnoliopsida > Lamiales > Lamiaceae > Paraleonurus > Paraleonurus japonicus. The sequence goes on from CM061056.1 coordinate 44,303,889, forward strand.
CAAATCGGATAAGCGCCATGCAGAGGAACTACATCGGTTTGAAAGACAAAATGTTTGGGAATTAGTGGAAAGACCTTTACACGAGAAAGATTATAGGCACCAAATGGGTGTTTAAAAACAAAAGCAGATGAGAACAACATTATTGTTCGAAATAAGGCAAGATTGGTTGTTCAAGGTTACTCATGATCGAGGGAATAGATTATGATGAAACATATGCTCCAGGTTGCCATTAGAAGCAATAAGGTTGTTCTTGGCATTTCTTTGCATATAAATCTTTCAAAGTCTTTTAAATGGATGTTAAGTATGCCTTCCTTAATGGTGTGTTGCTTGAGGAAGTCTATGTGGAGCAGCCTCACTGGGTTTAAGATCAATAACAAAGTCTATAAACTCAACAAAGCTCTATATGGACTAAAACAAGCTCCCAGAGCTTGGTATGATACCTTATCTGATTTCTTGTCATCAAATGGTTTTTCAAAAGGTAAGATTGATAGAACTTTGTTTAGAAATGAAGTAGATGGTAACATCTTATTAGTTCAAATTTATGTAGATGACATAATCTTTGGTTCACCTAATCGAAATTATGTGAAGAGTTTAGCATTCTCATGAAAAACAGGTTTGAAATGTCAATGATGGGTGAATTAACATACTTACTAGGCTTACAGATTAAACAGATGAGTAAGGGTATATTTATACATCAGTCTAAATATGCTAAGGATCTGATTAAAAATTTGGAATGACTACTAGCAGAGAAGTTAAAATACCTATGGCGACTAACTTCTCTATGGATTCGAGATGAGCGAGGGATACCCACGGATGCAACGGAGTATCGTGGGTGATTGGATCCCTTCTCTATCTCACTGCAAGTAGGCCGAGATATAGCCTTTGCGGTTGGGGTATGTGCAAGATTCGATCTAATCCCAAGATAACTCATCTGGAGTCTGCTAAGAAGATTCTTAAATATCTCAAAGGAACCTTGCAAGTAGGGTTATGGTACCCGGTGATGACAACTTTGGTGACGGGTTATTGATTCGAGACTTTGGAGGATGTAAGATTGATAGGAAATCCACTTCAGGAACTTGTCAATTCTTAGGCAACAAATTAATTTCTTGGTTATCTAAGAAAGCAGACATTTGTTGCCACCTCCACAATCGAAAGTCGAATACATGGCAGGAAGTTGTTGCTCCCAACTCCTCTGGATTAGTCAATGACTTAGAGATTATAATATTCAAACATCAATTTGTTCCTATTTACCGTGATAGTAATAGTGCAATAGCAATGACTTACAATCTTGTTCTGCATTCTAGATGTAAACATATAGACATTAGGCATCATTTCATTAGAGATCATGTTGAGAAAAATGACATCGGGATTGAGAAAATAGCCACCGAATCACAAAGAGCGAGACATTCTTACAAAACCATTAGCTTTGTCTAGATTTAAAGAATTATGCTTAGAATTAGGATTACTTGATGCATCCTTAGCTGATTTCTAAATTGTTTGCATCTCATTAAATGTATTCCTTATTTACGGTCATTTCTATTCTTTAAATTAATGTCTAGAAAGAATTATCGGACTAGATGCGAGTCAAAGGACAATCAGTAGCTGATATCATTGATTTCCTTTTTAGGAATCAAGAATCAAGGATTAGTCATATTGACCTTATCGACTTGATGATTACTTATCCGACATTTGGTAAATCGGACTAGGGCACAATAGTCACTGTTTTCTAGAAAAGCAGATGACTATCTGCACCCTATCTAATCTACCCGACTACTAATAGTTTTGATGAGTTTGTTTTGCGAGGCAATGTATACAGATTTGTCTCTTAAATCTCGTCAATCGAGAAAACATTCACTTTTGTCTCTCCTCAAAACTTTTGTTTTCAAATAAAGTTCATAAGTTTGCATATTTCAAAATTAATCATACTAGTGACTAAAAGCGAAAATCATGTGTTAAGCTTTGTTTAAACATTTGTGCCTTTCAAAATCGAGACTAGGACAAAGTTTTTCGAAAATACAAGACAATGTTAGTTTGACCAAGTCTGTTACTAACCAAGTCGAGATAGAAGACCTATTTGCAAAGAAAGGTATCTTTTAGCTTACGTCGGTATTAATTACCTCCGATAAAGCAAACCTATTAGCCGTCTAATCCGTAGGATAAGCGGTTATTTTTACACAATTCAAGACGCGTAGAGGCTACGCGCTGAATTCGGCGATTTTTTCGCTAAACCGTCGATGTTTTACACGCGCTTTTTAAATCAACGGTTATAAATTAAAACTCTAAGATCGCGTGCCAATGTATCGTCTTCCCAACTTTCCCAACTTTCCCTCTCTCTCCTCTGGGTTTAAATTCTTACCTTCTTTGTTTTAAAAATTTTCACTTTCACATTTCACTTATCAAAATCTTCGTAAAAATAACCTTTTCTTAAAAAAAAAAAAATCATCCAAATGGCTTCTACTTCTTCCCAACCCCCTAGAGCCCCCACCTATATAATCGCATCTATTTAAATTCAAGATGAACACAGAGGCGATTAGAAACAAACTCAAAGCCGAAATGTACGTCGATTTTGAAACAACTCAAGATAGAGAATCCAGCGAGATTCTAGGCTTATTGGAAGCATCGAGACTACGAGGATATTGCTCAATGAAATCGGCGTAAAACAACTATGGACTTCATAGGGGCGAGTTTACGGTAAATAGCGAGTTCACCGAAAACGGTTTCAATCTTCATGTAGAAGGTACTCGATTGGAATTTACCAAGGAAAATGTGGCCCGGATTCTGGATACAACGGCGGACGGAGTAAATCCATTGATTTACAAGGAGGAGGAATGGGAACAGTCTTTTGACATGTTTGCAAGGGTCACTTATAGAGGAATAAGGAGAGATTTAAAGAAGCATATCTGAGAAGAAAGTATAGGTTGTTGATGACTATTGTGACCAAGTCCATTCTCGGGAGATCGAGTTCACATGATGGTGTGACGAAATCCAGTTATGCTGTATGCGAGCCATCTATGACGGAATCGGGTAGATTGGGTTGAGCTACTGTTCGAGAGACCAAGGAGGAAAAGACAAGACTAATGTATAACCCTCGTTGATGCTGATTGGGTTCCTCACCAACCGTGAGTCTGCTCAATAAGATCACGATCATGGATGGGCTGAACAAAAGGGTACAAACAAGGGAGGGCGTAAAAATACTCCAAGCGAAGGGCTGCTAACAAAGAACGAGAGATCGGTGGATTGCAGATTCGATGATGAATCGATGAGGCAAGGGCCCAGAGAAATGAAGCGGCGGAAATGGAGTCCGAGAGACAGTAGGCGATGTACCGAGCCGAGGTACCCGAAGCCGAGATACCAGAAATTGAAGTTGATATACCAAAGAAGACAACCAAGTGAGGAAGCACTGGAGTGGAACTAGAGGTCACCCAACCTGAAGAACCTGCACGATGTTCCACTCCAAAGGAGGTCCGAAGGAGGCTGATCAAAGCCGCGGATGTACTTGTCGAGGAGAGTCTTCCGCAACTCCCTCAAGCCTCGCTTCGAAGAAGCTGCTACACTACAAATAGCGGCGGCGTGAGGCGGAGGTTGATGTGCTTTGGAGGATCCGGCTCGAAGCGGACAAGCATCTGCCGAGAAGCAGTCTCTCCGTGTACATCATCAAACATATCTTCATCCGATAAATCCCCCACCCACCATGGCGATGAAGAAGTATCCCAGCTGGCACTTCGAGCCTCTTAAACAAATTTCTACTCCCGACATAGTCCAAATCCAAACCACTCTACCTCTCACCTCATTCCCAATCCCCGAAATCCCTCCCACCTCCACTCAACCATTCGATTTTCTTGACTTCCTCTCCACTAAATATCCCACTCCCTCACCCCAAATAAGTCCAATACACACCCCTGCACTGACGGATCTCGTAGGAAGCTTTGAGCTCTCCTACGATCGGGACGCTCGAAGAAAGGTGGCAGAGCTTATTCCTAAACTTCGATTCAACCACGAAGTGATGAAGGAATTTATTGAAGTATGGCTGGTCCATCACTTAAGGATCGGAGATCTGGAGGAGATGAGCTTGTTCTGAATGAGGTTGGCTGGGAAAACTTCATCTCCCGGGAGAAAGTTGTACCGGAGTCTGCAGGAATCACTTCAATTTCAACCATCCTGCCGAAGAGCGGCTCCCGAACCTCCCGAGAAGTCGCCTAGGCTTGCCCGAAACCTCCCCTGCCGTCCCTCCCGGCCCCAGGATCCACCTTCTCTTCTATACTAAATCAGCCGGAGAAGAGAGTAGAGGATAAATTCACCCGGATGCTCATGATGAAAACTGCAGATATTGTAGATTATGTCGGTGTGACAATGGAGGACATGCTAAAAGCATCCGAGGTAAATTTCTTATCTTCTATTTCGATTCTGTTAAAATGTCTCACAAAGAAGAATTTGGTCAAGTAAAGAAGGAAGTTGGAGAGTCAAGAGCCAAACCCAAGCCGATAATCGATTCTCGCCGATGAGATCATACTCAATCAATCCTCGGCTTCCACCTATTTTACCGTTATCAAGGAGCAGCTTGCTATGCTACTTGATGATGTTAAAAAGGGGAAAGACGTGGAGATCGTTAAAGCCGAGCTCAACCAGATTAAGCTTTCAGCCACCAATCGTATGAGCTCACCGCCCTAAAGATAAGAATTGGTGGTGAAGTCCGAAAGATTTATGGCCAAGATCGAGAGAGAAAGGAGGAAGTCAAAGCCAAAGCTAAGGCCGAGCAGGCAAGGGAAAAGAGCCGGTGATGGCGGAGAAAGGGAAAGAGAAGGAGAGGCTGGAGAGAGTCGTGTCGCCCATCGACCGAGTCCGATGTCCAAAGCCGCTGGAAAGAGACCACTTGAAAAATCAGCCGAGCAAATTAGGATAGAGGCGTAAAGGGACCGACGGATTAAGGCAGAGAAGGTCTACTATGGCCGAAGGGAAGCCGGGAGGAAGATAAAGTCTGCGAAGGAAGGCTGGCGAGAATCTTTGGTGATTCGAGAAGAAGTGGGTGGTCCCATCGGTCGGAGGAGGAGCAGATACAAGATGGATCGACACAAGAAAGAACCGATGTTGCTCCAAAGATGATTGCGCATCCAGCATGGGCAAATGAGTACATGAAGTACGAGGCTAAATGGACCTTCTTCTCGTACATCCGTAAAGGAGTTGGAGCATCATTAGACAATGAAACCATAGCTTGGCATGACCGGATGGAGAAGGAAAATCCAAGCTTGTACCAAACTTCTTGATGAAGGAGATGAATGGTACAACGTGGATTTGGTTGCTACGTATCTACTCATCCATTCCAATTAAGCTCAATGATGATGGCTCGATTGACAAGGAGTGGATCGTGTCAACTATTAACTATGGGATAAATCAAATAAAGTTGACTGATCCAAAGGAGATTGCCGAGCTGAGGACGAGGATATTTGATCGATGCACTCCTGAGAAAGATAGATGGACAGATTAGATAAGCCAAAATTTTCTTATCTTTTATCTTCTTATCATGCTCCATATGTAAAAATATAAATGTGCTCTATATGAATGAGATGACTATATCTTATCTCGATTCTTTTTTTTTTTTTTTTTTTTGCTTCCTTTACTGTTTTAAGAAACTTTAAAATTTTTCTAAGTATAAATCATCTCGAGAAATTTATCATCTCGGACTTAAAATTTTCAAATTTTTATAAATCTAAATTTTCTAAGTCCTAAGACTTAAATTTTTAATCATTTGAAAAAGTCTTAAGACTTAAGAATTTTTACTTCAAATTTTTCTAAGTGTGGATTAAAGTGCTCTAACTTGAAATAAATCGAATTTAAAGTGTGAATGTGTTATGATATGCCTATCTCGACTATCTTGAATAACTTTGACTAACATCACCGCGAGTATGTTGTTTTATAGTTTTAACATCATCAAAAAGGGAAATTGTTAGATCAAGTAAAGTTTTGATGAGTTAAAAGATCAATCCAGATGAGCGGACAACGTTGAAGAAACAAATAAGATCGTAGTTCAAGATTGCCGATCGGACTAAGTCAAGGACCGATTAAGTCGGTGGAGATCGAAGTTGCAAGTCATCTGGAGACAAGCTCAAGTCTAGTCATCTGCAGTGAGCCAATTATGAAGAGCTCGACGAGGTCAAGACAAGCCGAGTAGAATAAGAAAGACAAGTCTTCACCAAGTCACCGCAGACGAGTAGAAGAAGACAATGAGATCAAGAGTGATTTTCAAGATTAAGTTTATTAAAGTAGCTTTCAGCTTGTTAGAACCGACTAACAAACTAACCTGTCTTTTCGAGACTTATAAATAGGTCTAGGTTTTATTTTTCAATACACTTATGCAAATTTGATTTTTCACACTATTCACTATTCGGATCTCAATTCACAAGAGTTTTCAAAAGAGTTTTCAAAAAGTTTCAAGTGTTTATAGAACACTTCTCCGTAATCTTAAAAATCGGTTATTCACCTGTAATTCTTAGATTCATCGAGAAGGAGTTAGGAGTACTTTGAAGATTTGAAGAAAAGTTGTAAGTTGTAAGTTGTAAGTCGTGAAGTAAGAAAGTAGTAAGCGTGTCCCTTCTTCAAGTTGGAGAAGGAGAGTGGATGTAGGATTGTTCTAATCCGAACCACTATAAAATCAGTGTTCTTTAACGCTTTTCTTTACTTATCTCGCTCAATTTTCAATTTATTGTTCAAGGATTAATTTGAGAATCAAAGTTAAAAACTAAATATCAGTTTGCTTTTGATCTAAATAAAGTTGAGATTAATATTGAATTTCCTCTCGTGTCACTTTGATACTTTGAATAAATTTTGAAAGATTTGAAAAATCGAAAAATCTATTCAACCCCCTTCTAGATTTTTCCTAGAAGGTTGATACACGTTTTACCTAATCTGCTCAACTAATCGGGACCAACAGAGGTTTTTGGTGAGGGCAACATTCCCTCGTTAAAGCCCTCGTAAAACCCCTCCCCTCGTTAAATTCCTCTCTAAAACCATTTTTTTGTGGTGTTCCCAGTGTCCCTAGCTCTATCATTATATTTATATGTATATAAAATAGTCTCGCAAGAAAATTTCTCTAAATTTATACTCTCCTTCATTCTTTTTTAAGTTTAAATTAATTTACGGGAACAAGATATACCCGTAAATTAAAATTATGTACTGAGAATATACAAGTGGATCAATGGTGAGTCACCGGAATCTGTTGACCACATTCTTTTGTCGTGCCAAGGTACGTCCATTGTGTGGTACAAGTGTTATCAGTGGTTTAATTTGCATGGGGTGATTGGTTGCAACTTAAGAGATCAATTCTACTTCTTTCGTAGCTTTGTTGCCTGGAAAAAGGGGAGGCGAGTTACTTTAGGGTCAGGATTTGTGTGGTGTGGAGATTATGAAAAGGGAGAAACGAGTTAGTGTTTGAAGGCAAAAGATTTTGTGGGAGAATGTTTTGGAAGATATCAAAGTTCGATTTTGGAGTTGGGTCTCGGTGATTTATCCTAAACTATGCAACTTTTCTTTCTCTCAATGGTTGTGAGATCCCAAAGAAATTGATTGAGTCTGTGTAATTCCTTGTAATTATTTGGGTACTTCTGGTACCTTGTAATTATTCTTTTATTAATAATATTGCTTTTTCCGATAAAAAAATATACATATATACAAGTGGATCAAAGAATCAACAATAACTACACCAAATATCATACTCTCTAGTAACCAAGATAAACAGTACAAAGCAAATTAATCATCGGAGGACCAAAATGGAAATAAGTACAAAAGAAGATGTCAATGTGCCCCATTAGATTCTCTTTTTCTCATTATATATATATATATATATATATATATATATATATATATATATATACTAGATGAGCTCCGCGTAGACAGCGGTATTATCGTTAAATAAACTTTACAATATAATATATTATATATAATATTTTCAAATAATAATATATATATTAAAATAATATAAGGAGACGATTAATAGAATTTATTTATATAAATGATGCATAAATATTACTGCGAATAATATATATATATATATATATATATATATATATATATATATATATATATATATATATTTACAATAAATATCATACATGATTATATTAAGTTTTTTTTTTTTTCATACATGATATATAATTCATCATTGAATACGTATACACGACTTACTTATAAAATATAACATGACATAGAATATAATTTTATAATTAACTAAAAATTCAACATTGTTTTATGAGAATGAGAAGTGAAAAATTAAAATTAAAATCCTCTAACTTAGAACAAAGATTTGATTATGTGAAAAAAGAACACAATCAATCTTTTTCAGGCTAACCAATCCCCATCCATTCCTTCAATTTCTTCAATGTCCATGCTGCAAATTGTCACACGTGACATAAATTTAGTTGATTAATCTGTGAATATGAATCTGATAATGCAAAGAAACCAGCTAGTATAAATCTTTAGGCATAATATAAAATTCATCTCATAATTTAATAATATGCACAATATTGCAATTTATCACACACCACATACAACAAAGAATGAAAAACTAAGTGATCAAGTCACAAGAAATCATGCTGTAATGCATAAAAGATGAAAAAAGTAGTGAATCGTTTTGTCATATGTTCCCAACAATTTATACAAAATAATTAATATTTTTGCCGCAAAATCCAAGGTGAAACAAGTATCATATTATGAAATTATTTTTTATGTCGAGTTTAATAGGTCATGTTTAATGGGAATCTACTATATTTTTAATAAGACAAAAATTTGTGTGAAACGAATGAATACAATAAACTCTAGTTTTATTATTATTGTCGTGCATATGCACTATCACCGTCAAACTTACTTATAATAGTAAATGTACGTGAAAGTGATAGTGCACGTATAAACTCTAGTTTTACTATTTGTCATGCATATGCACTATCACTCACAAACTTACTTATAATAGTAAATGTAGATTAAAGTGATGGTACATGTACGTGTATATAGGGTGATATATAGTGAATGTGGATAGTCAAAACAAAATTCAATACACCCAATTCACTCAAATATTACTCTTTTAATAGAAGAATCAGTACTAATTAATAAGAGTATTATAATAAAATAATTAATATCATTAAAAAAATACACATAAAATGCAAATCAATCCAATGATAATTTTATTTTTGGGCAAATCAATCCAGCGGTAAATTTTATTTATATAAGAGTCCTTTGCTTAAAAAGAATTATATATATGAGGACATCAGACCGCCACCTATTATAATTCTAGTATTGCACCTAATGAATAACATATGTAATTTTGAAAAAATATCTTATTTGCAAATTTATACAGCTTAGGACACACAATATTTAATCGAACTAAATATATTAAAATCCGATTATAACTAAATTGCCCTGTCGGTTTTAGGTGGCTTATTTAATGTGCAAATTTGCACCGCTTAGTTGGCCTATTTAAATGTAATTTGAACGGTGCAAACTTAATTGTTGAAAAATAATCAAGATTGTTAATAAAATACATTAATATGGTTTCATAAAAAATCTTCCTCCTATTTTTTATTCCTCAGAATCCAAAATAAACATTTAATTTTTATTTTCTCATGCAAAAAAAAAAATCACTACCCCATCAAACTAATTAAAAACTCGAATTTTGATACCACTTAATTAACCTTTTACTAAGGTCGATAATAAAATAACTCTGTCGATAAAATTTAAAAATATTCATTTAACCTTCGTAATATACTTTTTAAATAAGAATAAATTAACTCTTTTTTAACTTATGCCATTTTCCTTTAGGTGATATTTGGTTAGAGATGGTGGTGGATGGGATGGAGGATGGAGATGGAAAATGGGGATGGGGGTAATCCTGTGAATAGTAAATGTGTGTTTGGTTAGGGATGGAGAAGTAGGGGTGGATGGAGCTTTATGTCAAATCAAAGTTGATGTTGTATTATTTTAATATTGTTAGTAGGTTGAGGTAATGATTGAATGCTTGTGATAGAAGATGATATAATATTATATTATTGTTAGTTAGTGGAATAATGATTAATGATTATAATTATTATAATTTATATATATATATATATATATATATATATATATATATATTTATTTAATATTACATATTAATGTTAATATTGTTATTTTTTTATATATTTGTATTAAATATTACGTATTTGGACAATGTTATTTAAAAAAGTGATACAAATTTATATAAAAGTGGTAACAATTTATGAAAAATAATAATATTTATTAAAATAAAGTTGATAGTTTATTTATAATATCTACAATAAATAAAGGTGATAATATAATTTTTTTGTGCATAAAATAAATAATTTAATTTAAAATAATAATATTTATTAATTTAATTTAATAAGGTATAGTATAAAGTGAGAAAAAGAAATAAATATAATATAATATGTTAAATGTGAAAGATAGAGTTGATGTGATTGTATTGGGATGGGTGAAAATAGGTGTGTAGATGTATTATAGGGTTGGATGAGTATTTGGATGGAGATTTGGAGCGTCATCCAAATCCGGATGGGCACATCCTTAACCAAACATGGCCTTAAGGAATTAAAATTGAGATGGAAGATGATAATTTAGACATTTTATTATATTTTATTTATCATAAATTCAAAATTATAACCTCTGCAAAGGAATTTCTTATAAATTAATAATACGGAGGATAATAATACATACCTCCGCCGTTCCACAAAAATATTTTTTATAATTATTTTATAAAGATTAAGAAATAAAAGTTATTATAATTATTATATTAAATATTTATATTATATTATTTTTCAATTTTATCCTAGTTGCATTAAATATGAATTAAAATGTAAATGAAAAAAATATAAATAAAATGTAAATGAAAAATAAATAATTAGAGAAAAGAAAGAAATATTACCATGGCAAAGGAGCAGCAGGAGGATCATGAAAATAGGAAAAATCGTTGACAAAGTAGTTACTCATCTGCTCATTCCCATTCGCATTCAACCACGCCGGAAATTCCATCACTTCATCAAACCTCACCAATTCCTCCGATTTCACAAACTCAAACTGATCCACCACCTCCTCCGCCGCGGTCGACGGCGGCGGGGAGGCCGAGTAAATCGAGGAAGAAGGAGTTGTAGTCGTCATAACAAATTCTTCAAGGTTGAGATTGAGGCCCAGTGTCTGATCCGGGAGGACAAAATCGTCATTTCCTTCAAAATCGATGGCGGCGCAACTGGCCAAGAATAATAATTATTATTATTATTATAAAAATTGTAATTTTGATTATGAGGAGGAGAAAGGGATTGTGTTTTCTTGTTATTATTCATTGAAGCTCGATGGAGTTTAAGGGCAGTGACAATCTCTCTCCTGGCTTCAGCCATGTTGACAAGCTTTTCTTGGTAGGGTTTTCTGGTGTGTAGTCGTCTTCTCACTTGTTTCTTCTTTGGACAGGGGCTTTCTCTCTCTTCTTTCTCTCTCATCTTCAACCCTAATTGGGTGTCACCTTGACTTGATGATGATGGTGGTGGTGATGATCTCTTCATCTCTGAAGAATAATTTGTGGGTTTTGTTATAGGGGGAAAGGGTGAAGAGAGAGGATCATCTTCGGCTTCTTCCCCACTTTTCTTGCAGCCAAATGTGGAGGGGGTGGGAGTGGTTTATTTATAAATAGAGTCGTGGTTTGCTAATTTAATGCTGTTTTGGAATTTCACTATTTTTGGCAAACAACTAGGTTTGTTGCTATATATTTACTTTTATTTATTCAATTCAATATTTATGTGTTTTTAATTAGTTAGATGAGGATTCAAACTTGATTTTGACAACTTCGTGCAATATATTATCAACAAGTCTATCACATGACCAAGATTTGTATATGGTTCATTATTTAATGAACACATTTACCTTTTTTTTTCCACTCCGTGCTAAAGTTATTTTTACATGTGAAGATTTAGATACGTTTACTAAGAAAATTTGAATTAGTATATCAAAGAGAATAAAATGTAAGAATATTTTGGTTTAAATGGTATTGTGCGAGTGTAATTTATAAAGGACATTTCATTTTAAGGGTGTGAAGTTAATTATGGGATGTCGCAAAAAAAAAAAATAATTTGATATTCTATTCATAGATAGATTAATTTGGGGGATCAATTCCATTATTTATTAGCGGGCCCCAACTAAAGTGAAACATCTCAAAAAATTGCATCACTTTTAAAATAATAGTACATGCAAATTAGAAATTAAAAGTATCGACAAAATTAACTAAAAAATTATTATAGTAAAATTTGAGTGCATACATATATTCACCTCACACGAAACTAACTCTTCGTATAATCGTCTCACGAAATAATCCTCAGCAAAACTCCACTTAAAATAAAATAAATTAAATTGTAAAAATATCTAGAACAACTTCAATGTTCGAGCATAGTTACAAACAATGTTGTAGAAGTTGAAAATAGCTAATCGACTTAGGCGTTTAATTTTTTATTATTTTTTATAAATTTTATACTTTTCATGTTGGATAGTATAATTAAATATATAGACGTCGTTTATATATACACATAACTAATGTATGATGTTGGAAATGATTATATGTGTCAATCAATAAATATTAATTTATTTATATATCTATTATTTATATGATAATGTCACATATATAAATTAAAAAATCTATTATTATTTAATTAATTACTTATATCATTCCATCATCGATACTAATTGAACAAATTGAACACTGTCTGAAACAAAAATAATTCAGTGCGATCATGTCGTTGCTTCGTGCGGAGATTATTGACCATATAATGTAATTTTTCTGGTTTCCATGAAATTTATTCAAACTCAGATAAGTACAAGCATTGAAAAAATCATTTTTAATAAAAAAATATGTTTTAAATACAATGATGCTTGTAAAAAGAAAATCATTTTTAAATAAAAAATATTTGTTAAACACAAAATATATAACAAAAATTGTTATCAACCTAATTCTACCCTACAAATCATAAATAAAATTTATACATGTATTAAATTTTTAGATCTATTTTATAATTGAGTAAAATTAAGATGAAGTTTTACTTATGTTTCTTCTATTAAAATAACATTTTACACAGTTCCGAAAAAAAAATTACCGTAAAACTATCACATATATCGTAAGTAAAGGGTAACACTCGTGTGAATCGGTTATCTTTGTTCAATTGGTTTTTGAGTAATATCTCATTCAATAAAATAAATAATATTCTTTTTGTTCCATTTTTTATTGCTCAAAATTTGAAAATGGACTTCTTATTTTTATTTTTTCATACCCAAAATAACAAAAAAATAACACTACCCTTTTAAATTAAACCCTCACAAACATCTCTTATTTACACCTTAATGTCACTCAATTCACCATTTCAATAAAGTTGATTTTAAAATAATTCCTTTCAATAAAGTTGAAAATACTCATTTTATCCTTCACTTTTACCTTTTAATACTAATAAACAACACATTTCTTAATCTTTGTGTCAATTTTTCTTAAGCAAATAAAATTGGGACGTATTGTTCAAGAAAGCGAGTATTATTGAAAGAGAATTCACAATACAAATATTATGTATATCGCATAGTCTTAGGGGTCGTTTGGTTTCCTTTATTAGGGGTGTATTGATCCCTAATACACCTTTATCACTTGTTTGGTTTGTTGTATACATTATACTTCCAGCCCGTTATTAAGAATAGACCCGTTCAAATAATACCTAATACATGGTATTATAGATTCCAAGTTTCATATGGTATTTGTAATACTTATATTTCTCCAACATCTATTAAATTTTAAAATACCAAAAACACCCTTCACTTTCATCAAAATGTGTTTATTATTATTTTTATTTATAAGGACAAATTAGTCTAAAATAAATTAATACTAATTATAATACTTGCAACCAAACATAATATTGATAGCTAATAACTAATTATTTAACTCAAGTTTTTGAAACCAAACAAAATATTGATAATAAAGCTGGTATTACAAATATAGGTATTATAGTTCGTGTATTATCCAATAAAGGAAACCAAACGAGCACTTACAATATTACATCATCAATACATATGAGTGACAAAATTTGTAACTATGAAAATTTGTATTCGCCAATTTCATTATCCAATTTGATAAAATAATGTATATATTTTTCAATTCAAATTATAGTGTCATATATTCAAATAATTGATTTTCCAACATTCAATATCTGCCATTTAAAATAGCACAACATGATTAGAATCAGTTGATGAGACAACGAACTTGGACCCTTTGCCCTAAATACGACAGAAATGCTCCATACCCTTTTCTCATTGTTTCAGTTTTACTTCCATTTCATGCTTCTTTCTTGCAAAACAACTTCTTTTACGTTGCTTTCAATTATTAAATATTTCAAATAAAAGATATATACGTTCTCTCCCCAAAGTCAATTATGTTATTTATTTTTTAAAATTAATTAATATTCTCTCAATTTTCACATCTAAAGTGACATACTTACTAAAAAAATTCAATTTAGTGTAGGAGAGAGAATAAAGTGTAAGAATATTTTGGATGGTGAATAAGATGTGTAGCATAGAGAATAAAGTAGAATAAATCATGAGTGGTATTTTTGAAATATAAATGGTATTGTAAGAGTGTAGTTTATGGACGGTATTCTATTTTAAGGGTGTGAAAGAAATTTGGGGACGGACGGAAAAAGAAAGTGTGAAAGTATTCGTGGGACGGAGAGAGTAGTAGTCTAATAAGTTGTTTTATAAATATAAAACTTAAAAAATTATAGGATCACACAAACAATCCAGAGGTTGAAGTCCCGCCAAAAAAACTTTTTAATTAGAGTAAGCCTTAGCCTTACAAAAAAATTAATAATATGGTTTTGTAATACTGCGATAGTTAGATTATAAGTTAATTTCACACACACATATATATATAGTCTGAAATAAGTGCAATTTTCAAATTAGATAGAGTCAAACATATTTTTAGCTTAGTAATTTTTTTCCCGCAAATTATTATAAAATAGTTAAAAAAATAATTTTATAATTTTGTATAATACTCAATTTACATTATATTTTGCATGCTGTTTTTTGCTATTTAACTTTCATATATTTTAAATAGTCACAAGCTATGTGCCAAAAACGTTATTTGACAAAAAATAAACATAAACTGAACAATGTGCTAAATTACGGAACTAAATAATTTTTTGAAGTATCCTGTAACCATTTTTAAAATAAAAATTATTGAACCAAAAATATTTTCAACTTAATTAAATAAGATTTTAAATTCGAGATCGTAGGGCACAGTAACTCAAGAAAAAATTACCATAAAACAATTTTGCATCTGCATGCTAAGCTTTTTCTCCCTTTTCACTTTTTCGTCATGATTTTGAAAGCAAGTTGGGAAAATTAATCACAGTCATTTCTAAAAGTTACATATGCTATAGAATTTTTACAATAATATTACTGTATTTATGTATTAGTATTTAATTAATTTGCAATCGGAGTTAAAAAATAAGAGGAGCGTAAACGGTACGCACGTCTTTAATCTCTCTAGGTAAAAAAACCCAATGCTTTGTGGTGTATATATTAATTAATGGTGTTTTGTTAATCAAATTTAAATATGATCAGTTTCGTGTTATTTTGTTATTGTTTAATAATATAAATGACTGGTTTGCTGGTATATATATATATATATATATATATATATATATATATATATATATATATATTATAACTCTTAACAACAATAGCCTCATACGACACTATAAAAAAACTTATTAATTAATAACATATATAATAAAAGTAAAATTATTATTCATTACATTAAAAAAATAGTATTTTTTAGAAGTTTTAAGAAATAATAATAATTTATGTATAAAGTAAATATATTGAAGGGTATAAAAAAATTTGTTGTTTATGAATAAAGTTAATAACAATTTAAAATTTTTAAAAGTATTTAAAGGATAATAATATAGAATAATACGTTTTTTTTTTTTTAAAAATGATAATTTCTTTTAACAGACAAAAAGGAAAGCACTAAATTTTTTGAACGGTAGTACATTAAAATTATGACATGGGAATCTCTGTTACATAATGATGTTATATCTCCTATTACATTAATTAGATTTGCGTCATGTGTACATACAATTATATTAGGATATTATTCTCTTATTTGTAAATTTTGATATATGTACACGTGGCGCAATTCTAATTAATGTAATGTAAGATGTAACATCATTATATAATAGGAGATCCAGACCGCGATTACACTATCATCTCATACATATTTCCTTGAAATAAAATATACTCAATTTAAATCTGCACCAATCTCTCACACGCAAAAGTGAAATATAAAGAAAGATAGCATCCTGTAGTACGAAATAAGAAATGAAATTGTTTGGCTAGGGATGAAAAAATATAGGTGAAATTTTATATTTTTTTATCGGTAAATGTTAGTTGTTAGTAGTTAGTAGTTAGAAGTTAGTTCATCAAGCCTCCTTACAATTTCAAATTCTCTAAGCCTCCAACTCCAAATTCGTTCGAAGGGAATCGAATCCGTATCTCCTACTATAGTGAGGAACCCGGTGACCAGGTGGGCTAAGCCCCTGGTTAAGTGAAATTTTATATTAAAAATAATTTTATTATTTTATTACTTTTTATTAGTAGGATAATGATTGAGTAAAAGAAAAATAGAATATAAAATAAGAAAAAGTTTGAAAAAGAATAAAAATGTGTAAGGAAAAAGTAGGAGACAAAAAGAATGAGTGGGAAAAAAATAGAAGAGAGGGTGAATTATGGAAAAGTAATGATATAATTTTATGAGAATAAGTAAGAGTTAAAATTCAATTTCGTCTCATAACTTTAAATTTTTTTCGTAAAAAGTCTTAAAAAGTTTAGAAGTTTCAACTCGTCCCATAACTCTGCAATTATTCCGAATTTGATCTTCTTTTTTTTCTTTTTTTTTTTTCGGATTTTGCACTTTTTATCCCATAAGTTTGAACATTTTCACAAAAGGTCCCAAAAAATTATTTATCAATACGACGTCGATTATGGAATTTCGTGACTTTTGAAATGAAATCGAGACTATTTAAGAAATTATGAGACAAAATTAAAAATTTTAAATTTTTTGGTATCTTTTGTAAAAAGTCCAAAATTACGGGACAAAATTAAATTTTAATTCGAATAAATGAAAAAAGTATTTATATATATTATAGTGATGAATGTATTTTAATGGAGATTTGAATATGCAAATTCAAAATAGAGATTTCCAATAAAAATAAACTATTCTTATGTATTCCGTCTGTCCACAAAAAGTATGCTTACACTGTTTTCTCAACAATTTATTTTGTTTTACTATTTAACCATCACCGAATTTTTCATATATTGTTGATTTTATATTTATAAATAATCACTTAACTCATAAATGGATCATACAATATCTTAAAATACTCTTATTTTATTTATATTTTCTTGAAATTTATTAAAATTAAACGAATATATTTTTAATGGATGGAGGAAAGGGAGTATTTATTTTTATGTATATTCAACGCTGTAGAGTTATGGATAAAAAATGATAAGAGATGGAGAAGTCTATAAATATATAAAAGTAGAAGTCGAGAGATAAAGTGAAATGTAAGGAGAGAAACAAGTGAAATGCACTTGCCATATAATGTAATAGTGAGTCTCACTCTCCATTAAAGAGAGTGAATTAACTTTTTTTTTTTTTTACTTTACATCAAAATTTTTATAAATTTTAATTTTAAATTTAATTTTAACACATTATATATCAACTTAATTCTCTTTTAAAAATTTTAATTTAGCATAAGTATTGCACATATAAAAATAAATTTAGATCTAAAATATTTATTTTATTATTTTTATTTTAGATTTTATTAAATGAATTGAATTTAAATAATTTTATTTAAGATTTAATTATATGAGTTGAATTTAAATAATTTAATTTTAGATTATATAAGGTTTGTTGAATTTTAATATTTGTAATGAGATTAGTAACTATTAAAAATTATAGAATTAATTAAGTAGTTGTATTATATTCATGGGTAAACAACATAATTTATATATTAATAAAAATTAATAAATTAAATTTATATTTTAATTATATATTTAAAATTTATAATATTCAATCACGATCACACGGGAGAAATTACTAGTGAATAATAAAAAAAAAAGTTAATGTATGACTGAAGAGGCATCAAATGTGGATAACTTCCTATCCCACCGCTTTCCACTAATCTCTCTCTTCAGCTATACACATTATTATTATATTATTATTATTCTCTATATATATATAGAAAAAGAGAAATGGTAATACAGAAAAAATATGGTTGGATGGCATGCATAGTATAGACGGTGTAAAATGGCTGTATTCAGTTTAACAGCGGCTCGCTGAGTCATCACTCTTGTCAGAAAATGATCCTCTCTCTCTCATCATGACAGATTCTACGATTGCTTTTGCAGGACTTTTAGGGTGGCTTAATTTCTTCCAATTATTATCAAAAGATTACCGCTTTTTTTAAGCTCTTCAAATCTTCAATAGAAATGATAATAAAATTAGGAGTGTTTAGTTGAGAGGTTTGAAAGTAAAGCATGAGAATTAAAGTTATAATATCGATTTAAAATTATATAATTATAAATTTGATTTTCTTAAAACAAGGAATTCTCCATACCACCAAGCACCCCTTATATTTTTTTAATGAGGATATATTGAAGAAAGGAATGTCTCCATGGTGGTTAAATCATTGATGTTATGCTCTAATTTTAAAAAAATAAAATAAAATAAACTTGTTGGTAGTGATGGAGAGGAATGATTGAGGATAAATGATTGTAGAATGGGAATAAGTTAATCAAAATGGATATTGATTACCTTATTTAGGAGAGAAAATAGTTTCATGATTATTTTTTGTTCTTATTAACCACCATAATTGTATTATATTATTCTCATTTCCATTCTCATTAAACAATTTGCAATCAAGCACACCCTTAATTGGTTCAAAATCAAATTGCATAACTTTTAATAAAAGTGTTATTACCTCAGTCCCAATAAATTATGTACATTTCTTGGGACACAAAAACTTATAAAAAATAATTTTATTGACTTTTACGAGAATAAAGGGTAAGAGAGAGAATAAAGTGTAAGAATAGGGTATTAATATTATGTGATATTTTTTTAAGAGTGTGCATAACTTGTTGGGATGAACGAAAAGAAAAGTATGCATAGCTTCTTGGGACGGAGGGAGTATATATTAGTATTAAAAAGTATAAAGTGAAGGGTAAAGAAGTCATTTCAATTTATTGGAGCAAATAATTGAGTGGAGAGATATAATTATAGTGGAGAATTAAGTGACATAAGATGTAAATAAGAGATATTTCTAAGAGTTTAATTTAATAGGGTAGAGTTATTTTTTTGTTATTTTGGGTACGGAAAAATAAAATTATAACCTCTATTTTTGAATTTTAAACAATATAAATTGTATGAAGGAATATTATTTTTAACATTGTATACTTTAAATATTAGTCCTGCGTTCCGATATTTCCTTTTTTTTAACAAAAAAATTATGATAAGTAAATATAACATAAATATAGTATAAATAATATGATGGATAGAAAAAAGTATTTCCTCCATCCCATAAAAATTTTTACACTTTTCTTTTTCGTCATCCATTCTACTATATAAGTCTTACACTCTTAAAATGAAAAATTCTTTATAAACTTCACTTCACAATTTCAACTAACTTACACAAAATGTTATTACTTTTTTATTAACACATATATAAACACAACTTAATAATTATTTTTATTTTATACATATAAATTTACAAAATTCCCCTTTAAAAGTATAAATATAAATTTAGTGAACTCTATTTTAATTATCACTGTAATGCATATTCACTATCACCGTCACATTTACTTAAAACAGTGTATGTATATGATAGTGATAATAAATGTGTATGATAGTAATAATAAAAATAGAATTTATGTTAACTCATATTAGATTGTGCGTGCTTTTTAAGTGAAGAAAACACAGAGGGTGGGACCAACTGGAAGGGCAGGAATTGAGGAGTCAAAATCAAAATCTGTGAGTACATGTGGCATCCACGTGGTCGTACACTATGGCCTCCAATCAGAGTACACCTGCCACGTGGGTGTGGGGACCATCATCTCTTATTATTTTCATCCATGTTTTAAAATTTATTAAAGACGTTTGAATGCGGTGGATTTGAATGTATGTTTATTATTCTTAAATTCTTTGATTTCAAACGACTTCATCCAAATGGAGCTTAAAACTATTTTCGAAATTATGACTACAATAAAATTTTATCATTAATACTCCCTTCATCCAATTTTAACTAGTCAATATATTTTTTTGGATCGTTCAATTTTAATATATCATCACAAAATAAAAAGTTTTTTTACTTATTCTATTCTCAAAATATACACTTATTTACATCATTTGCCATTTAAACCCCACATTATTTTCCCTCTTCTATTAATGACTTGACAATAATACATTTAGGCTCTCATTTGGATGGAGTGAATTTGAAATCGAGGGATTTGAGGATAATGTATCATGCATTCATACAAACTAAAATGGAGAAAAACTAAAAACTAAATGAATGGATTTAATTCACTCAAATATTAAACACAAGTAGGAGAAGTGAGAGGATATCTAATAACTAGGTTTTGTTGGGTATTTGAAATCCTCTCACTTATAAGCAATACCAAATTCATTCATTTAGTTTTTCCCTATTTTTATTTGTAAATGTATGATATATTATTCTCAAATCCATTGATTAAAAAATGACTCCATCCAAATAGAGCCTTACTTTTACTTCGTTCATCTACTTTATACATAAAAATTAATATTTTTTAAAATTTGTGTCCAACTAATTTGTCAAATTAAAATTGGAAGGATGGATTATAATATAACAAAAATTTGCAAAATTTTATATACAAATAATTTATGATAAGTTTAGCTTACAAGATAATGGTTCACGATAAGTTTATTCGAAAATTGATAAAATTTGATATAGTGAAATTTGTTTTTAACTACATCTTAAAAGGTTTTGCAAAATAAGTTGAAAAAATTCAATTTATTATTTTAGAGCTTATAAACTGGAACGAGTTTATTTTAATAGCTTATAAGTTGTTAAACATCTTATTTTATCATATATTTTTAGAGAAATTATAATCTCCTAAACAGTTTATAAAATTTTCATATAAACTGTTTAGGAGCTATTAAGTGCTTATATGAATATAGTTTTTTCAAATAATTTTGCAAAATCTTTCAAGATATGCTTAAAAATCTAATTTCATTATATAAAAATATAAAAATTGCTAATTTTCATATAAAACCATTATATAAAAATAAATATTTTCGTAGTAGTCCAAGGGTTGGTTTACTTTTGGGCATGCTTCGCTTGCTTTACTCTTCTGTTTGAGACACATTTAGCATGGTGCTAGAAACCTTGTTCAAAGATATATAATATAATTGAAATTAAGCTTTGACTTAACAAGTATAGAACCGTGTTGTACGTGATATTTTTAAAAAAAAATATATATCAATTTAGATTTAATATAACAAATATTTTTTTCTATTAATGTAATTCAATAAATAAATATATATATATTTTTTCAAATAACATTTATAATATTTTATGTTTGTAATGTCCAAAGGGAAATTATTTTTATTATGGACATTATGTTTCAATCAGATTGACGAATTTGTTAATTGGATCGAAGCAATATATTTGTTCCAAAAAAATATATTATCATCCTCTAAATATGCTTCTAATCCTTAACTATGCATTGAGATCATAATCAACTGTAGTAAAATTCAAAGTATATTATAATTATAGAAAACAAATAAGACTCTAATAAATTTAAGTAAGATTACAAATTTAAGTAAGTCTGATGAGAGATAAAAAGTTTGAAATGAAAGAAATTGCATACAAAAATTTTGAAGGCCGCAGTTAAATAAACCCCGAAATTACTATATATACCCCAAATTCTTTTTAATAAAAATACTCTTATATTAAGGGCCTTTTTGGTAGTATCAATTATGGGCCGAATGATATTTTATCGGGGCCAGGTTATTGACACCACCAACATTATTAAAGACACCACTCCGATCAAGACACCGCCCGATTTTAATAATTGTTAAAGACACCATCCCTAAATTGTCTATTCTACCCTTCCTTCATGAATTTTGATAGAATGAAATATTCATTAACACACCACTTTCCTTCAATATTACTAAACACACCACGACAAAATTTGTCTCCATCAATATTACTTCCTTCCCTTAATTTAAAAGCAAAAACCGCACTTCTCGTAACGCATTACCTCCGCGGTCGTTGTTCTTCTTCTCTCCGTTGCGGTCATTTGTTGCCGTCGCCCGTTAGGGTCTCCTCCCTTTGTCGTCGTCGCATCCCTCACGTTGGGTGTCGCCGTCGGCGTCGCATCCCCGAACTTGTTCGTCTCCCGTCGCCGCCGTCGCATCCCTCACTCTGGCCGTCGGCCCGTCGCACACTTCACCCTAGCGAAAATGGGTAAGTTTTAGTTTTAGTTGTAGTTTTAGATTTTTTTTTTTTTTTGCAATATAATGTTAACATATAGTTTAGGGTTATTATTTTTACGAGAAGAATGCCTATTTTTAGGGTTTATTCTTTGTATAAATCGTGAAAATGTGTAGTGAATATCTGGGTTTTTGTTGGATTTTTATTTTGTTAGAATTGTGTGGGATGCTTGTGAACCGTATTTTTCGACCTTTGGTCAACCAAATTCGGTGCAATGTTCGCCAAAATTTTCGAACAATGCACTGGATTTTGGTTTTTTCGAACAATTCACTATATTTCGGTTTTTTTTTTCGAACAATTCACTATATTTCGGTTTTTTTTTCGAACAATTCTCTATATTTCGGTTTTTTGAAACGAACTGAATTTCGGTTTTTTCGAACATTCATCACTTGTTCGGCTACATATTTCGTACATTGCTTAATGTTTGGTTTATTTTTGAACAGTACTTATATTTGCGTTTTTTTTTGAACATTACTTATACCGCACCGACCTTTTGTTATTTTTATCTAGTGTCCGAAAATGATGATAGGATTCAACCCACCGCTTCAAACAGAGGAAAAGGAATCAACCTGAGTCATCACATCATCAAAGTATACCGCCACCTCCAATCGTAGCCACTTATGCAAGGAAAAGAAATAGAGTAGAATCGTCGGAAATGCAGTAGGAACCACAACAAATAGAGCCGGAACCACAACAACATAGGTAGGAAACATAAACGAAACTGTATTGGAGGAGGGCTCGAGATGAGGGATTAGAGGCGGAGGTGGGGTCGAGGAGGGATCGACGAGGGAGGCTGGAGACGTAGAGGGAGAGGGACTTGGAGGAGACGGAGGAGACGTACAACCGAGGTCCCGATACATGGCCAATAGCCTCCCCGCCACTTTTGAATGGCTTTCAAAAACACGTCGCTAAGTTCATATATCAAGGAACTGAGCGGGGTGTTTTGAAATGTCATGGTCACGTAGGGAAGTTACTATCGTGGGAGATGGACGATGAAGATGACCTACGAGATTTCCGCTCCATTTTCCGTAAGTCCAAAATCTTGAAGATTAGGCATGCATCTTATAAGATTCCAAACAAAAATCTGATTTCTGCATTTGTCGAGCGATGGCACCCGTGAGACCAACTCTTTCCACTTTCCATTTGGAGAGATGACTATCACGCTTGATGATGTTTCTTGCCTCACCGGATTATCGGTAGATGGTCTTCTGTCTGACCCAAAGCGGGAAGAGAAAGTAGGCTGGTTGGGAAGATGTGATGAATCTTCTAGGTAGAACTGAAAATGAGGCGAGGCTGGCAACCGGTGGGAAACGTGGCTCCTCTGTCAAACTTCGGTGGTTGAAGGATACATTTTCGAGCTTATGAAGTCGGAGAATGAAGATGAAGTGTTGTATCTTTCTAGAGCATATGTTCTATACACGTTTGGTACCACTCTGTTTCTTGATAAGAGTGGTACCCGTGTTAGCTGTTTGTGATTGCAGTACACGGAGGACATGGTCGAGTTTGGCAACTATGCTTGGGGTCTGCGACATTGGCCTACTTGTACAGGCGATTAGGGTTGGCCTCTCAATTCAAAGTCGACAAATTGGAGGATACTTGACATTATTAGAGGTATATTTCAATTTAGTAGATTTATGTGTTATATATATATACATATGTTTATTAATACATACTTTTAATTACGAGGCATGGATTTATGAGCACTTTCCTAGTTTGATTTTGCCTCCTCGGAACCCCGATTTTGAATACCCTCTTCCGCTAGCAATTCAATATTCTCCTGAAGCTCATACGGGTCCAAATCTCGACCGTGTCCGTGGTTTTAGAGAGGCTCTAGATGTATTCCTTGCTTCACGAGGTTAGCATCAAATGATTACACTTTCGATTTTTCATAATTTTGTATTGTCCATCATATCTTCACTATTTGTTAATTATAGGTTAAGTGGACTCCGTACTCTGCTCGAGATTCATATCCGTTGCAGAGGGTGACATTCTTCCACGGGTGCATCGTTTGTGGGGAAATGGTTGAACCGTATATGCCGGATCGAGTGCTTAGGCAATACGGTTACGTGCGAACGATACCGAGAAGCCACTCGCCGTTGGTGCTCGTTTTCGGAAGGATGGTGCTATTTCTAGAAGAACCAGACTTGTATGGGGTGCAATGGCGGAGTTTTTCGAAATGTGGGATAGTCACCTACTTACGAGTGGTAGGCTTGGGGCCGAGGTTCGTCAAGCCCGGGCTGTGCGAGATGGTTACATGGATTGGTTCCTCTCGAACGGGTACCCCGTTGTCTCAAATCCGGCAATGGTGAGGCTAGCGGCTCGTGAGCCTCGCTCAAGCGACCGATCCACGGGAGAGGATTGAGGCGGCAAAGGTGGAACTCAGGGAACTCATGGATATGTCCGACGATCGGACATTGACTCTCGAGTCGGCCATGCAGGTTGTGACCCGTACACCGACTATCTTGCGCGGACTGAGCCGGGAGGACCTTCTTCGCTGTTGAGGTTGGGTGAGCAGCCCCGTTAGAGCGGGGAGGAGGTAGAAGCGGTCGAGGACCGGGACGTGGACGTGGTAGAGGGACGTCGTTGCGGGGAGTTGATTTTTTATGTAGGTACAAGAACAAACTTTGTTTAATATTTTCGATGAAACTTTGTCTTGAACATCTGTGATTTGTATTTTGGTGATACATTGTTAGATTTACTATTATTTGCGAACATTTGATTCAAGTATTGAATTGGTATACTCACCACTCAACAATGTGGTCAAAAAGTGCAACTATATGTGTTGTCATGTTAGTTGTTCAGTGTTGTCTTGTGTGAAAATACATCCACCACCCCATATTACACCACCGTACATTAAATTAGTAAACTCACCACCTATTATTGACTTGTCATAAAGTTGAGTTGTCTTGTCTCCTTTCTACGGTGAATTGTCTTTTCTTCAATTGGTAAACTCACCACCCCACATTTTATTTAAATATCGAACATTGTCATCATGCACAAACACCCTCATTTATTCCTCATATCACTAAATAATTCGGTATGGCGAGGTATCCACAAGAAATGTTTTTGTATGGTGAGGGGTGGGATGCTAAGGCGGATGAATTGTTCGCTGAAGCTCTGTCGGATCAAGCACTCTTCTAAGCTTTAATTATGGCGATGATAACATGTTAGTAAACTCGGGGAACACCGATGCAATTAGTCTTTGCATTGGCCGTTAAATTGGTCTACAAGAAGAAAATTGAGTACAAAGACGGCTGGATACATGCTCGAAGCTACGTAAAGGCATCGTGTGTTCTCGTGGTTGATCACTACGCCCGGGGTTCGGTGCGATGGAGCAACAAACCGTGTCCACGTTGATCATGCACTCGGTGTACACTAGTTGAGGTAAGTTCTATATTATTCTCATAATGAGGAATGTTTTTTCACTAGCATTCAAATTTTATATCATTTGAACTTTGTAGATGGACGCATTTGCCAATGCGTACGAGACCTGTGACCCTTCTTTGGGAGTGGCTAAAAATACTATTTGGAGAGCCACCCACTCCTCCTGTTGATGAACCTCGCGCGGCCCGACGAGGACAAAGAGGAAGCTACCTCAACCGCACCCACGACTCGTGAGGATACCCCCAAAGACTAGCGTTACTAGTCTTGCATTTTGGGGTCGATTCAAGAAATGAATCGAGTAGTAATTAATGTATATGTCCTAATGCATGCCGTATTTGTGTTTACGTTTGTTTTGAATAATTAGGACAACTATGTTATTATGTTTATGAACTTCCAATTCCAACGTCTATAATAATTAAATTTGCAAGGCATAACCCCTGCTTTTGTGTTTATATTCGATAATTATTCGCTAATTGATGAAATCAATCATACTAGTATTATATAATTTTATAAGGCTGCAATATTTTCTTTCAATATTATATAGTTTTGATGCAAAGTTGATTGAAAGAAAAAATATGAACTCGTTTTCGAAAAAAAAATGAATTCGCATTTTGAAAAAAACTTTCGAACAACATCTAAATGTTCGGCAATAATAATCGAACATATATACAATGATTCAAAAAGAATTTCAAGACTTATTTTGAAAGAAATTGTCGAACATAATAGATATGTTCGGATATATATTTCGAACTTTTGTAACATGTTCGGTTAAATATTCCGAACTAAGAGATGCCAAATTTGTCTAGAAAGTTTGGATCAAAATCGATTCAAAAAAATTCTAGCCGGATTTTGAAAAAAATTTCGAACACAATATGTATGTTCGGCAAAAATTGTCGAACATGTGTAATGTTTTCGGTTGTTTTTTCCAACTAAGCGATGCCAAATTTGTCCGTAAAGTTTGGATCAAAAATTGATTCAAAAAAATTGTAGCTTGATTTTGAAAAATATTTTCGAACAAAGCAAGTATGTTCGGCAAACATGGTCGAACTTTTGTAATGTTTTCGGTTTTATTTTCCGAACTAAGCGATGCCAAATTTGTCCGTAAAGTTTGGATCAAAAATCGATTCAAAAAAATTCTAGCATTTTGAAACATATTTTCGAACAAAATAAGTATGTTCGGTAATAATTATCGAACATTTGTGACTTTTTCGGTTTTATTTTCCGAACTAAGCGATGCCAAAGTTGTCCGTAAAGTTTGGATCAAAATCGATTCAAAAATTTTTCAAAGGCAAATTCTCGAAAATTTAATTCGAAATTTATCTTTTTACTCGGCATAAATTTTCGAACATATATCTTTTGTTCGGTTTTTATTTTCGAACTAAAAGGTACCAAATTTGTCCAGAAAGTTTTGGATCAAAATTCGATTCAAAAAATTTTCAAAGGTAAAATCTCGGAAAAATATTTGAAATTTATCGTATTGTTCGATATTTATGGTCGAACAGAACATATTTTCGAATACTTTTTCCGAACACTCTATGCTAAAAAAAAATCCGAAAATCCTTTCTAATTTGAAAGTTTTTGCGAACACCTCTCCTATCTTTAAAAACAGAACATTCAAAAGCGAAATTTGCACCCAACAACACAAAAATACCAACAAAGCTAACAATATTTGTTTCGATTACGCGAGAATGCTATTTCACCAAAAATATACACATTGTTCTTTCACAAAACATATAATCAGTAAGTTTTCATGAAAGATATACACATGAAATATTTCGAATATGTCAGCTTTTCCAAATCAACTATTACTAATACGACCTTCATTATAAGTCATTAGCCATCCTTACGCAATCGGGTGTCTGTGGTCCTTCCAACTTTGGACCACCGGAGGCATAGGACGTCCAACACCCAAATCAACTGAAAAGGAAATCGTTTAAAAACGAAAGTGACAATCCATGTATAATAAGAAATTGATATATTATTTAGAAAGAATACCTGAACAAAATGGTTATCGTTTACTAATGCCATACATATTGATCTTGGGCGTACGGGAACGGCACTTCTAAATGGAAGTGTGGTGAGGGATATTTGCTTGGACAGCGTAATAAAAGCAATATTATAGGTGGACGCGACTAAGAACCCCATGTACGGCAACATGAACCAATGCTTTCTTCCGCAAATGGCGTAAAGCAATTCGAGCTTTCGATACTTCGCCCACTATGTCCTTCAAGTAGAACGCCGTCTCGTATAGATGAAGGTTCTTGCTCAACTCCGTCATTAGATCTTGCCGTACACGCGCCCCGATTCTCCTCACCAAAACCCATCATTGAAGCCACGGATCTAAACCCACAATGTCCATCACCTTTGACATTCTCTATATTTAATATGTACGGGTGATATAGAGATGGAATAGATTCAAGAAAGCGACTTAGCCGTGGCTCGGGTTTTTTACGAATGATCCGATAACATTCGCAAAAAAATAATTAATTTCATTGTAACATATTAGTTGAATAATACACTAAAGCATTAAAAATATAACTAACCGGTTGTTTCGTAGGCCTTCCTTTGCTTTGATACAAAGGGGTCGGTGCGTCTCATCAATTTAAATGCGCACATGATGCATCATTGACCGTGCAATCACAACCGTCGATCCGACGTATTCAAACAAAGCGGGGTCGCGTTTGGTTGAACTTTCATGTAGTTTCTTCCCTTTGCCTTTTCCCGCCAGACGACCACGTGTGCTTATTTTTGGGAGCGGCGGCTCAACTACGATCGTGGTCTCGGGATTTGCCAACTCCCGCATCTTTCTCAAGTACAAATTTTGCTCATCCGGAGTGAACCTTTCAAAGACCTCTGTGATATCTTTCATAGCGTCGCTAAACCGACTTTTCATGTCAACCTTCACATCCTCGAAATGGGAGAGAAATCTAACTTTCGCGGAAGGAGTCAACGGTGCCGATGGGTATCGGTTTGTCCAAATACACATAACTCTCTACTTCATGGCCGCAGGCAAACCGTAAATGCTTCTAAGAGTGTGCTTGCATTCGCTTGGGTTAAAGTACGGTTGACGCACTTCTTTGATTTCTTCAAATAGCAACTCTAAGGCACAAACAGACACCACTCCTCTAAGCATCTTTGAAAAGGTCGGAGGAAAATTTATGTTGTGCAACGTTAATACTCCTCTCAAAAGCTGGCTTTAATCTCTGTGTGACACGCTTCGTAAAGTGTGTCACACTTTGCGAAACATGTCTCAAAGTTGCCCATAGAGTTTCCTAGCATTTTCTTAAGGGCGGCGTGATGACTCTCAACCACTGAAAACAACAACAATACAATTAAAAAAATAATTAAAAAGAAGCAATAAAAAGAACATAAATAAATAATCATACTTAAATGATTTAAATTACCTATTCGATGTGGTGTTTCCAAAATGCATAACTTTGTTCGTCCAAGCACAAACAAATGTCTTTGTAAGGAGTGATCCATTCGTTCATGACATAGTTCACCGGTGTCATGAACGATGCAAAATCTGTGTGGAGCTCACGGACGGCATCATTAAACTCAAGCTCACTATCACATCTCCATACCTTGTTCCATTGAGCATAGAAACTTTTCCAATCTTCTTGATCTTTGAAATATTTTTTACACTTTGCCAAGACGTTACGATCAATATGCCACGTACATAGAAAATGACGGGCTTCAGAAACTTGACCGCAATAGCATTCATCAATGCTTTCTCCCTATCCGTAACAATCACCGTGGGCAACGACCTATCACCCAACACAACTCTCGGCACTCCCAAGGCCCAAGCGTAATTCTCTTCCTTTTCGGCGAGATAGATATGCAGATGCCACGGAAAAAGTCATGCCGGTAGAGGTGACGCCCACAACCTCCATAAATGGTAATCGATACCTGTTTGTTTTGTAGGTGCAATCGATCATCAAAACCTTGGGAAATGCGTGCACGAGCTCAAGGGATACGGGATGTGAAAAGAATAGCTCTTGAATGCTATTCATCTTCGTACAACTCCGATTGTAGTGGATGTATTTCTTATCCACGAGTGGCTCATCAAGTACCGCAATTGAGAACGACCACAAACTGCGTCATCTTGTACTTTTTTCGAGCGTTGTAGATGTTGCGAATGGTAGAATGGTTTGCTTCGTGTCTTTTTCAACTCTTGCAGCACGAATTTAGGTGGAGCATTGCATTTTGACATGTTGATGACGAACGCCTCCTCCTCGGGGCTTAGACGACCGACAAAGGAGTGACCCTCTAAGTGCATGGCAATGGGATGGTTATGAGTCCCGCACTTAACCTCCAATGCCCATTCGGAATCGCTAATTTGTTTACCCTTCAACAAAAATGGGCACCCACATTTTTAGTCCCCGTCGTCCTTCCCTTCATTGATTTAGAATGCTCAATTTTGGCCTCATTCGCTAAAACCAACTCTTTTCCCTTCCTCTTGCCCTTACTAGTGTCACGGTATGTTCCACCCCGCTCACAAGCCAAGAAAACGCAAGCCTTTTTGTTCCCCATTCCGTTGTCCGACCGTTTAACCACAATGACAATATTATGCTCATTTCCGGTCGACGGACCCATTGCATAAGTATGTCACGAGATTCAAAGTATTCCATCGTTGTGAACACGGACGTGTAATCCATTACAATTTCGTTGGCATCGTCATCGTTTACAAAATCAACCATTTCATCTCTTTCAACAATATTTTGTTCTTCATAATCAACCATTTCATCTTCAAAATATTGTGTAATATCCAATACATTATCATCATCAACATCGAAATCCTCTTCATCATCTCGCCCAAGTCCTATTGAAAAGATAACAAAAAAAAATACAAAATCAGCAACCTGTTCAAAATAAACGTCGAAATTATTATCACTGTTGAAACATTTAACCGAAATATTCAGTAATGTTCGAAAAAAAAGCGAAAAAGTCATAAAAGTTCGAAATAAATTGCCGAACAAACACAATATTTTCGGCACACCAAAGCCGAACAGCGGTGTTCGCGATTTTTTTGTAAATCCAAAAACGAGCAAAAACAAAAACATTATCATATACACATCATGTTATGCACTCAAACAACAAACCTACATGTATTTATCATAAAAATAAACCAAAATCATAGCATTTAAAGAAATTTCAAAACCTAGTTTTAAAAAAATTTTAAACTTACGTATGAGTGAGGGAGGCTTCGAGGCTTCACCATTGTTGCAATATCTCACTTCTAACACCTTAGAATCCGACCTTTGATCGCGTCTTGGTATGGGAGGAGAGCTTGGAGCTTCTTGCTCAGTTTTTGCCGAACATGTAATATGTATTCGACGCTTTTTTATTTTTGTGGTTGGTGTCTTTACTAATAATTTGGGAGGGAAAGTGAATTATTGTAGGTGGTGTTTTTACCAACATGGTGTTTTTATTAATTGGAAGAATTATATTTTTAATATAGAGGGTAGTATTGTCCATTCATCTCTTATTTTTAAAAATCAAATTTGGGGATGGTGTCTTTAACAATATTGGTGGTGTCAATAACTGGGCCTTTTATCGGCAAACCTACCGCTTTGGTAGCAATCTCATTGGCCCAAGGTAATTATGACCCGTTGCTATTTTTTTTTTATGAGTAAAATAAAATTTTATTTCTCAATAGTACAAGAAGTATCAACAACCGGTGTAACCGGTTTACGAGACCTTCAAATCTACAAGACAAAGAAGCATCAATGATCAAACTACCAACCTACCAGTATTACCTCAAAAATGATCCCAAAAACTCTAACAAGGTTTAACAACCAATCAGTATATTTAAAGATACAAATGTAAAAGCGAGTTAGCCGAAATCCAACTCCAAAGCCGACCTTTAATTTCATCAAGCACTCTCTCCTTTTCCCACTCCAAATTCTCAAAGATTAATTTATTATGCCACTTCCATCACCCATATCACACAAATCCAGATACCGGCAGCAAGATTACCCCTCTTTTACCCGAAAACAAGCTGGAAAATTGGTTGAAATGTACCTTGATTTGATTATGCAACGTCAAGGGAATATTCAGCCGCTTTAATCCCAATTCTCATATGCCTTCTTACACGCCAAGAACAAATGGACAGTGGTTCCTCTTCTTAATTCGCCGCAAATCAAGCACTTTGGTTCCTCATCCATGTGGATTATTCGTCTTCTTCTCAAATTAGCTCTTGTTTCGTCTTCTTCTCAAATTAGCTCTTGTAGGCGAGTCTTCCACGTCGTTGCCGCTGCTTTGAGTGGGGCAAATGTCTTTCATACTCTTCACCTCCCGCTTGGCCTCCTCGATCCAAGCATTTCATGGCACCAACATGTTATATACTTCACTTGTTCTATATGTTCCATCCTTTGATGTTTTCCATCTAAATTCGTCTTCCTCTCCTTCTCACAAAGAAAACCTTTTGAGTAATTCAAGTAAATTATTAAGTGTCACCTTTTCCCTATCAAATAGTTCTCTCCTCCAAACCAAATTCCATCTCCATACCCATCTTCCCACCAGCTCATTTCCTCCACTTTATAGTTTTTTTGTTGGCTTAGTTAGAACAATCTAGGAAAGGAGATCTTAAGGACCGTTCCCCATCCAAAGGCTTTCCCGTAAATATGTTTCACCACCATTTCTCACCACTCTCTCCATATTTTCCCAGAACTATTTCTCGTCCCCTTCCCTAGACTCACCACATTACTCCACCGGCTTGCCCGAAGACCGCCCATGCATCGAAAAATTCCCTCTTCCCCCACCTCTAAGTTCCCATAAGATGAAGTGATAACCCTAACCTAAAGACTATTGCTTTCGTTAAAAAAATTCCATAACCATTTCACCACAAGGACTTTATTAAAAAGCCCTCAAGTCTTTAACACCTAGACCCCCTCTTGTTTTGATTTACAGATGTCTCTCCACTTAACCCAAGCTACTCTATTAACATTCTCCCCACCCCCAAAGGAAATTACGGAACAAAGAAACAAGAGCACTGGGTTTTCTTAGGTAGCGATTAAGGGAAATTTGGTAGATGGCGGCGGCAAACAACACAGATTTCAAAAGAGTGATCCTTCCACCGTCTTCCCACAACTTCAAATTTCTTTTCACCTTTTGAATCAGAGGATTCCATTCTCAAATTCTTTGCGACCAGCCCCCACTCTAATTCTCAAATAAGTGAAGGTATATCTCCTACCGAACAACCCAAAATATTCGCCATACTATCCAATCTATCCCGCTATTTGTTAACACCCATAAGATCGCACTTATTGTAATTCATCTTCAAGCTAGAAACGAACTCAAAATATATCTCTTCGCCCAAGCATTATTCGGATGCCCTGTTCCCGGTAAGATGGTGTCGTCTGCATATTGGAGGTGTGAGATCCTCACTTTGTCATTCCCCACTTCTATAGCCTCAAATAACCCACCTTCGATCACTGTGAGAAATAAGGACATTCAGCCCTTCAACAATTAAAAGGTACAAAATAAGGCGATAATGGGTCGCCTTGTCGTAGGCCTCTCTCCAATTTAAATTCACCCGAGGGGCTTCCATTGACTAAAATAGTGGCCGTAGCATAAGAGATGCATTCCGAGATCCAGTTTCTCCATTTTTGACTAAAATTGAATTGTTCCGGCATTTGATCCAAGAAATTCCAGTCCACCGAGTCATAAGCTTTAGCGAAATCGATCTTGAAGAAAATCCTCTCTAGTTTTCACTTTTTCGCCTCTTCAATTGCTTCATTCAATACCACCATCCCATCTAGAATAAATCGCCTCCTACGAAGCACTCTTGTTTTCGTAAATGAGGCCTCCAATCACTTTGCTCAATCTTTCAAAGCTAGAATTTTTGCTAGCACTTTGTATACGCAACCAATTAGTGAAATAGGGCGATAGTCATTTAAGGAGAAAACGTCTTCTCTCTTAGGAATTAGAACAATAAAAGAGGGAAAAAACCTCGCACAAGTTTGCCATTCCGATTAAATTCCTCTAACATTCCCAACAAGTCCCATTTGATTACGTCCCAAAACTCCTTCATAAACCTGAAATTGAACCCGTCTGGACCCGGGCTTTTTGAGCTATCACACCCCCAAATCGCCTCTTTGACCTCAATCTCTATAAAAGGTTGTATTAACATTTCATTATCCATATTGCTCACTTTCTTACTGATTAAATTAGCTGCCATGTGCGGTCTAGGACCACAGTATTTTTGAATTGATTTTCAAAGAACACCTTGACTCCCGCTTTGACCAACCTAGGTTCTTTAACCCACTGCATGCCCATCAATCAGTATAATCATTAATTCATTTGTTTTCCATTGCCGATTTACAACACAATGGAAAAAAATTGAATTAACCCCCATCTTTCAACCATTTAATTCTTGCTTTTTGAGATCGAAGACTGTTCTTTTGATTCAATTGCAGGAATAAATTGACCATGACTTCATTTCTACGAATTCTTTCATCATCTTCAAGCCCAAAGATGTCATCCACAATGTCGTTTTCTTGAATTTCATCTCTAAGGCTCACTATTTTTTCATCAATTAAATCAAGACTAAGTGATTCCATTGTTCAAATCTCCCTTCACTTTCTTAAGTTTTTCCTTTAGAGTGTAACCTTTCCATCCGTCAACCGAACACCTATTCCAAGAGTTCGTAACAAAGATTTTGAATTCAGGATGATTCAACCATGCGTTGATGAACCTGAGCGACTTAGTGCCCTAGTCGACTATCTTGGTTTAAAGAAATAAAGGACAATGATCCGACACTAACCTCGGCAAGTCCTTTTGCATGGTTGACAATCATTTATCCACCCAAACATCATTCACCATATTCCTTTCTATCCTACTCTTACAATTCCCATAAGGTTTATAACAAGTAAATTTTCTCCCATGAAGAGGGAGATCGACTAAACCTCGTATTGCATATGAACTCATCGAAGGCTCTAATATCACTCACATTCGATTCTCACCGCTACGTACTCCACTCTCTCATGTGCATATCATATCGAATTGAAATCTCCTAAAGCACATAAGCATGAATTCATGTTTTGGTGTATCACTAGCTATAATCTATCCCATAATTCCTTTTTTCTCGCTAATAAACATGGTGCATAAACATTAACAATACAACACTCTACCCTCTCCAAGCCCCACAAACCATTTATAATTACCGCCCCATCCAAATTTTAAACACGAAAATTTCTCGAGTTCCATATAATAACCATACCTCCTGCTCTTTCGACTGAATTTCGAGATGCCACCCAAAATTTTTGGTGCCCCACGTCTCTGCAGATTTGCTCATTCAAGTTCTCCAATTTCGTTTTACGTAGGCGGCATATATCGATTTTATGACTTCTAATTGAATTATTTACCTCTGTTTTCTTCACTCTACTCCCAAGTCCTCTCGATGTTAAATGACATAATCTTCATGGATAATTTTTGTGTTCTCCCCTGCACTCCAATTTCATCATCAATTGTTTCATTACCTCGATCTCTACTCTTACTCTCGAGACCAATTCACTTTGTAGGGCTTATCTTCCCAAAATAGGGTGATCCAATATCTCATCTCGCACGATACTACGGGCGGATGCAACCTTGGCCAATGATGGGCTTCAACCTAGGGCAACCTAACTAGAAATCCTACTATACTATTAATTAGTTTTAATATTCAACCCACTCTATTTTAAAAAATATATATATCGGTGCTAGAAGCGGCGCATTCGCAGAGACAAAAAGAGGATTTGAAATTATCTATACAATCATTTCCCCAAATCAAATTCTTCCCCAAAATTAATTCTTCGTTGATTCTTGATTTTATATGTTTTGATGATGTTTCTAAAATCTAAGTGTAATAGTACCAATGAACTCGTTAGTCGGTGATGATCTAGATAGGTTAGATTCTTGGTTAAACTAACCTTGCTAGGATCTACCCGGAAGACTTGGAGAACTTGAGAACTAAAGACTCAAGACAGAAGACTTGGAGAAACTTGAGAACTAAAGGCGAAGACAAGACTTGAATGCGAGATGACTTGATACTAGAAGGTTCGGAGAATAGACAACTTGAAAATTACGAAGGTTGCTATCAAGAAGACCTGAAAGGTTTCTTGTGTTCGAGAAGTTGTTACTTATAGACTAGAAGAGTTGAAACATACTCAAGAAGAGATAGAAGCGAGTTTGTGAAAAGATAAGTAGCCAAGAAGACTTTGATAAGAAGATAGCAAGGTTGTGAAAGCTTGCTAGAGTTGACATAGAAGACTTACTTAGTTCAAGATCAATCAATCAAGATAGTAGTCAAGTATCCTTCGGATCCTTGATGAGTAGATCGAATCTGCAAAAGTCAAATCTATCAAGAGATAATTGATTCGGGGACAAACAATTATCTCGATCAAACAGATCTTATCAACGACTACTTACCATCATTAAGAAGATCGAGTATCAATTAGTCTAACAACTAGTTGATTTCGTGAAACTATAAATCGAATGAAGGGTTTTAGAATCGATACGAATTTATGCGCGAGAAACACCAGAAATCTTATCATTCACCGCAAGTACACGCATATTCATTCAAACCAAGAATCAAGCACACGTTGAATGCGGAGATTTTGATTCTCGTTAAGGAACCGTAAATCACCTTTCAATATCTCAAGTACGAGAGAAGGCTGATTATTTTAATCGATCTAAGAGTTAAAAATAAATGCAAGGATCATTAATTGTACCAAGGGCGAGGAACTTGTAAAACTTCCTATGGTCGAATCCTTAAGGTGATAGAGGAAACAAAACCGGAAGATTTAGTGGATAGTAAGGCCCTGTGGATCGGGGAGAGTGGACGTAGGATCGTTATATCCGAACCACTATAAAAATCTTTGTATCTTTACTTTGCTTTCTGCATTCATACCATTAATCGCTCATATATCATTTTTTTAATAAATCACTAAACCTCGCCAAAAACGAACAGAAATATAAAACAATAAACATATAACATCACTAAGATATATATTAAGAACATAACATAGACTTAACACATAACTAAAACAATACACTCGATATTAAATCGAGCAACATGATATAATATCATACGTCACAATATACGAACATCAACAAATACTAGACTTATCAAAAATTAAATCAGAGCATAATAACAAGGACTTAAATAAAAATACTCAACTTAATACCAAACTAATAATAAGTTCAAAACATAACTAAAATATTATAAGATCATAATATAAGTTCGAATAAATAAAAACATAAAAACATAATATAAATTGAGTCTTTACAAAAATATACAGAGCTTATAGAATGAAAATAAGGAGAGGATTGAACTGTTGAACATAAACACCGCATCTTCAATAACTGCACTAACTCCCCCGATCTTCAAGCTCTTCCATCTTTGCAAGCTCTCCCCTTTCTCGGTGCCCCAGTCATCCAGATCATCATAGAGAACACTCGTGTCTTCGTCGTCCCGAGTCCACAGCATCAATTCTTTCAAAGATCCATATTTTAACCGCTAGGACCGCCATCGGTGTTATGCGGATTGTCGTGCACAATATCTCGGCACATCCTGTATTTCAAGCATTAGGATCAACATTTGTTCCTGCCCCGCTATGTTTGCATCCGATCCACCATCGGCAACCTCTGCTCCAGAAGATCGGCAAATCCAAAGACCATCATCGGTAGCATTTGGTGCAACAAAGCAGTCCCACTCCCTGTGACGGTAGAAAGGAGCGATTCCCAGATCCTTTTCGCATTTCAAGATTGCTCAAGAGACATTTAGTATTAGTAATTGAATTATCTGTCATTGCAATTTGATCGCGTATATGTTGCGGTATGTTGGCGGCGTGTGTGCTACCAACCGAATTCAACAAGAAAATCGGTTAATCTACCATACCAAGCTCTAGGTGCTTGCTTCAAACCATATAAAGCCTTCTTAAGTTTATAAACATGATCAGAAATTCATGATTCTCAAAACCTTTAGGTTGTTCTACATATGCTTCTTCCATAAGAATTCCATTTAGAAATGCAGCCTTGACATCCATTTGATGTAGTTTTATATCAATGTAACATGCAATAGCAAGTAATAGTCTTATGGATTCAATTTTAGCAAGCTGGAGCAAATGTCTTATCAAAATCAATTCCTTCTACTTGTGTATAACCTTGAGCAACTAATCTAGCTTTGTTTCTTACAACATTACCAGATTCATCAGTTTTGTTTTTGAAGATCCATTTGGTACCAATTACATTCACATTATCAGGTCTAGGTACAAGCATCCATACATCATTTCTATCAAATTGATTTAATTTCTCATGCATTGCATTAATCCAGTTTTCATCTTTCATTGCTTCATCAACATTTTTAGGTTCATTATGAGAATGAAAACATTCAAAGTTCACCTTATTGCACATAGATGTCATACAAATTGATCTTACCACATGTCTTGCATCAAAACTCAATTTCCTCCTTTTTGTACACACTGATTGAAGCTTACATATGATCTCGTTGTTGTGGATGATTTTTGAGAATGCTAGAAGATGGTACCGTAGCGAGGGTAAGGCATAGTTCTGTTATTTTACGGATGTTGAGGTGATGTTGCTTTAGATGTGGGCACAATTGTAGCAACATTCTCAATCGATTCGTAAATATCGTAACCTTGCATCCGCTCAATAAGATCAGTCACATCTTCTTCAACGGTATTATCTGCAAGACTTGCATTATCATCAAAAACAACATTCATAGACTCTTGAACAGTATCGGTCCTAAGATTATAAACCCTAAAAGCTCAACTGTTTCTAGCGTAACCAAGAAAAAACCCTTATCACTTTTTGAATCAAATTTATGAAGCTGGTCTCTATCATTCAAGATGTAACAAATACATCAAAAGACATGAAAGTATTTCAGATTAGGTTATTTATAATTCAAAAACTCATAAGGTGTTTTAATAGAATTAGGTCTCAAATAAACTCTATTTGATATATGACAAGCGTAATTCAAATCTTCAGCCCAAAATCTTTTTGAAAGTTGCTTGGATAAAAGCGTTACTCTAGCCATCTCTTGTAGCGTTCTATTTTTCCTTTCGGCTACACCATTTTGCTGAGGTGTTTTAGGAGAAGAAAACTCTTGAATTATGCATTTGTCTTCACAAAAATTAGTGAATAAAAATCTGTTCTCAAACTCCCTACCATGATCGGACCTTATTCTCTTCACCTTGGTGTTATAAACATTTTTAAACCGTTTATAAAGAATTTTGAATACTCCAAAAGCATCCGATTTCTCCTTAAGAAATTCAATCCATGTAAACCTTGAATAATCATCTACTATGACAAAAGAATATCTCTTACACCAATGCTTTCGCTCCATTGGTCCCATTAAATCCATATGTAAAAGTTCAAAGCAATTTTTCGGTTGTACAATGTGTCAACATTTCATGTGACATTTTGACTTGTTTACCACTTTGACAAGATCCACACACATTTGACATACGTATTTGTAACTTAGGCAGACCTTTAACAACATCAAATTTCATTAATTTGACAATATTCTTGTTGATGTCGCATGTGATGTTATCACATATTATGCTACATCGTAATTTGACCCTTTCTTTCTTCATATAACTAACTTTTATTCTCTAACAGCTTCAATGTTGTAGTAGATGTTGTGACACCTGCAGTTGAAGATCTAGAACATTCTACAAGGATTTGGAATGAAGACTTAGTCAAATGTTGTTGTGGATGTTGTAACATCGAGTGCAACATTGAGGACGGATTCGAGAATCTTCCATAAGGATCCGATTCAAGACTAATTCCAGAGAGATTTAGAAGGACCTAGATCATGTCATTGCAGGAGTAAAAGCCACGAAATCAACTATCTACATGGACTATTAAGTGAGAGAATTAAGGGAAGTTATTTTGGAGTCTTTCTAGATCCATCTACAGGATCTATGGTTGAAGACTCGAGGACATCTATAGATAGAGGACCGAGGACTTCAACAATGGCAAGGAATATCCAAATATCAATTGTTGAGTGCGTTAGTGCATCCAAGAGATAGGGTCGTTATTCCCCCTTTACATTGGAACTTGTGCATGTTACCTCATTTACCAACATAGGTATCTTGAAGTATCATTAGCGTAGATGTCTTGGATACTTTGATTTACTTTTGACGGTGTAATATTTTGTAATACTACACTTAGCCGTTTAAGAATCAATAGGTGATATTGAGTCTTTATTTCCGTTGTAAAGGTTACGTCTTGGAAACTCTTTACACAAACTTTTGTATTCAGTCTCAAATTAGTGAAACATTTAGTCGACATGCATCATAGACTTTAATTAATAAGTCTATGAAAAATTTACTCCTTTGCATTGTAGTGTTAAGTCTTCCGCTGTTTTACATTCTCGATATTTTAGATGTTGTAGTGTATGTCATAATATTCAAGACAACATCATTCTGCTTTACACTACACGCACACTTTCGGTTGGCACTGAGCCTAAAACTTGATGGTACTAAGTTTAGATCCTGTATTTTAGTGTGTCTTTTTATTTTTGTAATGGAGTATTCACTCCCTCGCCTATTAAACCTCATGTTCTTGATGGAACAAACTATGCCTAGTGGAAGCCTAGGATGCGGATGTATATCAAATCCATAGATGAACGTGCTTGGAGGAGTGTTCTTTCTGGATGGACAACCCCGAGAACTCACTTTGATAATGAAGGAGAAACTCAAGTCAAACGAGAACCGGACTGGACAAATGATGAAAGCACAATTGCTAGTTACAATTCTAAAGCCTTAAATGCAATTTTTGTCTCGATTGATATGACTATGTTCAAGATCATATCTACCTCGTGTCGATGCAAAAAGGCTTGGGATCGTTTACAAGAGCATTGTGAGGGGTCCGATAGTGTTTGTAGAACCAAACTACGAATGCTAGGCACGAAGTTCGAGAACACGAGAATGAAGGAAGATGAAACTATTTCATCTTACAATGAACGTGTCACGTAGATTACCAATGAAACTCAACCGCTTGGAGATCCAATTTCTAATACCGAGTTAGTGCATAAGATTTTACGTTCGCTCCTAAAAGATTTGACGCAAAAATTGTGCAATAGAAAAGCGAAGGACACGAGATACGTTGAGTCATAATGAGCTAATAAGCATTCTTAAGACCTATGAGATCAATTTTATCCAACTAGAGGAGAATGATGGTAAGAAGGTTGTTGTTTACAAAGGAGAAGCATCCACAAGTGATGAACATCAATCTTTGTAATCGAGATTAATTTCGGTGAGGATGTGACGGACCTATGTTGTAACAATCCCGACAACATCGCCCGCCGACAAAGAAGTTTAACTCCTACCCGAGGAAAACCATGAGCGAGATCCAAGGGAAATATCCAACCAAAGATCCGATCAACACAACACCTACCCCGAAAGAAGGAGAGACCGAGTCAATCAAGGGCAAATTGAAAGAAGTAGTAAACCAAGGTATGATCCCGAATACGTAAAATCTGTTAAGTGCGATGCATGCACCGGATTTGGACACTATGCTAATGAGTGTGCAAATACCAGACTTAGGAGAAAACTAAATTTTAATGCTACCTTAAGTGATGACTCGGATGATGAAAATAATGATTCAAAAGATGAGGAACTTGCTTTTATGCTAAAATTGATTATGATGACTCTCTGGATGATGATCTGGATGACTCGACTCGGATGTTGTATTAGATGTTACAACATCCGAAACAACATCGATCAAATTTCTCCAGATTTGAACAGTTTTGTTGGGTGTATTGATGAAATAGATAACACTTCAAGAAACAAGAATTGATAAATCGACTATAAAAATTTGTTAGAGAAATGTCTTTGAACAAGATCAATCTCTAAGGCTATGTTTGTTTTGGGATTTAAGTGTGCGGGAAAGTCATGACTTTACATCCATGAGATGTAAAATCTTTGATGAATAGTAAAATTAGGTGTTTGTTTTGGGATTTTGGTAGGATAGGATTTTGCTTTATGTCAAATCATGTGTAAGAATAAAGTAGGAAAGAGAATGAATAGAGAAAAGTGATGATGTAAGTAATGATTGAGTGAGAGAGTAAGTGGATTATTTTAAATGGGATAAAGTGATTTATATTGGAAGAGTAATAATAGGTTTTATAGGTGTGGATTGAGTATAGGATTTTGAAATCTGGATTTCAAATCCCTAACTCGTATGGGACGGGGTCGGAAAGTCCAAAGTCCATCCGTGTGAGTCTCAAAACAAATGCAGCCTAAAATCTTTAACTAAAGAGAATGATGATTTGAAAGAAATAGTGACTAAACTAGAAATCATACTTACCAAGAGATTTGGAAATTTCTAAGCTAAAAGAGGAACCGAAAGGTACTTCTATAAGTTATAAGAAGTATACCAAAAGTTCATCCGATATGAATGATGCTCTAGTAATTGGTCACCTAATAAATCTGGTTTAGGGTATAAAAATGAAACATCTTCTATGTTTGAGAATCCCGTGAAATTTGTGAAAGCCAAAACTGATACCAAGGTAAAAGTTGAGGCTCAAACAAAGACTAATAAGAAGAAACAAGCGTAAAAGAAGTATGTGTGTCGTTATTGTGATGAAACTAGTCATATTCGTCTCTTCTTGTTTGAAAAGACCGAAAGATCTCGAAAGATGCTAAAATGTTGTCTAAAATGCCGCCACATTCTAAGCAACATGTGTCAAAGACAGTCTCTAAAAAGAAGGTTAAAGTTGTCTCGTAACATGGTTTACTTTTCTCCGAAAGCATGTGTTCCGTTTATGGTATTTTGATAGTGGTTGTTCTAGACATATGACTGATCAAATCAATTTCTTATCCGAATATGAATCTTTTAATGGTGGAACCGTAACATATGGTGGTGGTACTAAAGGAAAAATCATTGGAAAAGGAACTTTAAATGTTGAAGGTTTTCCTAAGCTAAAAATGTTTTGCATGTTGATGGCTTACTTAATAATTTGATTAGTATAAGTCAATTATGTGATGATGATTTGTACGTAAAATTTGACAAAAACTCATGTTATGTTCTTGACAAAAATAATGAGTGTTTGATGACTAGTAATAGGTCAACAGACAATTGTTATTTAATTGGGAACAAAAATGTGTGTAATTTGGCAAAACATGATGAAAATGTCTTATGACATCAAAGATTAGGACATACAAATTATAGGAACATAAGAAAACTGGTTAAAACAGAGTCGTGCTAGGATTGCCTAAATCGAAGTTTGGCCAATCTTGTTGTATGTGGTCCATGCCAAAAAGGTAAGCGGTAAGAATGTCACACAAAATGTTGTCATATTGTTCGACACATCATTGTTTTGAATTACCGCATATGGATCTCGATGGGTCCAATGGAAACCGAAAGCATTGGTGGTAAGAAATACTCACTTGTTGTGGTTGATGATTACTCTCGGTATACATGGATTGAATTTTTGAGAGAAAAGTCGGAAGCTTTTAATGCTTTTAAAATTCTTTACAAAAGATTTAAAACTGTTTACAACTTGAAAGTTAGAAGAATTAGATCCGATCATGGTAGAGAAATTGAAAACGGCATGTTTACTGATTTTTGTGAAAGAAAAGGTATATTGCATGAGTTTTCTTCACCTAAAACTCCACAACAAAATGAGATTGCCGAAAGGAAAAATAGAACTTTACAAGAAATGGCTAGAGTCATGCTTACATCTAAAAATCTTGCTAAGAGATTTTGGGTCAAGCATTGAATACACATGTCATATTTCTAATAGAGTTTTTCTGAGATCTGGTTCTAATCAAACTTCATATGAGATTTTGAACAATAGAAAACCAAATGTGAAATATTTTCATGTATTTGGTTGTGTGTGTTATATTCTGAATGATATGGATCGGCTTCACAAGTTTGATTCAAAAAGTGATAAAAGTTTTTTCTTAGGTTATTCTAGAAATAGTAAAGCCTATAGAATTTTTAACCTTAGAACTAACATTGTTCAAGAATCATTAATGTTGTGTTTGATGATGATAAAAAGCTTACGATGACAATGATGATGAAGATGTGTTCGATGTTATCAAGTTCAAGATAATCACCGAAATCAAAGAATGTGT
This sequence comes from Paraleonurus japonicus, assembly GCA_030762865.1. Classification (NCBI taxonomy): domain Eukaryota; kingdom Viridiplantae; phylum Streptophyta; class Magnoliopsida; order Lamiales; family Lamiaceae; genus Paraleonurus; species Paraleonurus japonicus. The sequence continues at coordinate 44,347,957 of CM061056.1, forward strand.
CACCAAATGTTACAACATCCGTACAACATCCCTGAAACTTCAAATGATTCATCTCGTAACTATCGGTATACACCAAAGCTGAATCCATCTAGTCGTATAACCAAAAATCATCCACAGAGACAGATCATTGGTGATGCTTCGGTTGGTGTACAAACCGAGAAGGAAAGTAAGTTCAAAAGAACATGCAGATTTGGTAAGATCAATATGTATGTCTTCTCTTTGTAATGTTGTTAATGCAGAGTGCTACTATTCAAATTGAACCTAAAAATGTTCTTGAAGCATTAAAAGATGAAAATTGGATTAATGCTATGCATGAGGAACTTAATCGAGTTTGAAAAAATGATGTTTGGACACTAGTTCCAAGGCACGATGATGTCAATGTCATTGGAACCAAGTGGATTTTTAGAAATAAAGCGGATGAGTGCAGTAACATTGTTAGAAACAAAGCTAGGTTAGTTGCACAAGCGTATACACAAGTTGAAGGTATTGATTTTGATGAAACATTTGCACTTGTTGCTAGGATAGAATCTATTAGATTATTGCTAGCAATTGCATGTTTTATTAACATTAAACTTCACCAAATGGATGTTAAAGCTGCATTTTTAAATGACATTTTGTTAGAAGAAGCATATGTTGAACAACCTAAGGGATTTGAAAACCCACAATATCCTGATCATGTTTATAAGCTAAAGAAAGCATTGTATGACCTAAAACAAGCTCCTAGAGCATGGTATGGCAGACTTCTTGACTTTCTTTTGCAATTTGGTTTTATTAGAGGAATTGCTGATAATACCTTATTCATCAAACAAAGCTGGAGAAGATTTACTAATTGCTCAAATATATGTTGATGATATAGCCTTTGGTTCAACTTGTGATAAAATGTTAAACGGTTTTGTTGAAGCAATGACCGTAACATTTGAGATGAGTATGGTTGGGGATCTAAATTACTTTTAGGTCTTCAAATCAAACAAGAAAAAAATGGTATTTTCTTCTCACAAAGCAAATATGCTAAAAACTTGGTGAAAATGTTTGGTTTGGAAAATTCTAAGGTAATGAAAACACCTATAGGATCTACACGAAATTGTGTAAAGACAATGCTTTGGACAAGAAATTGATCCAACCTTTGTATAGATCCATGATAGGTAGTCTTCTTTACTTAACTTCTAGTAGACCAGATATCATGTATAGTATTTGTGGTATTTGTATTTGTACAGGTACCAAGCATGTCCAAAGGAATCACACTGAATCTTTGTTAAGAGAATCATAAAAATATGTTGCAGTACAAGTGATCTAGGCATTTGGTATACAAAGGACACAAATAACACACTTGTGGGATATAGTGATGTTGGTAGTGGAGACATAGATGACGAGAAAAGTACGAGTGGTGGCTGTTTCTACATGGGAAACAACCCGATTTCATGGCACAGAGAAAGCGGAATTGTATTTCACAATCCACCGCTAATCAAAATACATCGCGGCGGAAGTTGTTGTACACAACTTCTATGGTTGAAGTAAGATATTTTATGATTATGGTATTAAAAGTGATATTTTAAGCGTGTATTGTGATAACACTAGTGCTATTAACATTTCGAAAAATCCTGTACAACATTCACTCACTAAGCACATTAGTATAAGACATCATTTTATAAGGGATTTAGTAGAGAAAAATATTGTTAAGTTAGAGTATGTACCCACCGAAAATCAATTTGCCGATATTTTCACTAAAGCTCTTGAGCATGAGAGATTCTCATTTCGAGGAAATCTCTTGGTATGTGCACTATCTAAATAAAGTTATATAGATGTTGTTACAATTGTTGTAACATATGTGACAACATCATGGAGTACGATGTGTAATTTAGTTATTTTTTGAACTTTTCTGATTAATTAATTCCTCTGAAAAATAAATTTGAATCATAATTGATGTTGTATAGATATAAAGAGGTCTCACACTTCTTAAATGCAATTGAAAAGAAAATTAGAAAGAAAAAGCACTCAAGATGTACTAATTCACTAAGTAACTATGGAGCATGGAGTTCGCTACTACGATGTCTTCTTTTCAAAAGATGATTAGTGATACATCAATATGCTCACAAATTCATTGAGTAACTATGGGGTACTCTTTTAAAAGTGCTAGAAAAACTGAAAATGATTTATTTGCAACATTGGAGAATTTTTTTAAAGAAAAAACCGGTGTTGAAGTGTGTGTTCCAATTTTGAGTACAACATCGGGAAGTTTCAAATTTATTTTAATTTGTGTAATTAATTAATTATGTTTAAGTTTTTAATTTGACTAGGTCATACACTAATCCCACTACTACCTTAATTTAGATAATGTCGTGTGTTTTTAATTAATTGGATTAATTAATTTGAATTTTTCTCGAAGTTTTTTTAACCCATGATTTTATCCCTAAATTTTAGGTGATCATGGATTTAATGTTTTAAACCACCTAGGTTCTAATTTATTCCAGATTTTTCTTTGTGGGTCTATACTATTAACCGTAACTTTATTTTCTCTATATAATTCTCGAAATTATGTTGCTCGAATACTAAAGCATAGAAGTGATCACTGTTCATTATTTTTGAAATTTTGCACAAGTGTTCAGTTTTTATCTTCATTTGTCAACTTAAATTGAATATTTTAATACTCTATTTAAGTGGAAATGACAGGAAACCCAAAGGACTCACACATTCAAACTTCTCCCTCAAACGAAACCTCACCAAACTCACAATCAAACCTCAATCTGCTCAATGAAATGGCTACAAACCATAATGTTGCGATCATTCATGAATCATCCACTACCACATCACCTCCTATGCCTCGATCGATGCTTACCCGCCGAACATTCACATACCCGGTGAAGCATCGAGCGCAAAGGCTAAAACCATCGCTCAAAACCTTGCCCAAAACCCGAAAGGGGCACCAAACGTTCTGAGCTCACAATCGATTCAATAACGGTTGATGTGTCTCAATACCTCGCCACTCAAACTGACCCTACTCCTACACCTACTCCCGTTCTGAAAACCCTCAAACGTCCACCGTAGAAGTCGACGTTGTTGCGATTCTTTGCGAGAATATCTTTGAAGCGGGGACACCACAATGGAGGATGTACCCATTGTTGAAATCGGCAAAGGGAAGAGTCCACTTGCCGAGGAGGAGAACATTTACTGAGCACACCGACTCCTCAATGTCGGAAGACTCGTAACCGATGGAGCCGGGCCGCTACCGTTAAGGCCGCAAAGGGGAAGAGAAAGAGAAGCCCTCCATCGGTTGCTCCAAAACCAAGAAGGCGATCGGGACGTGTGTTTACAAGGGTTGATTACTCAGAATTATCAAGGAAAAAGAAGCCTACTATGGGTTCGATTGCAAATGAACCGATTAAGGTATTCTCTCGACTCGGATTACGAAAATTCGACAAGCAAAGTGGTGAACAGCCGTTGAAGCGAGATAGTGATGACTACGATGAGAATGTACCACCGATTGAGCTGAAAATGAGGCAAGAAAGGCAATCAAAGAAGAAATAGGGCAGTCTTTGTACTTGATCTTTGGAACAAGTGCGGCGGCACCTAATCCAGGATGACGGTAGTGATGACTCGAGGAGAAATCAAGCGAAGAATCCGATCATTCCGAGAAAGGTACCGATTCTGAACTTCCTGTTGGTGATGAAAATAATAGTGAACTTGAGGATTCTAGTGATGATTCGGATGTCGAAACTTTTGATCAAAAAGTTACTAGATTGAGTAATAGGAAATTGTTGATTGAAAGAAAGATTGATGTTCTTGAGTTTGAGCCTAAGGGATTAGTAAGATACTTGGAAGAAAGAAGTTTGATGCATCTTTGTTACTTTTCTTTGATTCTTTTGTGACTAATTGGGTTTATGAGTTCTATGCAAGTTTGAAAAAGGGACATGGAAGAAGAAATTCACATTGGTATGAGTCTGTAAACTTTAGGGGAGAGATGTTCCATTCACACTGAAGCCGATCAATTCCTTCCTCCATATTGATCACATGGATGAAGAAAATGTACCTCCTATGGATGAGGTAATTCAAACTTTGGTGGTGGTAGAATAATTAGATGGCGTAGACATATGCTTGTTGCTCATTTGACATCTCTATATTCGTTATTCATAAGTTGATTGTGTATAATTGGATCCCTTCTACAAATTCGACCAAAGTGACTAAGGACCAGCCGTTTTGATGTTCGATTGGTGTTATGAGGAGATTTAATTTGGGATGGTAATTTTCCATCACTTAATGAAATTTGCTAGGAATATTTCTGAAAAAGGGAACCTTCCTTACCCGAATTTGATTTATGGCTACTTAAGGAGTCATGGTTTTCAACCGAGCGAAATGAGTTGTTGAGGGAGGGTTACTTTGATGAATATCTCACTTGTTTTGCCGAGTGGAAACAGGGTAATTGATTTACCAATACCAGATCCCGATGTCAAGAGAATGCCGCTCCCGATGCTACACAAAATGTTGTTCCCGATCCTGTTCCAAATGTTGTCCCAAATCTTTGCTCCACATGATGTTCCACATGCTACTCCACAAAATCCTAATTATCCTGCTGGTTTTATGAACTTTAATGAAAATTTTATTCGCGAGGCAATTGGATGTTACTGCGAGAATCAATCAATGAACTTCAATTCTTGAAGGATTATTGGTTAAGATTACTTTCTGCTATCACAGGGGAGTACCAGTGCTGCTCGTGCTCGTGGTGTTGTAATCGAGGAGATTCTGTTCTTGGTGCAAATCTGGTGGAGATGGTAATGCACCGACCTCGATGTTGTTGATCTTCTTCTTGATGTTGTTGCAAACTTTGCAACAGTGGAACTTGCTAATGAAGATGAAGATGTTGTTGACCTTTATGGTGATTTACCGCATCGCATTTACCTAATGATTAGTCGTTTCACGGGGAGATTTGTGATAGGGGAGAGCTGTGTGCACGTCCTTCCTTTACACTTAATCATTTATCTTTGTAAATCAGTTTGATACTTTTTCTCTAGGGCTCGATACTATTTTCGTTTCATAGGCTCGATCTTTTTTATCTACTTAGGCTCGATACTAGGTTTATGATTTTGAAGCATTGCTCACGATACCGATTTCATGTTCTAGTTAATGCTCTAATGCTGCAATCTTGATTCTATGTTTTGATTAGATGATGATGCTAATCTGTTTTTATTTAAACCTTAATGGTTTATTGTATTTGAGTAAGTTAACTTTAAGTTACTTATTCTGTTTTTACTAGTTTGACTAGTTTGCTATGACATGTTATGGCTTCTTGAGTGTATGCTACGAGATGAGATTCTCTGTCATACATACATTACCGACTTATATATACTTTGACATATATACATCGGGTGTGTTGTAGAAAGGTATGGGTCAAATTGGGGAGATTGTTGATGTCGCATGTGATGTTATCACATATTCTCGCTACATCGAATTTGACCCTTTCTTTCTTCATATAACTAACTTTTATTCTCTAACAGTTCAATGTTGTAGTAGATGTTGTGACATTGCGGGTTGAATATCTAGAACATTCTACAAGGATCTGGAATGAAGACTTAGTCAAATGTTCTTGTGGATGTTGTAACATCAAGTGCAACATTGAGGACGGATTCGAGAATCTTCCACAAGGATCCAGATTCAAGACTAATTCCGAGAGAGATTTAGAAGGACCTAGATCATGCGGTTGCATGAGTAAAAGCCACGAAATCAACTATCTACATGGACAGTTAAGTAAGAGAATTAAGGGGAAGTTATTTTAAAGTCTTTCTAGATCCATCTACAGGGGATCTATGGTTGAAGACCGAGGACATCTATAAATACAGGATCGAGGACTTCAAAGAATGGCAATGAATATCCAAATATCAATTGTTGAGTGCGTTAGTGCATCCAAAAGATAGGTTATTCCCCTTTACGTTGGTACTTGTGCATGTTACCTCGTTTACCAACATAGGTATCTTGAAGTGTCATTAAGCGTAGATGTCTTGGATACTTTGATTTACTTTTGACGGTGTGATATTTTGTAATACTACACTTAGCCGTTTAAGAGTCAATAGGTGATATTGAGTCTTTATTTCCGTTGTAAAGATTCTGTCTTGGAAACTCTTTACAAAAACTTTTGTATTCACTTTCGAATTAGTGAAGCGTTTCGCGAAGGCATCATAGACTTTAATTAACAAGTTTATGAAAAATTTACTCCTTTGCATTGTAGTATTAAGTCTTAGTTGTTTTAAATTCGATATTTTAGATGTTGTAGTGCATGCCATAACATTCAAGACAACATCATTCCGTTTTACACTACACACACACTTTCAATTCCTATAATGAGTATGTCCAAGTTTTGATGCCAAAGTATACTTTCATCGGTTTGAACATTAAAGCATGCTTGATTTGAATCAATCAAATAACAATTATCAATGATTTATTACCAACCATAAGACAATTATCATTATTGTTTAACATATAGCATGAATTTTTATCACACTTTACATGCAAGTCATCATCACATAATTGACTAATACTAATCAAGTTTGCAAGTAAACCTTTAACATGTAAGACTTTTGTCAAGTTTGGAAAACCAGGAACATTTAATGTACCTATTCCAATGATTTTACCTTTTGAACCACCACCATATGTTACATTTCCACCATCATAAACCTTATAATCGGTGAGATAATTTTCCTCACCGGTCATGTGCCTAGAACACCACTATCAAAGTACCATAGTTCAGAACACATGCTTTTAAAGAGGTATAGACAACATTACATACAAAATTTGACTTTTTCACCAAAGTAGATTTTTGAGCAGTTTACTGTGAAAATTTTTGAAGCTGTCTGTTTAGAATGTTGAGCGAGAATGTGGCAACATTTTCAAAGTCATTTTAGCAAATTTCTTGTCTGTCTCATTCTTAAACATTCGACCTCTTATGGCTTTGATAAAGCAATAATGACAAACATCCTTCTTTTGAGAATCATTTTTTGATTTTCGGAGTTCAACAAGGTTTTGTAAAGACAACAAGTTTATTATTGCTTAAAAGCTGAGTAATATTACCATTATAACCAAGACTATGTCTACTTGTACTTCCGATTGTTAATGCATCAACAAGTTTTGCCGAACTTTACGAATATCTTTTGAAATTCGGTGTTGTGCCCTTAAGCTATTTTTAAGGTTGCATATCTCCAAATCTTTCCTTGTCAATATGACCTCAAGCTTTATCACCAAATCCTTTTGATATGACTCTTCAATAGTCATGTCCTTCAAGGCTTTACGAGTGGATTTCAACTCCTTTTCAAGCTTAAGATAAGCTGGTCTTACAATCTTTGCAAACATTATTAGAAGTACCGCTTTATCTACACAAGAACTTGAGAAATAATTAACTTACGGAACTTCCAATGTTTCTTCAAATGTCGGCACATATAATTCGACATCGAGAATCATCGATAAATCATCAAGAGTATCATCATATATAATTCTTGCAGAAAAAATATATTCTTCATTTTTATCGAATCATCTTCACAATCGGACTCATCACTTAAGGTAGCATTGAAATTTACCCCTTTTCTCAAAAGAGTGTTGGCACATTCATTAGCATAATGATCAAAACCAGAACATGCATCACATTTAACATTTTTCCTATATTACGGATCATATTTGATCTTGTTACCTCTATCAAATTGCCTAGGTTGATTAACATTCCTATTTTTATCAGAGATAATTGACGTGAACTTCTAGTCAGATCTCTATCTTGATTCTTAATTTGTAAATTATTTCTAAGTCTATTTGCTCTCTTTTTTAAAAATGCATTAAACTACTTAGTCAAGAAAGCAATATTATCGGCATTGTCGGCACAATCATCAACAACATCTTCATCGAGAATCTATTTCAAGAACAAACGGTTGTTTATCAATACTCGAAGATGTCTCTCCTTTGAAAATAGAAATTTTCTTTTCAGAGTTCTCATTATCTCTTTGGAAAAAATTCATTTCATACGTTTTCAAAATACTAACCAACTCATTTTGTGTGATAGCATCGGTATCTTTAGCTTCTTCAATAGCACATATCTTAGCATCAAAGCGTTTAAGAACAGATTCTTAAGATTTTATGTACTAACTTTGTATTGGATATAAGCTTCACCAAGTGCTTGAGATTCATTAGAAATCTCGGTGATTCTTTCATTGTAGGAGGATATGGTCTCATCTTCCTTCATCCTTAGATTTTCAAACTTAGTTCCAAGCATCCACAACTTTGTCCTTCTAACACTCTCGGATCCTTCACAATGTTCTTGTAATCTCTCTCATGCTTCTTTTGCGAAACACAATTAGAGATTATTTTGAACATGAAAACATCCGTAGATGTGAACATGACATTGAGTGCCTTTGAGTTGAAGGTAGTCGTGGTCAACTCATCATTTATCCATTCTATCTCCCTCTTAATTTGAACTTCGGTATTATCGTGCTGAAACTGTTGGTGGAGTCCATCCGGTTAAAATACTCCTCCATGCACGTTCATTAATGGACTTGATGTACATGCGCATCTTAGGCTTCCAAATTGCATAATTCGTTCCATCAAGAACCGGTGGCCTAACCGAAGCTATCATAGGATATTCCATTGCAATAAATCACACCAAACACGAGGATCAAAACTTAGGATAACGAGTTCAATGGCTCGATACCAATTGAAGGTGTGCGTAAGTGTTTTGAAGAATATTGTCAAGAATGTTGGCACATTCGCCGAGCAACACAGACAAAAATTAATACGAAATACACAACGGAAGTCTTAAACACTTTGCAAAATGGATATCAAAATTTTGTATAGACTATAAATAAGTCTATACCGCTAATCGACAAATTATCACTAAAATTGTTAAGTGATACAATCGGTGAAAACATAAGCCACCACCGTGAATAGATCTATGTATATAGTGTCTAGACGTTGATCAATCTAACCTATCATTAATACAAATAAAGATCCAATGTTGAGTGAAATATTGAAACATTCACCAACGGAAGTATCGAGATAGAAACATGCAATAAACTCACTAATCTATGCCCAATAGACTATGCTAGATTGTGTTTCTCTCAACTCTAAGTTTTAATCTTCATAGCGGTAGTGTATATATAGAAAATCTGGACACTCTTAGTGCTTGAAGATAACTTCCACATCTCCCTTGAAAGTAGGTAACTTCTTTGTAACTTCCCCATGTTCTTTTCAACTCCTCACTCTTGCCTTTTCAACCGCATGACTTATGAAAAGCGCCACAAGTCTTCAAACTATAAAAACAAGACATTGAACAAGACATTTCGTGGGTTAATGGTTAGTAAAAGTGGAAAGAGGCGAATTCGATGTTGTGACCGAGAATGTTGGCACATTACGAGTAACACTCGTCACAAACATCAACGGTTTTCAAATACGCACGAGATTAGCTTCCACACTATCGAAGACTTCGACTTCTCAAAGTTTCTTTGATCACTCCTAGCACACTCGAGTACCTATCTCGTAAAAGACTTGCAAAATCTTCTAACCTCACACTTAGCTCACGAAAAGTTGTAAAGTTTTGAGTGTGGAAAAGTCTATTCAACCCCCTTCTAGACTTTTCACCTCCTTGCACATCTCGTTCGGGCCCAAAATATGCCCTAAAAATTGAATTTTTTTATCTTGAATTTAGTTGAAAATATTTGAAGGAGGAATGAGCAATTATCTCTACGTGCGCGTCCAAGTCCGATCCAACCGTCCGGTATAAATCTTCTCTTTGATAGAGTTCGAATCTTCTCTCATTATTTTGAATTTTAGAATCATTTCTTGAGGAGGAGTAGAATTATCGAATTATACTTTATAGAAGTTCGATTTCTATTTTTTAAGTCTTTGAGAATTGAGACAAATAGAGGATTTATAATTTATTTGATTCGTCTTATTTTAACATTGCCCGTTTCTATAACAACAACTTAAAAAACATTTTTCAAGAATGAAACATGTGAAGACTACACTTCGCAATAAAATGGGAAATAATTTGATGTTTTATGTTGTAACACTAATATTTCATAAAATACTCCACCTCGGTAGGCAAGCCAAGGCCCCACGGGGGTATCTCAACCTCAACATAAAGATACTCACCAACCGACTCTCCAAGGCCAGGCTAGTCGGCAATCTAGGCGGCTCGGCGGCTCGGTAAGCTCGGCGGCTCGTCTCGCCGGATAACTCATCAAGCGACAAAAATCTTGACACATTTGTGAGACAAGACAAGACCATTTATTATAAAGTAGATCTTGTCGGGATTTTAGATCAACGGTTGTAAATAAATCCTAAAATAAAGGATTTATATTTATTATTTAGCTTTTAGCTTTATTTTCTTGGGAGCTCTATAAATAGAGCCCCAACCCTTTGTAACAAACACAAGTCATTTTCTTACCAATATTATATAACACAAGGCTAAGGTCCTTTGAGGACACCCAAAACCATGTTCAAGGAAGAACTCCCGAATCTCGTGTTCATTGTTTATTATTTGTTTTATCCGTTATCAAGCTACATTTAACCACAAATCTCTTAGATTTAGAGCGGGTAACAACACTTTATATTGAAACGAGATCTTGTTAACAAAATAAATATAGATTCTATTATAGATGAATTTTATGTTATGAAGCCTCGTAGGGCACAACTTTGAAAAATATTAAGTTTTTGTATATCTTTTTGTATTGAGTTTTCTTTTAATTTTCAGCCCACTCCATTATCAAATCCTGAATCCACTCTTTGCGGTACTAGAAATTACTAAGAAACCCCCATCTATATAAACCCCTCAACACCCATTGTTTTGACTCAATTCGTCTTCATTCCACACCCTTATGAAACATACCACTTCCTTATTCTCATAATTGATTTGTCTCCATATTCTCAAAATTAATAGTCTGTTAATCAAATGGCTGCAACTCAAAGAAGCAAAAGAGTATTTGAAAATACCCGGTGGTACGGTAGGACAACCCAAAAATTAAAATCGAAATTGGGAGAGACAACAAAATACTCACTTCTTCAATAGAGAGAACAAAATGTTACTTCTATAAATGGCCTTGAAAAGAGGGAAAAAGAGAGACATGGGAGATAGATATTCGGAGGCACGATGGCGGCGACGATCGAGAGGGGTAGTAGAAAAGTGTCAATAATTTTTGACCAATTAAAGTATTTTGTGAATCGCGTCCATTATACTTTGGATTAGTCGGATAACCCCTGTAGAAAGAACGAAGACTTACCGGTCGTTAATTGAGACCACAATGGCGATATTTTGTGACAAGTAACCATTCGTATTAGAGGCCGGCATTTATGCGAGGTTTCAATTTAGGGTTGAGAAATGAAGTGAACAAGGCGAGAGAGTGAGTTGAGCGCGTATGTGAGATAAATGTTCTAACCCCTAATATGTGACAAGAAATAGTACCGGAAGTGTGTTGGGGCCATCGAATATTTTTGACAATTAATTTCTAGTAAGAGGTTAAACTTGTCATATTTGGAAAAAAGTACTATAGCCTCTGCGCATACCTATCAGACAAAACATCTTGTAGTGTGTGTATACCAAAGAGATATTGAAGTCATATTTCCTTTACTAATCTAGGCCGATGAGATGGAATATCCATCGGCCCGATATCTCATGAGCCCTACCAAAGGGGGCCTAAAGGTCTATATTACTAGTTTTTATTGAAGTGTGTAAAGTAAATTCGATAACCACTTGCTCTTTGATTAATTTGATAATTAATTTTTTTCGCTATGTATTTGATTATGCAGCTTGAATTTGTAACTTGTATTGTAAATTGAAACAACATAATCAATTTTGAATTGAATACTAAAAGAATATTGTTTAGAACATGTTTGAAAAAAATCGATTCAAATATTCGATTTGAGTATTCGAGTAGGTCCGAAAAATTCGATATAAATTTCAAATCAAATATAAATTAATTTACTATTCGAAAAATATTCGAATTCAATATTTGAAGAATTTAACGAATGCAAATTCAACTCAATGGTATTCTATTTGATTCGATTAGTATACAACCCTATAGGATGAATTGCAACATTAGCATCAATATAAATATATAATTCTTCAACTTTTTTTAAAGATTATTAAAATATAAATATCTTGGGAGTAACTATTTAATTTGATGCGAGAAAATATTAACCGATTCGTTCGATAAAAGCGGTTAATTAATTTGCAATTAAGCCACATAATCTTAATATTATAGTAGGGATATCAACACTGAAAACTCTAACCCCTAAATCTATACATACATATACATATATAATAACCAAATGTAATGCCATTTTTAGAAACTTTTGTTTTCAATACAAAATCTAATTACTAATTTTGTTAAAAAAAAAAAAAAAAAAACTATTGCACTTCCCATGATTTTTAGAAAATATTTGCACATTTTTATTGGCTATACATAGAGTTAATTTAACTACATTGGTGTATAAAGAAATAAAACGATTTGCAAGACAATGTCTGAACATTGCGGTTTAGACTTGCTAATAGAGAAAATGCTGCAAATTTTTTCAAGAAAAGGTAGAAATACAAGTCTAGGATCACAATTTTTTGTTCATTATCTACGAAAAGTTGGTTTAGGAACTGAACTTTGTCTATGATTAATCTATATTTAAAGGGTGTGTACCATAAATTTTGGCCTTTATTCTTCAAATTTCCTATATCAATGGTTGTAATAATGTATGAATGGTGGTGGATATACCGAAAAAATTAGCCGACAAATTGAGAATTTTATTTTAATAATCATATTGTCTTTAATAATTTATTTTTTATTTAAATTTTTCGGTAGAATCATGTAATTACTAAAATATGAGGTGTTAAACATTAAAGTCAAAAATTAAGGCCAGGTTATTGGCACCCTTTTTTAATTAGTACACCCATCAAATAATTCAACAACTATCTTCCTAAAAATAGAGCCGTCAAAGCGGGTTGGGACCAGTTAGGCCGGCCCATCCCGCCATGTATAAAGCGAGGGTTGGGTCAAGGATATTTTGGCCCGTTTAAAAGCGGGCCTACGCGGGCCGGCCCAAGCGGGTGGCGGGCTTTGACGGGGCGGGCGGGGCGGGTTTTGCGGGCTGGCCCGCCATTTCTTTTTTAAAAATTTTTTTAAAGAAAAAGCGAGAATGCTTACGCTATTATTCGACAATTTTATGTAGGCTGCATTACTTTTCTTTAATACTTTATTTCTTCAACCTAAAAGGAAAGGACACCCAAACCCTAACCCACCGACGGCGTGAATCTTGATCTTCTCGGACCGGTCGGTGCCTCGGAGTGATATTAAAGGCATCACCGACGGCGTGAATCTTCTAATTTCCGGTCGAGTTTCTCATCACCGACGGCTAAATTTCAATCTGTTAGTCGACATATTTCAATGTTATTTAGTGTTGCATAAAGGTTACAGATCACTTCTCTTCTTTTCCTGTGTATCAATGTTTTAGTTGGTGATTTTGACTTAGTATTTACACCTTTTACCGCATCACAATTCTTGACAGCCTGAATAAGAAATATTATAAATGATACTGAGTTACTGACTTTTTTTAAATTCTGTTTGCTGAGATATATTTTTAATTAGACTTAAAATAAAATTTAATATACTGGAACTTAATTTGAAAGCTAGCATGTCTGCAGCTACACTAAGTACCCGTTTGCTACTCAAGATTAAGGTCAGATTAGACCCTAATCTCACCATCACAACTGTTTGATATAAATCTTAAAGGCCCAATATATCACCATGGGCCCAAGATTTAATCTTGAAAAATGCTGTTAAAATATCACGCTAAAATGGTCAGATGAACCAAGATTCGCATATTTTTTCCCAATTTTACCCCTCGTTCATTAGGATTTCTTTTTCGTCTATCTTCGTTCATTTCTTGGCGACTCTGATTCTGGAGCAAGAGCGATTGAGTGAAAGGCCTTGAAGAACGAGATTTGTCCGTCGATGGAGGCTCTGTGAACGGCAATTGTACTCTTCTCCATTAATGCCTAACGTAAACGTCAAATTTTTTGGTTCTGTATCCATTAATGCCTGGGTTTTTTTACTAATTTATTTCAACTGTGTTTTTGGTTTCATGGATTCAATCGACTCAACTTTTCTTGGACTGGACCGCTCATCATTCGGATCTCGCAAATATGTGAACTACCTGGTTTCCAGCTTAAATTCGATTCAGCGTATTGTTTTGTATCTATTTTTTTCTTGCCTCTTGTTTTGACACTCTGAGAGTGTCAATTTGAAAATGGAAGAACTAATTTCCAGATACGTATTTGCAAGTTAAGAGAATCAAAACATAATCCTGAATTATCTCAGCCCGCGTTAAAGAATAGCACCTATAGACTTCCACCACTAACGATTCTAGCACGAGGAATTATTTCGCACTCTCTCGCGAGGTAATTTTGTTAAAATTGTAGTTTGTTTTATCGAATTGTTCCTGCTTTTTAAAATGAGAATTCTATTCTCGCTTATAAAGTGTTTATGTTATGTATTGTGTGTTTAATTGTGTGGAAACTTTAGTGTAAACATAATTACTTCTTTATTCATCTTATATGCATCTTGATTTTTTTGGTTCTGTTATTTTATGGACGGTTTTATGGTGTTATTATGTTTTTGTTATGCCTACCTATAGTCTATACAGTGGTGCTTGCAATATTTTGGAATGATTTTTATGTTAGCTATTTTTTGGCATTACGATCCACTGATTTTATGAACTGATATTTACTGCGGTTAGCTGGCACATAACTGTATAATATGGTGGTTCGATTAATTAACATTTATCCCTATCCATGAGCTTTCTTTCTGAGTTATTATGTGGGTTGGTTGTTAGGATGTCTACTAGAAGCCTAGCTTTTTGTATGAATATCTTTTGATATGAGATTTTTATGATAAAAATACTTGTTGTTTTATGATTGTTACCTATATCATTGTTCTTGTCAGATTAATCTATACTATAGATAACATGGTGTGTGGTGTCACCACGAGAAGATATACCCTAACATCGAGCCTCAGAGGTGTGAAAAAAAAACGTGAGATCGAGAGAGAGGCAGATTCTGATTCCTTGGAGGATCGTCGACCACTTGACGTCCAAGGGAAAGGGATAGGGATACGGCGGAAGATCGTGAGGTTCGTGGCTCATCCTTGATCCGAAGTTACGACCTTAGAACTTGTTCGATTTCACCTATCAAGGTGAATAGGTATGCTTTATTTCCGCTGCGTTTTTGCATATGATCCCGAATTAGATAATCAATTAGAGTCGGCGATCGGTGGTTCTAACATTGGTTTGCTTAAATATACTATACTGTTTACTGTTATTATTCTTGAGTTATTATGTTTCTTATCAAAATTGGTATTTTGAAAAACTACTTTAATTGATGCAATTGCAATGCTAAGAAGGTAAACTTCAATTCAAGCATTGTTTGTAGTCACTATATACTGATGAACATGATGATGGCTTGGTTAATGATGATCTGTCCTTATTTTGGGAGGGTAATGAATGCTAAACAATATGGATTGTGTTGTTTGATTTAGGTTTTAAAGTGACTGACAATCATTATGTTGAGTGCAATTTTTGTACGTTACAGTGTCCAACGTTTTGAAAATAAACAAAGCTTTATTCTTTTGAGAAACAGACACAACTAACCAATAGTCACATTCTCTTGCCTACACTTTTCTGTATTTCTATTTGAGATAACTTGTAAGAGGTGCAGGTGATCAAAAACCTCAATCAGATATGGTCCTTTTACCTTTTTAAATCTATGAAAAAGACAACAATTATGGCCATAGTAAACAGAGAATTGTTAATTTGTTTATACTACTGAAACACTAGACAATTAAGCTACAGGAATAAGACAAAGAAAGGATCACTACATCAGATACTATTTTGCAGAAATTCAATCTCATACAGGAAAAATATGACCATAAATATCACTCTCACGTACAAAAACCTGTACAACAAACAGCAAAAGAATAATGAAGCTTATTAATATCTGGTTCTTTAACGTAATACTGCAGTATAAAAGCATTTTGAAGTGAAGTGTATAGTGTATTTTTCAACCAATAGTCAGATAATAAAAGAAATGGGCTCCTCAAGTCCACTCCATTAAAGTCTATAGATTGAGAAAAATGAAAACGTAATGCACCAAATTTCATTGAAACCAAGACATTGCCATAATCTGTTGTAGCTAAAACTCAAATTAACTAACTTAGATGAGTAATCTAGTAAAATTTCCATATATAATAGCTAACAGAAAACCAACCAAAACAAGAAAACTAACCAAGAATCTCAAAGCAAGTAGCCATCAGTAGACGTAATCTATATATATAAAAGTACAATGTACCTTCCTAAAATGCTGCCACATGTCATTTCTAATATATTGACAAGTGTCATTTTAAAATTAAATAATCCTAAACTTTTTTTTTTTGTTATAGTGTATTATTATTAATTGAAACTATTTTGTCTTACAATTATTTTTGAATCAAAAGTCTTTCCAATTACCATGTTTATCTTTTCATCTTCTTAAGCACCCTTAGTATTAATAATTATAATTCACACATCTTACGCATTCCCAATCAATATACTACGGTGGATAGAGACAATAATTTAGCTCGCAATTGTATTTTTTTGCTTGATTGATAATTCGGTTTGAGTATTTTTCCATTATTTTTTGCAAAAAAATTGGGTTGCACAATTATTTCTTTCCAGCTTTACTAATCTTTTAGAATATCTCATTGTAAATTATGATTTGAATATATAATGAATATTTAATTTACGTTTTTAATAGGACAAAATGTTGATTCGAACTCATGATTTTAATGATATAAATAGTGACATTCATTGAATCGGTTTAAATTGTGCAAATTGGATCTACATTAGTGTGAATGATTTTTGTATATCTTCCCATGCATATATATTACATTTTGGATCTATTGTGGTTGTCATAAGGTTAAACTCAATTATTTTAATGTAAGAAGTTACATGATTTATTAAAATACAATTTATTATACAAAGGATTAAGATGAGATGTCTCTCTATATAAGTGTATTTTAATGTAATATGTATAATTCATTTATTCTTTAACAAAGTAGATAAAATAAAATTACAATAGACCCGTGCATGGCACGGCGAAAATCTAGTTATTTCAATACACAGATCCAGATTCTCCACAACAATCACCGCACATTCGTACATATAAATTTCCTTTTCACACTGCCATTCTTTTTCCTCTTTTTCTGTTTCTCTAGTTCTTATGCATTCTGCAATCATTTCTAATTAATAGCCTTCTGTTTTCTTTTTCAAGTTATTACTTCTCGAAGCCACAAATCATTTAGCCCCTATTTGGTACTCAAGATTAAGGGTTCAAATGTTTTTTTTTTTACGTTTCTGCTTTCGGTATATAGCGGTGTTTAATTGTTGTAAATTTTTGTTTGAGTAGGAGCAGGTTTTTTTTTTTGGAATAAATGTCTAATTCAACTATTCTTATTAGTGATCAGGTACGATGAATTATTTGTTATCCGAGAATGAAATTTTGTTCTTGTTGTGCGAAGAAATGATGTAATTTACTATTATCGTGATTTGCTTCATAATCGATCACATGAATCGAGGGAGGAGTAAATGCTTACGGGGTTACTGGGTATAACATGATTGATCGGATTCCATACTGGTTCATGAAATGGAGAGATTGGTAGGGAATTACGACTCGATTGTTTTGATAACCTACGTATGGATGGGAATACATTTGGTAGGCTATGTCTATTACTAAAGACCATAGGTGGGTTGTCAAGAGGTAAATTCGTGACAATAGAGGAGCAAGTAGCTATGTTTCTATCCATACTAGCTCACCACAAAAAAATAGAGTAGTCAAATACCGATTTCGTAGGTCCGGTCAAACTATATCCCATTACGTGCATTTAGTGCTAATAGCGGTACTTCAACTCCATTCGATTCTCCTTGTTAAGCGGTGCCCGTACCCGGTGATTGCAATAACCATCGTTGAAAGTGGTTCAAGGTAAATTTCTTTCACATTTTGGGTGAACTATTGATCTCTCATACAACTTCGTATGCTGTCTAATAACGTATTTAAATGGCTTGACAGGGGTGTTTGGGTGCACTAGGCGACACATTCATTAATGTGCACGTACACGAGATCGACCGCGGCCGATATAGGACCCGAAAAGGGCAAATATCCGCAAATGTGTTGGCCGCTTGTGATCGAGAGATGCGGTTCTCATATGTTTTACCCGGATGGGAGGGATCAACTTCGGATGCTCGTATATTACGTGATGCGGTAGGCGGGAGTAAATGGTCAAGGTTCCAATTGGTAAGCTGCCTTCTTTTTCATTTCTGAAGATAAATTTGTGATACATAGTGTTTTTATAGTATTGTTTGTATTATTTTCATTTCTATTGTGTTAACCGTATTTTGTGTTTTGGTATCAACTCTTATTGGGTTCGGGATATTTAATTCATGTGTTAATGTGCGCTCTAGACGGATACCACAATGGAGAAACAAGTCGACAGAGGACGAGGCGCAAGCAAAAACTTCAGGTGGTTCGCATCGTCCATGGACAAACCAGGAAGAATCGGTGTTGTTAGCTGCCTTGAAAGATCTAGTGAGCAACGGCTGGAAGTCGACAATGGTTTTCGAGATTGTGCTATCTAAATAAGCTAGAGGATGTGTTGAAGTTGGCATTCCCGAACACCGATCTCGAGAAAGATCCAAACATAATTTGAAGGCGGCGACTTGGAGAAAAACCTATGGTTCGCTAGTGTACGCACAATGTGATACAAGCTGGGGTTGGATTTAATACAACCATGAACACGCTTGAGGTGATAGATGATCGGTGGGAACTTATAGTAGAGGTTCGGGTTCATATATGTGTATTTAATTAACTTACTTATGATTATTTATGCGGGCTTGTTTTTAATTTATTTTTCTAATTTTAAAATGGTGCAAAGATCCATCGATGAGGGGATGAGGTACAAGGAATGGCCGCTTTTCTTGGACCGACTCTAAGTGTTCGGAAAGGACCGCGCAAGCTGGTGAGATTGCAGAGGATGTCCCGAACGCAGCAAACACCATGCGAGCCCGGTTTAGTCAACGTCCGGGGTCGAGGGAGTGGATGACAATGGAGATGATGAGTGCAACTATGTTAACCTAGAAGATGATACCACCCCAATTTCGACACAACTAGTGGCGGGGACAATATGGAGAATAGCATCATTTGCGTGTGACACGGACAAACCACAACCGTCGTCCGGCACATCAAAGAAGAGGAAAAGAAAGGCTGATTCGGTCGAGCCGTCTATGGCTGTTGTCCTGGATAACCACATCGCGCAACTACTTGAATGACGCGATACTATTTCTTCAAGAATTGGATACACAAAGGATCTTGGTCAACAGAGATCTCAGATCTATGGTCTATTGAATAATGTTCCAGGTTTATCCATCTCCGACAAGCTCGATGCCACTGAATTAATTGGTGCTAAGAATGAACGCGTCTAGAGATTTTCATGGGGATGACAGAGGAGGCAAGGTCGATGTACGCACTCCGACTGTTGGAGAGGGAAAGGCCTTGAATGTATAGTCGTTCATTTAGAACTCTATTGTGTGTATTGAAGTTTAAGTGATGTTATATTTTCAGTAGCAGCTTCTGCCCAAGGGGGCTTTTTGCATTGTCTAAGTGATGTTAGTTGTCAATGATGCCACTGGTTCGTAAGTGTTATTATTATTTTTTTGCATTTGTATTGATCTTGTGGTTGCTATAATTTTGAAGTTGAATCTTTCGTTATCTCATATAGATTGTTTTGGTTAGTTTATGAAGCTGAGTGGACGGATGGGGTGTGGAGTAGCATCTTGATAACTTAATTTAATATTTTTGTGAATACAGACACATTAGACCCACAAAAAAAAAAAAAAAAAAAAAAACACTACTCTAAAATTGTAAATAATTGTCAAGTAAATTATTAAACACAATCAAATACGATATACTCATTTTAATCAAATAGTCTGTCACTCGTTAGTTTCATTTTTAAATTATTTTTTTATTAAAAAAATATAAGTAGATTATTGGTAAGGAATCCTGGAAGTAACATATTTGAGCTGAAATCGTAAACATATACTAATGATTTGAAATGCAAATAGTGAATATTTTTGCAGAAACATTACAATATCTTTTATTATAATAGATGAAATTATATATATATATATATATATATATATATATATATATATATAATTACTTACAATTAATAAAATAATTACACCTAACACATATGAAAGACATATGGTGTTTTTCCCAATCGGACATCTATAATAAAGTCTACCCGGCCTCCTCTCCATCGCGCCCGCAATTAGCCGTAGCATTGGACCCCTCCCACATGAGCAAAGCGGTCCGATAATGGGTTCGGATCCATTCGCCATTGTAAAAACTACAAGGAAAAATACTAAATTAGGTTCGATAAAATTATATGCTCAAGTAAACCCAAACATAAGCCGATTTTAGACAGAAGAGACAAATGAATACAACTCAATCGATACATACTAATTTACACATCTAAATAAAAAATTTATACTTGAAGTCAATGAAGGAGCTCCACATAAAAAAATGCATTCTTGTATACAAACTCGGTTGGAGCGGCCGAGCTTTTCGAATCCATCGCCGAAATCGTGCCGTTAAGGAGCCGTTCCGATCAACTGCTGCACCAGCACACAATAAAAACCTCAATATCACATTCTTATTATTCTAAGGTAGTGAGAGTAATATATTTACCTTACAGGGAATGCAATTTCAGAAAAAAGTTTACTTGGATTTGAAGTAGTAATAGTAGCAACTCCATTGAAATCACAGCTCCTAGGTGTCTTCCCATTCTGATGGTAATATTTATCAAACGCATAGGTTGCATGTGAAAACACATTATCCGGTTCATAGCACGCTTCATCTAAAAGTACTATAATGTAATAACAAAAATCCACCTTCAACCACAAAATCGACGCCACACGAATTGGGAAATAACTACAAATGAAAAATACATAAAAATAAATAAAACCAAAATCTATCCATAAATAATAAATCTAGAACTGATAATTTAAAGAATATATTTCAAATCATAGTATGTTAATTACTCAATATATTTAACCTTATCCTATCATTGAACAAATGTAACAATCTTCCAATATATGCGGTGCCGATACATTTGTCAGCCTCTTAACATGGTTATATATAAAAGCATTTGGGTGGGTCAAAAAAGCAAACACCTTGAGGGCACATTTCAAAGTCGCCAGATTGCCACAGGATGATTTGAGCATGATTCGATATTCATGAATGGTGTGGCCTCGTTGGATGTGGATATGGATAGGAAACATGAAATCCCAAAAATGACAACATAACATTATCTACATCATCTGAATCTGAATTTATATACTGCATGTATACATGTATTCATAAATATTCCTCTATTCAAATCCTGACCTAAAATGCATTTTTACATCAGGTCTCAATTTAGGTGTTCGATTCATAAATATCCATTTCAGATTCTTTTTTTTTCTCAATTCAATATTTAGAGAATTACTCTTTTTTTTCTCAATTCAATAAAACAAGAATAGCCCCATGTTCCGTTAAAATCGAAAAAAGCGATGCTCGATGCAGTAGATAAAATGGATAGATTACCTTGAACACGGCTGTGACAAATTGAGTTTCGCCTAATAGAGATTGAATCGATCAAAATATTTGCGACGAGATACCGTGTAGTTGTTGGAGAAATTAGGTTTAATTATTTTAATCAATTTATTTGATTATTTAATTAAAATAATTTGATATTTAATTTCGGAAATTAAACGAGATTGTGTTGGTTGTTTAGATAATTTCTTAAAACCGAATTTCGGTGAGTGGGAAATTGATGTAAACATTGAAAGGCTAAAGTATCACTCTTAGGTATTAAATGTGCCACATTAATACTAGTGATAATTGTCCCACATCGGATAATGTGGGAGTTAAGTCACTCCTTATATGTAAGAAGTGATTAAATGAATTCAAATTATAAGTGGGCTATGCACACATAAATGGGCCACACGCGCGCGCGCCCGCCCCGTCCGGCCGTCTGTGCCGAGCCCGTGCCCTTGCCCTTGGACTTGGACTTGGACTTGCAATTGGACTTTGGGTGTACTTGGGCTTGGTGGTGGTGTATATATAATTTTTGGAGCCCAAAAATTCTGGGCTTTATCCGGTCGAGGCCGAGAAAAGTGGATGTGAATTTCGAGGCGAATTTGAATGTCATTTGGATTTCATCCGAATGTCATTTCAATCAATTTGAAATTCAAAAGTCGAGATTTGAATCGACAGAATGTTATCTCGACGAATGTCCAGATTCGAGGAGTTACAAGTCAAGATGTAACAGTGAAATTTGAATTCAAAATGTCAATAGTCGGAGGATGAATCGGGCCAGACGGATGTCAGATTCATGGCGTTTCAAGTCAAGTGTAGCAATTTGGGCATTACCAAAATTAACCCACAATTCTCACCTGACGGATTGGCATTGATTGCCATAATTTGGTCAAGTGTCTCTTCAACAGCCTCGGGTGTTACTGCCTATAAATAGGAGACATTTGCATGTGCATGGCCACCTAATCTCGCACCCTCTGCATCAGTACATACACCCACGTCGAATTTTTGCAATTTTCACGTCCGCTTTTGCATACATACTAGTTTTCAGTCGATTTCACGTACTTGATTCGTTGGAGCTCGTTTTCAAGTGGTGCTACTTGAATACGAGGCGAAAATCGCTTCACCTTTGGAAACATTACGTCGGACCGTGAGCACTAGCCGGGACGTATTTGTTTTGCGGGCAAAGGATCATTTCCTTGACTCGACTTACCAGCTGTTCGTGGTTAAAAGGTTCGTTGTTGCGGTCGTTTGAAGCTTGTTCGTGCAAAAGGAAAGAACTAATACTTATTAGTTAAAGAAGTATTACTTTTGTAATTTTCTTCTTCTTTTGTATTTTCTTGTTCTTTCTTTTAATTATTTCCGTCACTTTTATTTGTAAAAGTCATCGTTGGTGCAATTATAAACCAACAATCGCAAAACAAATAATCGGATTGTTACGATGGCTTCCGAAGCGGAAATAACAACAACGGTGGAAATGATAACCAAAATCCACCGGTTATCACCGAAGTTGGTGAACCATCGAACCCTTCCCCTATGGTTCCAACTTCCGTTGTACCTCCTTTCATGACTCACGACTCCGGACCTTTCATGGTTCATGGAGAAAACCCGAGAAGTTCTCGGGAAGTGATTTTAAGAGGTGGCGGCAAAGATGCTGTTTTACCTCACTACGTTGCACCTAGCGCGGTTCCTCGGGAGGACCCGCCCGTGGTCGATGAAAATGACACGGATCTGCTAGGCGTATAGCCTTTGATCGGTGGGGCCATGGAGACTTCTGTGCATGCAACTACGTCCTTGGAGGACTAGTTGACGCGTTGTATAACGTGTATTGTTCGGTTAAATCTGCGAAAGAGCTTTGGAGTTCTTTAGAACGCAAGTATAAAACCGAGGATGCCGGAACTAAAAAGTTCGTAGTTGCAAAATTTTTGGACTTTATGATGGTAGACGGAAAATCATGTCGAACAAGTTCAAAAATTTCAACTAATTTTGCATGACATACTCTCGGAGGGTATGGTCTTACCGGAGGCTTTCCAAGTAGCTACGGTGATTGAGAAACTACCCCCTAGTTGGAGGGAGTTCAAAAGTTATCTCAAACACAAGCGAAAGGAAATGTCACTTGAAGAATTAATCGTCAAACTCCGAATTGAAGAAGATAATCGGAAAATGGACATTAAATCTAAACAAGTGAATATGGAAGCAAAGGCAAATTTGATGGAGCAGGGTGAACCATCAAAGAAAATAAAAAGGCCTAATGATGATAAGAAACCGGTTGCTAGAAAATCAAACTTCGGTGATTGCTACAAGCTGTGGTAAGCCTAACCATATGGCACGTGATTGCAAAGCCCCGAAAAAGATAAAAAAAAGAAAAGAAAGAAAAGAAAAGGGCAAAGCACAATCAAGTGCAAATATGGTTGAAAATGAAGCAATCGATATGGACATGTCTGCCGTCGTCTTTGAGGCAAACATGGTGGATAACCCCAAAGAGTGGTTCGTGGATACCGGAGCCACGTGCCACGCCTGTTACGAGAAGAGTGCTTTCTCTACCTATGCTCCTGCTGATGGGAGGAAACTTCACATGGGTAAACTGTGCACGTCAAGTGGCCGGAGTTGGAAACGTTGTGCTCAAACTTACTTCCTAAAGAGCTTACATCAAGGATGTGCCGCATGTCCCGGACATCCGCAAGAACCTGATATCGGGCTCCAGACTTATTAGTCATCAGTTTAGACTAGTGTTTGAATCCGATAAAGTTGTATTGAGCAAGTGTGGACAGTTCCTAGAGTCGAGGTTATCTCGAGAATGGACTATTCAAAATGAATGTAATGGTTGTAAGCCGTAAAGGCAAGAAAGTTATGAATGAAAACGCATCTACTTCCGTTTATATTGTTGAGTGTCTCCACTTTATGGCATTTAAGATTAGGACATGTAAATCTAAAAGCTATAAAACGGTTGGTAAATCTTGATTTACTCAATATTGCTAATATTGATGTACCTAAAAGATGTGAGATATGCGTTGAAGCTAAAATGGTTAAGTTACCATTTAAATCGGTGGAAAGGAACACCGCACCTCTAGAATTAATTCACACGGATGTGTGTGATTAAAAGTTTGTACAAACTAGAGGTGGTAAAAGTATTTCATTACTTTTATTGATGATTGCACGAGGTTTTGCTACGTTTATCTTTTTGCGAAGCAAGGATGAGGCTTTTGAAGCCTTTAAGCTTTACAAGAGTGAAGTAGAAAATCGGTTGAGTAATCGAATTAAAGCACGAAGTGATAGAGGTGGAGAATATGTGGCACCGTTTGAGCAGTTTTGTGCGTAATCGCATAATTCATCAAACTATCGCACCATATTCACCTCAATCAAATGGTGTTGCGGAGCAGAAAGAACCGAACACTAAAAGAGATGATGAACGCAATGTTAATCGGCTCTGGTCTACCACAAAATATGTGGGGTGAGGCTATTACAGTCACCCAATCACATTTTGAACAAAATTCCACACAAGACTAAGGATCGAGACTCCTTATGAGATGTGGAAAGGAAGGAAACCTTCATATAAATACCTGAAAGTGTGGGGGTGTCGGCTAAAGTTGAAGTGCCGAGATCCTAAGCAATTAAGAATTGGCCCTAAAGCGGTCGATTGCATTTTTGTTGGGTATGCTTACAATAGTAGTGCTTATCGGTTTGATTCACGATCAAGTACCGGATATGACGTAAGGCACTATGATTGAATCAAGGAATGCAATTTTCTTTGAAAATATCTTCCCTTGTAGAGACAAGGTAAATGTGGGTCCTAGTAAGAGACCACTTGAAGATAGTGTAGATGAAAGCTGCTGGTCCTTCCACTCAAGATAGTGCGAGAACCTAGACGCAAAGCAAGAGAGCTAAAGTTGCTAAGACTTATGGTCCCGACTTCATCACTTATGTGTTGGAAGATGAACCACAGTCTATCAAAGACGCTCTGTCAAGACCGGATGCACCTCTCTGGCAAGAAGCTATTAATAAGCGAAATTGACTCTATCCCGCAAAATCACACGTGGGAATTGGTTGATCTTCCCAAAGGTTGTAAGACCTTAGGATGCAAATGGATCCTTAAAAGAAAATATAAGGCGAGATGGGTCATTGACAAATATAAAGCCCGCTTGGTAGCGAAGGGTTTTAGGCAAAAGGAGGGGTATGATTTCTTTGACACATACTCACCGTAACGAGGATAACCTCCATTCGTGTGCTTATCGCGATTGCTTTGCTCTGCACAATCTCGAGATTCACCAAATGGATGTTAAGACTAGCGTTTTTAAATGGTGAACTAGAAGAAGAAATCTACATGGATCAACCGAGAAGGGTTTGTAGCACCGGGTAACGAGAAAAAGGTGTGCAAACTTGTTCGGTCATTGTATGGTCTTAAACAGCTCCTAAGCAATGGCATGTGAAGTTTGACAACACAATGATGTCGAACGGATTTCGCATTAATGAGTGCGATAAATGTGTGTATGTGAAAGACACGCCTAAAGGCTTTGTAATATTATGTCTATACGTAGACGACATGCTAATCATGAGTAAGCTGTCATGATGTGATCATGGACACGAAACGCATGTTGAGTCGAAATTTCGACATGAAAGACATGGGGTTAGCCGATGTAATTACGGGAATTAAGATCGTGAGGACTTCAAATGGCATTACTTTGACTCGGTCTCACTACGTCGAGAAAGTCCTTAAAAAGTTTAATGCATTTGAAGATCCACCGCAAAACGCCCATGGAACTCAATGTGCATTTGAAGAAAAATCGAGGTGATCCGGTGGCTCGGTTGGAATATGCAAGGATCATAGGAGTGTGATGTACATTACGAATTGTACACGCCCGATATTGCTTGCTCGGTGAACAAGTTAAGTAGGTTCACGAGTAATCCAAACAAAGAGCATTGGAGAGCACTCGAAGGGTTTTGAGGTACTTGAAACACACCCTTCATTTTAGGCTTAACTACACAAGGTTTCCGGCGGTACTTGAAGGGTACAGTGATGCCAACTGGATTTCGTACACAAATGAGTCGTTCTCAACTAGTGGGTATGTATTCACTATTGGAGGCGCGGCGGTGTCGTGGAAATCTACGAAGCAGACGATGTATAGCCCGTTCCACAATGGAATCGGAATTTATAGCTTTGGATAAAGGCGGGAAGAAGCTGAATGGCTTCGGAATTTCCTTGAAGATATTCCTTGTTGGAACAAACCGGTACCGTCGATAATGGTACATTGTGATTGTCGGTGCTATTGGTAGAGCTCGAGCAATATGTACAACGGAAAGTCACGACACATTCGTAAATCGACATAATTCCGTTAGACATCCGATCTCAAGTGGTGTAATGTCAATTGATTATGTGAAATCAAAGGACAATTTAGCGGATCCGCTCACGAAAGGAATAAACCGAGATCAAATGTACAAGTTGCTAGAAGGAATGGGTCTAAAATCCACAAAATAAAAGCGAAAGCAGTGGTAACCCAACCAAGTTGTTGGAGATCCCAAGATCTTGGTTCAATGGGAAAACTAAGGTGGATGTTGGTTGAGCACACTTGATGACACGAGATCATTCTGGAAAGCACACTATCAAGTGTTAGTACCCGTAAAGTGTGGTAATAGGATAAGTCTCGACTTTTAATGACTCCTAACACCTCGAGGAGGTAGGGTATAACGGGATACCTATAAGAGGAGGTCACCTATATAAGTGAGAAGTGAGGGCCGCTTCAAGGTAACACTTATGAATCCAAAGGGTTGTCCATGGCCAAAACGGACACAAACGTGAGAACGAAGTACGTGGAGACCTTATTGTGTTAGCACTATTGACTAGGTATACACTAAGGAGGACTAGTTCAAGGCATTGTGTCCACTAAGCCGCCGGTATGCTCGATAGTGCTTAACTATGGAAGGTTCAAAGCCACAAGCTACCCGTCCGATGCAATAATGTTTCTTGGGAACCGGACTGCTGGGTCTGCATCTTATAGGCGGAATTTCCACTCATGTGGGGGATTGTTGGAGAAATTAGGTTTAATTATTTTAATCAATTTATTTGATTATTTAATTAAAATAATTTGATATTTAATTTCCAGGGAAATTAAACGAGATTGTGTTGGTTGTTTAGATAATTTCTTAAAACCGAATTTCGGTGAGTGGGAAATTGATGTAAACATTGAAAGGCTAAAGTATCACTCTTAGGTATTAAATGTGCCACATTAATACTAGTGATAATTGTCCCACATCGGATAATGTAGGAGTTAAGTCACTCCTTATATGTAAGAAGTGATTAAATGAATTCAAATTATAAGTGGGCTATGCACACATAAATGGGCCACACGCGCGCGCCCGCCCGCCCGCCCCGTCCGGCCGTGCCGTGCCGAGCCGAGACCGAGCCCGTGCCACTTGTCCTTGGACTTGGATCTTAGCAATTGGACTTTGGGTGTACTTGGGCTTGGTGGTGGTGTATATATAATTTTTGGAGCCCAAAAATTCTGGGCTTTATCCGGTCGAGGCCCGAGAAAAGTGGATGTGAATTTCGAGACGAATTTGAATGTCATTTGGATTTCATCCGAATGTCATTTCAATCGAATTTGAAATTCAAAAGTCGAGATGAATCTTGATGCATTTAATGTCCAGTTCGAGGAGTTACAAGTCAAGATGTAACAGTGAAATTTGAATTCAAAAGGTCAACAGTCGGAGGATGAATCGGGCAGACGGATGTCCAGATTCATGGCGTTTCAAGTCAAGTGTAACACTGGTACATTACCAAAATTAACCCACAATTCTCACTGACGGATTGGCATTGATTGCCATAATTTGGTCAAGTGTCTCTTCAACAGCCTCGGTGTTACGCCTATAAATAGGAGACATTTGCATGTGCATGGCCACCTAATCTCGCACCCTCTGCATCGGTACATACACCCACGTCGAATTTTTGCAATTTTCACGTCCGGTTTTTGCATACATACTAGTTTTCAGTCGATTTCACGTACTTGATTCGTTGGAGCTCGTTTTCAAGTGGTGCTACTTGAATACGAGACGAAAAGTCGTTTCACCTTTGGAAACATTACGTCGGACCGTGAGCACTAGCGGGACGTATTTGTTTTGCGGGCAAAGGATCATTTCCTTGACTCGACTTACCATTGTTCGTGGTTAAAAGGTTCGTTGTTGCGGTCGTTTGAAGCTTGTTCGTGCAAAAGGAAAGAACTAATACTTATTAGTTAAAGAAGTATTACTTTTGTAATTTTCTTCTTCTTTTGTATTTTCTTGTTCTTTCTTTTAATTATTTCCGTCACTTTTATTTGTAAAAGCCATCGTTGGTGCAATTATAAACCAACCGTAGTTTCGTGGAGTAAAGCACGAGCGTAATCGAAGTCGAACTCGTAACGCTCAAAAAGTTGGCGTCGGTGGAAAACGCTAAATTAGACAATCTCAAATCGAAGCCAAAACTTCCAACAAACCAAATCGATCAGTATAAAGTATGGGTGTTTCGCCCAATTTGAAAAAACAAGATCCAAACGGCGAAATAATATGAGAACTTCAACCGCGATGTCGCTTGACCAAAGAAATTGAGAAAACAGACGGATGCATGAACTAAAGAAAAGGGGATTCTAGAATTAGAGGGTTTTTAATGGGACACGAAAGTAAATTCACAAAGAAAATAAATTCCAATCTATAAAACACACACACAGCTTATCTATAGAAAATTGAAGTCATACCAAACACTTTTTGCTTTATCGTATCCGGTGCAATCCGGCGAGATGTGTTATCTAGAGAATTAACAGTGTAATCAACCAAACAGGTTGTAATTAGATTAAATAATCTAGTTCTGGTTCCAAATTGAAAGTAGATATCATTGCCTTATAATTTATTTTAAGCCCAATTAATTTAAATATGGGGTTTTCTTCAATTGAGGATTACGAATAATTCTATTAATTAAATAGAGTACAATACAACTTTTTTCCCTGCACAAAAAAAAACCCTTTTAACTCCTGTAAAAAAAAAAAAAAAAAAACCCTTTTAACTCTTTTTTCTCCACCCCTGCCGCCGTTCCAGCGCCGCCGTCGTTGTTTTCGTCCCATCACCTCTGCCGTCGTTCCAGCGCCGCCCTTGCCTTCTGCCCAATACCCACCTCGAAAGACAACTTCTTTCCCCTCAGTTTTTTCCACCGCCACTTTGTAGCGCCAGCGCCGTCGTCTCAACGCGCCTCGTACGATCTGCCATTTGTTTCTTTCATATTTCGATTAATCAGTTTGGAAAGAGACTGTATTTTCGACCTCCTTAACCGAAAAAGATTTTTGACTATTTTGGCCGAAATTCAGGTATATTTCGTTTAAAATAGTTCAGTAAAACATTATCGGATTGCCATCTCCCGCAGCATGAATTTTCGGGGCACCAATTTCGGAGTCTAATTTGGGTCTGATAATTTCTGGGTTTGTATAATTTTTTGGTTTGGAACTTCTATAATGAATTAAGTATGTATGGTGTGGGCACGGAACCTTCTCCAATTTGAAATAATTGCTTTGGACTGTATGTATGGGGTTTTTTTGTTTCGAATTCATATTATGCCAACCGAATCCGAATCTTGATCTATTTGATTTATTTGTTGCGTTTTTCTTTTGTAGTTCTGAGTCATTGCTTGGGCTTTGATTTTGAGGTTGAAGGCGAATTTTTATTACAGTAACATCATTGCATCGCCGGGAATGTTGTCGTCATCGTCGCCGGCTTCTGTTAATATCGTGGCGGAGTATGCCAAATCGGGGCGTTCATCATGTAAGAAATGCTCGAAAGCCATTGCTTTGAGCACTCTGAGACTCGGTTTGTTGAGTAAGGATCCTCGAGGATTTGACATGACGAAGTGGCATCACTTGAATTGTTTTCCTGTTAGTATTTCTGATTCAGTTCCTCCCGCTGAGGCGATCAAAGGATTCTCATCCCTCAAGGTGTATATGTGGATCGAATTTTTATTGTTATTTTAATTTCCATAGCCATTATTTAATTTTCATTTGTGCAATTATGAAAAATGTAGAGCCATGATCAGGAGGCTGTGAAGAAATTAGTACAGGAAAGGGCACAGGCTTCAGAGAAGGTATTGAATGAATATCACCGAAAGAGGGAACATAATTTTAATCATATGTAATTTAGGGTATGTTCTTTTTGGGATTTAGGTGTGCGGAATGAGTCATGACTCATGAGTCATGAGATTTGAAATTCTGGATGAATAGTAAAAGTGTATGTTTCTTTTGAGATTTGAGTAGAGTGAGATTTTACTTTATGTCAAATCAATGTGTAAGAGTGGTTGATATTGTATTATTATATTGTATTTGTGTAAGAGTGATTGATATTTTATTATTATATTGAGAAGAGATGTAAAAAGTAGTTTGTATTGAAAAAATAATAATAGGTGTATAGGTGTTTATAGGTGTGGATTGAGTGTGGAATTTAAAGTCGGGATTTCAAATCCCTAACTTACATGGGCCGGGAAGTCTTAAATCCATCCGTGTGAATCCCCAAAAGAACATACCCTTAGTTTTGTTTACACATTTTTCATTTTGGCTCGGTTTATTGGTTGAGTGTACATGCATTCAATGCCATCAAGATATGTGAATCAGGGTACTGATAATTGGTTCAATATACCTGTGAATTTGGATTTGTACCTAACAGCTATAGGTGTTCTTATGATGTGTGTTTCTGTAACAGTAGCTTTATACTCATTATTTCTTGGTTATAGATGCAGATGCATTTAATATACAGAAAACACATGTACATTGTTTTCATCCTTGTATAGAGTAGCTAGGTAGTACATGGGTTTTTGGCAGATTATGACCTGAATGTGGGCCTAGCTAATGACTTCAGCATAAGTTTCAAGTTACTATTAATCAATTTTTATGTCCAGAATACTGGTTCTTCTGAGTGTTGGTCTGGAGTTTTTTTCATGGTTGGCTGCATTTTTAGTGGTGAAGATGGGTTTCTAAATAAACGATATGTAGTTTAGATGACATGATATGATAGTCGGACATTTACTCAGTACCTGTTCTTTTTCGTTTGTAACAATAAATTGGTTTGCATTGTGTAAGCTAAAATTTTCAATTCACTTCAAGCTCGCACAAATGCATTGTCAATCTGTGCATGTATGGCGTGCATGCCTACATTACTATACAACTCTTGTGAGTATTTGCATCTATGTCAGTTTTTCAAGTTTGTTGGTTGTTCCAAAAGTGAAGATTTATGTTACTTATTGTCCTAGATTCCAACAACTGCTAGGCAAAACGTCTATAGTTGTAGGTATTCAATGGACAAAAGATTTAGCTGAAGGAAGAGCTATAACGTGTTCTA
The DNA here is from genome assembly GCA_030762865.1 of Paraleonurus japonicus. Taxonomy (NCBI): domain Eukaryota; kingdom Viridiplantae; phylum Streptophyta; class Magnoliopsida; order Lamiales; family Lamiaceae; genus Paraleonurus; species Paraleonurus japonicus. The sequence goes on from CM061056.1 coordinate 44,379,965, forward strand.
TTGGCATGAATATATATAAATTAGATGTGTTTTTGTTTTTCTTTCTATGTGTGTTATTTTTTTCTTATTCCATCAGGTTAATGAAGAGGATGAAAAGGAGGATGATACTCCAGAGCAAGGAAACTCGAAGAAGCAAAAGGTATAGGTCCTGCACTAGTTATCTACTATGAAATCAAAAAGTGAAGGCAGATTTTTGTCATGCTTGGGCCTAAAAAAGTACATGTTTGTTGTTATTATGTCTATCGGATGGTGTTTAAAAGCATAGGCTCATTCAGTATGTAGGAAATTTGTGTGTATTATTGTTTAGTGGGAGGAGTAGACCTAGGGTTACACCATTACAAGTAATACCAAAAAAAAAAAAAACTATTCAATTCAACACTATAATTTGTACACCTGCAACGACTTGTAAAGCCATTGTATCAACTTATATATTATTATCTATTCTTTCTGTGACTGAAAACATTCTGCCACTTCTCTTCTGTTTCTAGGCACCCTACTCCATGGGGTGGAGAAAACTCAGTCATGAAAATTTGTTTTGTGATATTATATTAATTTAAATTATCACTTTTTGTTTGACCTTTTGGAAATTTAAACCGCTTTTATGATATTCTTTTTTCCGGTTTGGGTATCAACAACATGTGTGGACTAATTATTCAATGTTAGTACACAAGAATAATGTGTGTGGTCTTTACTCCTCAAGTACTCTCAGTACAATTTAGTCTGTCGCTTTCATTTATTAAGTTCTCTTGAAGATCTATTTTATAATAACCAAAAATATTAGTTCCATTCTGCAGTTCTGATTTTTCCCTGTTTATTATGTCCATTAGAAACTTTAGGCTCTATTTATATTTCCTTTAATAAGGCGTTGATTGGTCTGAGAACTTTACATTATTTAGCTGATGATATGTACATCATGATTGTTATAACATGAGAATTTCAACCTTCTTTGTTAAGAACCTTACGCTGAAATCAGATGCTGAAGCAATATAATTTTTATACTTATTTTGTGGCAAAATTCTTCAGTTGTTTATACCTGAAGAAGAGCTTCAGCTGCAGATAACTATATCAGCGTCTGATATTAAAGACAAGTATAAGGTACGAGCCTCAATGAAAATCTTGTACTCTGGAAATAATGATGTTTGGTTGCTTGTTTTGGTTATCTCTAAAACCTCATACAGCAGGTTTTTGTTCCAAGCTTAAGCTCTAGCTCAAGAAAGTCTAAGTAGCATTCTGAATTACAAAGTACTTCTATAAGTTTCTGATCTCATGATCTCATCAATCCAATTTCATAAATCCCATGAACTAATTTATTAATTTCAGGATGCTACATTGTTTCCTAAATGGAAGGCATTTCAGACGATCATATTTCGTGAAAGGGTATGTATACTTTTTTAACGCTGAATTCTATCGACTTAGTAATGAAAATAATATGTTAACACTTACAAATGTTCTTTTAGCTATGATGTCTTTCTCCATTGCGGATTTTGGTTGTTGATCATGTTTTGTGATTGGAACTAATGCGACCTTCTGTTAGGATTGATAGAGAAAAGAGCATGAAACTGAAAAGAGTAATTGGCGTGATTTATTGAATGGAAAGGAATGGATAAACCGGCAAGAATCCCATCAGACTTAACTGCCCAGCCTATATATAGGCCAATTACAAGATACTTTTCGCTGGCTACAACATTTATTCAAGATCATACCTAATTATCATCTACAAATCTGCCCCTAAAACAATTATTCAAAGGTGACCAGCCAATTAGCTAACTCTGATTTCCATTCACTTTCCTTCTCCACATGTAAACTCTTAAAGGAAAGGATGGATTATCTCTATCAAGGACTGTTGACTCCACACTTATCCTTTATGTTGCTGTTTATTTATCGTATATTTATCCGTTAACCATTCTTGAATTGCTAGTTTCCTTTCTCCTGAGCTAGTTAGTTAGTTAGTTAGCTCTTTAGCCTTTTAAGTATTATGACTGTAGGATCCTTAGGAAGTAAAGAGAAGGGGAATAACTCCAGCTTCCACTCTACTATTTAACAAAACTGGCTTGGCTAGTTTGGCAACAAGGGAAACGACTATAACTCAAGAAAAGGATAGATACTGCTAAAGATCAAAGTTACGTATACAGAATCAGAGGGGGAGCCTCTAGTGATTTTCCACTGGTACAAAAAGGCTTCTATATGATTTAGATACTGAGCATAATACACCCAGAATCTGAACAAAAGAAGATGCCTATGGCCAAGCCCGTAACATCAGTAAACTTTGATTATTACTACGAACTAATCTTAAAACCTACAATAGCTATGCATTTGCTGTACTGCACCATGTTATAGAGTTAAACCCATCCGAAGTTGAGTGTTTATTTTAAATGAGAAAATGGAGACCAATATGAGGTTGGAACCAATGACCAAACCTCTCCTGAGCTAAGTGGTATGCTTAGCACGAACTTCTCCTCTGAAGTTAACTCCAACCCTAGTGCTTATGTTACTGTTTCAGTCACGTCTGAACCACTTTTCTGCCTGACAATGACCGATTGACCTGTGCAATTGACTTGATCTGATTCAAGTATGCAAATTAATATGCTGTTTGAAAAAATTCATTCTTCTATTTCTCACTGTGGAAGTGTTATTTAAAATGCGATTCAAAGATCTTGCTTTTCTTGAGGTTATTCTACAGAACATACATAATTTGCCCAAGTTCTTTTAGTTTGCAGTGGGATGCATTGGGTATACTGGGAGTTCACATAAATTGGACATGGATAGAACATTGGGGTGTCTATCCATTCCTAAAGCAGTTGGATTGATTTCCAGTAATGTGTAATTGGATGTTCCTTTGTTATTTTGTCTTAACTAATTGTCTATTATTTAAGGATTTCCATTGTTTGACATCTTCTATATATACTCCCTCCTGTGCAGCACAATTTATAGAATTGCCTTTTATCAGTTGCTATAACAAGAAAGCCTGAAGTTAAACTTTGTAATTTTGGTTTTGTTAGGATGACAGACTTCATGATTCAAGAACAATAGCAGCCTTTGATTTTGATGGTTGCCTTGCAAAGACATCTGTGAGGAGGTACTAATTCAATTTAAGGCACCCTGTATTAATCCAGTTTATGTGAAAAGGTATTTATTAAAATTTTGAAGACACCGTGTAATGATGTGACCTGTTCCTGGATGCTGCATTTCACCTAATGCAATTGATCTTGATACTAAGATTCAATAAAGCTTGTGAAATGTGGTAACCATGTGTTTATTGTGTTTCCTGATGACCTGATCTATAATCTGATATGTTTCATATTAAACTGCATCTGTCAAGACCTAACTGTTGCAGTATGATGAGTATTGTGGTTGACTTGTCAATTTATAGTGGAATCCAACAGCTAGTTATCCAATTGTTAATGTGTTTCTGCCCAAAGTATGAATTATATGTTTGCTGATAAAATTTATCTAAGAAATATTTAAAAATGTGATTTCCTTTCCTTGATGTTTTATTGGACTTCTGAAATGTGCTAATTTCTGGTTTACCTTTTAAGAATGAATTAATGTGCACTCTTTTATATATAGAGTAGGTGCAGATGCATGGTCCCTCATGTATCCATCAATACCAGAGAAGCTCCAGAGTCTGTATAGAGATGGCTACAAGCTGGTTTGTTCAGTTTCCTTAACTAAATGAGTCCTTATAAAATCATTACTCTTTCTTGTAAATTTTTATATGGATTGACTAAAGATGATTGGTATAATAGGTTATATTTACTAATGAATCTAACATCGAGCGCTGGAAGAATAAGAGGCAGGCTGCTATTGACTCAAAAATTGGTAGACTTGAAAATTTCATTAAGCTTGTGAAGGTCCCCATTCAGGTTTGTTTTGAATGCATGCGTTAAATCTGTACTTCATGCACATCTATCGTTTGTTAGCACAGCGATCCATTTAAAATATAAATATTTAAAAAAGTGTAGGTATTCAATGTTTATGGAACCTTCTACTGATAGTTTTCTACAGAATTTACTTTCTGGTAGACTAGGAATATTGTTAAAAGTTTTCAAACAATTTTTGCCTCTGTACCTATTGTAATGCTCACAAAGGTTTTGTGAATACTTCCTCATAAGTGATTGTTATGCACTTGCATTTGTATGCTTAAAAAGGAATCACCAAGCAGTATTCTAGAAATACAGAAATTTTAAGTTGTATAATAACGTAATCTTCCTTCACTTTTTCATTCTGCATGGACATCATAGGAATTTTGATATTTGGGAAATATTGATTCTTGAACAAATTCGTGGTTTTGTTGCAAATGCGATGTTTTAATTAGGTTATTACCAGTTGTTTTTATGATATAGAAAACTCACATACTTGCAACCAATCGATTATATGCAGGTTTTCATTGCGTGTGGTTTGGGGTCTGGTGAACCGAAGGATCCGTTTCGCAAGCCAAAACCTGGGATGTGGAAGATCATGGAGAAAGAGTTCAACTCTGGTCTCCCAATTGACATGGATCAGTTAGTATCTATTTTCTTTCCTAAATGCAAAACTTGAGGTGACATAAACATTATCTCCTGTGTTACGCAGATCCTTCTATGTTGGTGATGCTGCTGGAAGACCAGATGATCACAGTGATGCTGACATAAAATTTGCACAGGTCGGTATTTTAACGAATTCCCTGATTTTGGATATCCTTCTCACTTTTGACTACTGGTTTGCATTTGTCTGAGTATCAGTTATCACGGAATTCAGGGTTCGGTGTTGAGGAGAAACTAGTGAATTCGATAATTACAGAAAAACTCAGTACATTTTTTCTTCTTGGATATTCATATTACTAACAAGTAACAATCCTTAAGGTCAAGGAGAGGAAATCATTCATCATTCATGTTATTCCCAATCAAGAATTCCCACGGCATTCCAAGGATTCTTGTTATACGTTCGTTCCAACCCTCAATCCTCTTTTCTAGATTCATCGATATGGCATTCCAAGAATTCCTGTTATACGTTCATTCCAACCCCGAATCCTCTTTTCTAGAATCATCAATATTGAATCAATCGAACGCACTTCTAACACCTCCATATTCTGAGAAATATTTACCATTCGAAAAGAGGAAAAAATGGAGTTTTTGTCTAAAGAAATGTGTCGAGAAAGGGGAAATGTTTGCTTCTTTAATCATGACCACCATATGTTATATTGCAGAATACTAATATTTCTTTGGAATTTGGTGATTGCAGGCTATTGGTCTTAAATTTTATGTCCCTGAAGTCTATTTCGATTCAAAATAGTAGTATTTTGCTTCCGCTGTGTAGACTTGTACATCGTTTACATTAAATTATTCTCCTTCGGTCCCATTTTGTTTCTCTTTCTAGAGAATATTTTTTGTTCAAAATTAAATTATCATTTTATATTAAGGTTGCATTTGGATATAATCATTTGAAATCAAGGAATTTGAGGATAATACATTATACATTTACAAATCAAAATGAAGAAAAACTAAATGAATGGATTTGGTTCATACAAATATTACTTATAAGTGGGGAGGATTTCGAATACCCAACAAAACCTAGTCATTTGAAATTTCCCCACTTCTTCCACTTATGCTTAATATTTGAGTGTATCAAATCTATTCATTTAGCTTTTCTCCATTTTAGTTTGTGTAAATGCATGTATATTATCCTCAAATTCCTTGATTTCATATCCATTCCATCCAAATGGAGCTAAGAGAATTAAATATTTTATTCCAATTTTGTCTCTATTTAAATTTTGTGATAATATATGTATTAAATGAATGTAAAATGATCAAAATATCACATTACACGTATACTTATGGTTACTTAATGATTTTGTTGTTTCTAACAAAAAAATATTTTGTTAATTTTTGTGAAATATAATCCTTGAATGATGCACAAAATAGGACGAAGAGGGTATTATCGTATTAAGTTTTATAACACTTAGATACAATTATTTTACAACTTATTACTATTAGATACCACTTTTTTAAAAAAATCTATTAAATACAATGGAGTGTATGAAAATACCAAAAATATCCCACCCCAATCAAATATCTACTGCTATTTTTTTCCATTTGAATAATTCAGCCCTCTCTCTAAACCACCTCTCTCTCTTTCTCTAAAAATCCTAGACCTGCTTTCGTGACCAACTCGACGAAATAGCCGTCGTGTCCACCGCATTGCTATGACCAACACCATCGCACCACTACGATGCCACAACCACCGCGTCCGAGCGACCGATGCCACAACCACGCCACCGTTCGCCGCTGTACATCCAAGCGTCGTCAAATTGTATGAAATTGGATCTTGAAACTCGGCCATGGTTGGATCATAGCCAGGGCTTAGATGTAATACCCCGAACCCAAAATCCCTAAATTAATTATTTGTTTAAATAATTAATTGTTGTATGAAATATATGTATTTTTCGAAGATGTAAATTTTCAGTAAACGGGCGAGCATTCTGAGCCGAGAAGCACTCCTAGCACTTTAAAGTATAATAAAAATTAAGGTTTGATTTATAGTGAGTATAATATAAGACTTAATTGCTATTCAAAGAAGAATTATTGAAAATTCTTACCAAACTCGTGTTTTATCGAACAAAGAATAGCGCTTAATAAATAATAAAAATTCGACGACGACAATCCTATTGCGTCTAAATAATATGAATTACCAAAATAATAAATTTAACAATGCATGAAAAATTATGTGATATAATTCTACGAAATTAATGTAGTTATCTTGTTTTTACGTCTTAGTAATTCATGAAATAAATTGTGGTGAATTAATATATTTTTGAAATATTTATTTGATGGCTCGTTTAATGACTAAATGATACTGTTTAGTAGTTTAACTGTAGTAAATACAAATAAAAAAAAAAAAAAGAGAAGAAGAAGAAGTAAGTTAATTATTTTTTCACCACTCAATTTTCCTTGGCCGTGAATAGACCACGTGCCCCTTTTCTTCTATATATCCAACGTTTTTTTCTCAGCAAAACTCATATATTTGTCAATCTCACAGCTTCAACAATTCATCTTCCAGTAAGTCCTCATTTCAATTGAAACGTCCATTAGCAAGTTTGTTTTCTCCTCAAACAAAAACACATGATTTACGATGGAGTTCTTCTTCTCCTTCTAAAAACTTGACGCCTCCTCTTTCCATAGGAAGCCAATCAGCTTATAGTTCTTTCCAGCAATAAGAAGATCATCTTTCATTATCCAGACCAAGCTCAAGGTATGGTGAAAACGTTTTGATCCAAGAAAACAGTCCACTCTTCCCTTTGCATCAAGTTCTTTATCTAACTTTCGATTCGTCTTTCTTTTGTTGATTCTTGAAGTCCTCAAGCCACCCTGCATGTTGACCATCAAAGAATCATATTTAGTCCAAAGAATCAAAAGAAAACAGAGAAGAAAACTGCAAAGGTTGCTAAACTAACTATGCTTATAAACTGTGATCGATTAATTTACATCGAAATCGTTGAATGCTTTAACTCGTTAATTTCTATTATTTTCAGCTTAATATATGTTATTTGGTGTGTATACTACATATGTTTTTTTTTTTTTGACAGGGTGTATACTACATATGTGAAGCTTTCCTTTAGAGTTTTTTTTTTTTTTTTTTTTTTTTAACGGGGATTTGCTTTAGAGTTTTGATGGGTAAAATCATTGACGAACATGCTACGTTAACTCGGTGACAAACTTATAAGTTTTGGAGTCCCTACTTAGATGTTATTTATCCACTGTTCCATAAATGTTTTTGTAAAACAAAAATATGTTGATGTTCTTCTATTGGCATACTATAAGTGTGTAAAAATTGGTATTTAAAGAGGGGCCGGAGCTGCGGTGACACGGAGTTTCCCTAGATATGATGCTAATATACTTATATTCTAAAATAAAATGCAATCGCTTAGAAAGACGATTTTAAATTCTTATGGTGAGTAAACGAACCTTCACGGATCGCTCGATGTTTCACTTTGTACACATCTACTTCTCTTCCAAATATTAAATAAAAATACAACTCAAGTATTATGTTAAAGATAATATTTAAAGTCTTCCGTTGTTAATCTTTTAAGTTTATCTTCGACTTGTTTACATTTATGCATATATAGTTTTATTCTTTTAAAAAAAAAATAAGTTCAATTCTTCGGTTATTAAGTGACAATCCAAGTTTAGAGTGTTAAAAGCCACAAGGACTGCATTCTGAATTTTGGGATGTTACAATAGATTTCAGTCATTGCAAAAACAAGTATTTAGTGAACATTTTGTGTATGCATGGGAGATTTGAAGGTTTTTTTTTATTTATTTTTTTATGTGAAGGGTTTAGGAAGGAAGCATTGTGAACAAGAGAGAGGATTGACAAGTCAAAGAATGGTTGTGGCGAATCTCTTTTGCTATATTCTTTCGTTTTCTAAGGTGGGACTTGCTATTGCTTTAGTGAGTTTTTTCTATCTCCGTTGATGCTTCTATCCTCTTTTTTTTTTTTTGGGTTAGAAAGGAACACAGGAAAGGAAAAGAGAGAAAGATGATGCTTCTTTCCTCTGTTTCTCTGCACATGTACACCTATATTTGTACATGTGCAATTTTTGGATGAGAGATGCAAATATTTAGAAGGAAGACGGAACAAGAAGAAAGTGATTTTTTTTAGAATGATGAATTTTTTTGATACATATGCAATTTCAAATTGATCAATGAAGAATGATAATTTTTCTGTTTTAATTCTCAATTTTGAACCCCTTAAATAAAACTACAAAATTTGAATTGATAATGAAAAATATGAAGAAATTTATAATAATAAAAATGGAACCTTGTCAAGAGAAGAAAAAGTGGCTTATAGTTCATTTAGGGAATGAGGGGTAATATTGACCTTCTATCTTTAAAAATTGTAGTACATTAGCAATTATGAAAAAAATTATATCTAATATAGAGCTCTAACCATTTGAACTATACCAATTCATCAAATCTAATAGTTATTAGGAGTTCAAAATTATACCTAATAGTAATACCCCATCGTATTAAATACATCCCTTTGTATTGCATTGCTTTTGTGGTGAATGCAGTTATTTGTTTTTTTTCAAGGCGCATTTTCCACTGCAACTCTAATTTGAATGTTAATACATTTTCTAAGAGCATCTACAATGGGAGGTTCGAATCCCATGTGGAATGCTTTGCCTCACACCACAAATTGAGGAATGAATGATTGTAGGTGTGATGATGTGGCAAAGGAATGAAAGGTGGTGAAGGAAAATTCATACACGGGAAGGGGAAAAAAGGTGAGAGTGGGGGAGAAAATAGGGAGGAGCGTGAAAGCCAACCATTGAGATTATTGGGGAATTAAGCACGTGGGAAGGTGGGAAGGAAATGGAGAGGTGGGACTTAAATTGTGGGGGCCAACATTCTTTTTTTTTTTATTTGTTTATATTTGAATTTGTTTGTTTTTAATTGTAGGAAATATTTATATAAAAATTTGACTTCAAATGTGTAACGGTCATAAACATATCTTGAATAAAATTCAGCTTTTGTCATAAAAACAGTAATTTAAAACGGTTATATATTTTTATCTATACATAGAGGTTATTAGTTAAGATTTTTGCATCAATATTTTCTATCTCCATCAAAAGAAATTCTTAATCATTCTCTCAATATGGATCACAATGCTTGGATGAATTACTATAATTCTAGTAGTTTTGGAGAAAATCTGTCTTCTCAAAATTCCAATATTCGTCCACAAAATTCTGATGGAAAAAATTACTAGTAGATAAAATATATAAGAGAAAATGACTCTTAGGTACAATACATTTTAGAAATTACTAACAACTACAATTCCTTCCCATTATACCTCTGCTTTTTACTTTTTAGATTTAAATAATAAAAAAATAGTTATATTGCCTAAAAGCAGAGATCTTTGAGGTAGATTTGAGTGTCGTGTAGTCGTAAATAGATGTAAAAATTTATTTGAAGTAGATCTGAGTGTCGTGTAGTCGTAAATAGATGTAAAGAATTTCTCCGTGGAGTCGATTCCCTCTGGGTTGTGGATTTTAGATCTAAAACTCGGTTAGTGTCTCGATTTGAGTTTGTTACTCGGTGGACTCACTTTTTTTTTTTTTTTGTTATTTTTATTTCTTGATTCGTATTTTTTCTTAATTTCCTTTCGAAAGTTGCTTGTATACATTGGAACAAGTAATGTGCGAGATCATTTTCTTACGCACATGTGCGGCTTCATTGCACATGTGCAACAACAATTTTGTGTTGCAATAGTGCTTTTAGTATGCAAAATTGAAACCACCGAATGCTCACCTATTTGCGTTTGGCATTGAATTTTAATACTTACACTCTTTTGTTGATCTGTATATATGAGACTGTTTTAACATACTTGACCAATTAGGCGAGAAGCGTGCAAAGCGAAAAGCTAAAGGAAAAGCTAACCTAGAAATGGTCGAATAGTGGACCACGAGGTTAAATATGATCGAAGAAACAACGGTTGACATGGCAAACAAACACACAAAGACGTTGCAAGCATTGGCAAAAAGGTGAGTGGAAAGTCCTCATGAAAAAGACCAAAAACAAGACACTAGCACAACTTGAGGCACAACTTGTATTGTGACAAAATCAAGAAGAAGTGGGGAATGCGGTGATTGTCTATGCTTATTTTTATTTATATTGTTTGAATTGGTTATCTCGTAGTTTATTTAGGGCCCTCTTGGTTGGGGGTATTAGAAGTAGGTAATGGGAATGACTCATTAATCATTCCCATTGATGATGCTTGATAATATCTACAATTGAAATTAATCTAAAAATAAAATAATCACTAATTTATTTTGATTACATAATTTTCCTCTTATAATCAATCATTTAACAATCATTCATTTTTCCTCCGCTCAACTTTTTCACGCTCAAATTTTTTTCGTGCTCAACTTTCTAATACCCCCAACCAAGCGGCCCCTTAATATTGTAGCCATTACAAATCTAGCCATTATAAATCTAGTCGTTGTAAAAACTAGCGAGTTGGTAATATCACTATATATATTTGGTAGTGATTCTCATTTCTTCACTAGACAAGTTTCATAATTCTCATAAATATTTTCAACCATATCAAACATGTCTTCATCTTATAATCACTCAAACACTAGTGATGAGTGACGGTGATGAAGATGAGTTAATGGAGTTGAATGATCAATCTCGGTGGAACAATTAATGTGTGAGGTGAAAGAGTAACAATGACTTCTTAATGAAATGATGAATGCATCTTCCAACACTCGAAAGAGAAAGTACATCAATCGTGATCGTGAACGTGCACACACTTGTCTTGTGAGCGATTATTTCGCCGAAAATCCAACATACGGAAGTAATATACTTGACGACGTTTCGAATGGGTCAAGATCTATTTCTCCGTATTTTTCATGAATTGGAATCTCGTGATCCATATTTTCGGTGGAGAGTCAATGCGGTTGGAAGAAAAGATTTCTCACCACTACAAAAGTGCACGGTAGCAATTAAATCGATTGGCATATGGAGGTTCAGCCGATCATTACGATGAATACTGCGGGTTCTTGAATCAACGACCATCGAATGCTTGTTTAAATTTTATCGATGCGTGATTGACATATTTGGTCCGTACTACTTAAGGGCGCCCACCGCCGGCGTCCAACGTTTGTATCAAATTCACGGCAGAGACACGGCTTTCTGGGATGTTGGGGAGTCTTGATTATATGCATTGACAACGAAAAAATTGTCCAATTGCTTGGAAAGGTCAATACACTCAAGGTGATCATGGAGTTCTAACAATTATGCTTGAAGCGGTCGTGTCTCAAGACTTATGGATATGACATGCTTAATCAATCCCCTTTGTTTAATGAGGTTGTGTTAGGACGATGCGCCTAATATGGATTTTATCGTAAACGGTAGGTAATATACATAAGGATATTACCTAGCGATGGGATATACCCGGAATGACCAACTTTTGTCAAGAGCTTTCAATGTCCCCATTATCATAAGAAAAATAAATTCAAGAAAATGCGGGAAGCTGCCGGAAGGATGTTGAGCGGCCAATTTGGGGTGCTCCAAGCTCGTTGGACAATGATCGTGGGTCCGTGTCATTTACGGAACAAGAGTAATTTGAAAGAAATCAAGATTATGCATTATATTACATAACATGATAGTCGAGCATGAAGGGGACACGGCAATGGATTGGTCGAGATGAAATAATCACAAACAACATCAACAACGTCTATAATCCATCTGTAATCCAAGGATCTACCGAAGCATTCACCCGCTACCTTAATGCAAGATCGGAGCTTCGTGATAAACGTAAACATCAACAACCGCAAAAGGACTTGGTTGAGCACGTATGGACACGATATGGTGAAAATTAGAAATATTATTATAATTTATGAAGTATTTAATTATTATTTTAATTTATGTTCGCAATTGTTGTATTATTTTCTATTGTAATTTTTATTTTATTTTTAATAAACTTTTAATATTTGTTAAAAAGTAATATATTTCAATTAATTTTAATTATTTATAATTTAAATATCATAATAAATATTTAATTGAAGAAGTTAAATTATAAATAAACATGACTAATAAAATTAATAAACTTGAAAAATAAATATATAATTTGATAGTGGGACCCACATATAGTAACTTTTGAGGAATGATGTATTGGAAGAGGAAGGAGTATTTTGAGGAAGGAGTATGAAACTTTTGAGGTGGCACACATGAGTCAAATTCACATCTCAAAATTCATACCCCAACATTGGAGATGCTCTAAGGTCGCATTTTTTTATTTTTATTTTTTGACAAATAAGGTCGCACTTCATCATAATGCCAAATTACAGATTGATATGATTGCCCACTCATTTTAGTGGGCTAATGGGCGAGCAAAGTTGGCCCAATTTTTTAGGGAAAGTTGATTCGAACAAGTCGGAATTGAAAAAATTGGTCAAAAGCTGGTTGAATCATTTTTATTCTTTATTTATTACAGTTTAGACAATAATATATATTTTTTTATTTCTTTTTATTTAATATTTTAATTATTAATTTTATTAAACAAGTTTCTCGGTTTCTAAAAGCTGTCTATTATGTATGTTTATTAAATTCTCTCTCATTAATTTTAGTATTTTTAGCAAGTATTAAATTATAATATTCTAAAATAATATTGTGTTGCCTATAATTTAATTGTTATTTCAATATGAAACTTATTAATTATGATTTTTGTAAGTGCATATTTATTTTCTAATGCCACATAAGAAATATATAAAAAATAGATAGAGATTATTTTAACGGTTGGACCGCGGCCCAGTGATCCACCCGGATGAACCGGCAATCGGTGTCTAATTGACTTGGTTGTCGGTCAGGTTATGAAAACACTTGGTTTAAGTGGCTACCTCATTGAAAAAGGTTACAAGAATGATGAATAGTGCCCCTGCGCATTTATAATGAAAATAAGTTCCGAATTTACGATATAATAATTTATGTTGATGGATGAACATAATATTTACTTTTGATGAAATAAGAGAAATCACGAACTATTTAAAATTTGAAGTTGAGATGAAGGATCTTGAAAAAATTTGATTTTGTCTAGGCCTAAACTAGAACACCGAGCTTGTCGAATACTTATTCACCGATCTGCATATGTCCGTAACATATTCGCACGATTTAACTATGGGCAAAGTGCGTTTGATTAGCACTCGTATGATCGATCGAAATTTGAATTTAAAGTAAGATTCATCTCGTTTAAAGGAAGATAATGAACAACTATTAGGAGAGAAATTCTCTATATAAATGAAATGTGTACATTATTGTATTTAGCTCAATGGATTTAACCATATATATTACTTTCTCGGTAAACTTGTTAGACTACATTTATCCACAACCCCCACAACCTAACATTTTACTAAATAATTAATTTCTCTCTCCTCCACATACACAACCTACTCTTAATTCTCTTTCATTTCTTTTTCCACGTTTATCACCCAACCCAACCTATAAAATAATTTTTTTCATTTTTAATAGTTATATATTATATACAATCAATTTTTATTATATTCAAACTTCGTAATTATAATAAAAAAATAAATTATAATACATTAAAAATTACAACAAAATAAAGGAATACATTACTATATGTATAAAAAAATTACAATAAAATTAAAATTACAAGAGTTAAAATGCATAAAAATTAAAATTACAAGAGTTGAAATGCATAAAAAAACACATAAATCAAACTACTAGAATTGAAATACAAAAAAATACAAAAATTAAAATAACTTTGAGAGTTTGGATAATTTTCGGAGTTTAGAAAAGATTGGATTGGTATTACTCTGGATGCGGCAAAATAATTCTCGTTAGATTGAATGTACTTATTCAATCTAATAAGTACCTTGTATCGACTTTGAAAAATTCTAAAGCTCAAATCTTGAGTATTCTCTTATTATTACATGTGTCTACTATTTAGGTAGAATATCGTCATCCCTTTTACTAAGAAACTGAAAGAAACCAAAAATACGGGAGGCGGGAGAAAGGGTGGAAAGTGAGGAAGAACGAGAAATAGAAACAACTTCCGAAATGAAGGGGACTAAACAGAACAAGAGGGATCCACCGCAGAAGATCCTTCTCCTTACTTTTTGGATAATTTGGGAAGTTTGGATAATTTCCATGATAAGAGAGAAATATTAGGATAAAAACTAGAACAAATAAGAGAGAAATATTAGGGGGAAAAATTAGAACAAATAGGAGAGAATATAAGTTTGTGATTCAAAATACCTCAATATTGGTCTCTATTTGTAAAGAAAAAAATCCCAAATTTTGATATAATTTTTTTTTTTACGGATAATATATCTAATCAAAAATCTAAATTTTATCTAAATAATATCACAACCTCTAGTAAGAAATTGACACATGGCATGAGGACAAAGGCACAATCTCCACAACCAACCGGTTGTGGAGCGGCAAGGTCGTGAGTTAATTTACAAATTTACTTTTTTTTTTTTTTTTTTTTCGATAGTGGCTTTGGGTCGTGGACAACCGACGATAAAAATGGTCTTAGCTAGATTTAATTTAGGACCATCGCAACGTCATTGGAATGGTGTCATGAAGCACTACTGATACTTAAAAGGAACCACTGATATGGGCCTACTATTTTCTTGCAAAAATATTGAAAGAGACCACAAATGCCCTTAAGAAAATGTTGAAGCTACGCCCTACACATATACACCAAATAATGTATTATTTAGTTTTGTTGATGTTGGTTGTCTTGTTTATCCACATAAAATATTATCTCAAGTAAGCTTTAAAGAAAATGTGGTTGGTGTGTTTATATAATCTTTGTTCAACAATCTTTGAAATCATCCAAAAGAATTCAAATGCATAGACTTTCTTAGCTCACTTGATAAGATATACATATTAGGTGAGAGGCGTAGACTTTAGGGAGACTCTCAACATTGGTGCGTTGTAAGTTTTTCCCCTTCGACCAAGGTTTATTTTTCCCATTGAATTTTTGTTACGTGACAATTTTTAGTGAGGCTACATTCAAATACCATCCACCCTTTTGATTCGGCATAAGGGGGAGTGTTGAAAGAAAAACACATTAATATGACTTCATCTAAATTAATTGATGGATGATAGTTTAGACATTTCATTATATTCCATTTACTCATAAAATACTAGATTGTAATCTATATAAAGTGATCTCTTATGAAATAATAATACAGTCTCTTTTACGTCTACTGTCTATTTTTTTTTCCTATTTTTGCATATCCTACAACATCATTAATCTTTTAGATGACTTTTTATGAGAATATTTATAAATGTAAGTATACAGAGTTTGTTCAAAATGATAAAGGGTGTACGTTGGACGAATTAAATCTTGACACTTTTTTCTATGATCTCAAAAGA
Organism: Paraleonurus japonicus; assembly: GCA_030762865.1. Classification (NCBI taxonomy): domain Eukaryota; kingdom Viridiplantae; phylum Streptophyta; class Magnoliopsida; order Lamiales; family Lamiaceae; genus Paraleonurus; species Paraleonurus japonicus. The sequence goes on from CM061056.1 coordinate 44,395,852, forward strand.
ATAAGCATATAGTTAAATATCATTATAAAATTCAATATATTAATTTCTCCTGAAATTTTGTAGACAATGTGTCTGTAAAACAGAGCTTCACTTAACAAATAATGTTAAAAAATATAGATTGATTTAGTTTGGTTCTTATATAAATTAAATATAGACTCGTCTATAAGACATGTGAGATGGTCTCACGTGATACCACCTCAATTTTAAAATAACATTAAGAGTATGTATTATGTAAATACTAGATGATACCCACATTTACGCGGAATATTGTTTAAATTAAATTTTACAACTTAATATATTATATATTATTTACATATAGGTTCAAAAAGATAGACTAATTACAAATAGGTTCAAAAATTTGCACGTAAGCACAAAAAATATTTGAGCAGAGACGCACAAAAATATTTGCACATGAACCTCTCTATAATTTTGAATATTTTTTTAACATATTTATAATTTTTTCACTATATATTTAATATTTTTTTAAATAATTAATAATATAATTTAATTATATAATAAATATACATATAATTTTATATAATTATAATATTTAATTTAATTAATGATAATTAAAATTATTAATAACATATTTGTTTATACTTTAATTTTTAATTTAATTTATTATAATTATATCATATGCTAAATATATAATTATTATATGTGAAAATATATTATAAGATTTGTTTCAAATTTATTTTACAATTAATAAAAAAGTCTCATATGAGGGGATTCTCCTTTTGAAATACTCAAAATTTAATATTTTTATAACTATTATACTTTTTCAAATATAATAAAAATAAAATATAACATGATATGATTACAACAAAAATTTTATACATTTTTATAGACCGAAGTTAAGTATAAATATTTTTCAAAATATATAAATATTTATGGATTGGTTTAGTGGTAAACATTATAATTACTCAACTAAAGTTTCAAGATTCAAATCCTTATTCTACTAATTTTTATAAACTCAATATATAATTGCTACCAAAATGCATAAAAAAATTATATATAAGCAAAAACAACTCTCTATTAATATATATAAAAGCGAATTGTTCACAGTAAACAACTATCCATATTACCATATGGATCTTAACACACATAGTGCAACATGTAGTGTGTATACATAAAGAAAAGGTAAGTTATAATTGTTGACTATATATGGCTTGATGGTTGTGGTTTCACATTTTGTTATCTAGGTCCCTGCCTCAAATCCTAATTTTTTTATAAATTGATTGTGGTCTCCCAATTTTTTATAAATTGATTGTGGTCTCCCAATATATATTTTTTTATTAGAGGTGAAATGAGCCGAGTCGAACCAAGTAGTATTGAGCTCAAACTCGACTCAATTATATAATACGAAGTTGAAAACATGTCTCGATTAATCGAGTAAAAAAAAATTAGCTCGATCTCGACTTGATAACTTGTATAATTTACAAAATTAAATATAAAACATATTTATTTCATTTTTGGTCCTTACATGTCAAATACAATGAAAAATTACTTAACAATATTCATAAAAAATTTGCTGAAATTTTGTTACTTTCAAATTCTTGTATTCATTTTGTCACACTTTGAAAAATATCTATAATATATCAAGTAATTTCTCAAAAGACCTAGTTGCTAATGTGCATATTTCTCGAGTCACAACAATATAATTTTTTGTACTCCCTTCATCCCATAGAAGCTTTAATAGGAGGGAGGGCATACACTTTAAGGAAAAAAATAATGATTGGAGTTTTAAAGGGTAATTTTGTAAACTTTTATGTATAACATAAAAAAAATTTTGGGTTGTGTATATGTATGAGTAAAAAGAAATGACATTTGTGTAAATTAATGAAAATTATGAGGATGAAGTTTATAAAGGATTTTCTATTTTAAGGGTATGAAAATTATATTGGAGACGGAAAGAAAAGAAAAGTGTGAAAGGTTTTATAGAATGGAGAGAGTAATAAATACAATATGCCAGCATCTCATATTGTAATTATATCCCCAAAAAATGCGTTAGTTTCAATGACAAATTGTAAGTATATCCCTAATATTTGGTCAACTAAGTCCAATTTGCAGAAATGCTTATAACAGAAAAAACCATAGGCTTACTTCTCATCTTTAGACAATAATCATAAACTATTGTAAGAAAGAAACAGGCCTAATGCTTAACAATTAACATTATTGGAGAATAGGTGAATTTCAAGAATACAATCAAATTTCCAGGGTAATAACACCTCAAATTTTGACAGCAGTATACAGTATAAATACAAGTATTCCAATAAAAATAAGTAGTTATAATCTACAAGATAAATCCATTAATACTCAAGCAAAAATTCATCATCTAACGAAACATCTAAATCAACTCCTTCAAGCCAGTCTAGATCATCGGAGTCAATCACTGAATTAGAGGCACTAGATGAAACAATAGCGCCAGCGCTTTGGTTGACGGGAGGTTGTTGTAATACTTGTGTTGTGGTCGCTACCCTTTTACTCATTTTGAGTTTAAACTTCTGCAATCATCCACAATTAAATGCAATTAACATCAATCAAGATATATACCAATATTAATTCATTTGAGAACGAAATTAAAGAAAAACGGACTGCAAGTGGCTAGCAACATTTTCTCTAGTCACAGATGGATCATTCATCAAGGCATGGACTATCTTGGTGTAGCTTCTGTGTGTGAAACAAACTAAATTGAATTAATAATATGACAAATTAATTAATGATGGATGAAAGACTTACTTTCAATACCAATCTCATCCACAACTTTGTTGAATATGTTCTAAGTTCATTAGCCCAAACAAGCTGTTAGAAGCAAGAAGTTGGGTTGAGACTGAAGATAGAAAAGTAGGATTTTATTGATGGATTAATTTTCAGGAATGCTCTCTGCCCAAGCCTGAAGGTTGATTACAATATTCTCTCCCAGATGATTTTCTCACTACTATTAATATAAATTTAGTTTGATAATTTAGGATATGAAATTAGTTTAGGTATAATTTGGGAATTAAAGTTTTAATTTAGGCTCCATTTGGATAGAGTCATTTGAAATCAAGGGATTTGAGGATAATACACCATACAATTACAAATCAAAATGAAGAAAAACTAAACGAATGGATTTGGTTCACACAAATATTACTTGTATTGGGAGGATTTCAAATACCCAACAAAGTCATTTGAAATCCTCCCACTTCTTCCACTTATGCTTAATATTTGAGTGAATCAAATCTATTCATTTAGCTTTTCTCCATTTTAGTTTGTGTATAATCCTCAAATTCCTTGATTTCAAATCCACTCCATCCAAATGGAGTCTTAGGGATTTGAATTATCCTAAATTAATTTATAATTTATTTATAATTAAGTCCCAACTACTTGAAACTCTTGCAATTCGATACTCAAATTTATATTAAATGTGAATAATTATTATTCTAGGTGATGACGGTAACAAGGATTAGTTTGATCAAGACTATCACAACTTGCTTCTTGCACTTACTCTCTTAAGGTGGGTTTTGATTGCTTTATACTCTATAGTGGTTAGTAGAGTTTGCATGTTTATTCAATGTTAAATATTTGATATAAGTTATTGAGTTGTCTACTATGTGATCCATGTTATTCTAATAGCCAAGGGCCCTTGTGAGGTTCGGGACCGACGAGTCTTGGTGTATCCCGCCGTGCTCAATGACAAAGTCTAATAGCCTGTGGCCCTAATGAGGTCCGAGATCGACGGATCATCGGAGTTAACCACGCCGTGCTCCATTCTACGTGTGAGAATACTGGGTCCTTAAAAGGGCTTTGGGAAGGCTCACAACTCCATTTTTATGTTGGTAAAGTGGGCAAAGTATCAATTGCAAAATGACAAAGTATTAATGACAATGTTGACAATGTTTATGTGAATGTTATTTACTTGACATTGATGTCTTAATTGTTTATTCTAGTATTTAATTTTGAATAATTTAACCCCACCGAGTGTGTTTGCATACTCACCCCCATTAAACCCCATTTCGGGCTAATCGGAGGCGCGGTGGAAGCGTGGTGATGGAGACGTCGTGTTTATGTTTTCTATTTACTTTTATTAAAATAAATACATTTATGTTGAACCTAATAAATAATGTCTTTCTACAAAATATTTCTTATTAAATTATCAATTTGCTTAAATTATACTTAGTGGTTGCAAACTTAATTTTTAATAAAATTCTTTTAATGTTACGTTTCCACCGTAATATTTATTGTTCTTTGAAAAGTATGGATTTTTCATATTTTAAAATTTTAAGTTCACGCCTTCTATTTTTAAAATTATTATTATTTCAAAATCAAATATTTATGAAAATTGAGGCGTGACAAGAAGTGTGTGAAGGAAGGAGATGTGTAAATCTGAGTCTATGGCTAAAAGCCTTATATTCCTCCTCACAATTGTTTGAGGAAAATTCAATTTGGTATATTAATTCATATTAATTGTCAATTTGGTATACACAGTTCTGCTTTATAAAAAAGTATAATAAAGAGGCAAAGTCTACTATGATCAAGAGTTCATGGTAAAACTTAATCCTCCTCACAATTGTTTGAGGAAAATTCAATTTGGTATATTAATTCACATTAATTATCAATTTGGTATACACGATTCTGCTTTATAAAAAAAAGCATAATAAAGAGGCAAAGTCTACTATGATCAAGAGTTCATGGTAAAACTCCTTTTCAAAAAAAAAAAAAAAAAAAAAAGAGTTCATGGTAAAACTTAATTCATTTACTAAAGAGTATCGGTTGTCATGATTGAAGGATATCACCTATATTATTAAAGGGTATCGCTCGTGATAATGAAGAGTATACACTATATTACTAAAGAGTATCGATCCATGATAAGCTCAAGGGTGTTACTTATATTACTAAAAGGTATAAGTCGTGATAATGAAAAGTATAAGTCGTATGACCTATATTACAATACAAGACAATATTACAAAGAGTATTAGTCGTGATAATCAAGAGTATACACTATATTACTAAAGAGTATCGGTCATGATAAGTGAAGGGTGTTACTTATATTACTAAAAGGTATAAGTCGTGATAATGAAAAGTATAAGTCGTATGACCTATATTACAATACAAGACAATATTACAAAGAGTATTAGTCGTGATAATCAAGAGTATCACCTACATTACTAAAGCGTATTAGTCGGGATAATTGAAAGGTAAATCGATTTTTTTTAATGTGGATCAAGTTTTACCGTGAAACTTGGTTCACATGAGACATACTCTAATAAAAATAATCAATACTCTCTCCTATTCAAAATATATGTCATTTTGGATGAATGCATATATTAAGAAAATATTTGGTTTCTTATTATACCCTTAATAAATATTTGTCTTTTTTTATAAAAGAACACATTTAACTACACATTTAAATGATTTTAGGGGTAAATATGAAAAATGCAATTAATTTATATTGAAAAGTGCAAAACGTTATATAATTTGCAAAGAAAATATATAAAAGGTCAAAATGTCACTTATTTTGAATAGAAGGGGTACAAATTAACCTTACATAAAGGATGTTGGAAAAAAAAAGAGTCTGACCAAGACATCTTCAACTCTACAATGCAAATTTTTATACTCTGAACTGCATACTTTATACTCCATTTCAAAAAAATTTCAACTCTTAATACTCTATATCATACTCTATTTATTATTTTATTATTTTCACTATATTTCAATTATTAAACATTTACATTTAAAATTATTGATCAATTTGATTTAGATAAGCTTAAACACTAGGGTGGGGAAACACGTCAATTTTTTCCCCATTATATAACCCAACTTCATCTTCTTTAACACTTCATCCTGCAACATAGTGAAACTTTTCACAGTTCGTCAATGTTCCTCAGCTCCATCTTTCTTTTTTTCCCCTCCTCACTACTAAGTTTTAAGTTTAATCTCCATCAAAGTGAAGATCTTCTTTCCAACTCCCAAAGATTTTAAGGTATAAGATTGCATAAGTTATATTCATCAAGAAAAGAAAAGAAATGAAAGGAAACTATTTTTTTCCTTTCCTCTCATAACCTTCTTCTCCCTTCTAACAATACCCTACTTTTATTTGACGATTCATTCAAGATTCTAGCTTCTAATGCTACTTGAGCACCTCCCAAGCTTCCAAGGATCTTCATTCGTCAAAAGAATCAAAAGAAATCAGAGAAGGAAACTACAAAGGTTGCTAAATTAACTATGCTTAAAAATTGTGTTCGATTAATTTACGTTGAGATCGTTGAATGGTTTAACTCGTTGATTTTGATTATTTTCGACCTAATATATATTATTTGGTGTGTATAATACATATGTGAAGCTTTTCTTTAGAGTTTTGATCGTGTTATGAAGGGTAAAATCATTGACGAACATGCTACGTTAACTCAGTGACGAAGTTACAAGTTTTGGAGCCCCTACTTTGATGCTATTTATCCTCTATTCCATAAACGTTTTTTAAACAAAAAAATATGTTGATGTTCTAATATTGACATACTATAAGTGTGTAAAAATTGGTATTGAAAGGACCTACCATTTAAGAGAAAAAAATTATGGAAGATCATGGAAAATTACTTCTTGGAACTGGACAGTTTTGAACCATGAACTTGATGAGCTTGGTTACCTTGTTTTCAACCGTCTAAAAATCTTGAAATAAATCATGAATGATCCCCTTACAATCTAGTATAATGAAGAAAAATTTCATAATCATCAGAGTTGTCGTCTAGGAGAAATAAATCTTTGAAATAAGTGTGGTATAAATCGGCTGAAAAATATAACTGTAAATTATAAATAAAACTGGTACCGTTTGGTTAATGAAAATATTATAAAATTTTAGATGAATATTCTAGGTTAAGTCTAGTACAACATATTTAAATTTTGTACGTTTTGGCCAAGCCAAAATAGAGATATGAAATTTTTCTAAGACCTGTCCAGAGCAAAGATCGGTGAGGTACAACGACATCGCTTGCTAAACTGGTATTAATCTGTAACGAATTAGGCTCAGGTCTCTTAATGAAAATTGCTCTATGTTAAGTCCAATATAATATATTTAAATTTGGTGAATTTTGGATGAACACAATGAATGTTATGAATTTTTGATTGAAATCTGCCCAAAAAGACGATTTATAAAGTGTATCGACTTCTCATGGAAAAACAGTTATGATCCGTAGCAATTAGGCTTAGAACCCCTGATATAATTTGTTCTATGATTAGTCATGTATAACATAGTTTAATTTCATAAATTTTAAACTTGTCTAAATATTCTTTCTGGAATTTTAAATATTATGTGACAGTCTTTCATATTTATTCGAAAATCATGAAGTTATAATTTTATGGTTGAATTATTTTGATGATACTTGTTATGATATTACTCTATACATATTAAAGTATTATATTATTAAAATTAAATTTATGGATGTGTATAAATATTTTATTTGGAATTTCTGAGAACTTGGACTATTATTGACATACTTTGAGAAATAACATTTATAATTATTTGTTTTGATCAAGATTAATATACTTATGAGTTGTATGTGTTATTATATGCTTTGATGCAAATTTTAATGATTTAATTCAAAGTCTAAGTATTTAAATTGATTTTTATAAAGTTGAGAAGCTGTTTATTTCATCTTTTAGCAAAATAATTGTTTTGGTATGTGTTTTCTTTAAATAAGCATATGGACTTGTTATTTATATGATGAAACATCTTTTTGCCAAATTTTATAAATAATAGAATAGTGTAAGTAGTTTATTTGATTTTTCTAAACTTATTGGACTATTTTCGAAAGACTAAAGACAAAGTTTAAACGCCTCATTAAACTTATGAATAATTTTACAGTATTTCAAATAATCATTTAATATTTTAACGTGTTTAAAAGAATTTAGAAATTTATAAGAAATATTTATAAAAGTATTTCAAACATGAAAAATGAACCAAAACTTAAAATCCCTAATCGAGTTAATAGAACGAAATAACGGTCTTGCAAAGTTTTTAATAATTATACGAATGAATGATCACTAAGTTTTTGAGAAAACTCGTGCTAGGTGAAGTGCGGCTTAAGTCAAAGCTCGAACGTCGCTGCCGATCCTAATTTTTGGAATTCTTCATTATAGTTCTAACTTATCTATAAAGTTCAAAGGTGGGTGACACTATCTCGTATTAGCCGATAATGTTATATGGATGTTGATTTATTCTCAAGCGAGTATTTAAACACCTTAAAAGTTTTAATGACTTAGTTAATTATTAATTATATTTGAAGAAAGTAAGATTTCATTCGGTGAGTGTACCCCAAGTGTACGTCTCGATGTGAGTTCTATTAATCTCGTACATGGAAAGTAAGGCGCATTCGGTGGCGTATCTCAAGTGAGCGTCGATGTGAGTTCAACGAGCGGGTTTAATATGTATACAAGATCGAACCCTAAATTAAATAAATGACAAGTAAAAGATTTAATCATGGGAAAGGGCAATATCCATTTTCGCGCATCTTTGTCAATCGTATAACAACATACAAGTTATCCATTGAGATTTTATCTCACACTCCAAACTCAATATTTTCAAAGTTATGCTCAAGAGAGGCCGGAGTTGCGGTGACATGGAGTTTCCCTAAATATGATGCTAATATATTAATATTCTAAAATAAAATGTAATCGCTTAGAAAGACGATTTTAAATTCTTATGCCGAGTAAACGAACCTTTACAGATCGCTCGATGTTTCACTTTGTACGCAACTACTTCTCTTCCAAATATTAAATAAAAATGCAACTCAACTATTATGTTAAAGATAATATTTAAGTCTTCCGCTGTTAATCTCTTAAGTTTATCTTCGACTTGGTTACGTTTATGTTTATATATTTTTATTTAAAAAAATTAAGCTCAATTCTTCGGTTATTAAGTGACAGACCGAGTTTAGAGTGTTAAAAGCCACAAGGCTTGCATTTTGAATGCAGGCGTTACGGTCAAGCCCAATTTTGTATGTGGGTTCGGACTGACCGATAAAATCCAACAAGTCGAGCTAAACCACGAAAGATAAGTTAATTATCATTCGGGCCTGAAAGATGTAACTCATTAATTTTATTCGGGCCACTGAAAGAATTTATAAGTTTTATCTTTCATGCCCCAAATTGATAATTGACCTATTTTTCAGGATTTATATCGATAACATCATTTAATAAAAGATGTTTGTAATCGTATTTAAAATTCTTTCCGGTCTTAAATTGATAAGGTTGATCTTTTAAACCCTAAATTAATAAGCTGACCTATCTTTGAAACTTGAACCGATAAAATTCATATTTTTTTACTCGTAGTCCACTAGCTTTATGGAGGCCAATTAGATTTGTATGACGAAAAATGCTAGATTTATTTTATTTTATAATATTTGAGAATATTATTTTAGTGTTTTAATCCATAGAGGGGGTATTTATGCTTAAAGAAAAATTTTGAATGTAATAACGCTGGATTTATCTTGATGAACTTATTTTCGTCACAAATAGCAACGAATGATTGACAAAATTAAATTTTTAAAAATTACCGATAAATTTAACAACGGAATATGAGTTGGTCGATAATTATTGACGGATTTACTAATGAAATATGAGTTGGTCAAGAATTACCGATAAATTTTTATTTTGTCGTAATTACCGACGGAATATAAGTTGATCGATAATTACTGACGATTTTTTATTCCGTCGATAATTTTTAAAAATAAAATCAAGATAAAATCGATTTGGATTACGATATATTTGGGCTCACTTCAACTGCAATTTTCATGGCGACTTGCTTGTATGTGAGATGGTAATTGATTTCAGATGGTGGATTTGGCTTCAATTTGGGTCTTAATTGCTGTGTCACCATCATCACTTCGTTGGACTTGGAAGAGAAGAAAAACACGCCCTAATTCTTATGTTTGAAAATAGTGAGGTGATACTCTTTGAAGAAAAATTTAGGGGTGTTTGATTGTAAATTCTTCAATGGGAATGAGAATGAAATATATTTTTCTCTATTCCCTTAAAATATTGGACGGAGAATTGTTCCAATAATAGTTACATCACAAGTCTTATGCTCCATTAAAAAAAAATGAAACAAGGTAGAGATGATTGAAGAGAAATTATTGTAGGAGAGAAAAATGTTAATCAAAATTAGGTAATGATTACCTTATTTAGGAGAAAAACAGTGAGATTGATTATTTTTTGTTCTCATTAATAGTTGCCCTATATTCATTCTCATTCTTATTCCCATTGAGAAATTCTCAACCAGGCGCCCCTTAATTTCATATACCATAATTGGGTACGTCAAGCCCAATTTCGTATTTTCTACAACAATTTAAAATAACATTACCACCTAAACCAAAAATTTGTTAAGGAGTAGTGAAATATGTGATATATTTTACTCTTTATGTTTGATATATTTTACTAAATCATATAAATCACATGTTTGTTAACATATATTACAAGAGCTAAATTATCTTTCACCAGGTTGCCAATATGGTGAAAGAATCAATATGGGTTTGGATATAGCGTTGAATAAAATTTGCGAATCTGTTTCTAGAATTATCTTGCGATCACCCTGCATAATAGCTCTTTGCAGACCCCTCAGAGTCGCCAAAGCCTCCGCCGTCTGAACCTCGAAACCGATCCTTTCTTTCAATGCAAAGCACCACTCAGCTCTTCCATCATCCTTTCTGGCAATACCTCCTAAACCAATATAATGTCCGTCTACAACCGCCATGTCCGAATTGATCTTCACATAACCAGCAGGGAGAGCTTTCCATTTAACTCTTCGTCAAGGTTCTAGATTAAAACCAGCATCCCTATGCATTAGAGCACACTTATACTCCTCAACTTTGCTAATTGTTGATTCCCTCAAAAAGGCAGGATCCAACTGCTTATCCTCAGAATAAAATCTGTTCCTAGCACTACAAAAAAAAAAAAATACATTTTGGCGAGGGGGTTAAAGAGGGAATTGGAGAGGGAGACTTTCCCTCTCTAAAAACTGTCTCGTTAACTCATCCCTCGGCCCGCCTCTCGCTAATTGCCGAGGATTTGGCGAGGCCAGCCCCTCATCTTGCCCCTCGCCAAATTTAAACCTAATAATAAAAAATGGGGCCGGGGTTTCGAATCCACGCCCGGTCGTGGAGTTGGGCTAGAGGGGCGCAATTTTAATTGCGTGAGGCGGGTTTTGAACACGCGACCTCCAAGAGAGTATGAGGAGAGTCTTAGGCGCTTTACCATTTGGGCAAAGCTAATCGCTCAATATGATTTTGCTTTTAAATATATTAGTATCATATTATATTCAATATTTTATATATTTAATTTATAATTGTTATTCAATTAAATTGTATACTATATATTTAATTAAATTGTTATCACATATATATTCAATTAAATTGTATACTATATTTACTATATATATTATCATTTTATATATTCACTATATAAATATTATCATTTATTATTGTTATTATTATTATAACATATATATATGTATATTATCATGTTTATAATTATTATTATTATTATTATTTTCACATATATATTCAATTAAATTATATACATATATTCACAATATATATTTATATATATATTATCATTTATAATTATCTAATTAGTTATTATATTAAAAATAAAATAAAAAGCGATAAGATCACACGTTAATCTAGAGGTGAAACCCTAAAACCAATAAGGGTAAAAACTTAACCCTTAAATAAAGAAAGAAAAAACTTTATACAAAATCAAAGGAGAAACCATAAAAAAATCCTTATGTTGTCAATCCATCACATTGTTCCACCAATCCCACTACTATCTGCGGATCATCTTCACACATATCTGCCCAATTTTTAGAAACTACGGCTCGCATTGATTTAAGTGCATACGTATCGGCATTTGAGGTAATCACGTAGCTGTTATCACAAGGAGGCGAATCCACACATTGTCTTGGCTAGATTTATTTCGCAAGTTATATTCAGAAACAGATCTTAGCACAATTTCTTCCTTTTTTGGTAGTAGCTTTAGATGAATGAACAAGTGAGCTGCTAGAATTTGAAGACGAACCAATGAAAGTGCCCGCATCCCGACTTGTCAACCGCAACATTGGTCTTCGGCTCGGGGAGAAGGTGTCGGTTCTTCCTCATTATCTTGCTTCATATCTGCTAATACCCCAAAGCCATTGGCAAACTCCTGTTCCTCCACTCCGTCCACATTCATTGGACCTAACTCAACACTAGGATCACCTACCGGCATATGAACTTCAGCTAAGTTTTGCTCCACTGCAGTCCAACAAGTTGGCAAGTACTTCAAAACCGTTTTTGGAAAGTATGTTTTCCTCACTAGTCCCCTTATATTACGTAGGAGCTGGCTCCTTTTGAATCCAACTTCCCTCTTACGCCTAATTTTGAAAGCCTCCCATTAGGTTTATTCATTGTTGGTCTGTCCTCTTCCCGTTTGCGGCTATTTACCGATTTGCAATTATCTAAAGAATGTCCGACGATACTGCAATGATTGCAAAAAGGAGGTAATTGTTCGTATTTAATCGAAGCAAACAAAACTTGTTCGGCGATTCAAATATAATATAATCCTCACATCCTTTCGTCATATCAATCTCAATCAACACCCTAGCATAGTGACACATAGTCCGATTCTTAGTGCGATCATCCATTTTTACTACCGTCCCAGTGCGGAGGCCAACGCATGAATTATTTTCAGTGGAAGTACTCCATAGGGATTTCATAAATGCGCACCCACACTGCAAGCGTAGTGTTAACCTTATAAGGGTTAAAGCCTCGAACCCATCTTTGTAGTCGTAACACACCAGGTCTCAAGACCCATGATCTCTTGTCAAGAATCCTATTTCGGTCCACCATATTTGGAATTTGAATATTATAATACCCTCTCCCTAGAGGCACCAATTTCCAATCCCCGCTAAACCCCAAGATTGGGACAATTTTGAAAATAAACTATCAAGCGTGTATAGAGAATCCCCTTGGACCGAAAGCTTACCAATCGGTGAATGCGTTAGTTACGAGACCCCATATTTAACAAGACCTTCATCCACCTTAACGAAAGGAATTCTCCTTTCCTTTGCGCCACCATGTCTTGATTCAACCGATTCTACCGAAGTCACCTTCAAGAAAGGTGTTGGCGCAAGAATTTGACGATAAGAGGAAACCGTCATATTCTCGTTCAACAGAGCAATATTATCATTAGGGGATCATGATTACCTTGCACGCTGAAAACAGGCTCAACATCCTCGTCGGCGGCTTAACACCCAATTTATTAAGATTCCCCTCGGGAGATGCCCTTCCATGTTCGGAATCTCCCCATGCAAAAGAATCGTAGAGCGAATAGCACTCGTTTCCGAGTTGTTGAAGATGGGTTTTTCAACCGCAAATTTTGATCAACCACGGTGGTTTGCCCATCGGGCACTGGGACAAAGGAATATCATGTTTTTGAAATAATCTCGAGAAAGCCAACGTGATGTCTTTGCTCGATTATAGTCTTGATTGAAGAAGACAAATTTTCAAGATCCACCAAGGTGGTGGCGCTGAAAGGCGCACCGTTGGTGGAAAAAGTTTAAAGATTTAAAAGTTTAAAATCCGTAATCGCCGGAGTGTTTACAACCGATTTTCCATCGTGCTCATTTTCATTATCATTTATAATTGTTATTATTATTATTATTATTATCACATATATATTCACTATACATATATTATCATTTATAATTGTTATTATTATTATTATTATCACATATATATTCACTATATATATATATATATATATATTATCCTTTATAATTGTTATTATTATTATTATTATCACATGTATATATATTCACTATATATATATATATATATTATCATTTATAAGCATTATTATTATTATTATTATTATTATTATTATTATTATCACATATATATTCAATTAAATTGTCAACTATATTATCATGTGTATAAATATGTACTCTTAAACAATTAAAATTAATACTTTAAATAATTAAATAATTCATCATCTTAATCAATTAAAATTCATACTCTTAAATATTTAAATTCATAAATTCTTAATCAATATTAAAAAAATTCATAGTTTTAAACGAAATAATTAACTCATCGCTTTGAACCCGGGACCCACGGGATGATCGTCGTAACCACTCGGACCGGATGGGGAATACCACCATCGGTGAGGATCCCGAACCCCTGCATCCACTCCTGGAATTGACGCTGCATGTCCGCTCTCAAAGTTGCGTCTCTTCGCTCTATCTCCGCTCGCACCTCTTCTATTTGTTTCTGCGATCTCTCACGCTCCTCTTGGAGTAGGCGGTCGACATCGGCTTGTGTAGGTGCCAATAAGAGTACTCGATGAACTATAGCGGAGGATCCGCCTAGACTTACCTAGTTGACCAAGACCCCGAACACGTCCGTGTTGTTTTCCAACGGAACTGACGTACATAACCGGGATAAGTCTGGTTGGGGTTCGAGCTCGACCCCTCGAGAGGAGGCATCCGGGAGACCATCTCTTGTACTTCATGTTGTACGAATTTTTCCACAATTAAAATTTTAGATTAGAATATATATATATATATTATTACATAATATAAAATAAAAATACTTACAAGTGTGTCACTCATAGCCCCGTAGGTGTACTCCCCTTACCATAGTAGTGGTAATGCTCCACTATGCCCGATCGGTGGCGGGCCGTCCTTTCATCCTCTCTGTATTTATTTAATTAGAACAACGTGTTTAATTAAAATATCGAACTAGCATTAAAAATTACTTACAAAGTCATATGCAAACTCGGCTGCTCCACGGGATCCGCCCCTATGGCGTGAGATGCTAGTATCCGGGCCTCCGAGCTCCGGTCGATTCTTCTTACACTTGCTCGCTCTTTGCCTTCACCTCTTCTCTATCCCAATACTCGAAGCGGTACATCGAAAATGGCTCCATCCCATCCAGGCCTCTTCTTCTTGGTGACCCACAACGTTTTCACGTTGTTCAGCATATCGGTGTATCTTTCTCATTTGCCCTACGAACGAACAGGTCATACACCTCCGTTGAGTTCGTAATGGCAGGGTCCCACCTAGTCACTCTTTGCCAAACAAAATATTATTGTACTCAATAAGTGTTAAAGTTTATAAATTAATCAAAATTAAATAGCAAATAACAAAATATAATGTACTGAAATGATTCCCGACGTCTGCAGCCTCTCTCAGAGATATCATTCGGAAAGTGAATGCACCAAGCTCCATATATCGATACATAATCTCTCGAATAGTCTTGGATACCGCATTCAATGGCATCAACCTGCGAAAAGGGAATAAGCAAGCAAAATTAATAGACATATAAATATGACACGAGTTTATTATTCACAAGTATTTAACTTACATGTCCCTGTAGATCCATATATCTAGGATCTCCCCACATGAGCCGGAGCTGAGCCGGATGGTCCTCATAAGACTCGAGCCGAGAGCCTCTTCTTCTTCATGCCGAGCAGATGAATAATCGATACCGATCTGGTACCTGGCATCTCGACCCCTGGACCCGGATGGTCTCCTGGACCCAGACGGTCCACTCATCTGTAACAATAATTAAATAAAACAACATTATTACACTATTCAATAACAAATAATTCATCATATATATAACATTAAAATGAAACACATATAATTAATACATTATTCAATAACAAATAATTATTACACTATTATTTAATATTCATCGATTCTAATTTAGCTCATCCTTCTTCTTCTTCTTCTTCTTCTTCTTCTTCTTCTTCTTCTTCTTCTTCTTCTTCTTCTTCTTCTTCTTCTTCTTCTTCTTCTTCTTCTTCTTCTTCTTCTTCTTCTTCTAATTTGAGACTCAAGGTCATCTTGAAAGGGGAAGCTCTTATTCATTCGTTGGCACAGTTTCGACCAAGGATCTCGGTTTGATTTTGCAAACGGCCAACCATTCATGTCTACGCTTTCCGGTACTTACAATAGTAAACTTGAGTGACTTGACTTGTTATCACAAAAGGATCGTAGCGGCCGTATCTTCCCTTTGATTAACGTCCACAAGTTTGTAATGAGGATGTACTCTTGTTCCATTTGGCACCGATGGATCAAAGCACTCACACTTGAACAAATCAATATTTTTCTCAATACGTCCAGGATATTCCAATTGCACTACTTCCTTGAGGATCCCGTAGAAATCATTATCATATGCATCATAATTTTTACCCTTGATACAAACTTCACAATTTGTTGTAGATTTGGATGAGCCATAAGTTCGTGTGTGAAATTTATAACCATTCACGTAATATCCGAGGTATGTGGTGACACAACTCGAAGGTCCGCTAGAAAGATCACGTATCCACCGATTTTGAATATTGTTTATCCTCACAAATTCAAACCACGATGTAAACTCCTCTTTTAGTCTATCATCTTATTCAGCCCTCGAGACCGGTTGGAATTTTTGCGGTTGCTCGAAAAACATACTACAAAAGGGGATTTGATTATTTAATATACGGATTAACGTTATAATTAATAGAAGTTGAACATTATAAACTTACTCGATATATGGTTGTAACTCACTGCAATTTAGTAACACGTACGTATGAGCCGTATTTTTCTCCTCATCTACAATCCATCTTTTGTTCATCTTTCCAAGATGTCGACCAAGAGGTATAAATATGGATAGAGTATCTTTAGCTACTTGGGGTACTTCGCCACGACCATCGTAATTACGAGGTACATTGTGCCGCCTCGTCGAACGTGATCGCCAAAATAGTGGGAACAAAATATTGAGGCCTCTTTCGTTAAATACGCATTTGCAATCGATGCTTCAACATACGCCTTGTTACCAAAGACTGAGCTTTAAATTGTGAAGATATCTAATTAAATGAATCAATTGTTATATATAGAGTATAACCGTTTTAGGTAATCAAATATTTTAGAGTTATAAATTACCTCTCAAATGAATACATCCATCTATATTGCACAGACCAGCTATCCTTGCTTCGTATGCAAGGTGCACAGCAGATGCTCCATCGAATTGGAGAAGCCGGGTGGAAAGATACGTTTCTATTTACACAATATAATCTGGAATATGTGCTTCCAATCGAGCCATGTTCTCAATCGTAATGGATGTAGAAGTTATCTACCTAAAGAACAAACTAAGTTCGGTGATTGCTTTCCACACATTCGGCGGCAGAGTTTCACGAAAAGCAATCGGGAGTAGTCTCTGCATAAACACATGACAATCATGACTCTTCATCCCAAACATCTTCAATTTGCTCCAGTCTACATATCAAGACGGGTTAGACACGTAGTCATCGGAAAACTTCAACTCGGTTACCCATCCGCACGAGATCATCCTTTTGACTCTTATCAAGAGAATAACAAGCTTTGGGATACTTTCATGTGCGTAGACATTTCTCTAGAGAGGGACGACGACAATATTCATTAAGTTCATCCCTAGACTTATTTGTGTCTTTTGTTTTCCCTTCCACATTCATCACCTGTAGAACAAATTATCAAACACATTTTTTTCAATGTGCATCACATCCAAATTATGCCGGATTAAGAGGGTACTCCAATACGGCAAATCCCAAAAATACTTTTCTTCCTCCAGCCACCATCTAATATTTTGTTGTGGGCCTCAACACCTTCTTCTGTCACTTTCCTACCCCACCCAATTAATTTCTTGTAGAAGCATTTCACCTGTTCGGATGGGCGGTGGTTCATCTCAGTAACTACTATATTCCTCATGAATGCAGTCTTGTTCCTGCGATACGTATGTCCCTAGGTAAGAACTTACGATGGTTATCAAACCACGATTTGTTTGCGATCGAGTCTTAAAGTGAAGGCATCGAGTATTCAGCACAATATGGACAAACAAATTCTTCCAATGTGCTCCATCCAGACAACATTGAGTAAGCTGGAAAGTTGCTAATGGTCCAGATTAATGCAGCCCGCTTCATAAAATTCCGCTTTCTTGCAACATCATACGTTTCCACCATATTTTCCCACAAAGATGTTCAAATCATGAATCGGTGGTTGTAAAAAGACATCTAAATTATCTTTTGGATTTTTAGGACTAGGCATCAAAAGCGTCAGAAACATGAATTGTTCTTTCATGCACAACCATGGGGGCAGATTGTACGGTGTCACTATCGCTGCCATGACGAATAATATTTTCCCGATCGCCCAAATGGCTGAAAACCATCAAGCTCAAACCCGACCTCACATTCTCGTATTTCACCGCAAAATCGGGATATGAATAGTCCAGTGTTTCCAAGCCACCGAATTTGCGGGGTGACGCATAACACCGCACTCATCATTATAGCAACTAGCATGTCATATCATATCTTTAGCGGTAGTATTGACTGATACGATCTTTGCAATCGAGGAATGATAGGAAAATAGAACATCTCTTTGAAAGGACTGTTCTTTTTCCATCGATCATCCACACCACATCTAGCGAGGTTTGAATCGTGACCGACCACAAACCTTACAAGGTTCAAGTTCCCTGTCTCGCACCCCAATATATCATACAATTATTTGCACAAAGAATCAATCCTCTCTACGGGAAGACCCATACCACCCATCAATTGTTTAGTATCGTAAAATTTCTTGGGCACCGGATGTTCGGAGGGCAAATCTCACTAATCAAGTAAACTATTTGATTATAACCCCTTTCGCAGTTTGTTCTCGGTTTTAATGTTTAAAAGACGGCATTGAATGACAATCGAGAATGAGACTCGCAACCAGGATACAGATCCCGATCCGCCGCACGAAGCATGTAAAAAAATGTGCAGCATGCTTTGATTAGGAGGTTCCTCACTAAGGGGCTCTTCTTCCACATTTTGGAAACTAATATTAGGACCAAGTTAAGTCCATCATCATATTGTGGTACGAGCTAGATGCTGCGGTGTCATCAACTCTATAAGAAGTCGACGCCGGTGATCATAATTTCGGTGTGGTATAGGATTCCATTTTTGCTCACCGTGCAAAATTCAATTATGATAATTAGACATAAACCCATGCCTATACAAATGTGATTACACGTCAATGGGTTCTCTAAAACTCTGGTTCCTACATTTGAATTTCGAGTAAGGACACCTAATCTTTCCTCCACTCATCCAATCAGGGTTACTAGTAGCGAATTCTTTAAACGATTCAAGTCCACTAAGAAATTCGGGAGATATCATCCCATTAATCATTCTTGGACCATACATCCAACTACGCCTTGAATAATTCATAGGAATCTGTTTGCATTAATGAAGATTCAAAATTTAATTAAATCCTAATTAATTCTTCCAGTTAATATATTTTTTTCTAATATTAATACATATATTTTCTAAAAATTTCGGCAGAGTTTTATTTTATTTTATCGTATTCCCAGCTTAATATATCAAGTTAATTCCTAGTGCATCCATTTCCAACTTAATTAAAATTAATCAAGTCGGAACGCACATTCTACAAAGAAACAATACCAAACAGCTTCATCAACCCTCAACTCCAACATCAACTTGAATCGAACATCGATTCAATTTTCAAAATTAATATAATTGAACTATCATGCAAAATATGATTGAACATCGATCACCATATATATAAATTATTATATCATGCATACAAAATAATTATTTTAAATCAAATAATTATTATAATTAAATTAAAAGCATATTTAAATAATTAATTAAAAAAAGAATACTTATGGTGATAGTGGTGGTGTGTAGTGTATAAACTTATACGTCCGGATTGAAATTTTTTTCAATTTGCGTACACACCTACAAATATATAAATTTTAGCAATTAAATTAAAATTATAATAATATTAAAAATAAATTTATATAATTGCATACATACTAATTAATTAACTCTAAATAATTAATAATCTTATACTACTAATTATTCCTAAATAATTACTAATAATTAAAATAGACATAACAATTACACAAATTAACACTAAATTATTAATCAATCAATACATATAACAACAAAATTACACAAATACATGCATATGAAAAATTAAAAATACAAAATTTATCCACTACAATAACAACAAAATTAACCGATTAAATCTTAAAAATTTATCGTAGAAATGTACCTCAAACGCGTACTACAAAGCCCGACTAAAAGTAGGGTCAATTTTTCGGCGGTGGCGGCGGCATGCTTTTTTTTTTGCCGAGGGTCGATGAGCCGTGGGGGAAGAAAGGGGATCTGGGTTTTTAACTTGGGCTTAGCGAGGGCCCTAGCGAGGGCTCCCGCCCTCGTTAATTTAGTGGGCTAGCGAGGGCTCACCCTCGGTAAACATAGATTTGGGCCTAGCGAGGGCCGCGCCGCTAACTAGAGAGGGCCTGGTTCCATCGCCTATTCCCTCGTTAACATGGGCTCGGCGAGGGGCTAGCCCTCGTTAACTAGAGAGGGCCCGGTTCCGTCGCTAATTCCTCGCTAATTGGGCCTCGTCTCGCCCCTCGTTAATTAGCGAGGGTTCGGTCTCCTCGTTAGTTCCCTCGTTAAATTCGGTATTTTTGTAGTGTAGCAAACCAGATAGTCCGTAAAGAGTAATAAAAAGGCATTGGTCGCTCTCGGTCAAAGAATTGAGGACTATTGTAATCCAACGATAAATGGGCATGTCTCTCCAATGCGCCTCGGAGAAATTGAGATGAAGCGAAGACTCTAGCCAAAAGTTAGAGGACCAAAACAATCACACAAATGGTCGGGCCCCGAATTTTTAGGGAAGGTTGAACCGAAAAAAGTTAGAATCGAAAAATTTGGTCAAAACTGGTTGAACCATTTTTTAAAATTTTTTATTTATTAAAGTTTAGACAACAATATATTTTTTATTTATTTTTATTTAATATTTTAATTATTAATTTTATTAAACAAATTTCTCTATTTCTAAAATTGTGTATTATTGTTGGTCCCCGAGTGTTGAGTTGATTAAAACCTTGAGATATCCTTCTAGAACAAAATCTAGAAAGGGGGTTTGAATAGATTTTGTAGAATTTTTTTAAACTTTTCAAAATCAATTCAAAGTATCGATTAAACACAATGGAAAACAATTTTTAAACTCAACTTTTAACAAGATCAAAAGCAAGACTGATATTTAGATTTTAGATAAAATTCTGAAATTTAATCTTGAATTAACAAATTGTAACTTGAATGTAAATTAAAAGAAAGCAAAGAAAGAACACTGCATTTTATAGTGGTTCGGATTATAACAATCCTACATCCACTCTCCTTCTCCAAACTTTGAAGAAGGGTCTTCACTAGCCGCTTACTTACTTACAATCTTTACAACTTACAATTCAATCTTCAACTCTTCAACAATGCTAACCAAACTTCTAAAATCTAACTCTAAAATAAGAAGTGTTTTTGAAGATGTGAAGTGAAGTGTTCTATAAACACTTAGAAAATATTTGAAACCTCCTTTTGAAAATACTTTGTGAAATCAATAGTGAATAGTGTGAAAAATCAGATTTGCATGAGTGTCTAGAAAAATAAAATCTAGTCCTATTTATAAGTCTGAAAAGACAGCTAGTTTGTTAGTTAGTTCTAAAAATCGAAATCGCTCAACAAACTTAATCTTGAAAACCGCTCTTGACCTCACTGCTTTTCTTCTATTCGTTAAATCTGCAATGACTTGGTAAAAACTCGCCTTTCTTATTCTACTCACTTGTCTTGACCTCGCCTCGAGCTCTTTATGATCGTCTCCTGCAGATGGCTAGATTTGAGCTTGTCTCCAGATGACTTGTAAACTTTGATCTCCAGCCTAACTTAATCGGCTCTTGACCCGATCGATCACCTTAGCACCGAACTCGATCCGAATCGTTTATCAATGTTGTCTCGCTTATCTGGATTGTTCCTTTTAACTCATCAAAACTCTACTTGATCTAACAATTTCCCCTTTTTGATGATGTTAAAACTATAAAAGAAACATACTCACAATGATGTTAGTCAAAGTTATTCAAGACAATCGGATAAGCAAGTTAGAATACATTCACACTATCAATTTTAGATTAAAGCATTCTAATACACTTAGAAAGTTTTGAAGTAAAAATTCTTTAGTCATAAGAAATTTTTCAAAAGGAAAAATTTAAGTAAAAAAATTTAGACTTAAGAAAAATTTTGCAAATATTGAGTCCGAGATGATAAATTTTCTCGTATGTTTTATACTTAGAAAAATTTTAAGGTTTCTTAAAACAAGAAAGAAAACTTTTAAAACACACAAGTAAAACAGATAAGAACCAGTCATCTCATTCATATTCAGCTCATTTACGTATTTACATATGGAACAAATAAGAGGATAAAAGATAAGAAAATTTAAGCTTATCTAATGGCCCATCCTGTCTTTCTCTGGAAGTTGCATCCAATCAAATATTCGCGTTCTCAACTCAAGAATTTCCTTTGAATCACCAACTTCATCCGATTTATACCATAGTTGATAGTTGACCTGATCCACTCCTTGTCTATCGAGCCATCATCTTTCGGCTTTATCGGAATGGATGAGTAGTGTGGAGCAACCAAATCCACGTTGTACCATTCATCTCCTTCATCAAGAAGTTTCCTGGTACAAACTTGGATTTTCCTTCTCCATCCAATCATGCCAAGCGATCATCTCATTGTCTAATGATGCTCCAACTCCTTTGCATATGTACCGAAGAAGGTCCACTTGGCTTCGTACTTCATGTACTCACCGCCCACGATGGATGTGCAATCATTTTCTGGGAGCATCACCCTTTCGCAGTCCGATCTAAGCCGCCTCGCCTCCTCCTCCTACTGATGGGACAACCCACTTCTTCCGGAACTTATCAAAAATGCGGTCAGCCTCCTTTGCCGACTTAATCTTCCTTCTCGGCTTCCTCCGGCCATAATACACCTTTTAGCCTTGATACGTCGGTCCCTTTCGCCTCTATCCTAAGCCGCTCACCTGATTTTTCCAAAGTGGTCTCTTTCTAGTAGCTTTGGACATCGCTCGCCTGATAGGCGACACGACCTTCTCTGTCTCCTTTTCCTTCTCTTTTTCCACCATCACCAGCTCTTTCCCTTTTCCCTTCTCGGCTTCGGCTTTGGCTCTAGCCTCCTCCTTCCTCTCTCTCGATCTTAGCCATATATCTTTGATTTCACTCGGCTTCTTTCTTTCTCGGCCACTCATCCGCCCGATTGCTTCCTCAACTGATCAATTCTAAGTTTTAAGGCGGTGAGCTCATCTCGATTGGTTAGCCGCTGAAAGTTTGATCTGGTTAAGCTTGACTTTCACGATCTCCACATCTTCTCCTTTTTAACATCATCAAGTAGCATAGCAAGTGCTCCTTGATAATGATAAAATAGGTGGAAGCCGAGGATTGATTAAGGAGGATCTCATCGGCCGCAGCTGATTGTCACTTGGGTCTGGATTTTCAGCTCTCCAACCTCCTTCTTCACTTCTTCCAGCTCTTCTTTGACAACCATTTTAACGGTATTTGAAATAGAAGATAGAAGGTTTATCTCGGATGCTTTTAGCATGTCTTCCATAGTTACACCGGCTGCAATCTACGATGTCTGCAGCCTTCATTGTGAGCATCTCGAGTGAACTTATCCTCTACCTTTTTCTCCACCGATCTGCATTGAAGAGAAGGTGGATCCTGGGCCGGGAGGGACGGCCGTAAGTTTTCGAGACAAGCCAAGGCGGCTTCAGAGGAAATTCGTGAGCCGCTCCTCCGATAGGATGACTAATAAGGATGAGATTCCAGCAGACTCGAATAACCTTCTCCCGGGTGATGAAATTGTCCCACCTACTTCATCGGTAAATAGACTCATTTCTTCCAGATCACCAAATTCACGAGATGATGGACCAGCCAGATCTCAATGAATTCCTTCATTACTTCGAGGTTAAATCAAGTTCAGAATTAACTCACTAATCTCCGTTTGGCATCCGACCGTAGGGAGAGCTCGAAGCTTCCTACATCCATCCGGTCCGGGAGTGTGTATTGGACTGATTTGGGGTGAGGGAGTGGGATACTTGGTAGAGAGGAAATCAAGAAAATCGAAAGGTTGAGTAGAGGTGGGAGGGATATCAGGTGTGGGAGATGAGGTGGGAGGTGTTTGTATTTGGATAATATCGGGAGTAAGGCTGTTTGGAGGCTCGGAAGTACCAGCCTTGGATACTTCTTCATCGCCTAGGTGGGTGGGGAATTTTTCTCAAGATGAGATGTTGGAAGATGTACCTTGAGAGGCTTGCCTCTCGGCAGATGCGGTTCGCTCAGAGCTGGGATCTTCCAAAGACCTCCGTCTCACTGCACTGCCGCTATTTGAAGTGTTGCAGCCTCCTCGGTAGCAGACTAGCAGGAGTTGAGGAAGACTCCCAATCGTATCAGACTTTGACCAGCCTTCTCCTGTCGTCCTTCTAAGTGGTTGAGCCACTGCTTTCCACCCCGCTTCCTCACTGGCCGTGGCACTGGTGCCTCTTCCCATTCTTTGGGATCTCGGCTGTACCTCTACTGTACCTCACTGGCTGCCTCTGCACCCCAGTGCCGCCAATTCGATTCTCTCGGGCTTGTGCCTCATCCGATTCATCGTCCGAATCCGGCAATCCACCCAACCTCTCATTCTTTATAAGCAAACCCTTTTGCTTAGAAAATTTCTTCTTGCCTTCCCTCGTCCGGACCCTCTTATTCACTCCATCCATCAAGATCTGTGATCTTATTAAACAGACTCACAGACCGAGGAACCCAATCACCAACAAGTAGGGTTAAATACCAACCTCGCCTTCTCTTCCTTCAACCTCCTAAACAGCAGCTTCTACCCAATCAACCCTTATACCATCAACTATAGCCCTCATACAACACGGCTTAGACTTAGTGACTCCGTCATGTGAACTCGATCACCCGTAATTGACTTAGTCACTATAGTCATCAACAACCTATATTTCCTTCTCAACATATGCTTTTTCAAATCTCTCCTTGTTCCCCTATACGTAATCCCGCGAACAAATCAAAAGATTGTTCCCATTCCTCTTCCTTATATACTAATGGATTCACACCCTCACCGATGTATCCAAAGTCCTAGCCACATTCTCTTTAGTATACTCCAACCTAGTACCCTCTATGTAGTACTAAACCCGTCATCGAAAACTCACTGTTTACCGTAAATTATGCGCCTATGAAGTCCATTGTTTTGTTTTCTACGGATTTGAGTGAAACAGAACCCTCGTAATCTTGATGCTTCCAACAGCCTTAATATTTTCTTTGGATTCCCTGTCCCGAGTGGTTTCAAAGTCGACATACATCTCGGCTTTGAGTTTATTCTTAATCGCTTCAGTATTCATTTTGAAATTTGAGACTAATGCGGTTATATAAGTGGGAGGTTTAGAGGGTTGGGATGAAGAAGAAGCCATTTGAAAAAGTTTTGTTCGAAAGGAATTTTTACGAGAGGATTTTAATAGGTGAAATGTGAAAGTGAAAAATTTTAATGAAGAAGGTAAGATTTTAAACTTAGAGGAGAGAGAGGGAAAGTTTGGGAATGCAAAACGTGGCACTATCTCGTAGTTTTAATTTTAAACCGTTGATTTTAAAAGGCGCGTGTAAAACATCGACGGTTTAGCGAGAAAACGATTGAAATTCAGGCGCGTGGCCTTCACGTGTCTTGAATTGTGTAAAAAGTAACCGTTTATCCTACTGATTAGACGGCTAATAGACTTACTTTATCGAAGTAATTAGTATACCTGACGTAAGCAATGAGGTGCTTTACTTAACACTCGAGTATTCTATTTCGATTTGGTAAAATCGAGACTTGGTCAAATTGATCTTATCTCGATATTTTTCAAAAACTCTCTCCTCGTCGATTTTTGAAAACCACAAATGTTTAAAACTTAACACAAGATTTCATTTTAGTTACAAAGTACAAATTGCTTGAAATACACAAACTTGAGGACTTTATTTGAAAACAAAGATTCAAAGATGAAGGTTTTCTTAATGAAGAGATTTATGAGACTAATCGATATACATTCCTCGCAAAACAAACTCATCAAAACTTGTTAGTAGTGAGGTAGATCGGATAAGGTGCGAATAGTCATCTGTTTTTCAGAGAATCGGTGACTATTGTGCCCTAGTCGATTTACCATATGTCGGATAAGCAATTATCATGTTAGATAAGGTCCATATGACTAATCCTTGATTCTTGATTCCTAAGCGGGAGATCAATGATACCACTACGATTGTCCTTTGACTCGGATCTAGTCGATAATTCTTTCTAGACATAATAAACTAAATTGGGAGAGACAAGAATTAAAAACAGAATTAGAGATTTACTAAAGAAGCATCTAATAAACCTAATTCTATAGATAATTCTTTAAACCTCGTCTCTGCCGTAGTTTTGTCAAGATGTCCGCTCTTTGAAAGTCGGTCAAGATCTTCTCAAGTCTCGATATCTCCTTTTTCTACATGGTCTCGGATGAAATGGTGTCTCGATATCTACATGTTTGCATCTTGTATGGAGAATCGGGTTACGAGTAATAGCTATGACACTATTACTATCACAAAAGATAGGTACATCTTTGGTGATGATATTATAGTCCCTTAGCTGTTGACTTATCCAGATCGGTGAGAACAACAACTTCCACCGCCATATACTCACTTCGATTGTGGAAGTAGCTACAGAGGTTTGTTTCTTAGATAACCATGAAATCAGCTTACTTCCAAGAAATTGGCAAGTACCAAGTAGATTTTCTATCTATCTTACACCCACCAAAATCAATCGAGTATCAAGACACTCAAATTTGTCATCAATTTGGATACCACAATCCAACATTTCTTGTTCCTTTCAAATACTTGAGGATTTTCTTTCTTTGCTTCAAGATGGCTTTTCTTAGGATTAGCTTGAAACCGAGCACGAGACTCCAACCGCAAATGAAATATCAGGTCTCCTAGCAATTAAATATAATAAAGAACCAATAAGACCTCGATACTCGGTTTGATCGAGTGTCTTCTCCTTTCTCGTCTGGATCCATTGAAAAATTTGTCATCATAGGTATCTTAGCTTCTCGGCTGGTACCTATTCCATATTTTTCAATAAGATCTTTGTATATTTGGCTTGGTTGATGAATATTCCCTTCTTTGTCTGCTTGACTTGAAGTCCAAGAAAATATGTCATTTCTCCCATCATGGACATTTCAAATCTTGCTTTTCATAAGACTACTAAATTCTTCACATAAAGATATGTTAGTTGATCCAAAATTATATCATCAACATAAATTTGAACTAACAAAAGATCACAACCAAACTCTTTTCTAAAGAGAGTTCTATCAATTCTACCTTTAACAAAACCATTTTGAATAAAATAATCGGACAAGGTGTCATACCAAGCTCTTGGTGCTTGTTTAAGTCCATATAGAGCTTTCCTTAGTTTATAAACCTTGTCTCCTTTGACAAAGCTAGGGGTTGCTCTACATAAACTTCCTCGGCTAAGATTTCATTTAAGAATGCTGATTTAACATCCATTTGAAAAACTATGAATCTTTTAAAAGGCTGCATAGGCTAAAAACAATCTTATGGCTTCCAGACGAGCTCTTGGTGCAAAGGTCTCATCATAATCAATACCCTCGATTGTGAATAACCTTGAGCAACTAGTCGGCCTTATTTCTAACCACAATATTGTTTTCATCCCTCTTATTTTTAAAGACCCATTTAGTTCCAATGACTTTTTGATGATGAGGCCTTTCAACAAGCTCCCACACATCTTGTCTTTGAAAT
The DNA here is from genome assembly GCA_030762865.1 of Paraleonurus japonicus. NCBI lineage: Eukaryota > Viridiplantae > Streptophyta > Magnoliopsida > Lamiales > Lamiaceae > Paraleonurus > Paraleonurus japonicus. The sequence goes on from CM061056.1 coordinate 44,423,550, forward strand.
CGATTTAGTTCCTCTTGCATGGCATTAATCCGATTGGAATCGGTTAGAGCTTACGTAATTGATTTAGGTTCAAGTAATGACACATAGCAATGAACATACAATCTTGATTTAGTTGAGTCCTCGTCTGGACACCGAGTCTAAATCTCCAATTATCCTTTCAGTGGGTGATATGAAATTACTTTCTTACCTTTATCTTTTACGGTAGATGATGTCTTGTCTGAATTATTTATTTGAGATGATTCTATGTTACCTTCTCGATAACTCTACGATCGGTGATGTGTCGTTGGTCGTCGATCGGTTGGTAGATCAGGTGTTGAGGAAGTTCTTTCAGGTTCCTTTCCTTTGTCGATTCTTCCTCTTCATCCGAATCGATTCTTGATTGTAGAATTTTATGGTTGATCCTTTGATAGTCATCTCGATTCAGATTATCTCGATATCTTTGTGATGTCCCTGTCTTATCAATCTCAAAAGAAGATTCATCAAATACCACATGGGGTGTTTCTTCTACACATAAGGTTGTCTTATTAAAAACTCTATATGCCTTTGATATAGATGAGTATCCTAAGAGTATCCCATCTGCTATCTTGGCATCAAAGGTTTTTAATTGAAATTTTCCATTGTTGTGTATGAAATATTTACAACCAAATATATGAAAATATGAAATTTTGGGAGATCTTCCCTTCCAAATTTCATAGGGAGTTTTACACTTATCCTTGACAATCAGACTTCTATTTTGAACATAGCGAAATTTGTATTCAACTTTCGCCCCAAAACCTATGAGGAGTGTTGAATTCGAGATAACATTGTTCTAGCCGCCTCTTTCAAGGTCCTCGTTTCTTCTCTCAACCACTCCATTTTGTTGTGGAGTCCTTGCTGCAGATGTTTCTGAGCTATGTCATTCTCAATGCGGTAGTTAGAAATCAATTTATTTAGGAATTCAGTACCTTTATCACTTCTAATTTTAACAACATTTAATCCTTTTTCATTTTGAATCTTTTTAAGAAATTTCGGAATCTTAATCATAGTCTCATTCTTTTTTTTTACAAGAAAATAACCCAAGTAAATCTTGAAAAGTCATCAACAATTACTAAAGTGTATTTTCTTCCACTAAAGCTGAGAGGAGTTCTTGGACCAAACAGATCCATATGAAGAAGTTCCCGAGAATCCTTTACGAAGAAGGACTACTTATTGTTTTAAAAGAAGCTTTGGTCTGTTTTCCTTTTTGACAAGAAACACATACATGGTTCTTTGAAAATATTTTATCGGGAGTCCTTTAACTAAAGATTTTCTTGCTACTTTGTTAAGAGTTTTGAAGTTTAAGTGACCAAGTCGTGCATACACCCAACTTAAGTCATCCGAACTCTTAGCAACAAGACAAGTATCTTTAGGACAACTTTTGAAATTAGCAACATAAATGTTACCTTGTCTTACTCCAGCCAATAGAATATTTTCATTTAAACCATCTAATACATAGCATGCATTATGAGTAAATTTGACACAAAATCCTTTATCACAAAATTGTGAAACAGATAATAGATTGTGCTTCAATCCTTCCACGTAGTAAACTTCTTGAACTCGAACATATCCAATCATTAGTGTTCCTACACCTTTAGTAAGTCCATAGTTGTTATCACCAAACATCACTCTAGGTCCATCAATGGTTTGATAGTTAGAGAGAAGTCTTCTTTCATAGGTCATGTGCTTAGAATACCACTATCAATATACCGGATGACCTCAAGAATGTCTCCTCTATCAACTATCTTCTTATCTTCCCTGCAATCACAAATTTATTTCTTAGGTACCCTTTGTATTTTGGGTCCTTTCATGTTAAGTTGACTCTTAGGAATCCAGATAAAAATATCAATGTTCCTTAAAACCATAGATTTAAGCTTGCATCCATATCTATCTACTAAAATAAGACTTTCAAGATCAATCTTATTTAATTGATCTTTTGAAATTGTCTTAAATCTTGGTAAGAATGGATAAGATTTACTTCTTCCATCAAAAATATCATACCTAGGATAGATCTTTAATTTAGTATTAGGTTTAGCCTTAGGAGTTATTTTCCTCGTCGATTTTTCTTTTCGAAGTATCGGATGAGGTAATTAATTCCTTCGGTTTCGAGGGACCGAATAAAGTTTCTACCTTAGGTTTAGTTGCTTTGACAAAGACTCTAGGTTTTATAGGATCATTCTTCTTATTCCTATCAAAGCCTAATCCAGCTTTATCATTAGACTTTTGTGATGAATTGAAGATTTTATCTATTGTTGTTTGAGAATTATTCATAAGTCCTAACTTGAGATTTAATTCTCTATTAGTCCTTTTATAATTCTTATTCTCAGAATAGATATTTGAAAATTTTATTTTTAAAGAACTTAATTACTTGTTCTAACTTATCTGCCTTATCGGACAAGGTACCGTGATCATCTCGGTTTGACATTCCCCCTTGAATGTACAGTCTAGTTTCTCACTTTCCTTAGTCTGATTGACCTTAGTTAGATCAGAAATTTGATCCTTTAAATTAAGATTTTCGTCTCTATCTGTTTATAAGTAGATAGAGCAGTCTCCAAATCTTTCAAAAGTTTATCAATAAGACGGGATCAGTTTCGGATATAAGGTATCACGGTCATTATCGATGATGAATAGTAATGTACCTCTTTAGCCAATAAACATATGTCATCATCGACCCAAAATCAGATGAGGATGAGGATGATGATGTCTCACGAGCTTCTTCTTTCTCAGCTAGGAGAGCTCTCTGTCAGCATACCTTCTATCTCTTTTCTTCCTCTTTTCTTCTCTCTCTCTGGGAGTGAGTTGAGGACAATCATAGTCTGTAGTGACCAGGTTTGCTGCATGTATAGCATATATCTCCTCCGTCTGCTTTTGGACTACTTTCTCCTCGTCGATAGGTGACTTATGACTTCTTGGTGATCCTTCTTTTATCATTATCCGAGCTCTTTTCATCCCCTCGTCTCGATCTATAGTTCCTTCGACCTAATCTGTCTCTTTTGTTTCTTTTGTACTTCATCTTGATCTTTCATACCTTTTCAACAAAAGAGTCATTTCTTCTTTTATGGACAAATCGGATGCTTTAGAGATCTTTTCAGATTCATCTTGATGAACAAATGCTATTGTTTTTCCGGATGTAGATGACTCTGCCTCATCTTCTTCATCTTCAATGTGAATATCATATTCCAGTGCTTTAAGATGAGAGAAAAGAGTGTGATGTGATATTGATGACATATTCGTGTTGCCTTGAGAATATTAGCTTTCTCTCTCCATCTTTTGCTCAAAGATCTCGAGTACCTTGTTGTTAATTTCTTTCTCGGTGTAAGTCTTACCCAAATCGGCCGCTTTGTTCACAAGATTAGTCGAGTCTCACGTCCAATTGATCTACGCTTTCACCATCCTTCATTTTGAACGTGTCAAATGCATGTAGAATGATCAAGCTTATTTTCTTTGATCTGTTCGAGATCCTTCACAAATTCCAGCAAAGAGTCTCCCACATTTCTTTGGCGATCTTGCATCTTTTAACCTTTTCAATCCAATCCTTACTTAGAGTCTCAATGATCTCGGTTTGAGCTACTTGATCAAGATTATGGACCTTTCTTTCATCATTTGTTAACTCGAGCTCTTTTTTTCTTGTCAGTCCTGGATTCAGGTGACTCGGCTCCAGTCTTGGTTCCTCCATGATAAAATTTTATAGGTCCCTCTTCAAGAACCTCTTTCATCCTATCATGAATGGCTTTTAGGTGATTCTCCATCCTAAATTTCCAGTAATCATAATCTTCAATAGAGAATTCAGAAGATTCCTTAACTTCTTGTTTTTCCCCGATGACATGATGAAACAAAGGAACAAAATACTCCACAAACTAATTAGTAGCACTGTAGCAAGAAAGAAGAAAATGAAGAAAATCAATATAATTTCAAAATCTTATTCAAGACCTAAAATTAATATCGTAATGACTTAACACCGCTCCGATACCACTTGTTGGTCCCCGAGTGTTGAGTTGATTAAAACCTTGAGATATCCTTCTAGAACAAAATCTAGAAAGGGGGTTTGAATAGATTTTGTAGAATTTTTTTTTAAACTTTTCAAAATCAATTCAAAGTATCGATTAAACACAGCGGAAAACAATTTTTAAACTCAACTTTTAACAAGATCAAAAGCAAGACTGATATTTAGATTTTAGATAAAATTCTAAATTTAATCTTGAATTAACAAATTGTAACTTGAACAGAAATTAAAAGAAAGCAAGAAGAACACGCATTTTATAGTGGTTCGGATTATAACAATCCTACATCCACTCTCCTTCTCCAAACTTTGAAGAAGAGTCTTCACTACCGCTTACTTACTTTCATTCTTTACAACTTACAATTCAATCTTCAACTCTTCAACAATGCAAACAAACTTCTAAAATCTAACTCTAAAATAAGAAGTGTTTTTGAAGATGTGAAGTGAAGTGTTCTATAAATACTTAGAAAATATTTGAAACCTCCTTTTGAAAATACTTTGTGAAATCAATAGTGAATAGTGTGAAAAATCGATTTGCATGAGTGTCTAGAAAAATAAAATCTAGTCATATTTATAAGTCTCAAAAGACAGCTTAGTTTGTTAGTTAATTCTAAAATCGAAACTGCTCAACAAACTTAATCTTGAAACTGCTCTTGACCTCACTGTTTTCTTCTATTAAATCTGCGGTGACTTGGTAAAAGCTCGCCTTTCTTATTCTACTCGGCTTGTCTTGACCTCGTCGAGCTCTTTATGATCGTCTCCCGCAGATGGCTAGATTTGAGCTTGTCTCCAAATGACTTGTAAACTTTGATCTCCAGCCTAACTTAATCACTCTTGACCCGCCTGATCTCGCTTAGCACCGAACTCCGATCCGAGCTATTTATCAATGTTGTCTGCTCATCCGGATTGTTCCTTTTAACTCATCAAAACTCTACTTGATCTAACAATTATGTATGTTTATTAAATTCTCTCTTATTAATTTTAGTATTTTTAGCAATTATTAAACTATAATATTATAAAATAATATTGTGTTGTCTATAATTTAATTGTATTTATTTCAATATGAAACTTATAAGTTATGATTTTTTATAAGTGCATATTTTTAATGCCACATAAGAAGTATATAAAAATAGACAGAAATTATTTTAACGATTGGACTATGTGCCCAACCGATCCAATGGTTGAACCGATAATCGGTGTCTAATTCAGTTTGGTCGTCAATTCGGCTATGAAAACAGTGGTTTAAGTGGCTACTTCATTGAAAAAGGATACAAGAATGATGAATAGTGCCCCAGGCATTTATAATGAAAATAAGTTTTGAATTTGCGATATAATAATTTATGTTAATGGATGAACATAATATGTACTTTTAATGAAATAAGAGAAACCAAGAACTATTTGAAATTTGAAATTGAGATGAAGGATCTTGGAAAAATTTGATTTTGTCTGGGCCTAAACTAGAACACCGAGCTTGTGGAATACTTATCCACCACCGCATATATGTCCGTAAGATATTCAAGCGATTCAACATGGACAAAGTGTGTTTGGTTAGCACTCCTATGATCAGTCAAAATTTAAATTTAAAGTAAGATTTGTCTCGTTTAAAGGAAGATGACAAACAACTATTAGGAGAGAAATTCTCTATATAAGTGAAATGTGTACATTATTGTACTTAACTTAATGCATTCAACCATATATTCTTCTTTCAAGAAACTTGTTAGACTATATTTATCAACAACCCCTCACAAACTAACCTTTTAATAAATAATTAATTTATTTATCCTCCACATACACAACCTACTCTTAATTTTCTTTTATTTCTTTTTCCACTTTCTCAACAACCCAACCCAACCTATAAAATAAATTCTTTATTTATTTTTTAATAGTTACATATTAAATATAATCAATTTTTATTATATTCAAACTTCGTAATTATAATAAGAAAATAAATTATAATACAATACAACAAAATTAAGGAATAAATTACAATACATATAAAAAAATTACAACAAAATTAAAATTATAAGAATTGAAATGCATAAAAAAATCAAACTACTAGGATTGGAATACAAAAAATACAAAAATTAAAATAACTTTGAGAGTTTGGATAATCTTGAGAGTTTGGATAATTTTTGGAGTTTAGAAAAGATTAGATTGGTATTACTCTAGATACGGAAAAATTATTTTATTAGATCGAATGTACTTATTCGATCTAATAAGTACCTCAGACGTAATTGAAAATTTTTAAAGCTCGGATATTGAGTATTCTCTTATTTATTAATTGTGTCTAATGTTTAGGCAGTAATACCATCACCCCTTTTACTAAAAACTAAAAGAAACCTAAAAACGGATGTGGGAGAAAGGGTGGAAAGTGAGGAAGAAAGAGATGTAGAAATAAAAATAATTTTCAAATGAAGGAGACTAAATAGGAACAAGAGGGATCCACAGAAGAAGATCCTTCTCCTTACTTTTTGGATAATTTGGATCCATGATAAGAGAAATATTAGGAGAAAAAAACTAGAACAAATAATAGTGAAATATTAGGGAAAAAACTAGAACAAATAATAGATAAATATTAGGGAAAAAACTAGAACAAATAAGAGAGAAAATAAATTTGTGATTCAAAATACCTCAATATTGGTCTCTATTTGTAGAGAAAAAAATCCTGAATTTTGATATAGGTTTTTATTATTTTTTTTTTTTACGTATAATATACCTAATCGAAAATCTAAATTTTATCTAATTAAAATCACACCTCCAGGTAAGAAATTGACACATGGCATGAGGACAAAGGCACAATCTCCATAACCAACCGGTTGTGGAGCGGCCAGTCGTGAGTTAATTTATAATTTTACTTTTTTTTTTGTCTGATAGTGGCTTTGGGTCGTGGACGACCGCGATAAAAATGGTCTTAGCTAGATTTAATTTAGGACCATCACAACGTCATTGGAATGGTGTCAAAGTACTGATACTTAAAAAGAACCATTGGCATGGGCCTGCTAATTTCTTACAAAAATATTGAAAGAGACCACAGATGCCCTTAAGAAAATGTTGAAGCTACCCTCTACACATATACACCAAATAATGTATTATTTAGTTTTGTTGATGTTGGTTGTCTTGTTTATCCACATAAAATATTTCTCAAGTAAGCTCTAAAGAAAATGTGGCTGATCTGTTTATATAATCTTTGTTCAACAATGTTTGAGATCATCTAAAAATAATTCAGATGCATAGACTTTCTTAGCTCACTTGATAAGATATACATATTAGGTAATATTAGGTGAGAGGTGTAGACTTTAGGGAGACTCTTAACTTAGGTGCGTTGTAACTTTTTTCCCTTCGACCAAAGTTTATTTTTCCCACGATTTTTGTTACGTGATGCTTTTAGTGAGACAACATTCAAGCACTATCCACCCTTTTTATTTGGCACAAGGGGGAGTGTTGAAAGAAAAACACATTACTATGACTTCATCTAAAGTAATTGATGGATGATAGTTTAGACATTTCATTATATTCCAGTTACTCATAAAATACTAGATTGTAATCTAAATAAAGTGATCTCCTATAAAATAATAATACAGTCTCTTTTACGTCTACTTGCCTCTTCTCTTTTCTCTCTATTTTTGCATATCCTACAACATCATTAATCTTTTAGATGATTTTTTATGAGAATATTTATAAATGTTAGAATACGAGTTTGTTCAAAATGATAAAGGGTGTACGTTGGAAGAATTAAATCTTTACTCTTTTTCCTAAAAAAAAAAAAAAAATCCCTCATTTTAAACATATAGTTAAATATCATTATAAAATTCAATACATTAATTTCTCCTAAAATTTTAAAGATAAAAACTTATATGAGACCATTTTAAGGAATGTGTCTGTAAAACAGAGCTTCACTTAACAAATAATGTTAAAAAAATATAGATTGATTTTATTTGGCCCTTATATGAATTAAATATAGACTCTCTCATGCAATAAGGTATGTGAAACGATCTCATGTACGACCATCTCAATTTTGAAATAACATCGTGAGTATGTATTATGTAAATATTGTTCACAAGAAACAACTATCCATATTATAATATGGATCTTAATACACATAGTGCAGCGTGTAGTGTGGTTTGATGGTTGACTATGGCTTGATGGTTGTGGTTTCACATTTTGTTACTAGGTCCCTGCCTCAAATCCTAAATTTTTTATAAATTGATTGTGGTCTTCCAATTTTTTTGTATTAGAGGTGTAAATGAGCCGAGTCGAGCAAAGTAATATTGAGCTCAAACTCGACTCAATTATATAATTTGAAGTTGAAAACTTATCTTGATTAATCGAGTTAAAAACATATTTTATTTCATTTTTGGTCAAAACCTTACATGTCAAATACAATGAAAAATTTACTTAACAATATTCATAAAAAATTTGCTGAAATTTTATTACTTTCAAATTCTTGTATTCATTTTGTCACACTTTGAAATGTCTATAATATCTCAAGTAATTTCTCAAAAGGTCTAGTTGCAAATGTGCATATTTCTCAAGTCACAATGACATAGATTTTTGTAATTATATCCCCAAAAATGCATTAGTTTCGATGACAAATTGTAAGTATATCCCTATATTTGATCAACTAATTATAACAAAGAAAACACCTCAAATTTTGACAAAGCAGATACAATATAAATACAAATATTCCAACAAAAAGAGTAATTATAATCTACAAGATAAAACCATTAATACACAAGCAAAAATTCATCATCTAACCAAACATCTAAATCAAATCCTTCAAGTCACCTAGATCATCACAATCAATCACCGAATTAGAGGCATAAGATGAAACAATAGCGCCAACGCTTTGGTTGATGGGAGGTTGTTGGAATACTTGTGTTGTGGTCGTTGCCCTTTTAATCATTTTGAATTTAATCTTCTGAAATTATCCACAATTAAATGCAATTAACATCAATAAAGATATATACGAATGTTAATTCATTTGAGAACGAAATTGAAGAGAAACAAGCCTCGCAAGTGGCTAGCAACATTTTCTCTAGTCACGGATGGATCATTCATTAAGGCATGCACTATCATAGGGGTAGCTTTTTGTGTGTGAAAAAAACATGAATGAATTAGTAATTAATTCATATGACAAATTAATTAATGGTAGATGAAAGACTTACTTTTGATACCAATCTCATCCACAACTTTGTTGAATTTGTTCTCAAGTTCATTAGCCTAAATAAGCCTAGGTTTCTTGATAGAGTTAGATGTAACACAACCCAATGTAACAAAGCTTTCTTGAATTCGAAGAGGTTGCTTTGCTACAGTCTTTTTCGGTACACGTGTTGCCATATATATATTGAAGTCTTTCCATTTCTATAGGCTTAGGAAGGTGAATACAAGCACCACGGTGAATTCCTTTTATAACCTCGCTCGTTTCTCCATCCTCCGACATCACTAATTAATATATCAATAACAAAACAAACAAACTGGATTAGGTTCTTAATTATACAACATTAATATATACAAACTCGATTAAATTGCAATATTTGAAGTTGGAAACTCGACTCAAAATCAATAGAGTCCAAAAAAATTTAGCTCGACCTCGATTCGATAACATGTATAATTTACAAAATTAAATATAGAACATATTTTGTTTCATTTTAAGTCAAAACCATACATGTCAAAAACAATGAAAAATTTACTTAACAATATTCATCAAATTTAAATAATTGAAAAACATAATTTATGTTGAACGTACAACTCTTGCCCAAAGTCCGAAAATTTGTTGTTTAAATAGAAAATCACAAGCCTTGTGAATGGTATTACTCAAGCTAAAGAAACATACTCGTAACAAAATCATATTACAAATAGTAAAAATGAATGAAAGACAAATTATGGAGTTCTTACTTGATTCTAATTCTCATTTGTAAGTCTAAATGTACTGAAAAATGCAAAGCCGAGCAAGGAGGGAATGATTAAAAATATCAATTATGATTAATAGTCCCGTAATTTGTCTTTTTATGTCACAGTATATTATATCCATATAAATTTGAACAAAAATATTTGTTCCTATTTATACACACGTAATTAAATTCAAAACTATAGTAATTTGGATGCAACTAAGAAAGATATATATATAGATAGATACTCAGATTCAAATTAATCAAACACAAACAGAGTTAGACATTAACATTAAGCAAATAAAAAATAAGAATGTTATACCTTTATGTGTGAGTTTCTTGAGCATGCTTTCAATTATCTTCAACTCGTTTTATCACCATCCACAACAAAGATCCGAAGACTCTCGGGAAAATCCATTCGAACCCATGAATTTTCTATATGGTTTTGTATGTGAAATTGCAAGTGTGTATATATGAATTATTATATATGTGAAGAAGAAGAAGAAGAAGAGAGTCTTAGACTCCATAATTATAACAAAAATCACGAGCGGCCGGGAGCTTGCAAAAATTCATATAATTTTTGATTTGTATAAATCTTTTATCTCCTCTATTTCTAAATCTCTTCCTATCCTATGTGGCATCACCATATTTCATTATTTTGAAATTCTACGGTTATTTTCCAACAAAACTTCTTTTATTTTAAATTTAAATTTAAATTTTAAATTTTAGACTTGCAATTATTTTCCATCTCCATTTATTTTAAATTTAAATTCATTTGAAAAACATAATTTATGTTGAACGTACAACTCTTGCCCAATGTCCGAAAAGAAGTTGTTAAAGCGAGAAAATCACAAGCCTTGTGAATGGTATTACTCAAGCTAAAGAAGCATATTGCAACAAAATCTCATTACAATTTGCAAAAAAATAAAAATAAATCTCATTACAAATAGTAACAGTGAATGAAATACAAATTATGGGGTTCTTACTTGATTCTAATTTTCATTAGTAAGTCTAAACGTCTTGAAACATGCAAAGCCAAGCAAGGAGGAAATGATTAAAAAAACATCAATTATGTTTAATAGTCTCGTAATTTATCTCTGTTTATGTCACGGATCTTATATCCATATAAATTTAAACAAAATTATTTGTGCCTATTTATACACACGTAATTAAATTCAAAACTATAGTAATTTGCATGCAACTAAGAAAGAAATATATACTCTCGGGATTCAAATTAATCAAACACAAACAAAGTTAGACATTAACATTTAGCAAATAAAAATAAGATTGTTATACCTTTATGGTTGAGTTTCTTGAGCATGCTTTCAATTATCTTCAACTCGTTTTTATCACCATCCACAACAAGGATCCGAGGACCTCGGTTGAAAATCCATTCGAACCCATGAATTTTCTATATGGTTTTGTATGTGAGTGCAAGTGTGTGTATTTATGAATTATTATAAAAGAAGAAGAAGAAGAAGAGAGTCTTAGACTCCATATTTATAACAAAAAGTCACGGCCCGGCTTGCAAAAATTCAAACAATTCTTGACACTGTATAAATCTTTTATCTTCTCTATTTCAAATCTCTTCCTTCACAACAAAAAAAAAAAATCTCTTCCAATCCTATGTGCCATCAATATATTTCAATATTTTGAATTTCTGCAATTTTAAAATTTAAAATTTGATTTTTTCCAAAATCCCTAATTAAAAGGGATAGACTAATAGGTAAAAGAATATTGAGGAGAGAGAGTGATCTTAATTTAGAGTAAAATCCATCCATGACGGAAACTGTTGAATCAAGGAGTTTTGATGAGTTAAAAGAAGTAGCTCGGTGATCGGGCGACACGAAGAACAGCTAAGTTTAAGCTAGGCGATCAGACGGAGTCGAGAACAAATCTAATCAGCTAAGATCTAATTATCTGCATAGGAGACAAACATGAAGAGCTCGGACGAGGTCAAGATAAGCCGAGTAGAATAAGAAAGGCGAATCTTCACTAAGTCAATCTGCAGATGAGGAGAGCAAGGACAAATGAGGACTGGCAGCTTTTTTTTAAGTTTAAGTTTGTTAAAGCGGTTTTAGTTTGTTAGAACTAACTAACAAACTAACTGTCTTTTCAGACTTATAAATAGGTCTAGGCACTTCATTTTTCATAGATAGATAGAACATTTTCTTGAATACAATATACACAGTATTTCACAAGTCATTTTCTAAGATCACAAGTTTTCAAATCACAAGATTTCTTCATAGAGTTTTTAGTGTTAATAGAACACTTCACTTCACATTTTCAAAAACACATCTTATTCTTAGAGTTAGATTTCGTAGAGTTGATTAGATTTTTGAAGAGTTGAAGATCAAGTTGTAATTTGTAAAGTTTGTACAAGTAAGTAAGTAAGCAGATAGTGAAGACCCTTCTTCAAAGTTTGGAGAAGGAGAGTAGATGTAGGATTGTTATAATCCGAACCACTATAAAACCGGTGTTCTTTCTTGCTTTCTTTTAATTTCTGTTCAAGTTACAATTTGTTAATTCAAGATTAAATTTCAGAATCTTAGCTAAAATCAATATCGGCATTGCTTTTTGATCTTGTTAAAAGTTGAGTTTAAAATTGTTTTCCGTTGTGATTAATCGATACTTTGAATTGATTTTGAAAAGATAAAAATCTACAAAATCTATTCAAACCCCCTTTCTATATTTTGTTCTAGAAGGCTATCTCAAGTTTTAATCTACTCAACATTCGAGGACCAACGTAAACAATGTTGGACAATTTTACGCAAAACCCAATAGAATCGAGATAAAGCCGACTTGAATTCGATGTATTTGGGTCACCTCACCGCAATTTTCATGGCATCTTGCTTGTATGTGAGATGGTAATTGATTCCATTAACTGGATTTGGCTTCAATTTGGGTCTTAATTCTTTGTCATGCGGCCTTTGCTATGATGGAAGCCATCATCGCTTCGTTGGAAGACAAGAAGAAATACATGCGCTCATGAAAATAGTGAGGTATATACTGTGGAAACTATCAAATATGGTTGGTTGACCCGAATAGTTTTTAATTTTAGCCCTAGGTCATTTAGCCAAATTTTTAATCCATTAAATTTAATTAGAAAAGAATTTTTTTGAATTTATAAGACTTCTCCTCTTTATACGAGACTTCTCTTCTTTTCTTCATTCATCTTTTTATTTTGAAGCATCATTCATCTTCTTTGTTCAACAGATCGACGACACGACAACAATTCGACATCGACCCAACAACGATGATTCCAAAAGCAACAACCTTACACGACCGTCGGACGAGGATTCCGACAAGAACACGACTTAACGATTCTACGGCGGCGGCCTTACACCCACTCCATGGCGAGGATTCTCGACACAAGAACACAAAGATTGTAGTTGGCAACATAAGGTATATTTTTTTCTTTTTAATTAAATTGAGGCTTTTTTAGGGTTTGTAAAAATTGAACTTTGATGAAAGCCGATATCATGAGTTGAGTTCTTGATGTTTAAAAAGTTGTTATGTTTAAAAAAAGCTGTTGTAATGTTTAAAAATTCAAGGAAAGCTGGCCGTAATTTTGATTTGTTCAATTGTTTAGTTGTTCAGTGCTTAGATTATTTTGTTGTTCAATTGTTTAAGTTATTTAGATTTTTAGTTATTCACTTGTTTGAATTGTTAGAAATATTTGGTTGAATAAGTTGTTTAGTTGTTCCTTTGTGTAAACATTTAGTTGTTTAGTTGTTCAAGAGTGTAGGTTGTTTAAATTGTTCTTAGTTCAAGTTAGTTGTGTTAAATTATTCATTAGTGTAGGTTATTTATGTTAATAATTTCATGAAATCTGATTGATATTGGCATTTTGCAAATTTTCTCTGCATGATGGAGTATGTTATCCCCGAAAAAGATTGGCATGATGCAAAAGCAAGTACACACAAAGACTCCATCAATAGTTAGTACAATTTATGACAAGCTAGATAAAACACACAAAACAATGTTGAAAAATTCTTTTTTGGCAAGTTATATGAAATGAAGGGCGTCCATTTTACGTGAAGTTAATGTACAGTTTATTATTAAGAAGAAAGTCACATCAAAGAAGTCACACCAAGTCTGCTAGTGAAGAGTTATGGTTTGGCTTTGGTAATGAGCGTATGTGTTTCTCTTTATTGGATCGAGTTTACACTCATTACTGGTTAATATAAATCCTGGTAATGAAGAGGACTTCAAAACTCAAATACCTAAAGAAAGAAAGTTGCTACAAGAGTATTTCAAAGGCGTTAAATCGATCCTACTAGTAGAATTAAAAAAAGCATTTGAGAAAGATGCTAAAAATGAGTTGGACAAATACAAGTTAGGATTAGTATACATTTATGAGAGCATATATGTTGAGAGCTAAAGAGCTTAACACGTCAATTGAGGTGGTGAACTTGACTATTGTTGATAATATAGAGCTTTATAATAAATATCCATGGGGAAGAAAAAGTTATTATTACACAATACATATTTTAAAACAAATATTAGATGCCATAAGTGCGCTCGACAAGAAGGTTGATGCGCTCGATAAGAAGGTTGATGCATTATTTGAGAATGTGGTGACACCAATAAAAGATCAAGTGGAGACAACATCTGTGGAAGATGAAGATGGTTGTGTCCCTAAGATGGACCACACTTTGGAGATAACATCTCGTAAGGATGTAGATGACATTCATACGATTGATAATTATGTGGAGACAAAAACTCTTGATGGTGAAGTTGATGGTTCCCCTAGAGGTTGTGTTCCTTCATATGCACATATAGATGTGCATGAAAACGAAGATTGTACGAGAGATGATCGGTTTATTGAAGTGAGTGGGGATGAAGATCAATCATTAAAAGAGAATGATGCAGGTTTGAGTGTTTAATCAATTATTCATCAAGACAATAAGTGTATATTACATGGTATTTTCATTTAATGCACAATAAAAATTGCAGTTTGTTAGGACGTGGTTGCAGTAAAGCGTAAACTTGGAGCCTCTAAGCGCATGCCTTACACGGATCCTTCACAATGGAGAAAATTAACAAATGTCACTGAATTTGATCCATACAAAGTCATTGACAATTCTAAAAATGTTGCTCTTGATATGTGGTTAGAAAAAGCCGACGGAAGGTAATTGCATATGCAAATAAATGAAAAATAAAAGTTGTACTTCATTTAATATTTCTAATAACAAGTGTGTTGTCATGTGCGTAGTGAACAATTGATTTTGCCGGTTGCAATGTGTCGAGGAAGTTTTTGATGACCTCTTGGGCGAAGAGTGGCTTATGACCGATGTTAGTTCATCGTATAACATGTTGTTTTGTATTCTTGAAACCATCATATTTTAATGTTTGGTTTATTTGTACATCATATTAACACCGCTTTGTATCTTATAAGAATGCAGTCATTCCAATACCCACATTTGTTTGATTAAACTTCATGCATCTTGGATACATATTTTCTTGGATTTATGGAAAAGGCTGGAAATGTTATTTTTATGATTTCTATAAGAAAGAAAGCAGAAAATGACCGCTTCTTTTTTCAAAGACAATGATAATGTGCACAAGAAAGTAGTAGAACCATTGGTTAGATATGTTGATGGTGAATCACCGATCTTTGGGTAAAGCTTGGAAGAGTTGTAGATTTCTATACATCCCTTGTTGTGTAGTCAATCATTGGATTGCACTTAGAGTGGATATACTAGAGCGAAAGGTTGAAGTTTATAATAGTTTGGGAAGCAACATCGATTGTAAAAATTTGACCCCATAGTAGATGTTCTTCCTAAGTTGATACGCTCAAAAGTGGGTGAGAATTATGGTATGAAACGTCTTACGGGTTAGTATGTTGGAATTTTATGTATTCAATGAGTTATATTTTTTATCTTCTTAAAACTAATACTCATTTTTTTGTAGAATCGATTGTGGTATGGTTAACTTGAAATATATCGAGTTTTTGCTTGCTAGAAAAGATATTGACCTTATTCATCTTCATTACATGAGAGAATGGAGGAAGAAATTAGCAGTAGATATTTTTCACAATATTTTGATCCATATGTATATTGATTTTTGTATTTTAGTTATAATTCTGCATTGGCACCATAAGAAGAAGACTTTTTGGATGTAATATTTTGCATGTGTTCTATTATAGTAAGTCCAGTGTAGGCCACAGTTTCATGTACCTTGTAGTGGTGATTTTGCCCTTGTATTAAAATGACATTAAGAATACTAGATAACTTTTCTATTGTACAGCCGTTGTGATGCAATTCTTACATGATTTGATAACTTCTTTTAGCATTATGATATTAAGGTTGACCATATAAAAGTTCAAAAAATAATGATTTACTTACTTTAAGTAGCAAAAATTAATTTTGACTTTTAAGAATGAAAAATAATAAGAGAACTCATTTTAGTGATATACAAGAGTTGTTCAAAATGGGTTGTTCAACACAAAAGTTATTTAAGTGTCTAGTGTATTTATGAGATTAAAGTTGATTATATAAAAGTTCAAAAAATAACGAATTACTTATTTTAGGTGGCAAAACATTAATTTTGACTTTTAAGAATGAAAAATAATAAGAAAATTCATTTTTAGTGATATACAACCGAGTTGTTCAAAAATGGGTTGTTCAACACCAAAGTTATTTAAGTGTCTAGTGTATTTATGAGATTAAAGTCGATCATATAAAAGTTCAAAATAATAACGAATTACTAATTTTAAGTGGCAAAATATTAATTTTGACTTTTATGAATGAAAAATAAAAGAGAACTCATTTTTAGTGATATACAAACCGAGTTGTTCAAAAATGGGTTGTTCAACACCAAAGTTGTTTAAGTGATTAGTGTATTTATGAGATTAAAGTTGACTCATATAAAAGATCAAAAAATAACGAATTACTTATTTTAAGTGGAAAAATATTAATTTTGACTTTTAATAATGAAAAATAATAAGAAAACTTATTTTTAGTGATATACAACCGAGTTGTTCAAAAATGGGTTGTTCAACACAAAAGTTGTTTAAGGTGTCTAATGTATTTATGAGATTAAAGTTGATCATATAAAAGTTCAAAAAAATAACGAATTACTTATTTTAAGTGGCAAAACATTAATTTTGACTTTTAAGAATGAATAATAATAAAGAACACATTTTTGGTGATATACAATCGAGTTGTTCAAAAATGGGTTGTTCAACACCAAAATTGTTTAAGTGTCTAGTGTATTTATGAGATTAAAGTTGACCATATAAAGGTTCAAAAATAACGAATTACTCCCTTCGTCCCAAGTTTATCTTCATTCTTTGTTTGACAAGTAGATTAAGAAAATGGAGAAATGAGTAGGGATATGAGGAGTACTTTTGTAAGTTTTTATGTATAAAGTAAAATATGAGTTGGATTGTGTGTATGTGTGGGCCCAAAGTAATGACATTTTGGGCAAATGTGAAGATATTGTGAGGGTGGAGTTTAGGGAGGGCTTTCCATTTTAAGGGTATAATCTTGTGACGGATCGAAAAAAAAAAAAGTGTGAAGATAATTATGGGACGAAGGGAGTACTTATTTTAAGTGGCAAAACATTAATTTTGACTTTTAAGAATGAAAAATAATAAGAGAACTCATTTTTAATGATATACAACCGAGTTGTTCAAAAATGGGTTGTTCAACACCAAAGTTGTTTAAGTGTCTAGTGTATTTATGAGATTAAAGTTGACCATATAAAAGTTAAAAAAAAAATAACGAATTACTTATTTAATTGGCAAAACATTAATTTTGACTTTTAAAATTGAAAAATAATAAGAAAACTCATTTTTAGTGATATATATAACTCGAAGTTGTTCAAAATGCGTTGTTCAACACCAAAGTTGACAATTCATCTATAATTTTAAATATTTCTCACAACCTCAAGGCAAATAGATTTATATCTACATTAAAAATGAAGTAAAAGAGTATTGAAAAAACCGACATTGTCCATCATGATATAATCACCCAATTGAATGAAGGATAGCAAAATGATCACCGTCCATCATGTTCCATAGCAAAATGACTTTAGGAGGTGCTGCTTTCAGTCCAAAATTACATACCATATGTACTAATATCACTGTCCAAAAAAAAAAAAAAAAAAAGACTACTAGTTCCCATCCAAAATATTCCACCGCATAGCTCAAGAACAAAGCGCATGACGAAGCCATGAGACAAATCTCCTTCAAGTTCTTTCACAATTTCCACTCCAAATGGTCTTGAACATCAAGTAAATTCTTTTTGTGCCTACAAAATAGGAAACATGATCAAAATACACATTTAAAGATTAATTGACAACAATGGAAAAATATAACAATTTAATACTTGTCTATCCACCATCGGTATTGAATATGGACATGTTAATCGATTGTGTCCTGTCTTTCCACACCGCCACATTTCTTTGTTCTAGAAAATTCTCAAGTTTATTGCGCTCTTTTTGTTTTACAACGACCGGGTCGTTTCGTACCTACGGTGGCGGTATATTTATTGTTTTCATTTCGTTAAGAAGTGCTCATTCAGCATTCATTTTGCGGCGGGTGAGATAACATCAACATATGCTTTGCTCTCCAAAAAGTTGTAGTATAATAATCGAACACAACAAGTACACCGAGTAATTTTGCCACCTTGTTCTTTGTTATTGCATGTTCACATGAAAAACAAATTAATTGGAATTTTCTACATGTGCAAGTGTTTTCCTCAAAGTTCACAATAAATTTTGTTGTTCCATTTCTCACTACATATCTCATTTAATCAATAGGATCACCTTTGAGCCTTTTGTCTTTATCTAGAGACTTGCACAACTTTTCTTCCATTATTGGGGTTAATATGGTGGTACAATTTTGGACTTCATTGTCTCTCTCATGGAACCATTCTTGCAACCTTTTCACAATACTCTCAATCAATGCAAGAATTGGACCCTGTCGCTCTTTTTTGAATAAGGAGTTTAATGACTCGCATTGTTTGAGGTCATGATGTTGTAACGATGCCCCAAATAGTGTGATCTGGCCTATGTCTCAAAGTCTATATCATTCGAGATACCTCCAACCATTTTTATTTGTACTTTGAATCTGATTCATAAAGTTGTTGAATTCTTCAATGGTATATGCTTCTCGCCCTCATAAAAAGTGAATATATGCCACTTTTTCTAGTTTTGGTTCTCAAGTTACCCTTTATATGATAGATGCAATGTCCATGACGTGCATTTTCATATACCTCAGCCATAACACTTATAAGACTTTGATGACGATCCGATATAACAACAAGATCTTCTTTATCACCAGTTACATCTTTCAATTTCATGAAGAACCAATACCACGAAGCATCATTTTCAGAATCAACAATACCCCCAAGCAAGAGGATGTTAGGAAGAAAGTCAGTAGTTAGTTTTGATGAGTTAAAATGTAAAATAGGATGACCGGTGAGTATCATGTATAGACAAATGATGTAAGAAATAATATGTAAATAAAGCTAATTACAAATATTAGATAAGGATACACAAACTATCGATTAGGACAAGAAATCGACGAGGATCAAATCGAGATAAGGACAAGGAATCGATGAGGATAAGGAGTCGACGAAGACAAAGGTAAAGAAGACAAAGACGAGATCAAGAACAATAAACAATCAGCAAGACAAGAAACAAAGATGAAGACAGAATGAGTCAAAATGCAGACAATGAAGTGTTAGAAAATTTCATACAAATGTCAAGAAGCGATTATAACCAACCAAGAAGAAGTTACAAGATTCGGTTAGACTGTTATAACCGATTAAAAGCAGAATCCACAAGTAAGTTACAACTACCAAGGAAGATCTCTATAAATAGGGATAGAAATCGAGAATAGAATTAACTTTTACAACTTCATAATTATTCATTTGCATTCTCTACACACAGTTAGCATTCAAATATTGTAATCACATGCACAAACGTTCGATACGTTTGCGGTTCTTAGTGACTTTTCACGGTAACATCTTCAAGCCATTGATATTCGTAAATTAGGAAGAGATTGTTATAAGGTGAAGATTCACGTTGTAAGTAAGTAAGAAGAAAGAAGGAAGATAGTAAGTGAAGACCCTTCTTCAAGTTGAAGGAGGAGAGTGGATGTAGGATCGTTTGATCCGAACCACTATAAATCGCCTTGTTCTTTATTGCTTTTCATTCACTTATCTGCTCATATCAATTTTAGTTTGTAATCAAAGTTCAATTTCGTAATCAAAGTTAGACAAATTATCGGTGTGCTTTTGATCCGAATAAAATTAAGTTTAAAAATAAATTTCACCGTATAACTTTGGTGTTTTAAATAAGTTTTCAAAGATTTGTAAAATTTGAAAAATCTATTCAACCTCCCCCTTCTAGATTTTTCATAGAAGGTTGATTCAAGTTTTCTTTAATATACTCAACTAAGTGGGACCAACAAGTGGTATCAGAGCGGTGTTAAGGCCATTACGATAATTAATTTTGGTCTTGATAAAGATTCAAATTAGTTTTTGATTATCTTCTTTATCTTCAAGTCACTAACCTTGCTACTAATAAGTTTCGTTAAGTTCTTCTTTGTTTCATCATGTCAACTGCGAAAAGCAAGAAGTCTCGAAGCTTGCGAGTTTTCGATCGAAGAATATGATTATTGGAAATTCGGTGATGGAAAACCATCTCAAAGCAATTCATGATAGAATGGAGGAGGTTCTTGAAGAGGGACCTATTAAATTTTATCATGGAGGAACCAAGATTGGCACCGAGACTTTGAAATCGTGAGTCGACAGAGAAGAAAAGTTCGAATCGACAAGTGATGAGAGAAAAATCCACAATTTGGATCGTAGCCGGAGACGAAATAATAGAAACTTTAAGCAAAGATTGGATTGAGAAGGTAAAGAGATGTAAATCTGCTAAAGAAATGTGGGAAACTCTGGCCGGAATTTGTGAAGGATCGTAACAGTTAAAGAAAACAAACTGCAATCAGTATTACATATTTTTGACACTTTCAAGATGAAAGAAGGAGAATCTATTGATCAACTAGATGTTAGGATCGACTAATCTTCTAAATAAGGCAGTGATTTGGGTAAAACTTATTCAGAGAAAGAAATCAACAACAAGGTGTTGAGGTCATTAAGCAAAAGATGGAGAAAGAAGGCTAACATTCTTAAAGCTACTCGAGAATCTATCTTCAATTTCACACCACACCCTATTTTCTCATCTCAAGGCACTAGAATATGATATCCAAATCGAAGATGAAGAAGATGAAGCAGAATATTCAACATCCGGAAAGACAAAGAGCATTTCTCCATCAAGAAGAATCCGAGAAAATCTCCAAGGCATCCTGATTTATCAATTAAGGAGGAAATGACACTTTTGTTAAAACGATATGAGAGGCTTAAAATGAAGTACAAAAGGAATAAGAGAGATAGATCGAGTCGAAGGAATTATAAATCGGATAAAGAAGAAAAGAGTTCGTACAATGATAGGAAAAAGATCGACAAGAAAGCACAAGTCACCAATTAGAAGAGGAGATAGTAGCCCTAAGACAGACAGAGGAGATATTTGTTATACATGCAACAAACCTGGTCACTATAGTTATGATTGTCCTAAACTCACACCAAGAGAGAGAGAGAAGAAAAGAGGAAAAAGCGGGACGTAAGGTATGTTGATCAAAGAGCTCTTCTAGCCGAGAAAGAAGAAGCCCATGAAACATCATCATCCTCATCCGATTTTAGGTCGATGACGACATTTGTTTAATGGCAAAAGAGGTACATTACTATTCTTCTTCGTATAATAATTGTGATACCTTATCCGAAACGATCCTAGTCTTATAGATAAACTTTTGAAAGACTTGGAGACTGCTCTATCTCGCATATAAACAGATAGAGACTGAAAATTTTAATTTAAAGAATCAAATTACTGATCTAACTAAAGTCAATCAAACAAAGGATAGTGAGAAACTAGACTGTACATTCAAGGGGAATATCAGATCGAGACTATCACTAGCACCTTGTCCGATAAGACAGACAAGTTAGAAAAGGAATTGAATTCTTTAAAAATAAAATTTTCAAACATCTATTCTGAAAATGAGAGTTACAAGAGAACTAACAGAGAATTAAATCTCAAGTTAGGACTTTTAAATAACACTCGTAACACAATAGATAAGATCTTCAACACTTCACAAAAGTCTAATGACAAGATCAAGTTAGGTTTTGATAGGAGTAAGAAAAATGATCCAATAAAACCTAGAGTTTTTGTTAAAGCAACTAAACC
This sequence comes from Paraleonurus japonicus, assembly GCA_030762865.1. Taxonomy (NCBI): domain Eukaryota; kingdom Viridiplantae; phylum Streptophyta; class Magnoliopsida; order Lamiales; family Lamiaceae; genus Paraleonurus; species Paraleonurus japonicus. The sequence goes on from CM061056.1 coordinate 44,445,708, forward strand.
AAAGATGGAGACTAGATTTAGTCCTTGGAAACCTAAGGAATTAATCACCTCATCCGAACTTCCGAAAAGAAAATACGTAAGAGGAAAGTAGTTCCAAAGGTTAAACTAAAGACTAAGACAAAGTCTTGTCCTAGGTATAATGGCTTTGATCGAAGAAGTAAAACATATCCATTTTTACCAAAGTATAAGACGATTACAAAAGATCGCTTAAACAAGATTGATCTTGAAAGTCTTATCTTAGTGGATAGATATGGATGTAAACTTCAATATATGGTTTTAAGGAACATTAATATCTTTGTCTGGATACCTAAGTGTCAACTTAACATAAAAGGACCCAAAATACAAAGGGTACCTAAGCATTAAATCTGTGATTGCAAGAAGACAAGAAGATAGTAGAAAGAGGAGACATTCTTGAGGTCATTTGGTACATTGACAGTGGTTGTTCCAAGCATATGACCTATGAAAGACGTCTTCTTTCTAACTATCACCCATAGATGGTCCGAGAGTAATGTTTGGAGATAACAATTATGGACTTACCAAAGGTGTAGGGACATTGATGATAGGCGATATTCAAGTAAATGAAGTCTACTATGTGGAAGGATTGAAGCACAACTTGCTATCTTTTTCACAATTTTGTGATAAGGGGTTAAGTGTCAAATTTACTCATAATGCATGCTATGTACTAGATGGTATTAATGAAAATATATTATTATCCTGGAGTCGACAAGGTAACATTTATGTTGCTAATTTTAAAAGTTGTCCTAAAGATACTTGTCTTGTTGCTAAAAGTTCGATGATTTAAGTTGGCTATGGCACAAACGCCTTGGTCACTTAAACTTCAAAACTCTTAACAAAATTGCAAGGAAATCTTTAGTAAAAGGACTCACGATAAAGTATTTTCAAAGAACCATGTGTGTGATTCTTATCAAAAAGAAAAACAGACTAAAGCTTCTTTTAAAACAATAAGTAGTCCTTCTTCAGTAAAGAATTCGAACTTCTTCATATGGATCTTTTTGGGCGTAAGTCGTTAATACAACTTGTTTTGTTCAAAATAGAAGTTTGATTATTAAATATAAATGCAAAACTCCCTATGAAATTTGGAAGGGAACATCCCTCAAGATTTCATATTTTCATGTATTTGGTTGTAAATGTTTCATCCACAACAATGATAAATCTCAATTAAAAACTTTTGATACCAAGATAGCAGATGGAATATTCTTAGGATACTCAATCGTATCAAAAGCATATAGAGTTTTTAATAAGACAACCTTGTGTGTAGAAGAAACTCCACATGTTGTATTTGATGAATCTTCTTTTGAGTATAGAAAACAGATGACATCACAAAGATATTAGACGATCCGAATCGATGACTATCAAAAGATCAACCATAAAGTTCTACAATCAAGAATCGGGATCGGATGAAGAGGAAGAACCAGATTCAAACAAAGAAAAAGAACCTCGAAACTCTTCCTCATCACCGATCGTACAACGATATCACGATGATCGTAGAATCATCTCAAGGTAACATAGAATCATCTCAAATAAATATGTCGACAAAACTTCATCCATTGTAAAAGATAAAGGTAAGAAAGTAATGTCATATCATCCAATTGAACAGATAATTGGAGATTTAGGAGGTGTTTTGTTGACACCTTTAAAGCTAAGGAATGACAATGAAAGGAGAGTGTGGTGTTTGGTTGAGGGGAATCAAATTTTTGATATATTAAAAGTGAGTAATGAAAGTCATAGATTCTTTCCTCCCAATTGGGAGGAATGAAAGTTATTACTTTTTAAAATTTTATACATAATTTTTAGAAATTTATTTTGCCTTCTAAATTATTTATTAATATATATAAATAATATTTTATGTATGATTATTATATAATATATTTTTAATATTAAAAAGAGTTAATAACAATTTTAATTATCAATAATTTTTATCAAAACCAAACACTTTCTATGGTAATGATAGTAATACCTATATATAAACCAAACAACTCAACAATTACTAACATATCCATTATCATTCCTCACTACTTTCAAACCCATTACCATTCCAATTCCTTTCAACAAACCAATCACCCCCTTAGACTCTGGAGTCCAGACAAGGACCCAACTAAATCAAGATTGCATGTTCAGTTGCTATGTGTCATTACTTGAGCCGAAGTCTATTCAAGCTCTAACTGATTCCAACTGGATTAATGCCATGCAAGAAGAACTAAATCAGTTTCAAAGACAAGATGTGTGGGAGCTTGTTGAAAGGCCTCATCATCAAAAAGTCATTAGAACGAAATGGGTCTTTAAAAACAAAAGAGATGAAAACAATACCTGTGGTTAGAAATAAAACTAGATTAGTTGCGCAAGGTTATTTACAATCGGAGGATTGATTATGATGAAACCTTTGCACCAGTGGCTCGTCTGAAGCCATAAGATTGTTTTTAGCCTATGCCGCTTTTAAAAAATTCATAGTTTTTCAAATGGATGTTAAGTCGGTATTTCTTAACGGAATCTTAGCCGAGGAAGTTTATGTAGAGCAACCTCCTGGTTTTGTCAAAGGAGACAAGGTTTATAGATTGAGGAAAGCTCTATATGGACTTAAACAGCACCTAGAGCATGGTATGATACTTTGTCGATTATTTAATTCAAAATGGTTTTGTTATAGGTAGAATTGATAGAACTCTTTTCTTAAAAGAATTTGGTTGTGATCTTCTACTAGTTCGCATTTATGTTGATGATATTATTTTTGGATACTAACATATCTTTATGTGAAGAATTAGTCATCTTATGAAAAGCAGATTTGAAATGTCCATGATGGGAGAGATGACCTACTTTCTTGGACTTCAAGTTAAGCGAGACAAAGAAGGGAATATTCATTAATCAAGCCAAATATACAAAAGATCTCATTGAAAAATTTGGAATAGGTACAAGTCGTGAAGCCAAAATACCTATGATGACAAAATTTTCAATGGATCCAGATGAGAAGGGGGAAGATACAGATCAAACCGAGTATCGAGGTCTAATTGGTTCATTATTATATTTAACTGTTAGTAGACCTGATATTTCCTTTCTTTGTTGGAGTCTGCGCACGTTTTCAAGCTAATCCCAAAAGAAGTCATCTTGAAGCCGCAAAGAAAATTCTTAAATACTTAAAAGGTACAAGAATGTTGGACCGTGGTATTCACCGATGACAACTTTGAGTTGTCTGGATACTCGATTCAGATTTTGGTGGGTGTAAGATAGATAGAAAATCTACATCTGGTACTTGCCAATTTCTTGGTAGTAAGTTGATTTCATGGTTGTCTAAGAAACAAACCTCTGTAGCTACTTCCACAATCAAGTAGAGTATATGGCACTGGAAGTTGTTGTTCACAAATGATCCGGATAAGTCAACAGCTAAGGGACTATAATATTATCACCAAAGATGTACCAATCTTTTGTGATAGTAATAGTGTCATAGCTATTACCTAGAACCCAGTCTTACATACTAGATGCAAGCATGTTGATATAAGACACCACTTTATCCGAGATCATGTTGAGAAAGGTGACATCGACTTGAAAAGATTCTCACCGATTTTCAAAGAGCCGATATTTTGACAAAACCTCTGGCAGTAGACAAGGTTCAAAGAACTATCTATAGAATTAGGATTATTAGATGCTTCTTTAGTCATTCTATAGTCTTATCTCATATTGCTTATTCTATGTCTCTCAAACAGTTTACTATGTCTAGAAAGAAGTATCGACGTGTAGAAGATCATATGAAAAATCACAGAGCCGATATCATTGATCTCCATTAAAGGAATCAAGAATCAAGGATTAATCCATTGATCTTAGACCAACTTGATACTTACTTGTCGACATGAAGTAATTCAAACAAATACATACTAATCGTCTGCTTTACAAAAACAGATGAGTATATGTACATTGTCGAATTACTCATAAAAGTTACTAATGATTTGCACAAGTGTTTTGGTTTTGAAGGAATAAGGTTTGATAAACATGTCTCAACATATGACAAGGTATACTTATCCAAATGATCATGAAACAGACTATGATGCTATCAATACGCATACAAGGTGAAAACTATCGTGAAGTATCTTCTAAACTTTAATTGTTGATAAAATTATGCATATTAGTTCATATAATTGATATATGAATTTAATATCACAATCCTCTTATTATTTCTTCAAAAATGAAGTTACTCATTTATTAAATAAATATTTTGTTTTACAAAATAAAAGGATAAGGGTTCAAAATTTGTTTTTATTAAAATGTGTATTTTTCATTTTATCTTTCCAATTAATCGAAAAGTATTTCTCAAATAAGTAACTGTCGGAAAGAAGTTACTACGGACCCAAAATTTTATCAAATCAAGTTTTGAATTACGCCGAGTAACTTTCACGCGCTCGAAATGGAGGCGGATTCTGAAATATGAACCGTCTAAATATCACACGCGACATATTTAATATTATTCTGTGTACTTTTCAAAATAAACTGTCATAATTGCATTAATGGCGATTCGAAAGCCTATATTTACACTTTTTCGTGCAATTATTAGTTATATAATTGTTTATTATTATATCTTTCCATATAAATAGAAGTACATGTGCATAATTTCATTTACGCACACATAAAAACCTTTCATAAACTTCTCAAACTTTTCCTTTCCCTCCCAAAACCTTCTATATTCTTCAATGGCGGAATCAAAGAAGTCGAATATCAAGTACGAGTATGATTTGAAATCTATCGAGAGAAAACAAAATCCAAAAATGTTTGTTGAGTGGGATATTTCAACCGATCCCGAGACCAGAGAAATTTTAAGTTTGCTTGAATCCAGAGGTCTAAAACAAGTATTGCACGATGAAACCGTCGAGGAATCTAACTCTTGATGATCACGCCGCTGAGTTTCAAACTGAACAAAATCAACTGACATCGCTTTAGAATCTCAAATCCGAACCAAAGAAAAAAAAGAAAAAGGTGGTGGTGTCGATAGAAGATTTGGGTTAAATCTTCGTATTAAGCACGATTGGAGAAAACACGTTCACTTACAAGGCATCGAGTATTTGGAAAGTTTCCGACTGATGGCAAGGAGAACTTACCGTAATATGACGGCGAATCTGAAAAGACCTATGTTGAAATGGAGATATAGGTTGTTGTTAGATTAAGAAAATTTTGATGAGTTAAAAGAAGCAGTTCAGATGATCGACGACCACGAAGTACGACCGAGATCAAGTTCTTATACCAAGCCGATCGTACTAGGTTGAGAACAAAATAAGTTAGTCAAGACCGAATAGTTACAAGTCGTCTGAGACTAGCTCAAGTCTAGTCATCTGCAGGAGACAAGTATGAAGAGCTCACCGAGGTTGAGACAAGCCGAGTAGAATAAGAAAGGCGAGTCTTCACCAAGTCACCGCAGATGAGTAGAATAAAATCACCGAGGTTTAGAGCAGCTTTTCAAGAATAAGTTTGTTGAAGCAGCTTTCTAGTTTGTTAAAACTAATTAACAAACTAACCTGTCTTTTCGCACTTATAAATAGGTCTAGGCACTTCATTAAAAATTTATCTATCAAACGAATTATTCATTCAAAGAATAGATTCTCACAATTCACAAGATTTCGAAAAGCACAAAAATTGTTTTCAAGGGTTTCTTCATAGATTTTTCTAAGTGTTTATAGAACACTTTCTTATACATCTTCAAACACCTTTCTATCACTCTAGAGTTAGATTTTTCAAGAATAGTTTAGAAGATTGAAGCTTTGAAGATCAATTTGTAATATTGTAAGCTATACGATTGGAAAGTGAGTAAGTAAGCTAGTAGAAGAGACCCTTCTTCAAGTTGGAGAAGGAGAGTGGATGTAGGATTATTCATAATCCGAAACACTATAAAATCTGGTGTTCTCTGTTGCTTTACTTTACTTTTCTCACAATTTCAATTTCAGCTTTATTAATCAAAGAAGAATTTTAGAATCAAAGTTAAAACTAAAATATCAAGTTGCTTTTGATCTTGATCAAGTTGAGTTTAAAATTGAATTCACCGTGCTACTTGAGTATTTTTGAATAATTTTAAAAGATTTGTAAAAATCTAAAATCTATTCAACCCCCTTTCTAGATTTTTCCTAGAAGGTTAATTCAAGTTTTCCCTAAGATACTCAACTAAGTGGGACCAACAAGTGGTATCAGAGCAGTGTTAAGTTGTTCTGATATTGATTTTAGGTCTTAACCATGATTCTGAAATTTGTTCTTGATTATCTTCATTTTCTTTGTTTCACTAACAGCTTCTACTAACAAGATCTTGTGAGTGTTTTGGTTTTTCTATCTCACTGATTGGAGTGAATTGATACATGTTTTTAGGGCTATTTTTAGTGCAAAAAGTGAGCTAAAGTATGATTTTTGTGCCTAAATGTGAAAAGTATCACTCTTTGCCTAAAAAGTATTACTTTGAGAGGTTTTGATGTATTTCGCCCGCTTTTGCAGGTAAATCGGTAGAATTTTGCCAAACCGAGAGTACCGGTATTCTTAGAATGAAAAGACGAACATACGGGACGAAACGGGGTCGGGACCGGAGCCCGTCTCGATAAAAATTCCCTGGTCTCGAGTAAGAGTCGAGGGTGCACAGACCTCGACTCGAGGTTCATGCTAGAGGGAAACCATTTCAAAAAGATAGATCCTCGACTCGAGGGAGGAGCCTCGAGTCGAGGGAGATGAAAATGCAGGAAGCTCGACTCGAGGGCAAGGCCTCGACTCGAGGCATGAGAGATTTTTAAAGAAACGTGTTAGCGACTTTTAGGCCTCGACTCGAGGGCCTCAAGCTCGACTCGAGGAGTGCCCAAAACCGAAAATTCAGTTTTTAAGCCATTGAAAGCCAAAACAGAGGGAGAGTTGATTCTAGCAAACAGAGCAGCTTTCTAGGAGTTTCTTTGGGCGAATTTTACATTTTGTAGCTTGAATTTACTTGTAATTGCACTTGATTGTTAGAATTGAGATAGATTCCACATTTAGTTCATTAGATTAGTAGATTGGTGGATTGTAATTGAAGTTTGCAGCTGAGAATTGGGAAGAAGTGAAGTTGAATTGAAGCATTGTACAAGATTAATCATTCTTATTTTTGCCTATTGAAGCTTAATTGGTGATGTTCTTACCCTTTGATCTTTTTAATTCATTGCTTGTAGTAATTAGATTGTTAATTGCTTACTTAGATTTTCTAGCCATGGTTTTTGCTTGTAGCACCATGGGCTAATAGCTTTGTGCTTGGGATAATTGAAATTAGGGATGAAGTGATTGCCTCATGCTATGATTGTTGATAATTGTGATCAATTGAATTAGATTTCTTCCTAATTGTGATTCTTAATTGTGCTTCATGAAAAATTGTCTCTTTTGATTAATGGTTGATCACCCTAGCAATAGGCGAGAGTTGAGCTAACGTGATTAGGTGTTAATCGGGTTTCAATTTTGCATGATTGTATGAATTGGGGACTTCTACATTGAGAGATGGGAAGAACTAAGGATACTCACATTAGGCATTGTGATATTAATGGAGTGATTAATTTCATGATGGTTTATGCTTTCTAATTTGATTGATTTGCATTTGGATACAATCATAGCTTGTTAATCATGGATTCCTTGATGGAGATTATCCCTTGCACCCAATTCCCTCATTGATTTTAGTTTATTTGATCTTGCATTCTAAGTGTTTGATAGATTGTTTGCATAAACTTGCCATTTAATTCCTTGCAATTTGTAGTGATTTAGTTCAAGAGCTTGTTGCAACTTTAGCCATTTAGAACTCTTATCCTTGAATTTCGTTTGCATACTTTCTCCCTTGGGTTCGATATTTTGTTGATTGGTCTTAAGAACTCTTACCCTATACACTCCAATCAAATGGCGCCGTTGCCGGGGAGTTAGTTTTTGCGCCAATAAGTGAGATTTGAGGATTGTTTGAAGTGGCTATTTGTTGTTTTTATTTTTGTTTTTGGTGTTTTTATTGGTGAGAATTTGATCCTTGGATTTGTGGCATTGTAGGTGTATGCTAACAAGATCAAGTGGTGTTCCACCCTTGCCACTAAATCCGGAAATCGAGGCTACATTGAGAAGAAATCGTGTGAGAAGAAGAAGGGAAGCTATGGAAGGAGAAGAGCAAAGGCATGAGGAGAGATTAGTGGGTGATCCTCAAGAAGAGGAGATACATGGACAAGGAGTAGGAGGAGGAGAGAATGGAGGTAATGAGAATCACTTCCATGCTCAAGTTGGCCCCTTCCTCAAGGGATGCCACCACAAAATTATCCCTACCAAAATCCCTACCCTTATCCACCTCAAGCTCATCAATATCCCTACTATCCACCTCATCCACAACAATTTCCACCATATTATCCCAATATGCCGTATAATCAAGAGCCACGATACCATGAGCCACCACAACCACAACCACAACATGTAAATGAGCCACCACCTCAAAAAAGGCCTTTGAGAGAGTTCTTTGAACCACAACTTAGAGAGTATTATGATGGGATAGCAAGGCCGAGGATAGATGCCAATAACTTCGAGATAAGTCCTGCTTTGGTGAGAATGCTTAGGGAGAAGCAATTTGAGGGTAGAGATGAAAATGAGTGCCCACATCAACATATGGCACAATTTCTTGAGATAGCCGACACTACAAAATACCATGGGGTGCCCGAAGATGCCAAGAAGTTGAGGCTCTTTGCCTTTACATTGAAAGGAAGAGCAAAAGCATGGCTTAATTCATTACCGCCCGGGACCGTACGGACATGGGAGGAGTTGTCAAAGAAATTCTTGATGAAATTTTACCCACCATCAAAGACCGTGCAAGCAAAGGAGGCTATTTCCCATTTCCGACAAAAGAATGGGGAGACGATACCGGAGGCGTGGGAGAGGTATGGCATGTTACTTATTAATTGCCCTCAACACGGTTTCTCGGAGGAGCAAACCATTATATACTTTTGCAATGGTTTGACGGATGGGGATAGGTCGTTTTGAATGCTTGTGCTAATGGATCGATTTGGTCGAAAACCGTGGGGCAAATGAATGAAATTATGGAGAACATAGCTCAAGACTCATTCCAAGTGTCGGTTAATAGAGGAGCACATCATAGAGTGTCACAAGTTGATGAGATAGAGAGTATGAAGAGTATGATGATGACTATGATGGACCGATTGGGAGCTCTTACGACTTCACAAAGCCAAGCAAGTGTGAGTCCATCCGTTCCTCATGTTGATGTTGGGCCAAGTTCATTGCCGGTGGAAGAAGTGAGTTATATGGGTAGGCCTCCATTCCAAGGAGGCTATCAAGGAGGAAACTATCAAGGGAACTATCAAGGAGGAAGGCCTTATCAAATGCCTTACCAAAATAGGCCACAAGGAAGCTATCAACCTCAACCGCAAGCTCCATTCAATGGGAATACATGGAGGAGACACGAAAATTTTTCATATGCCAATCCGAGAGCCGCCGTTCAATTTCCTCCCGGATTTGATCCGGGTGCAAAGACTCCAAACAATGAAGGAAAGGCTACTACGGAGGAGATCTTGGGGTTGATTGTGAAGAAGTTGGAAGCGAATGATTCAAGGCTTGATGATATAGGGAAGCAAATGGACACTCGTTTCAAGACGATTGAGCATCAAGTAGGGCAACTTGCTACTACGGTTGGGAAGCTCTCGTCTACGGTGGACCATCTTCAAAACAAAGGAAAGTATCCATCTACTACCGAGCCTAATCCTAAAGAGTTTTGTAGTGCCATCAAATTAAGGAGTGGTACTAGCTATGAAGGTCCAAAGAGGCTTAGAGATGGGGATGTTGAAGAAGAAGTGGTGAAAGAGGAAGAAGTTATTGAAGAAAATGTGGTTGTGGAGAAAGAAGAGTCAAGTGAAGAGCAAGCAAGAAGAGAGTCCAAGAAAGAAGAAGAGAAGTCCAAGAAAGATGCATGGGGAGTGCCTATGAAAGCTAAGCCGGTTCCCTATCCTCAAAGATTAGTGAAGAAAAAGCTAGAGGAGGAGTTTGGTAAGTTTTTGAAAGTCTTAAAGAGCTTGCATGTTGAAATTCCACTAATGGATGCCCTTGAACAAATACCCCACTATAATAAGTTTTTGAGAGATATCATGTCTAAGAGGAGGAGTTGGGATGAAAAGGGTATACTTAAGCTAGTGGAGGAGTGCAAGGAGATCTCGGAGAGACACTTACCACAAAAAAGAAAGGATCCGGGAGCTTCATTATACCATGCGAGATAGGTGAGAATGTGAACATCCAAGGTTTGTGTGACTTGGGAGCAAGTATAAATGTCATGCCTTTGGCAATTTTTGAGAAATTGAAGCTAGGAGAGGTGACTCCTACTAACATCAACCTTCAATTAGCGGATCAATCATATGCTCATCCATTTGGGATCATTGAAGATGTATTGGTAGGGGTTGGCAAGTTCCTATTCCCGGTTGATTTCATTGTTCTTGACATGAAGGAGGAGCTTGAGGCACCGATCATACTTGGTCGACCTTTCCTTGCCACGGGAAAAGCGATTATCGATGTTGAGAAAGCGGAGCTCACGTTGAGCTACAATGGAAAAGAGGTGACATTTTCGAGAGCTCCATTGGAAGAAGTTGCTCAAAGCAAGATGGAGAAGAAGAAATGTGGCTATATAGAGATCATTAATTCATGCCCTTCCATTGATAGGGATGATTCTTTACCTTTTCCTTCTTCTAATTCTTTAATTAAGGAGCATTTTATTCCTTCTTGTAATGTGATGGCTAACAAGTCTTGTGTTTCTTTGGATGATTTTAGGAAGGAGGAAACTTTCATTGATTCTTTGCTTGACCTCGGTGATATGAAGCTTGAAAAAGAAGGTGAGAGGGAAGTGACCAAACTTGAGCAATGCTCAAGTTTGGGGGTGTTAGAAGAAAGGAAGCAACCGCTTGAGAAGAAGGTTGAAACCTTTGTGGTTGGAGACCAAGTAGTATGGAGGGAGTCGAATTGGATGAGACTACTAGGAGTAAAAAGACTCAAAGAGGTGTTGAAAGTGAAGGAGAACAAAGAAGAAGGAAAACTCCTAGTGGAAGACGAAATGGGATGTTGTCTATTGACAAAGGAGATTTTGGTTAGGCACAAGGATCCTTCCACCCCAAAAGAAGTGCCTAACATTCTTGTAGATGAAAGGGAAGTGTGAACTCTAGAGTTCCGTCCGGCAAAGGACGTTAAACCTAGCGCTAGATGGGAGGCAACCCATCATTTTATTGTTTTTGTGTGTTTGTGTTTTGTTCTTTTTGTGAATTTTTGCCTTGGATTCTTAGGAATTGCTCATGCTAGGAGAAGGTGTTAGTTGATGGAGAGCGTATTTGGTTTTGAGCTTAATTGTTATATCATTTAAAGGGTTGCATAATTGTATCATTCACATACTTAATTTTGAATGCATATCCTCATCCAAGTTTGGGGGTGTGTGTATCTAGGTTAGAAGTGCATACCTTATTGATGTTGAGTTGATGACTAATGATGCCCGTGTGTAGGTATACTCGCTACAAGGATTGGAAAGGATCGAATTTGCAAAGGAATCGAGGATTTGGGAAGAAAGGAAAGCTTAAAAGTTGGTGAAAATGAGCATTAAGGAAGAGAACCCGGTCTCCTCGATCGAATGAGCGACCGGGCTTAAATCGAGGGACCAACATGGTAAATTTTCGCATATTTGGGTTCATTAGGTGTGTAGAGGTCGATTTTGGGAGTTTCAAGGGTCGGGTCGGACTTGGGATTCGTAAAAAATGCCCCGGTCTCGACCCGAGGTCGAGCTTGCATTGACCTCGAGTCGAGGGACCGAGACTTAGAAAAATTTTGGAAATGGCACATTCCTCGACTCGAGGGAGGAACCTCGAGTCGAGGCTTTTGAAAAGTGGGATTCCTCGAGTCGAGGCCTGACCCTCGACTCGAGGCCGGTGTCTGTTATAAAAATAGCGATTCAGCTTTTAGCAATCACGACTCGAGGGTTTTCTCCCTTTCATGTTCCTTTCCGCCGTTCTTCTTGATTTTCGACATTTTCCAGCAGTTTTCACCGATTAATCATCTCAATATCATAGCATTATCATCTTCTTGCATCAAAGAGTGGATTTTGAGGGTTTTATAATCAAATTTGGGGTTTTTGTGGAGAATTGTGTGGGTGTTCATATCTTTCATTCCAAGCCGATTTATCCCAATTAAGGTATGTAATTTCGTCTCCTTTGGCTTTCAATTTCATGGTTGGAGGTTGATTATTGCTTGGGTGTTGATAAAAGTGCTTGAATTTATTTGAATTGGAATTTCATTTGGGCATTTTGTCAAGCACTTGGTATGCATGATTGATGTTGATAAATTGAAGCCATTGTTGAGGATATTTGAGTTAATTGAGGATTTTATGAGCATGTTTAGGATTGTATATGATGAGTTGCTTGGTTATTTGTGGAATTTGACTTGAAATGTGATTTTTGGCATACTTTTAGGAATTCCTAGTGCATTTGTGGTATAATTGGTCAAATTAAGTGGAGTATTGATGATGGAAGGGCAAGTTTTGTGATGCTATGTATTGAATTACTTGCTAGTTGGCTTGTTATTATTCGCTATATTTGTGGAGTATATTTGAAGGATTTTGGTGAGCATACATGATGATTTTTATTGGCTAAAGTCATTCTAGTAAGTATGTATATGTTGAGGATTAGTTGAGCACTTCTATTGACTATATTTGATTTGATTGACTCATTGACCATTTGTTGAGGATTGATTGTCTAGTCATTAGGAATTTTGTTGGGCTTGGAAATTATCGTTGACTCGCTCATGGTTTAGAGTGATTTTTCGAGCTAGCTTTTGATTGATTGGACTCGGTTGTGCTATTGGGATTATTTGTGCAGGAGTCATGTTTAGAGGAGTGGATGGCCACAATTATTCGGATGCCGAGATCCGAGAGAGAGAAGATGCTATACGCTTTGCACACCGAATGCCTCGCCGAATTGGGAATTCGGGATGACTACAAGTGGAGAAAGCACATTATTTTGTATACCGAGTTGTACAAGAAGGTGGTCAGGACTCGTCTCGTTGATCATAACCGCATGCTTTCTATGGGGATTGAAGATGATATCCCTAGATTGTTCGAGCAAGTAGGCATGGGAGGTTTTCTAGCTAAGAGACCTCGGACCTATCTTGGACTCACTCTCGAGTTCTTATGCACCGTCAAAGTCCACAAGGCTAGGAGGAACAAGTTTGCACGGAAGATCACTTTTGAGCTCATGGGGAACGAGTACGAATTGACGTTGGATGAGATTAATGAGCTACTAGGAGCACCTACGGCACTCGACCGATCACCGTTGAACATTAGAGAGGAGTACAACGCCAAGAGGTTACAGGCGTATTTCGATCGGGGCTCCGAGTCAACCCGAGTTTGTGCCGGGAAGTCTAAGAGCACACACATTCGAACCCGGTGGTCCGATACTTGGAGAAGATCCTCGCAAGTACCATATTCGCAAGATCGAGGGAGGAGCCGTGGTCTCGAAGAGCTATATGTATTGTGGTGTTTCTTACATGGAGTGAGATTCAATGCGGCAAAGATACCTCATTATTTGTTTGAGAGAGCGACGAGCACTAAGTTCAAGAAGATAAATTTTGGTGGGATGATTACTCGATAGATGAGCACCTTGGTATTCCGACTCATAACCTTGTGGCACTAGATGGTCCAGATTTGACTACGTACACTATGAGGCGCATGAGGACGCTAGACCGCATCGGTAGGGACGTGGTGCCTACAGCAGATCATGGTGGCCGGTTTCCTCTTCCTAATAAGAGGTTGACGACGGTTTTTGGATCTCAGGCATTTGTGACTATTAACTTACGTATGTGGTCGCAGCGTCACACCGATGCCATCGATGCCTACACAAGGGAGCATGGGGACGTGCTTAGAGATGAGGGGGATGATGATCGAGCAGTCAGCGGTGGTCGATTCCGATTCTTCTTCCGATGATGATGGAGATGCGATTAGAGCAGATGTTCTTGAGGAGATTGAGTCGAGGATGAGGATGACGAGGAGCCAGAGCAAGAAGAGCGGCTTTGTCCAGATGGAAGAGGAGTATCAGCCAGAGATTAATATGCTGGCGAGATGAGATGAGGAGTAGAGAGTACGAGGCGGGAGTTCGTCTTATAGACCATGGGTTCAGCGAGAGGAGATGTGGGCGAGGCAGTCGAGAGGATGCACATTGAGAGTCGACCCGGCAGGATGAGATGTACCGGATGATGGAGGAGTCACGTAGGTTCAATGAAGAGACAAGGAGGATGCAAGAAGAGTCAATGAAGACGCAAAATGATATGTATTCCCTCCTTCAACAAATGAGCTCGTGGAATTTCGGGCCAAGCTATCCTCCTCCACCACCACCTTCGACTACTAGGGCTATCCCCTATTCCTCATTCCCTCTTCTTAGTTTTAGATGCTTATGTTTTGGTGGATTGTACTCGTATTTTGATTAAGGTGTTTTGTGATGACTTGTGATGATTTGATGATTGGATGTTTTGGATGGATGATTTAATTGATGCTATGATTTCCTTGATATATTTTTGAGCTTATTGTCTATTGGTGATTTTGACTTGATGATCCTTTGGATTTCTTTATTCTATGATTCCATGTTCTTTATCTTGAGCTTCATTGTGGACTTAATTGTATATTTTTGAGTATCATCTTGATATAGTGAGTATGCTTGAGGTTATGTACATGAGCATTTGTGCTTGAGTTGAAAGACTAGTTTGAATTTGTTATGATCATTAGTAGATTTGTAGCTTGATGCTAGTTGCTTGATTAATTATGTGAAGATGAATGTGATTGAAAATTCTTAATTCATTGCTCAATTTAAGCCCGTGAGCTTTTGTGCCTAATAATCGTACATCTTATACGGTTGATTTGATTCCTTTGTGAGTGCATCATTCATGATTCGTATACTAGAACTTGCCACTAGACTTGTTGATATTGATCTTTGTGTAATGTTTTGAAAATGATAAGAGGCCATGTTTGGAATGATGAGTCACTTTGCCAAATATTTTCCCACCAAATACATTTGATTTCCTTAGTGAGCCATGTTGAGCCTATAATCCATATTCTTTGGCAAGCCAAGTGAAATTGAAACCATTTAGCCTATTTGAATGAGCCTTTCTTGTCCTATGCTTAGTAGAGCTTGAATGTTGGCTAATGATGGTGATTTGATTGCTAAGTGTGGGAAGATGATGAGCTAAGTGATGATTGAAGCATAAAAGAAAAGAAAGGTTGTGAAAAGATTGAATTGTGAAAATGTGAAAATGAAATGAAAAGAAAGATTCAATTTGTGAGCTTAAAAAGAGAAAGCTCAAGTGAATGGTGGAATGATCATTGAAGTTAAAAAGGAAGAGTGTTGCTTGATGAAAAGTGAAGAGATGTCCATTGTATTGATTAGCTTTCATTCAAGTCTCTACTACTTAGTCACTCTAATCCAAAAATATCCCACCTTTCCAAAGAGCCTACATTACAACCTAGAAGAAAGACCTCTTTGATTCTTGATTGATCATAAATGATTTTGATTGAGATTAAGTCTTGTGGCAAGCATATGGTGTACTTATTTGTGAATTTGATGATTGAGTGCTTTAAACCTTGATACACTTGAGTGAAGAGTGAAACACTCCATGGAAGGAGCAATGTGTTGAGTATTTGATTGAGCATTTGTTTGAGCATGATTTGTCTTGATTGCTAGTGGATAGTTGCATTGATACAAATGATCATTGATGAGTTCGATTGTCTTATTTATCGTCTATGGTGCCATGTGACATAATTGCAATCAATTCACTCCTTTGTTCTTAGTTTCTACGTTGCTCGAGGACGAGCAATAATTCAAGTTTGGGGTATGATTGGAGTGAATTGATACATATTTTTAGGGCTATTTTTAGTGCAAAAAGTGAGCTAAAGTATGATTTTTGTGCCTAAATGTGAAAAGTATCACTCTTTTGCCTAAAAGTATTACTTTGAGAGGTTTTGATGTATTTCGCCCGTTTTGCAGGTAAATCGGTAGAATTTTGCCAAACCGAGAGTACCGGTATTCTTAGAATGAAAAGACGAACATACGGGACGAAGCGGGGAGTCGGGACTGGAGCCCGTCTCGATAAAAATTCCACGGTCTCGAGTAAGAGTCGAGGGTGCACGGACCTCGACTCGAGGTTCATGCCGGAGGGAAACCATTTCAAAAAGACAGGATCCTCGACTCGAGGGAGGAGCCTCGAGTCAAGGGAGATGAAAAATGCAGGAAGCTCGACTCGAGGGCAAGGCCTCGACTCGAGGCAGAGAGATTTTTAAAGAAACGTGTTAGCGACTTTTAGGCCTCGACTCGAGGGCCTGAAGCTCGACTCGAGGAGTGCCCAAAACCGAAAAATTCAGTTTTTAAGCCATTGAAAGCCAAAACAGAGGGAGAGTTGATTCTAGCGATTCAGTAGCAGTTTCTAGGAGTTTCTTTGGGCGAATTTTACATTTTGTAGCTTGAATTTACTTGTAATTGCACTTGATTGTTAGAATTGAGATATATTCCACATTTAGTTCATTAGATTAGTAGATTGGTGGATTGTAATTGAAGTTTGCAGCTGAGAATTGGGAAGAAGTGAAGTTGAATTGAAGCATTGTACAAGATTAATCATTCTTATTTTGCCTATTGAAGCTTAATTGGTGATGTTCTTACCCTTTGATCTTTTTAATTCATTGCTTGTAGTAATTAGATTGTTAATTGCTTACTTAGATTTTCTAGCCATGGTTTTTGCTTGTAGCACCATGGGCTAATAGCTTTGTGCTTGGGATAATTGAAATTAGGGATGAAGTGATTGCCTCATGCTATGATTGTTGATAATTGTGATCAATTGAATTATATTGCTTCCTAATTGTGATTCTTAATTGTGCTTCATGAAAAATTGTCTCTTTTGATTAATGGTTGATCACCCTAGCAATAGGCGAGTTGAGCTAACGTGATTAGGTGTTAATCGGGTTTCAATTTTGCATGATTGTATGAATTGGGGACTTCTACATCGAGAGATGGGAAGAACTAAGGATACTCACATTAGGCATTGTGATATTAATGGAGTGATTAATTTCATGATGGTTTATGCTTTCTAATTTGATTGATTTGCATTTGGATACAATCATAGCTTGTTAATCATGGATTCCTTGATGGAGATTATCCCTTGCACCCAATTCCCTCATTGATTTTAGTTTATTTGATCTTGCATTCTAAGTGTTTGATAGATTGTTTGCATAAACTTGCCATTTAATTCCTTGCAATTTGTAGTGATTTAGTTCAAGAGCTTGTTGCAACTTTAGCCATTTAGAACTCTTATCCTTGAATTTCGTTTGTATACTTTCTCCCTTGGGTTCGATATTTTGTTGATTGGTCTTAATAACTCTTACCCTATACACTCCAATCACTCACCATGTCTTCTGTTAAGAGCAAGAAATCAAGAAGTCAACCTGATTTCCCAATTGAAGAATATGACTATTGGAAGTTTAGAATGGAGAACCATCTCAAAGCAATTCATGATAGAATGGAGGAGTTTCTTGAGGAAGGACCTATCAAGTTTTATCATGGAGGCACAAGTAATGGTAATCAAGCAATGAAACAAGAGTGAGGCAAGAAAAGAAAAGCTCGAGAACTCACAAGTGATGATAGAAAAATTCATAATCTGGATCAAGTTGCTAGAACAGAGATCATTGAAACATTGAGTAAGGATTGGATTGAAAAGGTGAAAAGATGCAAGACTACCAAGGAAATGTGGGAAACTCTTTGCTGGAATCATGAAGGATCGATCAGTCAAAGAAAACAAATTGCAATCAGTTCTACATGTTTTTGACACTTTCAAGATGAAAGAAGGAGAATCCATTGATCAACTAGATGTTAGGTGACTAATGTTGAACAAGGCGGTGATTTGGGTAAAACATATACAGAGAAAGAAATCAACAATAAAGTGTTAAGGTCATTAAGCAAAAGATGGAGAGAAAAAGCTAATATTCTCGAAAGCTACTCTTAATCTATCTTCAATTTCACACCACACTTTATTTTCTCATCTCAAGGCATTAGAATATGACATCCAAATTAAAGATGAAGAAGATGAAGCGAGAATCTTCAACATCTGAAAAGAGAAAGCATTTGTTCATCAAGATGAATGCGAAAAGATCTCCAAGGCATCTGATTTGTCTATTCAGAGGAAATGACTCTTCTCGTTAAAAAGATATGAAAGGTTGAGAATGAAGTACAAAAGAAACAAGAGAGACAGTTAGTCGAAGGAACTACAGATCGAGATAAAGAAGAAAAGAGTTCGATAATGATAGGAAAAATGATCGACGAGGAAGCATAAGTCACCAATCGGACGAGGAGATAGTAGTCCTAAAAAGACAGAGGAGATATTTGTTATACATGCAACAAGCCTGGTCACTATAGCTATGATTGTCCTCAACTCACTCCCAGAGAGAGAGAAGAAAAGAGGAAAAAGAGAGATAGAAGGTATGCCGATCGAGAGCTCTTCTAGCGGAGAAAGAAGAAGTTCATGAAACATCATCATCCTCATCCTCATCTGATTTTGGATCGAGATGACCTTATTTATTTAATGGCAAAAGAGGTACATTACTATTCTTGAGATAATGATTGTGATACCTTATACAAATCGATCCTAGTCTTATTGATAAACTTTTGAAAGATTTGGAAGCTGCTCTATCTCGCTTATAAACAGATAGAGACTGAAAATTTTAATTTAAAGAATCAAATTACTGATCTAACTAAGGTCAATCAAACTAAGGAAAGTGAGAAACTAGACTGTACATTCAAGGGGAATGTCGGATGAGATGATCACTAGTACCTTGTCCGATAAGACAGATAAGTTAGAACAGGAGTTGAATTCTTTGAAAATAAAATTTTCAAATATCTATTCGAGAATGAGAGTTACAAAAAGACTAACAGAGAGTTAAATCTCAAGTTAGGTCTGCTAAATAACACTCGAGACTACAATAGATAAAATCTTCAATATTTCACAAAAGTCTAGTGATAAAAGCTGGATTAGGTTTTGATAGGAGTAAGAAAAATGATCCAATAAAACCTAGAGTTTTTGTTAAAGCAACTAAACCAAAGATAGAAACTAGATTTAGTCCTCGGAAACCAAAGGAATTAATTACCTCATCGATACTTGAAAATAAAAAAGCAGACGAGGAAAGTAACTCCTAAGGTTAAACCTAAGACTAAGTCAAAGTCCTATCCTAGGTATAATGGCTTTGATGGAAGAAGCAAAACATATCCATTTTTACCAAGATTTAAGACAATCTCAAAAGATCGGTTAAATAAGATTGATCTTGAAAGTCTTATCTTAGTAGATAGATATGGATGTAAACTTCAATCTATGGTTTTAAGGAACATTGATATCTTTATGCGGATTCCTAAAAATCAACTTAACATGAAAGGACCCAAAGTACAAAGGGTACCTAAGCAATAAATTTGTGATTGCGGGAAGATAAGAAGATAGTTGATAGAGGAGACATTCTTGAGGTCATCGGTACTTTGTGATGCATTGTTCCAAGCATATGACCTATGAAAGACGACTTCTCTCTAACTATCAGCACCATAGATGGACCAAGAGTAATGTTTGGAGATAACAATTATGGACTTACTAAAGGTGTAGGAACACTGATGATAGGAGATATTCAAGTACATGAAGTCTACTACGTGGAAGGATTGAAGCACAATTTACTATCTGTTTCACAATTTTGTGACAAGGGTTTTGTGTCAAATTTATTCATAATGCATGCTTTGTATTAGATGGTATTAATGAAAATATTCTATTAGCTGAGTCGAGACAAGGCAACATTTATGTTGCAAATTTCAAAAGTTGTCCTAAAGATACTTGTCTTGTTGCTAAGAGTTCGAGATGACTTAAGTTGGGTGGCAGCAGACGACTTGGTCACTTAAACTTCAAAACTCTTAACAAAATAGCAAGGAAATCTTTAGTTAAAGGACTCCACGATAAAGTATTTTCAAAGAACCATGTGTGTGATTCTTGTCAAAAAGGAAAACTGACTAAAGCTTCTTTTAAAACAATAAGTAGTCCTTCTTCAAAAAGAATTGGAACTTCTTCACATGGATCTTTTTGGTCCATTATCACCTCTCGGCTTTAGTAGAAGAAAATACACTTTGGTAATTGTTGATGATTTTTCAAGATTTACCTCGGGTTATTTTCTTATACAAAAAGAATGAGACTGTGATTAAAATTCGAAATTTCTTAAAAAGGTTCAAAATGAAAAAGGATTAAATATTGTTAAAATTAGAAGTGATAAAGGTCTTGAATTCCTAAATAAGTCGATTATTAACTACCGCATTGAGAATGACATAGCTCAGAAACATCTGCAGCAAGGACTCCACAACAAAATGGAGTAGTTGAAAGGAGAAGCAGAACCTTGAAAGAGGCGGTTAGAACAATGTTATCTCCGAGTACAACACTCCACGAGGTTTTGGGCGAGAAGGCCGTTAATACAACCTGTTTTGATCAAAATAGAAGTTTGATTGTCAAAGATAAATGCAAAACTCCCTATGAAGTTTGGAAGGGAAGACCCCCAAAATTTCATACTTTCATATATTTGGTTGTAAATGTTTCATACACAACAATGGGAAATCTCAATTAAAAACTTTTGATGCCAAGATAGCAGATGGGATATTCTTGGGATACTCATCCGTGTATCAAAGGCATATAGAGTTTATAATAAGACAACCTTGTGTGTGGAAGAAACACCCCATGTGGTATTTGATGAATCTTCTTTTGAGTTTAATAAGGCAGGGGGACATCACAAAGATATCGAGATGATCTGAATCAAATGACTATCAAGAGATCAACCATATAATTCTACAATCAAGAATCGATTCGGATGAAGAGGAAAATCGAGACAGAGAGAAAGAACCTGAAAGATCTTCCTCACCACGGTGATTTACCGATGATCGGACTACAAATCCATCGGATGATCGGGTAGAGTCATCAGAAGGTAACATAGAATCATCTAAAATGAATAATTCAGACAAGACACCATCCACCGTAAAAGACAAAGGTAAGAAAGTAATGTCATATCACCCAACCGAACAAATAATTGGAGATTTAGACTCGCGTCAGGACAAGGACCCAACTAAATCAAGATTGTATGTTCGATTGCTATGTGTCATTACTTGAACCTAAATCTATTACATAAGCTCTAAGCGATTCCAACCGGATTAATGCCATGCAAGAAGAACTAAATCGATTTCAAAGACAAGATGTGTGGGAGCTTGTTGAAAGGCCTCATCATCAAAAAGTCATTGGAACTAAATGGGTCTTTAAAAATAAAAGGGATGAAAACAATATTGTGGTAAGAAATAAAGCCGGACTAGTTGCTCAAGGTTATTCACAATCGGAGGATTGATTATGATGAAACCTTTGCACCCGGTAGCTCGTCTGGAAGCCATAAGATTATTTTTAGCCTATCTTGCTTTTAAAAGATTCATAGTTTTTCAAATGGATGTTAAGTCAGCATTTCTTAATGGAATCCTAGCCGAGGAAGTTTATGTAGAGCAACCTCCTGGTTTTGTCAAAGGAGACAAGGTTTATAAACTAAAAAAAGCTCTATATGGACTTAAACAAGCACCAAGAGCATGGTATGACACCTTGTCCTGATTATTTAATTCAAAATGGTTTTGGTAAAGGTAGAATTGATAGAACTCTCTTTAGAAAAGAATTTGGTTGTGATCTTTTATTAGTTCGGATCTATGTTGATGATATAATCTTTGGATCAACTAACATATCTTTGTGTGAAGAATTTAGTCATCTTATGAAAAGCAGATTTGAAATGTCCATGATGGGAGAGATGACTTATTTTCTTGGACTCCAAGTAAAACAGACAAAGAAGGGAATATTCATCAATCAAGCCAAATATACAAAAGATCTCATTGAAAAATTTAGAATAGGTACCAGCCGAGAAGCTAAGATACCTATGATGACAAACTTTTCAATGGATCCAGGATGAAAAGGGAGAAAACACCGATCAAACCGAGTATAGAGGTCTAATTGGTTCTTTATTATATTTAATCGCTAGTAGACACGATATTTCATTTGCGGTTGGAGTTTGTGCTCGATTTCAAGCTAATCCTAAGAAAAGCCATCTTGAAGCAAAGCAAAGAAAATTCTTAAGTATCCGAAAGGAACAATAAATGTTGGATTGTGGTATCCGGAGATGACAACTTTGAGTCTCTGGATACTCGGACTCAGATTTTGGTGGGTGTAAGATAGATAGAAAATCTACATCTGGTACTTGCCAATTTCTTGGTAGTAAGCTGATTTCATGGTTGTCTAAGAAACAAACCTCTGTAGCTACTTCCACAATCAAGTGAGTATATGGCGGTGGAAGTTATTGTTCACACTGATCTGGATAAGTCAACAGCTAAGGGACTATAACATTATCACCAAAGATGTACCTATCTTTTGTGATAGTAATAGTGCCATAGCTATTACCCGTAACCCAGCTTCTACATACTAGATGCAAGCATTTAGATATCGACACCACTTCATTCGAGACCATGTAGAGAAAGGTGACATTAGACTAGAGAAGATCTTGGTGATTTCCAAAGAGCAACCATCTTGACAAAGCCACCGGCGAAACAAGGTTTAAAGAACTATCTGTAGAATTAGGATTATTAGATGCTTCTTTAGTGAATCTATAATTCTATGTTTTTCATTCTTTGTTTCTCTCAATTTAGTTTATTATGTCTAGAAAGAATTATCGGACTAGATATGAGTCAAAGGACAATCGTAGCCGATATCATTGATCTCCCACTATGGAATCAAGAATCAAGGATTAGTCATATTGACCTTATCGACATGATGATTACTTATCCGACATTCGGTAAATCAGACTAGGGCACACTAGTCGGCTGATTTCTTGAAAAAGCAGATAACTATCTCGCACCCTATCCGATCTAGCTCAGTACTAATGGTTTTCTTCAAGATAATGTTTTTGCGGGAATAGGTCACGAGATCGATTGTTTCACCTCATCTGTTATAAACCTTCTCATCTAGACACCTTTGCTTTTGAATACTCTCCATATATTGTGTTTCTCGATAAAACTCTTCCCAAATTATTGAATGGAAAAATAAACTTTAGAAAATTTAATCGAGTGCTGTTTATTTGAAACAAAATGTTTTCTTAACTAAGTCTTTAAATGCCAAAAGATAAAACTAGATTGTTTTTAAAATCCGAGATAAGGTCATTTTCTCGATTATCTTGAGAACCTTATGCATTTTAGAAAACCTTTATGCAAAGAAAGGTAACCCTAGGTCGACGTCGGGATTACTTATTTTTCTGCATAAAGTATCCCTACTTCGGTCAAATCAACAGTCTACAAAGTAACTTTTTACGCAATTCAAAGATTAGTGAACTACACGCGCCGAATTCCAATCGTTTATCCAAGTTTTTAACCGTTGATTCAAAGACAAGAAATCATTTCAAATAAACGGCTTAGATTAAGATTAAATTTTCAAAGAGGTTTATCTTTCCAACTTTCCCTCCTATAAATACACCTTCTTCCTCTTGTAAACATTTTTCACTCTCGGAAAACCTGCAAATTCTCTAAAAACTTCTCAATCTCATAAAATTCACCATGGTCTCTTCTTCTAAAACCACCAAAACCCACAAACCCAAATATATTTCCACAAACATTTCTCATTTTAAAATGAATGAGGAATTTTTAAAAACCGTTTAAAAGCGAGAGATGTATGTAGATTTTGAAACTACTCGAGATTAGAATCTGCAGAAATCCTTCGTCTTTTGGAAGCATCAAGGTTAAGGGGATTTCACAATGAAATCTCCCAGAATAGAACGGTTGACTTGTTAGGGGCGAGTTCTTGGCTAGAATGAGGGATACCCGAGGATGGGTTCGATACATCAATAGATGGGACGACCGAGCTACACCATAGACAACATTGCGAGAATCTTTGACACGTCAATGGAGGGAGTCAATCCATTGGCGTACAAAGAGGACGATTGGGAGGAGTCCTTCGATTTAATGGCAAGGGTTACATTCAAAGGGACCCGAAGGGATTTGAGAAGAATCTTCTCGAGAAGGAAGTTTAGGTTGTTAATGACGGTGGTGACGAAGGTGTATTGGGTGAGCAGAGCTCACATGATGGGTTGACCAAACCCAGATCAGTGTGTGATGCGAGCCATTTTAGATGGGGTGCAAGTAAAGCGGGTGGATATGCTAATCCACAAGTTGAAGGAAGAGAAGAAACGGCTTACCTTCAAGTCGTCTCGAGGGTTGGATACCTACCTCAATATTCAGCCTATTCAACAAAATAAGCGTGTTGATTGAAGGGATGAATAGAGAAATTTGGCCCGAGAGTGGGTACAAAGAAGTACTCTAAGCGAAGGGGATTCTCACTAAGGATGATAGGCTTGGAGGAAATACAGACTCGAGCGATGAGTCCGATATTGCCGTAATCCGAGAGGCGGAAGCGGCGGCTGCGGAGGCTAGGAGACCAGCGGCTGAACCGGCAGCGCTCCTCCAGTGAGGTAGAAGGCTGTGGAACCCGAGGAAGAAGCGGTGGGGTCGCAACTCAAGAGGAAGCAGTTGAGCTTCCAACTCAAGAAAGCATTTGCTATAGTTCTGAGGGTCTCCCGAGAGGAGAAAGAAGAGACGGCTGGTGAAAGGCTGCGGAGAAGAGGAAAGGGAGAGCTCGTCTGCTGCATCTGCCAAAATAGCCTCGAAGAAGAGGAGGAAGAGGAAGCTGATATTCCACCGGTAAGGAGGCCTGCACGAGCAACTCAAAGCTCAAGGCTCCACCAAATCTGGAGGGTCTCGAGCAAGCAGATGGAGCCGACAACCTTGCTACCAGAGGAGATTCCAAGATTTGAAATAGCAACCGAGGTTGGTCGGTGGAGGTTCCTCCCTCCCCAACCAAGGAAGTTGTTCTTCCCCAATCCACACAGTCGTACAAGCCTATCTTCATCTCCTTCTTTATCAACCTGCACCTAGCAATGAAGAAGTGCCCAGCCGGCACTTCGAGCCTCAAATTCAGCCTGTAATCCCATCTCGTCCAAATAGGCAATGAAGAGGTATTCCAGTGGTACCTCGAAGCCTCTCCAACGGCCTACTCCCCAACAATCCAAACTCAAACCCTCCCGAAACTGAACACATCTCATCTCAACAACCAACACCCCTTTTACAAACCTCATCTCCCATTCCCACCCCCACTATACAAACTCAACCATCACCTCCCCCTTCAATCGAACCAATTCCTCTCCCAACAGTCTAAGCCTCACCTATTCCCATTATATCTTACTCCTCTCTCCCGGCCATCCAAACACACCTATCCCTCTCCCACCTACTCAAAAAGAACCTACCCCTTCTTCGTCCGATTCCTCATACGAGGAAGATGACAGATGACCTAAGCCACCGCCTCCGCCATCTCCTCAATCCTCACCTTGTGGAGAAAAAGATCAACGCAACTTTCAAGAAAAATGAAGAGGAGGACAAGGAGGATGGTTGAAGAAGTAATCGACACGATGTTAGCCTGGCATGAGAGAAGTGGAGGTAACTCTGTCGATAAAATCATATTTGTCACTAACTCTGTCTTTGGTGACAAAGTGAAAGCGATGGAGGAGGAGCTAAGGGGATCAAGGAAGAAGTGAAAGGGTACAACCAGATGGTGGTGAAACGAAATGGTCATGGGCAGTCGAGACTTGAGTTAAGTACAATGATCTTGATGCAAAATTGACAAACTTGGCTGCTGAAGTTAAAAAGGTGGAAGAAGATGAGTCTAAAAAGACAAGCCCTCACAGTGTGGTCGAGGAGACCGAGAAAGAAGTAGGCACTAAGGCCAACACGGCTGATCGGGAGGCGGCTAAGGAAGACTTGAGACTCAAGTCGATGAGCTAAATGCTCTCCCGGCTTAGGGTGATTCAATTGGAGGAAGGCTGTAAAGGAGGATGAAGAGAAACGGAGGAAAGAGGAGGAGGAGAGAACGAGAAACTCTTGGCTAGGCTAAAAGAATCTGAATCTGAAGAAGCCAAGGGAAGGGCAAGGAAGTAGCAACCGGTGAGCCGAGATCGGTGATATTTATTCCGGAGAGCTGCTGCTAAGGGAAAAGGAAAGAGGGAGGCTGATTATTCTAATCTCTCAAGAACAGATCAAGAGAATAAAGAGAGAGAGAGAGATGGAATTTTATGGAAAGAAAGAAAAGAAAAGGCAAAAGAAAAGGAAGGATGCAAACGTTTTACGGAGCAACTGCGAGCGTAAATGGCTTATCAAAGATCAAGGCGGCGGAAAATTCAGACCATTTCATACAACGTCTGCTCCTCCTAAGTCAAGCTTGTGGAAAGTATGCAGTGAGTACAAAGAAAAGAATCTGGAGGGTATGTGGATATACTTCTGGTATATTCTCAAAGGCCCCTGAGCAACTCAACAAGACCCGAGACTTAGCTTGGCACGAGTGGATTGAAAAGGTAGATGCGGAGTTCTATCATCGGCCGTTGGAAGAAGCCGATGTGGAATTCAACGTCAACTCCGATCTCTCCAAATTTTCGAATATGCCATCCCCGCAAAGAAACTGATGGTACCCTGGACCTAGACTCGGGTTAAGGGGATTATAAAGAAAGCAGAGGCCGAGTCTGGACTTGTTCAGAGGAAGAAATCAAGCGGCTTAGAAGGAGGGTATTCAACCGGGCCGATGATTCCAGATGAAGACCGATGGGAGTCTAATAGAAACAGGACTTTACTTTTCCTTACTTTTCTTTTCTATTAGTCTTCCTTTGTAATCTTTGTAAATTCAATATGAATATACCTTGGTGATGCGATTTACTTGTCTTATTTCTTAAAGTTTTTACCGCTTTAAGAAATATTAAAATTTTTTTAAGTATTAATCATCTAAGAAAATTATCATCTCGGACTTAAAATTTTCTAAAAATTTTCTAAGTCCAAAGACTTAAATTTTTTTTTCTTTTGTGAATTAAGTGCTTTAATTTGGATGAATCTGCTTTTAAGGTGAAAATGTGCTTTGATATACCTATCTCGATAAATCTTGATAAACTCTAAACTAACTTCACTGTGAGTATGTCTCTTTCTTGTAGGTTTTAACTTCATCAAAAAGGGAAATTGTTAGATCAAGAAAGTTTTGATGAGTTAAAAGAAGCGATTCGGATGATCGGATGACCCACGAAGAAGCAGTGAGATCAACTTCTTATACCAAGCCGATCGTACTAGGTTGAGAATAGAATAAGTCACCAAGACCGAATAGTTACAAGTCGTCCTGAGACTAGCTCAAGTCTAGTCATCTGCAGGAGACAAGTATGAAGAGCTCGGACGAGGTTGAGATAAGTGAGTAGAATAAGAAAGGCGAGTCTTCACCAAGTCACCGCAGACGAGTAGAATAAAATCACCGAGGTTTAGAGCAGCTTTTCAAGAATAAGTTTGTTGAAGCAGTTTCTAGTTTGTTAAAACTAATTAACAAACTAATCTTTCTTTCGGACTTATAAATAAGTCTAGACACTTCATTAAAAATTTATCAATCACACGAATTATTCATTCAAAGAACAAATTCTCACAATTCACAAGATTTCAAAAGCACAAAAATTGTTTTCAAGGATTTCTTCATAGATTTTTCTAAGTGTTTATAGAACACTTTCTTATACATCTTCAAACACCTTTCTATCACTCTAGAGTTAGATTTTTCAAGAATAGTTTAGAAGATTGAAGATTTGAAGATCACTTTGTAATATTGTAAGTCGATTTGCGATTGGAAAGTGAGTAAGTAAGCTAGTAGAAGAGACCCTTCTTCAAGTTGGAGAAGGAGAGAGGATGTAGGATTATTCATAATCCGAACCACTATAAAATACGGTGTTTTCTATTGCTTTACTTTACTTTTTTGTCAATTTCAATTTACGCTTATTAATCAAAGAAGAATTTCAGAATCAAAGTTAAAACTAAAATATCAAGTTGCTTTTGATCTTGATCAAGTTGAGTTTAAAATTGAATTCCACTGCTACTTGAGTGTTTTTGAATAATTTTAAAAGATTTGCAAAAATCTAAAAATCTATTCAACCCCCCTTCTAGATTTTTCCTAGAAGGTTAATTCAAGTTTTCCCTAAGATACTCAACTAAGTAGGACCAACAATTGCTGATGCTAATTTTGACTAAATGCATCTTGGGCGAGCAGCAGAGCCACGATGCACCGACGAAGCCTAATATGTTTGTCAAAACCCCGCCTCATCGGAGCTAATGAGATGGTCCTTAACCAAGATCACAAGTATGATGGCGAGAATCACCATCATACTTGAACATAAGTCGGGTCGACAATCTAGATTGGAAGGAAGGGGTGAATAAATACACCAAGCAAAAGTGACTTTTGGTCAAAGACGAGAAGATCTTTGGACCATCGGACTCGAGGGAAATGAGATCGCTCCACTCAACCGCCAAAGACAAAGGAAGAAGGCTTCAAAAGCCAAGAAAAAGGAGGCTAAGACTGTGTTGGAGGATGAGTCCACGTCTCGCCGAGACGGAGAAAGCAGAGGATGAGGAGACGGAGACAGCTTCTCAAGGGGAAGTGTCTCGGCCGAGGCCGTGAGTGGTTCGGACAAGGAGAAAGGGTTGATATCTCGTCTGGAGATGACCAAGAAGAGGAGCCAGCCCAATCTTCATCTTCCTCATCCGAGGATGAAGAACCCCAACCCTCCACATCCAAACCTCGGCAATGAAGAGGCAGCAAGGCCGCCGCCTCGAGCCTCCAAAACGGTCTACTCCCATAAGTCCAACCCAAACCCAACCTACGAGATGATCCCTTTTCTTTCCTATCCTTTACAACTTCGTAACCAAATCTATTTCTTAACCTCCCTAACCCATCTCGGTGAAATGGGTCCTACCGAGACCTCTCTCAAAGTCCTAGGAAAGAAATTTCTTCTCAAAAAGGAATCAGCCCTAGCAGATGAGCCCGATCTTCTAAAGGAATTAATTGATGTATATCTTTTAAGAAGACTCAGATTAGGCTCATTCAAGGAGACATCTATCTTAATAGCGAAGGTAGGAGGGAATAATTTAGCCATCCTGGGAAAAGGAAGTACTCAAAAAGGCAAAACTCAAATCTTTCCAAGATATTTTGACCGAAAATAAATTCTTCGACTACATCCTACAAAGGGTATATCTTGGAGATATGGAACCAGAGGAGGTGGAAAAATTAGAGGAGATGGAGAAAGAACAAGAAAAGGAAAAAGCCGAGGAGGAAAATGTGGCGAGAGGTGCCCGAGAAAGGAGGCGAGGTGAAAGAACCTAAGGGAATGATCGGTGGAGCCGCCGATGAGCCAGTGAGATGGATACAACCGAGGAGGCACAAACAGAGCAGGTATCGGGCAAATTCCAGCTGAGGTAGAATCAAATTTGCCATCATCTTCAATGCATTGGGCGAGATTCTCCTCCGCCTACGATTAAAGTGATATTCCGATTGAAGAGATAGATCTAACTCTATCTTCTCCATCTCGAAGAACATGCCTTGCCCTCTACTACGCTTACGTATCCGTGGTGGAAGCGTTGAAAGAAGAGGTTGCCAATTTGAAGAAGGCCTGTCAATGCCTTTCAACTCGTGTCGAGCGTCATTTCATCTTCAATAAAGGAGAATATAGAGGCCGCAATTCACGAAAAGACAAAAATTGACCTCTATTTTTTCGGCATCGAACACGAGGAAAACATGGCCAAGGTTAAGCGGCCAGATTGTTGAAGAAGAGAAAGCCCAAGGAGAGTGAGTCGACAAAGATGCTCAAAATGCTTACTCCCGGATCGGGGACACACGAGGACCAAGTCAAAGAATTATGGACTGCAAAGGAGGCATCCTTCTCTCAAATACTCGAAAATGAGCCTGGCCATGGAGAAAGATAGACAGAGCGAATATTTTGAAAAACTATCTGGAAGGAGAGTTCCGACAAGCCGAGATTGGACATAAAAAGAGATACGATCAGCTAGAGCAAAAGACAGATTTGTCGAAATGAACCGATGGGTCAGATTGAACAAGTAGCCACTATCTCGCAATACCCGATTTGCTGATGTCAAAAAGGGGGAAAATAGTGAGCTCAAGAAAAGGGTAGATGTTCAAGACGACAAGATCCTTGCCTTGAATCTTAAGCTTGAGGAAGCTGTCCGAAGAATTGTTGAGATCGAGAGGAAGAGAGGAAGAAGGCAGCGAGATGAGAAGTCCCGAGAGGGTGCTAAGGAGACTAAAGAGGAGGACAAAGAAAAGCTGAATCCGGTGAATCCGAGGCCCGAGCACGAAACTCGAAGGAATTACAACTGCCGCTGACCACTGTCCCCATCCGATCAATCCGTTCTCCCTCATCCTCATCCAAAGCACTGGGAAAGCTAAGGCTTCAAGCCAACTTCGAAGACCAGGCTAAGATAGAGGAGGAAGAGAAAATTCTCAAGAGGAGGAGGGAAGAGAAGGAGAAATATAAAGAAGGGATGCTAAAAGGAGGAGGGAGCAAGAGAAGGCAAATGGTAAATCCTATGATAGGAAGACAAGGAAGTGGGTTCGGATGTCAAAGAATAAAGAAGGAGAAGAGGTTCTTCGCCCATTTCATCGGACATATCTTGTGCCCAAGGAAATCCTTCCCATGGATCAACAAGCCGGATGGAGAGCTTATGAAGGGAATGGATTTTCCTGTTTCATGTTTGCAAGAAAATTACTTGGGGCACGAGATGAGAATATAGCATTCCATGAATGGCTAGAGGCGAAGGATCCCAACTTCTACCAAGCACTGATCGACCTCGGGGACACAGAATTCAATGTGGATATAGTTGCACCCGCTTATTCAACAATGTACGCCCCACTTACACAAGATGGTCGCTGGATAGAGAAAAGGTGAAGCAGATGTTGATCCAAGCTGAAAGCAGTGGCGGACCTAGGCGAAGGAGGAGACATTGAGTCCGAAAAGCGCGTCTTCGATCGATGACCATTCGAGAAGAAGACAAGTGGTACGATTAAGTCTATCCTATACTTCTTATCCTGATTATGCGCCATGATCAATGTGAAAGAATGTGCAAGTTTTGAATATATGTGAATATATGATTGAACTACTCTCATAAATTGGTTGTTTAACTAACTTGTTTTAATCTTAAACTTCTAATTAATTCATGGAATAACTAACTTAACTATAAATCCATAACACCAAGTCATCTCGTAACACTCTGCTCCTAACTAAAATGTTTGTTTATTCAACTTTCAAATTGTCTTAATTAAGTTGTTTTTGCTCGATTCTTGAACTATGTTTATCTCGGCTTTGAAGTCTATTACTCGATTATCCGGTTATCCGATGAAATGATATACTTGTATATTCTCAGTAGTATTCTTATCTTTTGAAATTACTAACATAATTCTTTTCTTGAGTTGTGTTTTAACATCATCAAAAAGGGGGAAATTGTTAGGAAGAAAGTTGTAGTTAGTTTTGATGAGTTAAAATGTAAAATAGGATGACCAGTGAGTATCCTGTATAGACAATGATGTAAGAAATAATATGTAAATAAAGCTAAGTACAAATATTATATAAGGATACACAAACTATCATATTAGGACAAGAAATCAGACGAGGACCGAGAAATCGAGACAAGGATAAGGAATCGGGAGGAAAAGGAGTCGACGAAGACAGTGTAAAGAAGACAAGACTAGATCAAGAACAATAAACAATCAGCAAGACAAGAAACAAAGATGAAGACAGAATGAGTCAAAATGCAGATAATGAAGTGTTAGAAAATTTCATACAAATGTCAAGAAGTAGTTATAACCAACCAAGAAGAAGTTGCAAGATTCGGTTAGACTGTTATAATCGACTAAAACAGAATTCACAAGAAAGTTACAACTACCAAGGAAGATCTCTATAAACGAGGATAGAAATCGAATAGAATTAACTTTTGCAACTTCACAATTATTCATTTGCATTCTCTACACACAGTTAGCATTCAAATATTGTAATCACACGCAAAAAGTTCGATACGTTTCCAGCTTCTTAGTGTTTGTAAAACACTTTTCACGTAACATCTTCAAGTCATTGATATTCGTAAATTAGGAAGAAATTGTTGTAAGGTCAAGATTCACGTTGTAAGTAAGTAAGAAGAAAGAAGGAAGATAGTAAGTGAAGACCTTTCTTCAAGTTGAAGGAGGAGAGTGGACGTAGGATCGTTTGATCCGAACCACTATAAATCGCCTTGTTCTTTATTGCTTTTCATTCACTTATCTGTTCATTTCAATTTTAGTTTGTAATCAAAGTTCAATTTCGTAATCAAAGTTAGACAAATTATCGAGTGTGCTTTTGATCCGAATAAAGTTGAGTTTAAAAATAAATTTCATTGTAACTTTGGTGTTTTGAATATGTTTTCAAAGATTTGTAAAATTTGAAAAATCTATTCAACCCCCCTTCTAGATTTTTCCTAGAAGGTTGATTCAAGTTTTCTTTAATATACTCAACTAAGTGGGACCAACAAAGGATATAATCGCTGATTTCCATCTTGACAAGTAGCAACAATTAAAGTACCTCTATATTTTCCATCAAGAATGTGTCATCCACAATAACTATGGGTCTCATTGAAGAATGAAATCCACGTATACATGCTCCGAATGCTAAAAAGAAATATTTGAAAGCGACTTTGGCTATCAATCTCCAAGTGGTATATGGTACCCGAATTAGAAAGAAACAAGTTATGAACATATGCGAGCAACTTAGCGTAATTATCCTCATGTGAACCCATCAAACTTTCTAGGGCAGATTCTCTACACCATCTTGCCTTTTGATAATTCATGTGTACCCTAAAATCTCGAATAACATCACCTATGACATCTGCAGTCTCAGAAATCTTCTTCGGATCCTCAAAATTGCATGCCCTTGATATGATTTCCAATGATCCACGATTTTTCTTGTCTATGGTCACTGCGAGTCATAGTTATAGAACAAGTATGCTCTGCATCATACTTTTGAATTTGAAAGTAATTACACCCATTGAATCTTGTTACCCGCAATCTCCATTTGCAATTTTCAACAATGCACACAATAGTATAAACATCTTTATTCGATTTTTTTACCTTGCATTCAAAGTTGTACTTCAAAGCAAGACCATGTACGGTTTTTTAAGATCTGTGGTGATATAAATTTGACCTTGTTGCAAGTCAAAATCTTTGGGCACCATCTGTGATGTACGACCATTTGAAGAAGAAGTAAGATGCTCGCCTAAGAGGTGATTTTCTTCTCCATTATGATGTACAAACTCATGTCTAGGAATATTGAAAGTATCGTTGTGAGTTGGAATATCTCGTGTTGGTATGTGAAACAATCTCTAATGTATTCTAGTCCACACCTTGATCCATCTCATTGACTTCATTTAATTGCATCTCAAAATTATAGTCATCTTTTTCTTGTTGCACCTCCGATGTAACTTTGTTCACAATAATAACACAAACAGAACAATAGTGACCTTTTTTGTTGAGACCTACCAACCATTGTAAATGTCTAGTGGAAATGATTCGGTTTGGAACTTGAAATTCTTTTTTTTTCAGGAGAAGAAAGCTGCATCTCCACATCATGCGTTGAAGAATCCACATTGCACAAATTCGGTACTTCGAATGGAACTCTTCAAATGTCATATTCGAAGATATTAGAAGTCCTTCTACATTGGCACCACAATCACTCTCACTTCTTTTCCATTCCCATTGCCCATTTTCATTAACAAACTCGTCAAAATAAATTACATTGACCCAAAATTGAGGTGAATTCATATCTACGATTTAATAAGAAAATTTCAACTATTAGAAAACAACTTAATAACATAAATAATTTAGAAATCCTAACAACCTACATTAATAGGAAAAAAAAAAAGACTTGAACAATGAACAAATTAAACTAAGAACAATTTAAACAAATTACACTATTGAACAACTAAACTACTAAATATTTATACCCTATAGATATCTGTTTTAACATTCAAAAAGAGGAAAAATAAGGAGTGTTAGACTGATTTGAGGAATAAAGGATGATTTATGAAGTTATTACTCTAGGGTACCATCTTTAGAGTTTTATTATTCTAAGATACCATCTCAAAATTCTAATACAATCGTATACAATCAAGATTTTCCATTTCCCATTTTAACCTTGAAAAGTCACGCACATGCACGTTTTTCTCTTTCCTCCATTTCACATTTCTCTCTCCTCAAGTGCAGGTTTCACTCTCCCCAAGGTGCAATTGCCTCTTCTAAAATCATTGCATCTTTCTCTCTCTTTTTCTCAAGAATTTATAGCGAGAATTTCTCCCAAATTTCATTCACCCTTTCAAGACTTAGATATATTATTCTTGTGTTTTGTTAATATGTGTGTGTGTTTTGCGCATGATTGTGTGAAGATGGAGGAAAAACAAGTCTTTCCCTTCGCCACCGCCACGCCTTTCCCTTTCCCTTCGATCACGCCCGGCTCAAGCTGACCACGACATCACCGACCGCGACATTACCAAAGCGAAGTGAAGAAATCCCACCGCGACCACCGACTCCACAATTCTTGTCCAGTTTGTGAGGAAAGAGAGAGAGGGCGGTGAAGCCAGGTGGTTCAAAGAAGTGATTAATTTTGCAAGAAGAAGACGACTTAGGTGTTAATTTTGTAAAGGTGGCTGATCTTTTTCTTTGAATATATCTTGTCAGTAATTAGACTAGCACACATGGGATGCTTTATACCCTGTTGTGTTTTTTTTTCTAGTAATACAATTGTTTTTATAAAAAAATAAAAATTGAATCTACATATACACGAGAGAAGAAGATGAATCCGACAAAGAAGAACACGGTGAGAGAATGTGAATGCACAAAAGATTTGTGATTTTCTACATTTGATTCATGGGTGTGCAATTTTTTTTTCTTAATTGGGTTTGATTTTCCAGTTTGTATAATTTATTGAGTTTGATTTCCTATGTTTGTGTGACTCACTCTTGTTTTCTTTTAACTTCTTTTCGAAAGTTGTCCTTATACACTTGGGACAATAGTGTGGAGATTTATTTTATTTTGCACATGTACAATGAAGTGCACATGTGCAACAACTATTTTTTTAAAACCATTTTTCTCAGAACTTGGAAAAGAAATTGAATTATTTGAACATTGTTTAGACTGAACATATGAACTATTTTTGTTGATGCACAACATTGAATTATGAAATTTCTTAATCGATAATCAATTATTGAATCGCACATTTTTTCAAAAAATTCAATAGTTATTTCCTACAATACATATACAAATTATGAAGGGAAAAAAGTGAATTATTCGAACCGTAATTTTGAAAAAATTAAATCAAATAACAACCGTGACAAGCATGAAAAAGTTCAGCACAAAAGGACAATGAGGGGAAAAAGTTGATCACGAGACAAAATGTGCGAGACAGTGTACTATTTCAAAAAGGTTAAAGTAAGGGCAAATTGGGTAGAAGGAATTAAAGTTTTGTAGCTGGTAGTAATTTGGTGAAATGTAGTACCTTATAGTGTTAGGGGTATAATATTGTAGTGGAGAGTTACTCTCCCAAGATTTATTGTAAAAAGAAATGAAAAAGAGGTCATAACCCCGACCTCCAAGGGAATACAAACCAGAGACGAGAACCCGGAAACAACGTCCGGAAAAACCACGAAACAAATCCACCAACTCAACAAAAGGAAAAAAAAACACAAAAACAAAACAACCGACTAAAGCAAACTAATTACAATCAACAAGCCAAAAAAACCCAAAAGGCCTAATGCTTCGTGACTTAAGAATGTCCAAAATCATGACTTTTTAAGGGCCCAACTAATCAACTTATTCAACTAAGTATTTTAAACATCTTAAACAACTAAATAATTAAAAATTTAAACAACTTAAACAATTAAACAACTAAATAATTTGTTGGTCCCGTTTAGTTGAGTAGATTAGACAAAACTTGATCTAGCCTTCTAGGAAAAATCTAGAAGGGGGGTTGAATAGATTTTTAGATTTTTACAAATCTTTCAAAATTTATTCAAGACACCAAAATCACACAAATGGAAATCAAGATTAAACTCAACTTAATTAAGATCAAAAGCACACCGATATTTTAGTTCTAACTTCAATTCTGAAATTGATCTTTGATTGAAAAATTAAAAATTGAAATAAACGAGATAAGTAAAGTAAAGCAATAGAGAACACAACGATTTATAGTGGTTCGGATTATGAATAATCCTACATCCACTCTCCTTCTCCAACTTGAAGAAGGGACTCTACTCACCACTTACTTACTTACTTTCAATCCAATTTACACTTACAATTTGTGAAGATCTTCAAATCTTCAATCTCCTAAATTCTTCTCTAGAATCTAACTATTACGGTGAATATTGAACTTTGAAGATTACAAGTAAAGTGTTCTATAAATACTTAGAAATATTTGAAAACTCTTTTGGAAAACTTGTGAATTAATTGTGAAGATAGAAATCGAATAGTGAATAGTATGTAAATCGTGTTGTGTCAAAAGTATTTTAAAAGTGAAAACCTAGACTTATTTATAAGTCTGAAAGGACTAATAGTTTGTTAGTCGGTTCTAACAAACTGAAAACTACTCAACAAACTTAATCTTGAAAACCGCTCTGCTCCTCGGTGATCTATCCTACTCGTCTGCGGTGACTTGGTGAAGACTCGCCTTTCTTATTCTACTCAGCTTGTCTTGACCTCGTCTGAGCTCTTCATAATTGTCTCCTATAGATGACTAGATTTGAGCTTGCCTCCGGATGACTTGCAACTACTAGTCTTGGTGACTTGTTCAAGACTCGACTGTCCGATCGGCTTAGTACCGTACTTTGATCTTAGCTATTCTTCATAGTCGTCTGCTCATCTAGGTTGACCTTTTAACTCATCAAAACCTTTCTTGATCTAACAATTTCCCCTTTTTGATGATGTTAAAACTATAAGAAAAAAACATACTCACGGTGATGTTAGTCAAAGTTATTCAAGATACTCGAGATAGGCATATCATTACACATTTACACTTCAAATCAGATTTATTTAAGTTTAAGCACTTAATTCACACTTAGAAAATTTTAAGAAAATGTTTTTAAGTCTTAATAATTTAGATTTTAGTGAAAAGTTATAAGTCTTAAAAAAATTAAAGACTTAGAAAATTTTTAGAAAAACTTTAAGTCCGAGATGAAAATTTTCTCGAGATGATTAATACTTTAAAAAATAGTATACTTAAAACGAGAAAAATGAAGTATTAAAATTAAAACAAGTAATTCAGATAGGTTCCAATCATCTCATTCAGTATAAAGAGCACATTTACAGATTTACATATGGATCGATTAAAAGATAAAAGATAAGAAAATTTAAGGCTTATCTAATCTGGTCCATCTATCCTTTCTCGGGAGTTGCATCCATCGAATATCCTCGTTTTCAGCTCAAGAATCTCTTTCGGATCACCAACTTCATTTGATTTATCCCATAGTTGATAGTTGATCCGATCCACTCCTTGTCGATTGAGCCATCATCAGCCGGCTTGATTGGGATGGATGAGTAGGCCGGAGCTACTAAGTCCACATTATACCATTTGTCTCCTTCATCAAGTAATTTACGGTATAAGTCTGGATTCTCCTTCTCCATCCAATCATGCCATGCAATAGTCTCATCCTTAGACGATGCTCCGACTCACGACATACATACTGGAAGAAAGTCCACTTAGCCTCATACTTCATGTATTCGGCTGCCCATGAAGGATGCACAATCATTCTTGGAGGAGCATCGATTCTTTCCCGAGGCCTCGACCCAAGCCTTATGCTGCTTCTCCTCCGACTGTTGGGACTACCCATCTCTTTTGGGATGCATCGAAGATCCTGCCGGCTTCCTTTGCGATTTGATTTTTCTCTTAGCCTCTCTTCGGCCATAGTAGATCTTCTCGGCTTTTATTCGCCTATCCCTCTCTGCCTCAATCCCGATCTGCTCAGGTGACTTCTCCGAGTGGTCTTTTCCCAGCGGCTTTAGATAGTAAGCTCTGTCATTGGAGATGAGATCCGCTCAAGCTCCTTCTCTTTTCCTTTCTCGGCTATAACCAGCTCTTTACCCTTGCCTGTTCGGCTTCGGCTTTGGCCTTGGCCTCCTCCTTTTTCCCCGATCTTAGCCATGAATCTCTCTCGATTTCAGCTCGGCCTCTTTCTTTCTAGCACGCTCATCTACCCTTATTACCTCCTCTATCTGCTCGATCCTTATCTTTAGAGCGGTGAGCTCGTCTGTTTGGCTGGCTATTAATAGCTTGATCTCGACTGAGTTCGGCTTTGATAATCTCCACATCTTCCCCCTTTTTAACATCATCAAGTAGCATAGCAAGCTGCTCCTTGATAACGGTAAAATATGGTGGAAGGCGAGGTTTGATTTCTCAAAATCTCATCGGCCAGATTTGATTATCGGCTTGAACTTGGCTTTTCGGCTCTCCAACCTCTTTCTTAACCTCAGCCAACTCTTCTTTCCACGAGAAAATTTAATAGAATCAAATAGAAGATAAGAGGTTTACCTCGATGCTTTGAGCATTTCTTCCATAGTAACACCGACGGAATCCACAATGTCTGCAGTCTTCGTTGTAAGCATCTGGGTAAATTTGTCTTCAACCCTTTTTCCGGTGGTTGAGGATGGAGGAGAAGGTGGATCACTGAGGCTTTGGGAGGCGGCGGTGAGGTTTCTGCAACCCAAGGCGACCTCGCAAGTGGTTAAGGAGCTGTTCTTCGTATAATATGGAGGTTATGGAAGTGACTCAGCAGACTCCAAAGATCGCTTTCTCCCGGGAGATGAGGTTTTCCCAGCCAACCTCTTGGCCGAATAAGCTCATCTCCTCTAGGTCTCCTGCTCTCGGTGATGAACCAGCCAAACCTCAATAGATTCCTTCATTACTTCGAGTTATCTTGAAGTTCGGGAATGAGTTCCATCAACCTCTTCTCGGGCTTCGATCGTAGAGAAACTTCAAAGCTTCCCATCGATCCATCTGGTTTGGGAGTATGTTTTGGGCTGATTTGGGGAGATGGAGTGGGATATTTGGTGGAAAGAAAGTCTAGGAAATCAAAAGGTTGAGAGGAGGTGGGAGGAATTTCGGGAGTGGAGATGAGGTAGGAGGAGGATTGGTTGAGGGTTGAGTTGAGATGGTTTGTATTTGGACTATTTCGGGTGTAGGGCATTCAAGAGGCTCGGAGGTTCCACACTGGGACACCTCTTCATCGCCTAGGTGGGGTGAGGATTTATTAGAAGAGGAGACGTTTGAGGCGAGACTGCCGAGACTCGCCTTTCAGCGAATACTATACGTTCGAGCCGGGCTCCTCCAAAGCACATCTCGCTTCGCCTGCTGCCGCTATCTCCAGTGTGGCGGCCTCCTCTCGTAATAGGCTTGAGGAGCAGCAGATGACTCTCCTCTAATCCTCACATCTCTGCTTTCATCGGCCTTCTTACGGGCCTTCATTTGAAGGGGAACATCAGTCTATCTTCTTCAAGCAAGATGACCTGCAGTGCACAAGAATCGTCGCTCACTGGCTCCTCAGCAGTACTTTCAGCCTCTGCTAGTACCTCGGCTTCGGGTACATCGCCTACTTGTACCTCAATTGCTGGTCTTTGCGCCGCTGCTTCGCCTGGTTCCTCTGGTCCCGGCCTCGTCTCGATTCATCATCCGAATCGGCAGCCCACCTAGCTTTTCATTCTTTGTCAATAGTCCCTTCATTTAGAGTACTTCTTCCATCCTTCTCTTGTCTGCACCCTTTTATTTAGCCCTTCCATCAAGATCGTGATCTTGTTAAACAGACTCACGATTGGTAAGCGATCCGATCACCTTCATCCGGATTATACACCGGCCTCAACTTTTCTTCCTTCAACCTTCGAAACAATAAATCCACCCAATCTACCCCGACTCCATCATAAATTGCCCGCATACAACATAATCGGGACTTGGTCATACCATCGTGAGAACTCGATCTCCTAAGATTGATTTGGTCACAATCGTCATTAGCAATCTATACTTCCTCCTAAGGAGATTCTTCTTAAGATCCCTCCTTGTTCCTCTATACGTCACTCTAGCAAAAATGTCGAATGACTGTTCATATTCATCTTCTTTATAACTCAGTGGATTCACTCCATCCGCCGTCGTATCAAAAATTCTCGCCACAGCTTTCTTTAGTAAATGCTAACTATGTACCTTCTACGGTGGTATCGAATCCATTTTCGGTGAATTCGCTATTTGCCGTAAATTCGCTCCAATGAAATCCATGGTTTTATTTTCTGCAGATTTCATCGAATAGAATCCATGTAGCCTTGATGCCTCTAGTAACCCCTGAATCTCGTTGGATTCTCTATCTCGTGTTGTATCAAAATCTACGTACATCTCTGCCTTGAGTTTGTTTTTCACAGCCTCTGTGTTCATCTTGAATTCAATTGAAGGCGGTTATATAAGTGGGGGTTTTGGTGTTGTAGAAGAAGTGGAAGCCATTAGAGTAATTTTTAAGAGAAGGAAAATTTTGCGGTAAATTTTGAATACGGGAAAATGTGAAAGTGAAATTTTGAAACGAAGAAGGTAAGTTTTTAAACCCGAGAGAGAGAGGGAAAATTGGGAAGTTGATACGTGTCACGATCTTAGAAAATGATTTTTATCCGTTGATTAATGAAGCGCGTGTAAAATATCAACCGCTTCGACTTCAGGCGCGTGGCGTAAACGCGTCTTGATTTGTGTAAAAGTAACCGTTTATCCTACGGATTAGACGGCTAATAGGTTTGCTTTATACAGAGGTAATTAGTATACAGCGTAAGCTAAAAGATACCTTTCTTTGCAAACAGTTTCCTATTTCAGATCGGGTTTTTATTAAACTTGGTCAAAAGTGACCTTGTCTTATATTTTGAAAAGTTCCTTGAGTCCGATTTTGAAAAACACAAAATTTTAATGCTAATAGAACTGAACACAATATTTACAATCTAGTCATTTGTACAGATTATTTGAAAATAGCAGACTTGAGATAGTTATTTTGGGAACAATAGTTTTCAAGGAATGTGTAAAACAAAGGTGAGGTGTTTTTCCGATTGAAGAGTTCTAGAATTAAAGCCGGTACACATGTTCCTACAAACAAACTCATCAAAACTATTAGTAATCGAGGTAGATCGGATAGGGTGCGAGATAGTTATGCATTTTTCAAGAAATCACTGTCTATTGTGCCCTAGTCGATTTACGAATGTCGAATAAGGTCAATATGACTAATCCTTGATTCTTGAATCCTAAGAAGGAAATCAATGATATTAGCTACCTGATTGTCCTTTGACACATATCTAGTCTGATAATTCTTTCTAGACATTGATTTAAAGAAAGAAAAGAAAGAAATAAGGAAAACAATTAACGAGATCCAAGTAATAATAATAAAAAATCAGCCAATGATGCATCCAAGTAATCCTAATTCTAAGCATAATTCTTTAAATCTAGACTCGGCTAATGGTTTTGTAAGAATATCTGCTTTTGTGATTCAATGGCTATCTTTTCAATTCTAATATCATTCTTTTCCACATGATCTCTAATGAAATGATGTCTCGATATCTATATGCTTACACCTAGAATGCGAAACGAGATTGTATGTCATGGCTATTGCACTATTACTATCACGGTAAATAGGAGCAGATGATGTTTGAATATTATAATCTCTAAGTCACGACTAATCCAGAGGAGTTGAGAGCAATAACTTCCAGTGCCATGTATTCAACTTGATTGTGGAGGTGGCAAAAGATGTATGTTTCTTAGATAACCAAGAAATTAATTTGTTGCCCAAGAATTGACAAGTTCCTGAAGTGGATTTCCTATCAATCTTGCAACCCCAAAGTCTCGAGTCTGAATAACCCGCCACTCAAAGTTATCATCGATTGGGTACCATAACCCAACTTGCAAAGTTCCTTTGAGATATTTGAGGATTTTCTTAGCAGACTCAGATGAGTTTTCTTGGGATTAGATTGGAATCTTGCACATACCCCAACCGCAAAGGCTATGTCTCGGCCTACTTGTAGTGAGATAGAGAAGGGATCCAATCGAGTCCACGATACTCCGTTGCATCCGTGGGTATCCCCTACTCATCTGAACCCATGGAGAAGTTAGTTGCCATAGGAATCTTAACTTCCCTACTAGTAGTCATCCCAAATTTCTCGATTAGGTCCTTAGCATATTTAGTCGATGTATAAAAATACCCTTACTCATCTGTTTAATCAGAAGCCTAGAAAATATGTTAATTCGCCCATCATTGACATTTCAAACCTATTTTTCATGAGAACACTGAAATCTTCACATAATTTTGATTAGGTGAACCAAAAATAATGTCATCTATATAAATTTGAACTAACAAGATGTTACCTTCTGCTTCCTTTCTAAACAGAGTCCTATCTATCTTACCTTTTGAAAATCCATTTGATATCAAGAAATCGAGATAAGGTATCATACCAAGCCACGGGAGCTTGTTTCAGTCCATATAGGGTCTTATTGAGTTTATAGACCATGTTATTGATCTTAAACCCAGTGAGGTTGCTCCACATAGACTTCCTCAAGTAACACACCATTAAGGAAAGCAGACTTAACATCCATTTGAAAGACTTTGAAAAATTTATAAGCGGCAAATGCCAAGAACAACCTTATTGCTTCTAATCTCGCAAGCTGGAGCATAGGTCTCATCATAGTCTATCCCTTGATTGTGAGTAACCTTGAGCTACCAATCTTGTCTTATTACGAACAATAATGTTGTTCACATCTCTGCTTTGTTTTTAAACACCCATTTGGTGCCTATAATCTTTCTATGTAAGGGTCTTTCCACTAATTCCCAAACATTCTCGCCTTTCAAACCGATGCAGTTCTTCCTACATGGTTGTTATCCAGTTTGGATCTGATAGAGCTTCCTCAATAGACTTAGGTTCGAGAAGTGATACATAACAGCCTAAACAGACTCTCGTAGTCTAGCATCATTCGTGTCTGCACACTACTCGATGGGTCTCCAATAATCTGGTCGGATAGATGATAACTTCTCATCCTCTTGCCTATTTGAGTAGAAGAATCCTCATCTTGAGACTCGGCAGTAACTCAACTAACTCTACCTGAGCCGACGTTCCCCCTTCATCTACCGATCTCCGCCGATCGGTGATGTCAAGGGTGTCTCCTCGGATGGAGTCCGATCAGTTGTCTTCGACTATCGAGATGGGGATTCTTCTTCATCTCGAATCGAATCAAGACTAGGTAGATAGATCGCTCTATGTTTAGTTTTGGTTAGTTCAATCTTATCTAGACCATTAGAAATTTGATTCACTTTACTAGAGAAGGAATGCAATTCATCAAAAACCACATGAGGATTTTCCTCCACACAAAGAGTTGTCTTGTTGAAAACTCTAAATGCCTTGGAAGTGTTCGAATATCCCAAGAATATTCCATCACCGCCTTAACATCAAAAGTTCTCGGCTTAGACTTCCCATTGTTATGGATGAAACATTTACAACCAAAAGCTCTAAAATATGAGATTCTTGGAATCTTACCCTTCGAAATCTCATATGGAGTCTTACCCTTGTCTTTAACAACCAAGCACCTGTCTGGTATAACAAGTCAGTATTGATGGCTTGACCCAAAACCCTGTGAGGGGTTTCATACTCGGCTAACACGCTCCCGGCTGCCTCCTTCAAGGTTCTATTCCTTCTTTCAACCACTCCATTTTGTAGTGGAGTTCTTGCTAATGATGTCTCATGAATAATTCCACACTCATTGAAAAGTTAGATAAACAAGAATTTAAAAATTCGGTGCCCTTATCACTCCCGATTTTAATAATATTAACACCCTTCTCATTTTGAATCTGTTTGAACAGATCAAGAATCTTGTTTATAGTCTCATTTTTCTAGAAAAGAAATATAACCCAAGTGTATCTAGAAAAATCATCTACCACAACAAGAGTATATTTCCTTCCACCTTTGAAGCCGAGAGGTGAAACAGTCCAAACAGATCAAGATGAAGTAGTTGTAATACTCTTTCGGATGAGGAGGTGTTAATACTCTTAAATGAGTGTCTAGGCTGTTTACCTTTTTGACAAGCATCACACTTCGCATCGGTAGAATAAAGTTTCTCGAGTAATCCCTTAACAAGATTCTTTCTAGCCAGTTTACTAAGGGTCTTGAAGTTCGAGATGACTAAGCCTCTTGTGCAATAGCCACCGAGGTCATCTCCACCCTTAGCTATCGACAAGTATCTTTAGGACAACTATTGAAGTTTGCCACATAGACATTACCATGTCCAAGCCGATTAGAAGTACCTTGTCGAGGAATTATCTAAGATATCACATTTATCTTTAGAAAATTTTACAAGAAAACCTTTATCACAAAGTTAGGAAACAGATAATGAGATAATGTTTTAAACCCTCTACAAAATATACCTCGATACGAATATCCTTGATAATCGTAGTACCTACTCCTTTAGTCTGCTCCACAATTGTTGTCTCCAAATAATACTCTAGGACCATCAATGTTTTGGAAATTTGATAGTAGCTTCTTGTTACAAGTCATATGCGTGAACAACCACCGTCTATGTACCGGATAGAAGCTAAGATCTCCTCCTCGAGTGATGATCCCCGTGAATCCTGTAAAACAACTTAGTTATAAGGTACCCTAGTGATCTTGGGTCCTCGAAGGTCAAACATCACTTTGGGTAACCAAACAAATATCTCATTCCCTAA
Source organism: Paraleonurus japonicus (assembly GCA_030762865.1). Classification (NCBI taxonomy): domain Eukaryota; kingdom Viridiplantae; phylum Streptophyta; class Magnoliopsida; order Lamiales; family Lamiaceae; genus Paraleonurus; species Paraleonurus japonicus. The sequence continues at coordinate 44,490,434 of CM061056.1, forward strand.
TAATAAATCAGACTTGAGTTGCCTACCAAATCATGCCTACAATTATATCACTTGAAGATGACAATTTATTGTATTCAGATTTAATAATTTTCTTGAACTTAGGAAATGTAGGATAACATCTCGCTTCTCCCATCAAAAGGACTATAATAAGAATTTCTTCTTATCTTAGTTCTTGGAACTCTCTTAGTCGATATGGAATTCTCACTGAAGTTTTGATTTCAGATCGCAGATGCAAATCCTTATCTCGACTAAGTGGTTTCCAAGGACCAATCTTAATCTCTTTTGGGTTTTCGATGCCTTCACAAATTTTCTAGGTTTCGGACATCCGATTTACTATTTCTATCATAACCAAGACCTCGTTTTGTCATGGGATTTTTGGGAAGTATTAAAGATGTGATCTATTGCTGATTGTGAATTATTAAGTTGACTTATTTTGAAGACAAGCTTCTCATTGTCTTTCTTAATTAATTCATTTTCAGCATTTATCGTCTCAAATTTGCCTTTTAAAGATTTCAATTCATTTTCTAGTCTTTCGGATAAGTCGGCCGATGTACTAGCCTCACTGAGTTAAACATTCCCCTTGAATGTTTCCTCGATTCTCGAGTAGTTCACCACCGCTTGCCTTTGGATAGAATCTGAATTTGATCTTTTAAAAACATATTTTCTGTCTCTAGCTGTTTATAAGCAGCCAAGGACATCTTTAAATCTTTCAATAATCCTTGAATAACAGTTTGATCATTATCTCAAATGCATTTATAAGAGTCATTATCGGAAGAAGAGTAATAATCTACCTCTTTGGCCATAAGATGATTTCATCATCCTGCTCCAAAATCGATGAGGATGATGAAGATGATGATTTTCTTGATTCCTTTTCTTCACCGAAGAGCCCTTTGATCTCGCAAATCTCCTATCTCTCTTTTTCCTTTTCTCTTCCCTTTCCTTAGGAGTCAATGAGAGGACAATCATAGCCAAGTGTCCTGGCTTGTTACAATTGTAGCAAGTGTCACTCCTATCTCGATTAGGGCTAGTAGGATTTCTTTTAGCAGAGATCTCGAACCTCCTTGTCTGGCTCCTATTCTTGTCATCATCTGTTGAGTCATCATCCTTTCTTCTTGACTTGGATCTAGATCTGCTGCTACTGCAAACCTCAATTTGTTACGCTTATAATTCTTAATCATGTCATACCTTTTGGTGAGCAATGCCATCTGCTCCTTCGCAGATAGATCGGCTCCTACAGATTCGTCATCTTGTCTTCTTTGTTGACAAAGGCAACAGATTTGGATGAAGTGCTTGACTCCATCTCATCTTTCTCATCTTTTATTTGAATGTCATACTCTAAAGTTTAAGATGAGAAAATAAGGTATGATGAGTAATAGAAGATAAATTTTGGGTTGCTTTAAGGATATTAGACTTTTCTCTCCATCTCTTGGTTAAAGATCTTAGTATCTTATTATTGATCTCCTTTTCGAATAGCTCTTTCCTAGATCACCGCTTTGTTGAGAAGATTTGTTAATCTCATATCTAGCCGATCCACTATTTTATTCTCCTTCATTTTGAAGGTATCAAAGGCATGTAATACAGATCGCAGCTTATTCTCTTTCACTTGGTCGATCCTTCACAAACATTTGCAAGTGTCTCCGCCACATTTCCTTAGCCGATTTGCATCTTTTGACTTTTTCAATCCAGTCTTTACTCGAGTTTCAATGATTTCACTCCTAGCTACCCGATCTAGGTTGTGGATTTTCCTCTCATCACTTGTCGATTCTGAACTCTTTTTCTCTTGTCTCGACTCTGGTTTCACTCGATTCTGCCATTGCCGGTGCCTCCATGATAAAATTTAATAGCTCCTTCTTCAAGAACCTCCTCCATCCTATCATAGATTGCCTTAAGATGATTTTCCATCCTGAATTTCCGGTAGTCATATTCTTCAATTGAAAATTCGTAGATTCCTCGATTTCTTGTTCTTGCCAGATGACATGATGAGATAATATAACAACAACTTACACAAACCGATTAGTAGCAGAGTTAGTGAAATAAAGAAGATGAAGAGAATCAAGAACAAATTTCAGAATCTTGGTTAAGACCTAAAATCAATATCGTAATGCCTTAACACCGCTCCGATACCACTTGTTGGTCCCGTTTAGTTGAGTAGATTAGATAAAACTTGATCTAGCCTTCTAGAAAAATCTAGAAGGGGAGGGGGTTGAATAGATTTTTAGATTTTTACAAATCTTTCAAAATTTATTCAAGACACCGAGAATCACACAAATGGAAATCAAGATTAAACTCAACTTAATTAAGATCAAAAGCACCGATATTTTAGTTCTAACTTCAATTCGAAATTGATCTTTGATTGAAAAGCTGAAAATTGAAATAAACAGATACGTAAAGTAAAGCAATAGAGAACACAACGATTTATAGTGGTTCGGATTATGAATAATCCTACATCCACTCTCCTTCTCCAACTTGAAGAAGGGACTCTACTCACCACTTACTTACTTACTTTCAATCCAATTTACAGCTTACAATTTGTGAAGATCTTCAAATCTTCAATCTCCTAAATTCTTCTCTAGAATCTAACTATTACAAGTGAATATTGAACTTTGAAGATTACAAGTAAAGTGTTCTATAAACACTTAGAAATATTTGAAAACTCTTTTGGAAAACTTGTGAATTAATTGTGAAGATAGAAATCTAATAGTGAATAGTATGTAAATCGTGTTGTGTCAAAAGTATTTTAAAAAGTGAAAACCTAGACCTATTTATAAGTCTCGAAAAGACAGCTTAGTTTGTTAGTCAGCTTCTAACAAACTCGAAAACCGCTCAACAAACTTAATCTTGAAAATCGCTCTGCTCCTCACCGATTTATCCTACTCATTTGCAGTGACTTGGTGAAGACTCGTCTTTCTTATTCTACTCAGCCTTGTCTTGACCTCGTCTCGAGCTCTTCATAATTGTCTCCTACAGATGACTAGATTTGAGCTTGCCTCCGGATGACTTGCAACTACTAGTCTTCACCGACTTGTTCGATCCTCGACACAGTCCGATCGGCTTAGTACCAGACTTTGATCTTAGTTGTTCTTCATAGTCGTATGCTCATCTAGGTTGACCTTTTAACTCATCAAAACCTTTCTTGATCTAACATAATTTAAACAATTTAAAAACTGAACGACTAAATAATCTAAACAACTTAAATAACTAAACAATCAACAACCAATTCGACTAGGGTTTATAAATAGCTATAAAAAGCAGTAAATTATGAAAATTATGATAAAATTGGTTCATCAATGATACAACAAAACCAACAAATCAATCAAATAAAATATATTCTAGAGACATTATCTTACCCAACTTTCATATAAGCATTGTGAGAAGAAACAAGAAATTTTGAGTGTAGATAAAGAAGATGATATGAATTTTCAAATTTTAGAATAGATATAAAAGTGTAGATAAAAGAAGGAGATGATGATATTATTGTAATTTAATATATAAAAAAATTATTTTATATTATTTACGTATAAGAAGGCTATTTTGAATATATTGTATAAGTAAGACCATTTTTGATAAGTGGGGGTTTGACTAGGCCGTTTTTAAAATTCCCGGCTAAATATAATGCTTTTAGCCATAAACTCAAATTTACACCTCTCCTAGCTATTAACTCAGATTTACACCTCTCCTTCCTTCACACTCTTCTCCTCTCCTCTCTAAAATCTTTCTCGATTCGAATTGAACCAAATTCTACGTGCAAATTGAATCGTTACCTTGTTTGAAAACCATAAAATTTGTGAGATCTAATTCATTTTCCATTAGAAAGGGAAAGGGAATTTAACCCTAATTTTCAGTTTCAATATGGAGTTTTTATGATTTTTCTTCAGAGTATATATGGGGGATTTTTAAAAATGGCCTAGTCAAACCCCACTTATAAAAATGGTCTTACTTATACAATACATTAAAAAATAGCGTTCTTTTATGTAAATAATATAAAATAAAGTTTTTTTATATATTAAATTACAATAATATTCGCTTCTCCTTCTTTCATCTACACCTTTTATATCTATTCTAAAATTTGAATATTCATATCATCTTCTTTATCTCGCACTCAAAATTTCTTGTTTTTTCTCACAATGCTCATATGAAAGTTGGGTTGTAGGTAAGATAATGTCTCTAGCATATATTTTCTTTGTTTGATTTGTTGGTTTTGTTGTATCATTGGTGAACCAATTTTATCATAATTTTCATAATGTTTTACAACTATTTATAAACCCTTGTCGAATTGGTTGTTCGGTTGTTTAAGTTGTTTAAATTGTTTAGTTGTTCAGTTGTTTAAGTTGTTTAAATTGTTTAGTTGTTCAATTGTTTAAGTTGTTTAAATTTTTTAGTTATTCAGTTGTTTAAGTTGTTTGAAATACTTAGTTGAATAAGTTGATTAATTGTTTGTTTGTGTAAAAATTTAGTAGTTTAGTTGTTCAAGATTGCAATTTGTTTAAATTGTTCTAAGTTTAAGTTGTTAAGTTGTTAAGTTGTTAAGTTGTTTTAGTTATTCAGTTGTTTAAGTCTTTTTCCTATTAATGTAGGTTGTTACGATTTCTAAATTATTTATGTTACTAAATTGTTTTCTAATAGTTGAAATTTTCTTATTAAATTGTAGATATGAATTCACCTCAATTTTGGGTCAATGTAATTTATTTTGGCGAGTTTGTTAATAAAATGGGTAATCAAAATAGAAAAAGAGAGAGGGTGATTGTGGTGCCAATGTAGAAGGACTTCCAATATCTTCGAATATGACATTTGAAGAGTTCCATTTTGAAGTACCGAGTTTGTGCAATGTGGATTCTTCATACATGATGTGGAGATGCAGTTTCTTCTCCCTGAAAAAAAAGAATTTCAAGTTCCAATCCGAATCATTTCCGCTAGACATTTACAATGGTTGGTAGGTCTCAATAAACAAGGTCACTATTGTTCTGTTTGTGTTATCATTATGAACAAAGTTACATCGGAGGTGCGACAAGAAAAAGATGACTATAATTTTGAGATGTAAGTAAATGAAGTCAATGAGATGGATCAAGGTGTGGACTGGAATACATTAGAGATTGTCTCACATACCTACACGTATATTCCAACCCACAACAATGCTTTCAATATTCCTAGACATGAGTTTGTACATCATAATGGAGAAGAAAATCACCTCTCAAAGTGCGAGTATCTTGCTTCTTCTTCAAATAGTCGTACATCACAGGTGGTGCCCAAAGATTTTGACTTGCAACAAAGTCAAATTTATATCACCAAGAAAGATCTTTAAAAAACGTACATGGTCTTGCTTTGAAGTACAACTTTGAATGCAAGGTTAAAAATTGAATAAAGATGTTTATATTGTTGTGTGCATTGATAAAAATTGCAAATGGAGATTGCGAGCAACAAGATTCAATGAGTGTAATTACTTTCAAATTCGAAAGTATTATGTAGAGCATACTTGTTCTATAACTATGACTCGCAGTGACCATAGACAAGCAAAATCGTGGATCTTTGAAAATCCTATCAAGGGCAATTTTGAGGATCCGAAGAAGATTTGCTGCACTGCAGATGTCATAGGTGATGTTATTCAAGATTTTGGGGTACACATGAATTATCAAAAGGCAAGAAGGTGTAGAGAATCGCCTCTAGAAAGTTTGATGGGTTCACATGAGGATAATTACGCTAAGTTTCTCACATATGCTCATAACTTGTTTCTTTCTAATCCGGGTACCATATATCGTTTCAAATATTTCCTTTTAGCATTTGGGGCATGTATACGTGGATTTCATTCTTCAATGAGACCCATAGTTATTGTGGATGACACATTCTTGATTGGAAAATATAGAGGTACTTTGATTGTTGCTACATGTCAAGATGGAAATCAGCGTTATATCCTCTTGCTTGGGGTATTGTTGACTCAAAATGATGCTTCGTGGTATTGGTTCTTCATGAAATTGAAAGATGTAATCGGTGATAAAGAAGATCTTGTTGTTATATCGATCGTCATCAAAGTCTTATAAGTGTTGTGGCCGAGGTATATGAAAAAGCACGTCATGGACATTGCATCTATCATATAAAGGATAACTTGAGAACCAAAACTAGAAAAAGTGGCACCTATTAACTTTTTATGAGGGCAGGAAGCTTATACCATTAAAGAATTCAACAATTTTATGAATCAAATTCAAAGTGCAGATGAAGATGGTTGGAGGTATCTGAATGATATAGACTTTGAGACATGGGCCGGATCAGACTTTTTAAGGCATCGTTACAACATCATGACCTCAAACAATGCAGAGTCATTAAACTCCGACAGTGGTCCAATTCTTGCATTGATTGAGAGTATTGGGAAAAAGTTGCAAGAATGGTTCCATGAGAGAGGCAATGAAGCCCAAAATTGTACCACCATATTAACCCCAATAATGGAAGAAAAGTTGTGCAAGTCTCTTGATAAAGGCAAAAGGCTCAAAGCCGATCCTATTGATCAAATGAGATATGTAGTGAGAAATGGAACAACAAAATTTATTGTGAACTTTGAGGAAAGCACTTGCACATGTAGAAAATTTCAATTAAATTGTTTTCCATGTGAACACGCAATAGCGAAAGAAGGCGGCGAAATTACTCGAGTGTACTTATTGTGTTCGATTATTATACTACAACTTTTTGGAGAGCAAAGATATGTTGATGTTATCTCACCCGCTACAAATAAATCTGAATGGGTACTTACCGATGAAATAAAAACAATGAATGTACTGCCACCAGAGGTACGAAAACGACCCGATCGTTGTAAAACAGAAAAGAGCGCAATCAACTGGAGAATTTTCTAGAACAAAGAAATGTGGCAGGTGTGGACGGACAGACACAACCGATTAACATGTCGAGATTCAAATGCGATGGTGGATAGACAAGTATTAAATTGTACAATTTTTCCATTGTTGTCAATTAATATTTAAATGTGTATTTTGATCAAGTTTCCTATTTTGTAGGCACAAAAAGAATTTAGTTGATGTTTAAGACCATTTGGAGTGAAAATTGTGAAAGAACTTGAAGGAGATTTGTCTCATTGCTTCGTCTGCATTCAGTTCTTGAGCTATATGGCGGAGTATTTTGGATGGGAACTAGTAGTCTTTTTTTATTCTCGATAGTGATATTAGTACATATGGTATGTAATTTTGACCGAAAGCAGATCTCCTAAAGTCATTTTGCTATGGAACATGATGGACAAGTGATCATTTTGTTATCCTTCATTCAATTAGGTGATTATAGATCATGATGGGCAATGTCGGTTTTTTTCAATACTCTTTTACTTCATTTTTAATGTAGATATAAATCTATCTCGCCTTGAGGTTGTGAGAAATATTTAAAATTATAGATGAATTGTCAACTTTGGTGGTGAACAACCATTTTTGAACAACTCATTGTATATCACTAAAAATGGGTTCTCTTATTATTTTTCATTCTTAAAAGTCAAAATTAATGTTTTGCCACTTAAAATAGGTACTCCCTCCGTCCCATAATTATCTTCACACTTTCTTTTTCGATCCGTCCCAAGATTATCTTCACACCCTTAAAATGGAAAGCCCTCCCTAAACTCCACCCTCACAATATCTTCACATTTACACAAAATATCATTACTTTTAGGCCCACACATACACACAATCCAAATTTCATATATTACTTTATACATAAAAACTTATAAAAGTATCCTCAAATCCCTACTCATTTCTCCATTTTCTTAATCTCCTTGCCAAGAAAAGTATGAAGATAAACTTGGGACGGAGGGAGTAATTCGTTATTTTTTGAACTTTTATATGGTCAACTTTAATCTCATAAATACACTACACACTTAAACAACTTTGGTGTTGAACAACCCATTTTTTAACAACTCAGTTGTATATCACTAAAAATGAGTTCTCTTATTATTTTTCATTTTAAAAGTCAAATTAATGTTTTGCCACTTAAAATAAGTAATTCGTTATTTATTTGAACTTTTATATGGTCAACTTTAATCTCATAAATGCACTATGTTAGGAGAAATATGTATTTAGTTTTGATGAAGTTAAAATAAGTGTAAAATAAGATGACCAAATTTGAATCATTGTATAGCCACCGATGTAGTAAAAACCTAACTTGTAATAGACTAAGTACTTAAGATAGAATGAAGACGTGTTCTAGAAGACAGATGAGGATAAGTACAAGAAGTCGATGAAGACAAGTCAAGACTCAAGACAAGTTAGCAAATGACGAGACACCAAGTTTGATAAAAGATGGAGACATGAAGAAAACAGATAAGGTGGACCGCATCTCAAGATAAGGAGAAAAGACAACTTAAGTGTTAGAAAATCAAGCGCTTCAAGAACGGTTATAACTAATCAAGAAGCGATTACAAGATTCGCTTAGATGGTTATAACAAACCAGAGAAGAGTCAACAAGGAAGTTACAACCAACACCGGTTCTCTACAAATAGATCTTTTGTTTAGAGTAGAATAACTTTTGCATTTCGATAATTCACAAGCAATTCTATAAAGACAATCAGACTTACTAAAGTAGTACTCATACACAAGAACGTTTTCACGTTCATAGTTTTATAGTGTTTATAGAACACTCTCACATACATCTTCAAGCTAATAAATTCTGAAGTTGGAAGAATTGACTGTAAGGTGAAGATTCTCATTGTAAATTGTAAGTAAGTGAGTAAGGAAAAAGGTCGTAGTGAATGCCCTTTCACAAGGTTGTGAAAGGAGAGTGGATGTAGGATTTTTATAAATCCAAACCACTATAAATTTGTGTGTTCTTTAATTTTCACACTTCTTCAAATTACTTTACCGTTACGTTTGAATTCGCTTGTTAAAACATTTATTCAAGAATTTATCAATCGGATCAAGTATAAAATAATACTTCCTGCTCTAATCGATACTTATATAATTTAAGGTTAATTTGAATATTCTTCGTGTTTAATTTGAAAGAAAAATTGAGTAGACTGAAAATCTATTCAATCCCCCTTTCTAGATTTTCTGTTTGTATATCACTTGATCGATCGGGACCAACACACTAGACACTTAAACAACTTTTGTGTTTAACAACCCATTTTTGAACAACTCTATTGTATATCCGTTGGCCCCACGGATTGAGTGAATTAAAGAAAAGAACTTAGACAACCTTCTAGTGAAAATCTAGAAAGGGGGTTGAATAGATTTTCAAATCCCTTTTCAAAGATAAGATTATTAATTTAAAGTACCAAAGTTCACATAGCGGAAAACAGATTTTAACTCAATCTTTATGGATCAAAAGCAATCCGATTAAGAATCTGAAATTGAACTTGTTTGAAAGTTGATTGAGAACAAGATAAGTAAAATAAAGCAAGAAAGAACACTACGATTTATAGTGGTTCGGATCAAACCGATCCTACATCCACTCTCCTTCTTCAACTTGAAGAAGGGCCTCGACTACTTACTAACTTTCTTACTTACAATCTTACAAATACAACTTTTTGAAGATCTATATCTTCAACCTTCTTATCCTTCTCGAATTTTTAGAAAACAAAGGCAATGGTGTTGAAGATATACAAACAAGTGTTCTACAAACACTTTGAACTTATGAATATTTCTTTGAAAACTTTTTGTGAGACTTAAGAAAACTTGTGAATAATGTGAATGGGAGGGTGCTGAATTCTTAAGTTTGAAAATGTGCCTAAGTCTATTTATAAGCTCGAGAAACGGTTAGTTTGTTATAACAAATAAAAACCGCTTAACAAACTTATTCTTGAAAAGCTGTCTTGACTCATTGATCTTGGTCCTAGTCGTCTGCGGTGACTTGGTGAGGACTTGCCTTTCTTATTCTACTCAGCTTGTCTTGACCTCATCTTGAGCTCTTCATTGTTGTCTCCAACAGGACGACCATCTCAAGCTCGTCTTCGGATGACCTTTTTCTTTCTTGACTTCACTGACTTTTTAGCTCTACCTAGTCCTGGTCACCTAGTGCTAGAACTCTTCCTTAGTTGTCTTACGCAATTAGTGGTCACCTTACTTTGTATGAGTTGACTCTAGTCTCTGCTCATTTTTAACTCATCAAAACTTCTTCCGATCTAACAATTTCCCCCTTTTTGATGAAGTTAAAACTACAAGAAAGAGACAAACTCACAACCGATGTTAGTCAAGGTTATTTAAGATAATCGATAAGCACATTTCAAAGATATTAACATTTAGTTCAGATTTATTCACATAGGAGCACTTAATTCACATTTAGAAAGAAAAAAATTTTTAGAAAAGTTTTAAGAGGAGTTTTAAGAAAAGTTTTAAGTCTTAAGACTTTATCGATAATTAGAACTTAGAAGATTTTAAGTCTTAGGACTTAGAAAATTTTTAGAAAAATTTAATCGAGATGGAAGTTTTCTCGAGATGATTAACACTTAGGAAAATTTTTAAGTTTTCTTAGAAAGCAAGAAGAAAGCTTAAAAATAAAACAAGGTAAATCAAATAAGATCAAGTATATTCACATCGATTTACAAATTTTACAATGATGGATGCGATAAGAAAGAAAGATAAGGAAAGGAAAAATCATGTTTCTATCGGACACCCCAACGTCTTGCTTCGTGGACATCCGGCCAAGTGAAGACTCTCGTTCTCGCCTTCTTCGGCTCTTCCTCGTCTCGTGAGTTTTGACTCCACCTCGGCTTTGGTGATTACGGTCTTTACCGATTCGAGATCGGGAGTCCCGTCGGCGTTGGTCAGCCTTGGGTTTGGCATGCTCGTAGGGCTGAGGCGACAAGGTCGCATTGAAGATTTTGCTTGCCTCATCGAGTAGCCTTCCATAGAGGTCCTGTCCTCCTTTTCCATCCATTCATGCCACTGAATATCTTCATCTGCTTTGCTCCAGTTGGGGATGCCTTCAAGATGTACCGGTAGTACATCCATCCGGCATCCATGCTTTTCTTCCGATATTCTTCGGTGTATTGACACCCGACACCATCTTTGGAGGAGCAGACGAGCGGTGGACAGGCGAAGTCTGCTTCATTAGCCTGCTTTGGAGACCCACTTCCTCGCTCCCCGTCCCACTTCATCTCTGCTCCTTTACCCAGCCTTCCTTTGCCTTTTTTTCCTTTCCCGAACCACTCCTTTTCACCTTGATTAAATGCGATCTGCTTCTTGAGATAGGTTGGAGTAGTCCAGCTTCTTTCCTTTTCTTCCCAGCCTTGAGTGATTTAGCAATGTCGACCTCACTGGCTCCTTCTCATTGCCTTCCCTTTTCCTTTGCTTTTGGCCTCAAAAGATTTCTCGAGATTCTTTGAGTCCGGCCAGCAGCTTCTCTGTCTTCTCTTCCTCCTCTTTCCTTTTCTTCTCCTCATCCTCTCGGATGGCTTCCTCTATCTGAGTCACCCTCACTGCAAGGCGGCGAGTTCGCCCGATTTTTTTAAACTCTGCCTTTGCCGCCTCTAGCTCATTGTCGGTCTTGATTTGCAACCTATCTGAATTGGCCTTTACATCAGCCGTGAGGGCCTCTAGATTGGCTTACCCAACTCCTTCCCCTTTTAACTTCATCGGTGAGGGCTCGGAGCTGGTCTTCCAAGTGAGGCACAATGCACCCTAAAGTCTGTCTTGTCACTAGTTAATGCATCTACCAGATCGCGTTGTCCTTCGCCACTTTAGCCTTTAGCAGCTTCACCTCCTCCTCCAAGCTACCTGCACGACTAGCCAATGCGGAGCCGGTCTTGTCGAGATAGGTTCCTCGAGATGTTGACCTCGGCTATCCGCATATTTGTCAAAGATAGTCTCCATTACTGTCCTTACTATCTCTGTTTTGTTTTCTTGGCCATCATCTTATCTACCTTCTCGCGTGATTTTCTCGTTGAAGGTTTTGGAAGGCAGAGGAGATGGCGGACAAGGGGCTGTCGAGTCTTCCTCGGTTGAGTCGAGACGATGTGGGAGAGGAGGGGTTTTGGATTTGGGGAGCTTATCCGGATATCCCCAAAAATATTGTGGGAAATATCCGGTATTTGGACTTGTGGAGCGGGTTGAGGGGAGGACGGGATATCGATGGTGGGGGTGGAGGCATTTCGTGGGGTGGAGAAGATGGTGGTGGTGGAATTTCGAAGATGGTGGTGGAGAAGGTGTTGGCTGGGATGTGGTGGGTGCGGGGTCGGGTGTTTGAGGGGGAGGAGATGATGTGGTAGGTAAGATGGTGGGAGGGGAGAAAGTGGTTATTGGAGTGGGTGAGTAGACAAGACCGATGAGAAGGGGTAGGGATTCGGATGGAGATGGTGAGAGTGTGGTTTGAGTTTGGGGTAAGGGGGTAGATGGGAGATCGGTTTGGACTTCTTGGGAGGTAGAGGTTGAAGAGGCTTGGAGGTGCCGGCACTGGGACACCTCTTCATCGCCGGGTGGGCAAATGAGGGGAGGGGGAAGAGGATAAGCTTGAAGTTGTGCCGAAGTAGAGTACCTTCCGGGGCTTCTCTGTCCTTTTGGGTGAGGAGAGGGAGTCCTCTCGGAGCTTATCTCCGGATCTCCGTGAGCTTGTGCCTCAGCTGCCGCAGCCACTTCTAGAGTTTGGGCTTCCTCTATCGCCAGACCGGGCCGAGCAGCAGATGTCGCTCCTCCTTCTCTCGAGGCCTTAACTAGCCTCCTCCTTTTGGGCGCCTTCTCCTTCGGCTTCATCGGGCCGTGAAGCTCACCTGAGCTCACGGTTGGCTCCGTCGGTTGATCTTCCTCGGTGAGGGCTCACCACCCTCTCCTCGGCCGCTTCCTCATCGAGTCTGGCTGCCCGCTGATTATTTCATTTTTGGTGAGGAGCCCTTCGCTTTGTATAGCTCCTCACCCCGTCGACCGGTTGATCTCTCCAGTCGGCATATTCTCAAGCAACACCGTGATTTTGTTGAAGAGGTTTGTGATTGACTTGGATGTCCACCGACTAATAGGCTTAAAAGCCAACACTAACCCTTCAAGTGTAAAAGGATCGTGTAGCTAGTAAGTTATCCGGTTAAATTATCGATCCACGTAAATCAAGTGTGAGATATCCCTAAATTTACTAATTTAGTTGCAATTGTAGCACAAGCAATTTAATAGGATGGATAGGATTTAAGCTACGGTTAATTGAATCAAATAACTAAATTACTAACAACAAAACTCAATCAATAATAAAGACGTGCTCGGGTGCTTATCAACAAATGGGTATCAATCTCGCAATGAATTCAAATGAGTATTTATCATGTCAATCAATTAATAAGAGCAAACTTTTAATCAAACAATAATTCCGTACTTGGTAAGCCTAGGAATTACGCTACGGTTTAAGCTCGAAAGTTTGAGAGGACTAAGTCACCCTTTCCTCCCATGGCGAGAACAAGAGTAAATAGGTTCCCCTAGCGTGTCTCCCCTTCGATACTAAGGCACCTTACCTATGGTCTCTTCACTAATCACCCGACTACTAATCTAAGCAATTAATGTGGAATTGATGTATTTCTAATGGTATTAACCAAGTCTCCTTGCATTAAACCAATATTAACTCTAACTACCCAAATAATTCCTCACCCAAACGATTTATCTAAATACCCAAGTCTCCTTGCGATAATTAAACAACTATGCATGGAATTAGAAATTATTTAAATAAACAAATCAATCAAACCTCATCAATCCAATCAATTAATCAACAATCAAAATCTCCCATAAGAATTCCTCACAAAATCAATCACCCATATGCATCAAAACACCCTAGCACTAGGAATTTAGTTGATCATAATTAAAGAAATTGAATCCATAAAATTAATTGAATAACCGAATGTCATAACAAGAAATTGAATCAAGAAAACTGAAATTTAAGGAAGAATATCACCTAATTGGCGTCCAATCATAAAGAAAACATCTGTTGATCGTCTAAATTAAAGAATAAATCGAAACCCTAGTTATGTGTGTGTGAAAGTGTGTGTTCTTGATCTTCTTCTCTCCCTCTTGATCAAAAACGCCTAGAAAATTGTGTATGTTCGTGTATATATATGTATATAATCGCCCTGCCACGTGTCACGCTCGGATTGGACGAAAAATAACATAATTCCACAAAACACGCCCCTCGACTCGAGGCTTGGCTCCTCTCTCGACTCGAGGGCCAGGCCTCGACTCGAGGCCGCTAAAAATCTGGTTTTTTTGTTTTGGCCTATCCTCGACTCGAGGCTTCCAAGCTCGACCCTAGGTCGAGACCAGGATTTTTCTAGGCCCAATATGCACCTCGGACCCCGTTTTCACCCTACACATTCATCTCGCCGCCATATGAATCCTAGTACTTTCCGTTTCATTAAATTCCACCGAAAACTCAAAATGAGATAAAAACCAAGCAAAATGCATTAGTAATACTTTTAAGCATAAGAAGTGATACTCTATACTTTTAAGCTTAAACAAGAATGCTTTTCATCAAATTATGCATTTAAATCCCTCAAAACTCATGCAATAATTCACCCTAATCACCGACCATTAATACACTCCACTGGTTTTCTTTGTATGTAAGGGGATTCACACCTTCATCATTTGTCTCAAGATTCGTGCAATCTTTGCCCTTGTGACTACCAAATCTTCACCATCAATCTTGGATTTGAAGACACCATCCTCATATACTCCATTGATGTAGAATTCAATCCCCGCATATCCGGTGTCTTATTAGTGTCCAATTTCTTCGAACAAAATGTCTTTAATCCCGATCTTTCCAAAGAATCGAAGAATTTCTAGTGACTCGCATCCCTTGTGGTTTCAAATCCACAAACATTTCGGACTTTATCTTCTTGTTGAAAGCTTCTTTGTTATAATCCACCATGGTTGATGTAATTTCAATGACTTTACGACTCATAAAAATTTAGAAGGGGTTTTGAGAGTTGAGAATTTTACAAAGGATAAATTGGTTTTCAGAAGTGAAAGAAGTTAAACGAAGAAGAAGATGAATTTATAGGAGGGAAAAATTAGGAGAGAGAAGACACGTGGAGGGTGGTTTTAAATTTGAATCGTCTATTTGAAATGATTTATTGTGCTGAATCAACGGTTAAAAAAGGGATAAACGATTGGGATTCAGCCGTGAGGATAACTCGACTTTGAAATGCGTAAAAGATAATCAGATAGATCACTGATTTGACCTAGTAGGGTTACTTTATGCAGAGAAGTAAGTATACCTGACGTAAGCCTAGGTTTTCCTTTCTTTGCACAAAGGTTTTCTAAAAGCAGAGACAAGGTTTTGGATTCGTCTCGAGAAATGACCTCGCCTCTGGGTTTTTCAAAAGACAACCTAGTTTCATCTCTTTTTAGCAAAATTTAAGACAAGTTAATCATCACCTTTTATTTTAAATAAAGTATCGGACTCACTGGTTTTCAAAGAACAACTCATCCGGAAACTCTTGAAATAGATGAGCTATGAAAATAATTTTGAAAACACGCTTTTGAAGAAAACAAAGAAGGGGTGAACAGATGAGGAGGTTTATTAGTTTAGAAAATTCAAGCTAATCTAACAATGTTGATCTATTACCTGCTCCTCGCAGATACATAAACTTAAGAAACCATCGGTAGCCAAAGTAAGTCGATAGGATGCGGATAGTCATCTGCTTTGAAGAAATTAGCCGACTATTGTGTCCTTGTCTCGATTTACTTAATTGTCGGATAAGCAATTGTCAAGTCGATAAGGTCAATATGACTAATCTTTGATTCTTGATTCCTAAGAAGGAGATCAATGATATCACTCTGTGATTGTCCTTTGACACATATCTAGTCCGACAATTCTTTCTAGACAAGATTTTAAAGAGAGGAAAAGAAAGAAGGAAATATAAGATACAAACAATAGCAATAACAAATCAGCTAAGGATGCATCAAGTAATCCTAACTCTAAACATAATTCCTTAAATCTAGATTCACTAAGGGTTTTGTAAGAAGATATGCTCTACGAGACTCGGTTGCTATCTTTTCTATTCTAATGTCATTCTTTTCAACATGATCTCTAATGAAGTGATGTCTGATATCTATATGCTTACACCTAGAATGCAAGACAGGGTTGTATGCCATAGCTATTGCACTATTACTATCGCAGTAAATAGGAACAGATGATGTTAGAATGTTATAATCCCTAAGTTGCCGACTAATCCAGAGGAATTGAGAGCAACAACTACCACCGCCATGTATTCAGCCTTCATTGTGGAGGTTGCAATGTATGTCCTGCTTTCTTAGATAACCAAGAAATTAATTTGTTGCCTAAAAATTGACAAGTTCCAGAGGTGGATTTCCTATCAATTTTACTGACCTCCAAAATCTGAGTCCGAATAGACCGATAGCTTCGAAGTTGTCATCGATGGGTACCACAACCCAACCTCGCAAAGTCTCTTTAAGATATTTAAGGATTTTCTTAGCCGTCTCCGGATGAGTTTTCTTGGGATTTGATTGGAATCTTGCACATACCCCAACCGCAAAGGCTATGTCTGGCCTACTTGCGGTGAGATAGAGAAGGGATCCAATCGGCACGATACTCCGTTGTATCGGTGGGTATCCCCTTCTCATCCGAATCCATAGAGAAGTTAGTTGCCATAGGTATTTTAACTTCCCTTCTAGTAGTCATCCCAAATTTATCTATAAGGTCCTTAGCATACTTAGACTGATGTATGAATATACCCTTACTCGCCTCTGTTTAATTTGCAAGCCTAGAAAGTAGTATGTCAATTTTCCCATCATAGACATCTCAAACCTCGTTTTTCATCGTAACACTAAACTCTTCACACAAGGTCAAATTAGGTGAACCAAATATGATATCATCCACATAAATTTGAACCAACAAGATGTGGCCATCTATTTCTTTTCTAAACAAAGTTCTCGTCTATCCGACCTTTTGAGAATCCACTTGATATCGAGAATTCGAGATAGAGTATCATACCAAGCCCTCGGGTGCTTGCTTCATCCATATAGAGCCTTATTGAGTTTATAGACCTTATTATTGATCCTAAACTCAGGAGGTTGTTCTACATAGACCTCTTCAATTAACACACCATTCAGAAAGCAGACTTGACATCCATATGAAAGACTTTGAAAGATTTATAAGCAAGAAATGCCAAAAACAGCCTTATTGCTTCTAATCGCAACCTGGAGCATAGGTTTCATCATAGTCTATCCCCTCGCATCGTGAGTAACCTTGAGCTACCAATCTTGCCTTATTACGAACAATAATGTTGTTTTCATCGCTTTATTCTTAAACACCCATTTGGTGCCTATAATCTTTCTATGTAAGGGTCTCATTCACCGCTTCCCAAATATTTTGCCTTTCAAATTGATGTAGTTATTCCCGTATGGCTGTTATCCAGCTTTGGATCGAGATAGAGTCTCCTCAATAGACTTAGACTCGAGAAGTGATACATAGCACTGAACAAACTTTGGGAATCTAACATTGTTCGTGTCTCGAACACCACCGGATGGATCCCTAATGATTTAGTCACCGGATGATAACTTCTCATCCTCTTGCCTACTTGAGTTGAAGTACCCTCATCCGTAAGCTCGTGAGACAACTCAACCGATTCTACCCGAGCAGATGTTCCCCTTCATCTACCGACCATGGCCGATCGGATGATGTCAAGTGTGTCTCCTTAGATGAAACCTAAAGAGGGGTTGTCTTTCGATTCTAAGATGGGGATTCTTCATCATCCGAATCAATCAAAAATTAGGTAGATAGACTGTTCTATGTTTAGTTTTAGTTAGTTCAATTTTATCTAGATCATCTCGTAATTTGATTTACTTTATCTCGAGAAAGTATGCAATTCATCAAATACCACATGAGGAGTTTCCTCCACACAAAGAGTTGTCTTGTTGAAGACTCAAAGCTATGGAAGTGTTGGAATATCCCAAGAATATCCCATCACCGCCTTAGCATCAAAAGTCCTCAGATTAGACTTCCCATTGTTATGGATGAAGCATTTACAACCAAAAGCACGAAAGTATGAGATTCTTGGAACCTTACCCTTCCAAATCTCATAAGGTGTCTTACCCTTACTCAAACCGTAACCATGAGGTGTTCCATACTCGGCTAGCATGCTCCCGATCGCTTCTTTGAGAGTTCTATTTCTTCTCTCCACAACTCCATTCTCGCTGTGGTGTTCTAGTGAAGAAGTCTCATGAACTATACCATTCTCATTCGAGATAGTTTGATAAACAAGAATTCAAGAATTCGGTTCCTCTTTATCACTCCTAATTTTAATAATATTAACACCCTTCTCATTTTGAATTTATCTCGAACAGATCAGGATCTTGTTCACTGTCTCATTCTTTTTGAAAAGAAATATTACCCAAGTGTATCTAGAAAAATCATCAACAACAACAAGAGTATATTTCCTTCCACTAAAGCCGAGTGGTGTAACAGTCCAAACAAATCAAGATGAAGGAGTTGTAAAACTCTTTCGGATGAGGATGTGTTAATACTTTTAAAAGAGTGTCTGGGTTGTTTACCTTTTGACAAGCATCACATTTGAATCGGTTGAACAATTTCTCGAGGTAGTCCTTTGACAAGATTCTTTTAGCTAGCTTACTAAGGGTTTTGAAGTTCGGATGACTAAGCCTTTTATGCCATAGCCAGTGAGATCATCTCCACCTTTAGCTACAAGACATGTATCTTTGGGGCAATGTTAAAGTTAGCCACATAGACATTACCATGTCTCAAGCCGCTTAAGAGTACCTTGTCCGAGGAGCTATCTAAGATATCACACTTATCTTTAGAAAATTTAACAAGAAAGCCTTTATCACAGAGTTGAGAAACAAACAACAAATTATGTTTTAAACCTTCTACAAAATAAACCTCGATACACTGGACATCCCTTATAATAATGTACCAACTCCATTAGTCTCTGGTCACGCTTATTATCTCCAAATAAGACTCGACCATCAATGTTCTGAAAGTTTGATAGTAGCTTCTTGTTACAAGTCATGTGTCAGTGAATGTACCACCGTCTATGTACTGCAGTTGAAGCTAGAATCTCCTCCTTAAGTGATAGTCCTTGTGATTCTTGTAAGACAGATTAGGTATGAGGTACCCTAGTGATCTTAGGTCCTTTAAGGTTAATAATCACTTTGGGTATCCAGACAAACATTTCATTCTTCAATAATAAATCGATTGGATTCTGTTTACCAAATCTGTCTACAAACACATCACATTCGAATGAGAATTTATTGTAGTAAGATTTAGTGACTTTCTTAAACTTTGAAAAATTGGGATAGCATCTACTTCTCCCATCAAAAGAGCTATAATAAGAATTCCTTCTAATCTTGGTTCTTGAAACCCTCTTTGTCGATTCGAACTCCTCAACCGAATTAAGAATCGAAATTGAACTTGTTTGAAAGTTGATTGAGCACAAGATAAGTAAAATAAAGCAAGAAAGAACACTACGATTTATAGTGGTTCGGATCAAACTGATTTTCTCGACTCATTTTCTTCAGCAAGAAGAGCTCTCGATCTGCAAAACGCCTATCTCTTTTCTTCCTTTTCTCCTCTCTTTCCTTGGGAGTCACTGGGACAAAGCCATAGCTGAAGTGACTCGGCTTGTTACAGTGTAACAAGTATCTCCTGCCTAATTTAGACTGATAAGATTCTTTCTTGCGAGAAGATTTGTATCTTCTTGTCTCGATTCTTTCTCTTGTCATCATCTATTGATTCACATCTTTCCTTCTTGATCTGGATCTCGGATCTGTCCTTCTCTCGCAAATCTCAATTTATTACGCTTATATTTCATTCTTAATCGATCATACCTTTTTGTTAGCAAAGCCATCTGCTCCTTCAAGGATAGATCAGCTCCTTTAGGCTCGGCTACGAGTCTTGTCTTCTTTGTTGACAAAGGCGACAGTCTTAGATGAGGTGCTAGACTCCATCTCATCTTCCTCATCTTCAATCAATATCATATTCTAAAGCTTTAAGATGAGAAAATAAGGTATGATGTGAGATTGAGGATAAATTTTGAGTTTCTTTGAGGATATTGGTCTTTTCTCTCCATCTTTTACTCAAGGATCTGAGTATTTTGTTATTAATCTCCATTTTTGTATAATTCTTTCCCAAATCATGCACTTTGTTGAGAAGATTTGTCAATCGACATCCAGCTGGTCTACAGCTTCATTCTCTTTCATCTTGAATGTATCAAATGCATGTAACACTGATTGTAGTGTATTCTCCTTAACTTGATCGGATCCCTCGCACACACTAGCAAGTGTTTCCCACATTTCCTTCATTGCTTTTGCATCTCGTTACCTTCTCAATCCAATCTTTACTCAATGTCTCAATAATTTCAGTCCTCGCTACTTGGTCCAGATTATGAATCTTTCTCTCATCATTAGTCACTCTGCACTTTTCTTCTCTTGTCTTACCCTCGTCTCGCATCTCCAGCCTCCATCACTAGTTCCTCCATGATAGAACTTAATTGGACCTTCTTCAAGAACTTCTTCCATCCGATCATGGATTGCCTTCAGATGGTTTTTCATCCTAAACTTCCAATAATCATATTCCTCAATTGAGAACTCAGCAGACTCGGTTTTCTTGCTTTTAACAGACGACATAATGAATCAAAGAACTTAACAAGAACTTGTTAGCAAGGTTAGTGGATTGAAAATAAAGAAGTTGAACAAGAAACAATTTCAAATACTTTTCAAGACCACAAATCTATATCGAAACATCTTAACACCGCTCTGATACCACTAGTTGGCCCCACGGATTGAGTGAATTAAAGAAAGAACATAGACAGTCTTCTAGTGAAAATATAGAGGGGGTTGAATAGATTTTCAAATCATTTTTCAAAGATAAGATTATTAATTCAAAGTACCAAAGTTCACACAAATGGAAAACAGATTTTAACTCAATCTTTATGGATCAAAAGCAACTGATTAAGAATCAAATTGAACTTGTTTGAAAGTTGATTGAGCACAAGATAAGTAAAATAAAGCAAGAAAGAACACTACGATTTATAGTGGTTCGGATCAAACCGATCCTACATCCACTCTCCTTCTTCAACTTGAAGAAGGGTCTCGACTACTTACTAACTTTCTTACTTACAATCTTACAAATACAACTTTCTCAAGATCTCTATCTTCAATTCTATCCTCAATCTTCCTATCCTTCCGGAATTTCTTAGAAAACAAGGCAATGGTGTTGAAGATATACAAACAAGTGTTCTACAAACACTTTGAACTTATGAATATTGCTTTGAAAACTTTTTGTGAGACTTAAGAAAACTTGTGAATAATGTGAATGGGAGGGTGCTGAATTCTTAAGTTTGAAATTGTGCCTAAGTCTATTTATAAGCTTGAGAAACGGTTAGTTTGTTATAACAAACAAAAAGCGCTTAACAAACTTATTTTTGAAAAGCTGCCTTGACTCCACGGTGATATTGGTTCTAGTCGTCTGCCGGTGACTTGGTGAAGACTTGTCTTTCTTATTCTACTCAAATTGTCTTGACCTCGTCTTGAGCTCTTCATTGTTGTCTCCAACAGACGACCATCTCAAGCTCATCTTCGATGACCTTTTTCTTTCTTGACTTCACCTGACTTTTCTAGCTCTACCTAGTCCGGCCATTAGTGCTAGAACTCTTCCTTAGGCCTTACGCAATTAGCCGGTCACCTTACTTTGTATGAGTTGACTCTAGTCTGCTCATTTTTAACTCATCAAAACTTCTTTTGATCAAACAATATCACTAAAAATGAGTTTTTTTATTGTTTTTCATTTTTAAAAGTCAAAATTAATGTGTTTCCACTTAAAATAAGTAATTCGTTATTTTTTGAACTTTTATATGGTCAACTTTAATCTCATAAATACACTAGACACTTAAACAACTTTTGTGTTAAACAACTCATTTTTGAACAACTCATTGTATATCACTAAAAATGAGTTTTCTTATTATTTTTCATTCTTAAAAGTCAAAATTAATATTTTTCTACTTAAAATAAGTAATTCGTTATTATTTTGAACTTTTATATGATCAACTTTAATCTCATAAATACACTAGACACTTAAACAACTTTGGTGTTGAACCCATTTTTGAACAACTCAGTTGTATATCACTAAAAATGAGTTCTCTTATTATTTTTCATTCTTAAAAGTCAAAATTAATGTTTTACCACTTAAAATAAGTAATTCGTTATTTTTTGAACTTTTATATGGTCAACATTAATCTCATAAATATACTAGACAGCTTAAACAATTTTGGTGTTGAACAACCCATTTTTGAACAACACATTGTATATCACTAAAAATGAATTTTCTTATTATTTTTCATTCTTAAAAGTCAAAATTAATGTTTTGCCACTTAAAATAAGTAATACGTTATTTTTTTGAATTTATATATGGTCAACTTTAATCTCATAAATACACTAGACACTTAAACAACTTTTGTGTTGAACAACCCATTTTTTAACAACTCGGATGTATATCACTAAAAATGAGTTCACTTATTATTTTTAATTCTTAAAAGTCAAAATTAATATTTTGCCACTTAAAATAAGTAATTCGTTATTTTTTGAACTTTTATATGGTCAACCTTAATATCATAATGCTAAAAGAAGTTATCAAATCATGTAAGAATTGCATCACAAGAGCTCGTGCAATAGTAAAGTTATCTAGTATTCTTAATGTCATCTTAATAAAAGGGCAAAATCACCACTACAAGATACATGAACTGTGGCCTACACTGGGACTTGCTATAATAGAACACATGCAAAATATTACATCCAAAAGTCTTCTTCTTATGGTGCCACCGCAGAACTTTAACAAAAATGCGTAACTTAATATACGTATGGATCAAAATATTGTGAAAAAATATCTACTGCTAATTTCTTCCTCCATTCTCTCATGTAATCAGACGAATAAGGTCATATCTTTTCTAGCAAGCAAAAACTTCGATATACTTCAAGGTAAACATACCATAATCGATTCTCGCAAAAACGAGTGTTAGTTTTAAGAAGATATAAAATATAACTCATTGAATACATAGAATTCCAACATACTAACACGTTAAGTTGTTTAGGACATGTCATTTTCTCGATGTTAAGACGTTCCATACCATAATTCTCATCCACTTTTGAGCATATCAACTTAGGAAGAACATCTACTGTGGGGTTAAGTTTTTTACGATCGATGTGGCTTCCCAAACTATTATAAACTTCAACCTTTCGCTCTAAGTTCAATCCAATGATTTACTACACAACAAGGGATGTATAGAAATCTACAACTCTTCCAAACTTTACCCAAAGATTGGTGATTCACCATCAACATATCTAACCAATGGTTCTACTACTTTCTTGTGCACATTGTCATTGTCATTGAAAAAGAAGTCATAGCAGCCATTTTTTCCGCTTTCTTTCTTATAGGAATCTTAAAAATAACATTTCCAGTCTTTTCCATAAATCCAAGAAAATATGTATCCAAGATGCATGAAGTTTGATCAAACAAATGTGGGTATTGGACAACCCGCTCTCTTATATGATACAAAGCAGGTGTTAATATGTTGTACAAATAAACCAAACATTAAAATATGATGGTTTCAAGAATGCAAAATAACATGTTATACGGTGAACTTACATCGGTTATAAGTCACTCTTCGCCAAGAGGTCATAAAAACTTCCTCGACACATTGCAAACCGGCAAAATCAATTGTTCACTTCCCTCATGACAACACACTTGTTATTAGAAATATTAAATGAAGTACAACTTTTATTTTTCATTTATTTGCATATGCAATTACCTTTCTCCTTTTTTCTAACCACATATCAAGAGCAACTTTTTGGAATTGTCAACTCTGTATGGATCAAATTCAGTGGCATTTGTTAATTTTTTTGTTGTGAAGGATCCGTGTAAGGCGTGCGCTTAAAGACTCCAAGTTTACGCTTTCGCAACCACGTCCTAACAAACCTGCAATTTTTATTGTGCATTAAATAAAAATACCAAGTAATATGCACTTATTGTCTTGATGAATAATTGATTAAACACTCAAACCTGTATCATTCTCTTTTGATGATTGATCATCATTGATTGGAGTGAATTGATACATGTTTTAGGAGCTATTTTTAGTGCAAAAGTGAGCTAAAGTGTTAGTTTTTGTGCCTAAATGTGAAAAGTATCACTATTTTTGCCTAAAAGTATTGTTTGTGAGGTTTTGATGTATTTTTAGCCCGTTTTGCAGGTAAATCGGTGGAATTTTTGCCAAACCGAGCATCTACGGGATTCTTAGAATGAAAAGAGCGAACATACGGAGGCCCAGCGGGGTCGGGCCGAGCCCTTCTCGATAAAAATTCCCACTGAACTCGAGTTCGAGTCGAGGGTGCCTGGAACCTCGACTCGAGGTTCATCTTGGAGGAAATCATTTTAAAAAGCGGCAAGCTCGACTCGAGGGGAGGAGCCTCAGTCGAGGCGAAATTAAATGGCAGGCTCGGACTCGAGGCTGAGGCCTCGACTCGAGGGCGAGGAAAGAATTTTAAAGAAACGTGTTGGCGACTTTAGGCCTCGACTCGAGGGCACGAAGCTCGACTAGAGTGCCCAAAAGAAATTGAGTTTTTAAGCCATGGAAAGCCAAAAGCAGAGGGAGTTAATTCTAGCGATTCGGGCGGTTTCTAGGAGTTCCTTTGGCGGAATTTTACATTTTGTAGCTTGAATTTACTTGTAATTGCACTAGATTGTTAGAATTTAGATAGATTCCACATTTAGATCATTAGATTTGTAGATTGGTGATTGTAATTGAAGTTTGCAGTGAGAATTGAGAAGAAGTGAAGTTGAATTGAAGCATTGTACAAGATTAATCATTCTTATTTTTGCCTATTGAAGCTTAATTGGTGATGTTCTTAACCTTTGATCTCTTTAATTCATTGCTTGTAGTGATTAGATTTTCAATTGCTTTCTTAGATTTTCTAGCCATGGTTTTGCTTGTAGCACCATGGGCTAATACCTTGTGCTTGGGATAATTGAAATTAGGGATGAAGTGATTGCCTCATGCTATGATTGTTGACAATTGTGATCAATTGAATTAGATTGCTTCCTAATTGTGATTCTTAATTGTGCTTCATGAAAAATTGTCTCTTTTGATTAATGGTTGATCACCCTAGCAATAGGCGAGAGTTGAGCTAACGTGATTAGGTGTTAATCGGGTTTCAATTTTGCATGATTGTATGAATTGGGGACTTCTACATTGAGAGATGGGAAGAACTAAGGATACTCACATTAGGCATTGTGATATTAATGGAGTGATTAATTTCATGATGGTTTATGCTTTCTCATTTGATTGATTTGCATTTGGATACAATCATAGCTTGTTAATCATGAATTCCTTGATGGAGATTATCCTTGCACCTATTCCCTCATTAATTTTAGTCTATTTGATCTTGCATTCTAGGTGTTTGATAAATTGTTTGCATAATCTAGCCATTTAAATTCTTGCAATTTGTAGTGATTTAGTTCAAGAGCTTGTTGCAACTCTAGCCATTTAGAACTCTTATCCTTGAATTTCATTTGCATACTTTCTCCCTTGGGTTCGATATTTTTGTTGATTGGTCTTAATAACTCTTACACTATACACTCCAATGACTCGAGGAGTAGCCCTTGTTCACGATCCCTTTCTGCCTCTCTACCATTTTCCGGCATTTTCACACCATTTTCACCAATCATTCATCATTGTTTCATCATATTGTTATCATATTGTCATAGAGTAGATTTTGAGGGTTTTGACATTCAAATTGGGGATTTTGAGGAGTAGTGAGTGGGTCTTTGTATTTGAGCGATTTTTGGCAAGTTTCTCAAATAAGGTACGTAATTCATCATCTCATGGTCTTCAATTTCATGATTGGTAGTTGATTATTGCTTGAGTATTGATAAAAGTGCTTGAATTTAGTTGAATTGAGATCTCATTTGAGCATTTTGTCAAGCACTTGGTGTGCATGATTGATATTGATAAATTGAAGCTATTGTTGAGAGATATTTGAGTTGATTGAGGAATGTATGAGCATGTTTAGGATTGTATACGATGATTTGCTCAATTATTTGTGGAATTTGGCTTGAATGAGGATCTTTGGTATATTTTATGAATTCTAGTGCATTTGTGGTATATGTGGTCAAATTGAGTAGAGTATGGATGATAGAAAGGAAAGTTTTGTGATGATGTGTTCGATTACTTGCTAGTTGGCTTGTTATTATTTGATTTATTTGTGGAGCATATTTGAAGAATTTTTTTGTGAGCTTACATGATGATTTTCATTGTCTTAAGCCATTCTAGTAAGTATGTATAAGTTGAGGATTAGTTGAGCACTTCTATGGATTATATTTGATTTGATGGACTCATTGACCATTTTGTGAGGATTGATTGCTTAGTCATTAGGAATTTTGTTGGGTTTGGAAATTGTTGTTGACTTGTTCATGATTTAGAGTGATATTTCAAGCTAGCTTTTTGATTGTTGGACTCATTCGTCTTATTGGGATTATTTGTGCGGGAGTCATGTTTGGAAGGAGTGGATGGCCACAATTTTTCGGATCGAGATCCGAGAGAGAGAAGAGGCTATACGTTTTGCACACGAATGCCCGAATTGGGAATTCAGTGGGATGAATACAAGTGGAGAAAGCACATTATTTTGTATCTTTGAGTTGTACAAGAAGGTGGTCAGGACTCGTCTCGTAGATCATAAGCGCATGCTTTCTATGGGGATTGAAGATGACATTCCAAGATTGTTCGAGCAAGTAGGCATGGGAGGTTTTCTGGCTAAGAGACCTAGGACCTATCTTGGACTCACTCTCGAGTTCTTATGCACCGTCAAAGTCCACAAGGCTAGGAGGAACAAGTTTGCACGGAAGATCACTTTTGAGCTTATGGGGGAGCAGTGCAATTGGACGTTAGATGAGATTAATGAGCTACTAGGAGCACCTACCGACCCGATAGATCACTTTTGAACATTAGAGGGGAGTACAATGCTAAGAGGTTACGGGCGTATTTCTGATTCGGGGCTCCGAGTCAATGAGTTTGTACGGGAAGTCTAAGAGCACGCACATTCGAATCCGGTGGTCGATACTTATGCAGAAGATCTCGCAAGTACCATATTCGCGAGATCGGAGGGAGGAGCCGTGGTTTTACGAAGAGCTATATGTTTTGTGGTGCTTCTTGCATGGAGTCGGTTAATGCGGCCGCCTACCTATGCTACTTATTTGAGAGAGCCACAAGCACTAAGTTTAAGAAGATAAATTTTGGTGGGATGATTACTCTGCATAGTGAGCACCTCGGTATTCCCTACTCATAACACGGTGGCACTAGATGGTCAGTTTGACTACGGACACTATGAGGCGCATGAGGACGCTAGATCGTATTGGTAGGGACGTGGTGCCTACTGGCCGGCATCATGGTGGCGATTCCCTCTTCCTAATAAAAGAGGTTGACTCTGTTTTGGATCTCGAGCCTTTGTGACTATCAATCTGCGTATGTGGTCGCAGCGTCACACCGATGCCATCGATACTTACCGAGGAGCATGGAGGCGTGCTTAGAGATGAGGGATGATGATGATCGGGCGGAGTCGGCCGAAGTCGGATTCCGATTCTTGATGATGATGGAGATGCAGTTAGGCGGATGTTGCCGAGAGGTTGAGTCGGGGACGGGGATGAGGATGACGAGGAGCCGAGCAAGAAGAGCACTGTCGGATGGAAGAGGAGTATCGGTAGAGATTAATATGTCGGCGGGATGAGATGAGGAGTAGAGTACGAGGCGGGGGTTCGTCTCGAGGAACCGTGGGTTGGCGGAGGAGATGTGGGCGGATAGTCGGAGGATGCACATAGAGAGTCGACCCGTCAAGATGAGATGTACCGAATGATGGAGGATTCACGTAGGTTCAATGAAGAGACAAGGAGGATGCAAGAAGAATCAATGAAGAGCTCGGCGCTGACATGTATTCACTCCTTGAGCGAGATGAGCTCGTGGAACTTCGGGCGAGGACACTATCCTCCTCCACCGCCGCCCGTCCGACTATTAGGGCTATCCCCTATTCCTCATTCCCTCTTCTTGTTGTTCTTTAGATTCTGATATTCTTGTTTTCCGTTGTACTCTTGATGATGCTTATACTCTTGACTTGATGATGGTTATGATTGGTTTGGAGTTTTGGATGATTTTATTGATGGTGGTTATTATCTTGATCTTATTGAGTTTGATGATCTATTGATGATTATTCCTCGATGATTTCTTTGGATTCCTTGATATATTGTGTTTGAGCTTCATTTGATTTTGAGCTTAGTAGTGGATTATTTGACATATTTTGAGTATCATTTTGAGATAGTGAGTATGCTTGAGGTTATGTACATGAGCATTTTGTGCTTGAGTTGTAAGATTATTGGATTTTGATATGATTATTAGTAGATGTGTAGCTTGATGCTAGTTGCTTGATTAATTATGTGAAGATGAATGTGATTGAAGATGCTTGATTCATTGCTTTCAATTTAAGCCCGTGAGCTTTTGTGCCTTAATAATCGTACATCTTATACGGTTGATATCATCCTTTGAGAGTGCATCGTTCATGAGTTGTATGCCTAGAAACTTGCCATTAGACTTGTTGATATTGATCTTTGTAAGATGTCTTGAAAATGATAAGAGGCCATGTTTGATATGATGAGCTACTTTGCCAAATACTTTCCTACCAAATACATTTGATTTCCTTAGTGAGCCATGTTGAGCCTATGATCCTTATTCTTTGGCAAGCCAAGTGAAATTGAAACCATTTAGCTTATTTTGATGAGCCTTTATTGTCCTATGTTTAGTTGAGCTTGAATGTTGGCCAATAATGGTGATTTGATTACTAAGTGTGGGAAGATGATGAGCAAAGTGATGAATGAAGCCTAAAGAAAAGAAAGGTTGTGAAAAATTGAATTGTGAAGAAAATGAAAAAAATGAAATGATTCAATTTGTAGAGCTTTAAAAGAAGAAAGCTCAAGTGAATGGTGGAATGATCATTGAAGTTCTAAAAGGAAGAGTGTGCTAGATGAAAGTAAAGAGATGTGTATTGTATTGATTAGCTTTCATTCAAGTCTCTACTAATTAGTCACTCTTATCCATAAATATCCCACCTTTCCAAAGAGCCTACATTACAACCTAGAAGAAAGACCTCTTTGATTCTTGATTGAACACAAATGATTTTGATTGAGATTAAGTCTTGTGGCAAGCATATGGTGTACTTATTTGTGAATTGATGATTGAGTGCTTTAAACCTTGATACACTTGAGTGAAGAGTGAAACACTCCATGGAAGGAGCAATGTGTTGAGTATTTGATTGAGCATTTGTTTGAGCATGATTTGTCTTGATGGCTAGTGGAGAGTTGCATTGATACAAGTGATCATTGATGAGTTCGATTGTCTTATTTTTCGTCTATGATGCCATGTGACATAATTGCAATCAATTCACTCCTTTGTTCTTAGTTTCTACGTTGCTCGAGGACGAGCAACAATTCAATTTGGGGTATGATTGGAGTGAATTGATACATGTTTTTAGGCTATTTTTAGTGCAAAAAGTGAGCTAAAGTGTTAGTTTTGTGCCTAAATGTGAAAAAATATCACTATTTTGCCTAAAAAGTATTATTTGTGAGGTTTTGATGTATTTGCCCGTTTTGCAGGTAAATCGGTGGAATTTTGCCAAGCCGAGTACCGGGATTCTTAGAATGAAAGAGCGAACATACGGGATGGCGGGGTCGGGCGGAGCCCTTCTCGATAAAAATTCCACGAACTTCGAGTTCGAGTCGAGGTGCCTGGAGACCTCGACTCGAGGTTCATCTTGGAGAAATCATTTTAAAAAAGCGGCAAGCTCGGCTCGAGGAGGAGCCTCGAGTCGAGGAAGCTCGACTCGAGGGCTAGGCCTCGACTCGGCAGGGAAAGAATTTTAAAGAAGCGTGTTAGCGACTTTAGGCCTCGATTCGAGGGCACTGAAGCTCGACTCGAGAGTGCCCAAAAGCCGAAAAATTCAGTTTTAAGCCATGGAAAGCCAAACAGAGGAGTTAATTCTAGCGGTTCAGAGCGAGTTTCTAGGAGTTCCTTTGGCGAATTTTTACATTTTGTAGCTTGAATTTACTTGTAATTGCACTAGATTGTTAGAATTTAGATAGATTCCACATTTAGATCATTAGATTTGTAGATTGGTGATTGTAATTGAAGTTTGCGGTGAGAATTGAGGAAGAAGTGAAGTTGAATTGAAGCATTGTACAAGATTAATCATTCTTATTTTTGCCTATTGAAGCTTAATTGGTGATGTTCTTAACCTTTGATCTCTTTAATTCATTGCTTGTAGTGATTAGATTTTCAATTGCTTTCTTAGATTTTCTAGCCATGGTTTTTGCTTGTAGCACCATGGGCTAATAGCCTTGCTTGGGATAATTGAAATTAGGGATGAAGTGATTGCCTCATGCTATGATTGTTGACAATTGTGATCAATTGAATTAGATTGCTTCCTAATTGTGATTCTTAATTGTGCTTCATGAAAAATTGTCTCTTTTTGATTAATGGTTGATCACCCTAGCAATGAGGCGAGGAGTTGAGCTAACGTGATTAGGTGTTAATCGGGTTTCAATTTTGCATGATTGTATGAATTAGGGGACTTCATTGAGAGATGGGAAGAACTAAGGATACTCACATTAGGCATTGTGATATTAATGGAGTGATTAATTTCATGATGGTTTATGCTTTCTCATTTGATTGATTTGCATTTGGATACAATCATAGCTTGTTAATCATGAATTCCTTGATGGAGATTATCCACTTGCACCTATTCCCTCATTAATTTTAGTCTATTTGATCTTGCATTCTGAGTGTTTGATAAATTGTTTGCATAATCTAGCCATTTTAAATTCTTGCAATTTGTAGTGATTTAGTTCAAGAGCTTGTTGCAACTCTAGCCATTTAGAACTCTTATCCTTGAATTTCATTTGCATACTTTCTCCCTTGGGTTCGATATTTTGTTGATTGGTCTTAATAACTCTTACACTATACACTCCAATCAATCATCCCCACTCACTTCAATAAACTGATCCTCTATCTTACAATCTCCGTTTTCATGCACATTTATTTGTGCATCCAAGGAACACAACCTCTAGGGGCACCATCAAGAGTTTTTGTCTCCACATAAATATCAATCATATGAACGTCATCTACATCCTAACGAGATGTTGTCTCCACAAAGTGTGATCCATCTTAGGGACACTACCATCTTCATCCTCAATAGGTGTTGTCTCCACTTGATCTTTTATTGGTGTCACCACATTCTCGTATAATGAATCAACCTTCTTATCGAGCGCATCAACCTTCTTGTCGAGCGCACTTATGGCATCTAATATCTATTTTAAAATATGTGATTGAGTTGGCTGATGTGGAGGAGATACCACACTTAAAAGAGGAGATGAAGGGCGACACACGTTTTGCGAGAAAATATACCATAAGTTAACAATTTAGAAACACATATTGAAAATTACATTTAAAAAATGACAATTATACTTACATCATTGCCCATTCTCTCCACCGATGCTTTATCTGTCTCATTCCTCTCGAGGAGATACTCCTATTTCTCCGATTGCTTCTAAAAGAGAATATTCTCTGAGAATAATTTACTCTCCTACATTATAGGGATTTCCTTTGACCTTACCTTGTAAATATGTTTGTAATCTCTTTAAATGTTGTATCGCTTATTTTCTGGAATGAACAATCAATTCACATTATTCTATATGGTATCACGAGTATTTTCTCTCACGAGAATCTTTGATTGATCCTGCTCTTCCGCTTCGTAATTCCTACACCCAAGAAGCCCTACCACACCGCCGCTTGCTGCCATGACTACTACCTCCTCCACCACCTCGGCATCGCTTCTTCGGTCGCTCCTCCTTCACCTGTCATCACCATCACCGCCCATCATCACATCCCCGTCAAGCTTACCTCTTCCACCTATACATCTTGGCGTGCAAACCTTCTTGCCGTTCCGAACGGTTTCGATCTAACGGGCCATATTGACGGCGGCAAGCCATCTCTCTCCGAAAACAGATCCTACATACTCTTCCTGGTTTCGTCGGGATCAACTAATCGCCGCTGCAATCTTTGGCTCGGTTGCGGTGGAGATTCTTCCCTTGATCTCCTCTGCCAAAACTGCTGCAGTGCATGGGGTATTCTCGCCGAATGTATGCGGGCAAATCTAGGTCGCGTGTTTTTCAACCGAAGTCGGATCTTGCCGACATCTCTCTTGGTGACAAATCCATCTCCGAATATCTTCAGCGATCAAATCCAAAGGCGATGAGCTTGGTCTCATCGATACTCATGTAAGTGACGATGACTTAACTCTTTATGTTATTAAAGGCTTAGGGCACAATTATCGTGAAATTGTTGGTGCTATTCGCTCCCGTGAAACACCATTCACGTTTGAGGAATTACATGATCTTTTGGTGGCTCATGAACAATACCTTAAGTCTCTCGAATCTAGCAACTCTACCCTCCTCAGCTACCGCTAATATTGCCCGCAATTTCTCTTCCTCCCGTGGAGGTAATTACGCCTCATACCAAAGAACGCCGTTCGTGCTGGGAATCGGGGACGAGGAAACTTCGTCTTACGGCCGTGGAAATCAGTCATCCACCGCTGGTCGTGGACATGGCTCCTTCGATAATTCTGGTCGTCCTCCTATTATATGCCGGTGGTGTGGTTTCAAGGGACACTCTGCCCCGACTTGTCGTAAATTAAACGCAATGTACCAACGTCACACAATCACCTCCTATTACGGCACCTCGTAATTCTTGGCTTGTAGATTCTCGGCGCTTCTCATAGCCTTACTAATGATCTCTCAAACATGTCTATCCACTCCGAGTATGATGGCACCGATGAGATCCAACTGGCTGATGGTACCGGGCTTCCTATTTCTCACACTGGTACTTCTCATTTACATTTTCCATCCCGTAATTTTGTTGTTTCAAATGTCCTATGTGTACCAATTGCAAGACAAAATTTACTTTCATCCATCAATTTACAAAGTCAAATAATGTCTCTATGGAATTTTTTCCGTATCACTTTGTTGTTAAGGATCGAGTCACGGGCGTCTCGGCTCACGGAACGTGTAAGAATGGTGTCTATCACATAAAGCCACCAAGCATACTATCTACAATCCCCGAGAAGTTTGCCGCTCTTGGGGATCTCGCTGTTCACCGGCATGCTCGTTTGGGACATCCATCTCCTTCTCGATGTTCCGCTATCATAAGAAGTTTTAATTTACCTCGTTTCCAATAAATTTGTTTCTTTGGATTTAAATTGTGCGTCTTGCGATGTGTGCAAGTCCCACGTACTACCTTTTGCTGATTCATCGTTTATTGCTACTCGTCCTTTGGACTTTATATATGCCGATGTTTGGGGTCTGCTTCTTGTGTGGCACATGATGGTAGTCGTTACTTCTTGCTTTTGGTTGATTTGTTTAGTCGATATTGCTGGTTATTTCCAATTCAGCGAAGTCTCAAGTTTTATCACTTGTCAAACAATTTATTTTGATTGCTTTGAAAAACAGCTTTTAATACCGGTGTTAAACATTTTTATTACGATAATGGGCGAGTTCTTGGCATTGCATTCATACTTTGCTTCTCGTGGCATTTCATGGCTCACTACCGCACCTCATACGCCACAAAGAAATGGTATTTACGAACGGCGCAACCGTCATATTCTTGAGGTTACTAGAGCCTTATTGCATCACTCAGCTGCCGTTTCAGTTCTGGTCCTTCGCGGCTCAAACTGCAGTGTATTTGATCAACGAGAATTCCCACGCCTCTACTTGATGGGTCAAGCCCTTTTCAGCTACTTTTTAAACATGAGCCCAACTACTTAAAACTCCGTGTTTTTGGTTGCGTCTGCTTTCCTTGGCTACGCCCGTACTTTCCCGGAAAACTCTCATACCCGTCAAAGGCGTTCATCTTTGTGGGATATTCTACCTCGCAGAGTGCTTTTCGTTGCCTTGATCCCGACATTAGTCGTGTTTATGTCTCCCGACATGTGAAATTTGATGAATCAAGGTTTTGGGCTTCGTGCCTCGTACTACTCCTCCCGGCTCCCGATGGGGCGTCTCATCCTTGCTCCGTCTGCACCCCGCCCTCAACCCGATACCCTTCCTCCACCGGTGTCCGCATTACCGCCTCCTAGTTCGGCCGCCTCGCCTCAAAGAACTTACATGCTCCACCTATCGCGAGTGACCCTCCTCCTACTCGCACTCATGGCATGCGGACACGGAGTCGAACAATATTTTTAAACCTAAGCAATTTAACTCGGCCACAAAACACCCTCTTCCCGATGATATTGAGCCATCAACGGTCTCTGCTGCTCTTCGATCCTCGTTGGCGCGCAGAATGGGTGATGAGTTTCTTGCTCTACAAAAACACGGCACTGGGATCTTGTTGTTCCTCCACCGGGCCAACGTCATTGGTTGCAAATGGGTTTTTGAATTAAACGAAAATCGGACGGCACTTTGGATAAATACAAAGCTCGCCTTGTGGCTAAGGGATTTCATCAACGCCCGGCATTGACTATCATGAGACCTTGATCCAGTTGTCAAACCGGTGACTATTCGTGCGGTTCACTCTCTTGCTATATCTCATCGATGGCCTCTTCGTCAATTTGGATATAAGTAATGCATTTCTTCACGGTACATTATCCACTCCTGTTTACATGAAGCAACCCCGGGTTTCACCGATCCTCAACATTCATCTCATGTATGCCTTCTCAAGAAGTCTCTATATGGTCTTCGCCAAGCTCCACTTGCTTGGTATCAAACCCTTACCTCGTCTCTTCTCAACTTCGATTTTAGTCGATCCCGTGCTGATCATTCCTTGTTCACGTATCTTGAGAAAGGTGTTCGACTTATTGTCCTTGTTTATGTTGATGACCTCATCATTACGGCTCTTGCCCCTCACTTTTACGATCTCTAACTACTCATCTTGAGTCATCTTTTCTTTGTTAAGGATCCGGGAGTCTGTCCTACTTCCTTGGCATTGAAGTTGCTCATTGCAAGGAAGGTCTTTTCCTCTCTCAACACAAGTATATTGTGGACTTACTTCATCGCCTCAAGATGGATGGGGCGAAACCCCTTATGACTCCGTCGTCCTCAAAGTCTGGGCGAGTCTTACGGCTCTGTCGACCCGACTACTTATCGCGGTGCTATTGGTGGTTTACGGTATTTAGCCTTCACTCGTCCGGACATAGCATTCACTTTGTCAACAAGCTAGCTCGATTAATGTCTTCTCCCTCTCCCGATGATTGGGGGCCGTTAAGCGCTTACTTCGCTACTTGAAAGGCACTCTTCACTTTGGCCTTCTTCTACGTCTGTTACAAGTTTTCTCTCACCGCCTACTCGACTTAGACTTTGGCGGTGATATTCGTGATGGCAAGTCTACCTCTGCATACATGGTCTTCCTTGACAATAGCCCCATTTCTTGGCGCTCCCGAACAGATGGTGTTGCTCGATCCTCAATCGAGGCTGAATATCGATGCTCTTGCAGCTGCTTTGCCTCCGAAGTTTGTTGGATCATTCAACTTTTCAAGGATCTACAACTCTCCCTCACCGGTCGACCTCGTCTTCTTTGTGATAATATGAGTGCTACCGGGCTTGCTCTTCACCCCATTCAACACTCTCGCATGAAGCATATTGCACTCGACATTCATTTTGTTCGCGACCTATCATCCAAAGGATTACTCTCGTATCATATGTCAACACACTTGATCAGCTTGCTGATCTTCTCACAAAATCTCTACCTCGGCAACGCTTTGAGAATCTACGTTCCAATATCTCCGTCGCCGGCGGAGACTTCAATTATGCGGGCGTATAAGAGAATATTCTACTGAGAATAATTTACTCTCCTACATTATAGGGATTTCCTTTGACCTTACCTTGTAAATATGTTTGTAATCTCTTTAAATGTTGTATCGCTTATTTTACGGAATGAACAATCAATTCACATTATTCTATAGCTTCCTTACTTGAAGACATTTCTCTATTATCACTTCTATGACTAAACTCCTCGCGGAAAATTTTCATATTAGGTTCTTCAACCTCCTCGGGTGTGGCTTCCAATGAAAATAAGTCAATCTAATTTTTTTGTGATAATAAAATATGTTATCTATATAAATCGAACTTGATTTGTAGTAGTTACATAAAATTAAGATATTTATGATAAATAATTTATTGTTTTCAAGGCGGTTTCCACATCTTTATAAGAAGGTGTGTACATTGATTTCCAAGAACACATTCTTGGAATTTTATCTACGATCTTTGATGTACCGAAGGTTCCTACGTTGCCGGGAATACACTCAAATGCTCAAATCTAACAAATAAAATAAATCAATAAGTTATTCATATTTATTTATAATAAATTAAAAATCATATAATTTATAAGTTTGAGTGTGTACCTGTAATGCTAGTGAAAACCCCCAAAAAGTATTGTTTTGTTATCTCCGCCCTATGAAATCCATGTATTTGTGTAATAATAACTTTTTCTTCCCCATGGATATCTATTAAAGAGCTCTAAATTATCAACAATAGTCAAGTTCACCACCTCAATTGATGTGTTAGGCTCTTTGGCTCTCAACATGCTCTCATAAATGTATACTAATCCTAACTTGTATTTGTCCAACTCATTTTTAGTATCTTCCTCAAATATTTTTTTAAATTCTACTAGTAGGACTGATTTAGCGCCTTTGAAATACTCTTGTAGCAACCACTACAAAAAAACACATTTTAAAGAGGGCTTTTAGCGAGGAATTAAAGCCTTCGTTAGTTAGCGAGGGCGACACGAGGGCATTTTTAACAAGGGATTTAGCGAGGAAAATGGGCCCCTCGTTAGTTAACGAGGCAAATGGCCCTCGCTAATTAACGAGGGCTAAGCCCTCGGCGGACCCAAGTTAACGAGGGCCACCGCCTCGCCAAGGACCAATTCATGTTAACGAGGGCGGGGTTCCCCTCGGCAAGCCCAATACACTGCAACGACGGGCTGCCTCGCCAAGCCAAAATATTAACGAGGGTTGGGGGCCCCTCACTAAATAACGAGGGCGAGCCCCCTCGTTAAGCCCAATTTAAAACACGGGCAGGCCCTTCTCCCCCAACATTGCAGCTACTCTCCTCTTTCCTTCAAACAGCTCCGCCACCGCCGCCTTTCCCGTCGGAAATTGGCCCTAATACTTGTCGGGCTTTGTAGTACGCGTTCACGGGAACATTTCTACGATAAATTTTTAAGATTTAATCGGTTAATTTTGTTGTTAATTTAGTGGATAAATTTTGTATTTTTAATTTTTCATATGCATGTATTTAATTGAATATATATGTGATAATAATAATAATTATAAACATGATAATATATATATATATATATATATATATATATATATATATATATATATATATATATATATATGTTATAATAATAATAACAATAATAAATAATATATATATATATAGTGAATATATAGTATACAATTTAATTGAACATACATGTGATAATATTAATAATTATAAAATGAAAATATATAGTATACAAGTTAATTGAATATATATATATATATATATATATATATATATATATGTGATAACAATTTAATTGAATATATAGTATACAATTTAATTGAATAACAATTATAAATTGAATTTAATATAAATATATTTCAAAGCAAAAACATAACGAATGATTAGCTTTGTCCAAGCGGTAAGCGACAAGGCCCTTATGCACACCTCTGCGGAGGTCGCGGGATCGACCCCGCAAGTGATGAAAATGGCGAAAATGTGGAATTAAATGGCACGGGGTGCGGCCGAGGTCGTGGGTTTGATACCCCTTGACCACAATTTTTTTATTAGGTATGAACTTAACGAGGGCGAGACGAGGGCCTAGCCTCGTGAGTTAACGAGGAATGGCCCTCGCTAATTAACGAGGCGGCTCCCTCACCAGTCGCTGCCAATTACCTCGCCAAGTCCCTCGGCAACTAGCGAGGGTCCCTGCCTCGTTAGCTAGCGAGGGCCGAGCCGAGGAAGTGTTAATGAGGAGCTTTTGGCGAGGGCTTTGTTCCCTCGTTAAAGCCCTCGTTAACCTCCTCCCCTCGTTAACCCTCCCCTCGTTAAATCCCTCTCTAAAACCATTTTTTTATGGTGGACCTTCTTTCTTTAGGTATTTGAGTTTTGAAGTCCTCTTCATTACCATAATTTAAACCTGTAATGAGTGTAAACTCCAACAAAGAGAAACACATACGCTCATTACGAAAGCCAAACCATAACTCCTTACTAGCAGACTTGGTGTGACTCCTTTGATGTAACTTTCTTCTTCATAATAAAGCGTGTATTAACTTCCCGAGAAAGCTGTATGCCCTTCACTCCATAGAACTTGCCAAAACAAGAATTTTCCAACGTCATTTTGTGTGTTTTATCTAGCTTGTCATAAATTGTACTAACTATTGATGGAGTGCTGCGTGTACTTGCTTTTGCATCATGCCAATCTTTTCGGGGATAACATACTCCATCATGCGAAGAAAATTTGCAAAATGCCAATATCAATCAAATTTCATGAAATTATTAACATAAATAACCTACACTAATGAACAATTTAACACAACTAACTTGAACTAAGAACAATTTAAACAACCTACACTCTTGAAAAACTAAACAACTAAATGTTTACACAAACGAACAACTAAACAACTTATTCAACCAAATATTTCAAAAAATTTAAACAATGAATAACTAAAAAATCTAAATAACTTAAACAATCGAACAACTAAATAATCTAAAGAAATGAACAATTGAACAAATCAAAATTACAGCAGTTTCCTTCAAATTTTTAAACATTACAATAGTTTTCTTAAACATTACAACCTTTTAAACATCAACAACTCAACTCACAGATCGGCTTTCATCAAACTTCAATTTTTACAAACCCTAAAAAAACCTTAATTTAATTAAAAACATATCTTATGTTGCCAATCGCGATGCCTTGTTCTTGTGCCGAATTCTCATTGTCGGTCGTGTAAGACCATCGCCGTTGGAATCGTTCGCCGTGTTCTTGTGCCGGAATCCTTGCCGTCGGTTGTGTAAGGTTGTCGCGTTGGAATCGTCATTGTTGGGTCGATGTCGGAATTGTTGTCGTGTCGTTGATACGGTGAACAAAGAAGATGAATGATGCTTCAAAAAAAAGATGAATGAAGAAAAGAAGAGAAGTCTCGTATGTTCAAAAAGAAGAGAAGTCTTATAAATTCAAAAAAAAAAATTCTTTTCTAATAAATTTTAATGAATTAAAAATTTGGTCAAATGACTTAGGCCAAAATTAAAAACTATTCGGGTCAACCGGCCATATTTGATAGTTTCCACAAGTATATACCTCACTATTTTCACGAGGGCGTGTATTTCTTCTTCTCTTCCAAAGAAGCGATGATGGCTTCCATCATAGCAAAGGCTACACAACAATTAAGACCCAAATTGAAGCCAAATCCAGTTAATGGAATCAATTACCATGACACACACAAGCAAGTCGCCATGGAAATTGCGGTGAGATGACCCAAATACATCGAATTCAAGTCGGCTTTATCCCGATTCTATTCGGTTTGCGTAAAATTGTCCAGCATTGTTTCCGTCATGGATGGATTTTACTCTAAATTAAGGTCACTCTCTCTCCTCAATACTCTTTCACCTATTAGTCTATCCCTTTTAATTAGGAATTTTTTGAAAAAAATTCAAATTGCGTAAATTCAAAATACTGAAATATATTGATGGCTCATAGGATAGGAAGAGATTTGAAATAGAGGAGATAAAAGATTTATACAACGTCAAGAATTGTTTGAATTTTTCACAGGCCGGACCGTGACTTTTTGTTATAAATATGGAGTCTAAGACTCTCTTCTTCTTCTTCTTCTTCTTCTTCTTCTTCTTCTTCTTCTTCTTCTTCTTCTTCTTCTTCTTCTTCTTGTTCTTCTTCTTCTTGGGTTCGAATGGATTTTCAACCGAGGGTCTTCGAATCCTTGTTGTGGATGGTGATAAAAGCGAGTTGAAGATAATTGAAAGCATGCTCAAGAAACTCAACCATAAAGGTATAACAATCTTATTTTTTATTTGCTTAATGTTAATGTCTAACTCTGTTTGTGTTTGATTAATTTGAATCCACGAGTATATATATGTGATACCCGAGCTTCTCACACTACTCATATATATTTCATGCATTGAATGTATTTTTATTAATTATGTGCTACTTGTGATTTTTAATTATCTTATCTTGTATTATTTTATTGTATTTTTAAATACCAAATTAATTACATATTCATTTATATGTTTAGCGGTGAGAAAATCAATTTGTGAGTAATTGAGATTTTAATGGTGTTTGAGTACTAATGCAATTTATTTAATTATTGATGGTAAATTAAATGTATTGAGTTGGTGATTAGTTGTGTTAATTAAATAGAAATCAAATATTATATATTATATGTATAATTAACGAGATAAATGAATTATCAATTCATGGTCTATGAATTTGAGTGAGTAGAGTTTGATATAAAAGTCTCATACACGTCAATACAATATATATATGTTTGTGGGTGTAAGTAGTACATACTAGGAATCATTAATATATCAGAGTAGCAATGATGCTAGAAACATTTAATTCCAAATCTCCTATATATCTATATAGGTGTAGAACATATTCTTATCAATAATTTAATATATTATATTTACTGTGTTATACAATTACACAACAATAATAATGATGGGGTTTAGTCGTGTACACATTATATTACACACACTTTAAATAATAAAATAAAAAGGAGAAAACTTCAAGAAGAAGTAATTAGTAAGGCGGTGGCTATATACTTTTATATCAACTCAGACATATCTATATATGTAGTCGAGGAAAAATAAAAAGAAAAGAAAATGAGTGAGACGAATGCTTAACAGTTTTATAAAATCAGGTATGAATCATATGTTAGATTTTATCTTAATTATTAATAGATTACGATTGAATAGATTATGTGTTGATATTAGCAATATCCTTCAGTTAATCTATGAGTTTGGCGTTTAGTTTACCAATTAATTGGTAAATCTTGTTTGAATATATGAATTAGGATACTAAAAAGAAGGAAGAATACCATTACATGACCTGAGTATAGTGATGTACTCAAAGTCTTAATTATAATATTTTGGGTGTATTGTTAATAGATGAAAATTCGATGATATATATCATATTTCTTGAAGAATATCATCTGTTGGATCAGTTATTAAAATAACAAGAGTATAATAGAATTTAAAATGTTAAGGCACTTGGTTGTAAGTAAAATATATATATATATATATATATATATATATATATATATATATATATATATATATATATATATATATAACGGAAATGAAGTATATATGTAGGTTTTAATTCGTTGTTTATGGTGAACATAAGAAAAAGGAAAAAAATTCTTACTAATTTAATTAGTTGAGAATATGAAGTGATATTTATATATTTAATATTTTTATCTAATTAAATAGTTGGATCTGATAAGGTGATTTAAAAGTTCGTGTAGCGCCATTTGTTGGGTTTGAGGTAAGTAGAAATGCATTTGCACCTACAATGCATAAATATAATATTTTGTGAAATATTTATGCTTAATTGATGATATGTGAATATTACGTTAATTGTGATATTTGATTGATATTCAATGGTTATTGTGAAAGAGCTGTGAGCTCAATATTTTATGTGGATTAAATATGTGAGTTCGGCTGATTATAGTAAAATGAAACTGTGAGTTCGAGTTATTATTGTGAATTGAACCGGTGAGTTCCATACATAATTATTGTGGAACGAACTCCCCGAGTGTTGTGATTATTATAGAAATGGATAGGGTGATTGAATTGGTGAGTTGTGAGTAGAAATGAATTAGGCGAGTGATTAGAAATGAATTAGGTGGTTTCAAAAGAGAGTATTTATATCGGCCACATGATGGCTTTTATATTGAGCGTACGCGGTATATATATCGGTAAGTTTGGAGCCCCAAGAAATGAGTAGAAATGAATTAGGCAAGTAGAAATGAATTAGGTGGGTGATTAGAAATGAATTAGGTACGCGATTAGAAATGAATTAGGGGATTTCGAAGTGAGAACGGAAGGCGACCTAGGAGTTAAGGCGACTGGGATAACAGGCGTATGCTACCTAGAGTGGGCCACCGAGTTCAATTGATGCGAAACGAACTTGTGAGTTCAAAGGTTATAGTGAAAGAAATTTGTGAATTCCATGATTATTGCGAAATGGAAATGTTGTTTTGAGCATGTGATTCTCTGTGTGTATATGTTGCATTGCATCATGCATATCATGCATTAACATGAAAATATTTTATCAAATGGTGTGATTGACCACTAATTATGCACCGAGGACGGCAGGGGCGACATAGGAATTAAGGCGACCAGCGAGATCCCGACGTATGCCACCTAGAGTAGGCCACCGTCTCATGTGCTATGGTGTTGTCGCACATTTACAGAGGGGACTTACGAACGGACGGGGGTCGAGGTTTGGTGATGGACCTCACTAGGCCGTTAGAGGGTGGGATCCTCAACGGTATGGTCGGGCGTGGAGGGATAACTTCTTGGTGGTCATGAGGGCGCGATGGGGGGCCCCTTTGTGGCTACAAGAGGATGGGCCTCACGTCGAGGTCATACATATAGTGGCCACTTAAATATATTTGTATTGAGCTTGATGCTCGTGTGCCGGTGCATAGTAGTGAGTCGGGGCCGTAGCAGTGTTTCATAAATAAATTGATGATTTTAAAGAGAGTGCTTTGTGCATTTGGGAGGTTTTCGAACTAAACATCGCATCATGCATAATTTCTATTTACCGATATTTATAAATCTCACATAGTTTATGCATTGTAGGTAATCGATGATTTGTGACGTTGTGGTTCCACTCGACAAAGTGTGCATCTACTGCGCGATTTTGAGTGGTTGTGTCCGTCGTCTTTCTATTAAAGCATTTGAAAAAAGTCGCACGTGCGCTCGAGTCAATTCTTGTAAAATTATTCACAACTCACTTTTCTTGTTAAATTAGTGTTTATGTCTGGGTTATCAAAAGGTGGTCATGTCAATATATATATATATATATATATATATATATATATATATATATATATATATATATAGTTGCATGCAAATTACTATAGTTTTGAATTTAATTACGTGTGTATAAATAGGAACAAATATTTTTGTTTAAATTTATATGGATATAAGATCTGTGACATAAAAAGTTAAATTACGGGACTATTAATCATAATTGATGTTTTTTTAATCATTCCCTCCTTGCTCGGCTTTGCATGTTTCAAAGACGTTTAGACTTACTAATGAGAATTAGAATCAAGTAAGAACTCCATAATTTGTCTTTCATTTACTGTTACTATTTGTAATATGATTTTGTTATATGTATGTTTCTTTAGCTTGAGTAATACCATTCACAAGGCTTGTGATTTTCTGTTTAAACAACTTCTTTTTCGTACTTTGGGCAAGAGTTGTATGTTCAACATAAATTATGTTTTTCAATTATTTAAATTTGATGAATATTGTTATGTAAATTTTTCATTGTATTTGACATGTATGGTTTTGACCAAACATGAAACCAATATGTTCTATATTTAATTTTGTAAATTATACGAGTTATCGAGTCGAGGTCGAGCTAAATTTTTGAACTCTATTAATTTCAAGTCGAGTTTCCAGCTTTAAATATTGCAATTGAATTGAGTTTGAGCTCAATACTACTTGGCTCGACTCGGTTCATTTACACCTCTAATAAAAAAATTGGAACACCAAAATAAATTTATAAAAATTTAGGATTTGAGGCAGTGACCTAGATAACAAAATTTGACACCACAACAATCAAACCATAGTCAACAGTTATAACTTTTATCCTCCTTTT
The DNA here is from genome assembly GCA_030762865.1 of Paraleonurus japonicus. Taxonomy (NCBI): domain Eukaryota; kingdom Viridiplantae; phylum Streptophyta; class Magnoliopsida; order Lamiales; family Lamiaceae; genus Paraleonurus; species Paraleonurus japonicus. Next base: position 44,534,319 of record CM061056.1, read on the forward strand.
CTTTATTTATACACACTACACGCTGCACTATGTGTATTAGGATCCATATTGTAATATGGATAGTTGTTTATTGTGAACTATATTTACATAATATATACTCTTAATGTTATTTTAAAGTTGAGGTGGTCTTGTGTGAGACTGTCTCACATATTTTATTTAATGAGACGAGTCTATATTTAATTCATATAAGAGCCAAACTAAATCAATCTATATTTTTTAACATTATATAACCCCTAATTTTTTGAACCTGTGCCAAATGCAGATCATAATTTTTTTTTTTCGCCGGAGTCAAATTTCAATCAATGACCCTTAAATATTTTTCATATATAAAAACTCAAATAAGAATCTTACTAATGGATCTTATTTTTTGTTTTCTTAATATTAATGTTTCATGCCCCAAATTGATAATTGATCTATTTTTCTAATTTAGATCGATAAAATTATTTAATAAAAGATGTTTGTGATTATATTTAAAATTCTTTCAGTCTCAAATTGATAAGGTTGATCTTTTAGACCCTAAATTAATAATTGACTTCTCTTTCAAAATTTGAACCGATAAAATTCATAATTATTTTTACTCCCACTCCACTAGCATTATGGAGGCCGATTAAATTTGTATGACGAAAAGTGCTAGATTTATTTTATTTTATAATATTTGAGAATATCATTTTTGTATTTTTTTAATCCATAAATGGTTTATTTATGCTTAAAGAAATTTGAATTTTAAATTTTTATTATTTCATGATCATGACATATAATTTAATCTTCTTATAGAAAAACAACCTATTTATTTTATCTAAATAAAATTTAACCAATACCTAAAAAAGAAAAACATTAATTAGTATGCGTGTCATTACAAAAATTGTGTAATACCGATGGATTTACCGACGAACTTATTTTCGTTACAAATAGCGGCGAATTTACCCGGCAGAATATGAGTTGATTAGTAATTATCGACGGATTACCGATGAAATATAAGGTGGTCGGTAATTACCGATAAATTTTTATTCTCGGTAATTACCGACGGAATATGAGTTGATCGATAATTACCGACGGTTTTTATTCCGTCAGTAAATTTTTAAAATAAAATGGGGATAAAATTGATTTGGATTCTGATATATTTGGGGCTCACTTCAACCACAATTTCCATGACGAATTGCTTGTATGTGAGATGGTAATTGATTTCAGTAACTGAATTTGGCTTCAATTTTGGTCTTAATTGTTCCGTCGCCATCATTGCTTCGTTGGACTTTGTGAGATGGTAATTGATTTCAGTAACTGAATTTGGCTTCAATTTTGGTCTTAATTGTTCTGTAGCCATCATTGCTTCGTTGGACTTGGAAGAGAAGAAAAACACGCCCTAATTTCTATGTTTGAAAATAGTGAGGTGATACTCTTTGAAGAGAAATTTAGGGGACGTTTGGTCCCTCTATGCCCTTAGAATATTTGAGAAAGAATTGTTTCAATGATGATTACATCATAAGTGTTGTGCTCCAATTTTGAAAAAAAAAAATAAAACAAAAAGAAGGTTTAGTGATGATGGAGGGGAGTGATTGAGTAGAAATCATTATAGGAGAGAAAAATGTTAATCAAAATTAGGTAATAATTATCTTAATTAGAAGGCAAAATAGTGACTTTGATTATTTTTTATTCTCATTAATCCACCATAGTTACGCTATATTTATTCTCATTCCTATTTCCATTAGGAAATTCTCAACGTGTCCCCTTAATTTCATATACCATAATTGGGCCTGTGAAGCTCAATTTTGTATTTGCTACAACAATAATTTAAAATAACATTACTATCTAAACCAAAAATTTGTTTGGGTTCGGTTTATTTTTGGTATTAAATTTTGAGGGGGAGTGTAATATGTGATATGTTTTACTTTTTATGTGTGATATATTTTTACTAAATCATATAAATCACATGTTTGTTAATATATATTACAATAGTTTTTATTACAACATAGTTTAACATGAGTCATAATAGTTTCAAGTATTTGTATTAAGAATTAATTCATGTGATAAGTTAAAATTTTACAACTGTACCCCCATCTACTATTTTTTTTTTTTTTTTTGAATAAAAAGGATATATTTTGTCAATTAACTTGGTAATATAATACCTCATAAAAGGTTTTCTAGGGATACATTTTCACTAAAAAAATGAGAAACATATGTTGGACTTTTTATATTTTTGTGAGTCATAGATAATACAAATCAACAATAACAAACACTTGAATTTTAAGATAAACAAATTATATCCCTAATAACCGCTCAAAATAAACATCTCCTAAATGATCAATAAAGTTTAGAGCTAATCAGTAGTCTCCCTATGCGTATAATGAAAAGTAGCTTTGATTGGAATGTCATTGTCGCTCATCTTTTTCTATTCCCCTTATAATGAAATTCAATTACGTTGGTCCCGAAAGTTGAGTTGAATAAAATCTTAAGAAAGCTTTCTAGAACAAAATCTAGAAAGGGGGTTTGAATAGATTTTGTAGATTTTTCAAATCTTTCAAAACCAATTCAAAATATCGATTGAGCACAATGGATTATGATTAAATTCTCAACTTCTTATAAGATCAAAAGCAAGGTTGATATCTTGATTTTAGTTAAGATTCTGAATTTAACTCTTGATGTAACACAATTGTAAAATAGACAGAAACTAAAGAAAGCAAGAAATAACACTGTGATTTATAGTGGTTCGGATTTTAAAAATCCTACATCCACTCTCCTTCTTCAATTTGAAGAAGGGACTCGCTATCGCTTACTTTCTCACTTCCACTTACAACTTACAACTTGTACAATTCTTCAAATCTTCAATCTCCTAGACTCTTCTTCTAGAAATCTAACTAATACAGTGTATATTGAATTTTGAAGATTACAGAAAAGTGTTCTAAAAACACTTAGAACTTTTTGAAACCTTTTTAGAAATTCTTGTGAAAAGATTGTGAAATCTGAGTAGTGAATTGTGTAAAACAAATATGCATGAGTGTTGTTTCTAAAGAATGAAAAACCTAGACCTATATATAAGTCTCGAGAAGACAGGTTAGTTTGTTAGTTAGTTCTAACAAACTTGAAACCGCTTAACAAACTTAAATCGCTTCTAGACCTCACCGATTCTTCATACTCATCTAAATGACTTGGTGAAAACTCGTCTTTCTTATTCTACTCGGCTTATCTTGACCTCGTCTCGAGCTCTTCATATTTGTCTCCTGTAGATGACTAGACTTGAGCTTGTCTTCGATGACTAGCATGTTATCGGACCTCACCGACTAGCTTAATGCATGACCCCGTCTCGATCGGCTTACATCCTCACTGCTTCTTCGATTTGGTGATTAGTCTCGATCTCGCTCTTTAACTCATCAAAACCTCTTGATCCAACAATTTCCCTTTTTGATGAAGTTAAAACCTATAAGAAGGAAACATATTCACAGTGAAGTTAGTAATAGATCTAGTTAAATCAATCAGATAGATACAAAGACAATTTCACACTTCAAATGATTCAATCACAATAAGAAATTTAAGTCTTTTAGACTTTTTAGAAGTATTTTTTAAAAATTTTAACAAAAGATTTTAACTCTGAGATATAAGAATTTCTCGGATGTTTTATACTTAGAAAAATTTTTAATTCCGAGATATAAAATTTCTCGAGATGATTTATACTTAGAAAAATTAAGAAATTTTTAATTCGAGATATAAAATTTCTCGATTAAAAATTTAAGAAAACTAATACACAAAGTTCACATAAGACTGAGCATATTCATTCACAGACATTTACAGATTACAAAATAAGAGAACCGATAGAAAATAAAAGATAAGGAAAGAAAAATCCTCGCTCTATCGATTCCCCATCGATCACTTCTGGAATGTTTAGCCACCAAAATCCTTGCTCTAAGTCCGTTTGAGATCATTCTCATCTCTGTGAGCTTGGATTCCCTTTCGCCTTGGCCACAATCGCTTCGACCCATTCCAGATCGGGAGAACCATCTTCTTTAAGCTTGGGGGTGACTCGTCAGAGGGCCGGTGCGATCGTATCGCAGCTTGAACACATTATGTGCCTCATCGAGCAGCCTTCCCATAAAGATCTGCATCCTCCTTCTCCATCCATTCATGCCACAGATGTCTTCATTGTCGCTCCAGATGGCGATGCCTTGAGAATGTACCAAGAATACATCCACTTAGCATCCGTGGCTTGCTTTTTTATATTCATTGGTGAACTTCCCTGAAACCATCTTTGGAGGAGCCGTGGTGCGGTGGACAGGCGGAAATCGCCTTCATTTCACGCTTTGGACACCCACTTCCGAGTATCCTGTCCCACTTCATTTCAGCCTTTCCCCATCTTCTTCAAATTCTTCTTTTCTCTCTTTTCAAACATCTCCTTCTCAGAATGATTCTTCTAATCTGCTCACCTGATAAATTGGAGAAGTCTGTTCCTTTCTTTTGCGCTCTACTGATCTGGGCCGATCATCTCGCTCACCGATGGAGTCTTCTCGGCTAACTGCTTTGCTCGCTTTTCCTTTACCTTTGCCCTTGGGCTCTGGTTCTTCGACTCTTTCATGCGAGCCGCCAGCTTTCGCCTTCTCTTCTTCCTCCTTCTTCCTTTTCTCCTCATCCTCTCGGATGGCTTCTTCAATCTGCGTTACCCTCGGTTGCAAGGCGGCCAACTCGTCCTGATTTGATTTTTGATCTCCACCTTGGCTGCCTCCAACTCACCGTGTCCGCCTTTGTATCAAGTCTATCTGTTATTGACATGACACCGGTGTGAGGGTTTCCATTCTCGCCAAGACCTTCCCCTTTTTAACTTCATCCTTGATGGATCAAGCTCATCCTCAATTGCTGCACAACGCCGCCTCAAGTCGTTCGATCGGAAGTGAGTGTTGAGTCCACGACTTCGTTGTCACCGCAGTCTTCTCTTTCATTGCCTTGACCTCGTCTTCAAGCGCACTTAGTCTGGAACCAACAAAGCGGCTTAGATTGGCCGATAAGTTTCTCGGTCATGTTGACCTCAAGAATATGCATGTTGGCGAGCATGGTGTCTCGTGGATCGCCGAATCACTTTTCTCGTTTTCTTCTCCATCATCCTCTGGACTTGGGAAATAATTTTCTTTGTGAAGTTGCTCAAAAGCCGAGGAGATGGCAAGAATTGTCCTGTCCTCTTCCTCCGAATCGGATGAGGAAGAGGTGGTAGGAGAAGTTGGATCGGGAGCTCATGGGAATATCCCCAAAAATGTTTGAGGTATCCATATGAGGTTCGGCTGGGATAGAAGAAGTGGGGGTGTCGATGGTGGGGGTGGGATTTACTGGTGGGGGAGATGATGGTGGGGGTGGAATTTGAAGTGATGTGGTAGGGGAGGAGATTGTAGTGATTGGAGTAAGATGAGTTGGGGTTGAGCTGGGGAGATATGGAGATGGGGGTTGGGGAGAATACCGGGTCCGTATAAAAGGACAGATATGAGATGGGGATGGTGGAGGAGATGAGGTTTGGATTTGAGGGAGAGGAGATGAGGAAGGACTTTGGACAGCTTTCGGGAGTAGGTCGCTTTAGAGGCTCGAGGTGCCCGGCACAGGACACCTCTTCATTGCCGCTTTGGGTTGGAGATGGGAGGGGGAGAAATGTACCGACCTCGGCCGGGGGAGGGTCCCTTCGTAACTTATTAGCTGGACCTCCTCCTCCACCGCACCACTTGAGCTGCAATTTGCGGCGTGGATACCTCCTCCGGAAGGAGAGTGGGCTGATCGGCCAGACGATCCTCCCAACTCGGAGGTTTTCACCAACCTTCGTCTCCTTGGTGCCTTCTCCTTCAGCCTTCATTGGCTGCTCAGCCTCACCGAGCTCACAGACGGCAGCTCCACCTCCACATCCTCTTCCTCCTTCTCCTCGCCTTCCTCTTCACTGGAGCTTGAGCTCTACCCTCGGCTCCACCTTCATCGAGTCACTGAGCCCCGAGTGGCTCATCCTTGGTCAATATCCCCTTTTGTTTTGTGTAAGCTCGGACCCCGTCTCGACCAATTAATTTGAGCCGACAAAGAAGTCCTCCAAAATCACAGTCACTTTGTTAAAGAGACTAGTGATTGACTTCGCCGCCACTTTCCATTGACAACCTCCAGACGTTTCCTCTCCGTCTCCGGCCTCTCCACAGCAGACTCAGCCCGGGCTGGCCTCGAACCCCGTCTAGAATAGTTCTCATGACGCAGTAGTCCTGGTCTGTCGGCCCATCGTGGGAGCTCTGCTCACCCAATATTACCTTTGTGACAATGGTCATCGAGGCGATATCGGCGTCGGAGCATCCTCTTCTTCAACTCCGATCGACATTCCTTCATGGAGTTCCGGCAATCATCTCAAATGATTCTACCCATTCATCAGCTTTGTAGGTGAGGGGGTTCACACCTTCACCGCTTGTATCAAATATCTCCGGCCACCTCCGCCGGAGAAACAGTGAAGTTCTTCTCCATATACCCTTGTCCTAAACACTCCTCGCTCATATGTCCCATTGACATAGAACTCCAGCCCTCTCATATCCAATGTCTTATTGGAGGGAGATTTCTTGGAGCAAAACGTCCTCAATCCAAACTCTCCAATAACGACAGATTTCCCGGATTCTCATCGGTGGTGGTGTCGAAGTCGACATACATTTCGACTTCACCTTCTTTGCATATGTTTCATTTTGTACATCCACCATTGTTGAAGTTATGCCTCTTACGTAAATGCTCATATACGGATTTTAGAGAGAGTGAAAAATTTGCGTAAAATTTTGATAAGAACCGAAAGTGAAAAGAATGAATTTGGAGAAGAAGATGTATTTATAGGGAATAGATTGGAAAGAGAAACCGCCATTTTTGAAATCTTGAATTAATTTTAGCCATTTATTCAAAAAGTTTTTACCGAGTATTAATCAACGGTTAAAAACTAAGATAAGCGATTAGGATTCAGCGCGTGAACTATAATCGCCTTTGGAATGCGTAAATAGTTACTTTATAGATCGTTGATTTGACAGATGTAGGTTACTTTATGCAGAGAAGTAAGTATACCTGACGCCACCTAGGGCTACCTTACTTCGCCTAAGGGTTTGTAAATCGATGAGTTTGAAAAATGCATAAGTTTTAAAAATGTACCTGTGTAAAAACAGATGGGTTTTAGGAAATCATCTCTGATAGAGTAACCTGTCTGATTCTCAAAACCAACAGCTTTAGAAGTATCTTTTTAGCAATTTTCAAACCAAAGGTTTAAACAAAAGCAGACTCATTTACTTTACTAAAAACAAATTTGATTAATTTTTATAAGAAAAGAAATAGAAGAAAGGAATTTGAATAAAAGAATGAAACAATGTTATCTCGTGACTGCTCCTCGCAAAAACATAAACTCAAAAGAAACCATCGAAGCTTAAGGTAAATCGATAGGATATAAATAGTCATCTGCTTTCTTCAGGAGTTCATGACTATTATGTCCTTGTTCGATTTACTCAATGTCGACAAGTAATTATCAATTCGTATAAGGTCAATATGACTAATCCTTGATTCTTGATTCCTAAAAGGAGATCAATGATATCAGCTACTGATTGCCCTTTCGACACATATCTAGTCCGATAATTCTTTCTAGACATTAATTAAAGAAAGGAAAAGGAATAAGGAACCAAATGCACACAATTAGAAACCAGCTAAAGATGCATCAAGTAATCCTAATTCTAAGCACATTTCTTTGAACCTAGACTCAGCTAATGGTTTTGTAAGAATGTCACTTTTTGTGATTCAAGGGCAATTTTCTCAATTCTAATGTCATTCTTTTCAACATGATCCCTAATGAAATGATGCCTAATATCTATATGCTTGCATCTAGAATGTAAAACAGGATTGTAAGTCATTGCTATTGCACTATTACTATCACAAGTAAATAGGAACAAATGATGTTTGAATATTGTAGTCTCTAAGTCATTGACTAATCCAGAGGAGTTGAGAGCAACAACTTCCAATGCCATGTATTCGGCTTCATTGTGGAGGTGGCAATGTATGTCCTGCTTTCTTAGATAACCAAGAAATTAATTTGTTGCCTAAGAATTGGCAAGTTCCTGAAGTGGATTTTCTATCAATCTTACACCCTCCAAAGTCTGAATCAATAACCTCGTTAGCTCAAAGTTGTCATCACCGGGTACCATAACCCTACTTGCAAGGTTCCTTTGAGATATCTAAGAATTTTCTTAGCAGCCTCCAGATGAGTTTTCTTGGGATTAGACTCGAATCTTGCACATACCCCAACCGCAAAGGCTATGTCTGGCCTACTTGCGGTGAGATAGAGAAGAGATCCAATCACCCACGATACTCTGTTGCATCGGTGGGTATCCCCGCTCATCCGAATCCATTGAGAAGTTAGTTGCCATAGGTATTTTTACTTCTCGCTAGTAATCATTCCAAATTTCTCAATCGATCCTTAGCATACTTAGACCGATGTATAAATATACCCTTACTCATCTGTTTAATTTGTAAGCCTAGAAAGTATGTCAATTCTCCCATCATTGACATTTCAAACCTGTTTTTCATGAGAATGCTAAACTCTTCACATAATTTCAGCATTAGGTGAACCAAAAATTATGTCATCTACATAAATTTGAACTAGTAAGATGTTGCCATCTACTTCCTTTCTAAACAAAGTTCTATCAATCTTACCTTTAGAAAAACCATTTGATGTCAAGAAATCAGATAGAGTATCATACCAAGCTCTGGGAGCTTGTTTCACCATATAGAGCTTTGTTGAGTTTATAGACCTTGTTATTGATCTTAAACCCAGGAGGCTGCTCTACATAGACCTCTTCAAGTAACACACCATTAAGAAAAGCAGACTTAACATCCATTTGAAAACTTTGAAAGACTTATATGCAAAGAAATGCCAAGAACAATCTTATTGCCTCTAATCGCAATCGGAGCATAGGTTTCATCATAGTCTATTCCCTCGATCGTGAATAACCTTGTGCAACCAGTCTTGCCTTATTTCGAACAATAATATTGTTCTCATCTGCTTTATTTTTAAACACCCATTTGGTGCCTATAATCTTTCTCGTAAGGGTCTTTCCACTAGATCCCATACATTTAGTCTTTCAAACCGATGCGCTTCTTCCCGCATGGTCAAGTATCCAGATTTGAGTCTCGATAATGCTTCCTCAATAGTCTTGGGTTCAAGAAGCGACACATAACAACCGAAAAGACTTTCGCAGTCTAACATCATTCGTGCCTCGCACACTACTAGATGGGTCTCCTATAATTCGATCGGATGGATGATAGCTTCTCATCCTTTTGCCTATATGAGGAGAAGTATCCTCATCTTGAGTCTCATCGGCAACTCATCCGACTCAACCTCACCGACGTTCCCCTTCATCACCGACTCGTGGCCGATCACCGATGTCAAAGGTGTACGATCTGAAGGAGTCTCGATCAGTTGTCTTCGATTATCGGATGGGGATTCTTCTTCATCCGATTCTCAATCAAGAGTAGGTAGATAAATAGTTCTATGTTTAGTCTTGGATAATTCAATTTTATCTAGATTTTCAAATTTGATTCACTTTATCTCGAGAAGGAATACAACTCATCAAAAACAACATGAGGAGTTTCCTCCACACAAAGGGTTGTCTTGTTAAAAACTCTAAATGCCTTTGAAGTATTAGAATATCCTAAGAATATTCCATCACCGCTTTAGCATCAAAAGTTCTTAACTTAGATTTCCCATTGTTATGAATGAAACACTTACAACCAAAAGCTTTGAAGTATGAGATTCTTGGAATCTTACCCTTCCAAATCTCATAAGGAGTCTTACCCTTATCTTTGACAACTAAGCACCCGTTCGGGTATAGCAAGCCGTGTTGATAGCTTCAAATTTAACCTATGAGGTATTATACTCACCAACATGCTCCTCGGCCGCTTCCTTCAAAGTTCTATTCCTTCTTTCAACCACTCCATTTTGTTGAGGAGTTCTTGCTGAAGATGTCTCATGAATAATTCCAAACTCATTGAAGAAATTAGATAAACAAGAATTCAAAAATTATGTACCCTTATCACTCCCGATTTTAATAATATTAACTCCCTTCTCATTCGAATTTGTCTCGAATGCATCAGAATCTTGTTTATAGTCTCATTTTTCTTGAAAAGAAATATGACCCAAGTGTATCTAGAAAAGTCATCTACTACAACAAGAGTATATTTCCTTCCACCGAAACCGAGAGGAGTAACAGTCCAAACAAATCCAGATGAAGGAGTTGCAACACTCTTTCGGATGAGGAGGAGTTAATACTCTTAAATGAGTGTCTAGGCTGTTTACCTTTTTGACAAGCATCACATTTAAGATCAGTTGATAAAAGTTTTTCAGGTAATCCCTTAACAAGGTTCTTCTTAGCTACTTACTAAGGGTCTTGAAATTCGATGACTAAGCCTTTTATGCCATAGCCACCGACATTTTCTCCACCCTTAGCCATCGACAAGTATCTTGGGAACAACTATTAAAGTTGGCCACATAGACATTACCCTGTCTCGAAGCCGCTAATAGTACCTTATCTCGAGGAATTATCCAAAATATCACATTTATCTCTTGAAAACTTTACGAAAAACCTTTATCACAAAGCCGAGAAACAGGATAATGATTATGTTTCAAACCTATAACAAAATATACCTCGTATACCTGAATATCCTTGATAATCAAAGTACCTACACCTTTAGTCCGACCACAATTATTATCACCAAATAAAACTCTTGGACCATCAATGCTTTGAAAATTTGATAACGACTTCTTGTTATGGGTCATATGTTGTGAATGTACCCACCGTCAATGTACCATATTGAAGCTAAGATCTCTTCCTTAAGTGATGATCCCCGTGAATCCTCGTGAAACTGATTAGTTTTGAGGTACCCTAGTGATCTTGGGTCCTTTTGGGTCAAGAATCACTTTAGGAATCCAAACAAACATCTCATCTGTAGACAATAAGTCGACTCAGATTTTCTACCAAATCTGCCTACAATAATATCATTTTTAAATGACAACTTATTGTATTCAGATTGGGTAATTTTCCTAAACTTAGGAAATGTAGGATAGCATTTGCTCCTTCCATCAAAAGAATTATAATAAGAAAATCTTCTTATTTTGGTTCTTGGATTCCTTCTAGTCCGATAGGAATTCTTCACTAAATTCTTGGTTTCAAATCGAAGTTGTAGTCCTTATATGACTAGTTGGTTTCCATGGACCAATTTTAATATCCTTTGATTGAACAGATGCTTTCACAAATTTTCTAGGTTTTTGAACATCTCGATTTATTGTTCCTATCATAACCAAGTCCTGTCTTATCATGAGATTTCCGGGAAGTATTAAAAATATGATCTATTACCGATTGTGAATTATTAAGTCGACTAATTTTGAAGACAAGCTTCTCATTGTCTTTCTTAATTAATTCATTTTCAGCCAGACTACTTCAAATTTATCTTTTAAAGTTTTCAGTTCATTTTCTAACCTTTCGTAAGCTGGCCGATGTACTAGCTTGATCGATGAAAACATTCCCCTTGAATGTTTCCTCGCCTCCGAGCTGCTCATCACCTTCTTGCCTTTATTTAGAATTTGAATCGATCCTTTAAAATTAAATTCTCTCGTCTCCACTGCTTATAAGCAGCTAAAGATGTTTTTAAATCTCTCAATAATTCATGTATAACAGCTTGGTCATGATCGATGCAGATCGACAAGAATCATTATCTCAAGATAAATAGTAGATTACCTCATTAGCCATGAGACAGATCTCATCATCTCGATCCGAAATCAGATGAGGATGATGAAGATGATGATGATTTCTTTGGCTCTTTTTCTTCAGCCAACAAAGCTCTTTGATCTCGCAAATCTCCTGTCTCTTTTCTTCCTCTTTTCTTCCCTTTCTTTAGGAGTCATTGAGGACAATCATAGCTGAAATGTCCTGGCTTGTTGCAAGTATAGCAAATGTCACTCCTATCTCGATCTGGGACTGGAAGTATTTCTTCCGACAGGTGATCTCGTATCTTCTTGTCTCGCTCTTGTTTTTGTCATCATCTCAAGATTTGTCTACCTTCCTATCTCGATCTGGATCTTTGTCTATCTCTACTGCAAATATCAATTTATTTCTCTTATACTTCATTCTCAATTTATCATACCTTTTTGTAAGTAAAGCCATCTGCTCTTTCAAAGATAGATCAGCTCCTACTGCACTCGTTGACACCTTGTCTTCTTTACTAACAAAGGCAACAGATTTGGATGAGGTGCTTGACTCCATCTCATCTTCTTCATCTTCTATCTGGATATCATACTCTAAAGCTTTAAGATGAGAAAATAAAGTATGGTGAGTAATAGAGGATAAATCTTGAGTTGCTTTAAGGATATTGGATTTTTCCCTCCATCTCTTGGTTAATGATCTCGAGAATCTTGTTATTAATTTCCTTCTCTGAATAATTCTTTCCAAGGTCACCGCTTTGTTGAGAAGATTGGTCAACCTCATATCAAATCGATCCACGTACTCATTTTCTTTCATCTTGAATGTTTCAAATGTATGCAATCTGACCGTAGCTTGTTCTCCTTCACTTGGTCAACCTTCACAAACATTAGCTAAGGTTTGCCACATTTCTTTGGTCGCTTTACATCTCTTAACCTTCTCTATCCAATCTTTACTCGTAGTCTCTATGATTTCGTTCTAGCTACTTGGTCAAGATTGTGGACCTTTCTTTCATCATTAGTCAATTCGTAACTCTTCTTCTCTTGCCTAGTTCTTGATTCACTGTTCTGCTCCAGTCTTGGTGCCTCCATGGAAAAACTTTATAGGACCTTCCTCAAGAACCTCTTCCATTCTATCATGAATGGCTTTTAGATGATTTTCCATCCCGAATTTCCAATAATCATACTCTTCAATTGAAAATTCAGCATTCCTAGACTTATTGCTTTTACCCGATGACATGATGAAACAAAGACAAAATACTCCACAAAAGCTTATTAGTAGCACTGTTAGAAATGAAAGAAAATGAAGAAAATCAAGATTATTCCAGAATCTTGTTCAAGACCTAAAATCAATATCGTAACAGCCTTAACACCGCTCTAATACCACTTGTTGGTGTCGGAAAGTTGAGTTGAATAAAATCTTAAGAAAGCTTTCTAGAACAAAATCTAGAAAGGGGGTTTGAATAGATTTTGTAGATTTTTCAAATCTTTCAAAACCAATTCAAAATATCGATTGAGCACAATGGATTATGATTAAATTCTCAACTTCTTATAAGATCAAAAGCAAGGTTGATATACCGATTTTAGTTAAGATTCTCGAATTTAACTCTTGATGTAACACAATTGTAAAATAGAAAACTAAAGAAAGCAAGAAATAACACCAGGATTTATAGTGGTTCGGATTTTAAAATCCTACATCCACTCTTCTTCTTCAATTTGAAGAAGGGACTCTGCCATCGCTTACTTTCTCACTTCCACTTACAACTTACAACTTGTACAATTCTTCAAATCTTCAATCTCCTAGACTCTTCTTCTAGAAATCTAACTAATACAGTGTATATTGAATTTTGAAGATTACAGGAAAAGTGTTCTAAAACACTTAGAACTTTTGAAACCTTTTTAGAAATTCTTGTGAAAAGATTGTGAAATCGAGTAGTGAATTGTGTAAAACAAATATGCATGAGTGTTGTTTCTAAAGAATGAAAAACCTAGACCTATATATAAGTCCGAGAAGACAGCTTAGTTTGTTAGTTAGTTCTAACAAACTTGAAACCGCTTAACAAACTTAAATCGCTTCTAGACCTCGGCTGATTCTTCATACTCATCTGCAGATGACTTGGTGAAAACTTCGCCTTTCTTATTCTACTCGGCTTATCTTGACCTCGTCCGAGCTCTTCATATTTGTCTCCCGCAGATGACTAGACTTGAGCTTGTCTTCGATGACTAGCATGTTATCGGACCTCACCGACTAGCTTAATGCATGACCCCGTCTCGATCGCCTTACATCCTCACTGTTCTTCGGTTTGGTGATTAGTCCGATCCGCTCTTTAACTCATCAAAACCTCTTGATCCAACAAATTCATGCATAATAATTAGTTAACATCATTACCTACAATATACAATACTTTAGATTTTTATTAAATGTATTCAATATCCAGAATTACTATCACAAAAAGTAATTATAAATTGCTTAAAAATGCTAATCAAATTTAGGGGAACGCTTGATTAAAAAATTTTCAATGAGAATGAGTATAATACAATTATTGTGATTAATGAGAACAAAAATTATTAATAACACTACTCATTTTGATTTACTTTTTTCCCTCTTACAATCATCTTTTGTTAATCATTTCCTTCCACCACCACCACCAAGCTTCTTTTGTCTCATTTTTTTCCAAAATTATAGCACAACACTAATGATATAACCACCATAAAGACATTTCTTCCTCCAATATATTCAAGGCATAAAGAAAAAAATATATATGCATTTTCATTCCCATTGAAAAACTTGTAACAAGCGCCTCATTAGACCGTTCATCCTCGACACACCTCATTCTCAAAAGTAACCATATGTCGTTGTAAGAGATTCACACGATTTCGCCCGACTCTGGTATTGACCACTTGTCTTTGTAAGGCAGTTTTTCCATCGCTGCTCTTGCTGAAATCATTACTCTTCATTCTCCCGTGCTTTAGCAATTGCGCTCCCTAGTGACTACTATAGTGAATCTAGTGACTACTAGAATAGACTTAAGTCAAAAGGTATGGTATAGCAGCTTTTCCGAGCGAGCCTCGGGATCTCCCGTAAACCCCCATGATGTGGTAAAGGGAGGATATTAGGGAAGCAGTGAGTGGAGATTCCTCGCAGAGAGCCGGACGAGGGAGACCTTCATGTCCGGTTCGGAGGGCGTGGATATCCCGACTCGTGGTTAATCTACTAAAAATAATAGACACTCATCTTCATGAAATTATTTCGTTAAAGCAGTCTTCATCTAAAAAAAGCACTTAACAAATGAATTGAAGTCAAAAGTAACCTCATGTCCTTACAAGTAATCAAGTTAATCTACTAAAAAGAATAGATATTGATCTTCATGAAATTATTTCGTTAAAAGCAGGCTTCGTCTAAAAAAACACTTAACAAATGAATTAAGTCCATAGAACCGTCATATTTGGTTCTTTTTTCACCCGCGAAGTCGGGATTTAGGATTTGAATTTCTATATCCCGTCCACTTTTTTATTTGCAAATTCAATTTCTCGCGCGATACAACTCTCTCCTACTTTTCATATATTTACTCATTCTCTCTCCGACGTTTCTTACATTTATTCATTTTCTCTCTTACTTTTTTTTTTTTTTTTTGACATAATCGTTATTTCGCTATCCAACAATAATAAAATAATCCTTCATCATCACTCAAAAGTATTAAATTGACATAAAAGTTGCATCAACTTCTACTCCTTCATCCTAAACTATAACACACTTAATTCTCACAAATATCACTTACGCGAAAAAGAACACAAATTTCACCCTCACCGTTACATTTGTAATGTCGAATAAAAGTACTCTTCTTAAAAATAAAATTTTATTGCATGAAAATTCATCGAACCTCGAAATCCGTCATCTTTGACACACCAAACAGCCGAAAGATGCTTCATCTAACGGGAAAAAAATCAAAATTTTTCTAAAATTGATGCAGATATATTAAGATTTCTAGATTTTTTTATTTTGTTTGTTCCAAAAATAAATATTAGATATTTTGAATTAGTAATTTTTATTTCATTTTAATTCTAATTATTTGTCCTTTCATAAAAGAAAACCAAATTATTTGTAAAATAAATTCAAATATTTTTAGAACAATTTCATAGCTTGGAAATGAGTCTTTGAACTAGGGTTGTATCAATTTTTTTAAAAGAAATATTTATCAAGGTTTATGAAACTATTTGATTTAAAATGTAATTTAATTTAAGTATTCATGTGTTATGCTTCACGAACAGATACCATTGTAACCTATTTTTGTATAATTTTTGGAAATAAAATAGCTTGATAGATAAGAAATGGGGAGAATTCGTAAGAATATTGAGAGAGAGAGTGAAAGTTGGTACTAATTTCCTGCTTCATTCATCTGTCAAAACTGGCTAATAACAACCCAAAGGGGACCACATTGCTTACATTGTAAATAAGACAACTTTTAGGGAAAATAAGCAAATAGACTAAAGTCTTTAGGTAAAATTGCAAATACGTGATTTGATTAAATGGAACAAGTGTGTGTCCAAGATTTAATCATCCAATTTAATCTCCACCATTGATTCCTTAGCGGCAAGTACTTCCTCCCACTTCGTACTCCAACTCACTTGTACACTCCAAAGCAAGACTTATCTTGTTCGAAACTCCCTTTTTCTCATCATCAATTCCTCCGGCGTTCTTCCCTAACTCCGATGCTCCGTCTCGCCACCACCGTATTTGTGACATCATGATCTAATTTTATATTTTTTTATGTACGGGTCTTTTTTAAGAGCAAGATCTAATTTTATTTGATTGAGCTTAGTGGACTTCATTTTAGGTCGGAACAAAATTAAAAATATATATATATATATATATATATATATACTCATTTTATTGTTTTTTATCAAGATATTAAAGTAATTGTAAATTACGTTTGAATCATATTTTTAAAAATTAGATAACCTTAGATAATTACTAAAGTTTTTCAATTTTATTTGCATTATATAAATGGAATATTTTTGTTAACTATTTTAGGTAATTGATAACCTTACGTAACATAATATTTTTTTATAACACCACGCTTAAAATTGAACAGTGTTATATATTATGAAGGGTTAACCCTATTATTAAATACAACATATTAAAATTAAAATTTAAAGAGTAGGAGGTAGATACCCGTACAAAGCTTGAAATGGAGTCATCCTGAGGCTGGTATGATAATTAGTATTATACCAATACTCACCATGGCTAACCATTTTAACCAGTTGTTTAGGATTTTCATGGACCATACACCTCGATACTGCTCCTGCACTCGATTGAGTCTCTCCGCTTGTCCATCGATTGTGGATGGTATGCGTAACTCATATCAAGCTTAGTTCCCATCAATTTAAACAACTCCTTCCAAAAGGTGCTAGTGAAAACTTTATCCCGGTCACCACAATACTCACCGGCATTCCATGTAATTTATAGATGACATCTAGGAAGATTTTAGCAATGGTTTGAGCGGTGTAGGGATGGGACAAAGCAATAAAATGTGAATACTTGGTAAATCTATCCACAATTACCCAAATCACATTTTTACCCCAAGATTTAGGGAGCCCCTCTATGAAATCCATTGATATATGTGTCCAGCTTGCTTCGAATGGGCAAGGGTTGCGGTAACCCGGGTATCGCCCATGTTCCACCTTATTTTGAGCACAAACAGAACAACCCCGTACCATTTCAAAGCAACATCACCCCGTAACTTAGGCCGAAAAATACTCTTTTGATTCTTTGGTAAGTGCCCACCATTCCGCATGTCCACCATAAGGTGTATGGTGAAATTCTTCCAACAAAAGCTTCCTAACACCATTAGCAGAGCCCACCACCAACCTATTCTTATACTTGAGAAGATCTCCTACCAACCGAAAATCTGGATATGTATCATTTCCATATGACTTGGCAAAGCAATAATCTTCTGAATAAATTCATCCCCTCATAGCTCACTAAGATTTGTTCCAACCACTTAGGTTTGACCGTAGTAAGGGTTGTACAATCGGTTTCCTCTCCCACTTTTCTTGATAAAGCATCACCGCAGATTGTCCTTTCCTCTTTTATATTGTATCTCATAATCAAGTCCTAACAACTTGGTTATCCACTTCTGCACCAAGTCACCACCTTCTCGGTCCAACAAGTGTTTTAGTGCTTGTTGATCGCTTCTAATAATGAATTTTCTACCTTGCAAGTAATGTTTCCACTTCGAAAATTCTCTCTCGTATATAGAAAGAGACTGATTTTTGGGACACAAAGTTTTACTCATGTAAGAAATGGGCCTCCTTCTTGCATGAGCACTCGCTCCAACTCCTTTACCACTAGCATCTGCCTCAATGACAAACCGCTTAGTAAAATCTGTAGTGCCAAGATAGGTGCAGCTACCATGGCTTCCTTCAATTGATGGAATGCCTCCTCACTTGAATATTCCATTTAAATCCCTCCTTCTTCAACATATTGGTTAAAGGCTTGCTAATCAACCCGTACTCTTAATAAATTTCTGTAATATCCGGTAAGGCCAAGAAACCCTCTAAGTTGCTTAACATTCTTAGGTAGAGGCCATTGTGACATGTCACAATTTTGCTTGGGTCAGCTTGCAACCCCCCGATGAGAAATCAGTGACATTTGCTCCTTTTAGCAAATAGCCGGTTGTCTTTTAGGATTTGGCAAAGACCACTTCTAATTGCATAAGATGATCCTTCCAACTAGGTGTAAATTAGATATCATCAAAGAAAACCAGACGAATTTCCTCAAGCAATCCCTAAATACCTTGTTCATCAATGATTGGAAGGTAGCAGGGCGTTGCATAACCCGAAGGGCATGACTAGGAACTCATAATGCCCGTTATGAGTCCTAAAAGCCGTAAGATGCCTATGCTCGGGTGACATTAAAATCGAAAATAACCGGACCTTAAATCAATTTTGGAAAAGAATTCACTCCATGTAATTCATCCAAAAGCTCATCAATAATGGGTATGGGATAGTTATGCTTCACGGTGAGTTCATTTAAATATCTATAATCCACACACATCCTCCAAGACCCATCCTTCTTTTTGACAAGTATCACCGGAGAAGCAAAAGGGCTTTTACTATCCGTCACCAACCCGCTTTTAATAACTCTTTCACAATTTTTTCAATTTCTTCCTTGTGATCATGTGAAGTCATGTATGGGTATTGCTTTGCTTGGGTAAACTTCCGTGTTTCAATACAACTGGTGTTCCACTCCTCTCCTCGGTGGCAACCCTGTTGGCTCTTCAAATACCACATGGTATTTGTCCAACAGCTTTCTTAAGCCCCGGTTCTTCATCGTTGTGTGCTTGGTAAATGCTTACCAAAATAACTCCCGCTCTTCTTGCGTCAAATCAGCATGAAGCATATTGAATAGATCGACCTCACATCATTTGGCACTCAATATTTGAAGTAATGGCCTGTAGCTTGACCCTACTTCCCAACATCGTGATGTTGAATGTCATATTGTCATAATCCAGCCTCTATAGGTGTACAAGATTTAAGCCAATCACCTCCCAATATTAAATCACAGCCATCATGTTCCAAAACCCTTAAAGGATATGAAAACTCATGTCCTTGCATTTTCCAGACAAAAGGCTGGACTGTTTGACACTCACTATCCTCTCGTCCATTAGCAACTCGCACTAACAAGGGGTCGGTAGGCATGAGCGGACACCTTAATTGCTTTGTTGTGGTTGATTGGATGAAACTCAGTGTGCTTCATGTGTCTATCAATATGTGGAGTCTCTGATTATTGTACTCCCAAACAACAGCCTCATAGTAGTCATACCCCTTCACCCGAGATTGCATCCAAAGCTAGATGTACCTCATTCATGGATGTAGCACCTATGGCCTCATCATTCGGTTGTAGCTCAGTGTGTCCCTCCGAGATTGCAATTTCTTCTTCCTCGGCCATAATCATATAGGAAATTTTCTCGCTTACACTTGTGACCATAACCGTAAGGTTCGTCACGCTTATAACAAAGCCCCTTTTCCCTTCTCGCAGCCATCTCAAAGCCGCCAAAATTTTAATTGGTGCCTTAGGACCCATATTAGGTGACTTAAGTGAAGGGACATTTGTGTTATCAGCCTTCTTAAAAGGCGAATTGGGATAATTAAAGTTCTTAGACATAGGCCTCAACCTCTTAGTAAGAGCTTCAATTGTTTGTGCTTGTTTCTTTCCCAAATTAATTGCATGTTGTAAAGTTTTTGGTTCAAACATAGCAATTGATGACCGCAACTCTTCATTCAGCCCACTAATAATGCTAGCTACAAAATAGCTTTCCGAAAACTCTTCTCCTTTAATTAACAACATGCAGCCTTAAGTTCCTCGAATTTATCAACATAATCGAATATAGCCCTGTTTGTTTCAATTTATTAAACTCAAAGAATAACCCTAGAATCCCTCATCTCCTCAAATCTAGCAAGAATGACCTCCAAAAATTGTGACCAAGTGAGTTCAATGTGTTTTTGTGAGTAATTTTGATACCATAAGGTACTTTCCCATCAAAATGCATTGAAGCAAGAGTTACCTTATGAGAATCGAACATTAGGCACCACTGGAAATAAGAATTGCACCTTAAAATCCAAACACTAAGGTTTGATCCATCAAAACGTGGGAACTCAATCCTTGGTAACGGAGTGTGTACTATATTACCCATATGCTCCGAATCCGTCTATTCCTTGGAGTATCCTCGGGTTTGAGCATACATTGCCATACCGTTTGATCCGTGAGTAGGAACTCCCAATATAGAGTCTCTTTCCATTGGGCTTTTTCCACGATCCATGTTCATGACTTGCAGCTGAATTGCCGCCAACACATTAGTAATGCATTCCACTTCCCCATTACTCCAAAGAATCGACTATCAACACGATTGTTAACTCCTTGTATGGCATCCTGTAGCTTTGCATCTGAAGCCTCACATTTAAGTGCTTCACTTTGTAAATTTTGCTCTAACTTTTTTGTGCCTCTTGCAGATCTTTGAAACGGGTACCCTCCGCCATTTCCGAGGATCGACGGCTCTAGATACCAATTGTTATGCTTCACGAAGTATACCATTATAACCTATTTTTGTATAATTTTCGGAAATAAAATAGCTTGATAGATAAGAAATGGGGAGAATTCGTAAGAATATTGAGAGAGAGAGTGAAAGTTGGTACTAATTTCCTGCTTCATTCATCCGCCAAAATCAAGCTAATAACAACCCAAAGGGGACCACATTGCTTACATTGTAAATAAGACAACTTTTAGGGAAGATAAGCAAATAGACTAAAGTCTTTAGGTAAAATTACAAATACGTGATTTGATTAAATGGAACAAGTGTGCGTCCAAGATTTAATCATCCAATTTAATCTCCACCATTGATTCCTTAGCAGCAAGTACTTCTCTCTCCCACTTCGTACTCCAATTCAGTTGTACACTCCAAAGCAAGACTTATCTTGTTCGAAACTCCCTTTTTCTCATCATCAATTCCTCCGGCGTTCTTCCCTAACTCCGATGCTCGTCGCCACCACCGTATTTGTGACATCATGATCTAATTTTACATTTTTTATGTACGGGTCTTTTTTAAGAGCAGATCTAATTTTATTTGATTGAGCTTAGTGGACTTCATTTTGGGTCGGAACAAAATTAATATATATATATATACTCATTTTATTGTTTTTATCAAGATATTAAAGTAATTGTAAATTACGTTTGAATCATATTTTTAAAAATTAGATAACCTTAGATAATTACTAAAGTTTTTCAATTTTATTTGCATTATATAAATGGAATATTTTTGTTAACTATTTTAGGTAATTGATAACCTTACGTAACATAATATTTTTTTATAACACCACAGCTTAAAATTGAACAGTGTTATATATTATGAAGGGGTTAACCCTATTATTAAATACAACATATTAAAATTAAAATTTAAAGATAACAAATCTTATATCATACATATATATAAGAACAACATATAATTAATAATAAATTTATGTTTCTTTAAAAACAATGTTTATTATATAGTAAAAATATCCAAATCGTGCGTCACACGGATATATTCCTAGTTAGTATTAATAAAAATAAAATCTACTATAAACAAGGATTCATGGTAAAACTTAATCTATTTATTAAAGGATATCACTTGTAATAACTAAAGAGTATTACATATATTATTAAAGGGTATCGATTGTGGTAAGTGAAGAGTATGTCATATATTATTAAAGGGTATCGATTGTGATAATCAAGAGTATTACTTATAAAATTAAATGGTATCGACCGTGATAAGTGAAAAGTATTACTTATATATTTGGGACAACACTATAAAGAGTGTTAGTAATAATAATTGAAGGGTATTAATTAGGATAACTGAAAGATAAATTGAATCTATTTTTTTTTAATATAGATCAAGTTTCACCATAAAAATTAATTCACAAACGACACAATATTTAATATAAACATCTCCGATTTACTCTTCCGCTGATAAAAATAACCCGTGTTATTGATAATAACTTACAATTAATGAAATGATTTATTAATTAATATACAAATAAGAGGAAAACAAACACATACATGAAAAGATTTTACATTCTTCGACCAATCAAACAAGTTCTTTAAGGCTCCATTTGGATGGAGTCATTTGAAATCAATGGATTTAAGGATAATACACCATACATTTACAAATCAAAATAGAGAAAACTAAATGAATGGATTTGGGATACACAAATATTACTTATAAGTGGGAGGATTTCAAATACCCAAAGAAAATCTAGTCATTTGAAATCCTCTCACTTCTCCCACTTGTGCTTAAGATTTGAGTGAATCAAATCCATTCATTTAGTTTTTCTCCATTTTAGTTTGTGTGAATGCATGTATATTATCCTCAAATCCATTGATTTCAAATCCACTCCATCCAAATGGAGCCTAAGAGAACATTTTGTAATATTTCAAACTATAAAATTCTTTACCTAATTTGGACAAACTCGTGTAATATCGCTTTTACAGTCTCATTTCGTGAGACGGATCTCTTTTAACACGTATTTTAATTATTTGGATTGTTTTGACTCAATTATAATTTGGCCCGCATATTTGCTTAAATCCAACATGTCGTTATTTTTCATGAAAACATTGTCACTTTTTTCACTTGTATATTATCACTTTTAGTATAAAACTATATTACTTTTATTATACAATTATATTAAGTTAATTGATGAAGTCATTTACTTGAGAGTCGTATTGAAAAATTATGGAACACCTAAAAATTGAACTTTATATATATATATATATATATATATATATATATATATATATATATATATATATATATATATATATATATATATATAAGGATGCAAATATCGCGATATATCGCGGATATATCGTAAAAATGAAGTTAGATACGGATATTAGGGGAAAATGTATTTTTTCCGGATATCGCGGAAATATCGCAAAATATCGATATCGATATCCATATCGATCAGCGTAGTGTATTTTTTTCCGAATATCGCGGAAATATCACAAAATATCGCAAATTTTTAAAAAATCGTGATTTTTTTAATTATTTATAAATTTTTAAATTTTTTTTTTTCATTTTGTTTGTTTCCCACTTGTTTTCCCCAAAAAGAGAATCACATAGGTCTTCATTTTGGTATTAATTGTATTGTATCATGTATATTTAATTATTTTGTATTGTATTGTGCATTATATTGTCACTTATTTTGCATTAGACAAGTATTTATATAATCTATTATCCATATGGTTGCTTTAAAAATACAATTTTATTGTAATTTTTAATGGAATATGTGCATAATAATATGTTATAATAATTTCTGAAATATCTTGTTAAATTTTCAAGATTTTAATAAAGTTTCCGTCATTTTTTCAATTTTTGCGATATCGATATGCGATATCGATATATCCATCGATATATCCGTAAAATTAAAGTTGCGATATTTGTTGCGATAGCGATATTTTCATCCTTATATATATATATATATATATATATATATATATATATATATATATATATATATATATTAAAAGTGACTATCAATTTTCATGATAACACTGCTACTTTTCGCTTGTACATTATCACTTTCCGGATACATCTATATCACAGGTCAAAGGAAATCTATCTCACGAAAGGAAATGTATGAGACAATCTCACACAAGATCTACTCAACTTCCCCCACCTCACCCCAGCCACCCTTTTTCTTTTTCCTTTCTTTTATTATTTATTTTTTCCTAATGTCGTAGTTTGTATACTTTCAGATAGTAACAAATGTCATTCACAACCTTTGATAGAATAATTAAAAGTAAAGGACGAACATTGGGAATATTGAAGATGTTAAAGGATATTTTGGACTTCTCGATTTCATTTAGATTCCAATTAAACAACACAAATAGTATGCAATCAAACACTTTTAACATAAAAAGAATAATCAAGGCCTGAAACATAACAACACACCTCTAAGGATTTTGTCACCACAAACATACATACATGATACATCGATACACACATACGTGTGTGAATTTGTGACGAAAAACACGTAATGCACCAGGCGTAGCATAGAAATAGCCAACGAGACAAATGTTGGTGAGCTAAGAATATCGAAACAAGAACCATTTTCTTCTCTCTACACGTACATGTATTCACCTCCACGGACAGCGTTTGCAGCCCCTTTCCTCTCTTCCTCAGCCTCTTTCTCCCTTTCCTTCCAACTTTCATAAGTGTGATCATCGGTTTTCAGCTCATGACGACAGATTGGACAAGAATTATGTTCATCCTATCAAATAGAAAAGTTTCAATTACGATTAGAGCAAAGTCAAAACATGGGTTCTTTATATCCTGAGATTCCGTGGAAACTTACGAGCCATGGTTTGAGGCAAGGAGGATGAAACATATGGTTGCAGGGTAACTCTTGCATCTTATCATCAACAACCAAATTCTCTTGGCAAATGGAACACACAGCATCTTTACCCAGCTTCCCTAAGAATTCGTCTGTAACCGTAGTAACTGGAAGATTTGCCACGACTTCCTTACTGGCAGGTGGCACTCGTGGAACTCCCGAATCAGTATCTAGAATCTTAGACCGATAGATTGCTCACATCAGAATCGCAACAAGAACCATATATAAAAGGATATTAGCTAGGCAGATTAGACTACTTTTCTCGAAAAAATTAAACAAGTTCAGTAACAATTAAACGGAGGGTATAACTAGAGCACAAGTAACACAAAAGATGGGGTAAGGAATAGACAAAACATGGAAAAAGTACAAAAAGGTCAAGTCAAATTAAAGACGTGTAATACTAAACATGAATAAGTTTGACGCTTTTTTGGCAATGCAAGAAACTATAAGGAATACATTAGTGTTTTTGGTAAGAACAAAAAAATTGAGCCTTTATACCATTATGTAGGCTTTGGTTAGATGGATCATATTTCACCATTGTGTTCCGTTGAGAATCTCAAGATATTTATTTTCATAAATATTTAAGCATTACACATCTTTTTATATAGTTCCTAAGTTTAATAGGTCTTCCTTTCCCCTTTTAATTTGAGTTAACGATTCTCTATTTTCTACATGTCGTATCTAAGGATCTCCTAAGATCATATCTAAACCTACGTGTTTGATTTAATTTTTTTCATCTACTGGGGCTTCTCTCACTGTCTTTCTAAAGCATCAATTACTCGGTATTAATCTAGTGCGTTCACACATCATCTCAACATTCTCATGCCCGGTCTTATTGCTTTTATAAACTATTCCATTCAATATCAGCAGTATTTTTGAGCTATTAAGACAATGCATCAATTCGGTAAAATGCTAATTCGGGAAGGGAAGTAAAAACTTTGTTGGAAAAGAAAAGATACCTCAGGCAGAATATTATCGAGACTATCAACAAGCTGCTGTAGTAGGCCTGCAGTACCATCTACCGAGTCAGTACTCCCATTTGCTCACCTGAAGAATCACCCTGCGCCTGGAACAAGGTAGCAGCAGCTGTGAGTAAATTCGACCGCACTAACCAATCTGGCTGTGGAGGCTCCTGGTCAACAGTGAGATGCCCTTCAAATAAATAACCTGCAAGGACTAATGCATCAATAGATCAACTGACGAATTACACAAATATAACACAAATAAAGAGGGAAAATGAGTTATTCTTGCACCTCCATTAGTTCTTCTATCTCCAGATCTCGAGTCATCCGACCCGCTTACTACTTCACTCAACTGGTCTTGTGCCTCAGCAATGCAACTTCGCAAGTGTTTTCGCTCTGAAGCATCGGAGATGAGGTGTTCAGCATCCTGGAAAAGGTTAAGCCCGGAATTCCAAAATCCTGGCGAAGTGTATCTCGTCTTCAAAATAGTTGCAACTCTACATACTACGGTGTAGAACTGCAAACATGAATTTGTTTTCAAAGATGTATAATACCAAAGAAATCTTAGAACAATAACACAAACATCCCTCTAATGTTATCTGTAACATGCTGGGACAGAAAACACATTTTTGTAATTGATTAATTGAACATACTTAGCAAAATTAAATCCTTTCTTAACTTATTCAGCAATCTAATCATATCTGGAAAACTACTTCTTTTCAGTACCAACTTCCAATTTCTTATTCAAATTATGAACATGATGATTTACAATACCAAATAATTCTGAATTTGATAACGAAATTTGGCCAGAAATATAAATTCTTAAAACTCAATGCATTTTCCTCCTAATTTTATCATTCTACAACATATGTTTCAGCAATTAATCAGTTCCGAAAAGAAATAGTATTTGAAAACACGCACCGATTGGCGGAGATTAGGTGAGGCAGATGAATAATGTTGATGAAGAAGAGATCTGATGGCGGAAACAGATTCCTCGAACATCTGTTTCTTCCCCAGCTGTTTCTGCAATTCACGCAGTCTCTGTTGAACACCTTCTTCACCTGACATTCCTCTTGATTCTTGATACCTCTTCGCTTTCTCCACAAAGTAAGTTTAATCGAATTGTGGGTCTTCGTTTGAAATCAGGTACGAAAATGAGGGCTTTATTGAAACGCAGAAGGTGCTGAAGAGATTTTATCTTGCGGAAGAGGAAACCAAATTTGTGCCTTTTGTCAAGAAGCAATGTTTTTTAGACCGGACCGGCAAACCGGTTTAATCGGGAACCAGTTATGACATCGGTACGGGATTGTAATGGGTAGCAGATTAGATCAAAATTGTAGCGAACTGGTAAAAATGGGATCGGTTAACCCAGTTTCATTTAAATTTTGAAAAAAATCTAAAAAAATGAATATGAATCGTTTTTTATTTATTTGATAACTTTTGACTTGTATTTGAATATGTATTCTATTTTATTTTTTATGAAATTTTTTGTTATAATATTAAATTATAATATATATATATATATATATATATATATATATATATATATATATATATATATATATAATAAATATTAGATTATCTGTTTTTTTACAAGGGTTCAACCGGTCCAACCTGTCCAATTTTAAAAATATTGTCTAGAAAGAAGAAAAATAGAAATAATAATGAATCTAAATAACATGAAATGTTGTAGAATAAATAATTATGGAATAGAAATAAAAGATCAAGGGAAAGTTAGATTTATAGAAAGAATATGAGTACAATAAATATAAAAGAGAAGATAATAAAGAAAAAACAAAAGTTAAAACTAGTAAAAGAAGTACTAGCACAAGAAATAATTTCTCAATTAAAATATATTGAATATAGAGAAAGAGAAATAAAATTAGAAAATGATATAAAACAATTAGAACAACAGTGTGAAAAATTTAATAAAATATGGATAGATGTAGGAGATGGTTGGAAGGAACGAATCAATAACCCCGACTAATTCCAACGAAAAATAAATGCCTTATGGGAAGAAATAATATTAAAAGAAGGAATAAAAATACACTAACAATAATGGATGAAATAAGAGAAAATCAAATTAATATAAGATACATAATAAAAGAAGAATTAACCAACTTATGGAATGTATCCGAAATACCAACATTTAAAATAATACTAGAAAAACTAACTAAATTAGAAGAAAAAAATGAAAAATAAACAAGAGGTATTAGAAGATAAACCTAGTACTAGTAATAATGATACAATAATAGACCTCACTAAATGCCAACCCGAGATAGTACCTATAAATGCTTGGAGAAGAACTAAAGAACCTATAATGACAGACATTAGTAAAATGAAACCTAATATTCCAAAACCAAGAAATGAAGTACTAGATAGATTAGCCTTATTACATAAAGAAGGAAAATTCTAATGGAAAAACAAGAACATAGTGTAATAACATTCTTAAAAAATCATGGAAAAGAGATAATAGAAAAGATAGATATAAATATGAACCTATAAGGAAAGAGTCAAATGAAGTTAGTAATAAAGATAAGACTAAAGAAGAAATTGATAAAATAGAATATTTAGAACTAAAACTAGAAAAACAAAAACTAGAAGTCATAGAATTGAAAAAGAAAACAAGAAATTAAAATTAAACACCAATGAGGAATGGTTAGAAAAATATAAGAAATACAAAGATAAATATATAATGATTAAAAAAAGAACTAAAAGACACTAAAAGAGAATTGAGACAAACAAACAAAGATTTAATTCATATAAAACAAGAGTTAGAAGATGTAAAAGAAGAATTAATAAACCTAAATAAACAATTGAAAAACTAAAAGCAAAAGAAAAGAAAAATAGTACTAGTGAAGAAGAATCGATGATAGTTTAAGTGACACGGTAGAAGAAACTTCAGTTAAAGAAAAAATAATAAATTACATAGAAGAAATAGAAAATACTAGTAATTCAGATATAATAGAAGAAAATAATCAAATAATGGAAGCTTTAGGAAAACTAAAAATGTAAGTGCTATAATAGAAGAAGATCCAGAAAGTGATATAGACGAAGAAATAAGACAAGAAACTATAGAAACAGAAATGGAGACCGATGAAATAGTAAATGAAGATGCAAACAACTATCCTCAAGAAGAATTATCAGACCCTAATCTAGAAATTATAACTAGGAAAATGTTAAATTACTCCGAACACATACCAAGAGGGACATCATGAAGAATTTAAAGAATTTATAGGATCAATGTCACAAGGAATTAATCTTAATGGATACTTCCTAGATTTAGATAATGTATATGATGAACAAGAAATTAATAGAAGAATAATGCATTGGAATCTTGGAACTTATATAGCCCTAATGAACTCTAAACATACTAAGGATTTAGAATTTGTCTATGATTTAATATCTAAAACCTTAATAGGAAAAGTAGCATTTTGGATAGAATCAATAGCTTATCAATTAAAATCAAGTGATGAGAAATGCAGAGACTCGGAAATCTATGCCGCAAATATTTGATATGATATTAAAAAGAGAATTTTTAGGAGAACAATGGATAGTAGCTAGAGACCAAGTATTAGTGGAAAGAAAAATAGAAATAATAATGAATCTAAATAACATGAAATGTTGTAGAATAAATAAATTACTGAATATACTATAAGTTTTACTAAATTCTTTTATGAAGCCGCATTCTTACCAAGAAGGTTTAATATATCAACAATTATATTATGATCATTTACCAAAACCTTATAATACCGAAATAACAAAAGAATATAATAAGTTAGAACCTCGAGAAAACACCTTAGGAGAGCGAATAAGAGTATTAAGAGGATACCTTATGAGAAAATGCGAAGAATATAGATTACAACAAAAGGTTAAAAAAGATAAGAAATTAGGATTAAGAGAAGTATGTGGATTAATGTAAAAGATTAGTATTTGGGTGTAATGATAAAAATACGTAAGGCATAAAAGAAGATATAATCCAAACACTAAGAAATACAATGGCAAATATAGAAAATATAAGGATTATAATCCATACTATAATAAATATAAGAGGAAAAGATTTAAAAAATACAAAAATACACCATCAAGTAGAAGAAGATTTAAACATAAAAGAAAGTTTAGAAAAAGAGAGAATGTAAAACATATAAAAGAAAAATTGAGTGAATGCAAATGTTGGAATTGTAATGAAAAAGGACATTATGCTAATAAATGTCCTAAACTTAAAGAAAAAGGAGTAAAATATATAAATACAACGCAATTTATAATGAATCTAGAAAAAATAAGAGAAGATACAATAAATTGGTCTCGAATGTGAAGAATTCTATATAAGCCAAACAGTAAATGTAAAATGAAAATATTAATTTCATTAATGAAGAATCGATTATAGCTCGGAATAAACATAAATGGTAGCTATATATATAGAAGCCTCACGTAGAATACAAACCTAGCAAAATGATAAAACAAAAATATTTATTGATAGTGGAGCATTTATGTTTAGCCAAAAAAGAAGTATTAGCCACACATAGATGGAAAAGATCTAAGGCACATAGGACCAAAGTATCGAGGATTTAATGAACGAGAAAAGGAATTAGATATAATAGCAGAAAATATGAGATTAATATTGAATAAAACAATATTTAAACTACCAATAATATATCAAGAGAATAATATGAGACAACCCATATTATTAGGAAATAATTTCTTAGACTTCTTTAAAACACAAGTAATAAATAAAACTACTTTAAGCCTACAAACACCTTGTAATAAGTGGATAATATTAAATAGAGTATTGCCTATACAAACATTAAGAATAAATAATTTAATTACAGAAAGAAATAATAATTTAGAAATATTAAAAGAAAAATACCTTAAAATGTTAAAACCAAACTTTGGGGAAAATCCTATACAATTATGGGATAAAGAAAAAAATATATGCCGAAATAGAATTAATAAATCCAAATGATATAGTTAGAACTAAGCCAATTAGGTATAGTCCAACAGATCAAAAAGAATTTGAAAATCAAATAAAAGAGTTACTAGATATGAAAATAATACAAGAAAGTAAAAGTCCTCATAGTAGCCCAGCCTTTCTTAGTACGAAAATATAGTGAACAAAAAAGAGGAAAAGCTAGAATGGTAATAGATTATAGAGAATTAAATAAAAAGACTATATTTGATGGATATTTCTTACCATATAAAAGAAATCTTATTAATAGATTAGGAAGTAAAAATGGTTTAGTAAATTTGATTGTAAAAGTGGATTTTGGCAGATAAAGTTAACAAATAAATCAAAACCATTAACAAATTTTTAGTGCCCCTCAAGGACATTATGAATGGAATGTATTACCCTTTGGATTAAAAAAATGCACCACAAATATTTCAAAGAAGAATGGATCAAGTATTTAGAAAATTAACAGATTTCTGTTTAATATATGTAGATGATATATTAATATATAGTGACACCTTGGAAGACCATATCAAACATCTAGAGAAATTTGTAAGTATTATAAAACAACATGGAATATTATTATCGAAAAGAAGTCTCAAATTTTTAAAAATAAGATAGAATATCTAGGGTATATTATAGATAAAGAAGGACTACAATTACAAGAACATATAGTAACAAAAATAGAAACTTTCAAAACCCAACTAGAAAATAAAAAAGAAGTACAACAGCTTTCTAGGAATAGTAAATTATGCATCGACTATATAAAAGATTTACCATTATTAAGAAAACCCTTACAAGATCTAATTAAGAAAAATAAAATATTTGAATGGAAAGAAGAACACAATAAAGCGCTTAACACTATTAAAGAAAAAGTAAAGAATTTACCTAAACATAGAATACCAACTCGAACATGACCAATTAGAATTATATACGTATGCTAGTGATATAGGATGGGGAGCAAATTCCTTATAGCATATGAAAAATGATATTGACAAAGAAAAACCATTAATATGTGGATATGGAGGAGGAACGTGGAAACCAAATGAAAAGAATTATCATATTAATGAGAAAGAATTATTAGCAGCTTAAAATGGGAATAAAAAGATTTCATTATCATTTACTACCAAGAAAATTTATTGTTAGAACAGATAATACCCAAGTTAAAGCTTTTATAACCAACAAAATTGATCCTTTACCAGAATTAAATAAAAGAAGAAAATGGCAATCTTTCTTCGTTGTTATGATTTTATTGTTAAAAATATATCCGAACTAAGAATATTTTAGCCGATTTTCTTAGCAGTACAATCATGGCAAGTGATATTAACTATGACGAATATATTAACAAGGTTACAAATATTATTACAAAAACAATGAAGCTATAGCCAAAGCCCTTGATACCATTACCCAACTTAATAAAGAAAATACTCACCTATTACAACAGCTTAGCGTAAGCCACAAAAGACAAACAAACCATAAAAATCCTACAAACTCCATCAATAAGCAAACCGCAATTCTTTACTTCCAAACTAGCAACCATGCCATCCACATCTTCATCAAGATCATCATCCCCAACACCACCATCCATGACCATGAGTGATAAGTTGAAATATAAACCGAACTTATTAGTGCATATGAAAAAATTAGTAAATTTTATGATTATAAAACTAATAGTGAAATATTACGCAATTTCTAAAATCAAGAATACCCAAGATACCTTTGTAGTGAAAGAGCTAACCCAAGTAGTACAAAAATTATTTACTTATGGATTTATAGATAAAATAATAATAGATGAAACATTTTTCAAGATAGCAAAGTTACCACAAAGTTATAGTAGAATCGCCTTGAGCCATGATGGAATCTTTTGGCAAGGGAATATACTAATACAAATTTTTGATGCTTCAATGCACTCTAATAGGAAAACCCATAGTAATATGTCAACCGTTTAAAACCGAAGAAATAGCATAATTAGTGGAGATAATGAAAGCCTAAAAATGCAAATACCTTGTAGCATAGAAAAATTTCAAGAATGGTTAAGTGTCAAAAGAGCAATTGGATTATTAACATTAAAAACCAAAATAGAAGATATGTTAAAAGCTCAAAAGGCAAGTATCATTGGCACTTCCAAGGGAGGAGAAGTTGCTGAGATTATTACCTTATATTATAATAACGATACATTAATACAAAATACCACGTAATTAAGTAACATGCAAGATAGGATTGTAAACATGAAATATACTCATTCACCTGAAACCATAGAGCAATATAAAATATTAGCCAATCAAAAGGCCAATTATTACTATAAAAGCGAACAAATAAAAGAGGAAGGACCTTCAGATCCTTTTCAATAATAAATAATACCGATCTAATGTAGAGAAATCTACTAAAAGATCCATATAAAAGAAGAGGCTAATGTAGAAGAAATTCTACAAAGCCCAATATATCACGTGCCTAATATCGAGCCCATATTACACAAAAATATTAAAAATCAATGTAGTCTAACCTACAAAAGCCATATATCAAAAGCCTAATACAGGCTCATACTACTCAATAATATCAAGAATATGGAAGACAATTGAAGATGAAGTATCAAAGAGCAATAATACAAAGAAAGAAGACGATAAAAATACTACAATACAAGTTGGAAAGATGGAAGACACATGTCAAGCTCTCAAAGAAGACTACAAAGAGCATTATAAAGATGGAAGACACATGTCAAGCTCTCAAAGAAGACTACAAAGAGCATTATAATGGTGGAAGGCAAAGACCACTATTTACTTTTTGAAAATTGTAAATTGTAATAATTTTTGTAAGACCATGAAGCTTGAGGATTCCTATAAATAGGCCTCATTGTAACAAAATTTAGCAATCAATTCCAAAGTTCATCTTTAATCTTCATTCTCTTATTTCCCATGTGTAGCTAAACACTTTCTTAGTCTATAATCTTTATACCAAATATAGTATCACACATATAGAAATATATTTGAAGAAACACTCTTCGATTCATATTATTTAGAAATCAAACCCCATATAGAATTTTAGGAAGATCCTGTTGAGGGACTCTCGTAAATCCAAGGCCATCATCCCGTACGAGTGGAAAAGGGAGCAAGGCGCCATGGTAGATTGAGGTCATCCGGGAACTAAAAGTCTATAAAAGGTATGGTTTCTAAATTATATGTTTTCAAGTTATGTTTTGAAAGATATATCTCTATGTATGTGGTATTATTAATGGTAGGAGATTATAGACTATTATAAAATAGAAAGGATGAATTTGTTTGTTAACAACCTTGTTTATATATTACATTTGTTTATGTTATCAATAACATTGTTACTATTATTGATAATATTTTCATTAACATCTATATTCCTACCCTCTTTAGGGTCTATTAGATGTCTATAAGATCCCCATAGAAATTGTGTAGAAATTTGCCATTGTATTTCTTAGTGTTTGGATTATATCTTCTTTTATGCCTTCTCGTATTTTTTATCATTACACCCAAATACTAATCTTTTTTCGTTAATCCACATACTTCTCTTAATCCTAATTTCTTATCTTTTAACCTTTTGTTGTAATCTATATTCTTCGCATTTTCTCATAAGGTATCCTCTTAATACTCTTATTCGCTCTCCTAAGGTGTTTTCTCGAGGTTCTAACTTATTATATTCTTTTGTTATTTCAGTATTATAAGGTTTTGGTAAATGATCATAATATAATTGTTGATATATTAAACCTTCTTCTCGGTAAGAATCGCTTCATAAAAGAATTTAGTAAAACTTATAGTATATTCAGTAATTTATTTATTCTACAACATTTCATGTTATTTAGATTCATTATTATTTCTATTTTTCTTTCCACTAATACTTGGTCTCTAGCTACTATCCATTGTTCTCCTAAAAATTCTCTTTTTAATATCATATCAAATATTTAAGATAGATTTCCAGTCTCCCGCATTTCTCATCACTTCAGCTTTTAATTGATAAGCTATTGATTCTATCCAAAATGCTACTTTTCCTATTAAGGTTTTAGATATTAAATCATAGACAAATTCTAAATCCTTAGTATGTTTAGAGTTCATTAGGGCTATATAAGTTCCAAGATTCCAATCATTATTCTTCTATTAATTTCTTGTTCATCATATACATTATCTAAATCTAGGAAGTATCCATTAAGATTAATTCCTTGTGACATTGATCCTATAAATTCTTTAAATTCTTCATGATGTCCTACCGTATGTGTTCAGGTAATTTAACATTTTTCCTAGTTATAATTTCTAGATTAGGGTCTGATAATTCTTCTTCAGATAGTTGTTTGCATCTTCATTTACTATTTCATCACTCCATTTCTGCTTTCTATAGTTTCTTGTCTTATTTCTTCGTCATATCACTTTCTCGGATCTTCTTCTATTATAGCACTTACATTTTTTAGTTTTCCTAAAGCTTCCATTATTTGATTATTTTCTTCTATTATATCTGAATTACTAGTATTTTCTATTTCTTCTATGTAATTTATTATTTTTTCTTTAACTTCCTAAGTTTCTTCTACCGTGTCACTTAAACTATCATCTCGATTCTTCTTCACTAGTACTATTTTTCTTTTCTTTTTGCTTTTAGTTTTTTCAATTGTTTATTTAGGTTTATTAATTCTTCTTTTACATCTTCTAACTCTTGTTTTATATGAATTAAATCTTTGTTTGTTTGTCTCAATTCTCTTTTAGTGTCTTTTAGTTCTTTTTTAATCATTATATATTTATCTTTGTATTTCTTATATTTTTCTAACCATTCCTCATTGGTGTTTAATTTTAATTTCTTGTTTTCTTTTTTCAATTCTATGACTTCTAGTTTTTGTTTTTCTAGTTTTAGTTCTAAATATTCTATTTTATCAATTTCTTCTTTAGTCTTATCTTTATTACTAACTTCATTTGACTCTTTCCTTATAGGTTCATATTTATATCTATCTTTTTCTATTATCTCTTTTCCATGATTTTTTAAGAATGTTATTACACTATGTTCTTGTTTTTCCATTAGAATTTTCCTTCTTTATGTAATAAGGCTAATCTATCTAGTACTTCATTTACTGGTTTTGGAATATTAGGTTTCATTTTACTAATGTCTGTCATTATAGGTTCTTTAGTTCTTCTCCAAGCATTTATAGGTACTATCTCGGGTTGGCATTTAGTGAGGTCTATTATTGTATCATTATTACTAGTACTAGGTTTATCTTCTAATACCTCTTGTTTATTTTTCATTTTTTCTTCTAATTTAGTTAGTTTTTCTAGTATTATTTTAAATGTTGGTATTTCGTATACATTCCATAAGTTGGTTAATTCTTCTTTTATTATGTATCTTATATTAATTTGATTTTCTCTTATTTCATCCATTATTGTTAGTGTATTTTTATTCCTTCTTTTAATATTATTTCTTCCCATAAGGCATTTATTTTTTCGTTGGAATTAGTCGGGTTATTGATTCGCTCCTTCCAACCATCTCCTACATCTATCCATATTTTATTAAATTTTTCACACTGTTGTTCTAATTGTTTTATATCATTTTCTAATTTTATTTCTCTTTCTCTATATTCAATATATTTTAATTGAGAAATTATTTCTTGTGCTAGTACTTCTTTTACTAGTTTTAACTTTTGTTTTTTCTTTATTATCTTCTCTTTTATATTTATTGTACTCATATTCTTTCTATAAATCTAACTTTCCCTTGATCTTTTATTTCTATTCCATGATTATTTATTTTATAATTTATCATTGTTAAAAATCACTTCCTAATAATAGTTCATTTGTACTATCATATTCTATTACTCCAATATTTATGTTATATTCTAAGTCTTGGATTTTAAATTTTAGATTGACACTTTTAGTAATTATTACTTCTCTTTCATTTTCTCATGTAATTATATACTTGTGGTTCTATTAGATCACAATCTTCTTCATTAATTCTATTTATATGTACAAAACTTTTAATAGCTCCAGTGTTTATTTCGCTATGCAATCAGTAGCCATTATATTTTTAAATATAATTACTTTTATCCTTAACCTATTAGTATTTATATTTATCAAATTTAATGTTCTAGGAATACCGGTTTGTCTTGATATTATTGGTTCTCTTGTAAAACTTAGCCTAGATCCTTCTATCTTTGGTATTATTTTTCTTGAAGGGGTGATTGTTTTAATATTAAAGTCCATATATATCTCTTCCGGTATTGTTATTTTTGAATTTTCTTTGTGTTCTATTTGTTCTAATATATCTTGATACAATTTTGGTACTAAAATATTCATTTCATGTTGTTTTCTTACATGATGATTTCCAGCTAATGCATATATCATTTTTGTTTCAATACTTATTACTTTACTACCGTGTGGCATCATTATTCCATCTAATTTGTAATACAGGGTTAATGCTAATTCTTTATGTTCATCTTTTAATGATATACTAAAATCTGGTTGTATTGTAAATTTTAATTTTTGATATATCAAATTTCCTCTTATTACGTATATTAATGCATCTTGTAAATTTCCTAATATTCTCGTCATCTAGTATATATATTTGTATAGGTGTATCAATATTTTTCTCGAAATATGCTTTTATAGTAAATTCTACTCCTCCAAAATATATATTCCTATATTTTCTTGCTTCTTTTGTAGATAATTTTGTTAATTCTCTTTTTATTATTTCATCTGTTATGAGATTTATCTTGGTTTTTCCATTTACACTAGTAGTATCCACTATATTTTCATGTTTATGGGCTATATATCTTATTTCTTTATTTCTTTCAAACCATTTAGTTTTAAATATTTTCTTTATTGATAATTCCTCTACTTCTTTTTGTATTTTTTCGTATATCTCAGGTTTAAAATTTAATGTTTGTGTTGTACCTCCTTCATAGGTATTCATTTGATAATATGTTTCTTTAGAATCTTCCGATATTTCTTTCCCTCTATCCATTTATCTTTCTAATAACATATTTATCGTTCTATATTGTTCTATTATAACATCTTTTTGTCCTTTTATTTCTTTCTCTTTTGTTACCAAAATTTCCATTATGGTTTTATTTTCTTCTTCTAATTGTCTAATTCTTTCATCTCTTACTATTAACATATTTCTTAGTATTTCATTTGTATTTTCTTTTTCTTTATTATATCTAAACTTATTTTACAGCTCATTATATGATCATTTATATCTCTACCATA
Organism: Paraleonurus japonicus; assembly: GCA_030762865.1. NCBI lineage: Eukaryota > Viridiplantae > Streptophyta > Magnoliopsida > Lamiales > Lamiaceae > Paraleonurus > Paraleonurus japonicus. The sequence goes on from CM061056.1 coordinate 44,572,056, forward strand.
AGTAAGAGGTTTGTCAGCTATAAATTTAATTCTTTCTAATTGATGTTCATCTACCTCATCCATCTTATTATTTTTCCAAAAATTTCCTTTATAGGCTTTGATACCAATTTCTACACAATTTCTATGGGATCTTATAGACATCTAATAGACCCTAAAGAGGGTAGGAATATAGATGTTAATGAAAATATTATCAATAATAGTAACAATGTTATTGATAACATAAACAAATGTAATATATAAACAAGGTTGTTAACAAAACAAATTCATCCTTTCTATTTTATAATAGTCTATAATCTCCTACCATTAATAATACCACATACATAGAGATATATCTTTCAAAACATAACTTGAAAACATATAATTTAGAAACCATACCTTTTATAGACTTTTAGTTCCCGGATGACCTCAATCTACCATGGCGCCTTGCTCCCTTTTCCACTCGTGACGGGATGATGGCCTTGGATTTACGAGTCCCTCAACAGGATCTTCCTAAAATTCTATATGGGGTTTGATTTCTAAATAATATGAATCGAAGAGTGTTTCTTCAAATATATTTCTATATGTGTGATACTATATTTGGTATAAAGATTATAGACTAAGAAAGTGTTTAGCTACACATGGGAAATAAGAGAATGAAGATTAAAGATGAACTTTGGAATTGATTGCTAAATTTTGTTACAATGAGGCCTATTTATAGGAATCCTCAAGCTTCATGGTCTTACAAAAATTATTACAATTTACAATTTTCAAAAAGTAAATAGTGGTCTTTGCCTTCCACCATTATAATGCTCTTTGTAGTCTTCTTTGAGAGCTTGACATGTGTCTTCCATCTTTATAATGCTCTTTGTAGTCTTCTTTGAGAGCTTGACATGTGTCTTCCATCTTTCCAACTTGTATTGTAGTATTTTTATCGTCTTCTTTCTTTGTATTATTGCTCTTTGATACTTCATCTTCCAAATTTGTCTTCCATATTCTTGATATTATTGAGTAGTATGAGCCTCGTATTAGGCTTTTGATATATGGCTTTTGTAGGTTAGACTACATTGATTTTTAATATTTTTGTGTAATATGGGCCTGATATTAGGCTCGTGATATATCGGGCTTTGTAGAATTTCTTCTACATTAGCCTCTTCTTTTATATGGATCTTTTAGTAGATTTCTCTACATTAGATCGGTATTATTTATTATTGAAAAGGATCAAGGTCCTTCCTCTTTTATTTGTTCGCTTTTTATAGTAATAATTGGCCTTTTCGATTGGCTAATATTTTATATTGCTCTATGGTTTCGGTGAATGAGTATATTTCATGTTTACAATCCTATCTTGCATGTTACTTAATTCTCGTGGTATTTTGTATTAATGTATCGTTATTATAATATAAGGTAATAATCTCAAAGAACTTCTCCTCCCTTGGAAGTGCCAATGATACTTGCCTTTTGAGCTTTTAACATATCTTCTATTTTGGTTTTTAATGTTAATAATCCAATTGCTCTTTTGACACTTAACCATTCTTGAAATTTTTCTATGCTACAAGGTATTTGCATTTTTAGGCTTTCATTATCTCCACTAATTATGCTATTTCTTCCGGTTTTAAACAGTTGACATATTACTATGGGTTTTCCTATTAGGTCTGTGAAGCATCAAAAATTTGTATTCTCAGATATTCCTTGCCAAAAGATTCCATCATGGCTCGGCGATTCTACTATAACCTCGTGGTAACTTTGCTATACCGAAAAATGTTTCATCTATTATTATTTTATCTATAAATCCATAAGTAAATAATTTTTGTACTACTTGGGTTAGCTCTTTCACTACAAAGGTATCTTGGGTATTTACCGATTTTAGAGTCTGCGTAATATTTCACTATTAGTTTTATAATCATAAAATTTACTAATTTTTTCATATGCACTAATAAGTTCAGGTTTATATTTCAACTTATCACTCATGGTCATGGATGGTGGTGTTGGGGATGATGATCTTGATGAAGATGTGGATGGCATGGTTGCTAGTTTGGAAGTAAAGAATTGCGGTTTGCTTATTGATGGAGTTTGTAGGATTTTTATGGTTTGTTTGTCTTTTGTGGCTTCGCTAATCGTTGTAATAGGTGAGTATTTTCTTTATTAAGTTGGGTAATGGTATCAAGGGCTTTGGCTATAGCTTCATTGTTTTTGTAATAATATTTGTAACCTTGTTAATATATTCGTCATAGTTAATATCACTTGCCATGATTGTACCGCTAAGAAAATCAGCTAAAATATTCTTAGTTCCGGATATATTTTTAACAATAAAATCATAACAATGCAAGAAAGATTGCCATTTTCTTCTTTTATTTAATTCTCGTAAAGGATCAATTTTGTTGGTTATAAAAGCTTTAACTTGGGTATTATCTGCTCTAACAATAAATTTTACTTGGTAGTAAATGATAATGAAATCTTTTTATTCCCATTTTAACTGCTAATAATTCTTTCTCATTAATATGATAATTCTTTTCATTTGGTTTCCACGTTCCTCCTCCATATCCACATATTAATGGTTTTTCTTTGTCAATATCATTTTTTCATATGCTATAAGGACTGCTCCCATCCTATATCACTAGCATCCGTATATAATTCTAATTGGTCATGTTCAATGGTATTCTATGTTTAGGTAAATTCTTTACTTTTTCTTTAATAGTGTTAACTCGCTTTATTGTGTTCTTCTTTCCATTCAAATATTTTATTTTTCTTAATTAGATCTTGTAAGGGTTTTCTTAATAATGGTAAATCTTTTATATAGTCGATGCATAATTTACTATTCCTAGAAACTGTTGTACTTCTTTTTTATTTTCTAGTTGGGTTTTGAAAGTTTCTATTTTTGTTACTATATGTTCTTGTAATTGTAGTCCTTCTTTATCTATAATATACCCTAGATATTCTATCTTATTTTTAAAAATTTCAGACTTCTTTTCTGATAATAATATTCCATGTTGTTTTATAATACTTACAAATTTCTCTAGATGTTTGATATGGTCTTCCAAGGTGTCACTATATATTAATATATCATCTACATATATTAAACAGAAATCTGTTAATTTTCTAAATACTTGATCCATTCTTCTTTGAAATATTTGTGGTGCATTTTTTAATCCAAAGGGTAATACATTCCATTCATAATGTCCTTGAGGGGCACTAAAAGTCATTAATGGTTTTGATTTATTTGTTAACTTTATCTCACAAAATCCACTTTTACAATCAAATTTACTAAACCATTTTTTACTTCCTAATCTATTAATAAGATTTCTTTTATATGGTAAGAAATATCCATCAAATATAGTCTTTTTATTTAATTCTCTATAATCTATTACCATTCTAGCTTTTCCTCTTTTTGTTCACTATATTTTCGTACTAAGAAAGTTCTGGCTACTATGAGGACTTTTACTTTCTTGTATTATTTTCATATCTAGTAACTCTTTATTTGATTTTCAAATTCTTTTTGATCTGTTGGACTATACCTAATTGGCTTAGTTCTAACTATATCATTTGGATTTATTAATTCTATTTCGCATATATTTTTTTCTTTATCCCATAATTGTATAGGATTTTCCCCAAAGTTTGGTTTTAACATTTTAAGGTATTTTTCTTTTAATATTTCTAAATTATTATTTCTTTCTGTAATTAAATTATTTATTCTTAATTTTAAAAATATTGTCTAGAAAGAAATTCAATGTCAAAAACACGTATGATATATTATCTGATACATATCATTAAATATATGTGGGAGTTAAAAATTTGCGAAGAATTGGGAAAAACATAAAATTTAAAAATTATCATGCGAGCAAAAATATCAATTATGTAAGATAGGTTACTCGTCTCATGTATGAGACCGTCTCATCCAATAGTGTTTTGTTTAAAATAAATGACATAAAATAGATGTAGCTATTGATAACATAAAATAAATACAAGAAAATCTCTATAAATTAATAAATTCTTTAAAATAATAAAATCTTACAGTCCCTACTTGGGCCTTTGTAAAAATCATCAAATTCGATAAGATAATAAAATAATATTTTTTTGGAAAATCGCTTTACAAATATTAAGTCCCATTAAAACTCTAAATTAATAAATCATAAATATTACAATTTATAAATATTCATGGATGATTTTGTGATGTCTTTTAGATGAGAAGACATGGTTGAGTGTTATGAATTATTTTATTTTCATATTGAAATTTATATAGTATGTGTTTCATTCATCATGCATGAATATATTTAATTGACTATAATAATTATTTAAGTATTTCCAATGAATTGATACATGTGTCCATTGTATACAATGGATTGATATTATATATGAATATATTTAATTAGTTACAAAGAATTGGTTGATACATGAATATAATCAATTAAACATATACGAATTCATTTATTTTCAATACATATATACTAAATTTAAAAGTCTCTCTTTTTATTAATAAAATATTAATTTATCGATATATTAGTATCTCTATATTAATAAAATTTCATAGTTTCAAAGTTATTAATTTATTGAGATTTTATTGTAGATGTGATTAAAAACACGTAATTTTTTCATATATATTAAATTTATGGTCTATATAAGTTGATAATGGTGTGATTGGACGCGGTTTTGATAGACTTGAAATTTGTCCAAAAAAAAAAAAAAATTATATGAAAATGGTTGATCATAGATTTATCATGGAATTATTTTAAAAATTATAAAATATTATATATTTAATCAAAAGTTTAAAAATTTTATCGTGGGTATCAAGAATTAGAGTTTGTCTTATTATATTATTTTTCAAAAACAATTCATATTTTCATGACAACGCCTCCTATGAACAAGTTTCATGGTAAAATTTGATTATTTTAGTAAAGGGTATCGATTGTGATAAGCTGAAAAGTATGACATGAAGATGTGTGAGGGTGTTTTTGGCACATTCAAGATACAACACGACATAATGGAAGACTTAAACACTTTGCAAATTGATATCAAAATTTGCATATACTATAAATAAGTTTATCTTTTTGTCTTACGGCGAAATATAACTAATAATCGTTTAAGTGATACAATCGGTGAAAGCATATGGATGCCACACCGAAACCGGTCTACATATACAATTGATATAAGTTAAATAACTAATCTATCATGCTTTACAAAACAAACCAAATTTTGAGTAAAAATGTGGGAACACTTACCAACATGACATGAAGAAACCGAACAACAACTAAATAATCTATGCTAATAGACTACGCTAAATTATGTTTCTCTCAATCTCATTTTGTATCTTCATAACAACACTATATTTATATATAATCTGGACTCGAAATTGTATCAAGACACAACTTCCACATTTTCCTAAAATTTAACAACAAGATGTAACCGCTCAATATTTTTCTCAACTCCTCACTCTTATCTTGTCTTGTAACCGTCGCATAGAAATATCTTTCATAAGTTTTCAACATGCAAAACTAAGACATTGAGGAAAACATTTCAAGTGTTAGGATTAGTGAAAATAAAAGGACAAACTTTGATGTTGTGACATGAGTGTTGGCACACTCGTGATAACCGTTGTTAACCGAAATATTCGTGTGTATTTAATGTGGCTAAGGATCGGTTAATAACAATATTGATTGGGAGATTTATGGTGATAAATTCCCAAGAACAATCAATAGTAATGATAAGCAATAAATGCGAGATATAAATGCTCAAAGCTTGTAAGAACAAGAGAATTCTTTGGGAGTGTGAGTCCAGTCTTAAGTGTAGATTTTTCAGATCCGTCTATTGTGCCTTGTAGGTTTTATTTATACAAGAATTGAGTTGCCCTAGAATCCCATAAAAGGGGATTTGCATTTAACGCTAGACATCTCATTTAATGAGGGAGTACACCGCCCCGTACTTGGGCAAAGCGGTGACCACTCACGTCCCGCGCCAACCGTCCGCCGGCAGGGGATCCTTTGTTAGCAGAGAGAATTTTCTACCTAACTAGGTAAGGTTGACATTCCAACCATACTGTTACACCGCACTTGTTACTATTCTAGGAGAGGCTTTGCCGCAAGTGTTTGATCCGCCGAGCTTGGTCAATGTGAGTCTTCGCCGAGCTCGCCGTCTTGTGTCGCGCCCGGGGTCTCACCGCACTAAATTTCATCCGCTCGCCTCGGCGAGGCGGGCGGGTCCTCGGCGGGCCGAGCCGAAGGGTTCGACCCGCTTGGCCGAGCTTGCTTGCCGTGTCCTGGCGAGCTGGTCTCTAACGGACCGAGCTCCTTCGGGTTCGGCTTTGGTTGGATTAGGCCGGCCCGATTATTGTCGGGCCTTGGGGCGAATAAATCGTTATACAACAATAACATTGTCACTAACATTACACATGACCTATATTATTAAAGGGTGTCAAGCGTGATAAATGAAGAGTATGATCTATATTAGTAAAAGATATCGGTTGTGATAATCAAGGGCATGACCTACATTACTAAAAATTATCAATGTGATAATTGAAGAGTATAACCTATATTACAACAACTTAGACAACATTATAAAGGGTATTAGTCATGATAATTGAATAGTATGACCTATATTAATAAATGGTATTAGTCGGAATAATCAAGAGTAACTTGTATTTATTTTTCAATGGGGATCAAGTTTCACTATGAAACTTGTGTCACAAGAAACACTTCTTTTTACTATTTAAATTATTTAATATAAATTATTAAAGTTTAAAGTGTCAATTTAAAAAAAAGTGTCAATTTAAAAAAATTATTTAAAGTATCAAGTATGTAACCAAAATATCGAATATTTAATTTAACTATATGTATCAAGTAATGAATGAAATTGAATAGTGGTTCATGATCTATATTTATATTCTGTCAAAAAATATATATATATATATATATATATATATATATATATTTATATATTTATATAAAACTTACTCTAGAAATTTAGAAGGACTTCAATTACAATAAATAAATTCTCTAACTAAAACAAAATATCAAAATCAAACCAAGCAGGCGGTTGAGATTGAAAAACAAAAAAAAGAAAAATTAGTTTGTTAGCTCTTGCGAAGATCAAGAACAATCGAAACAATGACTCCCACCAAGTCAAAAATATCATGATGCCTAGTGACTGCTTGCACGAAAAAATGAATTTGACTGAACTCAAATTCTTTATAATCCTGCAATACAAACCAAAAAGAAATCATAAAACACAACTATATCCGATAATCGGGAAGAAGCCGCAGTAAACGTGGAGAATCTCACATCTAGAAAATTAAAAGCAGATCTAGGATTTATATTTTTTTGGAGAGGGGGATACAATAAAACACACATTTTAAGTCTAACTAATAAATATTAATACCTATATATTATAACTATAACACACACATTAATCAAGATGAATAAATTCACATATTAATATCAATATATTCATGTACATATATATACATATGACTCAAAAAATCAGGTGACTTATCCCACCTCGCCCACCGGATTCTAACGTTAGTGGGAGACTTGAGTTAGATTAAATTTTTGGAATGTTTGGGTCTTGGTGATCTAACTACTAACAACTAACAAACTAAAAAAAAAGTATTTAAAAATTAAAAAAGAAATGGATTAAAACGCACCACCTACCAATTAGCCATCACATCGCCAGTGTCAACGATAAAGATGAAACTATTAATCCTTGAAAATTTAGAATATGGTGGAAAACTTTTAGAAAAAAATATTTAAAAATTAAAAAGAAATGGATTAAACGCACTAGCATACCAATTAGCCACCACATCAACGGTGTCAACGATAAAGATGAAACTATTAATCCTTGAAAATTTAGAATATGGTGGAAAAAGAATTGAAGACAACTAAATGAATCATAAAAAGTAAGGTATATCGTGAATCGGTTTTACCATGAAACTTGTTTGTGTGTAATTTTTTATAGTATTAATTATTTCATTAACATATATGTGTGATAGTAATATTATATACTTAAAACAACTAATATCATTTTGAGTTACACAATAGAACTCATTTATATAAACTTCAAGTCTTTTAGAAAATATTTTTAAAATCTTGTGAAATGTGATTATTGTTGTATCTTGTATGGGTCGGCTAATTAAGCTAGTCGATTGCACTGTGTGTCTGTGTTCGTATGTTTGCTAGTGGGGTTTGGTTTGTCGTCCCTCCATTTTTAATCGATACACCTAGTAACCTTTCATTTTATCAATAAAAATTATATATTGCCCAAACTATTTTAAACTTTAACACCCAAACTCTAACCCTAATTTGAATGGCCACCAGCCACCGCCACCGCCACACTGTCACCGCCGCCATTTTTCTTCTCTCTATATTTTTTATCTCATTTCACCGTCCGATCTAAAATTATAGAAAAAAACCATATTTTTCAATAAAAATAATCGAACACCATATTTTTAGGCAAAAATAAATTAAAACTCATCGCATTTTTCGACAACATTATATCGGAAAAAAAAAAGATCCGACTGAAGAAAGGGAAACTTGTTGGAGTTGGTGATTCGGGGTGGGCACATGAGTGGCTGCATGTAGTGGTGGTGACAACGAGAGTAAATATTTATTTTTGGGAGAATATAAAATTGGAAAAAGAATAATAGATGGAGGAAGATGTATCAGATTAAAAATGGCAGAAGATGTAGGAGGAAGATGTCGAATTAAATTAAAAAAGACATTGTAGATTAATTCCACATACATTTCACAAAATAAAATATATTACATTTAATGTAATGAAAAATTGAAAAAATTAGGAACCCGATAGAAGAGGGAAGTGCACCTGTCGAATTTGGGGGCAATACTTATAATCCTATATGAATTCGCGTCTAAACAGTGCTTCTTGTTAGTCAATGACGGTCAACTCGATGGCGGGACCAATTTTGAGACAAAAATGAATTTCATTGACCAATTTTGAGAGTGTCTAAAGGTGGGGTACCAAATCTGAAAAAGGTAAATTTTGGGTACCAAAAATGAATTTTTCCAAAAAAATGTTGGTAAAGAAGAAGAGTAACGGGCACAAAAATAGAGGGCAGAAATGTATATTTGATAGAAAATATGGATGGTGGGTGTGTTTATTAATATTTGGAGGTGTATATAATCAAACACTTGCTTGTGGGTGGGTTTTCGAATAACATTAGAAAGTGATATTGTAAAATTCAATATTTGAAAGGACCAGGATATTTGGACCCCCATTTTTGCATAGTTCACCACTTTGTTCGATTTCCCCCAAATCGATTCGATTCACCACCCAATTTTGTCCATTATACCCTTTCCCTCCCTTCACTCATTCACCCACCCAATTTCTTATTTTTAAAAACTGAAAATGAAGAACTCACCATCCGTCGTCCGGTTCCGGCCGCCGCCGTGCCGCCCGCCCGTCCGCCGTCGTCGTGGGCCGTAAACGGTTCTTTGCCATGGATAAAGGTATGTTATCTAATTTCTAGGTTAAATTATTGAAATTTAGTTGAGTTATTCATGGTTTTTGTGTTTAATTTGTATTATATTTCATGAATTTAGTTGTAAAGATACATTTATTAGGTATTTCATTCAATTTTTGTCAATTTGTGTAAAACCCGTCGAATTTTTTTGGTAAAACCCGTCGCCGTCGTTCTTGTTTGTTCGAATCTGGTTTTTTGAATTTAAGGTATATGTTCGACTTTTTTTTCGAGCCATATGTTAATGTTCGAATGTTATTTCCAAACATATTATTTTTGTTCGATTTATGTTTGTAATAATCGACGCATTTGTTCTTCGAAACGGTCGAACATTTGTGTTTCGTTTGGAAATTTTATTCGAACATTTTCGAAAATGTTCGACACATTTATTCGAACATACAAGTATTGTTCGACTTTATTAATCGAACATGTTGTTTATGTTCGAAAATAGTAGTCGAACAATTTGTATTTTCTCACCTAAATTTGTCGAACATTTTGTGTTTTTTCAACAAAATATTTCGAACATATGTTGTTTATTAGTAAACAAATTTCGAACTTTCTTTTTTTGTTTTTTTAATTTTTTTGTTCACACCCATATTTTTGGTGTATAACATTACACTTTTGTCATTTTTTTGTAGGAAAAGGTAGGGACCGCCCACCGCCTCTTCTAGAAAGAGAAAACTAGAGGAATTATTGAGAAAAAGTAGTAAGGAGAATCAATCGCTGAATCTTCACCTGATAATGCTCCATACATGAAGATGCTCCCGTACATGAAGAGAGTTACGATCCGAGCATCCGGATAACACGGCGGGGCAGAGGCGGATTCGGATGATGAAGAAGATAAAGATGTTGGGGACAAACATGGGGATGATGAGGATAAAGAAGGAAATGAAGAGAAAGGTCAAGAGGATGAGGAGGAAGAGTCGGATATACCACATCCTCCGCTTCTCCCCGGCTTCAAAACCACGTAGCAAGATACATATTTGAAGGGACCGAGAGAGATGTGTTAAAGTGTCATAGTCACGTGGTCAAACTTCTTGCTTGGGATGTGGATTCGTAAAAGACTATCGGCCTGGAAGCGGTATGTTCAAAATCGAAATTGCTTTCGCTAAGGAGGTCCTCTTACAAAAATCCCAATAAAAATTTGATCACCGCTTTCGTTGAGCGTTGACATCCCGAGACGAACAGCTTTCATTTGCCATTTGGTGAAATGACGATCACCCTCGATGATGTGTTTTGCATTACCGGTCTACGAGTGGATGGTATTCCGTGCAGTCAAGCCCGATGAGAAAGGACAGGGGTTGAATGATTTGATTGAGTTGCTCGGTGTAAGTCCTCAAGAAGCGGTAAAGCTCTCGAAGGTGTACGCGGATCTTCCGTCAAGCTTACTTGGTTGAGGGAGACATTTGCACCGATGATGGGGTCTCACGATGATACCGAGGTTCTATATTCGCTCGGGCATATGTTTTGTACACGTTCGAACCACTCTATTTGCCGACAAGAGTGGTACTCGTGTAAGCACCTCGTGGTTGCATTACACGAGGGACATGTCTAAGTTCGGAGATTATGCTTGGGGGACTGACCTTGGCCTATTTGTATAGACAGGTTGGGTCGAAGCTTCACAATTCAAAGTGCGTCAGATTGCTGGTTATTTGACACTCGTTGGAGGTAATTTTTATTATATTACGTGTATTAACTAATTAATTATGTTTATATTGTTTATTTTGACATGTATTATTTGCAGCCTGGATTTATGAACATTTTTCAGCGCTGATTTTACCTCCGAAGAATGTGGACTTTGAACATCCCGAACCGCTATCATGTCAATACACCCCTGATGCCCATACAACTCCAAGTATCGAGCGCGTTCGAGCCTTTAGAGAGCGTCTCGATGTCTTCACTCCAACAATGGTAAGAATTTCATATTTAAATTTGTAATATTATTTTTATATAATATGTTTAATTAATGCATGTGTACTCTCCATAATGTGCGAGTTACTTGGACTCCGTACCATCCACTCGGGGAGTTTTATACATTCCAGCAGTGTCGTTTTCCACGGATGCATTGTAAGTGGGGACGTGATCGAGCCTTACATGCCGGATAGAGTGCTCGAGACGGTATGGATATGTGCAAACGATACTGAGCCTCCTCTTGCAGCCTAAGAGGAGTGGTTCCGAAAAGAAAGACAAGCTTGGATGGTACTTGCGGGGTATTATGCTACGTGGGACACCCATGTACTTTCCGTTGAAAGACTTGGAGACATGTGCAAGCAACCTTGGGAGGCCTCTTATGGTTATGTTGAGTGGTTCGTTGATCGGGGTCACCTGTTGTGTCTAATCCTAACACAACGAGACTCAATGCTCCCCGTGCTGTCACGATCACCCGACCCGTGGGTGAGGATTGATCTTTGCCAAGTTTGAGCTTACGAATCTTGTGGACAAATATGAATCGATGAACCGTTCACCTTGGAAGATGCGGTAGCGCAAGTTCGAAAAGCTATAACTATTCTTACGGGACCGGAAGGAGGAAGTTCATCTTCACGTGTTGGAGCCGGGTCGAGCAACAGGATCTAGAGTTAGAGTTAGAGGTCGGGGTGCTAGGCGTGCGTGATATTTAAGCATTTGTTCTATATTTATGAAGTTTAGTTGTGATTTTTGAATACTTGATGAAATTTATGTTTTCGTTTAGGCTGTGAAACACTTGTTATGAATTTTATGTTTACATTTACGGATTACGAATACCTGTGAATATCTTGTACTATTGTAATTTTGCATGTGTAGACTTTCTTTCAGTTCACCTCGAATCTTTGGTCAACTACTATTTCGTAGCAGCAGTGTGTTGTCTTTTTCAGCGGTGTGTTGTGTTGTCTTGTCCTTCGGTGTGTTGTCTTGTCCTTCGAGTGTGTTGTCCCGAAAAGCTGAAAAAAGTTAATGTTTTTTAACGAGAACAAAATTTGTTCGATTCACCCCCTACTTGGAAAATTGTCTTTAAATACCGAAAAATAACACAACATTCTAATATCCTCGGTTCGATCATCGATATGGCAAGATATCCGCAAGAAGCGTTCTTGTACGAGCCGAGAATGGGACGCCAAGGTGGACTCTTTGTTTGTCTTTGAAGCACTCTCCGACCAGGCACCGCTCGGCAACTTTCATCCAATAGGCGATAACATGTTAATATGTTATGGTAACACTGATGCTATCACTACTTGCACAAATGGCCGTTAATATGGTCTACAAAAAGAATCTTGAGTACAAAGATTGCTGGATACAAGCTCGAAGTTGCGTAAGAGGTATCGTGTGTTCTCATGGTTGATAAATGTCCCACTGAGTTCGATATGATGAAGCGACAAACCGTATCCATGCCGACACCGCACTCTGGCGTACTTTGGTGGAGGTAAACTCTAAAATTTTGGGGTCTTAATGGTCAATATTGTAACTGTTTTTGTATTAAAATAAAAATTTTTGGAATTTTGTAGGTGGATGCATTTGCCCATGCGTATGAGAAATACGGTGATCCTTGTTGGGAATGGTTGAAAATTCTTTTTGGTGAGCCACCGGCTCCACCAACTCCACCGATTGAACAGCAGAGATCGCACTTTGTGAGTACGAGAAAAGAGGCCAGCGCGTCTAACCCGAGTCGTGAAGATACTACAATCAAGAGCGTGTTTGGTACTGAATTTTGGTCTCGATTCAAGAAATGATGGAAGTGTTCATGATGCATATGCCCCAAGACTTGTGTTATTTATGTTTGTTTCTTGATGAAATAAGAAGGGCAGTTATAATAATATTATTTAATTTTATGTTTAGGGGCAAGTTGTCATGGGAGTTTTATTATGATTTTCATGATAAATTCCCACATTTTCAAATTTAAATGAACCCCATGTTAAATTAAGAAATTTCTTTTTTCATAATTTTAACTCGAATGCGAAAAGTAGTGTAAACGAGTTGAATTGCATACATACCGAGAAAGATATAATAGTAGTTCCAAAGGTTGAATTGCATACATTTAATACATATATATCCAACAGAGAATCTTGTTGGAAATGTAGGAAAACATTAGCATAATCTAGTAATACTACCCTAGACTCTTAATTCTTAATTCATCAACTTGAAGATAGTTGGTGCCCAAGACACAATTATTATAATGAAAAGGATCAATTTTAGGCTGTTTCAAGTATGAAACTTCATCTACCACATGCACCATCTCGTTCTTCAATACTTCGGCCATTTCTATAGCTTCTTTCTCCCCTTGTACTGCATCCTTCAGCCTTCTCGAGCTAGTTCCAAGTTCTCGGAGACTAAGGAGTCGATCCTCCTCATCATGCACAGGAACATGCCTTGCCCGGCTATTTCGTGCTCATCTGCCCAAACAAAAAAATTGCAACCACCGCCACGAATTGAGTCATTACAGGTATGGAATAACCTACCTTTACTTCTTGCCCTTTGAGAAACGTATGTGGCGGCAGATTTGCCACAATAGCAGACAAGTTGATGTTGGCATCTTTGTGTTGAGGAGGAGGTTGTTGCTTCTTTGCTCATTTTTTCTTGTGTGGTATATGAATGAATTTGTAGGGGTTCGGTCGATGGGGAGGCATATATATACTGGAACTGCCCAAAAAATGGCGGTAAATGTTGAGGGTTTCCCTCAAAATGCTGAAAAAGGGTGTTAAAGGGTGTATTAATCCTGCAACTAACCATAACGAAAAGTTAACGGCGGGACTATTTTGGCATGATTTTTTACGAATGGGACGAAAAGTGAAAACATTGGGACCAAAACCGTGAGGGTCCGTGTCCTATGGGACCAAAAATGCATTTTTCTCGTCATAAATACGGCCGAATCACTACGTTCGAAAAAAAAACGAACACCTACTCATTGTTCGATATAAAATTTCGAAAATATGCTCTTTGTTAGACCATTCTTTTCGAAAAAATGTTTATTGTTCGACTTAAATTACCGAAAAGTCATATTGTTCGGATATTTTTTTCGAACATAAGAGTCCCTGCTCGAAAATTTTGGTCGAATATCGGTGTATCGGCTTCAATGGATAGACAGTTTATTCCAACACCTAAAATGATATACATAAACCTCAATATAACTTCGCCAAAATACACATACGTCAATATATATAGGCAAAAGTGTACACATGTACACATTGTATAATAATGGAGCTAGCTAACAAATCTACAAAATACACATACTTCCATATATATATAGGCAAAAGGTGTACACATGTACACATTGTATAGTAATTCAGCTAGCTAACAAATCTACATAATATAGCCCCAATTTACTACTAATAAGCCTAAGTCATGTCATGTGTCGCCCGGTCTTTTAAACCGAAAAACACTTTGCCATCCATTCGAAATCGGACGACGGCAATCTCTCCATGCTTTGTAATAATAGGAGGCAAAGTGACTCCGGCACCCAGTTAACTCCGCACAAGATTTAATTAAATAAATACCAAGCAACTTTTAAAAACATTTATAAATTTAAAACAAATTAAAATACACCTTGCGAAGTGGTTGTTGTTAATCAAAGCCATACATATGCATCTCGGGTTTGTAGGCACCGCCTTATTAAGTGGGAGGTATGAGATTGACATGCTTGGACTTAACGCAACGAAGACAACATTATACGCCGATGCAACTAAGATGCCCATGTACGGCAACATGAACCAATGCGAGTGGCCTGCGGTCTCGGTAAAGCAATTCGGGTGACTCATGACCTCGCCAACAAGTTCCTTCGTTCTAAAAGCATCCTCGTACATCGGCACATTATGCGACAACTCAAACATCAAGTCTTGACGAACACGGGCCCATTCGTCTTCACCAAACCCCATAAGACTAGCAACCGCCCGAAATCCACAGTGACCATCACCCTTGACATTTACAATGTTCACCACATACTCTCGGTATGCCTCGGGGATCAATGATATCAAATCAGATGATCTTGATCGGCGAGACTTTCGTGAAGCCTATACACAAATAGAACTAGTAAAATGATGTACTATTAAAATTATAGAACTAATATTAATGAAATGCTCTTGACCACAATTAATTTCTTACCGTTTGTTTTTTTGGGCGGCTTTCTTTCTTGATCAACACTGCGGCTCCTCACCTCCTCCTCCGTAACATGCTCAAATAGACTCGGATCCCTTTTCGTGGATTCTTGAAGCCTTCTTCTTTCTTGCTGATTTCGGACGGCCACGTGGATCGGTCTTTGTTTTCGGTTCCACCAAATTGGTGGTTTCCGGAGACGCCATCTCTCGCATGTTCCTCAAATACTGCAGCTTTTCGGCTCTCATCAAATGTGTTATAAACATCAACCATCCCAACAACTGCATCTCCAAATCGGTTGTCAATGTCTTTCTTCACATCATCAACTAATGGCTCCATATCCAGCTTCCTCCGAAAGGGTCAAAGGCGGACATCGGAATTGGTTTGTCTGCGTACACATATTCCTCTATTTCATGTGCACACGGCAAACCATGCGATGTTCTCAATACATGCTTGCAACTAGCCGGATCAAACCCAGGAGTCTTAACAATTTTCACTTCCTCAAACAACTTTTCCAAGGCATATGTGGATACTACACCTCGTATATTGCTATAAATCCTGGGCAAGAACTTGTGTTGGGCGACATTTAAGCTTTTTTCGAACGACGCTTTAATCGCGGTGTGACATGCCTCAAAGAGAGTGTCACACTTCACACAAAGAAGTCTCGAAATTTCCCAATGAATTGCCCAGAGTCTCTTCAAAGCACCGTGGTGACTCTCCACTCTAAAAAATTACAAAAAAATATAAGATAATAAGAATTGTGCTTTGTTCGTTAATAATCCACAAAAAATAAAAGAATACTTAAATAATGTTAAAGGTACCTATTGGTGGTGGTATTGCCGAAATGCATCACCCGATTCGTCCATGCCTTCACAAACCTCTCTCTGTAAGGATTGAACCACCGATTCATGACATAGTCAACCGACTTCTTGCTGAATTTTTGGTGAAGGACATAGATAGCTTCCTGGTAGTCCGCCTCGGTGTCGGCATGCATAGCTAAGTTGACTTGCTGAATAAATGCCTCCCACATCTTCGCCGACTTAAAATCCCCTTTGCACTTGGCTAACACATTTCGTCGATGTGCCAAGTACAAAGAAAATGTTCCGATTCCGGAAATGTAGAGGCAATGGCATTCATCAAGGCCAACTCTCGATGCAGAACAATAACACGAGGCATGGAACCTTCACCCAACATCTCTTTCAAAACCCCGGTGCCCACGTGTAATTATCCTCCTTCTCGGCGATCAAATAAGCGAAGCAACAAGAGAAGGTCATTCCTAGAAGTCATACCAACGATCTCCAAATAAGGTAATCTGTATCTGTTGGTCTTGTACGTGCAATCAATCAAGAAGACTCGTGGAAATGCACGCACCAACTTCATGGAGATCGGATGGGCAAAGAATAACTCTTCAAGAGTGGTTCTATCCTCACTTCTTCTGGTTGAGTAAAAGTAATTGTTGGCAACGAATCGACTCATCAAGTACTGCACTGGAACGTCCACAATCTTGAGTGATCTTATGCTTCCTCCGGCATTGTATATAGTTACGATCGTCGAACTATTCTCCACATTCTTCTCCTTTAGAGCTTTTAATACAGATTTGGGGGAGCATTGCACTTCGACATATCTATAACAAATGCCTCCTCCGTACTCGTCGGTCGTCCGGCATACGAATGTCCTTCAAAGAACGTGGAAATGGGGTGATTGTGGACACCACATTTCACCTCTAAAGTCCACCGAAAAGGAACTTGCTCGGTTCCTTTGAGTAAAAAAGGGCAACCACATTTTTTTGTCCCAGTTTCTCTTCTAGGCGGTTCTTTCAAATTTTTCTTCTTCTTGTAGACACCCTCACGTTCACAAGCTAAAAGCACACGTGGTTTCTTCTTCCCGAACCACTATCGGACCGCTTTGTGGTGATCACCATATTATTGTCCGTTGCCACTTGCCGTACTCCACTGGACTAATTCATCACGTGATTCAAATATGTTCATATTCGTGAAAATATTCGTGTAGTCCATCACTATTTCACGTCCTTCCGACATCTTCGTCCTCATCCTTCGATTCATTCTCCAAATAATTCTCCTCCTCTTCATTATCCGGTAAATAATCCTCATCCGACCATGGATCTTTGTCATCATACAAGCTCTAAAAGACAAAAATAACAAAAATAATAAATCAATAAGCTGTTCGAATATAATGACTGAAAAACAAAGCAATCGCTGAAAAAACAAATTGAACAAATAAAAAATGTTCGAATAATTCTTCTACAAGAAACACAATTGTTCGACAAATATATGAACAATGTACATATGTTCGACGTAAATATTCGAACATAAGCATCTTGTTTGAACAAAATAGTCGAACAAACGCCACAAGTTCGAAAACCAGAATCGAACGAACGTCGAACGTGGAGAAACTTGCAAAAGGCGCCAAAATAGCAATACCAACATATATTCCTTTATATAACAACAAAACTACTCTAACCCAACCATTATACACTAAAAGGACCAAATAAACATAAACTATAACAAACATTGCACAAAACTAAAACCTAGCTAAGAAAAAAATGTCGTCACTTACATATGCTCGTTGAGAACCACGAGTTTGAACCATTATGTCCAGTAAATCGACCGCAATGTGTGAGGAATTCTTCTTCTATCACTATATTAAAATGTTCGAAAGTTTTCTTTAGGGTACATATGAGTTCGATTTCATTTTTGTTGAATATACGCAACTCGTCTCTCGTGCGATCCTCTTTGAACGTTACGTGGGGTGAACTAATCTAGGTGGTGAACTTAGCAATTTACTTGAACAAAAGGGTATTTTTAGTCCATGTAGCGAATTTTTTCGAAAATACATTTTAGGGTGGTGAACTATGCAAAAATGGGGGTCCAAATATCCTGGTCCTATTTGAAAGGCCAATCAATCCGCTACAAGTTGATCATGATCAAAGGCTTAGTCTTTGAGTTTTAACTTTCAAGATTTTTATTATTATTATTATTATTATTATTATTATTATTATTATTATTATTATTATTATTATTATTATTATATATAGAAAATGTAGTACTAATTGTTATTATTATATGATGCAAATGAGAGTCGTGAATTGAAGAATGCGTACAATCGGGCTCGACGAGCAATGATCAAAGCTACGGCTCAACAGATACGTGAACATAATATTCAAGCATCCTCAAGTGGGCCTGGAAAATAATCTGATAATTTCGTAATTGGGCTAGGCATTTAATGAGTTGGGCCAAGAACTAAACTTAATTGATATAATTACTAAGAGTGTGTTTACTTTGTGGGTGTGTGATAACATGGGATAACATGAGATAACTTAAACGATGTGATAAAGTGCTACTAAAATGTGAATAACCCATGTTTACATAGACCAAAAACCTATGGTTGAAATATAGGATAACAAGTGTTATTACGTGAATACCCTTTCTTATTTTTCTTCTCAAAATTTACTGCAAATTGACACCCCCTTATCGGCGAAAATTGCTTTTGATTTTTCTTTTTCTTTTGGTTGCTTCACAATTTACATCAATTTCCCTATGATGCATGAGTTCATGAATTGCTTTTGCTTGCTTCACGAATATTCTCGCAAAAATTGCATCCAACATAATTTTTTCAATTCATTGACCCAAAATTACGAGAGAGGAAAGAGGTCAAAAATTACAAAGAAGAAGAAGCAAGAGGGCAATCCAATTCAATAGACGCCCAAAAAAACCCGTAATACCCAATTCTATTGACGCCCAAAAATTTATGAACTAGAGAAATTAAAAACTCAAATTATAGAGAACTCACAAAATTTGCAGAGCTCACAAACAAAATAATATTCATAGAAACTCGTCGCCATCTTTTTGGTGGGTTGCGGAACTCACAAACAAAACAAATTGTAAAACTCACAAACTCAGGAATTGGAGAAGATGAAGAGTAAGAAAGGCACAGGGCATTAGCGTAACTTACCTCCTTATCCCGCTTTATCCGTCCAAAATGGTGGGTTAGATTTTCATAGGTTTAAGTCGACCAAAGGGTAATTAACCCGGTCGGAAAGATAACCCGTTTTCTTTTTTCTACAAAGTAAACATGAGTTGGATCCCACTAATTTCCTTTTATCGGGGTTTGTCATGGGATAAAGTCCAAAGTAAACACACCCTAATTGTTTAGGCCCAATAGGATAGTTTCGAATATATATACCGTAAACATTACTTAGCGGAAATTATCAAAAACAAATCTTAAAGTTCAATCGTGAATTTTTTCCCCAAATCAACAACGCCGCCGCCGACTGAGTCGGGGCTTCGGTTAATCGGTGCAATCGCGTGATTCTTATCAACCGGTGCAATCATTGAGAGACAATTAAGAATCACGCTTGAGAATTATGGCTGGAACTCACAGAGAGCGAATCGCACCGCTGGAATCAAGATTTGATGTTTTGGAGACCAAGATGGCAAATATAGAGAAAATGATGGAGAAAGTGTTGAAGAAACGACCCAAGAAAGAAGATTCATCATTTCTTCAGGAGGATACAAAATCTGAAAGTAGTTACGAGGATATTCACTATGCGCGATATCAGGGCGGCGATGAACGTCCACCGAGAAATGTCGACCATAAAAAAGGTCGACCCAAGCTCAATTGTACCGTTTTCAATGGGACTAACCCCGCTTCATGGATAAGTCGGTTCAACCAATATGCCGAATTAACCGAAATAGCAAGGGCTAGTAAAGTGAGGTATGCCGCTTATTTCTTGGAAGGTGAAGCTAATGTATGGTGGCAATGGCTTAGTCGTGTGTATAGTAAGAAAGGAAAAGAAATCCGGTGGAGGGATTTTAAGAAGGAACTCATGACCCGATTTGGGCCCTCTGAGTACACCAATTTTGATGAGGCGTTATCTCACATCGAGACAAGTGGGAACGCTTCGCGAATACCGAGAAGGAATTTGAGAAAACCTGCTAATCGGGTTCGGGATTGGCCGAGTAAAGTGCACTCGTAGGGGCATTCATGGGTGGATTAAAGAGTGAATTAGCGGCGGAGGTAAGGGTACATAGACCAAAGACGTACTCGAGGCAATCGAAATTACGCGCATTCGCGATGACCATCTGGGGTCAAAGAAGAGTGGGCGAGTTGAGCTACGAAACAGTGGTAATATGGGAACAAGCGGCGGGGAAGAAACTCAATCAAAATTAGGACCGCGACCCATAGCCTCGGGAGTTCGACGCCTACCGTGGGATGAGATACAGAAACGGCGAGAAAAAGGGCTTTGTTTTAATTGTAATGAAAAATTCACGCACAGGCATAAGTGTAAGATTAAACGAGGCTTTCCTAATCGAACCGGCTTCCTCGAGTGATGACGAAACAAAAGAAATTGAAGCGGATAATGCCGAAATATCTGTGCACGCCATGTCTGGGGTAAGGGGCCCGAAAACAATGAGAATCAATTCCTGGATAAAGAATCGGCGAGTCGTGGTGCTAATCGATAATAGGTCAACACACAACTTTATTAACCAAGAAATCGCAAGGAAGTTGAATCTTGCAGTAACCAAGATTGAGTCATTTCAAGTACGAGTTGCGAATGGTGAGAAATTAAGTTGTGATCGAATCTACAAGGCGATTCTGTTCGAATCCAAGGGGTAACTATATTGGCTGATTTATTTGCACTTCCTTTGGGAGGACTTGATGTTGTCTTGGGGTTCAATGGTTGGAAGGGTTGGGAAAAGTAGTAACCGATTATAGAGAAGGGACTATGGAATTCTCATGGGGTGATGGGTTGGTCACGTTGAAGTCTCGCAGGCAAGGGGACGTTAAAGAAGTTGGTCTCCGTAGCATAACCAAGATGTGGAAAAAAGGCGGCCGGTGTTATGCGGTCAAAGTGCAGCCTATCAATCCTAAACTCGAAAGCATCTCGTAAATTGCATTACGATATTAAACAACTATTGATGGAATTTTCTGTTGTCTTTTATGAACAACAGGCCTACCTCCAGTAAGGAAATTTGACCACAAAATTCCACTCAAAGATGAGTCTCAACCTCACAACGTCCATCCATACCGATATGCCCATTTCCAAAAAGAAGAGATTGAACGGCAGGTGGGGAAATGTTACGAGAATGGGCTAATCCGACCAAGTTCAAGCCCGTTTTCTTCTCCGTGTTACTAGTAAAGAAAAAGGACGGATCATGGCATTTACATCGACTACCGGACATTAAACGCTGCTACAATTAAAGACTCGATTCCCAATTCCGACAATTGATGACATGCTAGATGAACTCAACGGTCCAAATATTTCTCCAAGCTCGACTTGAAGGCCGGATATCACCCAGTTAGGGTAGCTGAGCAAGATATCTATAAAACCGCATTTCGAACGCATCAAGGACACTACGAATATCCTGGTCATGCCGTTCGGGCTGTGTAACGCTCCTCTACATTTCAGGGGGCCATGAATTCTATCTTTCAAAAATACCTCAGAAGTTTGTTTTAGTTTTTTTGATGATATACTTATTTACTCTAAAAATTGGATTGATCACATTGAACATTTGAAGCGAGGTCTTTGCCATACTTAAGGAACACCGGTTTCAAGTAAAAGCCTTTAAGTTTGCTTTCGGTGAGACCTCCATTGAATACTTGGGGCATGTCATATCCGACAAAGGAGTCTAAGTGGATCATTCAAAGATTGATGCTATGCGGCGTTGGCGAAGCCAAAAATATGACGGAACTAAGGGGATTCGTTGGTTTAACCGGGTACTACGGAAGTTCGTCAAGAATTATGGAACGTTGGCTCGACCCTTGACCGAAATGATGAAAAAGGTGGGATTGAAGTGGGGACCAGCAGGAGAGAAAGCCTTCCGGGAACTCAAATTGGCTATGTCAACAACACCCGTGCTTGCCATGCCTAATTTCAAACAAAAATTTGAAGTTCACACCGATGCCGGTGAGTTCGGGATCGGGCGGTTCTCGTTCAAGATGGGCGACCACCGGCTTATCTCGGCAAAGCATTGGGGCCACGAAACCGGGGTGGTCGGTTTACACGAAAGAGATGTTAGCGATTCTTGAAGCCGTGCGTCTTTGGAGGCCCTATTTGCTTGGACGGAAGTTTCAAATCATTACCGATCAGCGGCCTTTGAAGCACCTATTAGAACAAAGAATAATTACTCCCAAACAACAAAAGTTCGTCGCCAAATTGCTTGGGTTCGACTTCGAAATCTTGTACAGACCTGGCCGTCGAATATGGTTGCGAATGCACTTTCTCGGTGTCAGGATAATAAAGAAATAATTGCTATCACCGGTCGTTTGGGAAGTTTGGGGACAGATTTGATCAACCCTTGAAACCGACCCGAAGCCATAGAATTAAAGCAACAAATTGAGGAACAGTGCCCACAAACAGAAAATTGGGAGTTGCGAGAAGGTTTACTATTTGAGAAAGGTAAAGTATGTGTTCCATCTTTAGGATCATTACGACAAGAACTAATTAAACATTTTCATGATTCTAGGTACGGAGGGCACTCGGGGATATATCGTACGTGGGCTCGAATGGCAAATTCTTTTACATGGGCAGGAATGAAGAAAGACGTGCGCGAGTATGTCATGCAATGTGATGTATGCCAACGGGTAAAGCGACTCCCGGAGACCTAGTGGACTGTTGCAACCGCTGCCCGTCTGCAGGAACGAATTTGGGAGGATCTTACTATGGATTTCATAGAAGGTTTACCTATGTCAAATGGGTACAATGGTATTCTTGTGGTGGTTGACGGGTTATCTAAATATGCACATTTTATTCCCTTAGTTCATCCATATACCGCAAAATCAGTAGCTCGTTTATTTGTTGAATATGCTATCAAATTACATGGTGCACCCCGGTCCATAATTACCGATCGTGATAGAATATTTATCAAGAACTTTTGGAGAAAATTTTTAAGATGCAGTGGTACAAAGCTTGCAATGAGTTCGGCATACCATTCTCAAACCGACGGTCAAACCGAGGTGACCAATCGAATGCTTGAACAATACTTGAGATGCTATGTTCACCAAAATCCACGTCGTTGGGAGGAGTTCATACCATGGGCTGAATATTGGTACAATACGACATACCATGCATCCACAAAGAGCTCCTCGTTCGAAATCGTATATGGCCGCCAACCGCCACATCTCATCGCCTATCCAGGAGGATTCACCAAATGCGTAAGTTGATCGCGAGCTGTTGGAACGAGATATCATGCTTCGGGAATTAAAAGAGACCTTAGGGGTCTCGATCAGCCGCATGAAGGAACAACATGATAAAAGCCGAAGAGAGGAGGAGTTCATTGTCGGTGACTAGGTGTACACGAAATTGCGTCCCTCTTGCCGATCAGTCTCCCGTAAAGCGTGGCATAAGTTGGGCACAAGATTCTATGGACCCTTTCGAGATACTTGAAAAATCGAAGAGGTGGCGTACAAATTGAACCTGCCCGAGGAAGCTCAAATCCATCCGATAGTGCATGTTTCTCAATTAAAACGAAGGCTAGGGACGGGCGAAGTAGCTATGGAGCGTTTGCCAGTGATAGCAGGAAGGAAAAATTGTGTTTCGACCAGCTAGAGCTTTGGAGTATCGTAAAATTAAAAGAAGTGGGCGGTTTCGGTGGGAAGTATTAATTGAGTGGGAATCATTGGCTACGACGGAGGCAACTTGGGAAGAAGTCGACATGATTCGCCAAAGATTTCCGAATTTTGTCCTTGAGGACAAGGATGTTCCCGAAGAGGACAGGAATGATGCAAATGAGAGTTGTGAATTGAAGAATGCGTACAATTGGGCTCGGCGAGTAGCGATCAAAGCTACGGCTCAACAGATACGTGAACATAATATTCAAGCATCCTCAAGTGGGCCTGGAAAATAATCGATAATTTCGTAATTGGGCTAGGCATTTAATGAGTTGGGCCAAGAACTAAACTTAATTGATTTAATTACTAATTGTTTAGGCCCAATAGGATAGTTTCGAATATATATACCTGTAAACATTACTTAGCGGAAATTATCGTAAAAGCAAATCTTAAAGTTCAATCTGCGAATTTTTCCCCCAATCAACAACGCCGCCGCTGCCGACTGAGTCGGGGCTCAGGTTAATCGATGTAATCGCGTGATTCTTATCATTATAAAAAAACAACAATCCATATCATATTGAAAAATATCAATTTTACCTAAATTTTTGGTATGGTACGGTATGTTGAAAAAATTAGGTTTAATTATTTTAATTAATTTATTTGGTTATTTAAGCTGAATAATTTGAGGTTTAATTTCCAAAAATTAAACGAGATTATGTTGGTAGTATAGTTAATTTCTTAAAATCGAATTTCGTAGTGAGAAATTGATATACATGTTGAAATGTTAGAGTATTACACTTAAGTATTAAATGTGCTATATTAACTCAAGTGTTAATTGTCCCACATCGGGTAATGCGGGAGTTAATTCACCTCTTATATGTAAGAAGTGATTTAAAAGAATTCAAATTATAAGTGGGCTATGCATACATAAATGGGTCACACGCACGCGCGCCGCCTGCCCGTTCGGCCGTGCCCATGTCCGTGGACTTGGATCTTGGCAATTGAACTTTGGCTTTGGGTGTACTTGGGCTTGGGATGGTGAATGTATAATTTTTTTGGAGTTCGAAAATTCTCGGGCCCTTTTCGAGTCGTGCCCGAGAAAATTAAATTTCATGTGAATTTCGGTGGAATTTCAGTTGAATCTGAATTTTATTTGATTTGAATTTGAATTCAAAAGTCAGAGAACGAATCGGGACAGACGGATGTCCAGATTTGTGGCGTTTCAAAGTCAAATGTGTAGCAATTTGGGTCATTACCAAAATTAAAAAAGGAATCTCACACGATAGATTGGCATTGATTGCCATAAATCCCGGGTCTCTTGGCTCTTCAAGATCTCAGGTGTTACGCCTATAAATAAGAGGCATTTTCATGTTGCATGTACCACGGAAACCGCACCCCTGCATCAAAGCATATACACCCACCTCAAATTTTTGCATATTTTCGTCTAGTTTTCTGCATACATATATAGTATACAGTCCAGTTCGCATGTACTTCAGTTCGTTGGAGCTCGTTTTCAAGTGGTGCTACTTGTTTTCAAGATGAAGTCGTTTCACCTTTTGCGTCGAGCCGTGAGCACCAGTGGACGTATTTATTTTGCGGGCAAAGGATCATATCCTTGACTCTACTTACCTCATTTTTGTGTTGCTTGAGTTCGTTGCCGTTCTTTGTTTTTGAAGCATGCTCGTGTTCAAGAAGGAACTAGTACCTTTTAGTTCAAGAAGAATTACCATTGTAATTTTCTTGTTTTTCTTTGGTTATTTCGTCTCTAATATTGTAAAAGTCATCGTTGGTGCACTTATAATCCAACACGGTATGGGTATAAAAGTTTTACAAATTTCAATATTAGTTATATACATAGTTTAGTATTTTGATATTTCGGTACCTTACCGTTCCCTAAAATAATTATTTAATCAATTAATTTATATTTTTAAAAAGATATTTAAAAATTAAAATGTGTGAACAGATAACGAAATTTGAACGATATGAACAGTAAAATATATTTAATCTATTAATTTATTTATTTTTTAAATAAATTTTGGTATGAATGGTTGTTGTGACAAGAGTAATGCCAAGACCAGAGCCGCTACATGGCGAACAACGAAGTGAAAACCTAATCCTCGCTAAATGGCAGACAACTTGGCGAGCAAGCAACTGTGAACAAATGGATCCTCGTCGAGAGGAGGCAGCTCACCAGACAAGCCAATGATGACGAGCATGTGTGGGACGTTGTCGTGTCGAGCAAAATGAGTAGGTGGTCGTCCTCGCCTATCTCGACGAGATCATTCCGAGAAGGGAAAGAAATCCTTGTAACAATGTATCAAATAGACAACCTACCTAGTTCAAGAACAAATCTTCCTTTTACACAAAGTATCCTTGTACGTCGGACAGGTGACACGATGTTAGTGGGCTGAAATATGTCCGTCGTACGAGATCTTGGCCGCTTTTTAGAAAGTGAGATCTATGCATTTAACGCATGAATCCCAACATTTAATGCCCATGATATTAGGACTGACATATTTGTATCTATAAATACAACCTTTATGCTTCAATAAAAACATATTTGAATCCTCCTTTTAAGACTAAACTTAATATATACGCCCAACAAATCCTCTAGCATTCTTGTTTTCTTATTATCGTTCAAGCATCTATTTCTTATCATCTGCATTGAATGTGTTAAGGCCTTTATTTTTCTAATCATTTGATCATATATTAGTTATATATGTATTCTCAACATTAAAACACGCCCGTCTGACATCGGTATATATTTATAGATTTTTTTGATCGGCCAAATGGTGACTCGAACCCATGACCTTGGAGCATAGGTAGTAGGACTCTAACCACTTGGGTATACCACTTCGTCGGTATATATTTATAGATACTTAAAATTTTGTTACGGTATGCAATATTTTTGGGGGTCGTTTGGTTTCCTTTATTAGGGGTGTATTGATCCCTAATACACCTTTATCACTTGTTTGGTTTGTTGTATACATTATACTTCCAGCCCGTTATTAAGAATAGGCCCGTTCAAATAATACCTAATACATGGTATTATAGATTCCAAGTTTTATATGGTATTTGTAATACTTATATTTCTCCAACATCTATTAAATTTTAAAATACCAAAAACACCCTTCACTTTCATCAAAATGTGTTTATTATTATTTTTATTTATAAGGACAAATTAGTCTAAAATAAATTAATACTAGTTATAATACTTGCAACCAAACATAATATTGATAGTTAATAACTAATTATTTAACTCAAGTTTTTGAAACCAAACAAAATATTGATAATAAACTGGTATTACAAATATAGGTATTATAGTTCGGGTATTATCCAATAAAGGAAACCAAACGAGCCCTTGGTATATTTGGTATACCATACCGATCCATTCCTAACTGCAATAAAATTTTGTTGTGCAATTTTGACTCACAAATTTATAATAGCAATTTATTTGCTTGTTTGCAGAAGTAAAAGTCATTAATATTGTGCAACATATTATCTAATATTTTTGTTTATACAAACTAATATTCTTTACTCTAAATATTTTCATCTCGTAATTTATTAAAATAAATCAAAATTGCATCAATTATGCGACACAAATAATTATAAAGATTATTATATGGTGTTGTTGATGTTATATGTGGTTAACTTTTAACAATACAAAATCCTAATATGGATAAATTTGTTGAAAAAGTGAGTAGGATTGAAATTCTATTTATTTATTTTTAGAATGAGAACTTTTATTAAATACTCCTATTAATTGGAATTATCACTATTATATACTCCCTCTGTCCCGGAAAAACTTTCATATGTAGGTGGACACACACTTTAAGAAAAAAGAGTAATGATTGAAATTTTGAGGGATATATTTGTAAACTTTATGTATAAAGTAAAAAAAAATTATTGGGATATGTGTTTGTGAGAGTAAAAGTAATGATATTTGTGTAAATTAGTAAAAAATTGTAAGGGTGAAGTTTATAAAAGGTTTTCCATTTTAAGGGTGTGAAACTTATATTAGGACGGACGAAAAAGGAAAGTGTGAAAGCTTTTATGGGACGAGAGAAGTACAATATTTCTAGAGAAATAACTATTAGATACTATTAAAAAAATTAATACAACTTGATACAATCAATGCATACCAAATATCCTTATTACCACTTCTCTCTCTCCCAATTCAAATTAAAAACTCTCCCCAACCTCCCCAAGTGGGGATATATCAAATATAGCCTAAAAACTTGACTCATGTTTAATTTTAGCCTCCACCCATTTGACCAACTTAAAAATACATAGTAAAATTAAATAAAAATTATAATTAAGAAAAGGAAAAAAAAAACGGCGTGTTTGCCCTTTCTCATTTTTAAAATAGAAATACGGAAACTCTCTCTTCTCTTCAATTTTTCTCTCTTTGTTCCTTAGTAATGTATCGGCGACGATTTTGAAGAATTTGAACCAGTCGGCGATTCTTTGCGTTGAATTGAAGAATTTACAGCGAGTCTCATCCATATTTGCACGCCCTGTCTTGTTACAATCACAAAGATTTTCCGCCAAGTACGAAGAAAGGTGTGACGAACCCATCGTTAAGTTGCAACTTGCTATTAAAACACCCACAAAAATCTCAATAGAAAAATTGTAAAAGAATTCGCGATACCCAAATTCTCGTAATACAAAAAGGTAACAAGCTTTCACAATTTCTTGTAAAAATATTCAATTTTTTCGTGTTATTTAGGGATTTGGAAGTGGAATTTATATGCACAAATACACCTTTTTTCTTACCATAACAGTGGATTTTCTTAATATCTCATAAATGTGTATTTACGGGATACATTACTTTGGAAAGAACGGATTTCATTTTTATTTCGAGGAATGTAAAGTTTTTTAACATTCAACAGAGTGAATTTATCATTAAGGATAACATGACCTATATGAGTGATTTGTTTGGTGGAGCCATCACGTAAAAGAACAACTATAGGATGAGAAACAATGGATATATAATGGAATAAATTGATTAAAAGAAGTAGACGGTGTTTGAGTAGACTGCGAAGAGGTCGAATGAAAATGAAATACACGAATTTGCTTATTTTTAGTATATATAGTTTGTATTCTTATTTATTGATGTTGGTTGTTATCCAATTATGCAATAAAACATGCGTTTGAGAGTCACCAATTCTTGGTAACACAAAGGTTGTGGCTTGGGAAATAATTAATGATCATTTCGTTTTCTTTATTTATTGTTTTGAGGCTGTTTTGCATGAGTTTTTGTTTCTTTAGGTTTTTGATGTCTTGTTTTGAATAAGGAAACAATTTATGATTATTTCATTTTCTTGATTTATTCAGGACATTTAGTTGTTTGTTTTAAGGATAGTTTTGCATGAGTTTTTGTTTCTTTAGTAAGTTTTTGATATCTTGTTTTGAATAATTTTTTGTCCTTATATTATTCGGGTTTAGCTAAATAAAATGACTATTCCACTTCTTCCATTTAACTTTTTACTTATTCAATTTTCTGCATAACAATGTTCTTGCAAGATGGAGTATGTTATTCCTATTAAAAATTGGTATGATGCAAAAACAACTTCTCGCAAAGAATCTATCCATGGTTAGATATGTTTTTAATGAGCTAGATAAGGAGCACAAAAAGAAGTTAAAAATTTCTTATTTTGGCAAATTTTGTGAAATAGGGGAGATAAAGTTATCGAAAAGTTAATGCACAACCTTCTATTAAGAAGAAAAACATATCAAAGGAGTCATGCCGAGAGTATTAGTGAGGAATTGTGGTTCGGCTTTGGTGAAAATATGTTGCTACAAGAGTATTTTGATGGTGCTGAATTTGTTGTTCCAAATAAATAAAAAGTCAAAGTATATGAGGAAAAGGCTAAAAGCGAGGAGGATAGATCTAAGTTAGGATTAGTCTACATTTATGAGGGCATGTTGAGAGCCAAAGAGCCTTACACATCAATTGAGGTGATGAATTTGACCATTGTAGATAAGTTGTACCTTTTTCATAAATATTCATGGGAAAAAGTGTTATGATTTCACAATATGTGGATTTCAAATAAATAACATCAATAAAAAGCAATACAATTTGTGGTGGTTTCCAATAACATTACAAGAACAATATCAAACTTAAACGTTATATAATTTTTTTATTTATTAAAATTAATTGTTTAACTTCTTTACTTATTTTATGTATTAGGTTTGGGCATTTGAGTGTATTCCTCACATTGCGAGAATTCTACAAAGTGCATCAAAGACTAAAGGTAAAATTCCAAGAATGTATTCTTGGAACTCAGTGCTCACACCTTTTCATGAAGATGTGGAAAATGCCTTAAAATATTCGAAGTATGTTCATTAGAAGCCACACTGAGGAGATTGAAGAACATTATATGAAAACTTTCTTCGAGGAGTTTAGTCATGGAAGTCGTAATAGAGGATATGTCTTCAAGTAGGGAAGCAAGAGTATCCCCAAGAGAAATGATACGAGATAGAGCATTGGCGAAGATGTAAGTATACTTGTATTATTTTTATGCATAATCTTCAATATGTACTTCTAAACCGTTTAACTTATATTATATTTTCCCTCGGGATATATGTCGACCTTCATCTCCTCCTCCTCCATATAGTATCTTCTCGACATCAACCAACTCAATCTTGTGTTTTGAAACAAATATTAGATGCAATAAGTGTGCTCGACAAGAAGGTTGATGCGCTTGACAAGAAGGTTGATGCATTATCTAAGAATATTGATGATAGTGTTTCTAAGATGAATCATATTGTGGAGATAACACCTATTGAGGATGGAGATGGTGGTGTCCCTAAGATGAATCATAATATCAAGACAACACCTATTGAGGATGAAAATGGAGGTGTCCCAAAAATGAATTATATTGTGGAGACAACGGCTCGCGAGGGTGGAAATGATGATTTTCATACAACGAGATCATACTTTGGAGATAACCCCTATTGAGGATGGAGATGTTGGTGCCTCTACAAAGGATAATCTTCTTGGTGTTGCTTTAAAGGTTGAACATGAAGAAGCGTCTTTGCAAATAAACACTTTAGATTCAAAAATAGAAGTGAATGAAGAAGAAGATTATAGGAAAGACAAAAAGCTTATTGAAGTGAGTGATGATGATGCTCAATCATCAAATGAGAATGATGCGAGGTTTGTGTGTTTTTTATCAAATTCATGAATTAATAAGTTCATGTTTAATTAAGTTAATGCACAAAAATATTTGCAGGTTTGTTGGGACGTGGTCATAGACAAAGACAAACATGCACCTACTAAGTGCTTGCCTTTCACGGATCCTTCAAAATGAAAAAAATTGACAAATGCCATCCATTTTGATGCATATAGAGTTGTTGACAATTCTAAGAAAGACGAACTTGATAAATGACTAGAAAAAGCCGTGGACGGGTAACTACATGTGCAAAGAAATAAAAAATAAATTGTACTTCATTTAATATTTCTTAAAATAAGTGTTTTTGTCATGTGTGTAGAGAAGAATTGCATTTGCCGGTTTGCAATGTGTCGAGGAAGTTCTTTGATGAGCTCTTGGGCGAAGCGTGGTATATGAGCGACGTAAGTTTACTATATGACATGTTAATTTGCATTCTTTTTAGGAAAATGTACGAATTGGACCACCGAACTATTATCTCGAGTACAAATTGGACCCTAAACTATTCTTTGGTACAAATAATCCCTCCATCTTTTAAAATTAAATAAATGTGCCCTTAAACTTAAAAAAAAAAGACAACCGAGGTCATTCCATCAAACACATGACAAACAACGTTTAATATACCTCTTGAATCATAGTTCCTTCTTCAAAGGAGAAAAGAAGCGCCAAAATGGTAGAGCAATATAGCGCCAAAACTTCTCAAATTAATGATTAGGAATTTTAATCATTCAATCCTACGAAATTACGTACGGTGATTATTAGAAGTTTTTTCGGGGTTGTGCGCTGATCATATCTTTAAAAGTTTCACATAAGGTTATTAATTTTTGGCTCAATATTTATATATTTGGGTGATATGAATGCCAACCATTAGTGTTTTTTGATTGTAGATAATGTGTTTGATGAAATGCACAAATGAGAAAGTCTATATATTGCAACTTTATAATATGATTTTTGTGATGATATTGATTTTTTTATTTAAGTTTTATGTGTTGTTGTGTTGAAATTGATTTTTGTTAATATTATTAATGTGATACAACATGGAGACGAGGTGTGATTTGGTGATTCATTACATGGGTAAGTGGATTTTTGAACCAAACTTATCTTATGTTGGTGGAAAAAATAAGATAGTGGAGAATATTGATGTGGATTGCTTATCATACCCACATTTAATGAAGAAATATAAAACTGAACTTGGTTGTTCTCGATGTAACAAAGATATATGTGTTGAAATCAGGGGCACCCCTAGATTATGATTTGTGCTTAGTTGAGGATGATGAGAACATTAGAATATTAACACGAGTTTATTATGAAGTCAACTCTCAAGCCCCGATTGCATATATGTGCAAGTGATGAAATGGATCTCCCTCATTCACACATAAATGAACTTCCAGAGATTAATGAAATTCAACATAGTCAAGTTGGAACTCAATCAAGTTTTATTCAATCGAAGAAACATGGTGTCGGTGGAGAAGTTGGAAAGAGTAAATCATCTAATTCTAAGTTTTCGGGATGGGTTAAAGAGTTGTTTACATGCAATTTGAGTGATCAACAATTAATTGTGCTTTTGGATCAATTGTGCTTTTAATGGGGCTCAAAGTTATGAGATTAGTGATGGAGATGATACTCACACGGTGGACATTGGTATAAAAACATGTACATGCAGAGTATGAGAAACCACTGGAATCCCTTGTCCAATAGGATTCATAATTTGATATTCATTTATTTATTATATTTAATATTTTGTTCATTATGTATATTTATCTCATTAAGTCATAGAATAGGAGAAGACAATGGGTTATGGAATATGCGTGATGAAAATACGGGTAGTGTAATAGAAAATGTAAGTATTCAACATATTTGTTATAATTAAATGATTTATTTGATTATATTACTCATGTTTAATATAATTATATTTGCGATGCAGGCTGATTTATGAAAAGATTGTGTGTCCTGCCGATTTAATGTCACATGATCCCAAAGTAACACAAACACATATCCCGAAATGTTCAGATTTTTCAATTCCAAATGAAAGAGAACTTAGACAATCGAAAAGAGATGAAAAAATACCTAGCAAAGTGGATCAAAGAGGATTGGAGTAATTCATGATGAGTGTCAAATTATGAATCCTATTGAATTGTCATTTAAAGCACCGGGCTTGTAGTGGCATGGTCAAGCGTGCTTGACAACCAGACAACTCCAAAAGAAGAGGATGCAAATGATTAACAAAGTGAACCATCGGGTAAAATCATAGAAGTGGTGCAAAGTGACGTTTACGTTATTTTGAGCTCCAAATTTAATTCTTTTTCTATGACAATTATAAGAATTATGTAAGTATTTGTGATGGAGCCAATATTTTGGTGGATATGATTATTTAATTATATATGGTGAAGCCAATATTTTGACTAGATATGATTGTTATGTAATTAATCGTGAGATAATATTAATGGACTGAAAATTAGAAAAAGCAGTGTATGAAATACTTTGTTTAAATATGTATGTAGGACCGTGGGAGAGAATAAAACTTAATAACATAAGGAATTCTTATATCTCTAATTTTATAGATTTTTATGATATTGTAATTGTTAAAATATCGTGAAAACTGAGATGTATCATATGTCGTGCTATACAATTTTGTTGGTCTCAATATATCAAGTTTATACAAAGATGAAATCTAGAAAGGGGGATTGAATAGATTTCACCTACTACTCGATTTTTTTCTAAGATTTGAAGATAACCCAACCGAATATCGATTAGGCAAATGGAAATATGTTATCTTGATTCGATTGATAATTCTTTAAACAAGTGTTTGATTAATCAAAATTGATTAAGAACGAGTAAGTAAATCAATAATGAACAGAAAGTAAGAACACCGAGAATTATAGTGGTTCGGATTCTCAAAATCCTACATCCACTCGCCTTTCACAATCTTGTGAAAGAGACTCCATTACTTACTTACCGTAGTATTTATAGATAACAAATCAATTCTTCAGTCTTTACAACAATCTTCCTAATATACGGAATTTGTTGGCTTGAAGATATATTGAAAAGTGTTCTACAAAAACTTATAAAATTATGAACGTTATAGGAACATTTTGTGCTTAGAGTGCTTTTGATGCGTATGAATGTGTTACGTAAATTGTGTGAGTCAAAAGTTAAAACTAATTCTATTCTATGATCTATTTATAAGAGATTCTGGCAGTTGTAACTTCCTTGTTGACTCTTCGCAGTTTGTTGTATGTCGACTAAGCGATTTTTGTTGCTTGTAACTCTTGTTCTTGTTATTTGTTACAACTTCTTGATTTCTTTAACACTTCTAGTCATCTGCTCCTTTTGATTTGAGACAACCTTGACCTCGTCGATATTCATGCCTTCGCATGTCTTGATCTTTTAAGTATGTAGTCGTCTGCTACTTTGTCTTCATCCGACTTATCTTTGTCTGTCTCTCTTTCTATTATCTTGTTCTCATCTAGTCTTAGTACTTAGTCTATTACAAGATTTTATCCACTATCTCATTTGGCTATACATTCATTCAGGTGATCATCTTATTTTACATATTCATCTTAACTTCATCAAAACTATAATATTTTTATCCTAACAATTTCCCCCTTGTTGATGATGTTAAAACTTCTCAAGAAAAGAAATGAGTTAGTAAAATAAGAATATGAAGAAAAAAATAGACAGTTAAGACACTTAGATAGACAGATAGACTTAGTCAATCGATAATTACGTTAATCAAGTTTCGTAGATGAATTAATATTAATATTTTTAACCAATTAAAACTCTTAGGCTCCATTTGGATGGAGTCATTTGAAATCAAGGGATTTGAGGATAATACACTATACATTTACTCATCAAAATAGAGAAAAACTAAATGAATGGATTTGGTTCACACAAATATTACTTATAAGTGAAAGGATTTCAAATACCCAACAAAACCTAGTCATTTGAAATCCTCCCACTTCTCCCACTTATTCTTAATATTTGAGTGAATCAAATCCATTCATTTAGCTTTTCTCCATTTTAGTTTGTGTGATTACATGTATATTATTCTTAAATCCCTTGATTTCAAATTCACTCCATCCAAATGAAGCCTTAGGGTATGTTTGGTTTGAGCTTGCAACATCCGGATTGAAGATTACACAAGCCGAGTATGTTTGTTTACGGATTGAAGATTACACAAACCACAAGTAAAGTCAAAGTCAAAAATATCATACTCATCTACCTTTTCTTTTCCCAATAACTCACACATTTATTTTTATAATATAATAATATCACTCTCATCTACTTTTTTCAAAAGTCAAAGTAAAAAATATCATACTTTTACTATTCATCAAGATTTCACAAGCCAAAAAATTCACAAGCCGGATTTTGTCAATCTCATGCAAGCTCAAACCAAACATACCCTTAGGTTAATCGGTTATAAGATTAGGTTAATCAAGTTAGTTAACACCAGATAGCTTCTTATGATAGAGTCAAAGTATATTCACATTCAGCATTCAAAAGTTACAGATTTTTATCGGATAGAGATCGGGTAATAGATAAGGATCTAGCCATACCACCGTTCTTCTTACGGAATGCTCATCCAAATCGAAGACCCTTTTCTTTAAGCTTATTGTCTCCCCTCCTTCAGCTAGATCAACTATGGTTTTGGCACTGGATCATCATCTCGCTTGATCTTTTCTTGGTCTAGACGACCATCTTGAGTGAGAGGAGACATCTCGTGCATAGGCCGGTGCGACTATGTCCATGTTGAATTCTTCATCGGTGAAGTCGATTAAGTATTGGTAGAAGTCTGGATCCTTCGTCTCAAGTCATTCATAGAATGTAATGTTCTCATCTCTGTACCTAAGGAGACCTTCTTGCGGACATGGAGCAGAAAAATCCATTCTCGCCTCCAAAGGTGATCTCCATTTCTCTTGCTCGTTCATCAAAATAATCTCCTTAGGCACTCCCTTTGTACGATGGAATGGACGAAAGATTACTTCACCCCGATCATTCTTCGACCTCTAAACCTATCTCCTAGTCTTCCTGTCATATGCCTTGCCACCGCCTTCTCCTGCTCTCTTCTCCTCTTAGCATCTCTACTTTTGTGCCTTGCCACATCTTCCCTCTTTCTTTTTCTCGATTCTTTCTTCTTCTTCCACTTCACTAGGGTTTTCTCGGGATTGACTCCTTGTCCGAGCTTTCCCAGCTGATTTGGTAGAGGCTTGAATTGTCTTAATGGGAGCAGGATCTTGCATGCATAATTCTTCGGGAGTTTCGGACTCAACGAGTTCACCGCCTTTTCAACTTCTGCTGTCTCTGATCACCTCTTCAATCTTTTTAAGACACGCTGACTTCTCCTCGCCTACCTTCTTCCTCGCTTCCTCGCCTTGAAGTAACTCTTCAGCTAGCTCCTCCATTTTTAGATTCAAAGCGAGGATCTTGTCGTCCGAGTGTCAATTCTTTTCTTGAGGCTACTACTTTCCCCCTTTTTTATCATCAAGCAAAATAAGTGTTGCGAGATGGTTGCAACTTGCTCTATATGGCCGATGACCTCATTTCTGCATAAGACCTGTCTTTTGATTCGTAATATCAAACCTTTTCTTCTCGAGCGGCTTCTACACTCTGAGCTGATTATGCATTAATCTCTTGAGTTGATCTGTTTGTGATGCTCTTTCAATGGCTAGAGTCATTCTCATGATCTCGTAGAAAAGAGGCTTCCTTCTCATCCCAAGTTCTGTTTATTTGCTCATTGATTGATTTCCGATCACCGCATAGACATAATTTTTCACCCATTCTTCTTGCTTTGTCTCTTCTTTAGCTATTTTCAGATTGACTTCACTTTGATTTCATTGTGCCTTAGTCCGGAGAAATATAGATCAATCTTCGTCTTTTCATGAATAACAAACTCTATATTCTCCTTGATGGATGAGGTGACCACAGATAGAAGCATCCGGAATGCAAATACACGTGCGGTTCTCGAGACTTGACACCTCAGCCCTAAGGACTTCGAGCTCATTATGAGGAGCAGATGTAGAAGGTTGAGCTTCTCCTACTTGAGATGGAGAAGACTGTGTTAAGTCTATCTCCTATATTTTCTTCTTTGGTTGATAAGTGGTTAATTGTGCGTAAATTATGTGCTACTATTGATTGTTTAATTATTAATTTCTAGCACAATTCGTAGTAATTCCGCTTATTATTTCTTCTGTCGTCAGTTTACTTTGAGGTGTTATTTTTATATCAATTGTAGGTAAATTGAATGACGTTGGGAATCGGGAGGCAACGCGTGTGTCGGTCGATGGAAGAGCAAATGCAGCGTTTTAAATGAGCGAAATAAAGGAAGATTTGATGACTTCCTTATTGGAAAAAGAAAAGTCAAAAGGAAGGGGGACGAACCTGGACATGGGGAAATAGGGAGAGAATTAAAGAGGAGAAAATAAGAGAAAAGAAGGTGACGCAGAGTTTTGGAGGCGAGAATAGGCAGAAGGAGAACATAGATTATTTTTACATTTCTTTGTGAAGACAAGTTGTAAGATTTTAATTATTTTGATTATTGTCGTTGTTCGTTAATCATGTCTAGCAGCTAAGCCTTTATTTTCTAGTCCGAGGATGCGGAACTTTGAACGGTTTGAATTTCTTGCAAATTAATATGAACGTTGTTATTTCAATTTTGTCTCGATTTTATTATTATTGGATTATATGCTTTGCATGTTTTGAATAATAGATTAATTAGGATTGATCACCCCAATTCGTTTATTTCAATTTTGCATAATAGATATGCCAAATTTTTGAAGGAATTGTGTACCAACAAGCGGAAGCTATCCAATGATGAGAAGATTTTTATGGGAGAGAATGTCTCACTGTACTTCAATGAAGTTGCCTCCAAAGAGAAAGGATCCCGGCATGTTCGTCATCCCTTGCACG
Source organism: Paraleonurus japonicus (assembly GCA_030762865.1). NCBI lineage: Eukaryota > Viridiplantae > Streptophyta > Magnoliopsida > Lamiales > Lamiaceae > Paraleonurus > Paraleonurus japonicus. Next base: position 44,610,204 of record CM061056.1, read on the forward strand.
ATAGGGAACCATAAGATCGAGCAAGCTATGCTTGATCTTGGGGCCGCTTATTAATGTCATGCCTTTGACAGGTGTATGAGCAGCTAGGTATCGAGCCATTAAATAAAACTGGAGTTGTTGTTCAGCTAGCCGATAAAAGTCTTGTCTACCCTACCGGAGTAGTTGAGGACGTCCTCGTGGAGGTAAATCAATTGATGTTTCCTGCTGATTTCTATATATTAAATACGAATGGAAACCCGATGGATTCCACACCTATTTTGTTGGGAAGACCATTCTTGAATACTTCCCAAACAAAAATAGATGTTCGTGAGGGGACTCTCACAATGGAATTTGACGGCAGATTACTCAATTTAATAGCCTTGATGCTAAGAAAATTTCTAATGAGTCGACTCTCTTTTTCTGTGAGTGTCATTGAGCCCATTGTACAAGAAGTTTTCGAGGTTGATTGCAAGAATAAGTTAGAGGAAAAATCCATGCTTAATCTGCAAGGGGAAGATAAAGGAGCCAAGGCCATTGAGGAACCGGAGCTTGAGTTGAAGCCACCTCCTAAACACTTGAAATACACATACATGTGAAAAATTGGTTGAAATAAATTTCTTATGTCGAGCCAACGACAATAAAAAAAGGCTCTTGTTGGGAGGCAACCCAATATTTATTTTAATTTCGCTTTTTTAATTTTCGTTGTTTTAATTTTATTTGTGAGTTTAATTAGTTTTTCTTGCTTGTGTTCTCCTTGTTGCTCTCGGGATCCTACTTAGAGCCCAAATTAAATGAGGGAGTACAAAGGCCAAGGCCACCGAGAAGACCTATAAGTTAATTTAAGAAAAAAGGGGCCTCGCAAAGAAACCCTCCGATTTTATTTCCCTCGCGACCGAAACCCCACCGCCACCGCTGCCGCTCTCCATGGCCGCCACGCTAGGCCGCACCCGGTAATCCCGCTCCACTTTTTATGTATTTCTTTATGGTGCAAGTTATTTTGATTGTACATTTGTGCTAGGGACTAGAACCTGTTTAAGTGTGGGGGCTTTGATAGCTTTGATTCATGGCTATATTTGTTTATTTTTGTGTTTCTTGTGTCTTGTGGCTCTGTTGTGGCATGCTAGTGTTTTTTTGTAGAGTTCGAGCATGATAGTTGAACACTTAGCTGTTGATGTAGCTGCTGATTTTTCCGTTAAATATGCCGAAAACGTGAATTGCATGTCTTGATTGGTGATTGCACTTGAATTCATGTGTTAGTCATAGAATTGAGTCGATTGTTAGTTGCTTGACTTTGACATTGCAACTTAATAATTTGTTCTTGGTAGTTGTTTTGGTCTTTTGGAAAAGTGAAGTTTGGGTTGGTGCCTAAAGTTGAAAATAATAAATATGTGGTTGGAGGAAAAAAATAAATAAAAGGAGTTCTAGTTGAAGAATTGTGAAAAAATAACGAGGGGCCGATACGGCCTGCTCTTGGGGGCTCAAGTGTGAAAAAAAAAAGAAGAGGAAAAGAAAAAAGAGAACACGAAAAGAGCTAAAACCCGAGAGTAGTGCGGAGCCGCGAGCCCTCGTTTGAAAATCGAAAAAAAAAAAAAGAAAAAAAAAAATAAGGGAGTTAGGCACCACTCAGATTTTTACTTTGAAGAAAGACCGAAAATAATTTAATTGAGAATAAGTTGTTAGGGAGTTTTGGAGAAGACTTGAGTAGCTAAGAGTAGATGAGATTTTGTGATTGATCGTGAGTATGAGTTATAATTATTTTGATAGGCACGTGAAACATGAGTTTGGCTCGGGAATTCGTAGCTAGGGAAATAGAAGAGTGTCTTAAGCTGTTTTTGCTTGAACCCGTGTGTGTAGTATTTGCTTGAGGACAAGCAAAAGCTTAAGTGTGGGGGATTTGATAAGTGGTTAATTGTGCGTAAATTATGTGCTACTATTGATTGTTTAATTATTAATTTCTAGCACAATTCGTAGTAATTCCGCTTATTATTTCTTCCGTCGATTTACTTTGAGGTGTTGTTTTTATATCAATTGTAGATAAATTGAATGATGTTGGGAATCGGGAGGCAACGCTGCGTGTGTCGGAGTCGATGGAAGAGCAAATCCGTGTTTTAAATGAGCGAAATAAAGGAAGATTTGATGACTTCCTTATTGGAAAAAGAAAAGTCAAAAGAAAGGGGGACGAACTGGACATGGGGAAAAAGTGAGAGAATTAAAGAGGAGAAAAGAAGAGAAAAGAAGGTGACGCAGAGTTTTGGAGGCGTAATAGGCGAAAAGAGAACAGAGATTATTTTTACATTTCTTTGTGAAGACAAGTTGTAAGATTTTAATTATTTTGATTATTGTCGTTGTTCGTTAATCATGTCTAGCAGCTAAGCCTTTATTTTCTAGTCCGAGGATGCGAGAACTTTGAACGGTTTGAATTTCTTGCAAATTAATATGAACGTTGTTATTTCAATTCTTGTCTCGATTTTATTATTATTGGATTATATGCTTTGCATGTTTTGAATAATAGATTAATTATGATTGATCACCCCAATTCGTTTATTATTCATCTCGTAGCTAATTCACATTTTGTAATTCGTAATTGTGCAATTTTGTGATATAGTAGCAAAGAATAATAATATTTAGGTTGTATGATTTGAACGCTTCGATTTCATAGCTTAATTTTTCATATCGTTTTAGGGCTTAATGCATTCTAGGAATTGAATCCGAATTCATGTTTTAGGATTATTCCTGGGATAGATTAATCAAGGGTCGTACTTTTTGGTTAATTAAACTTAAGAAATGATTCGAACTAGTTTGGTCGTACCACTGGTTTAGGGAAAAGATTCGAGAAAGAATTTGAATAGACGTGGATATTAATTTGAGTTAGGAAAACCGTTCAAAGGGAAGCTATCCGAGGGCTAGATTGTTTCTTATATTGTTTAATCACACCGCTAGACTTGTTTTATTTTAATTCGTTGAATATTTATTTTAGTAAATAGTGTAGTCGAAATTCAATCCCCCTATTTTGTTACCGTTTTATTTCACACAAATTATTTCAATTTAATTATTCAGTTCCTCGTGGGATCGACCCCTTACTTGCCCTACTACATTAGTAGGTTGGTTCAGGTAATTAATTTATTTTTGGGTGCCGCGACAAAGACACCACCGGTTCATGATTGGAGTGTATAGGGTAAGAGTTATTAAGACCAATCAACAAAATATCGAACCCAAGGGAGAAAGTATGCAAACGAAATTCAAGGATAAAAGTTCTAAATGGCTAAAGTTGCAACAAGCTCTTGAACTAAATCACTACAAAATGCAAGAAATTAAATGGCAAGATTATGCAAACAATTTATCAAACACCTAGAATGCAAGATCAAATTTACTAAAATCAATGGGGGAATTGGGTGCAAGGGATAATCTCCATCAAGGAATCCATGATTAACAAGCTATGATTGTATCCAAATGCAAATCAATCCAATTAGAATGCATAAACCATCATGAAATTAATCACTCCATTAATATCACAATGCCTAATGTGAGTATCCTTAGTTCTTCCCATCTCTCAATGTAGAAGTCCCCAATTCATACAATCATGCAAAATTGAAACCCGATTAACACCTAATCACGTTAGCTCAACTCTCGCCTATTGCTAGGGTGATCAACCATTAATCAAAAGAGACAATTTTTCATGAAGCACAATTAAGAATCACAATTAGGAAACAATATAATTCAATTGATCACAATTATCAACAATCATAGCATGAGGCAATCACTTCATCCCTAATTTCAATTATCCCAAGCACAAAGCTATTAGCCCATGGTGCTACAAGCAAAAACCATGGCTAGAAAATCTAAGAAAGCAATTAACAATCTAATCACTACAAGCAATGAATTAAAGAGAACAAAGGGTAAGAACATCACCAATTAAACTTCAATAGGCAAAAATAAGAATGATTAATCTTCTACAATGCTTCAATCCAACTTCAATTCTTCCCAATTCACAGCTGCAAACTTCAATTACAATCAATCAATCTACTAATCTAGTGAACTAAATGTAGAATCTATCCTATTTCTAACAATCTATTGCAATTACAAGTAAATTCAAGCTACAAAATGCAAAATTCGCTCAAAGAAACTCCTAGAAACTCGCTCTAAACCGCTAGAATGAATCTTTCCTCTGTTTTGGCTTCCAATGACTTAAAAACTGAATTTTTCGGTTTGGGCACTCCTCGAGTCGAGCTTCAGTGCTCTCGAGTCGAGGCTCAGCCTCGAGTCGAGGATCCTACAATTTTCTCATACCTCGACTCGAGGCTCCTCCTGAGTCGAGCTCGCCGTCATTTTGAAATTGTTTCCTCCAAAGCATGAACCTCGAGTCGAGGTCTGTGCACCTCGACTTCAGCCCGAGACCAGGAATTTTTATCGAGAAGGGCTCTGCCCGACTCCCCGTTTTCGCCCCGTATGTTCGTCTTTTCATTCTAAGAATACCGATACTCTCGGTTTGACAAAATTCCACCGATTTACCTGCAAAACGGGTGAAAAACACAAAAGCTCACAAAGTAATACTTTTTAGGCAAAAGAGTGATATTTTTCACATTTAGGCACAAAAATCTCACTTTAGCTCACTTTTGCACTAAAATTGGCCCTAAAAACATTTATCAATTCACTCCAATCACACCCCCAAACTTGAATTGTTGCTCGTCCTCGAGCAACGTAGAAACTAAGAACAAAGGAGTGAATTGATTGCAATTATGTCACATGGCACCATAGGCGAAATATAAGACAATCGAACTCATGAATGAACATAAGTATCAATGCAACTATCCACTAGCCATCAAGATGAATCATGCTCAAACAAATGCTCAATCAAATACTCAACACATTGCTCCTTCCATGGAGTGTTTCACTCTTCACTCAAGTGTATCAAGGTATTAAGCACTAAATCATCCAATTCATGAACTTGCACACCATATGCTTGCCACAAGACTTAATCTCAATCCAAATCAATTATGATCAATCAAGAATCAAAGAGGTCTTTCTCTAGGTTGTAATGTAAGCTCTTTGGAAAGGTGGGATAAATTTGGATAAGAGTGACTAAGTAGTAGAGACTTGAATGTAAGCTAATCAATACAAATGCACAACCTCTTCACTTTTCATCTAGTACACTCTTCCTTTTGAACTTCAATGATCAATCCACCATTCACTTAAGCTTCCTCTTTTAAGCTCACAAATTGAATTTTTTTCTTTCACTTCATTGTCATTTTTTTCACAATTCAATTTTTCCTTTCACAACCTTTTTTTTTTCTTTTATGCTTCAATATTCATCACTTAGCTCATTATCTTCCCATACATAGCAATCAAATCACCATCATTAGCCAACATTCAAGCTCAACTAAATATAGGACAAGAAAGGCTCATCAAAATAGGCTAAATGGTTTCAATCTCACTTGTCTTGCCAAAGAATAAGGATCATAAGGCTCAACATGGCTCACTAAGGAAATCAAATGTATTTGGTAGGAAAATATTTGGCAAAGTGACTAATCATATCAAACATGGCCTCTTATCACTTTCAAGACATCACACAAAGATTAATATCAATAAGTCTAGTGGCAAGTTCTAGCATACAAATTATGAATGATGCACTCACAAAGGATCAATCAACCGTATAAAATGTACGATTATTAAGGCACACAAAACTCACGGGCTTAACTTGAGCAATGAATCAAGTATCATCAATCACATTCATCCTTACACAATTAATCAAGAAACTAGCTTCAAGCTACAATTCTACTCATGATCATGTCAAAATCCAACTAGTCTTGCAAATCAAGCATAAGTGCTCATGTACATAAGTTCAAACATACTCACTACCACATGAATGATACTAAAAATATATCAATGAATCCACAATTAAGCTCAAGATAAAGAATATGGAATCATGGAAATAAGAATCCAAAAGATCATCAAATCACAATCATCAATAGACAATAAGCTCAAAAATAGATCAAGGAAATAATAGCATCAATCAAATCATCCACAATCCAAAACCAATCATCAAGTCATCACATCATCAACAAGTCAATCACCAAACACCTCCCCCAAACTTAGACAAGTCTAAGTTTGAAAGGAAGTGTTTTACCCATAATCCTTCAATCTTCCTCTTCCTTTAAGCCTCCTAGAGCTCCTCGATTCCTAGCAATTCATCACACCTACAAAGATCAAAAAAAAAAAAAAAAAAAAAAAAACACATTAAACAAAGCACACTCAAAACAACAAAAACACAAAGAATAAAAAAATGGGTTGCCTCCCATCTAGCGCTAGGTTTAACGTCCTTTGCCGGACGGAACTCTCATAGTTCACACTTCCCTTTCACTACCTAAGTATGGCACATCCTTGAGATCAAGAGCATCCAAAACCTCTTTTTGTGAGTGAACATGATAGAGCTTCAACCGATGCCCATTCACTATAAACCTTTCATCCTTGTCGCTCATAACCTCAAAGTATCCATTCGGAAAAACCTTCACAACACGAAAAGGTCCACTCCATCTTGATTTGAGTTTACCGGGAAAAGCTTTAACCTTGAGTTGAATAGTAGCACTTGATCTCCTTCTTTAAACTCCTTCCTTCTAAGCCTTGCATCATGCCACTTCTTGGTATTTTCCTTAAAAATCTTTGAACTCTCATAAGCTCTCATCCAACTCATGTAATTGTAGAGCCCTCTTCTCTCCCACAAGCTCTTCATCAAAATTCAACTTTTTTAGAGCCCAAAATGCTTTATACTCCAACTCCACCGGAAGATGACAAGCCTTTCCATACACTAATTGATAGGGAGACATGTCAAGAGGCGTCTTAAAGGCGGTTCGATACGCCCATAATGCGTCATCAAGCTTTGTTGCCCAATCCTTTCTACTTGTCCTCACCGTCTTCTCCAAGATACCTTTAATCAAGCGGTTAGACACCTCGGCTAAGTCATTCGCTTTGCGGGTGGTAAGGAGTAGCAACCTTGTGTTTAACATCATACCTTAACAAAAGCTTCTCCATGGCCTTGTTAACAAAATGGCTACCCCGTCACTTATCAAAATCCTTGGAACCCCAAACCGTAAAGATCCTCTTCAAGAAGGCTATCACCACTTTGGAATCATTGCTTTTGGTTGGAATGGCTTCTATCAATTTAGAAACATAGTCAACCCCTACAAGGATATATTGATACCCCTCCGACGGTGGAAATGGCCCCATAAAGTCAACTCCCCATACATAAAAAATTTCCACTTCTAAGATGTTGCTCAATGGCATCTCATCCCTCTTGTTAAGGTTCCCTATCCGTTGGCACTTGTCACATTCCTTGATAAATCTCTCACAATCCTTGAAGATGGTTGGCCAATAGAATCCCGCCAATAAAATCTTCCTCACGGTCTTGGAAGTGCTATAATGGCCTCCACACGGTAAAGAGTGGCAATGTTTCATGATTTCTTCCCCTTCCTTTCTTGTCACACACCTACGAAGCACTCCATCCACCCCCACCTTGAAGAGGTATGGATCGTCCCATACGAAATGTTTGACCCGGTTGTAAAAACCTTCCTTTCAAAGGGATTCATCTCCGGTGGCAATTCTCCACTTGCTAAGAAATTAGCATAATCGGCAAACCATGGAACATCCCCTTCCTTTACCACACTCATGACTTCTTCAATACTTAGCAATCCCTCATCGGGAAAGGTCTCTTCAACTTCCTTGACATCCCTTTCCATCTCTTCTACTCCTTCAAGTCTAGAAAGGTGATCCGCTATGACATTTTCACTACCTTTCTTATCCACAATCTCCATGTCAAATTCTTGCAACAATAATATCCAATGAATCAACCTAGGCTTAGCATCCTTTTTGACATGAGATACCGAATTGCGGCATGATCGGTGTACACAATAGTTTTCGACCCTACAAGATAAGGTCGAAACTTATCAAAAGCGTACACCACCGCAAGCATTTCTTTCTCGGTAGTAGTGTAATTGACTTGGGCTGGATTGAAAGTCTTGGAGGCATAATAGATAGCATGAAACCTCTTCTCTCTCAATTGTCCTAAGACGGCCCCCATAGCGAAATCACTTGCATCACACATGATGATGAAGGGCTTTGTCCAATCCGGAGTAATTAGAATGGGTGCACTCGTCAAAGCTTCCTTCAAAGACCTAAAAGCAATCAAACAATCATCATTAAACTCAAATGGCACATCTTTTTCTAAGAGATGAGATAAGGGTTTAGAAATTTGAGAGAAATTCTTTATGAATCGCCGATAGAACCCGGCATGTCCAAGGAACGATCGAATTCCTTTCTCATCCTTAGGTGGAAGCAACTTCTCAATAGCCACAATTTTTGCCTTATCCACTTGCAATCCCTTTGAGGATACATGATGTCCCAACACAATGCCTTCCTTAACCATGAAATAACATTTCTCCCAATTTAGCACCAAGTTTGTATCTTCACACCTTTGCAAAACAATGTCAAGATTAGTAAGGCAATTATCAAATGACTCACCAAATACGGAAAAATCTGTTAGGATGTATACTATAAGCCTAGCTTTTGTATGAACATCTTTTTGAGTATGAACATCTTTTTAATATAAGATTCATTATGATCAAAATACTTATTGTTTATGATTGTGATATATATCATATTTTGTCCTGGGTTAATCTATACTGTAGATAACATGGTGTGTGGTGTCACACGTAAGATTATGCTATCAGCTTCTTATAGACTATAAATAATAGCTCACAACCAAGATGGATTTGGACAAACCATTGGAACAGTTGTAGTGTAATTTGATATTAGTCTATCTTGACTATAAAGTTACACTAGTACATTTTGTATGTATTGAGCAGACCATATGAGGTTGTTCAATTTGTACCGACTATATAAAAGAACAAGACCTATGTTGTTATGGATGTACGTCTTCTTAATCCCTATATAATAATGGGCACGTTTACTCAATGTATATTTCTTTGATTTGCCAATGGGTGAGATTTATTAAATCAATAGGCTCGGTGAATTGGGAGACATCATTGTTTATATGGTGTCTTTGTTGATTATAGAAGGAATCCGTGTCCTAATTATTTAGGATGATGATGTCCCCTTGAGGAGCTCATAAAGATTATTATGTAAACCCTACGGGTGGATTTAATCCGACATAATAATAAAGATGAGTGGTACTACTCTTGGAATTAGATATAAATTAATTAAGTTGTCAAGAATTTAATTAATTTATGGACATTCAATATCTTAAACACGGGAAATAAACGTACACATAATAAAGGAGCCCATATTATAATATAGGATTAGGGCGGTAATTCAATTATAACTCTTTAGTGGACTGAGTTATAATTGATGGACTTAAGTAAAGTGTTCTGATCGAACACGATATTTAGGCCCATCAGAGGCCCAACCCTAATTCCTCCTTAGGGTCCCCTGTTGTAGCCTATAAATAAACCCTAACATCGAGCCTCCAGCGTGTCAAAAATGTGAGATCGCAGAGAGGCGGATTCGATTCCTTGGAGGATCGTCGACCACTCGACGTCCAAAGGAAAGTGGATAGGAATACGGCGTAAGACCGCGAGGTTCGAGGCTTATCCTTAGATCGCAGCTTCTGACCTTAGAACTGGTTTGTCTTCACCTATTACGGTGAATAAAGGTACAATTCTATCCGCTGCGTTTATGTGCTTACGATCCCGAATCGATAATTTCGTAGAGTCGGCGATCGGTGGTTCCAACAAAATCATCCATAAATACCTCCATGATTTTCTCAATTAAGCCATGAAAAATTGACATCATGCATCTTTGGAAAGTGGCGGGAGCATTGCAAAGACCAAATGACATTCTTTTCCAAGCAAACGGCCCATACATGCAAGTAAAAGTAGTCTTTTCTTGGTCTTTCGGTGCAATCATAATTTGATTGTACCCGGAATAACCATCTAAGAAACAATAATACTCAAATCCACTTAACCTATCAAGCATTTGATCTAGAAAAGGTAAGGGAAAGTGGTCCTTGCACGTGGCCTTATTAAGTTCTCTATAGTCAACACACACTCGCCACCCCGTAGCTACCCTTGTCGCAATTGATTCATCATTTTCACCCTTTATTACCGTAATCCCCCTTTCTTAGCTACAACATGCAAGGGAGAGACCCAAGGACTATCGGAAATAGGAAAAATCATATTAGCATCTAACAATTTCACAACTTCTTTCCTAATTACCTCTTGAATATTAGGGTTCACTCTCCTTTAGGGTTGAACTACGGGTTTATGGTCCTTTTCAAGCCTAATCCTATGCATACAAATTGAAGGATTTATACCTCTTAAGTCATCAATGGACCAACCTATGGCGGATTTGTGCTTACGAAGAACATCAAGTAATTTAGTTACCTCATCGGATGTAAGATATGACGATACAATTACCGGGCAACCTTCATTTTCCTCCAAATAAGCATACTTCAAGTGCTCGGGTAGTGGCTTAAGGGCTCCTTTCACTTTCTCTTCAATTGGCTTCCCATCTTCATTATTTTCCCAAGGTTGATTGGGAAAGCCTTCAAACTTTATCTCTTTCACCTCCTCCACTTCCAATGCATCCCTATCACAATCATAAGAAACACAAGATTCATTAAGCACATGATAATATGATGGAATAACATAATCTTTAGAGAAAAGAGTATAAGAAGAGTCCTCCCAAGCCTCTTGAAGGCATGAATCAATCACATCCACAACATGGCATTCCTCCTTCTCCATGGGGTGCTTCATCATCTCCTTCATTGAAAAATGAAGCTCTTTATCATCAAGCTTCAAAGTAAGCCTTCCTTCATTCACATGAAACACCGCTCTTGCGGTAGCTAGAAACGGCCTCCCTAGTATCAATGGTACATCTTTATCTTCCTCCATTTCAAGTACTACGAAGTCCGCCGGAAACACAAAGTCTTCTACCTTGACCAAAACATCCTCCACAATACCTTTTGGAATAGTAGTTGACCCATCGGCAAGTTGAAGAGTTACGGTAGTGGCTCCTAACTTTCCTTGGTTGAGCCTCTTAAACATGGAAAATGGCATCAAGTTAATACTTGCCCCCAAGTCACACAAGGCATGCTTCTCCAACCCATTACCAAGATCACATAAAAGAGTAAAGCTACCCGGATCTTTCAACTTTGGTGGAAGCTCTTGTTGAAGCACTACACTCCTTAGTCAATTTCACTAACTCCGGCTCTTCAATCCTCCTCCTTTTGCTAGCAAATCTTTAAGAAACTTAGCATAGTGGGGCATTTGCTCAAGGGCCTCCGAAAAGGAATGTTGATATACAAGGTTTTGAAAACCTCAAGGAAACGAACAAACTTCTCATCTAATGCTTTCTTTATGTACCGTTGGGGATAAGGCACGGGAACAACCGCCTTTGGAACCCCTTTTTCATCCTTCTCAATAATCTTTTTCTTTGCTCTCTCTTCTCTTGCCATCAACCACTTTGGCTTCTTCTTTTCTTCCTCCTCCATCACCTCTTGCTTTTCTTCATCACAACTTTCATAATGCTTCTCCTCTCCATCACTCCTTGAAGGCAATTTTGGTCCTTCATACCGTGCACTACTCCTAAGCTCGATGACTTGACAATACTCCTTTGATTCTTTCTTTTGCAAGTCATCCACCGTAGACGAGAGCTTCCCAACCATAGTAGCAAGTTGCCCTACTTGATGCTCGATTGTCTTGAAACGAGTGTCCGTTTGCTTCCCTATATCATCAAGCCTTGAATCATTAGCTTCCAACTTCTTCACAATCAACCCCAAGATCTCCTCCGTGGTAGCCTTTCCTTCGTTGTTTGGAGCCTTTGCACCCGAATCGAATCCGGGAGGAAATTGAACGGTGGCTCTCGGATTGGCATATGAAAAATTTTCGTGTCTCCTCCATGTATTCCCATTAAATTGAGCTTGCGGTTGAGGTTGATAGCTTCCTTGTGGCCTATTTTGGTAAGGCATTTGGTAAGGCCTTCCTCCTTGATAATTCCCTTGATAGTTTCCTCCTTGATAGCCTCCTTGGAATGAAGGCCTACCCATATAACTCACTTCTTCAACCGGCAACGAACTTGGACCAACATCAACATGAGGAACGGATGGACTCACACTTGCTTGGCTTTGTGAAGTAGTAAGAGCTCCCAATCGGTCCATCATAGTCATCATCATACTCTTCATACTCTCGATCTCATCAACTTGTGACACCCTATGGTGTGCTCCTCTACTAACCGACACTTGGAATGAGTCTTGAGCTATGTTCTCCATTATTTCATTCATTTGCCCCACGGTTTTAGACCAAATCGATCCATTAGCACAAGCATTCAAAAACGATCTATCCCCATCCGTCAAACCATTACAAAAGTACATAATGGTTTGCTCCTCCGAAAACCGTGTTGAGGACAATTGATAAGTAACATGCCATACCTCTCCCACGCCTCCGGTATCGCTTCCCCATTCTTTTGTCGGAAGTGGGAAATAGCCTCCTTAGCTTGCACGGTCTTTGATGGTGGGTAAAACTTCATCAAAAATTTCTTCGACAACTCCTCCCATGTACGTACGGTCCCGGCGGTAATGAATTAAGCCATGCTTTTGCTCTTCCTTTCAATGTAAAGGCAAATAGCCTCAACTTCTTCGCATCTTCGGGTACCCCATGGTATTTTGTAGTGTCGGCAATCTCAAGAAATTGTGCCATATGTTGATGTGGGCACTCATTTTCATCTCTACCTTCAAATTGCTTCTCCCTAAGCATTCTCACCAAAGCGGGACTTATCTCGAAGTTATTAGCATCTATCCTCGGCCTCGCTATCCCATCATAATGCTCTCTAAGTTGTGGTTCAAAGAACTCTCTCAAGGGCCTTCCTTGAGGTGGTGGCTCATTTACGGGTTGTGGTTGGGCATTTGGTACGTGAGGTGGCTCATGATATTATGGCTCTTGATTATACGGCATATGGGGATAGTATGGTGGAAATTGTTGTGGATGAGGTGGATAGTAGGGATATTGATGAGCTTGAGGTGGATAAGGATATGGATTTTGGTAGGGGTAATTTTGTGGTGGCATCCCTTGAGGGAAAGTGGCCAACTTGAGCATGGAAATGATTCCCATTACCTCCATTCTCTCCTCCTCCTACTCCTTGTCCATGTACCTCCTCTTCTTGAGGGTCAACCACTAGTCTCTCCTCATGCCTTTGATCTTCTCCTTCCATAGCTTCCCTTCTTCTTCTCCACACGATTTCTTCTCAACGTAGCCTCAATTTCCGGATTTAGTGGCAAGGGTGGAACACCACTTGATCTTGTTAGCATACACCTACAATGCCACAAATCCAAGTATCAACTTCTCACCAATAAAATCAACAAAAACAAAAATAAAAGCAACAATTAGCCACTTCAAACAATCCTCAATTCTCACTTATAGGCGCAAAAACTAACTCCCCGGCAATGGCACCATTTGATTGGAGTGTATAGGGTAAGATTTATTAAGACCAATCAACAAAATATCGAACCCAAAGGAGAAAGTATGCAAACGAAATTCAAGTATAAGAGTTCTAAATGGCTAAAGTTGCAACAAGCTCTTGAACTAAATCACTACAAAATGCAAGAAATTAAATGGCAAGATTATGCAAACAATTTATCAAACACCTAGAGTGCAAGATCAAATTTACTAAAATTAATGGGGGAATTGGGTGCAAGTGGATAATCTCCATCAAGGAATCCATGATTAACAAGCTATGATTGTATCCAAATGCAAATCAATCCAATTAGAATGCATAAACCATCATGAAATTAATCACTCCATTAATATCACAATGCCTAATGTGAGTATCCTTAGTTCTTCCCATCTCTCAATGTAGAAGTCCCCAATTCATACAATCATGCAAAATTGAAACCCGATTAACACCTAATCACGTTAGCTCAACTCTCGCCTATTGCTAGGGTGATCAACCATTAATCAAAAGAGACAATTTTTCATGAAGCACAATTAAGAATCACAATTAGGAAACAATCTAATTCATTTGATCACAATTATCAACAATCATAGCATGAGGCAATCACTTCATCCCTAATTTCAATTATCCCAAGCACAAAGCTATTAGCCAATGGTGCTACAAGCAAAACCATGGCTAGAAAATCTAAGAAATCAATTAACAATCTAATCACTACAAGCAATGAATTAAAGAGAACAAAGGGTAAGAACATCACCAATTAAGCTTTAATAGGCAAAAATAAGAATGATTAATCTTCTACAATGCTTCAATCCAACTTCAATTCTTCCCAATTCACAGCTCCAAACTTCAATTATAATCAATCAATCTACTAATCTAGTGAACTAAATGTAGAATCTATCCTATTTCTAACAATCTATTGCAATTACAAGTAAATTCAAGCTACAAAATGCAAAATTCGCTCAAAGAAACTCCTAGAAACTGCTCTAAACTACTAGAATGAATTTTTCCTCTGTTTTGGCTTCCAATGGCTTAAAAACTGAATTTTTCGGTTTTGGGCACTCCTCGAGTCGAGCTTCGTGCCCTCGAGTCGAGGCCTAAGAGTCGCTAACACGTTTCTTTAAAATATCTCCCGCACGAGTCGAGGCTCGGCCCTCGAGTCGAGGATCCTGCAATTTTCTCATCCCTCGACTCGAGGCTCCTCCCTCGAGTCGAGCTCGCCGTCATTTTGAAATTGTTTCCCTCCAAAGATGAACCTCGAGTCGAGGTCTCAGGCACCCTCGACTTAGCCCGAGACCAAGGAATTTTTATCGAGAAGGGCTCCTGCCCGACCCCCGCTGGCCCCGTATGTTCGTCTTTTCATTCTAAGAATACCGGTACTCTCGGTTTGACAAAATTCCACCGATTTACCTCGCAAAACGGGCGAAAAACATCAAAAGCTAACAAAGTAATACTTTTTAGGCAAAAGAGTGATACTTTTCACATTTAGGCACAAAATCTCACTTTAGCTCACTTTTGCACTAAAATTGGCCCTAAAAACATGTATCAATTCACTCCAATCAGTTCACCTCACCGGTGGGGAATCTCGCCCAATGAGATCGCACAACCGGCACTTCGGATTCCACCACTCACTACAAGAAATTTGAGAAATCACGACGAAAAAATTCGTCATTAAAATATCATTTTTCGTCACAATAAATATTTGGTGACAAAATATTTTGTTGCAAAGATCGCCGTTGTAAGTGCGTGGTATTATGTAAATGCGACACTATTATAATTTGTCATGAAAAGTTACCATTTGGTGACGATAAAGGTCATCGTCACTATATCTTTTTATCTATAGTGACATATAAATCATCACGTTAGACATTACAATTTCGTCACTTAATATAGTGTATCGTCACTAAAAGTTTAATTTTACACGACGATTTGAATTAGTGTTACTAAAAACTAACTTTTTGTGACGATTATCATATTTTACCGAACTTGTCAAATTTTAATGACGTTATTTTTTGTCACAATTAGTTTAACTATTTCGTCATCTTTTGTAAAATTCATCACCATAGAGTTGTTATTTGATAACGAAATGCTAATCATTGTTATATATGTACATATATAATGACGACAATATTTTTCATAAATAAGTGTGATTTAATGATAAATTTTTATCGGTTATATATGGGCAAATATAACAACGAAATAATTTGTCACCAATGAGTGTGATTTGGTGACAAATTTTGTATCGTTGTTATATATGTACATATATAATGACAACATAATTTGTCACCAATGAATGTGATTTAGTAACAAAATTTTTATTATCACTAAATGATTTGAAAATGATGACGAAAATAAAAATCATCACTAAAAGTTTAAATATAGTGACAATATATATTTTGTCATATTTTAGTTTTTTTGTCATGAAAAAATTACACTAAAGTGACCAAAATTTTATCGTCATTATATATAATGATATAATGACAACACATTTTGTCACCAAAAATAGATTTTAATGACAAAATCACTCAAGGCCGTTATAAAATATAAAAATCATGACAAAATATTTTTGTCATAAGACCATATTGTTCAGTTGATGAAGATGATTAGCGTACAAAAAAATTTGGTATAACAACAACATATATCGTAATCGCTTGTTAACATACAATGACAAAATATTATTTCATCATAAAAAAATAATGCTTATTGTGACACATAATTCGTCATCAAATAATTACTTTTATTGATAATTTATTTGAATATTTATATATATATTAAAATTATAATAGCATTCAATTAATTTATAAGGATTTTTGCAAATTATCGTGATAAACTAAATTCAATCACTAAATAAATAAAAGATTAATATATACATCAAAAACTAAAATAAAGATAAAAAATTAGTCTCGCATTAACAAAAAAATTCATTCAAGTCATTAGAAAACGACGAACAATATTTGTAATTAAATGAAACAAGAATATAAAATATATATTTTTAAAACTTATGTCCATGATGTTATTTCTTTTCACTTCAAATGACGATGAAAATCTTCTCCTTTGTAGATATCACTTGCAAAAATATTATATTAATAATATTAAAAGTAAATGCTAATCGAATATGTGTAATATTACCGAAAGCATAAAGAAAAAGAAACCAAGAAACACATGTAATGCAAAAGATAAAAACCACCAAGAAACAAAGTAAATAAAATAGAGGCTAACCTTTATAGTTTCATTCCTTTTTCGGTCAAATAAGCCATAAGTTTGGCGAGAGTTGCACCTTGCACAGAAGATTTGCACTTTGCGAAGACAATTCATCTTTCAAACCAGTTACTTGTGAGTTAAGTTCTTGCACCCGAACTTTAGACTCTTGGGCCCGAGCTTCGACTCTTGCAATTTTTCAATTGTGTGTTTTAGTTCATCTCTTAATTGAGTTAAAGAGTCATAAAATGTGTTGCGCCTACTTGGAGGCTTTGTACCATAACCAAAACCTTTTACATATCATGTACCATGACCCAAAACCTCCAAGACAATCTCATCTGCAGCCTTCTCAATTTCGAGCTCAATGTACTCTTCTCGCTTTTTTTTCATCTTCTCCTAATAATTAAGCATAAATAAAAGTAATTTAACATCAATTTTATTAACATAACTAAAATATCATAAATATAAGTAATATTATTGAAGGAAAACGGAAAAGGAAACCATGACCCAGCTTTCAAGGGGAGCCACAACCAGGGGTAAGGTTAATTAAACTAAATCTAATTACAAGTACAAAAGTATCCCAAAATAGTGGACCAAAAACAAAACAATGCCGTGCCACTATAGAAAAGGAAGAATTGCGAGGCCGAATAAGAAATTCAGTTATTTCCCAAAACTAACATGCACAACAATCAACTCCCACTAAAATCAGATTTTCAACGATAAAATCAAAAAACAAAAGTAGACCAAAAACTAATCGCACCACTATAGCACTAAATGGCCGAAAAATAACTATACAAACAACAATAAAAGATAAAAACAATAGCAATCCGCCTCACAACAATAACTTAGATGAACAATTAAATATTATAAATATGTCTACATGACTCACCCAATTTTCCTTAGCCTAGTTGGATTTCCATCCATCTTTCATCGTGGCCGTGAGTGCGCTCATATAAGTCAATTCTATCGCACGGTGCTCCATCTAACTCTTGACGAGACTATGGATAAAAATTTAAAAAAAAAATAGATACTGAAAAATTAATTAAAAATTGAAATGTATAGAAAAAAATATAATCATAAATATTTTAGCTTAACTCACACAAAAACAGCTTTATAATGTGAACATTCATAATGTTATTGTTGTAGGAACTAGTAAATAAATATCAAGACATGAATGAACTTTAAAACTAGCAAACAAAGATTATTATATACTCACACACGAAATTAAATATTTTTAAACATGATATTTTATAATATAAATAGTACTTTCTCCGTCCCAAGAAGTTGTGCACACTTCTTGGGACACGGAAACTAAGAAAAATTAATTTTGTTAACTTTTATGAGAATAAAGTGTAAGAGAGAGAATAAAGTGTAGGAGTATTTTGGGTGATTTAATGAGATAAAGTAAGAGGGAGATAAAGTATAGAGTAGAATAAGAGTGACATTTTTTTGATTTAAATGATATTGTGAGGGTATTAATATTGTGTGATGTTTCTATTTTAGGAGTGTGCATAACTTGTTGGGACAGACGAAAAAGGAAAGTGTGCATAACTTCTTGGGACGAAGGGAGTATAACTTTATATACTAAATATTGATATTTAAAAATAAGTTCATGCTAATTCAAGTTCACATCAGATCCTATTAATATTGGCAAAATCTCAGGGGTAGTTTTATAACGAATGGAGTAGATAAATAAGGAATTTGAACCTTATAGACAGAGATCCCAAAATCAAGCTCCACCGTAGTTCGTGAGCCGCTATTGCACTCTTAGCCTCGCCAAACGAGAAATAGATATTATTGAATTGATTCCAACCGTGTTAGATCAAGTAGAGTTTTGATGAGTTAAAAGGAACAATCCAGATGAGTATTAACGTTGATAAACAAATTTCGAATCGAGTTCGGTGCTAAGTCGATCGATCGGGGTCAAGAGCCGATTAAGTCACCGAGATCAAAGTTTACAAGTTATCCGGAGACAAGCTCAAATCTAGTCATCTGCAGGAGACGATCATAAAGAGCTCGACGAGGTCAAGACAAGCCGAGTAGAATAAGAAAGGCGAGTCTTTACCAAGTCACCGCAGACGAGTAGAATAAATCACCGAGGTCAAGAGCAGCTTTCAAGATTAAGTTTGTTGAGCGGTTTCCATTTTGTTAGAACTCGACTAACAAACTAACTGTCTTTTCAAACTTATAAATAGGACTAGATTTTATTTTTCAATATACTCATGAAAATCTGATTTTTCACACCATTCTCTATTCAATTCACAAAGAATTTTTAAAAAGAGTTTTCAAATATTTTCTAAGTGTTTGTAGAACACTTCACTTCATATCTTCAAAAACACTTCTTATTCTTAGATTTAGATTTTAGAAGTTTGGTTAGTATTCTTGAAGGATTGAAGATCAAGTTGTAATTTGTAAAAGATTGTAAGTAAGTAAGCATTAGTGAAGACCCTTCTTTAAAGTTTGGAGAAGGAGAGTGGATGTAGAATTGTTATAATCCGAACCACTATAAAATCGGGTGTTATTTATCGCTTTCATTTAATTTCTGTTCAAGTTACAATTTGTTAATTCAAGATTAAATTTCAGAATCTTAGCTAAAATCTAAATATCAGCTTTGCTTTTGATCTTGTTAAAAGTTGAGTTTAAAAATTGTTTTCCGCCGTGTTTAATCGATACTTTGAATTGTTCTTGAAAAGATTCGGGAAAAATCTACAAAATCTATTCAAACCCCCTTTCTAGATTTTGTTCTAGAAGGCTATCTCAAGGTTTTATTCAACTCAACATTCAGTGGACCAACAAGTGGTATCGAGCGGTGTTAAGTCAGTTTCCGATATTGATTTTAGGTCTTGAATAATATTCTGAAATTATCTTGATTTTCTTCATTTTCTTCTTTACTACTAACAAGCTACTAATTAGTTTGTGGAGTAAACAAGAAGTCAAGGAATCTTCCTGAATTCTCTATTGAAGATAACGATTCATCGAAATTTAGGATGGAGAATCACCTAAAAGCCATTCATGATAGGATGGAAGAGGTTCTTGAAGAGGGACCTATAAAATTTTATCATGGAGGCACCAAGACTGAGCCGAGTCACCAATCCAGACCATACAAGAAAAGAAGAGCTACGAGTTAACAAATGATGAAAGAAAGGTCCATAATCTTGATCAAGTAGCTCGAACCGAGATCATTGAGACTCTAAGTAAGGATTGGATTGAAAAGGTTAAAAGATGCAAGATCGCCAAAGAAATGTGGGAGACTCTTGCTGGAATTTGTGAAGGATCTCGAACAAAGTCAAAGAAAATAAGCTTCACTGTTTCTACATGCATTTGACACGTTCAAAATGAAGGATGGTGAAATCAGATCAATTGGACGTGAGACTCGACTAATCTTGTGAACAAAGCAAATGATTTGGGTAAGACTTACACCGAGAAAGAAATTAACAACAAAGTACTCAGATTTTTGAGCAAAAGATGGAGAGAGAAAGCTAATATTCTCAAGGCAACACGTAATTTGTCATCAATATCACATGACACTCTTTTCTCTCATCTTAAAGCACCGGAATATGACATTCACATTGAAGATGAAGAAGATGAGGCAGAGTCATCTACATCCGGAAAACAAGAGCATTTGTTCATCAAGATGAATCAAAAGATCTCTAAAGCATCCGATTTGTCCATAAAAGAGGAAATGACTCTTTTGTTGAAAAGGTATGAAAGACTCAAGATGAAGTACAAAAGAAACAAAATAGACAGATTAGGTCGTAGGAACTATAGATCGGATAGGGATGAAAAAACTCGTATAATGATAAAAAGAAGGATCACCAAGAAGTCATAAGTCACCTATCGACGAGGAGATAGTAGTCCAAAAATGCAGAGGAGATATATGCTATACATGTAGCAAACCTGGTCACTACACTATGATTGTCCTCAACTCACTCCCCGAGAGAGAAGAAAAGAGGAAGAAAAGAGATAGAAGGTATGTTGACCAGAGAGCTCTCCTAGCCGAGAAAGAAGAAGCTCGTGAGACATCATCATCCTCATCCTCATCTGATTTTGGGTCGATGATGACATATGTCTAATGGCTAAAGAGGTACATTACTATTCATCATCGCATAATGACCGTGATACCTTATCTCTGAATCGATCCCAGTCTTATTGATAAACTTTTGAAAGATTTGGAGACCGCTCTATCTCGCTTATAAACAGATAGAGACTGAAAATCTTAATTTAAAGGATCAAATTTCGATCTAACTAAGGTCAATCAAACTAAGGAAAGTGAGAAACCAGACTGTACATTCAAGGGGGAATGTCGACCGAGATGATCACTGCACTTGTCCGATAAGACAGATAAGTTAGAACAGGAATTGAGTTCTTTAAAAATAAAATTTTCAAATATCTATTCTGAGAATGAGAATTATAAAAGGACTAACAGAGAATTAAATCTCAAGTTAGGACTTATGAATAATTCTCAAACCACAATAGATAAAATCTTCAATTCTTCACAAAAGTCTAGTGATAAACTCAAGTTAGGTTTTGATAGGAGTAAGAAGAATGACCAAATAAAACCTAGAGTCTTTGTCAAAGCAACTAAACCTAAGGTAGAAACTTTATTCAGTCCCTGAAACCAAAGGAATTAATTACCTCATCCGATACTTCAAAAGAAAAATCGACGAGGAAAGTAACTCCTAAGGCTAAACCTAAGACTAAACCAAAGATCTATCCTAGGTATAATAGCTTCGATGGAAGAAGCAAATCATATCCATTCTTACCAAGATTCAAGACAATTTCAAAAGATCAATTAAATCAGATTGATCTTGAAAGTCTTATCTTAGTAGATAGATATGGATGCAAGCTTCAATCTATGATTTTAAGGAACATTGATATTTTTATCTGGATTCCTAAGAGTCAACTTAACATGAAAGGACCCAAAGTACAAAGGGTACCTAAGCAATAAATTTGTGATTGCAGGAAGATAAGAAAATAGTTGATAGAGGAGACATTCTTGAGGTCATCCGTACATTGATAGTGGCCGCTCCAAGCACATGACCTATGAAAGAAGACTTCTCTCTAACTATCAAACCATTGATGGACCAAGAGTGATGTTTGGTGATAACAACTATGGACTTACTAAAGGTGTAGGAACACTAATGATTGGAGATGTTCAAGTACAAGAAGTTTACTATGTGGAAGGATTGAAGCACAACCTACTATCTGCTTCACAATTTTGTGATAAAGGGTTTTGTGTCAAATTTACTCATAATGCATGCTATATTCTAGATGGTATCAATGAAAATATTCTATTAGCCGGAGTAAGACAAGGTAACATTTATGTTGCTAAATTCAAAAGTTGTCCTAAAGATACTTGTCTTGTTGCTAAGAGTTCGATGACTTAAGTCATGTGGGCATGCATTTACTTGGTCACTTAAACTTCAAAACTCTTAACAAAATAGCAAGGAAATCTTTAGTTTAAGGACTCCCGATAAAGTATTTTCAAAGAGCCACGTATGTGTTTCTTGTCAAAAAGGAAAACAGACCAAAGCTTCTTTTAAAACAATAAGTAGTCCTTCTTCGTAAAGGATTCGGAACTTCTTCATATGGATCTGCTTTGGTCCAAAGAACTCCTCTCGCCTTTAGTGGAAGAAAATACACCTTAGTAATTGTTGATGACTTTTCAAGATTTACTTGGGTTATTTTCCGTACAAAAAGAATGAGACTATGACTAAGATTCCAGAATTTCTTAAAAAGATTTAAAAATGAAAAGGGATTAAATATTGTTAAAATTAGAAGTGATAAAGGTACTGAATTTCTAAATAAATTGATTTCTAACTACCGTATTGAGAATGGCATAGCTCAGAAACATCTCAGTAGCAAGGACTCCACAACAAAATGGAGTTGTTGAGAGAAGAAACAGACCTTGAAAGAGGCAACTAGAACAATGTTTTCAGAATTCAACACTCCTCATAGGTTTTGGGTCAAGTGAATACAAACTGCTATGTTCAAAATAGAAGTCCTGATTGTCAAGAATAAGTGTAAAACTCCCTATGAAATTTGGAAGGGAAGATCTCCCAAAATTTCATATTTTCATATATTTGGTTGTAAATGTTTCATACACAATAATGGGAAATCTTAATTAAAAACCTTTGATGCCAAGATAGTAGATGGGATATTCCCGGGATACTCATCTATATCAAAGGCATATAGAGTTTTTAATAAGACAACCTTGTGTGTAGAAGAAACACCCCATGTGGTATTTGATGAATCTTCTTTTGAGTTTGATAAGACAGGGGACATCATAAAGATATCGATGATCCGGATCGATGACTATCAAAGGATCAACCATAAAATTCTACAATCAAGAATCGATTCAGATGAAGAGGAAGAATCGCACAAAGGAAAAGAACCTGAAAGAACTTCCTCAATAGTCGTTCTACCAACCGATCGACGACCAACAACACATTAGCCGATCGCACGACCAACAACACATCACCGATCGACGACCAACAACACATCACCGATCGATTTACCAATGACACATCACCGATCAAGTAGAATTATCGAGAAGGTAACATAGAATCATCTCAAATAAATAGTTCGGACAAGACACCATCTACCGTAAAAGATAAAGGTAAGAAAGTAATGTCATATCACCCACCGAAAGCAGATAATTGGAGATTTAGACTGCTGGTGTCCAGACGAGGACCCAACTAAATCAAGATTGTATGTTCATGCTATGTGTCATTACTTGAACCTAAATCAATTACGTAAGCTCTAATCGATTCCAACTGGATTAATGCCATGCAAGAAGAACTAAATCGAGTTTCAAAGACAAGATGTGTGGGAGCTTGTTGAAAGGCCTCATC
This sequence comes from Paraleonurus japonicus, assembly GCA_030762865.1. Taxonomy (NCBI): domain Eukaryota; kingdom Viridiplantae; phylum Streptophyta; class Magnoliopsida; order Lamiales; family Lamiaceae; genus Paraleonurus; species Paraleonurus japonicus. The sequence goes on from CM061056.1 coordinate 44,633,687, forward strand.
ATCAAAACGTCATTGGAACTAAATGGGTCTTTAAAAACAAGAGGGATGAAAACAATATTGTGGTTATAAATAAGGCCGACTAGTTGCTCAAGGTTATTCACAATCGTAGGGTATCGATTATGATGAAACCTTTGCACCAAGAGCTCGTCTGGAAGCCATAAGACTGTTTTCACTTATGCCGCTTTTAAAAGATTCATAGTTTTTCAAATGGATGTTAAGTCAAGCATTCTTAAATGGAATCCTAGCCGAGGAAGTCTATGTAGAGCAACCCCTGGCTTTGTCAAAGGAGACAAGGTTTACAAACTAAGGAAAGCTCTATATGGACTTAAACAAGCACCAAGAGCTTGGTATGACACCTTGTCTCGAATATTTAATTCAAAATAGTTTTGTTAAAGGTAGAATTGATAGAACTCTCTTTAGAAAAGAGTTTGGTTGTGATCTTTTGTTAGTTCAAATTTATGTTGATGATATAATTTTTGGATCAACTAACATATCTTTATGTGAAGAATTTAGTAGTCTTATGAAAAGCAGATTTGAAATGTCCATGATGGGAGAAATGACATATTTTCTTGGACTTCAAGTTAAGCTGCATAAAGAAGGGAATATTCATCAACCAAGCCAAATATACGAAAGATCTTATTGAAAAATATGGAATAGGTACCACCGAGAAGCTAAGATACCTATGATGACAAATTTTTCAATGGATCCGCATTTGAGAAGGGAGAAGACACCGATCAAACCGAGTATCGAGGTCTTTTTGGTTCTTTATTATATTTATCTCGCTAGTAGACCTGATATTTCATTTGCAGCTTGAGTTCAGTGCTCGATTTCAAGCTAATCCTAAGAAAAGTCATCTTGAAGCAAAGAAAGAAAATCCTCAAGTATTTGAAAGGAACAAGAATGTTGGATTGTGGTATCCACCGATGACAACTATGAGTCATCTGGATACTCGATTTCGATTTTGGTGGGTGTAAGATAGATAGAAAATCTACATCCGGTACTTGCCAATTTCTTGGAAGTAAGCTGATTTCATGGTTGTCTAAGAAACAAACCTCTCGTAGCTACTTCCACAATCAAGCCGAGTATATGGCACCGGAAGTTGTTGTTCACAAATGATCTGGATAAGTCAACAAATAAGGGACTATAATATTATCACCAAAGATGTACCTATCTTTTGTGATAGTAATAGTGCCATAGCTATTACTCAAAACCCAGTCCTTCATACAAGATGCAAGCATGTAGATATCAGCACCACTTCATCCGAGACCATGTAGAAAAAGGAGATATCGGACTTGAGAAGATCTTGACCGATTTTCAAAGAGCAGACATCTTGACAAAACCACCGGCAGAGACGAGATTTAAAGAATTATATGTAGAATTAGGTTTATTAGATGCTTCGTTAGTAAATCTCTAATTCTGTTTTTTAATTCTTGTCTCTCTCAATTTAGTTTATTATGTCTAGAAAGAATTATCGACTAGATCTCGAGTCAAAGGACAATCAGCTAGTTGATATCATTGATTTCCTATTTAGGAATCAAGAATCAAGGATTAGTCATATTGACCTTATCGACATGATAATTGCTTATCGACATATGGTAAATCGGACTAAGGCACAATAGTTAGCTGATTTTCCGAAAAGAGATGACTATTTGCACCCTATCCGATCTACCTCGGCTACTAATAAGTTTTGATGAGTTTGTTTTGCGAGAACAGTATATCGATTAGTCTCATAAATCTCTTCATTCGTAAAACCTTCATATTTGTTTTTCCTCAAAATCTTTGTTTTCAAATAAAGTCCTTAAGTGTGTGTATTTCAAGCAATCTGTACTTTGTAACTAAACCGAAAATACCGTGTAAGTTTTAAAAATTTGTGGTTTTCAAAAATCGACTAGGAGAGAGTTTTTTAAAAATATCGTATAAGATCAATTTTGACCAAGTCGATTTTACCAAGTCTGAAATAGAATACCCGAGTGTTAAGTAAGGTACCTCATTGCTTACATCGTGTATACTAATTGCTTCGATAAAGTAAGTCTATTAGCCGTCTAATCCGTGAGGATAAACGGTTACTTTTACACAATTCAAGACACGTGAAGGCCACGCGCCTGAATTTCAATTGTTTTTCTCACTAAACCGTCGATGTATTACACGCGCCTCTTAAAATCAACGGTTTAAAATTAAAACTACGAGATCGTGCCACGTTTTGCATTCCCAAACTTTCCCTCTCTCTCCTCTAAGTTTAAAAATCTTACCTTCTTCATTAAAATTTTTACTTTCACATTTCACTTATCAATCCTCTGTAAAAATTCATTTCTTACAAAACTTATTCAAATGGCTTCTTCTTCATCCCAACCCTCTAAACCTCCCACTTATATAACCTGCATTCGTCTCAAATTTCAAAATGAATACGTAAGCGATTAAGAATAAACTCAAAGCCGAGATGTATGTCGACTTTGAAACCACTCAGACAGGGAATCCAAATAAATATTAAGGTCATTGGAAGCATCAAGATTACGAGGGTTCTGTTCATTCAAATCCGCAGAAAATGTAACAATGGACTTCATAGGCGCAAATTTTTGGCAAATAGTGAGTTTTCGATAACGAAGTTTAGTACTACGGTGGAGGGTACTAGGTTGGAGTATACTAAAGAGAATGTGGCTCGGATTTTGGATACATCGACCGAGGGTGTAAATCCATTAGTATATAAGGAAGAGGAATGGGAACAATCTTTTGATTTGTTCGCGGGATTACGTATAGGGGATCGAGGAGAGATTTGAAAACATATGTTGAGAAGGAAGTATAGGTTGTTGATGACTATAGTGACTAAGTCAATTCGGTGATTAGAGTTCACATGACGGAGTTACTAAGTCTAGGCCGTGTTGTATGAGGGCTATCTTTGATGGAATAAGGGTTGATTGGGTAGAACTTTTTAGGAGGTTGAAGGAGGAGAAGGCGAGGTTGGTATATAACCCTACCGTTGGAGATTGGGTTCCTCGAGTCTCGTGAGTTTGTTTAACAAGATCACAGTCTTGATGGATGGGCTGAATAAGAGGGTCCAGACGAGAGAAGGCAAGAAGAAATTCTCTAAGCAAAAGGGTTTGCTTACTAAGAATGAGAGGTTAGGAGGATTGCCGGATTCGGACGATGAATCGAGATGAGGCACAGCCCGTGAGAATCGAGTTAGCAGGCCATTTGGGGTATAAAGGCAGCCAGGTGAGGTACCGTAGTAGAGGTACCCGAAGCCGAGATTCCGGCAATGAGGTAGAGGCACAGTCATGACAAACACCGAGGAAGCAAACTGGTGGAAACGGAAGTGGCTCAACCACTTCAAGGAGGACCAGGAGAAGGCTGGTCAAGGCTGCTGATACGATTGGGGAGTCTTCCTCAACTCCTTCTAGTCTGCTACCGTAAGAGGCCGCAACACTTCGAGATAGCAGCGGCGGTGCAGCCGAGACGGAAGTGCTGGAAGATCCCGGCTACTGAGCGAATCGCATCTGCCGAGAGGCAAGCCTCTCCGTGTACATCTTCCAACATCTCATCATCGATAAATCCCCACCCACCTAGGCGATGAAGAAGTATCCAAGGCTGGTACTTGAGCCTCCAAAGCGACTCTACTCCCGATATTATCCAAATACAAACACCTCCCACCTCATCTCCCTTACCCGAAATACCTCCCACCTAATCTCCCACACCCGATATCCCTCCCACCTCTACTCAACCTTTCGATTTTCTTGACTTCCTCTCCACTAAATATCCCACTCCCTCACCCCAAATCAGTCCAATACACACTCCCTGCACTGATGGCTCAGAGGGAAGCTTCGAGCTCTCCCTAGATCGATGCCAAAAGGAGATTAGCCGAGTTAATTCCTGAACTTCGCTTTAACCTCAAGTAATGAAGGAATTCATTGAGATCTGGCTGGTCCATCATCTCGCAGGTGGTGATCTGGAGGAGATGAGCACATTCACCGATGAAGTAGGTCGGGACAACTTCATCTCCGGGAGAAGGTTATTTTGGAGTCTCGCTGGAATCTCATCCTTATCGGTTATCCTATCGGAGGAGCAGCTCCCGAATTTCCTACGAAGCCGCCTTGGCTTGTCTCGAAACCTTACCGGCCGTCCCTCCCAAAGAGCCCAGATCCACCTTCTCTTCAATTCGAATCACCGGAGAAGAGGGTAGAGGATAAGTTCACTCGGATGCTCACGATGAAGACCGCAGACATCGTAGATTCTCGAGTGTAACAATGGAAGACATGCTAAAAGCATCGAGGTAAACCTTCTATCTTCTATTTCAAATACCGTTAAAATGGTTGTCAAAGAAGAGCTGGTCGAAGTGAAGAAGGAGGTTGGAGAGCTGAAAATCCAGACCCAAGCCGACAATCAACTGGCGCCGATGAGATCCTCCTTAATCAATCCTCGCCTTCCACCTATTTTCTTGTTATCAAGGAGCAGCTTGCTATGCTACTTGATGATGTTAAAAGGGGAAGATCCAGAGATCGTGAAAGCCGAGCTTAACCAGATCAAACTTTCAGCAGCCTAGCCAATCGATGAGCTCACCGCCTTAAAAATTAGAATTGATCAGATTGAGGAAGCAATCGGGGCGAGATGAGTGACCGAGAAGAAAGAAGCCGAAATGAAATCAAAGGTACATGGCTAAGATCGAGAGAGGAAGGAGGAGGCTAGAGCCAAAGTCAAGCCGAGAAGGGAAAAGGGAAAGAGCTGGTGGTGGTGGAGAAAGAGAAAGAAAAGGAGGCAGAGAAGGTCGTGTCGCCTATCGTGCAGAGCCCGATGTCCAAAGCTTGGAAAGAGGCCACTGGAAAAATCAGCCGAGCGGCTTAGGATAGAGGCGTAAAGGGACCGACGGATCAAGGTGAAAAAGGTGTATTATGGCCGGAGGGAAGCCGTAAGGAAGATTAAGTCGGCAAAGGAGGCTGGCCGCATTTTTGATAAGTTCCGGAAGAAGTGGGTAGTCCCATCACCGGAGGAGGAGCAGAGGCGGCTTGGATCGGACTGCAGAAAGGATCGATGCTCCCGAAAATGATTGCACATCCATCGTGGGCAATGAGTACATGAAGTACGAAGCCAAGTGGACCTTCTTCTCGTACATATGCAAAGAAGTTGGAGCATCATCGAGACAATGAGACGATCGCTTGGCATGACTGGATGGAGAAGGAAAATCCAAGTTTGTACTTAAACTTCTTGATGAAGGAGATGAATGGTACAACGTGGATTTGGTTGCTCAGAACTACTCATCCATTCCGATAAAGCCGAAAGATGATGGCTCGATAGACAAGGAGTGGATCAGTCAACTATCAACTATGGTATAAATCAAATGAAGTTGATCGATCCAAAGGAAATTGGCCGAAATGAGAACGCGAATATTTGATTGGATGCAACTTCTAGAGAAAGACAGATGGACAGATTAGATAAGCTTAAATTTTCTTATCTTTTATCTTCTTATCTGCTCCATATGTAAATTTGTAAATGAGCTGAATATGAATGAGATGACTAGTTCTTATCTGCTTTACTTGTTTGTTTTAAAAGTTTTCTTTATTGTTTTAAGAAACTTTAAAATTTTTCTAAGTATAAATCATCCGAGAAAATTTATCATCTCGCACTCAATATTTGTAAAATTTTTCTTAAGTCTAAATTTTTTTAAAAATTCCTAAGACTTAAATTTTTTTCCTTTGAAAAATTCTTAAGACTAAAGATTTTTTTTTCAAAACTTTCTAAGTGTGTACTAAAATGCTTCAATCAATTAATAGTGTGAATGTGCTATAACTTGCTTATCCGATTGTCTTGAATAACTTTGACTAACATCACCGTGAGTATGTTTCTTTTATAGTTTTAACATCATCAAAAAGGGGGAAATTGTTAGATCAAGTAGAGTTTTGATGAGTTAAAAGGAACAATCCAGATGAGCAGCATAACGTTGATAAACAACTCGAGATCGAGTTCGGTGCTGCCGATCGATCGGGTCAAGAGCCGATTAAGTCACCGAGATCAAAGTTTACAAGTTATCCTGAGACAAGCTCAAATCTAGTCATCTGAGAGACGATCATAAAGAGCTCGACGAGGTCAAGACAAGTTGAGTAGAATAAGAAAGGCGAAGTCTTTGCCAAGTCACCGCAGACGAGTAGAATAAATCACCGAGGTCAAGCGAGTTTTCAAGATTAAGTTTGATGAGTATTTCAGCTTGTTAGAACCGACTAACAAACTAACTGTCTTTTCAAACTTATAAATAGGACTAGATTTTATTTTTCAATACACTCATGAAAATCGATTTTTCACACCATTCTCTATTCAATTCACAAAGAATTTTTAAAAAGAGTTTTCAAATATTTTCTAAGTGTTTGTAGAACACTTCACTTCATATCTTCAAAACCACTTCTTATTCTTAGATTTAGATTTTAGAAGTTTGGTTAGTATTCTTGAAGGATTGAAGATCAAGTTGTAATTTGTAAAAGATTGTAAGTAAGTAAGCGGCTAGTGAAGACCCTTCTTTAAAGTTTGGAGAAGGAGAGTGGATGTAGGATTGTTATAATCCGAACCACTATAAAATCTCGTGTTATTTATCGCTTTCATTTAATTTCGCTCAAGTTACAATTTGTTAATTCAAGATTAAATTTCAGTAATCTTAGCTAAAATCAATATCACTTTGCTTTTGTTCTTGTTAAAAGTTGAGTTTAAAAATTATTTTCCACCGTGTTTAATCTGATACTTTGAATTGTTCTTGAAAAGATTCGGGAAAAATCTACAAAATCTATTCAAACCCCCTTTCTAGATTTTATTCTAGAAGGCTATCTCAAGGTTTTATTCAACTCAACATTCAGGGACCAACAAACCGTAAGTTCGTAAAAGTAACAAAGAAGCCAACATGTATAGAATGTATTAATAGATCAAGGAAATGTGCAAAAATCTATAGTCACAGAGAATGACGATAGATGATACTACAAAGAATAAGAATGCACAGAGAGCACAAACTAAATCAAAGAGTTAAACTTGAAATTAGAATTTCAGCATGGGATAAAGTTTTAAGTATATGATTATAAGGGTATAAAGTTCAAAGTTAAAGTTGTTGATAACAAGATAGGATTGGAAATTAATGCACATCTCACATAAGTTGGCAGATCAAATAACACCGAAAATGATGAGAGTGAAAGAATTCTAAGACAATTATTGTCAACTTGTTTAAGTGCCTTCATCCCAGCTAAACTAATGGATAATATTCATGTGCCATTAATTAGAAATAATGCAAGCCGTAAAAAACATATAATTTACCTACATTAATTAGAAATAATTAATCAACTATGATTAATTGTTCTTGTTTTGTCTGTCTCGCTACAAGGATTTTTGATATATGGTGCATGCACATTCCCTCACAGACAGAACATCATTTACAGGTTTTTGTTTCATCTCATTTCTTCCTCGAATCCTCCATGCTGTGTCTTAAACGACTAGTGATGACACAAAACTTGTGATCATGTGTTTAGTATACGTATTTTAATCCCATAATAATTTTTTCTCTCTCAGAATTGGTGAAATTCATCGAAAGTGCTCTGTTAGGACAGAGCATTCTCGAGCACCAAACAGACCTATATATCTTGTTGGTGATTCGTTAGGGAGCTGCCTCGCCCTTACTGTTGCTGCTCGTAATCCAGATATTGATCTTATGCTAATCTTGGCTAATCCAGGTAATGCAGAATTTTTACATCCCTACAAATTGATCGTCATGTGAATGGGAAACTAGGAACTAAATCTTTGTTTGTTCAATCTCTTATCGACGGCTACATCTTTTGGAAAATCTCTTCTGCAAACAGAAACTCTTTTGACGTTGTCAGCATTTATACCCGAGCAGATCAGTTCCACCTTGCCTTATGATTGTACATTGTCCAAACATTAGGGGAAAAAGTTCCTATGCCTATAGCTTAAAGGCACATAAGTAAGGGAAAAATAATATTATTGAATTTAAGCTACCTTTATGCATTGCAAAACTATTGTTTTTCTCCTCATGCTTGGGATCTGGGAAGTTCCAATCCCTTTTAGCAAAAATTTTTGAAATTTTTGTAGTAATCTAAATGCAAAGTTGTATGCAGCATGTGCAATTATTTACATAGGTTGCCTATGATGATTTTGTTGCTGCTGGTTCATTATCTTCAGGGGGAAGAGACTGGTAAGTTCAGGCTTCAAGACTACTTTTTCACTTTTTGTTCTCGTTGAATAATTAATTTTTTGTTATAGTTTCATCGGTGAAACATAATTATGTGATTATTTGAAATATAAACCTGTTTTAGTCGCTTCTTTCATCAAATAACTCAATTTGAATGGACTATTTGATGTTGCTTCACTACAATCGTTGGTAATGTTATTGTGCTTTGACAAAAATTATCTCTTCGTAGTATAATTTAATTATTGTGTAGTTTGTTAGTATTAATATGTATATATGTTATTTTGTAGTTCATGGAGAAAACGTACACCGTGGCTGAAATTGATGAAGTGCGGTCGAGTGGGCTCAATTTGTTCAGCTTATATGTCATCGAGTAGTAATCAGTTGTCGTGGTATTTTCACTTTTGAATTAATCGTATAAATATTGACTTTTGGATTGATGATGAAATTAATGCATTTTGCATTTTTCTTTTTATTGAGTAAATTTTATTGGTTTATTTTAAGAATTAAAATGAATATGGAATAATTTAGAAAAAATGTATAATACAAATAGATAACATACATATATATATATATATATATATATATATATATATATATATGTAAAGCATAACATATATATATGTAAAGCATAACATATATATTATGTTATCTATGCTAAAATAGATAACATATATAGTTATAAACAAATAACAATATATACAGTTATTTTTTCTATAATAGATAACGGATATAATAATTAATAGATAAAAATATATTTAGTTATCTTTTAACGAATACATAATGTATATATATAATAATAGATAACAAATATTTTTCGTTATCTTTTTATAGAATAGATAACGGATATATATATATTAATACATAACAAATATTTTTTATTTTCTATGTGCGCCCTACTTGACTGCAGAGCGCTCATAGATAACGGATATTTATTGATTTTTTTATCTCATATCTATGAGCGCCCATAATAGATAACACGCGCCTAGATAACACAGACTTACTTATATAGATAATGGATAATATCATTATCTATGAGAGAAAATGTAGTAGTGAGAGTATTAATCATGATAGCTAAAGGGCATTAGTCGGGATAAATAGAGAGTATTAATCCCGATTACTAAAGAATATTAGTTGTGATAATTAAAAGTTATAACCTATATTTTTAAACGGCCCAGCTTGCAATGAATAGATAAATGAGTTATGTGTTTGGATCCATATTTACTATATGGATCCAGCTTTTATAGTGAACCTTGGTTCACACTAGTCATACTCTTTTGAAAGGTGTTGAGTTCGAATCTCATTAACTTATTTTTATCTTTATTTTTATAAACGAAAAGGTTATTCTTTAAAATGATAAATAATAAATTTCAAACACAAATATTGAAAGCATATAGCTTAGATGGTGGATGTTGGTTAACCTTTTCAAAAGGTCTTCGGTTGAAATCTCAATTACTTTTTTTTTAATAAATAATATTGTAACAAAATAAGTGTGTCACTAATTATTTTAAATTATTAATGACAAAACATAATATTATCATGAAAACATCATATTATACGACGAATATGATCGTCACCAATTACAATGAACATCATCATCAAATAATATTGTGACAAAAAATGTGTGTCACTAATTATTTTTAATAATTAATGACAATATTTCGTCGTCATGAAAATATTATATTATACGACGAATATTATCGTCACCAATTACAATGAACATTGTCACCAAATAATATTGTGATAAAATACATGTGTCACTAATTGTTTAGAATAATTAGTGATAATATATTGCATCGTCATGAACATCGTCACCGGATAATATTGTGACAAAATATATGTGTCATCAATTATTTTTAATAATTAATGACAAAATATTGCATTGTCGCGAAAATATTAAATTATATGACAAATATTATTGTCATCAAATAATATTGTGACAAATACGACGTAACTAATTATTTCAATAATTAGTGACAAAATATTGCATCGTCGTGAAAATATTATATTATAAGACGAATATTATCGTCATCAATTATAAAGGACATTGTCACCAAATAATATTGTGACAAAATAAATGTGTCACTAATTATTTTGAATAATTAATGACAAAATATTGCATCGTCACGATAATATTTTTTTATACGACGAATATTATCATCACAAATTACAATGGACATCATCACCAATTAATATTGTGACAAAATAAGTGTGTCACAAATTATTTTGAATAATTAATGATAAAATATTGAATCGTCATAAATATATTATTTCTTATGACGATGAATATCGCTCACAATTATTATGAATATTGTCATCAAAGTTTATTGTGACAAATTTCTTGTCAACGTTATGAAATTTATAAATTAGCGATGATTTTTTATTTAATTGTGATAAAATTTTATTTTATCACAAATTCAAGGTTTTTAGTGACAAAAATAAAATTCGTCACCTTAGAGTAACAAATTGTGACGAATTTTGTATCGTCGTAAAAAATTCGTCATGAAAAGTCTAATTTCTTGTAGTGACTGCCGGTATCTCGCTCCTCCACTTGCTCAACGCTCTAAGGATCTTATTATTGATTTCCTTTTTCGTATAGGACTTTCCCAGATCTGAAGCCTTATTGAGAAGATTTGTCATCCCGATGTCTATTTGATCAATTGTTTCTCCATCCTTCATTTTGAAAATGTCAAAAGCATGCAACACAGTTGCAACTTGTTTTCCTTGACTTGATCGTAACCTTCACACATATTTGCTAGTGTATCCCATATTTCTTTTGCGCTTTTGCATCGTTTAACCTTTTCTATCCAAGTCCTTGCTCAAAGTTTCAATCATTTCGCCTGCTACTTGATCCAGATTATGAATTTTCTCTATCATTTGTTAGATCTCATCTTTCTTTTCACGCCTAACTCTTACTTAAGATTCAGCTCCATCACCGACTACACCATGATAGAACTTAATAAGACCTATCTCCGCATTTCTTCCATACGATCATGAATGACTTTGAGATGATTCTCCATTCTAAACTTCCAATAATCATAATCTTCGATAGAAAAATCGGCAAACTCCCGATCTTCTTACTTTTAATTGTAGACATGATAATCAAGAATACTCAACAGTAAACTTTATTAGTAGAATTAGTAATAAAAATGAAAATAATCACAAGAACACAATGCAAGAATTATCAAGACCTAAATTATATCAAACACGCTTTAACACTTTGCTCGTATACCACTTGTTGGTCCCGATCTATCAAGTTTATACAAAGATGAAATCTAGAAAAGGGGGAATAAATAGATTTTTTTTTTTTTGGTTAATTTGATACTTTGGTATCCAGAGAAACACATCCAATTTCCTTAAAACAAGAGATTGCGATTTACAACCATATCTATCTACTAATATAAGCCTATCAATATTTATTTTGTTCCGCTGATCTTTAGATATAGTCTTATACTTAGGCAAATTTTTTTAAAGAATATTAGTTGCTTTTAAGAGAAAAAATATATGTTTTCTAATTTGCGACAAGCAAAGAATAACATAATCTCATCATACATTAATATCAATTATCAAGGGACTTGTAAAATGAGTAGAAAAATGAGATATATGAAGCAACCGAGAAAGAATATTCATCAACATCACTAGTCTTTATTAATGTGACCAAAAGAGCTATGCAGAGACAAAGAAAGTAATTCGCTTCTCTTTTGTATATATGTGTACGTAAAAGCTTGAGAAACCAATCATAAGATCATGCTATAGCTAAATCTAATCATTTTATGTGAGTCCTTAAAATATGTAATCTAAATCTTCAAATATAAAACGAAACAAAATGTTGTAGCAATTAGTTTTTTTTTTTGAATGGGCAATAAAAGAATTCATTAATAGTGAGTACAAGGAGTACTCAACCTATTAACAAATTACGTAGTTCTAGAACGCATAATCAAATAGATTTCAGGATGGCCCAAGGATCACCAAGCCATGTACTAACTCTAAAATTCTTCAACACCACACTTCTACAAGAAATGCAATTCCAAATTGATAAGTGGTTAATTGTGCGTAAATTATGTGCGAATACCGGTTGTTTAATTATTAATTTCTAGCACAATTCGTAGTAATTCCGCTTATTATGTCTTTTGTCGTCAGTTTACTTTGAGGTGTTATTTTTATATTAATTATAGGTAAATTGATTAACGTTGGGAATCGGGAGGTAACGCGTGTGTCGCCGATGGAAGAGAGAATCGCATTGTAAATGAGCAAATTAAAGGAAGATTTTATTACTTCCTTATTGGGAAAAGAAAAGTCAAAGGAGAAGGGGGACGAACCTGGACAAAGAAAAAAAAGGGGAAAGAATTCAAAGAGGAGAGAAAGAAGGAAAAAAAAAAAAAAAAAGAACTTACGCAGGTTTTTGGAGAAGGAGAATTGGAGAAGGAGAACGAAGTTTAAATTTTTACATTTCTTTGTGAAGACAAGTTGTAAGATTTTTATTATTTTGATTATTGTCGTTGTTCGTTAATCATGTCTAGTAGCTAAACTTTTATTTTCTAGTCCGAGGATGCCAAACTTTGAACGGTTCGAATTTCGTGCATATTAGTATAAACGTTGTTAGTTCAATTCTTGTCTCGATTTTATTATTGTTTGATTATATGCTTTGCATGTTTTGAATAATAGATAAATTAGGATTGATCACCCTAATTGTTTACTATTTATCTCTAGCTAATTCGCATTTTGTAATTCGTAATTGTGCAAATTTGTGATATGGTAGCAAAGAATAATAATATTTAAGTTGTATGATTCGAACGTTTCGATTTCATAGCTTAATTTTTCCTATCGCTTTAGGGCGAATCATTCTAGGAATTGAATCCCGAATACATGTTTTAGGATTATTCCGGATAGATTAATCAAGGGTCGTACTTTTGGTTAATTAAACTTAAGAAACGATTCGAACTAGTTTGGTCGTACCCACCGGTTTAGGGAAAAGATTCGAGAAAGAATTTGAATAGACGAGGATATTAATTTGAGTTAGGAAAACCGTTTAGAGGGAAGCTATCCGAGGGCTAGATTGTTTCTTATATTGTTTAAACACATTTGCGTGACTTGTTTATTTAATTTAATCTGTTGAATATTTGTTTGAGTAAATTGTGTAGTCGGAAATCAATCCCCCTATTTTGTTACCGTTTTATTTCACACAAATTATTTCAATATAATTACTCGATTCCTCGTGGGATCGACCCTTACTTGCCTCTACTACATTAGTAGGTTGGTTCGGAGTAATTAATTTATTTTTGGGTGCCGACAAAGACACCACAAATCCTAATCTTAATGGAACAAATAACTCTCTCCAAGTTGAATTGAGAATGGTTGAAAACAATATCATTCCTTGGCGAACACATTAGTTAAGAGTATTAATCAAACCCCGAACAAATTATGCAAGTCATCCTCGGTGAGCCTAGTTTGTTTACCACCGACCCGTCCTCTCCAAACGCAGATGCAACCATCTCTCTATTCTTTTGTTGAGAATGGCGAACACATTTGAGTCATCACAACACCATCACAAGAAAACAAAGTGCAAAGAAAGATATTTTTTATCATTTTGTAGCCTCTACTTTCCATTTAGTAAAAGGGTTCAAACTTGAGTGCAAAGCTTTCATCAAGCACCTTATCTACATTCAACAAAATATATTCCAAATATACACAAAATTTTTAAATAAAAATAAATCAATATCATCATATAAAATCATATTGAAAAAGTTGCAATATAAAAACTTTATCACTTGTGCATTTCATCAAACACATCATCTACATTCAAAAACAGTAATTGTTGGCATTCATACCACCCAAATATATAAATATTAAGCCAAAATCTACTAACTTTATGTGAAGCTTTGAAAAATAGATCAACACACAACCCCGGAAAACTTTTAAGAATCACCGTACTCAATTTCATAGGATTTGAAAGATTAAAATTTCTAAACTTTAATTTGAGAAGTTTTACCAGTTTAGCGCGCTTCTATTCTCCTTTGAAGAAGGAATTCGGATACAATATATTAACATTGTTTGCTCGTGATTTTAACAGAATGGTCTCAGCGCCTTTTTTATGAGTTTGAGTGCATGTTTGTTTGATTTTAAAAGATGGAGGGCTTATTTGTACCAATAAATAGTTCAAGGTCCAATTTGTACCCGAGATAATAGTTTAGGTCCAATTTATACATTTTCCTTTTTTTTTTACAATCGTAATATCAATATGTTTGATTTTTTTAACAACATATTGACATCGCTTTGTATCATATAAGAGAGAGGGTTGCCCAATACCCACAATTATTTGATCAAAATTCATGCATTCTAGACGCCTATTTTTTTGGGTGATGGATATGACCGAAAAATTATATGTCGTCTTCCTAGAACAAAAAAAGCTGTAAATTAGTTAGATATGTTGATGGTAAATCACCGTGAGCTAGGTAAAGCTTGGAAGGTGTTAGATCAAGAAAAGGTTTTGATGTGTTAAAATATAGATTAGGCATTCTTTGTAAATAAGGTTGATCACCTGAAGTAAAGTAGTCTGTTAAGCTAAAAAATTTGAGACTAGGTTAGATTAGAAAAATCAGCTTAGGTTCTATAGACTTGAAGTCATCCTAAGATCATCTTGAAGAAATCATCCGATCGTAGACAATAATGAAGAGCTCAAGACAAAGTAAAGATCACTTGAGTAAAATATGAAAGGCGGAGTCGACGGTTTTTCAAGAATTTGTTAGTTTGTTAGAATTAGTTCTAACTAACTAACTAACTAACTTTCATCTCCTATAAATAGGTCAAGACATTTCTCCGAAAAATACTTTTGATACACTTTTAGATTCGTTATTCGAAAAGGCACTCTTAACAATCAACACGAATAGAAAACGCTTTCTAAGTGTTTATAGAACCCTTATTATTTCTTTGCATCTTCATCCTCACCGTACTAGAAGTTTACGCTTAGCCTAGAAGGAAGAAGACAAAGAAGATCAAATCTTCATAATTGTATTTGTAAATCAGCAAATGAATAAAGTAAGTAAGTAGTAAGTAGAGTCCCTTCTACTATTTTGTAGGAGAGTGGATGTGGGATATTCATATCCGAACCACTATACATCGGTGCTCTTTACTTTTTTTGCACATTTACTTTCCCTGTTTTCATAATCCGTTCTTAGTGTGATCGTAATCAAATCAAGAATTAAAGATCCATTTCTAAAAAGGTTGAGTATAAAGAAATCTGTGAGCTCAGATAATTTAGAAGACTATTTAAAATAGTTTAATCGAAATTCGAAGAATTTTAGATAATCTATTCAACCCCTTCTACATTATCTCTAGAAATCTCAGCCTTGAGATCAATAGAAGGGTTGTAGATTTCTATACATTCCTTGTGTAATAAATCATTGTATTGCACTTAGAGTCGATATTCAAGACCGAACAATCTGGGATGTTTAAATAATCAAACAAAATAATAAATCACTTGAATTCAAATAGAGTATGAATTATTTTCTTTTTCTTTATGTGAATTCTTTAAATTTTAATTACTTAATTTTCAAAATAGAAAAGATAGTTTCTTTTTAATAAAATATAATGTTGATGTCACTAATTTAAACATTTTGGTGTTACCACCAATGTTGTAACATCGGCGCGACATCGAATTTGTCCTTTCTTCTAACAACTAACTTTTTGTATTTCAAAGTTGTTGTCTTTGATGTTATTGACTATAGGTTGACGATCCGAATTGACTCCAATACTCCGTAAGGATCTACAAGGATCAAGAATAAAGGGGAGTTTTAGATCAAGCGCTTACAAGTCAATAGCGGTTGCAAAAGGCGCTTTCTAGGTGGTCTTCCACCGAGATACACGAGCCGAATGATAGGGAATAAGTCGAGAATTCTAGATCCATCCACAAGGATCTACGAGGCTTTTGAAGGCTGAGATCTTCATCTATAAATAGATGTCCAAGGCTTCAAGAATGGAGAACAAGGCAATACGAAATGATCAATAAAAATCATAAGAGCCTTGCGTAAGAAATAATTGAGTATCGATTGTTGAGTGCGATAAGTGCATCCAGATTGATAGGGCCATTATTTTCCATTTACGTTACATCAAATATTGTGTCATTTCGTAACATAGATTCTCGTTTAGATTGTTAGTAGACAGTGGTGTTCTTTAACATATCTAGATATGTCACCTTTAACGGTGTATTTTATATACTTAGCGATTCTGCATCATAAACATTTGGTTTAGGTCTTGTAATGGTTAGTTTTGATAAGTTAAAATTATGTAGATTAGACAAGCTCATGTAAAATAGGATGACCAAATTGGGTTTGTATAGATCAACCTGAAGTAGTACTTTTCATTAATAGCCGATCGGACTAGGTGAGATGAACAAAACAGCTTAGGTTAGGGAGACTGGAGGTCATCTCAAGACGGTCTTGAAGAAGTCATCTGTTTGAGAGATTAATAAAGAGCTCAAGACAAGGTCAAGACCAACCGAGTAGAATAAGAAAGGCGAGTCTTCACCAAGTTAAAGGCATTTACTAACTCAAGATCAGCAGAGGTCGTGAAGTTTTAAAGAAAGGTTTGTTAAGCGATTTTAAAGTTTGTTACAACAAACTAACCATCTTACAGCCTTATAAATAAGGTTAGGCACTACACTCGAACACTTAGCACTCATTCGTTTTCTAGAAACACTTATTCTCAAAAGGATTCACTCATTGTTCAAGTGTTTAAAGAACACTTCCGTATATCTTAAAATCAGACCGTGATTCTCAGATTAGATAGATAGAGTTGTAGTTTGAAGAAGAATCAAGATGAAGAACGCCTTCTTTATAATTTGTAATCAAACAAGAAGTAAGTAAGTCAAGAAGCGGTGGAGGCCCTCTTCAAGTTTGAAGAAAGAGAGTGGATGTAGGATCTTTTGATCGAACCACTATAAATCTCGTGTTCTTACTTTCTGCATTTAGTTTCTATTGCTTATCTCGTGATTTGATTAAAACTTGTTTCAAATTGCTTTAGATCTGAATTCATAGATTGAGTTTAAAAAAATTTCCGATGACAAACTTTGATTTTGGGGAATTGCAATTATAAGTCGATTTGATAATCAATTTTGTAAAAAATTAGATAATCTATTCAAACCCCCTTCTAGATTATGTCCGGAAGGTCCGCTTGTTTTCTACTAATCTACTCAATCTTCTGACCAATAGGTTTATTGAGAAGATTCAAATTGCGAATCATTATCTACTTGATTTGTATTCATTATTATCATAGTGAATCGTTTTCTCATAGATTATTATTTAAAATAATCTATGAAAAATTTTATCCTTGTTTGCAAAGATTTTGACTAAGTCTTCCACCGTTATAAATATCAAGTGTTACTCTTATTGTTACAACATCGACAAGAATAATCTCTCGATCTTAGAAAACACACACTTTCAGTTGGCACTAGAGCCATAACTTGACGTTATTAAGTTAGATCCGTGTCTAATGTGTTGTCTTTGCAATTGATTACCCACTATCTCAATCACTTAAGCCTCCCGCTCTAGATAGAACAAACTATGCCTATTGAAAACCGAAGATGCGGATGTACATCAAGTCAATTGATGAACGTGCTTGAAGAAGTGTGCTAGCAGTTGGACGCCCCCAAGGACTCATGCAGATGCCAAGGGGAAACCATTATCAAATGTGAGTTGGATTGGACGAATGATGAAAGCACAACCGCAAGCTTTAATTCCAAAGCATTAAATGAAATCTCTCAGAAAGCTTGATATGACCATGTTCAAACTCATATCAAACCGTGTGTTGGTCCCGAGATTGAGTGAACTAAGAAAGATTAAGATGACCTCCTAGAGATAATCTAGAAAGGGGTTGAATAGATTATCTAAATTTCTTTCTAAAATTCAGATTATCAATTCAAACTTAACTTCTCAAATCAAAATCAAAGTAGACAAATGAAACAGGTTTATACTCAATCTATTACTTTAGATCTAAAAGCAATTTAATTCGATTTTAACAAACCAAAGGATAATCAATGTAAATCTAATGCGTAAAGTAAATAACACAGATTATAGTGGTTCGTATCAAAAGATCCTACATCCACTCTCCTTCAAACCTTGAAGAAGGGTCTCTACCTTCTTACTTACTAACTTTCTCACCGACGATTACAGATTACAAGATGAGACGATCTTCGTCTTTGAATCGCCTTCTAAATAACAATCTACCTATCAAATCTAAGTTTATAGTGCATATTGTGATATGGAGAAATTACAACAAGTGTTCTTCAAGACTCGACTTCGGATGACCTTCAAGCTTCTCGACCTCAAATTGACTTAACCCATCTCACCTAGTCTCGAACAACTTACTAGTGAAATATACTACTTCACCTAATCTATACAAATTCACTGGTCATCCTACTTTACATGAGTTTATCTAACCTATACATTTTAACTTAATCAAAACTAAAATCGATCTAACAATTTCCCTTTTTGATGAAGTTAAAACTACAAGAAAGAAATGAACTCAGAAATGGTGTTAGTCAAGGTTATTCAAGATAAGATAATACAATTAATCACATTAGACACTTAAGCATTTTCTCAATCAGATAAGTTCACACAGAGCAACTACTCACACTTAAGTAAAAAAATTAATCACTTAAGTAAAATTTTAGAAAAACTTAAGAAAATATTCTAAGGTATGAAGTTTTATCGGTATGATCAACACTTAAAAATTTCTTAAAATTTTAATGGTTTTTGTGACTTAGAAACATTTTGAACTTATGAAAGTACATAAAGCATAAATCATCGATAAGTTCAAATACTTCATATATATTCATCACAAAATTACATTTACGTAAGGGGCACATAGAAAATCAAAAGATAGAAAGGAAAAGCTTATCTAAGGTGCCCATCGATCAGCTTCGAGGACCACCAACAAGACAAATACCCTTTTCCTTCAGATCTTCATCCTCTCGTGTATCCAGACTCGCCTTCCGCCTTCTTCATAATAGCTTTGACCCAATCAAGGTTAAAGGTGCTATCAGCTTTCTTCACAGGCAAGGCGTATTCGTAGCCGGCGCGACTGCAGTTAGCATTATATTTGTCATCGCCTTCTTAGAGTAGCCGATGATATAGGTCCTCGTCCCGCCTTTCAATCCACTCGTGCCAAGCTAAGTCCTGGATCCTCCCGAGTGGCTCCTCGGTGCTTTGAGAATGTACCAATAGTACATCCACATTGCATCCTGGTTCTTTTCCTTGTACTCCTTGGCGTATTTGCCGGCGACCATCTTTGATGGAGCCGAGGTGGTGTGGAAGGGCCTGAACTTTTCATCACCTTGATCTTTCATCAACCACTTTCTTTCGCACCGGCTCCAGGTGAAGTTCAGATTATTGTTCTGCTACCTCAGCCTCTTCCTTTCTTTCTTACCATAAAACCGCTTCTCTCTCCCGATTCTCTTGATCTCGATCATTGGAGTAGTCACCTTCACGTTTCCCTTTCCCGGCTTCGACTCTCTCGAGGCTCCTCACCGCCGCCTTCATCCCTTTACCCTTGGCCTCTAATTTTTCTTTATCAAGATCCTTAATCTTGGCCAAGAGCCTCTTCGTCTTCTCCTCTTCTTCCTTCTTTCTCCTCTCCTCGCCTTCCCTAAGGGCATCTTCAATCTGGTTCACCCTCGGCTGAAGTGCAGCTAGCTCATCTCGATTTTATTTTTAGTTCCTCCCTAGCTGCCTCCAACTCACCAGGCCGGCCTCGATCACGCTCTTGCTTTGTAGCTTCAACATCACCGTGAGGGCTCGCGTTATTTCTTTCTCAGCCTCTTCCCCTTTTAACTTCGTATCCCAACTCCTCAGCCTTGTCTCCAACGCAGAATAATGGATTCGAAATCTGATTTATCTAAGGCAATCTCTTGCACTACCATCTCATTGTTCTCGCTTCATTTGTTCCTCCACTCTTTAACTTCCTCCTCCAATGCTTTGACTCTATCAGCCAACACAGAGTTAGATAAGGTGGAAACATTATTTAAAATGTTTACCTCAAGCCTCTTTCATGTTAGTGATCATCATCTCCGTCACCGTTTCCACCGTTTTCTTTTGTCTTCTCCTCATTTGCTTTTGAAATATTTTTGTATTTTGCTCTCTATTTTGGCGAATACAGATGAGAATGCCGAGGCTGGCCGAGATCACTCTCCTCATCCTCGGATGAGGATTCGGATGAGGAGGAGATGAGGGTTCATTTGGGAGAGGTGGAGGGGATGAGGTCTGGATTTGTATATTTTGTAGAAAAGAGTAGGATGGGGTTGGAAGTGGAGAAGTTTGGATTTACGGGAGTGGAGTGGGGATAGGAGTGGAAGTGGGTTGAGGTGTAGATGGAGATGGTTCAATGGGTTGAATGGTAGATGAGGATGGTACGGATAGAGTGGCTTGTTTTGTAGGTGTGTGGGTGGTGGAGTTTATTCAGACGGGGTAGGAGTAGGAGTGGATTCAGATAAGGTTTGGACTTGTGGGAGATTGGACTCTGTTTGGGAAAACTATGGCTGACTTAGAGGCTCCGAGGTATCGGCCAAAACTACCTCATCATTGCAGTTTGGGTTGGGAAAGAGAGAGAGAGAGGGAAGAATTTGTACCTTCCTCCCGGATAGTTGGTAAAGCGACCGCTTCTTCGTATAGGGTCGGCTCTACCATCTGTCGACATCTCGCCGCGATTTGGAGAACAGATGTTTCCTCAAGTAAGAGAAGTTGACTCGATCCGGGCCTCTATCTCCTCAACTTAGCTCTGGTTCTTCACTTGGGAGGACCCCTCATTGGACAACCTAGAGGATTTGGATCTCCGCCTCTTGAGGGGCCTTGGACTTCTTCCGAGTCCTCCTCTCGTAGGGAACTAGACGGGGAAGAGACTTGCTCTTTAGGGACAGCTTCCGCCTCACCGCCTCAACCGCAGCCTTCTTCTTCATTAGCCGGGTCACCTTCAGTTCCACAAAGAGCCTCCTGCCGCTTCCGCCGCACTGCTATCCTTTGATCTCTTACCTCATCTCGACTCATCGTCCGAGTCCGGCATCCCACCAATCTTCTCATCCTTAACCAGCGATCCTTCTCGCTTTGAATACTTCTTCGTTCCAACTTTCCAATCCACCTGTTTGTTCATCCCTTCAATAATTACAGTAATTTTATTGAAGAGACTTACAATGGTGAGAGTGGACCATTCTCCACCACCGGGTCATAGGTAAGTCTGTCCTTCTCCTCTTTCAGCCTTTTAATTAGTAAGTCCAACCAGCTTTACTTGAACACCATCCGAGACGGCCCTCATACAACACAACCTCGGGCCTCGGACAATCCGTCATGAGAACTCCGATCACCAAGAATGCTTCTTGGTCACGATCGTCATTAACAATCGGAATTTCCTTCTTGAGAGGTTCTTCTTTAAATCCTTCCTAGTTCCCGTAGGTTACCCCGGCAATCAAATCGAATGACTCCTCCCACCGATCTTCTTTATAAACCAAAGGATTGACACCCTCCATTGAAGTATTAAACATTACGGAAAGGACGATTTTTGATATGGAGAGTTGAGTTCCATCCACCTCTGCTTTCGATTCCATCATCGTAAAACTTGCCATTCACTAAAAATTCCACTCCTAAGACATCTAAGGTTTTGTTATGATTTGATTCCATCGAACAAAACCCCTTTAACCGAGATGCTTCAAGTAATCTGAGTATTTCCCTTGATTCTCTGTCCCTTGTGGTATCGAAATCGCCGAACATCTATGATTTTAACTCATATTTGAATGTGTCTTTATGAACTTTGAATACAGGTTTAGAGGAAGATGAAGCAATTTCGAGTTTTTGTAAGGATAATTTGTAGAAAGGATGATTTGCGGTAAAATCTTAGGGCTTTGGGTAAATGTGAATTTTGAAAACGACGAAGGTAAGTTTTTAAATTGGGAGAGAGAGAGGGAAAACCGGGTAGTGGGGTACGTTGCAAAATCAGATTAATCGTAGTCATTGATTGAAGGTCGCGTAGAGTATATCAACGACTATATGCAGTAGTCGCTTTCAACTTCGACGCGTGACATTAACTCGCTTTTAAAAATACAATAAGTAACTTTTTAAGCTACCGATTAGACGGTTTATAAGGGCACTTTATGCAGAGTAGTAAGTATACCCGACGTAAGCCGATATATACCTTTTTGAATAAAGGTTTCTCTATTTCAGATCGGGTTTTATCGGACTTGGTCAAAAATAAAAAATAAAACGACGTTGTCTTAAGAATTTGAAAATACCTCCTAGTCTAATTATCTTTAGAAAACAAAACTTTTAAGTCTCGAGTTAATTTTGAGCCATTATTTTAAAAAAACTAAGTCTCACATCTTTATATAACTAGTATATAAAGATATTCAACTCACCTAAGGTTTTTCAAAGAACAACTCATCCGAAATTTTTGAAATTAATGAATTGTGAGAGTATTTTTGAAAACAAGAGTTTTGGTTTTATTCAGATTAGGAATGTTTTAGATGAGAAGGTTTAAACCGATCTAACAATGTTGGTGAATCTGTTCCTACAGTATACACAAACTTTGAGAAACCATTAGTAACTAGAGTAAGTCGACAGATACATATACTCATCTCGATTTTAAGAAAATCAGGCTGATTAGCATGTCCTTGTCTCGATTTAGTTGATGTCATATAAGAAAATATCAAGGCGTATAAGGTCAATATGACTAATCCTTGATTCTTGATTCCTAAAAGGAGATCAATAATATCACTTTGTGATTGCCCTTTGACACTTTTCAAGTCCGATATTTCTTTCTACACATGTTAAAGAAAGCGAGATAGAGAGAAAATACAAAATACAATCAATAGAAAATTACAAGTCAACTAAAGATGCATTAAGTAAACCTAACTCTAAACACAATTCTTTAAATCTAGACTCACTAATGGTTTAGTAAGTATATCAACTCTTTGTAATTTAGTTGTAATCTTTTCTAGTCTAATGTCATTTTTCTCAACATGATCTCTAATAAAATGATGCCTAATATCTACATGCTTACATCTAGAATGCAACACAGATTATATGTCATTGCAATGGCACTACTACTATTACGTAAAATAGACACATGATGTGAGAATGTTATAGTCCCTAAGGCCGACTAATCTAGAGAAGCCGAGAGCAACAACTTCCACTGCTATGTATTCACCTCAATTGTGAAGGTAGCAACATAAGTTTGTTTCTTAGATAACCAAGAAATCAACTTGTTGCCTAGAAATTGACAAGTTCCAGACGTGGACTTCCCATCAATTTTGTAACCCCTAAAATCTGAGTGTGAATAGCCAGGATAGCTCGAAGTTGTCATCGATGGATACCACAATCCAAGGTGTAGAGTCCCTTTTAGATACTTTAGGATTTTCTTAGTCTGTCTCAGATGAGACTTCTTAGGATTTGATTGAAACCTTGCACACACCCCAACTACAAAGGCTATGTCAGCCTACTTGTAGTGAGATATAACAAAGATCCAATCGTACCACGATACTCTATTGCATCCGTGGGTATCCCGCTCTCCTTAGATATTTTAACCTCTCTACTAGTAATCATCTCAAATCTATCTATGAGGTCTTTTGCATACTTAGTCCGATGTATGAAAATCCCTCCGCTTGTCTGCTTAATCTGCAAGCCTAGAAAATATGTCAGCTTCTCCCATCATAGACATTTCAAACTGTTTTCATGAGATCACCAAACTCTTCACACAAAGTCGATTAGGTGAACCAAAAATAATATCGTCTACATATATTTGAACTAGTAAAATATTACCATCAACTTTTTTTCTAAACAAGGTTCTATCTTTCCTTTAGAAAATCCACTTGATACTAAGAATTCAGATAGAGTATCATACCAAGCTCGAGGTGCTTGTTTCAGCCCATATAATGCCTTGTTGAGTTTATAGACTTTATTATTTGTCCTAAACACAAGAGGTCATTATACATAGACTTCCTCAAGTAACACACCATTCAAGAAGGCAGACTTGACATCCATTTGAAACCCTTTGAAACCCTTATAGGCGTAAGGCTAAAAACAATCTTATTGCTTCTAATCGCGACAGTGAGCATAGGTCTCATCATAGTCTATCCTCTCGCACCGTGAGTAACCTTGTGCTACTAGTCTAGCCTTATTACGAACAATAACATTGTTTTCATCGCTTTATATTTGAAAACCCATTTGGTGCCTATAATTTTTCTATGAATGGGTCTATCCACTAGCTCCCAAATATTTTGTCTTTCAAATTGATGCAGTTCTTCTTGCATGGTCATTTACCCAACTTGGGTCGTATAAAGCCTCCTCAATAGACTTAGGCTCAAGGAGTGATACATAACACTGAACATACTTTGAGAATCCAACATTGTTCGTGTCTGAACACTACTTTAAGGATCCCCAATGATCTCGATCAGTGGATGATATCTCCTCATCTGTTTGCCTATTTGAGTTGAAGTATTCTCATCGGTTGGTTCATGTGATACCCGAGACTCTCACTACTCATTGGTCAATATATTTCATGCATTGAGTGCATTTTAATTAATTATGTGCTACTTGTGATTTTGAATTATTTTATCTTGCATTATTTTACCGTGCTTTTAAATACCGAATTAATTAAATATGCCTTTATATGTTTAGTGGTGAGAAGATTAATTTATAAGTGATTGAGATTTTAGTGGTATTTTGGTACCAATGCAATTTATTTGATTATTGATAGTATAATTAAATGTAGATCATTTTGTGTTATTAGTATTAATTAAAATAGAGGAACTACAAATAAATAGGTGAAATCATAGAAATAACTAATTTTATATATATATATATATATATATATATATATAATTAAGTAAGAGCGTTTTCGGAAATTAATATATTATATGTGTGGAATTTCAATACACATATATTAATCTTATTCCTTCAGCAACCATTAATTACCACTAAAATTAAAAATACAATAAAATAAAAGAAAGATAGAAAGCAAGTAGCTTCAAGGAGAAGATACTAAGGCGGCATGTTGGGAGGTGTGTAAATGTATATATCCATATTTTTTTCCAATAGGTTTATATTCATGGACGAAAACAAAGAAAACAAAGAAAAAAAAATTAATTGAGTTGCAATATATGGTTTGGCCGAGAACAGAGAGGAATCAAAAGTAGCGATTACAGATTGTTAGTTGAGGAAGATAAGGCGATAAGAGGATTAAGGTTTTGATTTATCGACAATTGCGGTACTCGAGGTAAGTAGAAATTCATTTGTACCTACAATGCATAAATATAGTGTTTGATGAAGTATTTATGCTTAATTAGTGATATGTGAATATTATGTTAATTGTGATATTTGATTGATATTCAATTATTATTGTGAAAGGAGTCTGTGAGCTCCAAATCAAGTGGAATGAACTCGTGAGTTCGGTGATTATCATGAAATGAACCTGTGAGTACGATTATTGTTGTGAATTGAACCTGTGAGTTCAAATGTTGTAGAATGAACTTGTGAGTTCAAAGGTTATCGTGAAATGAATTGGTGAATTCCATGATTATTGCGAAATGAAAAGGGTGTTTTGAGCATGTGGTTTTACTGTGTATATATGCTACATTGCATCATGCATATCATGCATTAACATGAAAATGTTTTATCAAATGGTGTGTTTGACCACCTGATTATGCACCGAGGATGGCAGGGGCGACCTAGGAGTTAAGGCGACCGAGACAGATCCCGGCGTATGCTACCTAGAGTAGGCCACCGTCTCATATGTTATGCTTTGTGTGCATATTTTTAGAGGATTTCGAACGGACAGGGGATCAGGTTTGGTGATGGACCTTGCTAGGCCGTTAGAGGGTAGAATCCTCACCAGTGTGGGTCGGCGTGGAGGGGTAACTTCTTGGTGGTCATGAGGGGCGCGATGGGGGACCTTCGATGGCCACAAGAGGATGGGCCTCACGCCGAGGTCATACATATAGTGGCCACTTAAATATAAATGAATTGAGCTTAGTGCTCGTGTTCCGGTGCATAGTAGTGAGTCCGGGGCCCTAACGAGTGTTTCATAAATAAATTGATGATTTTAAAGAGAGTGCATTGTGCATTGGGAGGTTTTCGAACTAAACATCGCATCATGCATAATTTCGCCATCGAGATTTATATCTCACCCAGTTTATGCATTGTAGGTAATCCCGATGATTACCGATGAGGTTACCGGACAAGTCGTGGCGCTCTTGCAGGATTTTGAGTAGCCGTGTACATAGATGACGCACTGCTGGGCACCGTGGCTTATTTGGCTTCGCTATGGTATTTTATGTTTGTTTTGGCTTTGTACAGTATAAACAAGCATGTACCGCTGTGTTTTGTGGATTAGAGTTTGTTAAGAATCGTATGAATGTGAACAGTTATGTTTTGAGTATGTGATAGTGTTATGCCGTTTAAAAAAACAAAAAACAAAAAATGGAGCAGGTTTTCTTGGTTGTTTTAATGTTTAAGTTCATATTATGTCCAATTGTGAAAATGTGGTCATGTCGGTATCGAAGGTAACCCATCTTGTTCAACTTGAGTAGACGTTCCCCCTTCATCTACCGATCTTGTTTGATCGGATGATGTCGAGGTGTCTCCCGGATGGAACAGCTAGAGGAGTTGTTTCCGATTCCCGGATGAGAGTTCTTCAAAGATCTCAATCAATCAAAACTAGGAAGATAGGTTTTCCTTTGTTTAGTTTTGTTAAGTTCAATTCTATCTAGACCATTAGAAATTTGATCTACCTTATCTAAGAAACTATGAAATTCATCAAACACTACATGAAGAGTTTCTTCCACACAAAGAGTTGTCTTATTATAGACTCTAAATGCCTTGGAGGTGCCGGAATATCCTAAGAATATTCCATCAACTGCTTTGGCATCAAATGTCTTTAATTTAGACTTCTCATTGTTGTGAATGAAATATTTACAACCAAAAGCACGAAAGTAAGAAATTCTTGGAACTTTACCTCGTTAGGAGAAAAATGTATTAGTTTTGATGAAGTTAAGATGAGTGTAAAATAAGATGACCAAATTGAAACAGTGTATTCTAGCTAATGTAATGAGATCATGTAATAGGTTAAGTATTTAGAATAAGATGGAGATTAAGTGGTAGGTCGATAAAGACAAACTCGAGATGAAGACAAGGTAGCAGATAAGTTAGCAGATGACTCGGACACTTCAAGATCGTAATAATATAGAGACATGAAGACGGCCGATGAGGTGGAACTTGTCTCAAGATGAGAGATGAAGACAACTTAAAATGTTAAAGAATCGAGCGATTACAACAACTTCCAAGATCAGTTATAACAAACCAACAATCCGTTACAAGATTCAGCTTAGTCGGTTTCAACAAACATTGAAGAGCCAAGAGAGAAGTTACAATCGCCAACATTATTCCTCTATAAATAGATCATCAATTTAGAATATAATAACTTTTGAAACTTTGCAATTCACAATTCACGAAATCTATAACACAATCAGCACATTTTCAAAACACATTCTCACACACAAGAACGTTCAAAACATTCATAGTTTCATAGTGTTTATAGAACACTTTCTCATATATCTTCAAGCCACTAAATCTCAGGAATTAGGGAGAATTATTTGTAAAGGCTGAAGATCATCATTGTACACTATAAGTAAGGTGGTAAGTAAGTAAGTACGTAGTGAAGTCCCTTTCACAAGATTGTGAAAGGAGAGTGGACGTAGGATTTTTATAAATTCGAACCACTATAATTCGTTGTGTTCTTACTTTACGCTCTTTATCATTTCTACTTACCCGTTTCAAATCATTTCAAATAAATCAACACTTATTCAAGAATAATCAATCGATCAAGTATAAAAAAATTTACTTCCACTGCTCAAGATCCGATAATTAGATAATCCGATTTGTTTAGGATTGTCTTGGTTTTATTTGAAAGGAAAAATTAAGTAGGTTGAAAATCTATTCAATCCCACCCTTTCTAAATTGTTTGTTGTTATATCACTTGATCGACCGGGACCAACATTACCTTTCCACAACTCATATGGAGTCTTACCCTTATCTTTCATAGACAAGCACCTATTCTAGGTATAACAAGATGTGTTGATTGCTTCAGCCTTAACCTCTGTGGGGTTTCATACTCAGCTAACATGCTCCAAGCTGCTTCTTTGAGTGTTCTATTTCTTCTTTCCACAATACCATTTTGTTGTGGTGTTCGAGAAGATGAGGTCTCATGTGCTATTCCATTCTCAACAAAATAGTTAGATAAACAAGAATTTAAAAATTTGGTGCCCTTATCACTCCTAATCTTAATAATATTAATACCCTTTTCATTTTGTATTTGTTTGAACAGATCTGGGTTCTTGTTCATCGTCTCATTTTTCTTGAAAAGAAATAACACATAAGTATATCTTGAATAGTCATCCACGACTACAAGGGTGTATTTCCTCCCACTAAAGCCGAGAGGTGAAACCGGGTCTAAACAAATTCAGATGAAGAAGTTGTAACACTCTTTCGTATGAAATTGTGTTAATACTCTTAAAGGAGTTCCTAGGTTGTTTACCTTTTTGGCATGCATCACATTTAAGGTCATTAGTGCATAATTTTTCAGGCAATCCTTTAACAAGATTCTTCTTGGCTATCTTGTTAAGGGTCTTGAAGCTCGAGATAACTAAGCCTCTTGTGCCATAGCCACCGAGATCATCTCCACCCTTAGCAACCGAGACAAGTATCTTTGGGACAAGCTGTTAAAGTTAGCCACATAGACCTTACCATGTCAGCCGATAAGAGGACCTTGTCTAAGGAAGTGTCTAAAATATCACACTTATCCCTAGAAAATCTAACACTAAAACCTTTATCACAAAGGTGAGAAACAGATAACAAGTTATGTTTTAAACCTTCAACATAATGCACTTCGATAATCGAACATCACCTATAATTAAGGTACCAACACCTGCGAGTCGACCACGGTTGTTGTCACCAAATAGTTCTCTTGGACCATCTATACATTGAAAGTTTGAGAGTAGTTTTCTATCACATGTCATGTGTTGAGAACAACCACTGTCAATATACCATATTGTAGCTAGAATTTCTTCCATAGATGATGGCCCTTGAGATTTCTATAAAATAGATTAGGTAAGAGGTACCCTAGTGATCTTGGGTCCTTTAGGGTCAATGATCACTTTAGGTAACCACACAAACATGTCATTGTTTAACAATAAATCAGATTCAATTTGCCTTCCAAATCATCAACAAATATATTTATCTTATATGCAAGTTTGTTGAAATCGATTTGGTCATCTTTTAATCTTTTGAAACAAAGGATAACACCTACTTCTCCCATCAAATGGATCAGTAAGAAATAATCTTCTTAACTTTGGCTCCTTGAAATCTTTTCTTTAGATTAGAATCCTTCGTTTGAATCTTTTGATCGGATCAGGAGAGGAATTCCTAATCGACTCTGAGGTTTCCAAGGTCCAATTTTGATTCCATTTGAGGGTTCAACAACTTTAACAAACTTCCTTGGTTTTAAAGATCTTGATTTATTATTTTTATTGTAACCAAGACCAGTCTTATCATGAGACTTTTGTGAAGTTACGAAGATGTGGTCTATAATTGATTGTGAATTATTAAGTTGACTCAACTTGAAGACGAGCTTCTCATTGGTCTTCTTAATTGATTCATTTTCATTACAAACCTCAGTTAATTTGTCTTTTAAAGATCTTAATTCATTATCTAATCTTTCGGAAAGACTAGCCGATGTACTAGCCTCGGCACTGGGATATACATTCCCCCTTGAATGTATCCTCGGACTCGCAGTAGTTCACAACTTGCTTTCCTTTGATTAGAGTCTGAATTTGATCTTTTAAGGTCAAATTTTCTGTCTCTAATTGTTTATAAGCACTCGTGAGACATTTTTAGATCTTTCAAAAGGTTTTTGATTATAGTGTGATCATTATCTCAAATCGATTTACAAGACTCATTATCGGATAAAGAGTAGTAATCTACCTCTTTGACCATCGAGAAAAATTTCGTCATCCGATCCGAAGTCGACGATGAGGATGATGAGGATGTCTTTCTAGATTCCTTTTCCTCGGCAAGAAGAGCTCTTTGATTTGCAAAGCATCTATCCCTTTTCTTTCTTTTCTCCTCCCTTTCCTTGGGAGTCACTGGGACAATCGTAGTTGTAATGCCCGGCTTGTTACAAGTGTAACAAGTATCTCCATGATCTGATCTCGGGGCTGCTAGGATTCTTCTTTGCTGGTGATTTGAACCTTCTTGTCTCGATTCTTTCTTTTATTATCATCTGTGGATTCCACATCGCCGTTCCTTTCCGATCTTGATCTAGACTGTCCTTCCCCGCAAATTTTAACTTGTTACGTTTGTACTTCATTTTAAGACAATCATAACTTTTGGTCAACAAGGCCATCTGCTCCTTCAAAGAGAGATCAACTCCCTTTGATTCAGCTACTAGCTTCTCATTCTCTATTGAAAAAGACAAGCTGTCTTAGATGAGGTACTAGATTCCACCTCATCTTCTTCATCCTCAACCTCGTATGTCGAACTCATAGCCCTTTAAGTGAGAGAATAAGGTATAATGACTCATGGTGGAAACATCCTTAGTGGCTTTTATCGTATTTCTTTTTTCTCTCCAACGCTTGTTAGAGATCTAAGAATTTTATTATTAATTTTCTTTTCGTGTAAATTTTACCAAAATCGGTGGCTCTATTGATCGATTCGTCATTCTCATGTCTAGCTGGTCAATAGACTCACTTTCCTTCATTTTAAAGACATCAAAGGAATGGAGAACAGTCTGGAGCTTGTTCTCCTTTACTGATTTGTGTCTTCGCACATGTTGGCTAAGGTGTCCCACATTTCCTTTGCAGATTCACACTTCTTGATCTTTTTATACCACTCTCTGAGTGTCACGATAATCTCATTCCTAGCCACCGATCATGATTGTACACTTTCCTTTCATCATTAGTCAATTCAGATACCTTTTTCTCTACGGACTCGAGTCTTTGAGCCGCTCGCTCCATCACCGACACCACCATGGAAGAATTTGATGGGTCCTTCAGATAGAACATCTTCCATGTGAGGATGAATTGATTTGAGATGATTCTCCATCCGAAACTTCTAGTAATCATAATCCTCAATTTCAAAATCGGGAGATTCTTGACTTTCCTATCGCTCGAAGACATGGTTAGTGGATAACAAAGATAACAAGTAGGAAATATTCACAAATAGATCTATATCAAGATTTCAATAGAAGAATTGTTTTGACCAAAAGAAATATTCGAGCAGGTTTTAACACTGCTCTGATACCACTTGTTGGTCCCAAGATTGAGTGAACTAAGAAAGATTAAGCTGACCTCCTAGAGATAATCTAGAAGGGGGTTGAATAAATTATCTAAATTTCTTTTGAAAATTCAAATTATCAATTCAAACTTAACTTCTCATATCAAAATCAAAGTAGACAGCGGAAACAAGTTTATACTCAATCTATTACTTTGGATCTAAAAGCAATCGATTCGATTTTAACAAACCAAAGGATAATCAACGTAAATCAAATGCAGAAAGTAAACAACACGGGATTTATAGTGGTTCGGATCAAAGATCCTACATCCACTCTCCTTCTTCAAACCTTGAAGAAGGGTCTCTACCTTCTTACTTACTAACTTTCTCACCGACGATTACAGATTACAAGATGAGACGATCTTCATCTTTGAATCTCCTTCTAGATAAAATCTACCTATCAAATCTAAGTTTACGGTGCAGATTGTGATATGGAGAACTTACAGCAAGTGTTCTTCAAACACTTAGAAAATATTTTTGAAAACTTTGAGATGTGGGTGAGTGCTCTAGATAATGTGTTTGGGAATGAGTGCAAAAGTCCTTCTAAGGACTATGCTTAGACCTATTTATAAAGCTGAAAGACGGTTAGTTTGTTGAAACAAACTTGTAACCGCTTAACAAACCTATCTTTAAATTTCTTGACTTGAGCTAATCTTGAGTTAGTCGTCGACTCGACTTGGTGTGAGTCTGTCTTTCTTATTCTACTCGGTGACTTTGACCTTGTCTTGAGCTCTTTGTTATTCTCTCAATTAGATGACCTCTTCACTAACTTCGATGACCTTCAAGCTTCTCGACCTCGGTGACTTAACCCATCTCACCTAGTCTCAACAACTTACTAGTGAAATGTACTACTTGGTGATCTATACAAATTCGGTTGGTCATCCTACTTTACATGAGTTTATCTAACCTATACATTTTAACTTAATCAAAACTAAAACCTAATCTAACACTGTTTAAGTGCAAAAGATTCTTGGGATAGGCTGCAAGAACATTGTGAAGGATCGTAAAGTGTTCGAAGATCCAGACTTGAATGTCGGGGACAAAGTTCGAGACCCGAGGATGAAGGAAGATGAAACCATCTCTTCTTAATATGAGAAGATCGCCTGAGATTGCAAATGAAGCTCAATCACTGGAGATCCTATCTCAAACACCGTGTTAGTTCACAAAATTTTACGATCAGAACTCAAGCATTTTGATGCAAAAATTTGTGCTATAGAAGAAGCTAAGAATACAGATACATTGAGCCAAACCGAGTTTGTGAGCATACTACGGGCATATGAGATGAATTCAACCCCAGAGAGATGTTGGAACCACCGGACCGCCGACTCTAATTGATTATCTAATTCGGGATCACATGCATAAAAAACAGCGGAAAAATAAAACATACCTATTCACCTTAATCGGTGAAATCGAACCAGTTCTAAGGTTAGAAGCTGCGGATCAGAGATGAGCCACGACCCTCACGATCTTCTACCGTATTCCTATCCCTTTCCCTTGGACGTCGAGTGGTCGACGATCCTCCAAGAAATCAGAATCTGCCTCTCTCTGATCTCACATTTTTTTCACACGTCTAGGAGACTACGATGTAGGGTTTATTTATAAGGCTACAACGGGGACCTAAGGAGGAATTAGGGTCGGGCCTCCCGACGGGCCTACACGCCCCGTGTTCAATCCGAACACTTAACCTAAGCCCATCAATTATAACTCGGTCCACTAAAGAGTTAAAATTGATTTGTAAATCGTCCTAATCTCATATTATAATATGGACTCTTTTATTATGTGTACGTTTATTTCCCGTGTTTAAGATATCGAATGTCCATAAATTAATTAAATTATTGACAACTTAATTAATTTACATCTAATTCCAAGAGTAGTACCACTCATCTTTATTATCATGTCGGATTAAATCCACCTGCAGGTTTACATAATAATCTTTATGAGCTCCTCAAGGGGACATCATCATCCTAAATAATTAGGACACAAATTCCTTCTATAATCAACAACACACCATATAAACGGTTGTTAGGTAAAGAAAAGTTGTATTTAGTTTTGATGTGTTAAAAAGCGTAATATAGGATGACCAACCGAGCACTTTGTATAGACAATGAAGTAAGTGTTTAAAAATAAAACTAAGTATAAAAAGTCGAGACGAGGTTAAGATATCGAGACAAGGACAAACCTCGAGATGAGGACAGAAATCGAGATGAGGACCGAGATATCGACAAGGACAACATATAGAAGACAGTTAAGATGCAATACTATAAACAAACATCCAGACAAGGAATGAAGATGAGGACAAGGTGGAGTAAGTATCGGACGATGAAGTGTTAGAGAAATTTTACACAAGTTTCAAGAAGCAGTTTCAACTAACCAAGAGAAAGTTACGAGATTCGCTTATACTTGTTATAAGCGATCAAAACAGAATTCAAGGAAGTTACAACTACCTAAATGAAGATCTCTATAAATAGAGATAGAAATTAGTATAGAAATACTTTTGATACTTTGCACTCATCGATATACACAATTTGTATTCACGAGCCACAAAATATTGTACACATTTACAAAGCGTTTTATACGTTTTCCGGTTTAGTGTTTGTAGAACACTTTTCACATAAGATCTTCAAGCCATAGATATCCAGTAAATTAGGAAGAATTCATTGTAAGGCTGAAGATTTACGATTGTAAGTAAGTCGGCAAAGAAGTAAGAAAGTAAGTAAGTGAAGACCCTTCTTCAAGGTTGAAGAAGGAGAGTGGATGTAGGATTGTTATAATCCGAACCACTATAAATCCTGTGTTCTTTATTACTTTGATTTACTTACTTGATTCTTTTCAATTCTTAGTTTATCAATTACAGATTAATTTCAGGATTAAAGTTAAAACTATAATATCGATTGCTTTTGATCTTGTTGAAGTTGAGGTTAATCATCATTTTCCATTGTGTACATCCGTATCTTGAATATATTTTTAAGAGATTTGAAAAGTCTACAAAATCTATTCAACCCCCTTCTAGATTTTGTTCTAGAAGATTAATTCAAGTTCAATCAACTCAACCAATCGGGACCAACAAGTGGTATCGGAGCGGTGTTAAGTCATTACGATATTGATTTTAGGTCATAACTAAGATCCTAAAATTTGTTCCCTGATTATTTGTATTTTCTTTGTTTCACTAACAGTTCTACTAACAAGATCTTGCAAGTATTGTGGTTTTTCTGTTTCACTATGTCTTACGTTAAGAGCAAGAAATCGAGAAGTTTTCCTGGTTTTTCAATAGAAGAATATGATTCTTGGAAGTTTAGAATGGAGAACCATCTTAAAGCAATTCATGACAGAATGGAGGAGGTTCTTGAGGAAGGACCTATCAAGTTTTATCATGGTGGCACAAGTGATGGTACTACAAAGGCGGTGAAACAAGAGTGAGGCAAGAAAAGAAAAGCTCGAGAACTCACTAGTGATGAAAGGAAGATTCACAATTTGGATCAAGTTGCAAGAACTGAAATTATTGAAACATTGAGCAAGGATTGGATAAAAAGGTTAAAAGATGCAAGATCGCCAAGGAAATGTGGGAGACTCTTTGCTGGAATCATGTGAAGGATGCGAACAGGTTAAAGAAAACAAGTTGCGATCTGTTCTACATGCTTTTGACACTTTCAAGATGAAAGAAGGAGAGTCTGTTGATCAATTGGACGTTAGAGGTGACCAATCTACTAAACAAAGGTGGCGACTTGGGAAAAACGTACAAGAAAAGAAATCAACAATAAAGGCTGAGGTCATTGAGCAAAAGATGGAGAGAGAAAGCTAACATTAGAAGGCTACTCAAAATCTATCCTCAATTTCTCACCACACTTTGTTTTCTCATCTGAAGGCGTTAGAATATGACATTCAAATTGAAGATGAAGAAGATGAAGCAGAATCTTCAACATCTGGAAAGATCGTAGCTTTTGTTCATCAAGATGAATCTGAAAAGATCTCTAAAGCATCCGATTTGTCCGTAAAAGAAGAAATGACTCTTGTTAAAAAGGTATGAAAGATTGAAGATGAAGTACAAAAGAAACAAGAGAGACAGGTTAGGTCGAAGAAACTATAGATCGACAAGGATGAAAAGAGTTCGAAAATGATAGAAAGAAGGATCGGTCAAGGAGTCATAAGTCACCTATCGAGACGAGGAGATAGTAGTCCAAAATGCAGACAGAGGAGATATATGTTATACATGCAACAAGCCTGGTCACTACGGTTATGATTGTCCTCAACTCACTCCCGAGAGAGAGAAGAAAAGAGGAAGAAAATAGATAGGAGGTATGCTTTGATCGAGAGCTCTTCTAGTTGAGAAAGAAGTTCATGAGACATCTTCATCCTCATCCTCATCTGATTTTGGATCGGATGATGACATCTGTACTGATGGCAAAAGAGGTACATTACTATTCCTCCTCGGATAATGATTGTGATACCTTATCGAATCGATCCCAGCCTTATTGGTAAACTTTTGAAAGACTTGGAAACAGCTCTATCTGCTTATAAACAGATAGAGGCTGAAAATTTTAATTTAAAGAATCAAATTACTGATCTAACTAAGGTCAATCAAACTAAGGAAAGTGAGAAACCAGGTCGTACATTCAAGGGGAATGTCGGTCGAGATGATCACTAGTACCTTGTCCGATAAGGCGAGAAAAGTTAGAACAAGAATTGAGTTCTTTAAAAATAAAATTTTCAAATATCTATTATGAGAATGAGAATTATAAGAAAACTAACGAGAGAATTAAATCTCAAGTTAGGATTTACGAATAACTCTCAAACCACAATAGATAAAATTTTCAATTCTTCACAAAAGTCTAGTGATAAAAGCTGGATTAGGCTTTGATAGGAGTAAGAAAAATGATCCAATAAAACCTAGAGTCTTTGTCAAAGCAACTAAACCAAAGATAGAAACTAGATTTAGTCCATGGAAACCTAAGGAATTAATTACCTCATCGATAATTAAAAAGAAGAAAGCAGACGAGAAAAGAAACTCCAAAGGTTAAACCCAAGACTAAATCAAAGTCGTATCCTAGGTATAATGGTTTTGACGGAAGAAGCAAGACATATCCATTCTTACCAAGATTCAAGACAATTTCAAAAGATCGGTTAAATAAGATTAATCTTGAAAGTCTTATCTTAGTAGATAGATATGGGTGTAAACTGCAATCTATGATTTTAAGGAACATTGATATCTTTGTCTGGATTCCTAAAAATCAACTTAACATGAAAGGACCCAAAGTACAAAGGGTACCTAAGCAATAAACTTGTGATTGCAGGAAGATAAGAAGATAGTTGATAGAGGAGACATTCTTGAGGTCATCTGGTACATTGTGAGTGGCTGTTCCAAGCACATAACCTATGAAAGACGACTTCTCTCTAACTATCAAACCATTGATGGACCAAGAGTGATGTTTGGAGATAACAACTATGGACTTACTAAAGGTGTAGGAACACTAATAATTGGGGATGTTCAAGTTCATGAAGTTTACTACGTGGAAGGATTGAAGCACAATCTACTATCTGCTTCACAATTTTGTGATAAAGGGTTTTGTGTCAAATTTACTCATAATGCATGCTACGTTCTAGATGGTATCAATGAAAATATTATATTAGCTGAAGTAAGACAAGGTAACATTTATGTTGCTAATTTCAAAAGTTGTCCTAAAGATACTTGTCTTGTTGCTAAGAGTTCGGATGATTTAAGTTGTGTGGCACAAACGACTTAGTCGCTTAAACTTCAAAACTCTTAACAAAATAGCAAGAAAATCTGTTGGGTCCCTTTAGAAAGAGTTAATCACAAAAACAAGATGCCCTTTAGTGATAATCTAGAAGGGGGATGAATAGATTATCAAAAACTTTTTCGAGCTTAGATAATCTATCAACTCCAAAACAGTTAACAGAAACAGTTGTTGATTAAACTCAATTCGAGATAGGATCTAAAGCTTATCGGATATTTAATTTTTGTGATCAAGAAACAATCAATGAAAACAAGTAAACAATCAATAAGAAGAAACAACACAGGATTTATAGTGGTTCGGATCAAAGCGATCCTACGTCCACTCTCCTTCTTCAAATTTGAAGAAGGGCCTTCACTACTTACTTTCTTCTTCTTGTGACTTACTTACAATGATGAATCTTCAGCCTTACAATGAATCTTCCTAATTTCGAATATCTATGGCTTGAAGATCTAATGAAAAAGTGTTCTATAAACACTAAGAACCTGAAACGTACAAAGCGTTCGTGAATGTGTATAATTTACATTTGCTTGTGAATACAAAGTATAATGATGAGTGCTAAGTGTCAAAAAGTTAATTCTAAAATAATTTCTATCCCTATTTATAGAGATCTTCTCACAGTAGTTGTAACTTCCTTGAATTCGAGTTTTGATCGAGTTATAACAATATAAGCGAATTACTGTAACTTCTTCTTGAGTTGTTGAAAGCTTCTTGAATCTTCGTATAATATTTCTCTAACACCTCATCGTCTGATGTTTACTTCACCTCGTCCTCATCTTCTTTCCTGTCTAGGTGTTTAGTCTTGTACTTCAACTATCTTCTCGTGTTGTCCTTGTCTCGATATCTTGACCTCATCGATATTTTCTCATTATCTGGAAATCGTCCTTGTCGACATCTTGTCCTCGTCGATATTCTATACTTAGTTTTATTTATAAAGAAATACTTCAAATTGCCTATACAAAATGCTCACCTGTCATCCTATTTTACATTTTTAACACATCAAAACTAAATACACTTTTCCTTTTCCTAACAATTTCCCCCTTTTTGATGATGTTAAAACTCACCAAGAAAAGAAAAAGCTGTTAGAAAAAAATGAGAGTGAAACAAAATAAATAAGCCACATAATCGGATAATCGAGCAATAGTTCAATTAACAGGATGATTAGAGCAATGTAGTTGCTCAAAGTCAAGGTCAAGTACTTTGAAGAAAACATAGGCAGATTTGAAGTTTTCGGATGATTTAGTGTTATAAGTTTATAAAACGGTGACTTAAATCAAGAGTTAGTTAATGAGTAACAAGTTAGTTAAACACTTCAATTTTCGTGAGAGTAGTTCAAAAATATATTTCACAACTATTCACAGGATTTCCACATTCTTATATCTTCATCTTTCTCATGAATAATCGGAGGAATAAAAGTAAGACTTAATCATACCACCTATCTTCTTACGGAATAGTCATCCCGATCGAAGACACGATTCTTCAAGCTCGGTGTCTCCCCCACCTTCGACTAGATCGGCCACAGTCTCGGCTGGATCGGCATCTGCTTCACCTTTTCTCTGTCTAGCTGGCCATCTTGCTTTAGTGGAGCAGACATGGTTGCATACGGCGGTGCGACTATGTCCACATTAAATTCTGCGTCTCCAAGGTCGATTAAATACCGATAGAAGTTTGGGTCTTTCGCCTCCAGCCATTCATGAAAAGCAATATTCTCATCTCGTGCCCCAAGAGATTTTCTTGCGAGACGTGAAACAGGAAGATCCATTCCCCTTCATAAGCTCTCCATTTAGCTTGTTGATCCATGGGAAGGATTTCCTTGGGCACAGCTTCTATTCTATGGAATGGGCGAAAGACTTCTTCTCCTTCGTATTTTTGATTTACGCACCCACTTCCTTGTCTTCTGTCGTACGTCTTCCCACCGCCTTTTCTTGCTCCCTCCTCCTCTTGGCTTCTCTTCTCTTATATTTTCTTTTTCCTCCCTTCTCCTTTTAAGCACTCTTGCCTCTTCTTGTCTCGATCTGGGTCTTTTGAACTTGGCTTGAGGCCTTAGCTTTCCCAGCAGACTTAGAAGAGGATGAGGAGATTTGATAGTTAGGGCGGGAGCAGGATCAGCCATGGAAGGAAGTTCTGGTTCAGGCTCGGACTCGGTGGATTCAGCTGTGGTTCTCCTTTTCAACCTTCTCAACGCCCTCTGAGACTTCTCCTCAGTGCTTTCTTCTTCTCCTCCTCGGCTTTCAACGGCTCTTGTAAAGCTCATCTATCCTCGGATTTAGCACCATTAGGTGATCATCTTGTAACTCAACTCTTTTCTTGAGCTCACTATCTTCCCCCTTTTTGACATCGGCAAATCGGGTATTATAGATAGTGGCTACTTGATTTATGTATCCCATGAGTTCTTCTCTAACGAGTCCTGTCTTTTGATCAAGTGATCATATCTCTTCTTTTGACCGACCTCGGCTAAATGCAATTCATCATCTATGAACTTCTTCAAGATAGTTGTCTGCTATCTTTTTCTAAAGCTAGCTACATCTTCAAAGACTTGATGAAATGAGGCTTGTTTTGCTTTCCGAGCTTCTTTCACTTGATCCTCAACAGAGTCTCTTATTTCGGTATAAGCGGTGCGAACATACTCTTTAACCCACTCATCTTGAGAGTTCATCTACGAGGCAACTTTCTTTTTGACCTCCGTCATCATTTCCTCATGTCTCATTCCGAGAAGTATAGATCAATCTTGGTTTTTTTCTAGAACTGCAGCTTCTATATTCTCCTTGATTGAAGATGTGATGACATTAGGAACCGATTGGAAAGCATTCGAGACAAAGCGGTCTTAAGATTTTGAACTTGACTTTCGGGGCTTCCACTTCGGATACGAGCCTTGAGATATGGAGGGCAAGATCTGTTCATCGAGATGGAGTTTTATCTATTTCTTCAATTTCGCTTATGATTTGCCTTTCCTCAATCTGCTCTGTTTGTGCCTCCTCGTTGTATCCATCCCGGTGGCTCATCGGCAGCTCCACCAACTACTTCCTCTACTCTTTCCTCCTCAAAACAGCTTCTATATCTGTCTTCACCACTTCCCCCTTCTCATTTGCTTTCACCACCTCCTCTGAGTCTCATCTCCAAGATATACTCTTTGTAAAATATAATCAACAAATGTGTTTTCGGTGAGTATATCTTGGAACGACTTCCGATTTCGCCTTCTTGAGAACCTCTTTCTCCCCGGATAGCAAGATTGTTGCCTCTGCAGCCTATCGGAATAGTTGTCTCTTCAAAAGATCCTAGCACGAGTCTTCTTAGCAGATAGACATCGATAAGCTCCTTCAAAAGCTCAGGCTCGTCCTTGAGAGTGGATTCTTGTCTTAGAAGAAACTTCTTCCCAAGAATTCGCAGAGAGGTCTCGGTTGGCCCCATCTCCCCGGATGGGTTGGGTATGTTTAGATAAAGATCGAGGTTCGAAGTGGTTGTGGGTAGGAAAGAAAGCGGGTCGAATGAGGGTTGGGTTTGTTTTGGACTTATGGGAGTAGACCGTTTTAGTGGCTCGGAGCGGCGGCCTTGTCTGCCTCTTCATTGCCAGATTGGGAAGAGATGGATTTAGGTACTCCATCCTCGGATGAGGATGAAGATGATGAAGGTGATTTGATTTCTTCTCCTTTTTCTCGATTCATCTTCGAGACGAGACTTCTCTTGTCTCCGTCGGCACGATATACCAACCTCTTGGTGGGACACTTCCCCTTGGGAAGCTGTCCTCTCCTCTTCGTCTTCCTCCGTCTCGGCGAGACGAGGACTCATCCACCAATACAGTCTTTGTCTCCGTCTTCTTGGCTTTTGAAGCCTTTTTCTTAGGAGGCTGGAGGTGGAGCTGGGCGTCTCCATCTCCTTACTCGAGGGTCGATTGGTCCATAGAGCTTCTCATCTTTTATCAACGAGACCATACATGCTGGTGTATTTTTTAACTCAACACTCCAGTCAAGGTTATGCATACCCACCTTGTGTTCAAGTATGATGGTGATCCTTGCCATCATACTTGCAATCTTGGTCGAGACCATCTCATCGGCTAAATGCAGTGGTCGGAGTCTTGGTGAATTTCTTTCTCTCCTCCATTATCCTTGAATATACAAGTCTCGGCCCGATTAATTTCAGCCCCATCTAGGATAGCTCTCGATAACATATCCTTGGCTTTGTTAGCCCATCATGGCTCTGTTGCTCACCCAGAATGCACTTAGTCGGAATCGGCCATAAATGTAATCAGTATTTCCTCTTCAACATCGGCCTCTTCAGATTTGCCGTTGTATTTTGGTAAGTTCTCTGGCCATCAATCGGAAACTCTCCAAATATTCCGATGATTTATACGTAAATGGGTTGTCCCGGTGGTGCTCAAACTGAAAATTGCACCAATCTCGAAATAGATAAAACTATTCTTCATTTCTTTCCCAAAGTTCGACTCTAGATTCTAATCCGGTTTACGTTGATTTTGCTCTAGTCGAAGTGCACTTACGAGAGATCATCCACCGTCAAGTTCTTCGTCGGTTTCATCGTATAATATCGTTTTAAACCTCTTGATTCCAGTAGGTTTAGAATCTCTCTTGTTTCAAAGATCGGTGGTAGTATCCCAATCAACATACATTTCAGACTTTGTTTTATCTCGATGGAAGATAAATCGTATTCGAACTTTATATTCTTTTGGATTCCGCCATTGTTGAATGTTGAAGGTTTTTAGGAGGGAAAAGAGAAGTTTTGAGAATATGAAGGATTTTATGTGTGCGTAAATGAAAATAATGCACACGAATGTCTATTTATATGGAAAATATAATAATAATCAATTATTAGAATAATAATTGCACTGCAAAAGTGTAAATATAGCCTTTCGAATCGCCATTAATGCAATTATGGCATTTATTTTGAAAAGTGCACAGAATAATATTTAATATGTCGCGCGTGAGGTTGAGACGGTTCATATTTCGTAAACCGCCTCCACTTCCGCGCGTGAAGTATACTCGGTATGTTTCAAAAATGAATTTGATAAAATTTCTGTCCGTAGTAACTTCTCCCCTGACATAGTTACTTATTTGAGAAAATACTTTTCGATTAATTGGAGAGATAAAATAAAATATTATTGTTTTTAGAAAACAAAATTGAACCCTTATCCTTTTATTTTGTAAAACAAACTATTTTATTTCCACTGAGTAACTTCAATAATTTAATGAATGATAGAGTGAATTATGATATTAAATTCATATATTAATTATATGAACCCAATATTCATAATTGAAAGTATTTAAGAAAACTTCCTGATTTTTCTCTTTATGCGGATTGATAGCATCACCTGTTATGCATTACTTGAAATACTTGGATAAATTGACCTTGTCTTGCATTTCGAGACATGTAAACTTTGTTTTTACTGAAATCACGTACACTTAGACAAATTGTTAGTAACAAGAGTAAGTCGGATAAGGTTCAA
Source organism: Paraleonurus japonicus (assembly GCA_030762865.1). NCBI lineage: Eukaryota > Viridiplantae > Streptophyta > Magnoliopsida > Lamiales > Lamiaceae > Paraleonurus > Paraleonurus japonicus. Next base: position 44,676,407 of record CM061056.1, read on the forward strand.
TAGTCATCCGATTACGTAGAAGTAAGTTGACTATTACATCCTTATCCGATTTACTTATGTCGACAAGTAATTATCAAGTCGATATGGTCAATATGACAAATCCTTGATTCTTGATTCCAATGATTGGAGATCAATGATATCAGCTACGATTGTCCTTTGACTCATATCTTGTCGATAATTCTTTCTAATCATTATAATAAACCAAATGAGAAAGACAAGATAAATTCAAGAATTTTGATCAAAGATTTACTAAAGAAACATCTAATAATCCTAATTCTACTGAAAGTTCTTTAAACCTTGTCTCTGCAAGAGGCTTTGTCAATATGTCTCGCTTTTTTAAAATCGGTAAGAATCTTCTCTAGTACGATATTACCTTTTTCTACATGGTCTCGAATGAAATGGTGTCTACGATATCAACATGTTTGCACCTAGTATGGAGGACTAGGTTCTGGGTAATAGCTATGGCACTATTACTATCACAAAAGATTGGTACATCTTTGGTGATGATGTTATAGTCCCTTAGGCATTGGGGATCCAGTTAGTGAGAACAACAACTCCCAGTGCCATGTACTCGGCTTGATGGTAGAAGTAGCTACAGAGGTTTGTTTCTTGAGACAACCATGAAATCAGCTTATTTCCCGAGAAATTGGCAAGTTCCGGATGTAGATTTTCTATCTATCTTACACCCACCAAAATCTGAATCGAGTATCCCGACAACTCAAAGTTATAAATCGTCATTTACATACCACAACCCTACATATATTGTACTTTTTAAATACTTTAGAATCTTCTTTGCAGCTTCAAGATGACTCTTTTTAGGTTTAGCTTGAAAACGTGCACATACACCCACTACAAAAGAAATGTCGGGTCTACTAGCGATTAAGTATAAAAGAGAGCCAATTAAACCTCTATCGTGTATGCGATCGGTGTCTTCCCCTTTCTCATCTGGATCCATTGAAAAATTTGTCATCATAGGTATTTTGGCTTCTCGGTGGTACCTATTCCGAATTTTTCAATAAGATCTTTGGTGTATTTTGCTTGACTTATGAAAATTCCTTTCTTTGTCTGCTTAATTTGAAGTCCAAGAAAGTATGTCATCTCTCCCATCATGGACATTTCAAATCTGTTCTTCATAAGATGACTAAATTCTTCACACAAGATTAGATTAGTTGATCCAAAAATAATATCATCAACATATATTTGAACTAACAAGAGACCTTTATCAGATTCTTTCCTAAATAAAGTTCTATCTATCTTACCTTTTACAAAGCCATTACGAATTAAATATTCGGATAAGGTATCATACCAAGCTCTAGGTGCTTGTTTAAGTCCATATAGAGCTTTCCTTAGTTTATAAACTTTGTCTCCGTTGACAAAGCCAGGGGTTGCTCTACATAAACTTCTTCAAAGAATGACTCCATTTAGAAAAGCAGATTTCACATCCATTTGGAACACAAGAAATCTTTTATAAGCGGCATAAGCTAAGAACAATCTTATGGCTTCAAGGCGAGCAAGCGGTGCAAAGGTTTCATCATAATCAATTCCCTCGATTGTGAATAACCTTGTGCAACCAATCTAGCCTTATTTCTTACCACAATGTTGTTCTCATCTCTTTTGTTCTTAAAAACCCATTTTGTTCCAATGACTTTTTGATGATGAGGTCTTTCAACAAGCTCCCATACATCTTGTCTTTGAAATTGATTTAATTCTTCTTGCATTGCATTTATCCAATTGGAGTCCGTTAGAGCTTGATAATAGTTTTAGGTTCGAAAGGCAATGATACATAACAACTAAGCATTGTCTTGATTTATCGTGTCCTTGTGCGGACTCCAGAATCTAGATTTCCGATTATACATTGGTGGATGATAAGTCAATACTCGTTTACCTTTATCTTTTACTGAGTATGAAGTCTTATCCGAGATATTTTCATCAATTGGTTACGTATTACCTTCGTGAATATCTTCTAGTCCATCTGGTAGTGTAGTCGTCTGATCGGATGATATGGAAGAACTCTCGGCTTCCTTATCTTTATTCATGTCTAATGTGTCCTCCTCATCCTGATTCGACTGCGTAAGTAGAACTTAACCGATTTCTTGATATTTAATCTGTTGAGATCTTTAGCTATCTTGGTGACATCATCTCGTGCTTTCGAGACTTAGAAATTTCACAAAAACAACATGTGGTGTTTCTTCCACACATAATGTAATCTTATTAAAAACTCTATATGCTTTGGATACGGATGAGTATCCTAAGAATATCCCTTCGCAATCTTAGCATCAAAAGTTCTTAATTTAGATTTTCCATTATTATGGATGAAACACTTACAACCAAATATATGGAAATATGAAATTTTTGGTATTCTACCCTTCCATATTTCATAAGGAGTTTTGCATTTGTTTTTCACAATTAAACACCTATTTTGAACAAAACATGCGGTATTAATGGCTTCCGCCCAAAACTCATGTGGAGTATCATACTCGAGATAACATCGTCCTTGCAGGCTTCTTTCGTGGTACTGCTTTCTCCTTTCTACAACTCCATTTTGCGGGGTGTTCTTGCAGATGATGTTTCATGTGCTATACCATTCTCAAGCACAATAGTTAGTAACAAACGAATTTAGAAACTCGGTACCTTTATCACTTCTAATCTTGACAATATTTAGTCCTTTTTCATTTTGAATTCTTTTGAGAAATTCTGGAATTTTTGTTACAGCCTCATTCTTTTTGTACAAGAAAATAACCCAAGTGAATCTAGAAAAATCATCTACAATCACTAAAGTATACTTTCTTCCACTAAAACTTAGAGGTGTAACTGACCAAAGAGATCCATGTGTAAAAGTTCCAAAATCCTTTACGAAGCGGGACCATTTATTGTTTTGAAAGAAGTTTTGGTCTGTTTTCCTTTTTGACAAGCATCACAAATATGATTTTTCGAAAATATTTTATCTGAAGTCCTTTGACTAAAGATTTTCTTGCTATTTTGTTAAGAGTTTTGAAATTTAAATGACTAAGACGTTTATGTCATAGCCAACTTAAATCTTCGAACTCTTAGCAATAAGACAAGTATCCTTAGGGCAACTCTTGAAATTTGCAACATAGATATTACCTTGTCGACTCCAGAAGTAAAATATTTTCGTTTAAACCATCCAAAATATAACATGCATCATGAGTGAATTTTACACAATATCCTTTGTCACAAAAGCGTGAAACAGATAATAGATTATGTTTCAATCCTTCCACAAAATAAACTTCATTAACCTGGACATCTCCAATCATTAGAGTTCCAACTCCTTTGGTTAGACCAAAATTGTTGTCACCGAACATTACCCGAGGTCCATCTATCATGTCCGATAGTTAGAAATAAGTCTTTTCTCATAAGTCATATGCTTAGAACATCCACTGTCTATATACCGGATGACTTCAAGAACATCTTCTCGTTCAACTATCTCCTTATTTCCTGCAATCACAAATTATTTCTTAGGTACCCTTTGTGTATTGGGTCCTTTTTCGTCAAGTTGATACTTAGGTATCCAGATAAACACATCCAAGTTTTTCAAAACTAATGATTGAATTTTGCAACCATATCTGTCTACTAATATTAGACTATCTAGATCAATTTTATTTAATTGATCTCTAGTGATTGTCTTATATCTTGGAAAGAATGGATACGACTTGCTTCTTCCATCAAAACCATTATACTTTGGAAATGACTTTGATTTAGTCTTTAGATTTCTTTTGGAAACATTTCTCCTCATCCGTATTTTCTCTTTAGATATATCGGATGAGGTGATTTGCTCCTTAGATTTCTTTGGACTAAGTTCTGTCTTTTCCATAGTCTTAGTGGCTTTGACAAAAACTCTTGGTTTGATAGGATCATTTTTCTTGTTCCTATCAAAACCCAATCCAATTTTATCACTAGGCTTCGAGAAGTATCAAGATGTTATCAATTGTAGACCGAGAATTATTAAGATGTCCTAACTTGAGATTCAATTCTCTGTTAGTCTTTTTAAAATTCTCATTCTCCATATTGATATTTGAAAATTTAATTTTTAAAGTACTCAATTCTTTTTCCAACTTATTGGTTTTCTCGCACGAGGAACTAGTAGTAGTCTTAGATTGACATTCCCCCTTGAATGTACAATCCAGATTCTTCCTTGTCCTCGTCTCGATGTTCCTTTGTTAGATTAAGAATTTGATCCTTCAAACTTAAATTTTCGGTCTCTATCTGTTTATAAGCGAGATAAAGCCGTCTTCGCATCTTATAGAAGCTTGTTAATAAGACATGGATCGATTCGCACAAGTTATCATTATCATTGTCCAGGATGAGTAATAGTTTACCTCCTTAGCCATTAGGCAAATGTCATTGTCGACCGAAACTAGATGAGGATGAGGATGATGATGTCTCATGTGTTTCCTCCTTTTCGCTAAAAGAGCTCGTTGATCTGCATACCTCCTATCCCTTTTCTTCCTCTTTTCTTCTCTCTCTCGAGGAGTGAGTTGAGGACAATCATAGCTAAAGTGACCGGAGTTTATTGCGGGTATAACAAATATCTCCTCTATCCGATTTTGGACTATTCTCACCTCGTCGATTGGTGACTTATACCTTTTCACCGGATTCTTTTTGTCATTATCGAATACTTCTCTTCCTTGTCGATTTATAATTTTGGCGATTAAACCTGTCTCTCTTGTTCCTTTTATACTTCATCTTGAGTCTCTCATATCGTCTGATTAATAATGCCATTTCCTCCTTTCTTGACAAATCGATGCCTTAGAAATCTTGTCGTAATCTTCTTGATGAAGAAATGCCACAGTCTTTCCAGATGTAGACGACTCTGCCTCATCTTCTTCATCTTCAATGTGTATATCATATTCCAAGGTGCTTTAAGATAAGAAAATAGAGTGTGATGCGATATAGATGACAGTCTGTGTTGCTTTGAGAATATTTGCTTTCTCCCTCCATCTTTTGCTCAATGATCTGAGTACCTTGTTGTTAATTTCTTTCTCGGTGTAGGTCTTACCCAAATCAGCCTTTGTTCACCAAATTAGTCAATCTCACGTCCAATTGATCCACGCTTTCTCCATCCTTCATTTTGAACGTATCAAATGTATGTAAGACGGATCGTAGTTTATTTTCTTTAACTTGTTGCGACCCTTCACAAACACTTGCAAGAGTCTCCCACATATCCTTAGCAGTTTTACATCTTTTAACCTTTTCTATCCAATCTTTGCTTAAAGTTTCGATGATTTCGCTTCTTGCAACTTGATCCAAATTGTGAATCTTCCTTTCGTCGTTTGTCAATTCAAAGCACTTTTCTTTTCTTGTTGACTTCTTGTAGTAGAAGATTCAGCTCCAGTACTAACAACTCCATGGTAGAATTTTATTGGACCTTCCTCAAGAACCTCTTCCATGCGATCATGAATGGCCTTCAAATGATTCTCCATTCTCAATTTCCAATAATCATATTCTTCGATAGAGAACTCGCAAACTCCTGGATTTCTTACTTTTAACAAGACATTATAATACAAGATGCTAAAAGACAACTTATCGAAATGTTAGTGACTCAATGATAAGAAATCGATTTCAACACGAACTCGTAAATTTCAAGACCACAAATCTTCTATCGTAATGCCTTAACACTCGCTCACGATACCACTTGTTGGGTCCCTTTAGAAAGAGTTAATCACAAAACAGATGCCCTCTAGTGATAATCTAGAAGGGGGATGAATAGATTATCAAAAACTTTTTCGAGCTTAGATAATCTATCAACTCCAAAAAGCAGATTAACAAAGTGGAAACGATTTGTTGATTAAACTCAATTCGAGATAGGATCTAAATCTTATCGGATATTTAATTTTGTGATCAAGAAACAATCAATGAAAACAAGTAAACAATTAATAAGAAGAAACAACACAGATTTATAGTGGTTCGGATCAAACGATCCTACGTCCACTCTCCTTCTTCAAATTTGAAGAAGGGCCTTCACTTACTTACTTTCTTCTTCTTCTTTGACTTACTTACAATGATGAATCTTGACCTTACAATGAATCTTCCTAATTTCTGAATATCTATGGCTTGAAGATCTAATGAAAAAGTGTTCTATAAACACTAAGAACCTGAAACGTACAAAACGTTCGTGAATGTGTATAATTTATGTTGCTTGTGAATACAAAGTATAATGATGAGTGCTAAGTGTCAAAAGTTAATTCTAAAATAATTTCTATCCCTATTTATAGAGATCTTCTCCTGGTAGTTGTAACTTCCTTGAATTCGGTTTTGATCGGTTATAACAATATAAGCCAGAATTACAGAACTTCTTCTTGAGTTGTTGAAACTGCTTCTTGAATCTTCGTATAATATTTCTCTAACACCTCATCGTCGATGTTTACTTCACCTCGTCCTCATCTTCTTTCCTGTCTAGGTGTTTAGTCTTGTACTTCAACTATCTTACGTGTTGTCCTTGTCCGATATCTTGACCTCATCTCGATATTTTCTCATTATCCTGGAAATCGTCCTTGTCCGACATCTTGTCCTCGTCGATATTCTATACTTAGTTTTATTTATAAAGAAATACTTCACTGCCTATACAAGATGCTCATTGGTCATCCTATTTTACATTTTTAACACATCAAAACTAAATACACTTTTCCTTTTCCTAACAAAATCTTTAGTTAAAGGACTTCCCGATAAAATATTTTCAAAGAACCATGTGTGTGATGCTTGTCAAAAAGGAAAACAGGACCAAAGCTTCTTTTAAAACAATAAGTAATCCTTCTTGAGAAAGAATTCTGAACTTCTTCACATGGATCTTTTGGTCCAAGAACTCCTCTCGCTTTAGTGGAAGAAAATATACCTTAGTAATTGTTGATGATTTTTCAAGATTTACTTGGGTTATTTTCTTGTACAAAAAGAATGAGACTATGACTAAGATTCCAGAATTTCTTAAAAAGATTCAAAATGAAAAAGGATTAAATATTGTTAAAATTAGAAGTGATAAAGGTAATCAATTCATTAATAAATTTATCACTAACTACCGCATTGAGAATGGCATAGCTCAGAAACATCTCAAGCAGAAGGACTCCACAAAGAAATGGAGTGGTTGAAAGGAGAAACGAGAAACTTGAAAGAGGTAGCTAGATCTATGTTATCCGAGTATAACACTCCACACAGATTTTGGGCGTAAGTTAATACAAAGATGTTATGTTCAAAATAGAAGCTTTGTTGTTAAGGATAAGTGTAAAACTCCCTATGAAATTTGGAAGGGAAGATCCCCCAAAATTTCATACTTTCATATATTTGGTTGTAAATGTTTCATACATAACAATGGAAAATCTCAATTAAAAACCTTTGATGCCAAGATAGCAGACGGGATATTCTTGGGATACTCATCTGTATTAAAGGCATTTAGAGTTTTTAATAGAACACCTTGTGTGTAGAAGAAACACCTCATGTGATATTTGATGAATCTTCTTTTGAGTTTGATAAGACAGGGAACATCACAAAGATATCGATAATCTGGAGCAGATGACTATCAAAGAATCAACCATAAAATTCTACAATCAAGGATCGATTCGGATGAAGAGGAAGAATTGGACAAAGGAAAAGAACACGAAAATTTTTCCTCACCACCGATTTGCCAACTAATCGCATAACTAGCACATCGATGTTCAAGGATCGAAGGTAACATAGAATCATCTCAAATAAATAGTTCGGACAAGATACCATCCACCGTAAAAGATAAAGGTAAGAGAGTAATGTCATATCACCCATTGAGCGAGATAATCGGAGATTTAGATTCCGTGTCCAAACAAGGACTCAACTAAATCAAGATTGTATGTTCGGTTGCTATGTGTCATTACTTGAACCTAAATCAATTACCAAGCTCTAATCGATTCCAACTGGATTAATGCCATACAAGAAGAACTAAATCAGTTTCAAAGACAAGATGTGTGGGAGCTTGTTGAAAGGCCGCATCAAAAAGTCATTGGAACTAAATGGGTCTTTAAAAACAAAAGGGATGAAAACAATATTGTGGTTAGAAATAAAGCGATTAGTTGCTCAAGGTTATTCACAATCGGAGGGTATTGATTATGATGAAACCTTTGCACCCGGTAGCTCGTCTGGAAGCCAAAAGATTGTTTTTAGCCTATGCTTTGCTTTTAAAAGATTCATAGTTTTTCAAATGGATGTTAAGTCAGCATTTTTAAATGGAATCCTAGCCGAGGAAGTTTATGTAGAGCAACCTCCTGGTTTTGTCGGAGGAGATAAGGTTTATAAACTAAGGAAAGCTCTATATGGACTTAAACAAGCACCAAGAGCTTGGTATGACACCTTGTCTAAATATTTAATTCAAAATGGTTTTGTTAAAGGTAAAATTGATAGAACTCTTTTTAGAAAAGAGTTTGGTTGTGATCTTTTGTTAGTTCAAATTTATGTTGATGATATAATATTTGGATCAACTAACATATCTTTGTGTGAAGATTTTAGTTCTCTTATGAAAAGCAGATTTGAAATGTCCATGATGGGGAGATGACTTATTTTCTTGGACTTCAAGTCAAACAGACAAAGAAGGGAATTTTCATCAATCAAGCCAAATATACAAAGATCTTATTGATAAATTTGGAATAGGTACCGGTAGAAGCTAAGATACCTATGATGACAAATTTTTCAATGGATCCAGAATGAGAAGGAGAAGACACCGATCAAACCGAGTATAGAGGTCTTATTGGTTCATTATTATATTTAACTACTAGTAGACTGATATTTCTTTTGCGGTTGGAGTATGTGCTCGATTTCAAGCTAATCCTAAGAAAAGTCATCTTGAAGCAGCAAAGAAAATTCTCAAGTATCTAAAAGGAACTATAAATGTTGGACTATGGTATCCGGTGATGATAACGTTGAACCTGTCTGGATACTCAGATCAGCATTTTGGTGGGTGTAAGATAGATAGAAAATCTACATCCGGTACTTGCCAATTTCTTGGTAGTAAGCTGATTTCATGGTTGTCTAAGAAACAAACCTCTCGTAGCTACTTCCACAATCGAAGCCGAGTATATGGCGGTTGGAAGTTGTTGTTCACGGTGATACGGATAAGTCAATGCCTAAGGGACTATAACATTATCACCAAAGAAGTACCAATCTTTTGTGATAGTAATAGTGCCATAGCTATTACCCGTAATCCTGTCCTACATACAAGATGCAAACATGTAGATATAAGACACCACTTCATCCGAGACCATGTCGAAAAAGGGGATATCGGACTAGAGAAGATTCTTACCGATTTTCAAAGAGCGTACATCTTGACAAAGCCACTTGCAGAGACAAGGTTTAAAGAACTATCTGTAGAAATTAGGATTATTAGATGCTTCTTTAGTTAGTCTATAATCTAATTCCTTGTTTTTACTATTAGTCTCTCTCAATTGGTTTAATATGTCTAGAAAAAATTATCGGACTAGATAGGAGTCAAAGGACAATTAGGTAGCTGATATCATTGATCTCCTATCTTGGGATCAAGAATCAATGATTAGTCATATTGACCATATCGACTTGATAGTTACTTGTCGACATAGGTAAATCGAGATAAGGACACAATAGTCAACCGACTTCTGCGTAATCAGATGACTATTGCACCTTATCCGACTTACTCTTGATACTAACAAATTGTCTAAGTGTCTCGTGGTTTCAGCAAGAACACGAGTTTAGTACACATCTCTAAATACAAGACAAGGTCTAATTATCCAAATGTTCGTAAAAATGACAGTGATGCTATCAATCCGCATTTAGGTGAAAGTCCAGGAAGTTTCTCTTAAATACTCTAAATTATGAATATTGGGTTCATATAATTAATATATGAATTTAATATCATAATTCTCTTTAACATTTATTAAAAATGAAGTTACTTAGTTTGTTAAAATATTTTGTTTTACCAAATAAAAGGATAAGGGTTCGAATTTGTTTTCTAAAATCTATAATATTCTATTTTATCTCTCCAATTAATCGAAAAGTAATTTCTTAAATAAGTAACTCTGTCGGGAGAGAAGTTACTACGGACCGAAATTTTATCAAATTAACTTTTGAAATACGCCGAGTATGCTTCACGCGCAAATGGAGGTGGTTTTACGAAATATGAACCGTCTCAATCTCACGCGCGACATATTAAATAATATTCTCGCACTTTTCAAAATAAATGACATAATTGCATTAATGGCGATTCCAAAGCCTACATTTACACTTTTGCAGGCAATTATTAATCTTATAATTGTTTATTATTATATTTTTCATATAAATAGGCACTCGTGTGCATAATTCCATTTACGCACACATAAAACTCTTCATATTTTTCTCAAAACCTCTCTTTTCCCTCCTAAAACCTTTCTCGCATTCATCAATGGCGGATTCTAAAAGAAAATCAAGTTCGAATATGATCCGACTTCCATTCGAGATAGAACAAAGTCAGAAATGTACGTAGATTGGGATGTTTCACCGATTCCAAACCAGAGAAATACTAAATCTACTCGAATCAAGAGGATCAAGCGATCTTGTACAATGAAACCTTCAAGAATTTGACGGTGGATGATCTCGTGTGCCGAGTTCTTAACCAGGCAAAAGCAACAGATACGCTCTTAGAATCACAAATTAGAACAAAAGAAAAGAAGAGAAGGATAGTTTAATCAATTTCGAGATTGGAGCAATTTTTAGTTTAAGCACCACCGCGAGAACTCATTCACATATAAATCATCGGAATATTTGGAGAGTTTCCGAATGATGGCACTGGAGAACATATCAAAATACGACGGCGAATCTGAAAAGGCCAATGTTGAAGAGAAAATACAGACTTTTAATGCCGATTCTAACCAAGTTCATCTTGGGGAGCAACAGAGCCACGATGGGCTAACCAAGCCGAGGATATCTTTGTCGAGGGCTATCATAGACGGGGCTTAAATCAACTGGCAAGGCTGGTCTACTCGAGAATAATGGAGGAGAAGAAAAAGTTTACAAAAACCCCAATATTAGACGAGGCCGATGAGATGGTCTTTGACCAAACTTGCGAGTATGATGGCCAGGATCACCATCATACTTGAGCACAAAGTGGGGACAGACAACCTCGATTGGAGTGTTGGTGTCAAGAAGTATACAAGACAGAAGGGCTTCGATTAAAGATGAGAAGGTATATGGGCCGACGGACTCCAAGGGAGATGGAGATGCTCCAGCTCCACCTCGGCTCCAAAGAAAAGGGCTTCAAAACCAAGATGAAGGAGACTAAGACAAGGTGTTGGTAGATGAATCCTCGTCTGCGAGACGGAGGAAGCAGAGGAGGAAGAGGAGAGGACAGCTTCCCAAGGGGGAAGTGTCGCAGGCGAGGCGGTGAGAGTATTGGGGCGAGATGGAGACGGTGGATGTCTCGTTTGAGGAAGAATCGAAGGAGAGGATGCCGATTACCATCCTCATCCGAGGATGGAGTACCTAAACCCTCCACATCCCAACCTCGGCGATGAAGGGGCAGATGAGACCGCCGCTCCGAGCCTCTAAAACGGTCCACTCCCATAAGTCCAACACAAACCCAATCTTCATTCGATCCATTTTCTTTCCTACCCTCAACCTCATCCGAACCCGACCTATTTCTAAATCTACCCAACCCATCCTGGGAAATGGGTCCAATCGAAACCTCACCGCGGATTCTTGGGAAGAAATTCATCCCGAGACAAGAATCCACTCTCAAGGACGAGCCTAAGTTCTTGAAAGAGCTAATAGATGTTTATCGTTGAGAAGACTTAGGTTGGGTTCGTTTGAAGAGACGGTTATTTTGATAGCGTAAGCGGGCAACAACCTAGCTATCTCGGGAGAAAGAAGTCCTCAAGAAGGCAAAGCTCAAGTCATTCCAAGATATCCTAACCGAAACAACTTTTGTTGATTATATCCTACAAAGGGTATATCTTGGAGATGAGACCCCGTAAGAGGTGGAGAAAGTCTGTTGAGAAGGGGGAAGAGCAGAAAAAGGATGAGGTGGATGTTGTTGAAGAAGAAAGGGTGGAGGAAGGAATAACCGGTGGAGCTGCCGATGAGCCACCGAGATGGATACGGTGAGGAGGCACAAACAGAGCAGATTGTGGAGCAAGAAACAGTGAGGTGGAAACAGATGTGCCAACTACATCGACTCACCCTACAGATTTCCCTCCATCTTGTGCAAACTGAAGCTGAAATTGAGGAAATAGATCTAACTCTATTTCCTCCCTCTCAAGAGCAGATCTTTCCCACCACATCTCGTATGTCCGTATCCGACGTGGAAGCGCTGAAGGCTGAAGTAGAAAATCTCAAGAATGCTTGTCTGAATGCCTTCCAGATAGTTCCAAATATCATAACCTCTTCATTAAAGGAGAATATAGAAGCCGCAGCTCATGAAAAGACCAAGATTGATCTATACTTCTCCTAATCGGACATGAAGAGAACATGGTTAAGGTGAAGCAAAAGGTGGCTCAAGAAATGAACTCTCAAGATGCAGGTCAAACAAGATGTCGTAGATGTATTTCGTCAAATAAGTGACAGTGTTGAAGACCAGTGAGAGAGTCTTGGAGAGCAAAGGAAGCTTCATTTCTTCAAATTCTATCGATGCAAATAGCCATGGAGAAAGACAGACAAATAACCATCCTAAAGAAATTCATGGATGATGAATTCAGACGAGCTAAGGTCGGACAAAAGAAAAGATATGACCGGCTTGATAAAAAGACAGACTTGTAAGAGAAGAACTCATTGGCCAAATAAATCAAGTAGCCACTATCTGTAACACCCGCTTTGTTGATGCTAAAAAGGGGGAAGATAGTGAGCTCAAGAAAAGAGTTGAGTTGCGGGATGATCGGTGATGGCCCCGAATCTAAGGATAGATGACTTGTCCGAGGAGCCGTTGAAAGTCAAGAAGAAAAGAAGAAGGCGGGTGAAGAGAAGTCTCGAGAGAGCACTGAGGAGACTCGAAAAGGAGAACTCGCAATCGAGTCTACCAAGTCGATCCTGAACTCAAACTTCCACCCACCGCTGATCCTGCTCTGTTCTTACAATCAAATCCCCTCATCCTCATCTAAAGCGGTGGGAAAGCTAAGGCTTCGAGCCAAGTTCGTAAAACCCACCGAGACAAGAAGAAGCAAGAGTGTTAAAGAGGAGAAGGGAGGAAAATGAGAAGTATAAAAGAAGGGATGCCAAGAAAAGACGAGAGCAGAGAAAGCGGCAGGGGAAATTTTATGATAGATCATTGAGGAGATGGGTCCAGAAGGAAACAGATGAGCAAGGCGAGGATGTCTTCGTGCCGGTTCATAGAGGTGAGGTCGCTCCCAAAGAAATCCTACTCATGGCAGATCGGGTGAAGTGGAGACCCTTTGAAGTCGATTGGGTCTTCCAGCTTCATGTGTGCAAAAATATCAAATGGGGTTTGGATGAGAACGCCGCATTTCACAACCGGTTGGAAGAAAGGGATCCTCGAGATGTATCGGCATGTAATAGACCTTGCACATGAGGAGTTCAATGCAGACGTAGTCGCACCTTCCTACTCTCGAGATGGAACCTCCGCTAACAAGGGATGGCCGACCAGATCGTGAGAAGATCAAGCGCTTGATCATCAAGGCCGAATCCATTGCTGATCTTGCAGAAGGAGGAGAGACGGTATCTTTAAATAATAGAGTCTTTGATTGGCTAAAGATACCCGAGCGGGATAGGTGGTATGACTAGTTCTAATTCTCTCTTTTTGTGATCCTTATCCGATTTACATGAGATATGTGCTAATCTGTGAATATATCCGAATATCTAATTGGACTTCTCTCATAAACTTTGGTGTTCTAACCGACTTGATATTTTTTAAGTAACTTGTTTACAATCTCATAACACCGATTTATCTCGCAATCTTCAAATCTTGTCTATGTTGTCTTGAAGTATTTGACTTTAATTTTGATTGACTATATTGCTCTAATAATCTGCTTATTGAGTATATTGCTCTAATTAAATTACCGACAACTTAATTAATTTACATCTAATTCCAAGAGTAGTACCACTCATCTTTATTATCATGTCGGATTAAATCCACTGCGGGGTTTACATAATAATCTTTATGAGCTCCTCAAGGGGACATCATCATCCTAAATAATTAGGACACAGATTCCTTCTATAATCAACAACACACCATATAAACAGCTTGTTAGGTAAAGAAAAAGTTGTATTTAGTTTTGATGTGTTAAAAAGCGTAATATAGGATGACCAATGAGCACTTTGTATAGACAGTGAAGTAAGTGTTTAAAAATAAAACTAAGTATAAAAAGTCGACGAGGTCAAGATATCGACAAGGACAAACCTCGATGAGGACAGAAATCGATGAGGACCAGATATCGACAAGGACAACGTATAGAAGACGCTTAAGATGCAATACTATAAACAAACATCCAGACAAGGAATGAAGATGAGGACAAGGTGGAGTAAGTATCGACGATGAAGTGTTAGAGAAATTTTACACAAGTTTCAAGAAGCGATTTCAACTAACCAAGAGAAAGTTACGAGATTCGGTTATCTTGTTATAACCGATCAAAAGCAATTCAAGGAAGTTACAACTACTAAATGAAGATCTCTATAAATAGAGATAGAAATTAGTATAGAAATACTTTTGATACTTTGCACTCATCGATATACACAATTTGTATTCACGAGCTACAAAATATTGTACACATTTACAAACGTTTTATACGTTTTCCGGTTTTAGTGTTTGTAGAACACTTTTCACATAAGATCTTCAAGCCATAGATATCCGTAAATTAGGAAGAATTCATTGTAAGGTCAAGATTTACGATTGTAAGTAAGTCGCAAGAAGGAAGAAAGTAAGTAAGTGAAGACCCTTCTTCAAGGTTGAAGAAGGAGAGTGGATGTAGGATTGTTATAATCCGAACCACTATAAATCCCGTGTTCTTTATTACTTTGATTTACTTACTTGATTCTTTTCAATTCTTAGTTTATCAATTACAGATTAATTTCGTGGATTAAAGTTAAAACTATAATATCGGTTGCTTTTGATCTTGTTGAAGTTGAGGTTAATCATCATTTTCCGCCGTGTACATCTCGGTATCTTGAATATATTTTTAAGAGATTTGAAAAGTATACAAAATCTATTCAACCCCCCTTCTAGATTTTGTTCTAGAAGATTAATTCAAGTTCAATCAACTCAACCAATCGGGACCAACAACGATGCTATCTCCCAATTCACCGAGCCTATTGATTTGACAAATCTCACCCATTGGCAAATTAAAGAAACAAACACCTGAGTACACGTGCCCGTTATTATATAGGGATTAAGAAGACGTACATCCTTAATAACGAGAGGTCTTATTCTTTTATATAGTCGACAAATTGAACAACCTCATATGGTCCCTCGCTCAATACATACAAAATGTACTAGTGTAATTTTATAGTCAAGATTGACTAATACCAAATTACACCACAACCGCTCCAATGTTTTGTCCAAATCCATCTTGGTTGTGAGCTATTATTTATAATCTATAAGGAACTCGATAGCATGATCTTCCGTGTGACACCACACACCATATTATCTACAAAGTATAAATTAATCTGGACAAAACAATGATATATATAACAATCATAAAAGCAAGTATTTTGATCATAAAAATCTCATATCAAAAAGATGTTCATACAAAAATCTAGGCTTATAGTATACATCCTAACAAGAGATGAGACTCAATTCAAAAAGATGATTGCTTTCAAGTGTGAGAGACAGATGATGATGATGTTGCCAAGCTATGTCTTAACAATCCTGACCACATTGCCTTCTTGACAAGACAATTCGAAGCTTTCTTGAAAAAGAAGTCAAGTGTGACAAGGAACAACATTCAACCAAGGATTTAAATCAACAATACTCCACAAACACCTGTGAGGAAAGGTAAAATATTCAACCAAAGAAATTTGGTAATAGTAGTGAAAGTGGAAGCAAAAATAGGTATGACAACTATGACTACGATTATAAAAAGTCCTGCTCAATGTAATGCATGTTCTGATATGGTCATTATGCAAATGAATGTGCTAATAACTTGCTTAAAAAGAAATTGAACTTTAATGCTACTTTGAGTGATGAATCGATGAGGAGCATGAAGATCAAAAAGATAAAGAATTTGCATTTTTGGTAGAATAGACTATGATGATTCTTTAGATGATGATCTGATTCTCGATGTTAACACAAATGTTCCAACATTTGGTGTAGCATTAGATGAATCTGAATTAGAATCATCATTAAACTGCTTTAATGGTTTTGTTAATAATTCAGAATATCGTAATAGAATAAACCTTGTGGTTCGTAACGTAAGAAATTACTTGAGAAATGAGAATCTCAAAATGAAATTCGAAAACTTTAACTTTAGAAAATTCAAATTTGAGAGACTCATTAACCAAACTTGAAGTAATCTTGACTAGGAAAGACTTGGAAATTTCTAAACTCAAAGATGGATTGAAAGATTCAACTTTAAGTTTCAAGAAAAACTCCAAGAGTGTTGATGTGTTAAAAGAAGCTTTAATGATTAGTAAAACTGATACCACGGGTCTACGTTAAAAAAATGACAAAACTTCTATGAGCATTGAAGAACTAATAAAATTTGTTAAGGCAGGATATCAACCTAAGGTTAAATCTTCATTAAAACAAATGATACCGGTAAAAAGTCTAAAATGAAGTTTATGTGTCATTATTGTTCGTAAAGGTCATATTCGTCCTTCTTGTATTAAGTTGAAAAATGATTTGATGGAAAAAGAATGTTACCTTCTGTCACCACATCAAAAGTCACAAAAGTCCAAAAATACTAAGTTCTCCTGTAATGTTGTGTATACTTCATTGAAAGCATGTGTTCCTGGTTTATGATACTTTGATAGTGGATGCTCAAGGCACATAATCGATAGATAAATTTCTTGTCTAATTATGAACCTTATGATGGTGGAAATATCACATATGGTGGAGGATCAAAAGGTAAGATTGTTGGAAAGAGAACTTTGAATGTTAAAGAATTTCCTAAATTGTCAAATGTTCTGAAAGTTAAGGATTGCTTGCTAATTTGATTAGTATCGACCAACTATGTGATGACAATTTGCATGTCAAGTTTGATAAGAATTCATGTTATGTTTTAATTGATAATAATGAATGTCTAATGACTGGTCATAGGTCAATTGATAATTGTTATCTCATTGGAACTAACAATGTATGCAACTTTGCCAAAAATGATGAATTCAATTTATGGCATCAAAAACTTGGACATGTACATATTAGGACCATTCAAAAACTAATCGTAGTTGGAGCCGTGAGAGGTTTACCAAAGTCGAAATTTCACAAGACTACAATTTGTGGTCCTTGTCAAAAAGGTAAACAGTAAGAGTGTCACACAAGATATTGTCACACCGCACCACAACACGATGCTTTGAACTTCTTCATATGGATTTAATGGGTCCTATGGAAACAGAAAGTTTAGGAGGAAAAAGGTACTCTCTTGTGGTAGTTGATGATTTTTCAAAGTATACTTGGGTCGACTTTACGAAGATAAATCGATACATTTGCCGCTTTCAAAATTATGTATAAAAGGTTTAAAACTGCTCATTTGAAAGTAAGTAGGATTAGATCGTATCATGGTAGGGAATTTGAAAATAGTTTATTTTCTCGATTTCGTGAAAAGAAAGGTATAATCCAAGAATTTTCATCAAAAAACACCACAACAAAATGGAATTGCTTTGAAAGAAAAAACAGGACTTTACAAGAGATGGCTAGAGTAATGCTACATGCTAAACATCTTTCTAAAAGGTTTTGGGCTGAGGCATTAAACACCGCTTGTCACATTGTAAATAGAGTCTTTGTTAGGTCTGATGGTACAAAAACCTCATAAGAGATTTTGAAGAACAAGAAATCAAATTTGAAATACTTTCATGTGTTTGGTTGTGTTTGTTATATCTTGAATGACAGAGATTAATTGCATAAGTTTGATTCTAAAAGTAATAAAGGATTCTTCTTAGGTTATTCTAGAAATAGTAAGGCCTACAGGATCTATAATTTGAGAACTCGACACTATGCACGAATCACAATGTGGTTTTTGATGATACAAGTCTAGCAGGTAAAAGTGTTGAAGATGATGTTATAGATCTTCTTGATACATCCGATGAACCTGGATTAGAAAATGTTACAACCTGATGCTACAACATTAGGAGTCACATTATCTCAAATAGAAGAATCGCATAATTTCAAACAAGGTAAAGCACCTGCCTAAAGATCTTAAAGAGTCACCCTTCTAGTCGATTATTGGAGAATTATCTCGTAGGAATCCAAACCAAGAAAGGTAAGTTCAAGAGATGTTGTGAGGTCAGTATGTATGTCTTCCATTTATAAAAATTGATTCGTAATGCTATCATTCTATTGTGGAACCTAAAAATGTAATCGAAGCCTTGAAAGATGAGAATTGGATATATGCTATGCATGAAGAACTTAATCACTTTGAAAGGAATGAAGTATGGACATTAGTTCCTAGACCTGTAATACTAATGTTATATGGACTAAATGGATTTTCAAGAATAAAATTGATGAATCTGGAAACATAGTAAGAAATAAGGCTAGATTAGTTGCCCAAGGATACACTCAAGTTGAGGAGGTATAGATTTTGATGAAACATATGCACCTATAGTTAGGATTGAATCTATCAAACTATTATTAGCTATCGTGCATGTTATATCAAAATCAAATTCTTTCAAATGGATGTGAAAGCTGCATTTTTAATGGTATATTGAATGAGGAAGCATATGTAGAACAACCAAAAGAATTTGAAGATCCTCAATATCCAGATAATGATTATAAGCTTAAGAAAGCATTGTATGGCTTGAAACAAGCTCCTAGAACTTGGTATGACAAAGTTAACTCTGACTTTCTTTTGCATATTGGTTTTATTAGAGGAGAGGCGGTGTTATGATCTCAGAGGAAGACAACAATGGTGGTAAAGAGAGAGAGGAAAGTGGTACTCAAGAAATTCAGATGGTGGCTTGTCTGAATAAAGGGGAAGTATGTGTTGATCATCCGTGCATTGAAGAGAAAAAAAAGAATTGATCTGGGTCTTACACTTGGGAGCAGCAGTCATTCTATGGCTTTATCTTTATTTTTGCATTTAAATCCTTGTTTAATGCTTTTATATGTTTTCAGTCCTTTATTTATTTCTTAATTACTGAAGTTGGGTTTGGTCCCCACTTCTTATTACAAATGCCAACTTTGGAGGTGGAATATCGTAAAACTAATTCTCAATTCTCTCTCTTCTATTCTCTCTCTATCTTCCTAAATTCTACTTCTCTCTCCTAATAGCTACATCTTCTTCGTATGATTACAATCATTATTTCCAGAAAATTACCAAAAATTATATTATCATTAATTACATAGACGAGAATATAACAGCAGATAGAACCTTATTTATCAAACAGATTGATGGAGATTTGATGATAACACAAATCTATGTTGATGACATAGTATTTGGATCTATGTCGATAGCATGTTGAAAGACTTTGTTGAAATAATATCTCGCCACATTTGAGATGAGCATGGTTGGGGACTTGAATTATTTTTTAGGTCTTCAAATCAAACAGATGAAGATGGTATTTTTATTTCACAAAGTAAATATGCTAAAAATTTGGTAAAAATGTTTGGTCTTGAGAATTCAAAACATATGAAAACTCCTATGGGATCCACACAAAAACTATGTAAGGACAATGTTGGACAAGATGTTGACCCAACATTGTACAGATCCATGATATGTAGTCTTCTCTATTTAACCTCAAGTAGACTGATATTATGTACACAAAGGTTTGTATTTGTGCTAGATACCAAGCAAATCCCAAGGTATCACACATGAATGTTGTGAAAAGAATTATCGTATATGTTGCGTGGACTGTTGATCTTGGTATATGGTACACAAAAGATACAAATAGTACACTAATTGAATATAGTGATGCCGATTGGACAGTGATATTGATGATAGGAAAAGCACAAGTGGTGGATGCTTTTATATGGGGAACAATTTGATCTCATGGCACAAGCAAGAAACAAAATGTGTTTCTCAATCTACAATTGAGTCAATATATTGCTGCAGAAGTTGTTGCTCACAACTTTTATGGTTGAAAAAGATGTTTGGTGATTATGGCCTTGATACCGATATCCTTACTATTTTTTGTGATAACACAAGTGCTATAAATATCTCTAAAAATCCTGTACAACACTCTATTACTAAGCATATAAGTATAAGACATCATTTTATAAGAGATCTTGTAGAAAAGGGTATGGTGAAGTTAGAATATATTCCCATGATAAACAACTTGCTTGATCTTTTTACTAAAGCTCTTGATTTTGAGAGGTTTTCATTTCTTAAAAAATTTCTTGGTTTGTGTACAATCTGAAAATCCTTTGTGAGATGTTGAAGCAAATGTTATAATATTTGTGACAACATCAGTGAAGTCTGTAAGAAAATTGATAATTTTGAGATTTTGTCCATTAATTAGTTAAGTCCTTTGTGAAATATACTTGAATCAAGATTATGTGATTTACATGACACACACTTCTCAAATGCATACATTAGAATACACATTTAGATGTTTATTCTTAATCACCGAGTAACTATGGAGCACGAAGTTCGCTACTACGATGACTTCTTTTCAAAAGGTGATTAAATTAACATCAATTTATCCATAATCCGCTGAGTAACTATGGGACACGGAGATCGCGACTACGATGTTCTCTTTTAAAAAGGTGGATCAATATGGATTTGTGTGAAAACTAATAAATATAAAATACAACATTGAACATCAATGTTGAAATGCGTGTGTGCCAACATTGTCTACAATATCTACTTGATTCAGTTTATTTCTATAAGTCGAATTAATTAATTATGTAATAATTCTTGAATTTTGACTTTTTCTCATGGTAACTTCCACGTTTATTTTCAGTATTGTATTGTGGTTATTTTTGATTAATTTATTTAATTTGTTTTCAAGCTTCGAGAGATCGATTGGACGGTTAATTTGGACATGGGAGTATCATTATCTCCATGTTCCTTATTTTTAGGGATTTTTGTTTCTTCCTTTTAGTGGGTTAATATTTTATAACTTCTCTTCTTCTTTTCTATTTATAGATTTCAAGTAGTGTCTTCTTTACTTAGAAACTCAGTTCGAGAGAGTCTACATATTGTCAAAGAAATTTTAGCATAACACTTGTGTTCATTAATTGGTTTAGATTAAAAGTTTCTATTTTAATTCAATTAATTTTAGCACTTTTTTCGTGGTTTAAGTATCAAAATAGCGGAAAAATCAAACACTCCCTCAAACACTTCCTCGACTCTTCAAATTCAAACCCACTAAATCTTCTTGCATTCATGGCTGCTCAAAACCCCTTGTCTCACGATGTCACCAATGTCCGCCGGACCATCGACGGCCACACCTACCGCTCGTAACCCCCTGTTCCTCTATCCGCTGCCTTCTAATTTTCCACGAACCCTTCAAATATTCGAGCCACTGCTCATGACTTCCTAACCTTCCACAACCAAGAGCCGTAGGCTCAATCCAAATCGATGTTTCAAAATTCCTTACATACAATGAGAATGCCACACCTACACCTAACCCTTCCACTCAAACCTCTCGCTCCTACTAATGCTCTTATGGAGACCGCACCTTCTCAAGCCGCAATTTAGGTTACTAATGATATAATCAATCGACAACAAATGAGATCGATGATGCGATTATGAGTGAGGTAAATGATTCCACCGACTCGTGTGTTGCCGCTAAAAAGGTGAAGAAACCAAAGAGGAAGAGAAGCCCCGCTAAGGCTAGGAGAAGGTCGAGTATGTCCGTGATATGAGTGAACTACTCCGAAAGTGCTAAGAGGGGAAAGGTGAATGAAGAAGGCATGTCTTCCGCACTCCATTCAACTATCGGAATCAACTTCCGAACTGAAAGAGGTGGAGAGGTTGTCGAGAACCAAGTTAAGCCTCGTAACCAGCCACCGAACTAGTTGTTGCACCCACCGCCGAACCGAGTGTCACTCTTAATGTTGGCACATCGATTCTCGAAGAAAATATTCCAATCTCTCGATCTAATAGCAAGATTGGAAAAGAGAGAAAAGAAGAAGAATGACCCACCACGGGGAGGATGATTCTCGATTCTCAGTTTGTCGGGATGTTGCAGGAGATTGGCATCATCGAGAGTCCGGGTAGTTCAGATTCTTCCGGTGGATCAGAGAAGAAGTTGCCGAAAGTCCCGATGATGAACCGTGTAACTCACCCTCACATTCATCTAGTAGTAGTACCGAAAGTGATGATGATCAAGATGAATACTTTGGGATTAATTCGATAAATTCAAGAAATTGAAAAGAAGACACCTTTTTCTGAAAGAAGGATTAAACATTCTGATTTTCGCAAATATAATTTGATTTAATTTCCGAAGTTAGAGGTCCATTGAAGTCTGTTGAGTATGCATGTCCTTATGTGGATGATTGGATTGTTGAGTTCTACCGTAATTTAAAGAAAAGTACAGGTAGAAGAAACTCTAGGAGATATGGATTTGTTAAGTTTTGGGGTAATGAAGTTTTACCGAACCCTACAGCCATCACAGTGGTCGAATTAGGCTTTGGACAACCAAGATTATATCCTCTTCACTCACTAGTTTATACTCACAGTGCATAAACCGTGTGTGTATAATTGGCTTCCCACTACCAACACTACCGCTATTACAATGGATCAAGCAATACTCATGTATAGGATTGTTGTGATGAATAATTTCAATCTAGGAAGGACAATCTTTAATCACATGATGAGATTTTCTGGTAATATTGCTAAGAGAGAGATACCGCCTTGTCCTACTTTGATTGGGTTAGTGTTGAAAAATGTGGATTTCGAAAAGGAAGGAGTTGAGATACAAAGTGGTATGATACAACCCTTAGGTATTTCCCATGTGTTACTTGCTAGTAATAGGGTCATTGATCTCGCCTTGGAACAATTTGGCTAGAGAAGAGCCGCAAAATCCTCAAGCCGATCCTACACAACCACCGAAGCAGAGCCACCCCAAAATGTTGTTGAGAATGTTGGTCACATTGATGATCACATTGACCTAAGAAATTCACCTTTAGACTCGATCACTGTTCACAGATCTTTTATTCTTGCTCAAATTGCTAACTTGAGTGACCAGATTGATGAGCTACGATTATGAAGATGTTTTGGGAGAGGTTGCTTTCGCTCTAACAGGGGAGTACCAAGTGCAGTTCGTGATCAAGTTCATGCTTAGTCTCGCTAATCCGAGCTCCGATCGTGCACCCGAACCTCGATAGACCCGATACCACTACCGCCGATGAAACTAGAGTTGCCGATGCCGATGATGAGGGCAAATTCTCGATGTCGCGCCCGATGTTACAACATTGGTGGTAACACCAAAATGTTTAAATCGGTGACATCAACAATCTCCCCAATTTGACCTTTTCACATAACACACCCGATATATATAAACTATATAAATCGATGAAGTGTGTAAGACAAGAGCACATTAAATTTTAAGAAATCAAGAGCACAACAATACTCAAAACAAATCAAACTAAACATAGGTGATAAATATTCGTAACAACTAAACAAGGGAAATAAGCAATCGAGCATATAAATAAAGAAAATAAATAATCGAGCATATGATTAGGAAGTAAAACAAAACCAACAGAGCACAAAATATGAAGTGCTCACAAAACATCCTAATCAACTATTGTCTTAGAAACATGCATAAATTAAATTGTTCAGAGCAAAACGAAAACAAGAACAATTATCTAGAGAGTAATCAACTCCCCTTAATAATTGATCAAAAATAAACAAACCTGTCTCTTGCCAAACAAGCTCCCCCTAAGGCGAGATCTCCATAGAGGTCTTGTATAGCTTCTTCAAATTCTCGCATCTCGTTCTTCATTTCCACTGTATTTCCAAAGCAGCAGTACATCCGCAACAGTTCAGCCTTCGATTGTTGCCGCAGCTTGTATCGTTGTTGTCTTTGATGTTGTTGATCGTAGGTTGACGATCCGAATCAACTCCAATACTCCGTAAGGATCTACAAGGATCAAGAATAAATGGGAGTTTTCTAGATCAAGCGGTTACAAGTCAATAGCGATTGCAAAAGACAGCTTTCTAGGTGGTCTTCCACCGAGATACACGAGCCGAATGATAGGGAATAAGTTGGAGATTTCTAGATCCATCCACAAGGATCTACGATGCTCTTGAAGACCGAGATCTTTATCTATAAATAGATGTCCAAGGCTTCAAGAATGGAAAATAAGGCAATACGAGCTGATCAATCAAAAATCATAAGAGACTTGCGTGAGAAATAATCAAGTATCGATCATTGAGTGCGATAAGCGCATCCGCATTGATAGGGCCATTATTTCTCGCTTATGTTACATCAAATGTTGTATCATTTCGTGTAACATAGATTTTATTTAGACCGTTAGTAGACAGGTGTTCTTTAACATATCTAGATAGGTCACCTTTAACGATGTATTTTATACACTTAGCCGCTTTTAGATCATAAACATTTGGTTTAGGTCTTGTAGTGGTTTATTGAGAAGATTCGAATTGTGAATCATTCTCTACTTGATTTGTATTTGATACGGATAAAAATGTCAGCCCAACTACACGTAGGGCCCAAATACGACCAGCCCAATAGGGCCTAATGACGTTATTAGATACCCTAGATAAAGGGAGGAAAACACGAGATGGGCCCGAGCCCAGATCGACTAAGCCAGGCTACGAAGACCTAAACCTACCTACAGGGGCCACGAGGCCCGTGCCCGTGTGGAGAGGAGCCATGAGGCCCAAGCCCAACTACGATAGGCCACGAGGCTTACACTGAATACAGCCGCGAGGCCCAAAACCCGATCACAGTGGGCCGCGAGGCCCAAACCTAGCTACAGTGGGCCGAAAGGCCCATGCGAGATTTAAAGTGAACGTGAGGGTTTTTACTAAGCCCACGACGGTTATTTATCCGATAAGATCTAGAAACCTAGAAGGAGCGAGTAGTTGAGATAATTAAGGCCCAAGCCAAGGAATATTCCCATATTCCTCATCGACTGGTCTAAACCTCCATCCGTGGGGGAATTCGTAGATATGATTAGATTTCTTGAGGAATAAGATATCCACGCACGACATCATGGCGTAACGCGGGATAGTGCCCGGAGACCGTGATCGACAGCTATTGATCCTAACGCACGTATAAGTAAGACACTCCATAGGGAGGTAACGGTATCGAATCACTATCACTCTCACTTAGCTACTTTATACGTACTTTCTTGAGTGTTTTCCTGATCCGACTTGAGCGTCGGAGTGGCTACGCCGGAGAACACTCCGGCGTGTTTTGCAGGTACATGTGTTCGAGGAAGCTAAGGATCTTAAGTGCGTAAAGGCTTTACCCCCGTGAACCTGTGGGAAAACAGCCCAGTCAGTTTTACGCATCAATTGGCGCCGTCTGTGGGAAGGGAAGAGCCGAGACGTGAGTTTTAGTTTCTTTTCTTTTCTAGTTACCCGAAAGAAGGACATCATGATGGGTGAACGTACACCCATGAGACCGATTGCACTAGTACCGGTGGGAAGGATAACCCCGCAAACCCAATGCAGGTGAAGCCGTGCCCCACCCCGTGCCTCCAAAGTGGCTATGCCCAATACCGGAGGACCACCAATGGTTACAGTGGCGCAAGGTGAGAGCTCAACTCGGCCAACACCATCCCGGAGTAGGAGTCGCTGTTAGAGAGGAAGGAGGAACATGCCTTCCTCTTCTTCCGCAATACCAAGGAATACCTATGGTAGGAATCCCCGGTGCGGCTAATGCTCCAGCCAGGGGATACCTCGTAGAATCCTGCAACCGGCTGCCTCTGTCGCTCTAACCCGGGAGCAGCTGGATGACATGATAGCTCGAGCCGTGGCTGTGGCAATGGCCGGAGGAGCAGGACCTCCACTCGTAGGGAGGACTGGAGAACCAGGACCGGAAGTCTGCTGCCCGATCCCAACCAGGGGGAGCAGCAGGATGAGTATCAAGAGGAGAGAAGGAGAGAAGTGGAGTCCAGAACCAGAAGAGGCCCCGGGAGCCGAAGGAGCTCAAGAGAGAAGGTCCCAGCCTCGGCCGAGGAGGCCTGGTCCGGAGGAAGCGGCACGGGGAAGGAGAAAGCCCCGCCGCAGCGAGGAAGTAAGATCGAGGACCAAGAAGAGGGAACAGAGACACCCACCGAGGCCATGAAAGACCAGATCGTATTCTTGAGGAAACAAATGGACAACATGAAACATCGATGGAAAATCGGGTTAGTATGCCTCGACCGTTACAGTTGCCAATTTACCGAGAATATCTTACAAGATGAGTTGCCTAGCAATTTTAAACCTCTTAATTATGAATATGATGGTACGACTGACCCCTATGATCATTTGGTCGATTTGAAAATTCGGCCCTCCTCCATCGATATGGGGAGGGTGTGAAGTGCAGTGGTCTTTCTTACTACTCTATCTAAGGCAGCCAAAGAAAGTGGTTTAGCCACCTAGAACCCAATTTCATCAACTCCTTTGAACAGCTTTGGGGAGCTCTTCTTGCATCAATTTGCTAGTGCAAGGAGGCAAACCCAGAGCTACGCTAACATTGTTTAACATGAAGCAAGGGGAGAATGAAAGCCTACGGGCCTTCATAAAGAGATTCAATCGACGGCACTGGGAGGTTCCAACCGCCACCCCGGAGGTAAAAATTAATGCTTTTACTAGTAACCTCCGAGATGGAGACTTGTTTTCCTCCCCGGCTAAGAAGCCGCCCGACATTCGATGAACCGCTAAGGAGGCGGAGAAGTACGTCACATTGGAGGAGGTAAGGAAGGCAAAGAGAGCCGAGGTCAAACCAAATGGACCTCAAAAGAAGAAGGAATCATCGAAGAAAAGCTCAACGGCAGAACCCGAGAAAGTTGCAAAATCGGACCTCGCTCCGTGAGTTTGACAAGTATACCCCCCGAAGCTTGAGCGAGAGCTACCGGAAGTGGCATCGACCATCCGGAAATGAAGTTTCCATGGACATGGTCCAGGGGCCTCAAAACCTAAGTCGATATGTTTTGTCGCTTCCACAATGAATATGGACATGACACTAACAATTGTTTTCACTTACGTGATGAGATTGAGAGGATGATCCAATCGGGACATCTTAAAGAATTTGTTTACAGAGATCGAAAGTTAGCTCCAGGGTCAAAAAGAAAAGAAGCCGATGATAAAGCCGAGGAGAAAGGAAGGATGATCGAAGGGAGGCAGGAGGAGAGACCCTCCAGAGAGGACTTATCCAGATGATAGTCGGAGGTCCAGCAGAGGGAGACTCCTTCCGCGCTAGAAAAGCTGGAGAGAGGACCCTCAGGAGAGAGGTAGGAGAAATGTCCAGAGAGGCGGATCGTAAAGAAGCTGTCCATACACCTCGAATTCATTTTGGCCCAGAGGATGGAAGCTTAAGGAAGGAGGACCACAGTGATGCACCGGTCATCACAACAGATGTGGCGGGATACACGATAGCACGGATCTTCGTAGATACAGGAGTTCCGAGACATCATCTTCCCGGAATGTTTCAAAAAGATGAATTTGAATATAAAAATGCAACCAAAGTGGATACGGCGTTGTACGGATTCACAGGAGGAGCAAAGACACCCTCTCCGGCTGTAACCTCCGTGGGGCTAGGTGAAGCTCCACGGAGGAGGGTGGTTATGGCAAATTTATTGATTGTGGATGTACCCTCATCCTATAACATGATATTTGGCAGACCATTGTTGAACCTATTTCAGTGGTTATATCAACTTATCACATGAAACTCAAGTTTCCAAGTGAATGACGAGGTAGGTGAAGTAGCCGGAGATCAGCCGCAATCTAGAAAATGCTACGTGGAGGCAAGAAAGATAGCCGATAAAGAGTCAGACGTATCGCAGCCTGAAAAGAGACAAAGAGGTAGGCCGAGAGTCCAAGAGGTGCAAGATTTCCGAAGAGAACGATCCTCCAAAGATGGAAGTGAAGGAGAGCTGATGATGGTGGAGTTGTATCCCGAAAAGAAAGGATACACGACGAAGATTGGAGCCCACCTAGAGCGAGTTGGAGAAGGACTCGTAGCAGCTCTACGAAGAAATGCGGACGTTTTGCTTTTTCTTCCTCGGATATGACAGTATCCCCGAGGAGGTGGCGATGCATCACCCGAACGTGGATCCTAAAGCTAAACCAATAAAACAGAAATTAAGGGTCTTCGGACCAGAGAAAGATGCCATTACGAAGGTGGAAGTGGAAAAGTCACTGGAGGCGGGACATGTCAAGCGAATACAATTCCCCACCTAGCTGTCCAATGTTGTGTTGGTGGCGAAACCAGGGGGAAATGAAGAATGTGCATAGATTTCCGAGACCGAACAAGGCCTGTCCTAAGGATCATTATCCCTTGCCTAGGATTGACCAAATGGTCGACTCTACATCGGGATTTGAGCTGCTAAGCATGATGGATGCCAATCAAGGCTACCATCGTATACAAATTTTCCCTCCGAGATATCCCAAAGGTTAGTTTCATTATTGCTAGTGGAACTTTTTGTTATATTAGAATGCCCTTTGGGTTGAAGAATGCAGGAGCTACCTATCGAGAGAATGGTGGATAAAATGTTCAAACCAGCTAGGGAGGAACATGGAGGTCTACGTTGATGATATGCTCGTGAAAAGCGTAGAAGCTGGAAAACATGTGGCGGACACTGAGGAAGCTTTCTCGGTGCTCGGGAGGAATGGCATGAAGTCGAATCCAGCAAAGTGTTCTTTTGGAGTGAGATCCGGAAATTCCTCGGATATATGGTGACCCAATGGGAATCGAGGTTAACCCTACTAAGGTGAAAGTCAGTGCTTGATATGCAGCCCCCACCAATATCAAGGAGCCGCAGAGGCCGAATGGGAGAATTACGGCTTTAAGCAGATTCATAGCCGATCTGAGAGGAGCCATCCCTTCTTTAAAATCTTGAGGAAGGGATCTAAGTTCGAGTGGGATTTGAACGATGCCAGCAGCGCTCGAAGAGCTTAAACAAAGACTCCGCCCAGCTTACCTACATTAACGAAGCCTATACCAGGAGACACTCTACCTCTACCTCTCTGTAGGTGGGGTCTCACTCGGCTCCGTCTTTGGTGAGGGAGGAGGGGTCAACCCGAAACCCGTCTACTACATTAGTAAGCTCATACGGAGCTGAAGTGAGATACTCGGAGATAGAGAAAGCAGCCACGACTATAATGGTCACCGCACGGAGGTTACGGGCTTATTTTTTGTCACATAAGGTCGTTGTTCGGACTAACTACCTTTTGAAACAGTGATAGGGAGAGCTGATCTTTCAGGAGGATGGTCAAGTGGGCCGTCGAACTGGGAGAATATGATGTGGATTTTGAGCCACGGAGGACCATTAAAGCACAAGCCCTCTCGACTTCATCCAGAGGGTACGCGTGCAAGCGAGGAGGAAGGAGAATGGAAGGTATATGTTGACGGCTCTGTGTCTATGCAGTGGTTGTGGAGCTGGGATCGTGATCATTGATCCGAGATGGCCAGAAACGCAAGTGGCAGTGAGGTTTGAATTCATCACCTCCAACAATGGAGCCGAGTATGAGGCCCCGATTCGAGGAATGGAGATGGCCGCAGACACTGGAGCAGGTCGGGTGGTCATATTTTCGTATTCCCAACTTGTAACCCAAAGAAGTTACGAGGGGTACGAAGAAAAAGATGAGAAGATGGTAGCCTACCTTCAGCAGTAGCCGAGCTGCAGGAAAGGTCTCATTCCTTTGAGGTCCGGCAGATTCCTCGAGAGGAAAACTCCACAGCGGATAGTCTTTCGAAGCTAGCGAGTTCAGCAACCCTACCAGGGAGGAAGATCACCTTAGTGACTGCAGGCTGAATCAACAAATCCCTCGGTGGGGGTCATCGGAGTCAAGATGACTGGAGAACCAAAGATATATCGAAAAGTGTTGCAAAACCCGAGAGCTGCCATAAAAGGAAAGCTCAGACTGGAGAATCCGATACACGATGATCGGGGACAAGATGTACCGGCGGTCCTACACGCAGCCTTACTTGAGATGTTTATCCCCTCAAGAAGGGAGGTACGTAATTAAGGATATACACGAGGGTTGTTGTGCCGACCATGCAGAGCTCGGGCAATAGTTCGGAAAACCTTGAGGGCTGGATACTTCGGCCTACCATGACCCAGGATGCCAAGAGCTGGGTGAAGAAGTGTGAGAAGTGCCGAAGCATGGCCGCCTCATCCACCTCCCTACAGAGGAGATGGGTACCATGCACTCTCCATGTCCCTTTGCGAAGTGGGGATGGACCTAGTGGGCCCATTCCCAATTGCGGTGGGCAGCGGAAGTTTCTATTGGTGGCGTGAGACTACTTCAGCAAGTGGGTCGAGGCCGTACCTCTAGCAAGGATAGAAGAAGGTAACATAATCAAGTTTTTATGGAGATATATTTGCTGCAGTTTGGTATACCTAGAATCACTGGTATCGGATAATGGAACCCGGTTTATGGGAAACATGGTACGGGAATGGTGTGATAACACGAAAATTGTCCGAGGTTCACATCGCTGGCGCACCCCCAAGCCAACGGTCAAGTGGAGGTCACCAATGTAACTATTGTGAACGGGATACGTGCCCGACCGAGAGAGAACCTAGACATGCTAGAAGAGGAGCGCGAGATCGCCCACCGAAAAATGAGAAGTACAAAAGCTGCATAAAGGCCGCTTATGACCGTAAAGTCGTAAGTCGGAGATTTGAAGAAGGAGATCTAGTCCCGAGGCAAGCCGACGCATTGAAAAACATTGGAAAGCTCGATCCCAAGTGGGAGGGGCCCTACAAGGTGACCGTGGTCCTCCGAGGAGGAGCTTACGAGCTACAAGACATGGAAGGAAATCAACCGGTTAGGCCACTGAATGTCTGCCATTTGAAGAGGTTTTATACCGAAGAAAGTACCCGCCTCGCCGCAAGTAGGTGGTTCTTTTTATGTTAGAGCTGTTTTATTTATGTTCTGAATAAATTGTAATTTCGCTCCACCGTACTCTTTTTTCCCCTCCCGTGGGTTTTCCACCGGGTTTTACCGTAGGGAGGTTTTTAAAGAGGCCGGCCAAGTTAACTCTTAACTTGCGTTGATCGATTATGGTCAATGGGGTAAATTTGTTTATTAATTAATGAAAGCGATTTTTTATTATTTATGAGTTCATGAGTTCATTCTTTCGTTGAGTACGATTGAAATAATATAAATACGTGTTACTCGATACAATTGCATCACAACACGCGATTGATTACGTGAGAATTAATAACTTGAGAGAAAGTTAAAACAACAAATAAAATGCACGATAAGCATTCAATGAGAAATACAATGAGCATTCACGAAATGAATTCGCATTATGAGAAACGAAGCTAAGAGATAGCTTGAAACACTAAAGTTAAACCTGCGAGAGAGGGTTTAACCCACCTAAACCCAGAGAGGGGTTACGAGAAAGAAGCTAAGAGATAGCTTCGAGACACTAAAGTTAAACCTACAGAGAGGGTTTAACCCACCTAAACCCAGAGAGGGGTTACGAGAAAGAAGCTAAGAGATAGCTTCGAGACACTAAAGTTAAACCTACGAGAGAGGGTTTAACCCACCTAAACCCAGAGAGGGTTACGAGAAAGAAGCTAAGAGATAGCTTCGAGACACTAAAGTTAAACCTACAGAGGGTTTAACCCACCTAAACCCAGAGAGGGGTTACGAGAAAGAAGCTAAGAGATAGCTTGAAACACTAAAGTTAAACCTACGAGATAGGGTTTAACCCACCTAAACCCGCAGAGGGGTTACGAGAAAGAAGCTAAGAGATAGTTTCGAGACACTAAAGTTAAACCTACAGAGAGGGTTTAACCCACCTAAACCCAGAGAGGGGTTACGAGAAAGAAGCTAAGAGATAGCTTGAAACACTAAAGTTAAACCTACGGATAGGGTTTAACCCACCTAAACCCAGAGAGGGTTACGAGAAAGAAGCTAAGAGATAGCTTCAAAACACTAATGTTAAACCTACGATAAGGGTTTAACCCACCTAAACCCAGAGAGGGGTTAACCTATCTAGACCCGAGAAAAGGTGTAATAGTTAAAGAGATGGCCTTAAGAAGCTTGGTTAAACCTACGATAAGGATTTAACGACTAAGTGTAAGACAAGAGACGGAGCTTTCAGGCCTTGACCAGGCCACAAGAAGGGCTCGACTAAACTCGCACCTAAGAAAGGCCTTGGGGTGTGGAAAACAGAAAACAAAGAACTTATTAAGCTAAACCTATAAAGTTTAGCTAAACCTCGTGTCTAGAGAGGACTATTAAACTTAAAGCTATGAAAGACTTAAAGCTAGCAAGTTGGACCTATGAGTGTCCTGACGAGGTTAGTCCCAAGAGGGAGATTATGAGACAGAAACTAAGGCATATTTGGCTAAGGGTTTAACCGGCTAAGCCTCGGTGAAGCCTAAGAAATAGTTTGAAACATCGGTATAAACCTAAGGAAGGGTTTTTTTAGAAAAGAAAAGCTAAGACCCTAGAAAGGGTTCGACCGGCTTCAAAACCCCGTGAGGGTTAAGGAATGCCGAGACCAGGAGCACGTAGGGCTTACTTGCTCCCAAGGAGTGACATGAAAGCGGAAATGGACTATTGGCTGCATGTCGGCAAAGCGAAACATGCAGAGGGGTTCGATCAGCTTGAACCCCAAAATGTTTGACAAAACAGGAACTGAAAGAAGGTCTCCTAGAGCCAACTCGACTCTTTAGCGAGAGCCCACTGGATAAGGGAAAAATCGAGACATAAACGACAGAGCCTACAAGAAGGGCTTAGATAGATCGCGCACCTAAGAAGGGTGATGAGAACAAAGAGCTAGAAAAGCTTTTTAAAATACTAAGTTTTACCTACCAAGTAGGGTGCTAACTTAAGCATGAGCAAAACTATCTAAGGAAAATCCCAGATTATGAAGTCAAGGGAAAAATCCGAAAGCCTAAAGCACAAAACCCTAGAGAGGGAAAAGGGGGTTGATGAGCGGATGATTTATCACCTATAAGGAAAATGATACATATACACTACTAGCTAGCGTTATGTTCCCAATGATTAAGTCATGCATACAAGCTAATAGTTTAGAGGCTAGACAGTTTGTAAGCATGCGGTGAAAATTGAGTAGGGGAAACACAAATAAAACGGCATACAACTCCTGCAAGGGAGGACACAAGTACTCATGCAAATAACAAGCTCCCGGCAAGGGAGGACAAACACCAGATATGAGAAGCAGTTCCGGCAAGGGAGGATACGCGGATATACGAAAATTAACTCCCGACAAGGGAGGATCCCATTCATTCATATCAAAAAGCCCCGCCAGGGGCAGCAGAGTTGATAAAGCGAAAGTAAACTCCCAGAAAGGGGAGAGCAGAATTGAGTGCTAAACCAGCACATAAAACAATAAAAAGTAAATTGTATGTTACATCAACAAAGAGAGTTTTTAGAAGAGGGTTACTCTGGGAGTTAAGGGTCCTTCCGCCGGCGCAGCTTCCTCTGGCCTCGCCTCCATCTCCAGAGCTCCGCCTGTGCAAGCTTCTTCCCGAGTGAGGGTAGCATCCAAACGAAAGGGGGCAAAGAGGCTGCTCCATAGAGGCAGGGTGGCGGACGTAACTTCAGCCTTTAGAAACCGAGAAACCGCCTGGCTCATGACCGGAGCCACCATTCTTCCTCGATAAGGCGGGAGGCATCCCCTTTAAAGCATGGGGGAGTGGGCATGGCTTGGAGAGGACCGGTTTTATCAAAGGCACTGCGAAGGAGGATCGGCCTTCTGCATCAGCGGCATTAAAGCCGTACTCGTAAAAATAACGAATATAAGGACCCATGTCCCCGAGGAAGCTAGGATGCTGCGAGATAAGCTTCCCTAAGGTTAACCACGAGAGAGTGCGAAGCTTTTGACCTCGATCTCGAAGTAAAGAGGTGATCACGGAAGGATTTTGCGCCCTCTAAGAGGGCCTTCTCGTGCATCCGGGATTCCCGGAAAGCATAATGGATGGCTAGATTGCTGGTCTCCTTCTCGGCGGACTCCCGAGCCGCCTCGGCCTTTGCCGGCTCGGCCTCAACCTTCTTGACGCGAAGGGAAGCAAGAGTGACCTTCTTCCTCTCCGCTAGGAGGACTCCTCCAATTCTTTGAGTGTGGCGAGGGGAGGAGATTAGAAGGGCTCCACAAGCTGGACAGAGAATACCTAATCAAACACAAACACACAAGCCATGTTAGGTAACAAATGAGAGAAAGGGATACCGATAATTCCCATGGAATATAAAGTACCTGGGCAAAATGGCCCGCAGCCTCTAGTCTTTATTCTTTGCTCAGAGGGAGACCGACTAGCCTTTCACAATCTTGGGTGAGACTAATTACCGAAAAATTTCTTTGGCTGAAGTACCAAGAATATGAGTCGACATCAATTGGGGCGGAGGAGAGACCACTGGCTGCGCGTCGGTGGAATACTTGTGCCTCGAAAGTATCCTTTGAATGTAATGAGCCTTGGCTAGTGTAGCTTTGCCCTTGGCAGCCTTTGACTTCTTGGGAGGAGGGGCATCGGCCTTAGGATCCTCAGGGAGTGTGAAGGGGAGATGACGGGGGCATCGGGAGCATCGTCAGGGGGCGCGGGAGGAGGCAACGCCGAATCGGAGGAATCGGCGGGATCCTCCAATACCTTGGACAGCCACAACATTTCTCGGGGTACGTAAATGCCAAACAAGTAAGTAGTAAGTTATGCCCCGCATGCATATATAAAGAATCGTTACAAGAAGATTATTACCATCATTCGGTTCGAGGGGAACCCTCACCGGACTGAATTTAAAGAATGAGAGGAGACGTGGATTGGAGCGAGTTCGGGTAAGTTGAAATACCCGTGAGTATGGACATGGGCATTCAATACTCGAATGACCCTCGCGGTTGGTAGAGGAAGAAATTTGTTGAGAAGAGGCTGGAGGAGCGGGGTTTTTGTAAATCCATTTTGATGTTTGAAAGGCCAAGGGCGATCGGGAGTAACGAAAATATAGTGATCATTCCACTCTTTATTGATGTTTGGGACTTTCCCAAGAAACAAGCATTTTCCTTTCACTCTACCGCTACATAGAAGAACGGGCTGGAAGTCTTACAGGTTAAATTGGGAGAAAAGCAGTTCGGCGGTAGGTTTCCCTCCATTTCCCTTGAGGAGAAGGTAGAAGGAGATCATCATCCGAATCGCATTTGGGGTAAATGGTTAAGCGGAACCCCGTAGAGGTCCGAAATTTGACATAAAAACTTTGGAGGAGGAAGCCTGAGGCCGGCTTCAAATTGGGCGTGCCAAAAGGCGAGAGTGGGAGGAGAAGGTAGGTTCGGACGCTCGTTCGAGCTTGGAAAAGACACGTGGTAACCCAATGAAATCAAGTTTTCCTCGAAATAACTACTTAGGATTTTGGCCTAAGCTTAGAGGGACCCCGAATGAATCCCAGAAGTGAGCTCGTCCACCTCTCGGCGAGCCGGAGGATACGAGGGGACTTCGTAGGAAGGGCAGGGATGGGGGAGTGATGGGAACTTTGAGACGAGTTGTGAATCGGAGGGAGTCTGGGAGGAGCTTGACTTCGACATTTCTCAAAACCCTACGTGTGGAAAATATACAAGAGAAAGGAGAAAAAGATTACCCGGACAAAGTGGGAAAGATCGAAGAAAGTAATGGAGAGGATGATCGTGGAGGACTTTTGCAGGAAGGAGTCTTGAGGAAGCGAGAATTTAGAGAAAGAGGAGGGGAAGCGAAACCGATTTGAAAAAAGAAGGAACCGATGGGACGTGTGAAGGCCGAAGGGCGAGATGCATGCTCGACACTGGTTGCCTAGGGAGCCGAAGGGTCGCCAAAAGACTAGCGAGAGGGGATGTATCCAGAAGTCGAAGGCTGCGGGGAGGACCTCCCAAGGCTAAAGCTGCGAGGAGGATCTCCCAAAGCTAAAGCTGCAGGAGGACTTCCCAAGGCTAAAGTGCAGGAGGACTTCCCAAAGCTAAAGTTGCAGGGAGGAATGTGCAAGTCTTCCTTACTCCGAAGCTCCAAGATCGCTTACCGCAGTAGGGGGAGTGGTTGATACGGATAAAAATGTCAGGCCCAACTACACGTAGGGCCCAAATACGACCAGCCCAATAGGGCCTAATGACGTTATTAGATACCCTAGATAAAGGGAGGAAAACACGAGATGGGCCCGAGCCCGCATTGACGGAAGCTAGGCTACGAAGCCCTAAACCTACCTACAGGGGGCCACGAGGCCCGAGCCTCGTGTGGAGAGGAGCCATGAGGCCCAAGCCCAACTACAGATAGGCCACGAGGCTTACAATTGAATACAGCCGCGAGGCCCAAAACCCGATCGCAGATGGGCCGCGAGGCCCAAACCTAGCTATAGGTGGGCCAAAAGGCCCATGCGAGATTTAAAGTGAACGTGAGAGTTTTTGACTAAGCCCACGACGGTTATTTATCCGATAAGATCCAGAAACCTAGAAGGAGCGAGTAGTTGAGATAATTAATGCCCAAGCCAAGGAATATCCCCATATTCCTCATTGGTGGGTCTAAACCTCCATCCAGGGGGAATTCGTAGATATGATTAGATTTCTTGAGAAATAAGATATCCACGCACGACATCATGGCGTAACATGCGGACAAAGGCCTCGGAGACCGTGATTGATGCTATTGATCCTAACGCACGTATAAGTAAGACACTCCACAGGAGGTAACGGTATCGAATCACTATCACTCTCACTTAGCTACTTTATACGTACTTTCTTGAAAGTGTTTTCCGGTGATCCGACTTGAGCGTTGGAGTGCCTACGCCGGAGAACCCTCCGGCGTGTTTTGCAGGATACGTGTGTTCGAGGGAAGCTAAGGATCTTAAGTGCGTAAAGGCTTTACCCCGTGAACCCAGGTGGGAAAACAGGCCCAGTGCCGCTTTTACGCATCGGTATTCATTATTATCATAGTGAATCATTTCCTCATAGATTATTATTTAAAATAATCTATGAAAAATTTTATACTTGTTTGCAAAGATTTTGACTAAGTCTTCCATTGTTATAATCTGTCAAGTGTTACTCTCATTGTTACAACATCGACAAGAATAATCACTGATCTAAAAAAACACACACTTTCATATAATATGGTTGTTTAAACAATGAAGTATTTTTTAAACAAATTTAACAATCGGGTTGTTTAAACAATCGAACAATCGAATTGTTCAAACAAAATATACTTTTTATGTGAATTCTTTAAATTTTAATTACTTAGTTTTCAAAATTGAAAAAATTGTTTCTTTTTAATAAAAATAATATGGTTGCTTAAAAGTGGGTTGTTTAAACAATGAAGTATTTTTTTAAACAACCGAACAATCAAGTTTTTTAAACAAAATAATAAATCACTTGAATTCAAATAGAGTATGAATTACTTCTTTTTTATGTGAATTCTTTAAATTTTAATTACTTAGTTTTCAAAATAGAAAGGATAATTTCTTTTTAATAAAAATAATATGGTTTTTAAAAGTGAGTTGTTTAAATAATGAAATGTTGTTTAAACAACCGAGTTGTTCAAACAAAATAATAAATAACTTGAATTTAAATAAAGTATGAATTACTTCTTTTTTATATGAATTCTTTAAATTTTAATTTCTAAGTTTTTGAAATAGTACGTATAATCTTTTTAATAAATAAAACATGGTTGTTTAAAAGTGAAGTGTTTAAACAACCGAACAACCGGTTTGAACACCCGAATAATCGAACAACTAAGTTTTTCAAACAAAATAGTAAATCGCACTACAATAAAGTTAGACACACAAATACTAATACTTAATTGTTCAAATACTATAAAGTTAGACACACTAATACAAATACTTAATTGTTCTCATCCAAATCAATTTAATCTAATTATTACAATACCACGCTAACTTAGTGATTGTCTATCAACCATGGGCTCGACATGTTAATCTATTGTGCGCTGTCCGTCCACACCGCTACACTTCTTCTTTCTTGAAAATTCTCCAATTGATAACACTCTTTTTGTTTTACTACGTCTGGGCCCTTTTCGTAGCTCACGGAGGAAAGACATTCATTTTCTTCATATCATCGGTAAATACTCATTCGATTCATTCGGTACATGTGAGATAACATCAAAGATAGGCCACTCTACAAAAATTGCAATATATTAGTCTGAGCAACAAATACACCGAGTAGTTCCTCTGTCTTGTTGCTTTGCTATTGCACGTTCACATGGGAAACGATCAAATTGGAACCTTCTACATGTGCAAGTACTTTCCTAAAAGTTAACAATAAAATTTATTGTTCCTTTCGCACCACATACCTCATCCGATCAATTGGTTCAACTTTAAGTTTTTGCCTTTATCAAGAGACTTGCACAACTCTTTTTCCATTGTTGGAGATAACATGGTGGTACAAGTTTGGGCTTCATTGCACGCCTTATGAAACCATTTTTGCAACTTATGTCCAATACGTCAATGCAAGAATTGGACCACTGTCGTTCTTTTTTAAATAAGGAATTCAAGGACTCTGCATTGTTTGAGGTTGAAGGTGTGTGTACGTGTTTTGCGAATGTTGTCACGAATGTTGGCACATTCGAAGAGCAACACGCATAAATAAATAATCAAATGTACAGCGGAAGTCTTAAACACGTTGCAAGATGGATATCAAAATTTTCGTATAGACTATAAATAAGTCTATATGCCAAACGGCGTATTATCACTAATAATTGTTAAGTGATACAATCGGTGAAAACATAAGCTACACCGTGAATGGATCTACGTATATAGTGACTAGATAATATTCAATCTAACCTATCACTAATACAAATAATGACCCAATGTTGAGTGAAATGTTGGAACATTCACCAACGGAAGTATCGAGTATGAAACGAACAATAAACTCTATAATCTATGCCAATAGACTATGCTAGATTGTGTTTCTCAACTTCAAGTTTTAATCTTCATAGCACAGTGTATATATAGATAAAATCTGGACTCTTAGTGCTTTGAAGATAACTTCCACATCTCCCTTGAAAATAGGTAACTTCTATGTAACTTCCCCATGATCTTTATAACTTCTCTTGCTTGCCTCTTTCAACCGCATGACTTCGTGAATCGCCGTAAGTCTTCAATCTGAAAGAACAAGTCAATGAACAAGACAAAACGTGGGTTAAGGGATAGTGAAAGTGGAAGGACGAATTCGATGTTGTGACCAGAATGTTGGCACATTACGAGTAACACTCGTCATAACATCAACAATCTCCCCCAATTCGGCCTTTCTACTTTGGAACACACCCGATGTTGCAACAAAATGCAATGTGTACACAATAGAGATAAGTAAATAAATATCAAGTAAATGACATCTTTTTACTTAAATGCAAAACAAACATAAATAAAAACAATAAACACTTAACATCACAAGGACTTATACTATGAACAAAACATAGACTAAACAAAATCAAAGCTAACATAAAATAATATAAAATCGCAGCAATAAAACAAAGACAAAATACTAGACTTAACACAACTTAAATCAGAGCAACCAGAACTAAGAAAACATTAATCGTAATTATGAAAAAAAACGAACCTAAATAAGACATTAAACATAACTAAAATCTGAGCATAAAAACGAAGACATAAACATACATGCTCAAACTCATACTAAACTAATAAGTTCGTAAAATCAAAAGCAAGGGTATCAACACACAAACCTATACTACTATAAGTTTATAGAAATTAAACACATAAAACAGAAATTAAAATGAGTCTATTACAAGCATAAGAAAAAGCTTGTAAATGAAGATTAGGAGAGGATTGGGTTGATAATAGATAATAGCTGCATCTTCTAGAGTCTCGCACGAACTCCCCCTTTCTTCAAGCTTCCTTATTCTTGAAAGCTCCCCCTTTAGTTGGATCACCGATGGCCCCAATCATCTAGATCATCATACAAAGACACCGAGGTCATCATCTTCCCGATCCTACCGCCTCGATCCTCTCAGATCCATGTCCATGTTTGAACTGCTGGGTCCATCAAGAGTGTTGGTCGGGTTTATCGGCACATCATCCGGCACATTCGGGCATCGGTTCCCATATCGGCATTAGGAGCCGCACTTGTTCCAGCTCCAGAGATATCAGCATCTCGGTCCTCCTCCGATTACATCAACATCCACACTCGTACTCACCAGCATCTCCATCACCAGAAGCAGCAGACGGTGGTTCAAAGAAGAATATCATCGCAGCTGAGCAAAGAACATCGTGTCCTACTCCCCGTGACAAGAGAAAGCAGCTTCTCCCGATCCGTTTCTCGCATTTCAAGATTGCTTAACAAACATTTCAAGTTAGAAATCGAATTATCCGCCATTGCAATCTGATCTTGAATGAATTGTGGTTGGAGTTGTGGAATGTTGGCGGCGTGTGTGCCAACATTTAGCGGCACATCGTGTGCATTCGGCAGAGCCTCAGTGTGCATTCGGATCTCTGATTGGAAGGTCAATTACCCTTGGACCGATTCTCGTAACATGTGAAATTCCCAAACTCGGTGCAAATGAGCTGATAATTTCATTTCTTTCTCTTTGAAATCCTTGAGCAGTAAATTAGCATATGAATCAAACTGGGTATGGCAGCAACCCTTTGCTTGACACTCTCCCTGAATATGTCATCATATTGTCAAAGATTGTTTTCCCAAGATTAAACTCCCTCGGATGTCCAATCTTGTACATTAAAATAGCACCTTCTTGGTCAAAGTGGTTGTGTTTGAAGAAGGCGACCAATTATACACAATTAACTTGTGAAGAACACCGTAAAGGCTTGTTAAGACCGAGGAATTCATCCTATATCTCCATACATTAACTCTTCCTCCGGTAATCACCTTTATAACCTCATCCAAATCATCCACTTGAGGATCATCACCATCTCTAGTTTTCAAGACCTCATTAATAACAAATGAGTTATCACAATAACCTTTCCTCTAAATTTCACTTTTCCAAAGTGCCTTGAATTAACTTCAGAACTCGACTTTTAAATTTGCATAAAACTCATAAATTCAATCCACAATATAAGGAGTAGCAAATTGTAGAGAGTGCATTAAGGATCTATAAGTCGTATATCCAATTAAATTCATAGACACAAAATCATCCATTTTGATAATCCTTTCCCCAACATTCAATCTAGTCCTCAATGTTCTAAACTTATCACTATCAATGCCATGATAAGAATCATCGAGAATCAAGACGAAGATATATGCAGAGAGGAGTCGGTATGTACCTCAAGAACATTTTCCTTCTTGCGTTGGATTCGCAGGATTCGGACTCGAGGATGATGTGGCCAAGGGTGTGTCAACATCGTCTGGCATATCTGCGTTACTTTTGCTTCTTTTACGCTTTTCCAAGCTAGCAGCCATTTGAGCCAATGTCCGATCCATTTCGAGAATCCTCGCACTCCCTAGGGCTAAGCACCGGAACAT
The DNA here is from genome assembly GCA_030762865.1 of Paraleonurus japonicus. NCBI lineage: Eukaryota > Viridiplantae > Streptophyta > Magnoliopsida > Lamiales > Lamiaceae > Paraleonurus > Paraleonurus japonicus. The sequence goes on from CM061056.1 coordinate 44,717,957, forward strand.
CGCCTTCTTCACTAGCCACTTTTTTCGGATTCGCCTCTTCCATTTCATCGCCAGAGGATTCAGAGTCGAATACCGGATAGGTTTTGAAGCAACGCCATCATCATGCTTCGCTTCCCGATTTGAGTAATCAACTCGACGACCCGTTGTCCTATAAGAGCGTCGTTTCGACCTTGTCCCCTTGAGCTCGCCGCCTTTTGCCGAATGCAGTTAAAAACGGGCGGTGAGCTCTCCGGTGTCCGTAGAATCGAAGCATCTTCTTCCATTGGAGTATCTTGGGCGGTGTGTAGGAGAAAAGACCAGTGTCTATAATCGTCAAAGTTTACCTCTCGATTACCAACATTGACGACTGGGTAAATTGTCAATTTGGCAAGATTCTTGAAAGCGTGGACGATTTGATCGGTTGTGGCTCCCTCGGCAAGATCAACCGACATAGGGTAGGTTTCAATGACGGGTTGTTCTTGAGCCGCATCGCTATTTGGATTTTGTGGCGTTTCGCCCAAAATCGGATTCTCGAAGGATTTAATAGCAGGTTTTGGATTTTAATGAATATCATAGGTGAGAGAGGAACATCAACCGAGCCAACCCTAATCGAAGAGGGTGATGTTGGGTTCGAAGGGCCAATATTTTCCGAAACATTTTCGGCGGCCATTGAAGCTAAGAGTCGAAGGTTTTGAGAAGAGGATGATGTTGCAGGAGAGGTTGAGTGTTTCGAATGTGAGGGTGAAGAGCCCTTTCAATCAGCCATGATAATTAATAATATGCACACACTATTCAAATTATATTAATAAAATAATCAATTTGAATTATAAAAAAATAAAGGCTGATTATTAACTAATACCGAAGTGCAACAATTAATACCTTCAAACACTTGTATCAATATTCGAAAAACAAAGATCAATGTGTAGAGCACACCGAATATTAAGGACCTTAAATAGGGAAAAGAAAGAACGTAGAAGTTGTGTCCACATCGGTGTTGAGAAGAAGGATTTAATCACATCCCTAAGAAATAGGGCATTACCGATAGTGTGGAAGTTATAAAAGAAACATGTAAATAACCGCTTAATAAGATAAAATAACGTGCACAATAAATTAGATTCACTACTATTGCTGGGAACAATTTAAAATAAATAATTCATTTATAGAATAATATTCGTAAATTATCAAACTCATAGAGGTAAATATACATACAAGAACCAGAATGTTATTCGCACAATGTCGGCACACACACTTCTCAACACGCTTTTACATGAAATAAATTCATTTGTGTTGCACTATATTTTGCTTTACCCACTTATTCACATTGATCCATTTTTCCGAAGAGATCATCGTAGTTGTCACCCATGTCCCATAATTACTCAATGGATTGTGAATATATTGATGCATTCAAGTCATCTTTTGAAAAGAGAACATCGTAGTAGTCAACTCCGTGTCCCATAGTTACTCAATGACATAGCATCTAATTGTGAGTTTATTCAATTGCATTTGAGAGAAGTGTGTCCAGGACAATTTATATTTATCACAGTTCTAATACTATTTACACAAGAGAGTTCAAAAACACTAAATATTACAATACTTAGAAAATTTTAAATAAATTGTTCTAGTGTTGTTACAAATATTGGCACATTTGTTACAACACACATGCAAATATTGGTCTAATTAGTGCATAAACCTAGAGATTTTCTAAGAGAAGAAAACCTCTCATTATCAAGGGCTTTAGTAAAAATGTCTGCAATCTGTTTTTCGTAGAAATGTATTCCAACTTTACAACTTCTTTTCTACAAGATCTATAATAAAGTGATGTCTAATACTTATATGCTTAGTTAACGAATGTTGCACAGGTTCTTAGATATATTAATTGCACTTGTATTATCACAATAAACAAGTAAGAGTATTGCTCTCCAAACCGTAGTCATCGAATATCTTCTTAAGCCAAAGAAGTTGAGTACAACAATTCCCCGTGGCTATGTATTCGGACTCAGCCGTAGATAGGGAAACACAATTTTGTTTTCGGCTATGCCATGAAACAAGATTGTTACCCATGTAGAAACATCCTCCACTTGTACTCTTTCTATCATCACTATCACCGCCCAATCTGCATCACTATAGTCAATCAAAGAACAATTAGTATCTTTGCTATACCTTATTCCATAATCACATGTGTCTCGCCACATATCGAATTATTCTCTTAATCAATTCATATGAGATTCTTTAGGATCAGCTTGATAACGTGCACATAAACAAACACTAAACATGATGTCCGCCTACTAGAAGTCGATACAAAAAGACTACCAATCATCGACCTATACAATGTTGGGTCAACATTTGTGCCAACACTGTCTTTACACAACTTTTGTGTTGATCCCATAGGTGTCTTCATGTGTTTAGCATTGTCTAAACCAAACCTTTTCACAAGATTTTTGGCATATTTACTTTAACAAAAGAAAATATCATCCTTGCATTGTTTAATTTGAAGACCTAAAAGTAATTCAAGTCTCCAACTATCGACATTTCAAAGGTAGTGGTCATTTCATGTACAAATAATTCAAGCATTTTCTCACATGTAGAACCAAATACAATGTCATCAACATATATTTGAACAATCATAATATCATATCCAGAATGTTTAATAAACAAGGTCCTATTAGCTTCACCTCTATAAAAACCGAATTCAACTAGAAAATCAGTTAATCTACCATACCATGCCCTAGGTGCTTGCTTTAAACCATATAAAGCTTTCTTAAGTTTATAAACATGATCAGAAAATCATGATTCTCAAACCCCTTAGGTTGTTCTACATATGCTTCTTCCATAAGAATTCCATTTAGAAATGCGGCTTTAACATCCATTTGATGCGGTTTTATATCAATGTAGCATGCAATAGCAAGTAATAGTCTTATGGACTCAATTCTAGCAACGGAGCAAAAGTCTCATCAAAATCAATTCCTTCTACTTGTGTATAGCCTTGAGCTACTAATCTAGCTTTGTTTCTTACAACATTACATTCATCGGTTTTGTTTTTGAAAATCCATTTTGTACCAATTACATTCACATTATCGTGCCTAGGCACAAGTATCCAAACATCATTCCTTTCAAATTGATTTAACTCCTCGTGCATTGCATTAATCCGATTTTCATCTTTCATAGCTTCATCAACATTTTTAGGTTCATTGAAAGAATGAAAACATTCAAAGTTCACCTTGTTACACATAGATGTCATACAAATCGATCTTACCACATGTCTTGCATCAAAACTCAATTTTCTCCTTGTTTGTACACACGATTGAGGCTTACCTATGATCTCGTTGTTGTGGATGATTTTTGAGAATTCTAGAAGATGGTGTAGCAGGATAAGGCATAGTTCTATTAATTTACGGATGTTGAGGTGATGTTGCTTGGATGTGGGCACATTTGTAGCAACATTCTCAATCGGTTCGAAATTCCAGAACTTTGCATCGCTCAATAAAATTAGTTACATCTTCTTCAATAGCATTATCTGCAAGACTTGCATTATCATCAAAAACAACATTCATAGACTCTTGAACAAGATCGGTCCTCATTATAAATTCTAAAAGGTCTCTTGTTTCTAGAATAACCAAGAAAGAAACCCTTATCACTTTTTGAATTAAATTTATGAAAACCAGGAACATTCAATGTACCTATACCAATAATTTTACCTTTTGAATCTCCTCCATATGTAACATTTCCACCATCATATGCCTTATAATCGAGTGAGATAACTTTCCTCACCGGTCATGTGTCTAGAACACCCACTATCAAAATACCATAGTCCCGGAACACATGCTTTTAAAGATGTATAGACAACATTACATACGATATTTGACTTTTTCACCCAAGTAGATTTTTGAACGAGGTTTTTGAAATGATTTTTGAACAATTGCTTGAATGTTGAGCAGAATGTGGCAACATTTTCAAAGACATTTTAGAAAACTTTTTATCCCGCCTCATTCTAAAACAGCTTTGGTCGTTTGTGACCCTCGGTAAAACAATAATGACAAACATCCTTCTTTTCGTAATCATTTTTCAACTTTTCGGTTTCAACAAGGTTTTGTAAACACAACAGGTTTGTTATTGTTTAAAACTGAGTGATATTACCATTATAACCCGCACCATGTCTACTTGTACTTCCAATTGTCGTTGTCTCATCAAGTTTAGCTGAACTTTCTGAATATCTTTGAAATTCAAAGTGTCGCTCCTTTGAGCCGTACTTTGAGGTTGCATAACTCGAGCATCTTTCCTTGTTAGTATGACCTCAAGCTTTATCACCAAATCCTTTTGATATGACTCTTCAATAGTCATGTCCCTTAAGGCTTTCTCCGAGTGGATTCCAACTCCTTTTCAAGCTTTAGATAACTGGACTTACAATCTTTGCAAACAATATTAGAAGTACTGCTTCATCTACACAAGAACTTGAGAAACAATTAAATTCTGAACCTCCAATGTTTCTTCAAATGTTGGCACATTTGACTCAACATCGAATCATCCAATAAATCATCAAGAGTATCATCATACAAAATTCTTGCAGAAAAAGCAAACTCCTCATTTTTATCAATCTTCTTCACAATCGACTCATCACTTAAGGTAGCATTGAAATTTACCCTCTTTCTCAAAAGAGTGTTGGCACATTCATTTGCATAATGACCAAAACCAGAACATGCATCACATTTAACATTTTTCCTATATTCGATCATATTTGATCTTGTTACCTCTATCAAATTGCCTAGGTTGATTAACATTTCGATTTCTATCGTGCAATTGACGTGAATTACCACTGTTCTCTCTCTTGATTCTTAATTTGCAAATTATTTCTAAGTCTATTTGCTCTCTTTTTCAAAAAGAATTAAATTGCTTAGTTAAGAAAGCAATGTTTTCAGCATTGTCGGCACAATCGTCACCAACATCTTCATCGAATCTATTTCAAGAACAAACGGTTGTTTATCAACACATGAAGAAGTCTCTCCTTTGAAAACGTAAATTTTCCTTTCGGATTTCTCACTATCTCTTTGGGAAAAATTCATTTCGTACGTTTTCAAAATACTAATCAATTCATTTTGAGTTATAGCATCGTATTCTTGGCTTCCTCAATAGCACATATCTTAGCATCAAAACGTTTAGGAACAGCTTCTTAAGATTTTATGTACTAACCTTGTATTGGATATGGCTTCACCAAGTGCTTGAGATTCATTGGAAATCTCGGTGATTCGCTCATCATTGTAGGAGGATATGGTCTCATCTTCCTTCATCCTTAAATTTTCAAACTTGGTTCCAAGCATCCTCAACTTCGTTCTTCTTACACTCTCGTATCCTTCACAATGTTCTTGTAATCTCTCCCATGCATCTTTTGCAGATACACGATTAGAAATTATTTTGAACATGGATACATCCGTAGAGGTAAATAAGGCATTGAGTGCCTTCGAATTGAAGCTGGCCGTTGTCACCTCATCATTTGTCCATTCTAACTCATTTTTGATTTGAGCTTCAAGATTGTCATCACCGGAACAATCGGTGGAGTTCATCCAAATAATATACTCCTCCATGCACGTTCATCAATGGACTTGATGTACATACGCGTCTTAGGCTTCCAAATTGCATAATTTGTACCATCTAGAACGGGTGGCCTAATTGAGCTGTCATAGGATAATCCATTTCAATAAATCACACCAAACACAGGATCTAAACTCGGGATAACGAAGTTTTATGGCTCTCGTGCCACTTGAAGGTGTGTGTACGTGTTTTGCAATGTTGTCACGAATGTTGGCACATTCAAGAGCAACATACGCATAAATAAATAATCGTAAATGTACAATGGAAGTCTTAAACACGTTGCAAGATGGATATCAAAATTTTCGTATAGACTATAAATAAGTGTATATCGCCAAACGGCGTATTATCACTAATAATTGTTAAGTGATACAATCGGTAAAAACATAAGCTACACCGTGAATGGATCTACGTATATAGTGACTAGATAATATTCAATCTAACCCATCACTAATACAAATAATGACCCAATGTTGAGTGAAATGTTGGAACATTCACCAACGGAAGTATCGAGTATGAAACGAACAATAAACTCTATAATCTATGCCAATAGACTATGCTAGATTGTGTTTCCTCAACTTCAAGTTTTAATCTTCATAGCAACTGTATATATAGATAAAATCTGACTCTTAGTGCTTTGAAGATAACTTCCACATCTCCCTTGAAAATAGGTAACTTCTATGTAACTTCCCATGATCTTTATAAATTCTCTTGCTTGCCTCTTTCAACCGCATGACTTCTGTAATCGCCGTAAGTCTTCAATCCTGAAAGAACAAGTCAATGAACAAGACAAAACGTGGGTTAAGGGTTAGTGAAAGTGGAAGGACGAATTCGATGTTGTGACCAGAATGTTAGCACATTACGAGTAACACTCGTCATAACATCAACAGAGGTCATGATGTTGTAATGGTGCCCCAAAGTTGATCGACCCATGTCTCAAAGTATATATCATTAAGATACATCCAACCAACTTCATCTGTACTTTGAATCGATTCATGAAATCCTTGAATTTCGCCTTAGTATACGCTTCGCGCCTTCATAAATAGTGAGTAACGCCTTCATAAAAAGTGAGTAAGTGTCACTCTTTCTAGTTTTAGTTCTCAAGTTGCCCTTTATATGATAGACGCAATGCCCATGACGTGCTTTTTATATACCTCTGCCACAACTTTTATTAGACTTTGATGACGATAAGATATAACAACAAGATCTTCGCTATCACCTATCACCTATGACTTCTTTCAATATCATGAACAACCAATACCATGAAGCATCATTTTCAAAATCAACAATACCCCCAAGCAAGAGGATATAATTGCTTATTTACATCTTGATAAGTTGCAACAATTAAAGTACTTCGTATTTTCCCATCAAGAATATACCATCCACAATAACTACGGGTCTCATTGAAGAATGAAATCCATGAATACAAGCTCCAAATGCTAAAAATAAGTATTTGAAACGACTTTGACTATCAACCTAGGGGAATATTGTACGGGATTAGAAAGAAACAAGTTATGAGAGTATGCGAGCAACTTAGCTTAACCCCTCAAACTTTCTAGAGCTGATTCTCTCGCACCTTCTTTCCTTTTGATAATCCATCTTTACCCCAAAATCTCAACGAATATCATCTATGATATCCGTAGGTTGATAAATCTTCTTTGGATCCTTTACTTTTGATATAATTTCCAATTTCCAATTACCCACGATGTTGCTTGCCTATGATCATTGCGAGTCATAATTATAGAACAAGTATATTCCGTATCATACTTTCAATTTGAAAGTAGCTAAACACATTGAACTTTGTTGCTCGCAATCTCCATTTGCAATTTTCATCCATGCACACAACAAAGGTAGACTTTTTATTTGATTTTTTTACCTTGAATTCAAAGTTGTACTTCAAAGCAAGAATGTATACATACGTGTGAAGGTTCTTTTTGGGTGGTATAAATTTGACCTTGTTGCAAGTCGAATTCCGATGGTACCACCTGTGATGTACGACTATTTAAAGAAGAAGCAACGTGCTCGCCTGCGATGTGATTTTCTTCTCCGATGTCATGTACAAACTCAAATCTAGCAAGAGTTGAAGTAACATTGTGGGTTGAAATATCTGCGTTGATATGTGAAACAACCTCTAAGTTATTCCAATTCACACCTTGATCGGTTTCATGAGCTTCGTTTACTTTCATCTCAAAATTATAATCATCGCTTCTTGTTGTCCCTCCGATGCAATTTTGTTCACAATGGTAACACAAATGAAACAATAATGACTTTATTTATTGAGACCTACCAACCAGCTTCAAATGTCGCCTTGAAATGATTTGGATTGGAACTTCAATTTTTTTATTTATTAGGGAGAAGAAAATGTATCTCCACATCATGTAGTGATGAATCCACCTTGCACATACTTAGTACTTCAGAATGAAGCTCTTCATATGTCATATTTGAAGATATTGGAAGTCCTTCTACATTGACACCATGGTCACTCTCGCACTTTTTCCATTGTCATTGACCATTTTCATTGACAAACTTGTCAAAATAAATTACATTGACCCAAAATTAAGGTGAGTCTATATAGACAATACAAAATAAAAATTTTACTATTAGATGATAAACCTAATGTTCATTTAAATAGAAATAAAAATTTAATAAAAAACAACAACTTAATAATCGTTTATTAATAACTTTAACAACTGAACAACTTAAACATAAAACACAAATTAACAACCAAATAATTGGACAACTAAACAATTCACCAACTCAACAACCTAAACAACTTGAACACCCGTACAATCGAACAACCAAAATAAATGAACAACCGAACAACTAAACAACCGAACAACCCTTACAGAAAAGTTTGTGTTTATAAAAAACGATGCAAAATTTACAGATTATGATAAAAATGGTTGTACAATGGTGAAATAACAAATATCAACAAGCTAAACAAAGAAAAATAGCAAGAAACATGTTCTTACCTTCAACTCAACTTTCAAAATGGTATCTTGAGAAGAAAAAAATTGAGAATTTGTGTGTGAGAATTTGAATCTGTGATATGAAGTATAGATATAGAAGATGTGTATGTATATATATGAAAGAAGATGATGATAGCGTTATTGTAATTTAATAAATATAAAATAATTTATTTATACAATAAAAATAAGACACCATATTTTGATTATTTCATTTTAAGTAAGGCCATTTTTTACTATAGCCCATTTGAGTAGGCCATTTTTACAAATTCCCCTCCCCAATTAATCGGTCTCCATTTCTCTCTCTCCACAATTTATACGTCTCCCCTCTCTCTCCACATTCAGCCCCACGACCAACACCGCCGTCGTAACCACCGCCAACGCAACCATCGCACCACCGCACCCCCAAACTCTGTCCTGTGCATCCCAGATCGGCGTCGCTCGCATCTTAGATCTACGGCACCCACACACCAGAGTTGTGCTGCCGCACGCATCGTATAGCCTCCACCACTATCGGTAGGAGAGAAGCGCGACCGACACCACAGTCGTGCCACCGCGACCACTGCACCACCTCAAGGGCAGCATTTCCCCTTTGAGACGAGGATGAGGGCAGCAGCGGTGATATATATAGGTGAGAGCGGTGGTTACCCTTTGAGACGAAACCATAGATCTTAAATCTACCACCATTTTTAAATTCACCTCAAACATTAACTTTTCGGAGGTGTTGGTGGCGCCGCCATCGAACGTGATTGGGTTTTTGAGGAGTGAGATTGGGGGTTTTTAAGCAGAGAAGGTGTTTCATAAATTATGACAGAGGATTGTTTGGGTTGTTTTGTTGATAGTGTTTCTGCGTGGAGTTTTGCTAAGAGGTGAAGGTATAAGTTTAGGGTGAATCAGAGAATTTGCCATAGGCACCTATTTTGAATACTATTATTTTGACCTCCCTCTCTCGCTCTAGCAGAAAAGAAAGTGAAGCCGATAACATACATATATACTCAAACTCCTGAATTAACTTTCAATTGGTTGTTTATGTGCTTATCTTCGCTTTCATTAATGCCATCAGAATTGGGCTTTTTCTGGTGTTATCAAGTTCCCTTTCTACTATTATATGAAATTTGCTTTTCTTGTGTGGCTTCCTGCCAACTGTTGATGTAGGTTTGGTTAATGTATTTTCTATTTTTTTTCAGATTCACCAAATAATAACTAAGATATATGACTTATCTGTTCTTACTTTTTTTATCATGTTTGGTGATGAATTTGCTTGATATTAGAGGATAAAGTTTTAGTCTGCCTCCAACCACTCTTAAGTTTTGAGTTTTCTTTTCGAATTCTTCTGGGTTGTGGTATCTTCCTTTTATTTTGATACTAGATTCGTTAAATAAATTTTACAATACAACGTAATACTATATTAATGTTCACCATCAAATAATAATATATAGGGATTAAAGAACCATCAAATAATAATATATAGGGATTAAAGTACGTCCAGTAAACTTGACACTACTTTGATTTTGGTCCCAGGTAATTTAGCAGGTCATGTGGATTTTCTTTCCTTTTACTTTTCTTACTCAAGTGACATTTTTTATATTTTTTTAATGTTTCACTATTATATGACATGTAATTTCTTAAAAGAAAAAAATATGAAAATTAACAAATAAATATTAAAAAATATTAATTTATTTAGCAAATGATATATTAAAATATATATTATATTAATCTATAATATATTTAAATGCCTTAAAATAAATTAATTATTCTTTCTCAATTTATAATAATTGTCCTAATTATTTATCTATAGACAGAATAAATATTTTTAATCACAAAAATTAATAAAAATTTATTGTTATTATATTTAATTCATCATCAATTTTATCAATTCCAAAAATTAGAATAAATATTATTAAAAATGACAGAAGGGAAGGGATGACTGGAAGAACAGGGAGGGTTACTGAGTTTGACAATATTTGGGAGGAAGAGATGTGGTTGTGTAAATGGTAGTCAGTTGATTTCTTTTATTTGTTGATTTCTTTGTTTAAAATAATCACAACTTTCTAAATTTTTGTTAATTTTATAATATTTATTCTAATTTTTTCTAATAGATAAAATTGATGGAGAATTAAATATACTAACAATATATTTTTATTAATTTTGTGATTAAATATATTTATTTTTGTCTATAAACAAATAATTAGGGTATATATAAATTAAATTGAGAAAGAATAATTAATTTATTTTAAAGCATTTAAATATATTATAGATTTTAAATAGAATTATAAAATTAACTTTTGAAAAAGTAATTTTTTAAATTTCCTAAACAAAAATAGTAAAGGTAATTATAAACATATCAAATAATGAAATAATTATTTTTTGCTAAATAAATTAATATTTTTTAATGATGGAGAATTAAATATACTAACAATATATTTTTATTAATTTTGTGATTAAATATATTTATTTTTATCTATAAACAAATAATTAGGACAGATATAAATTAAATTGAGAAAGAATAATTGATTTATTTTAAAGCATTTAAATATATTATAGATTTTAAATAGAATTATAAAATTAACTTTTGAAAAACTAATTTTTAAATTTCCTAAAAAAATTTAGTAAAGGTAATTATAAACATATTGATGCGTAAAACCGACATGGGCCCGTTTCCCACCTCGGGTTCACGTGGGTAGAGTCTTTACGCACTAAGATCCTTAGCTTCCTCGAACAAACGTACTCGCAAAACACGCCGGAGGATTCTCCACAGAGCCTACTCCGACGCTCAAGTCGGATCACCTAAAATACTTAAGAAAGTACGTATAGAGTAGCTAAGTGAGAGTGATAGTGATTCGACATAGCTACCTCCTCAAGGGTGTGTTACTTATACATAAGTTAAGAGCAATAACCGTCATCACGGTCTTCAGTGCATTATCCCGCACGCTCGCCATGATGTCGTGTGGAAAACTTATTCTTCAAGAAATCAGATTATATCTACGAATTCCCCTGACGGAGGTTGGACTCAGTCAACGGGGAATATAGGGAATATTCTCTCTTGGGCCTCAATTATCTCAACTACTCGTTGTTTCTCGATCTTATCGGATAGATAACCGCTATGGGCTTGGTCAAATGCTCACGCCTTCTCCAAATCTCGCTTGGGCCTCTCGCCCACCTGCACGGGTTTAGGGCCTCGTGATCCGTATCTGGTTTTAGGCCTCGTGGCCTATCTCAGATCTGGGCTTGGGCCTTGTGGCCCCTCTCCATACAGCCTGGGCCTCGTGGCCCACCTGTAGGTAGGTTTAGGGCTTCGTAGCTGATTTTGGCCGATCTCGGCACGGCCCATCTCGGGTTTTCCTCCCTCTATCTAGTGGTATTTAATGACATCATTGGGCCCTATTGGCCGGGTCGATTTGGGCCCTACGTGTAGTTGGGCCCGACATTTTTATCCGCATCAACCACTTCCCCCTACTCCGAGCGATCTTGGAGCCCACCGGAGTAAGAAAGATTTACGCAGCTCCTCCCTCGCAGATTTAGATTTGGGACATTCTCCTCGCAGCCTTCAGCTTTCTTTGGAACATCCTCCCTGCAGCCTTTAGCTTTGGGATGTCCTTCCCGCAGCCTTCGGCTTCCCGATGCATCCTCTCACCCGATCTGTTGGCGTTTTGCGACTCTTCGGCTTCTACTTCTAGATACTGCCAAGCATGCATCTCGCCCTTCCTCATTAGTTATCGACGCACGCTTCCATCAAGTCTTCTCTTATTTTGAATCACTCGCATCACTGCTCCTCTTCCTCTCGTAAGTCTGTTTCACACCGCTTCGCCTTGCTATAAATTCCTCGTCAAAAACTCCTTTCCTCCACACTCCGCTTTCCCTTCGTCTCCAAGTAAACTCTTCCTCTCCTTTTTTAGTTTATTTCATGTAGAATAGGGTTTTGACTCATGCCTTCTTCCAGCCACAAGAACTCCTTCTCCCACTCTAACTCCTTGCAAAGTTCCCATCATTCTCCGATTCCCGCCTGGGGCTACTTCTCGGTATCCTCCTCTTCCCTGAGGTGGATAGGAGTCGCTTTTGGGATTCTTTCGCGGGCTTTTCCAAACTCAAAAAGCCCTATGTACCTATTTTTCGATAACGTTGTTTCTTCAGATTCCACTTATCAATGCCCGATCCCAATGATCGTCCTAACCCGACTACGCCTCCGACCCTCGCTTTACAGCACGCCGGATTCAAGCGGGGTTGAGACTTCCTCCTCCCAAGTTTCTTTGCCAAATCTCAGACCTTTACGGGGTTCCACTCAATCAATTTACCCCAAATGCCCTCCGTATGATGATTTCCTTCTACGTCCTCCTTAAGGGGAATGGGAAACCATCAATGAGTTGTTTTTCTCCCAATATAATTGCAAAACCTTCTGGTCCCTTCTACTACGTGAGTAGTAGAGTGAAGGGAAAATGCTTGTTCCTCGGGAAAGTCCCAAATATCAACAAAGAATGGAGTGATCACTATCTTTTATCACCCCGATCATCCTCGCCCTTTAAAACCAAAAGTGGATTTATAAGAACCCCTCCTCCCCGCTTCCTTATACTCAGATTTTTTCCACTACTAATCGCCGAATCATTCGGGCGTTGAATGCCCACGTAAATGCCCACGGGTATTTTAATTTACCCGAGTTATGCTCCAACCCTCGCCTCCTTTCTCATTTCAAATTTAGCTCCGTGAGAATCCCTCTTGAGCCAAGTGATGGTAATGGCTTTCCTTTAGATGTATTATGTCTCACATGTAGCAGGATTGCCTCTAATTTCGTTTCATTTTCCTTTTCGTATATGTTGTGGCTTTCCAAGGCACGAGGATCCCGCCGATTCTTCCGATTCGACGCTACCCTCTAGCCCCTCGCATCGATGCTCCCGATGCACCCCCGTTATCTCCCCTTCACACTCCCTTAGAAGATCCCGAGGCCGATGCCCCTCCTCCAAAGAAGTCAAAGGTCGCCAAAGGCAAAGCTACTAGCCAAGGCTCATTACACTCGAAGGATACTTTCAGCGCAAGTATCCCACTAGCGCAATGTGGCCTCTCCACCGCCCGATTGATGTTGACTCATACTCCTCAGTACCTCTGCCAAAGAAATTCTTCAAATAATTAATCTCACCAAGATTGTGAAAGACTAGTCCTCCCTCCCGAGCAAAGCAATAAAGACTAAGTCGCGGGCCACTTTGCCTGTGTACTTTGTGTTTCATGGGAATTATCGGTGTCCGCTTCCCGCTTAGTTACTAACATAATTCGTGGTATTCGTGTTTCGGTTGGGTATTCTCCTCGTCCCAGCTTGTGGAGCCCTTCTAATCTCCTCCCTCACCGCCATTTAAAGAATTGGAGGAGTCCTCCTTGCGGAGAAGAAGAAGGTCACTCTCGCTTCCCTTCACGCCAAGAAAGTCGAGGCCGAGCCGGCGAAGGCCGAGGAAGCCCGAGAGGTCAGTAGAGAAAGAGACTAATGACCTGGCCATTCATCACGCCCGCAAGAGTCCTGCATACATGCAATCGCTTTGTTGGAGGGAGCGAAATCCTTCCGCGATCATCTCTTCACCTCTGAACCCGGCCAAAGATTCTTGCATTCCTTGTGGACAAACACGAGGGACACCTATCTCGCAGATCCCAATTTCCCCGGGAGACATGGGCCCCTACATCGTGTACTTCTATGAATACGGCTTCAATGCCGCAAAGGCAGCAGCAAGCCGATCCTTCTTTCTCCGGCGAGTTTAACAAGACCGACCTCTCTGTGCCATGCCCACGCCACCGTGTTTCAAGGGGGATGCTACCCGCCTTATCGAGGAGGAGTGGTGGCTCCTGCATGAGCCGGGCCGTCTCGACTTCCCGAAAGCCGAGGTGACATCTCGCCACTCCAGCCTCCATGGCGCAGCCCCTATGCCCTCTTGCTTTAAACGATCCTCTTTCTAGGGAGGAGGCATGTCTCCGACGGGCTATGGAGGTGGAGGCGAACCGGGATGCCGCCGCCAAATGTAAGGTTCCCATTCCCCCAGAATTCTTCTTCTTAAAACAATCTCATATGATGTATTGAACAATTTACTTTCTTATCCCTCGTGGCCGGTTTAGCACCGATTTTTGCTCTCCTTCCCTTTGGAAGTTTATTTTGTTCTTTCAAACACTGTTGCCCCCTCGTTGGGGGCCTTTGCTATGAACGTATGTGATCCTCCCCGATGGGAGTTAATTTTCGCTTATCTTGTGCACTTTCCCTTGCCGGGAATTAGCTTTCATAATCGATGTTTATTCTCCTTGCCGGAGCTTGTTATCGCGTGTATACTTGTGTCCTCCCTTGCCGGGAGTTGCATGCTTTTATCCATGCTTCTCGTATTCACTTTTGTTGCTTGCTTACAAACCGTTTAGCTTCTAAGCTGTTAGCCTCGCATGCATAACTTAGTCTCGAGGATTTTTCATATGTCGTAAATGTATCCTTTCTCTCATATGTCGATTTTTCATCTGCTTAAAACCCCTTTTTCCCCTCTAGGATTTTATGGTTTAGGTTTTCCGGGTTTTCCTTGACTTCATAGTCTAAGGATTTCTCCGTATAGTTTTCCTTATGCTTGCGTAAGTTAGAACATTACTTGGTAGGTTAACCCTAGTATTTCAAAAGGCTTTTTAAGCTTCTTGCTCTTTGAAGCTTCCCTCTAGGTTTAGTGTAACCAAACCCTTTCTCCAGCTGGTCACCTGAAATCCCTCAGCTATCCCTCAAGTTTTGACTTCGATACTTTTGAAACTTTTTGTAGCTTCGATCCTTGTCACCCTTCTTAGGTGCTTATTTCTCTAAACCCTTTTTGTAGGCTTGACGTTATATCTTAGACTTCTCCCTTAGTCAACCTGGCTCTTGCTATGGAGTCGAGTTGGCTCTAGGAAACTTTCTCGTTAGTTCTCATTTTCTTAAACATTCTGGGGCTCAAGCTGGCTGAATCCCCTGTGTATGCCTAACTTGGTCGGGCGTAAAGCCAATTGTCGGTTCTTACTTTTGCCACTCCTTCCGAGGAGTCAAGAGCTATATGCCCTCCCCGGGCTCAGGTTTCTTCTCCTAAAACCCTTTCCTCGAGTTTGGCGGGGTGTTTCAAACTATTTCTTAGTTTCTGCTCTTAGATTTTCTTAGGCTTGCGAGGTTAAACCTTTGCCATAGATCCAGCTTTTACCCATAGCCAAGTATGCCTTAGTTTTCGGCCTCGTAATCCCTTTCTTGGGACCACTATAGTTAGACACTTATAAGTCCAACTTGTTAGTTTTAAGTCGCTTCATAGCCGTAAGTCCGATACCCCATCTTGGACATAGTTTAGGCCGAACTTTATAAGTTTAACCTAATATCTTCGAAACTTCAGCTTTCGGATCTCAAACCCTTCCTAGGTGTGGGTTTAGTTGAGCCCTTCTCGTAGGCTTGCTCAAGGCTTTCCTAAGAGCCCTATCTCATGTTTAGCACGGAATTTAGCTAAATCCTTACCGCAGTTTAGCCGGGTTCTTCAAAGCTATATTTCGGCTTTCACTCTTACACCCTTCTTTGGGTCTAGATAGGTTACCCCTTTCTCGGGTTTAAATTCGTTCTTTAGAAGTTGTCTTTTAACTTCTTTCACGGCCTTTTATGAATTTAGGTAAGTAAAACCATCTCGGTAGTTTTACCTTTAGAGTTTTGAAGCTATCTCTTAGCTTCTTTTCTCGTAACCCTCTCTCGGGTTTAGGTGGGTTAAACCCTCTCTCGTAGGTTTAACTTTAGTGTTTCAAGCTATCTCTTAGCTTCTTTCTCGTAACCTCTCTCTGGGTTTAGGTGGGTTAAACCCTCTCGTAGGTTTAACTTTAGTGTTTTGAAGCTATCTCTTAGCTTCTTTCTCGTAACCCCTCTCTGGGTTTAGGTGGGTTAAACCCTCTCTCGTAGGTTTAACTTTAGTGTTTTGAAGCTATCTCTTAGCTTCTTTTTCGTAACCCTCTCTCGGGTTTAGGTGGGTTAAACCCTCTCTCGTAGGTTTAATCTTTAGTGTTTTCAAGCTATCTCTTAGCTTCTTTTTCGTAACCCCTCTCTGGGTTTAGGTGGGTTAAACCCTCTCTCGTAGGTTTAACTTTAGTGTTTCAAGCTATCTCTTAGCTTCTTTTCGTAACCCCTCTCTCGGGTTTAGGTGGGTTAAACCCTCTCTCGTAGGTTTAATCTTTAGTGTTTCAAGCTATCTCTTAGCTTCTTTCTCGTAACCCCTCTCTCGGGTTTAGGTGGGTTAAACCCTCTCTGTGGGTTTAACTTTAGTGTTTCAAGCTATCTCTTAGCTTCTTTCTCGTAACCCCTCTCTGGGTTTAGGTGGGTTAAACCCTCTCTGTAGGTTTAACTTTAGTGTTTTGAAGCTATCTCTTAGCTTCTTTCTCGTAACCCCTCTCTGGGTTTAGGTGGGTTAAACCCTCTCTGTAGGTTTAACTTTAGTGTTTTGAAGCTATCTCTTAGCTTCTTTCTCGTAACCCCTCTCTGGGTTTAGGTGGGTTAAACCTTCTCTGTAGGTTTAACTTTAGTGTTTCAAGCTATCTCTTAGCTTCTTTTTGTTTGATGTGGATTCATTTCGTGAATGCTCATCGTATTTCTTATGGAATGCTTCGCGTGCATTTTATATGTTGTTTAACTTTCTCGCAAGTTATTAATTCTCATGTAATCAAGCGTGTATTGTGATGCAATTGTATGCGATCAAATTATTTCAATCGTGTTTAGCGAAAGAATGAACTCATAAACTCATAAGTAATGAAAAATCGCTTTCATTAATTGATACATAAATCTGCCCATTGACCATAATCGATCAACACAAGTTAAGGATAAACTTGGCCGGCCTCTTTAAAAAACCTCCTCGCGGTAAAACCCTGGGAAACCCGCAGGAGGGGAAAAAGAGTACCAAAGGAGCGAAATTATACTTTATTCGTAACTCAAATAACATGAATAACACAACTCTTGCATAAAAGGAACCACCTACTTGCAGCGAGGCGGGTACTTTCTTTAGGTATAAAACCTCTTCAAATGGCAGATATTCCAAGGTCTTGCCACTGATTACCCTCCATGTCTTGTAGCTCATAAGCTCCTCCTCGGAGGACCTTGGTCACTTTATACGTCCCCTCCCATTCGGGATCGAAGCTTTCTCAATGTTCTTCAACGCGTCGCCTTGCCTCAAGACTAGATCTCCTTCTTCAAATCTCTCGCTTATGACTTTCTCGATCATAAGCAGCCTTTATGCGGCTTTTATATTTCTCGGCTTTCGGGTGGGCGATTTCGCGCTCCTCCTCTAGCGTGTCTAGGTTTTCCTCATCGCCTCTTCATTTCTTCCCTCCTGGAAGTGGGCTAAGCGATGTGTCTCCATCCCCACTTCGAAGGTATGACTGCAAATGCCCCATACACCAAGTGAAAGGGGAACTCCTCTGTTGGTTCCCTCGGGGTGGTCCGATAAGCCCACAAAATCGACTCCAGCTCATCGACCCACCTCCCTCCAACTTTGTCGAGCCGGGCACGTATTCCATTCACAATAGTTCTGTTGGTGACTTCCACCTGGCCATTGGCACCGGGGTGTGCCACCGATGTGAATCTTTGGACAATCTTCGGTTATCGCACCATTCCCTGCATTCATGTTCCCCATAAACCGGTCTCATTATCCGATACCGTGATTCTAGGTATACCAAACTGCAGCAAATATATTCCATAGGAATTTGATTATGTTACCTTCTTCTATCCTCGCTAGAGGTACACTTTCGACCTATTTGCTAAAGTAGTCCACCGCTACCAATAGAAACTTCATTGCCCACCGCAATCGGGAATGGGCCCACTAAGTCCATCCCCCACTTCGCGAAGGGACATGGAGAGTGCATGGTCCCCATCTCCTCTGCGGGGAGGTGGATGAGGCAGCCATGCTTTTGACATTTCTCGCATTTCTTCACCCAGTCTTTGGCGTCCCGAGTCATGGTAGGCCGGAAGTACCCACCCTCAAGGCTTTACGGACTATTGCCCGAGCTCCTGCATGGTCAAGACAACAACCTTCGTGTATGTCTTTAATTACATACCTCCCTTCTTGAGGGGATAAACACCTCAAGTAAGGCTTCATGAAGGACCGCCGGTACATCTTGTCCCCGATCATCGTGTATCGGATTCTCCAGTCTGAGCTTTCCTTTTATCTGGGCAGCTCTCCGGGTTCTGCAACACTCGGTATATGTTGGTTCTCCAATATCTTCACTCCAATGACCCCCACCGAGGGAACCGTGGCTTTGGCTTCTGCAGATCACGAGGGTGATCTTCCCCCTCCTGCAGTGTTGCGGAACTCGCCAGCTTTGAAAGGCTATCCGCTCCGGAGTTTTCCTCTCGCGGTATCTGCTGACCTCAAAGGAATCGAACCTTCCTCGCAGCTCGGCTACTCGGAAGGTAGGCTACCATCTTCTCATCTTTGGCCTCGTACCCCCACGTAACTTTCTTTGGGTTACAAGTTGGGAATCAATATATGACCACCCGACTGCTCCCAGCCTCTGCGGCCATCTCCATTCCTCGAATCGGGGCCTCATACTCCGCCTCCGTTGTTGGAGGTGATGAATTCAAACCTCACCGCCACCTGCGTTTCTTGGCCTCTGGATCAATGATCACGATCCCAGCTCCACAACCCCTGCATAGACACAGAGCCATCAACATATACCTTCCATTTTCCTTCCTCCAGCGCACGCGTACCCTCCTGGATGAAGTCGGAGAGGGCTTGTGCTTTAATGGTCCTCCGTGGCTCAAAATCCACATCATATTCTCTCGGTTCGACGGCCCACTTGACCATCCTCCTGAAGATCAGCTCTCCCTATCACTGTTTCAAGAGGTAGTTAGTCCGAACAATGACCTTATGTGGCAAGAAATAAGGTCGTAACCTCCGTGCAGTGACCATTATAGTCGTGGCTGCCTTCTCTATCTCCGAGTATCTCACTTCAGCTCCTTGTATGAGCTTGCTAATGTAGTAAATATGTTTCGGGTTGACCCTTCCTCCCTCACCAAAGACGGAGCTAAGTGAGACCCCACCTACAGAGAGGTAGAGGTAGAGTGTCTCCCGGTATAGGCTTCGTTAATGTAGGTAATCGGGCCGTGTTGCTTAAGCTCCTCAAACGCCCGCTGGCATTGCTCGCTCCACTCGAACTTGGACCCCTTCCTCGTGATTTTAAAGAAGGGATGGCTCACTCTCTGCCCGATCTGGCTATGAATGCTGCTCGGGGCTAAAATCCTTCCATTTAATCTCTGCAGCTCCTTAATATTAGTGGGAGGCTGCATATCGAGCACGGCCTTAACCTTAGCAGGTTAACTTCAATTCCGCTACTGGGTCACCATATATCCGAGAAATTTCCCGGACCTCACTCCAAAAGAACACTTGGCTGGATTCAGCCTTCATGCCATTCCTTCGAGCACCGCAAAAGCTTCCTCCGTGTCCGCCACGTGTTTTCCAGCCTTCCACGCTTTTCACAAGCATATCATCAACATAGACTTCCATGTTCCTCCCTAGCTGGTCTCGGAATATTTTATCCACCATTCTCTAATAGGTCGCTCTGCATTCTTCAACCCAAAGGGCATTCTAATGTAACAGTAAAGTTCCACTAGCATTAATGAAACCGACCTTTGGGATATCCGGAGGGAAAATTTGTATTTGATGGTAGCCTTGATAGGCATCCATCATACTTAGCAGCTCAAACCCCGATGTAGAGTCGACCATCCGGTCAATCCTAGGCAAGGGATAATGATCCTTAGGACAAGCCTTGTTCAGTGTCTCGAAAATCTATGCACATTCTCCATTTCTCCCGGTTTCGCCACCAACACAAAGATTGGATAGCCAGTGGGAAATTGTATTCGCTGACATGTCCCCGCCTCCAGCAGTTTTTTTCGCTTCTACCTTCGTAATGGCATCTTTTTCGGTCCAAAGACCCTTAATTTCTCGCTTTACTGGTTTAGCTTTAGGATCCACGTTCGGGTGATGCATCGCCACCTCCTCGTGATACCACATGTCGAGGAAGAAAAAGCAAACACGTCTGCATTTCTTCGTAGAGCTTCTACTGTGCCTTTCTCTAGATCTGGCTCCACTGGCTCCGATCCTTGTTGTGTATCCTCTCTTTTCGGGATACAACTCCACCATCATCGCCTCCCCGTCGGCTTCCATCTTTGGAGGATCGATTTCTTCTAAATCTTGCACCTCTTGGATTCTTGGTCCACCTCTTTGTCTCTTTTCAGCTGCGATGCAGCTCTTTGTTAGCTATCTTTACTGCCTCCACGTAGCATTTTCTCGGCTTGTAGCCGGTCTCCGGCTACTTCACCCACCTCATCATTCACTGGGAACTTGAGTTTCATGTGATAAGTTGATATAACCACCAAATAAGTTCAACACTGCCTACCAAAAATCATATTGTAGGATTAGGGTACATCAACAATCAAAAAATTTGTCATAACTACCCTCCTCCGTGGAGCTTCACCTAACCCCACTTGGAGGGTTACTCTGCCTAGAGGGTGTACTTGCTCCTCCCTTGAATCCATACAACGCCGTATCCACTTTGGTTGCATTTCTATGTTCAAATTCATCTTCTTGAAGCATTCCAGAAGATGATGTCTCATGAGCTCCCCGTGTCTACGAAGATCCGTGCTACCGTATATCCCGCCACATCTGTTGTGATGACTAGTGCATCACCGTGGTCCTCCTTCCTTAGGCTTCCATCCACCGGGCCAAAATGAATCCGAGGTGTATGGACAGCTTCCTTGTGATCCACATCTCTGGACATTTCTCCTACCTCTCTCCCGAGGGTCCTCTCTCCAGCCTTTTCTAGCGCGGAAGGAGTCTCCCTCTACTGGACCTCCGACTATCATCTGGATAAGTCCTCTCTTCTCGGGAGGGTCTCTCCTCCCGCCTCCCTTCGACCATCCTTCCTTTCTCCTCGGCTTTATCATCGGCTTCTTTTCTTTTTTGCCCCTAGAGCTAACTCGATCTCTGTAAACAAACTCTTTAAGATGTCCACTTGGATCATCCTCTCAATCTCATCACGTAAGTGAAAACAATTGTTAGTGTCATGCCCATATTCATTGTGGAAACGACAAAACTTATCTCGACTTAGGCTTTGAGGCCCCTGGACCATGTCCACGGAAACTTCATTTCAGATGGTCGGATGCCACTTCCAGCTCTCGCCGCTCAAGCTTCGTGGGGGTATACTTGTCAAACCTGGAGCGAGGTCCAGTTTTGCGGCTTTCTCAGTTACTGCCTGTTGAGCTTTTCTTCTATGATTCCTTCTTCTTTTCAGTCCGCTTGGTTTGACCTCGGCTCTCTTTGCCTTTCTCACCTCCTCTAGTGTGACGTACTTCTCCACTCTCCTTAGCACTTCATCGAACGTCTGGATCAAGCTTCTTAGCCGTGGAGGAAAACAGGTCTCCATCTCGGAGGTTACTAGTAAAAGTATTAATTTTTACCTCCGGTGGCGGTTGGAACTTCCAAAGTGCCGCTGATTGAATCTCTTCATGAAGGCCCGCAGCTTTCATTCTCCCCTTGCTTCATGTTGAACAATGTTAGCGTAGCTCTGGGTTGCCTCCTTGCACTAGCAAATTGATGCAAGAAGAGCTCCCCAAAATGCTCAAAGGAGTTAATGGAATTGGGTTCCAGTGCTAAACCACCACTGGGCCGCCTTAGATAGAGTAGTAAGAAAGACCACTTCACACCCTCCCCATATCGATGGAGGAGGGCCGAATTTTCAAACCTCACCAAATGATCATAAGGGTCAGTCGTACCATCATATTCATAATTAAGAGGTTTAAAATTGCTAGGCAATTCATCTTGTAAAATATTCTCAAGAAATTAGCAACCTCGTAATGGGTCGAGGCATACTAACCCAATTTTCCATCCGATGCTTCATGTTGTCCATTTGTTTCCTCAAGGATCTGATTTGGTCCTTCATGGCCTCAAATTGGGAGTCTCCTGTACTCTCTTCTTGGTCCTCGATCTTACTTCCTCGCCGCAGAGGGGCTGTCTCCTTCCCCGTGCGGCTTCCTCAGACCCGACCTCCCTCGGCCGAGGGACCGCCGACCTTCTCTCCCGGGCTCCTTCAGCCTCCCGTGGCCTCCTCCCGGTTCCGGACTCCACCTCTCTCCTCCATTCTTCTTGATACTCGTCCCCGCCTACTCCCTCCCGGTTGGGATCGAGCAGTGCAGATTCCCGGTCCTGGTTCTCCTCCTCCTTCCCGTAGGTGGAGGTCCTCCCCCTCCGGCCATTGCCCCGGCCACGGCTCGAGCTATCATATCATCCAAAGCTCCCGAGTTAGAGCGACAGGGGCACTGGTTCTGGATTCTCGAGGTATCCCTCGGGCCGGAGCATTGGCCGCTCCGGGATCCCTACCATAGGTATTCCTTCTCGGTATTGCGGGAAGAGAAGAGGAAGGCATGCTCCTCCCTCTCTAACAAAGCAGCCCCTACTCCTGGATGGCGTTGGCCAGAGTCGAAGCTCTCGCCTTGTGCCATCAGAATTAGGTGGAGGTCCTCCAGTGTCGTGCATAGCCACCGTGAGGCACGGGGTGGGGCACAGCCTTCACCTGCGTTGGGTTTGCGGGGTTATCCTTCCCCTGCCTGGTACTAGTGCAATCGGTCTCATGGGTGTACGTTCACCGGTCATGATGTCCTTCTTTCGAGATAATCGTAAAAGAAAAGAAGTTGATACTCACGCCTCGGCTCTTCTTTTCCCACAGACGGCGCCAATTGATGCGTAAAACCGACTGGGCCCGCTTTCCCCACCCGGGTTCACGTGGGTAGAGTCTTTACGCACTAAGATCCTTAGCTTCCCTCGAACAAACGTGACTCAAAACACGCCGGAGGATTCTCCGACGTAGCCACTCCGACGCTCAAGTCGGATCACCGGAAAATACTCAAGAAAGAATGTATAGAGTAGCTAAGTGAGAGTGATAGTGATTCGATACTGCTACCTCCTCAAGGGGTGTGTTACTTATACGTAAGTTAAGAGCAATAACCGTCATCACGGTCTCTGCATTATCCCGCACATTCTCGCCATGATGTCGTGCGTGGAAAACTTATTCTTCAAGAAATCAGATTATATCTACGAATTCCCCTGGACGGAGGTTGGACCAGCCAACGGGGAATATAGGGAATATTCCTTGGCTTGGGCCTCAATTATCTCAACTACTCGTTGTTTCTCGATCTTATCGGATAGATAACCGCTATGGGCTTGGTCAAATGCTCACGCCTTCTCCAAATCTCGCTTGGGCCTCTCGGCCTACTCGCAGCTTGGTTTGGGCCTCACGGCCCAACTGCAATGCTGTTTAGGGTCTCGTGATTCGTATTCTGGTTTTAGGCCTCGTGGCCTATCTCAGATCTGGTCTTGGGCCTTGTGGCTCCTCTCCATACGTGCCTCGGGCCTCGTGGCCCACCCGTAGGTAGGTTTAGGGCTTCGTAGCCTCGATTTCGACCGATCACGAGCACGGGCCCATCTCGGTTTTCCTCCCTCTATCTAGGGTATTTAATGACATCATTGGGCCCTATTGGGCTGGTCGTATTTGGGCCCTACGTGTAGTTGGGCCCGATATTTTATCCGCATCACATATCAAATAATGAAATAATTATTTTTTGCTAAATAAATTAATATTTTTTAATATTTATTTGTTAATTTTCATATTATTTTTTCGTTTAAGAAATTACATGTCACATAATAGTGAAACATTAAAAAAGTATAAAAATGCCACTTGAGTAAGAAAAGTAAAAAGAAAAAAATCCACATGACTCGCTAGATTACTCGCTATAGCGGAGTCAAAGGACCAATTTCAAAAATAATTAAATTTACTGGACCAAAATTAAAATAAGCAAATGATTGGGACCAAAATCAAAGTAGTTCCAAGTTAATGGACGTACAAATCTTTAATTCCTAATATATATGTATAAAATTTTATATAATTATAATATTAAATTTAAGTAATGGTAATATTAATTGTATAATAATCCATTCTAAGTATTAGAATTATATAATTATAAAAATTTACTGTAAATTTTGTTCAAATTTATTTTACAATTAATAAAAAAAGATAATTAATAGAAAAAAATCTTATATAATCGATGTATATATATTAGAATAATATATATTTTAAATAAATATCTCGATTATATTCAGCTTTTTTAATAGTACTAATATTTATACATATATTTATTAAGATGAAATAAAGTAAATTAATTGAGTCGGTCTTTTTAATAATTTTACTCAATATGTTAATATTATTGTATAAGTGACTAATTATATATTGACTCATAATCATTATTAATATACAAAACTCTTTATATTTTTGACTCCTAATTAAACACATAAATTATTTTCTCAACTAATGACACATCATCTAAACTAACAAACAATATACGCTTAAATATTTTAAACTTCATATCAATATATAATTGGATACACTTATTTGAAATATTCACTATTAATATTTCAAAAATATTGGATTATCTCAAAGAAAAATATAATAGGAGTAGTACACTTTTATAAACTAGAGTTAAATGAAAAAAATTCAAAATATATAAATATGTGTGAATTAGTTTAGTTGGTAAGCATTATATTAATTAAATGAGAGGTAATGGGTTCAAACTCTCGTAAAGATTTTTTTTTAAATTTAAAGAAAATTGACACATAAGCAGGACTCACCATATAAATCGACACCTCACAACAAAATGACATGTGGCGGTGAAAACACAAAAAATGACATATAAACAAAACTCACCACAAATTGACACTAAGCAAAAACAAACTCCCTATTAGTATATAGGGGATTTGTTCTGCTTTTATTTTTGTTTATTTACAATGATTGATGGATAATTGGATTTGTTTTGTACATTTTGGACAATTCTTACTCAAAAGAAACTGCAAGGGGTGGGCTGCTCACAATTTTTCTCTGCACCTGTGCAATCTTCTTTGGGCCAAAAAATAGAAAGGACATTGGTGTGAAATGAAAATTTTAATTTCATAAAGTTTGGAGAAACCATTGTAATTCTCTTGGTGTTGTTTCATAAAATTTGATTTGTTTAGTATATAGAATGAACAGTTCTTGCACAGAAGAAACCAAAAAGAGTAGACTACTCACAAATTTTATTTGCACATGTGATATGAAAAGTCTGTGTTTAGTTGTTTTGGGAACACCACAAACTTCTAATTAATGAACACTGTAAGACAACTCTTATTTTCAGAAAGAAAGAACAACTAATAAAGAGGGGTATTATAGGAAGTTCCAGCTTTAAATTGTAGTCAGTAGTAATTAGGATTTATATTGTATCTAGTAGTTATGAGGTCTTAAAAATTGTACTTAGTAGTTATCCGTTCCTATTAAATCAAAGTAATCATACAAAGCAAGTCCTCTGATAGATAATCAAAACTGAACAAGACGTTTTGCTATTCTAATTTGTTGAATTTTTTATTTTGGCAAAAAAATTGTGTGAATCGAGTGCATACGATACTCTACTTTTACTATCACCGCCATGCACATATATTATCACTGTCACATTTACATATAACGCTTCATGCACGCAGTGATAATGCATGTGCATAATAAATGATAGTAAAAATTGAGTTGATCGTATGCACTTGGTTCACACACGTGTCTATATAACTCATAGTTTAGTAATTACAATAAAAGAAATATTGGGCTTGTGGGACCTATAAAAATGACTAACATATACTTATAGACTCAAGAAAAAGGAACTTGAAAACAAATAAAATAATAAATAAGTAATATTATTTTATTATTTATATATATATCAAATGAAGTAGATAGAATTTGGGAGAAGTTATCCACCTTCTATATTTGAAATATCATACGGATATTTCAAAGGGATTTCTCTCCAAGGTTTTGAAAGAAAAAAAAACTCTCGTATTTTTCTACGAAAGAGTTATAGCAGTGTCAATCATCTCAGTAAATTTACTCATCTCATATATTTGGTTAAGATACATAAGTTGTGAACAGTGAAAGCAATTAGTACAAATAATATGATTATGCATTTAATTTTGAAGATTACAGTAAGTACATGGAATTTAACCGGGTTCAATATATATTCCGCTACATTTAAAGGGTAGTAAATTCTAACCATTAAATTTCAACAAAACTTTTGTCAACCAAATTGAAAATCTATGGAAATTAAAAAAATAAGATAAAAATAAAGCATACACGTTGGAGGAAATTTCCATGAATGATTTTTTTGCAACAACTGCGTGCGTGAGAGGAAAGAAAATTATATGCCGTTGACGTCCAGGCATTAATTTGACTTGAAAATTACTTTTTCTGTAGGAATTTTATATTAAGGTCTTCAAGGAATCAAAATGAAATATCGTCCTCAGCTTAACTTCACATTTTTCTTTTCATATCCTACAATTAACTTCACACCCCTAAAATGCAATATCCTCCATAAACTACACCCTTACAATACCATTTAAATTTAAAAATGTCACTCTTACTTTATTCTCGCTTTATTCTCTCTCCTACACTTTATCTCATACAACCACCCAAAATACCTTTACACTTTATTCTCTCTCCTACACTAATTTAAGTTTTTTTAATAAATGTGTCTTTTCACAAGTGAAGATAACTCCGGGACGGAGAGAGTAATTATTATCAATTTGAGACCCCAATGATAAAAACATCAATATAATGAGAAAAGTTTTAGCATTTCAACTAAAGACCCATAAATTTGAAACATTGTTAGATGTGAAATTAGTTTCTAGTTATTAGAAATATTGGGAAGGAGAGAGTATTTATTAAGGATTTGACTAACTGGGGAATAGTTCTGGATAATCTGCAAAATGATGAAAATTAGGTGACGTGACGATTAATGTGAAAGACGAATAAATCTAATCCTTTAAACAGATACATGCATATTGATCATCCAAGTGTCAAAATATATATGTTGTCTTTTTTAGTATATGAGATGGGGTGTAATCAAGGGTATTAAATATACATATGGGGAGTCAAATGAATGAATATCAAATATATTGTTAGCAAGAGTATCATACAAGAATATAATTCAAGTGGTTAGAGTTTCACTATCTAACTCAAACGTTATGGGTTCGAGTCACCATTTGTCCGATAATGTATATATATTTTGAAACTTCATTAGTGGAAGTAGCAACAAAGTACGCACCATTGACAACCTCGAGTTTGATGGGAAACAAATTGTTTGATCCCAAAATAAATTGTTTGATCCCAAAATTCCGTCGAACTCCTAATGCAAGCCAACATTTCTTGAGAACATTGGTCCTCCAAGGGGTTTTGTGAAGATATCAAGCAACTTGTTCTTCACTTCGACGAGTACTCAAGGTTGAGCTCTCCATCATGAACAAGTTCCCTTAGAAAATGGAACCGCAAACGAATGTGTTTTGTCTTTCCATGCAAAACAGGATCCTTTGAGACGAAATTGTAGAACTATTATCGCAATACACAATCGTAGGATCATCTTGCGTGAAACCCAGGTTTTTCAAAATTCCTCTAAGCCATGAAGTTTGACATCCAGCCAAAGACGCTGCGATGTATTCCGCTGTGGTAGAAAGTGCCACAATGGTTGCTTCTTTGAACACCAAGATATGATTCCACTTCCAAGGTTAAAGGCATAACTCAAGTGCTTCGTGAATCGTCAATGCTTCCACCAAGATCACTATCTCTGTATCCAACAAGTTTTACGGGCACACGAGCTTCATAGAAAATACCAAAATCAATGGTTCCTTTGATGTATCGAGAATTCTTTTAGCGGCTTCCAAATGGTTTGAATAAGGTTTCTCCATAAACCTGCTAATCAAACTTACGGATACATGATATCAGGCCTTGTAGCCGTGAGATACATCGATTTCCAACAAGGCTTCAAACAGAGTTGGATCTACAAGCTTTCCTTCACCATTCTTGCTCAATTTCAAACTGTGATACAAGGAGTTGATACAGATTTGCATTTTTCATGTTGAATTTCTCCAACACTTGTGTTGCATATTTTTCTTGAGAGATGAATATTCCATTCTTTGATTGCTGCACATTAATCCCAAAAATGATGCAATTCTCCTAAATCGACCATCTCGAATTCATTTATCATTGATTTTTTGAATTCTAACAGCATCTCCATATTATTGCCAAGTAAATATGAGATCATCAACATATAAACTTACAATCATGAAGTCCCCTTTTGAAATCCTTTTGGTATAAAGCGTGTGTTCAAAAGGGCATCTCTCAAAGCCACACTTCAAGAAAAATTATTAATTCGATCATACCATGCACGGGGATTGCTTCAGCCCGTACAATGCCTTCCTCGGCTTGTACACTTTTTCTTCTTCACCTTTTTCACGAATCCGGGAGGTTGCTCAAGGTAAATTTCGTCTTGAAGGAAGCCATTCAAGAACGCTGATTTTACATCCATTTGCAATAATTTCCAACCATTTTGAGCAGCTAGAGAAATTATCAAACGAATCAGACAAGTCTTGAAACGAGGAGCGAATACCTCACCGAAATCTTCACCTTCCTTTTGCTTGTATCCTTTTGCAACCAACCGCGCCTTGTGCTTATTGATGGAACCATCAAGATTGGTTTTGGTCTTGAATACCCACTTTACGCCAATGGCGTATTTATGTGAAGGCAACGTAGTAAGCTCCCCACGTACCATTCCTCTTAATAAATTCGATCTCCTCTTTCATTGCATCCACCCATTTTTCATCTTTTGATGCTTCATCATAAGAGACTCGATCTTGTCCTGCAAGGAATGCAAAGTATACATGATCTGTTGTGTCAAATTCTTCATTGCATCATAGATCTCTCTCAGCCGATCCCGTTCTTCTTGGTGGTGAATCTTGTGTGGTTCAGTCACATTATTATCGGGTTGAATTTGCTCAATGCCAACATCAATCATTCTCCAAATGTTCTTCTTCAAGATTAAGAATTTGCCATCCGGTAATCCTCAAGAATCGAAAAATCATAACAGCCATTTTCATCAAAATGAACGTCCTCGCTAATCACGATTTTCTTCGTCATTGGATTATATAAAGCTTGTAAGCTTTACTTCTTTGGCTATAACCAATGAAAATGCACTTCTCGGATTTGTCATCAAGCTTTGATCTCAAAGCATTAGGAATATGAGAATATGCAAGACAATCGAAATGTTTCAAGTGACAAACATTTGGCTTTCTATTGTACTCAAACCTCATTTGGGGTAGAATTATTCAAATTCTTTGTCGGTGACCTGTTGAGTAGGTAAACGGCACAAGACACGGCTTCCGCCCAAAAGCATGCTGACATATTTTTCTTCTTCAACATGCATCTCACCATGTTCATTATTGTCCGGTTCTTGCGTTCGCGACTCCATTTTGTTGTGGTGAGTACTGTTTGTTAACTCGTGGCGAATTCCATGATTTTGACAAAATTCTTCAAATTTAGATGACATGTATTCTCCTCCACGGTCACTCCTAAGATTCTTGATTTGAAATCTAATATTTTTCAACTTGAAATTTGAATTCTTTAAAACAGAGAAAGCTTCGATTTTTCTTTTACACAATAAACCCATATTTTTCTTGTGTAATCATCGACAAACAATAAGAAGTACTGCTGCCTCCAAGTGATGGTGCTTGCATCGGACCACAAAGATCGGTGTGGACAAGCTCCAACGGTGATCGTGAATGCCACTTAGATTTTGATGGGAATGATTCTCGATGTTGCTTTCCCAATTGGCATTCTTCGCATACTTCGTTGACCACCTCAAGTTTAGGCAATCCTTGGACAATGCCTTTAGCGGACAACTCCTTCAAGCTTCAAAATCGATGTCCATACCTATCATGCCATAATTTTGAAACTTCATTAGTGGAAGTAGCAACAAAGTACGCACCATTGACAACCTCGAGTTTGATGGGAAACAAATTGTTTGATCCCAAAACAATCTTTGCGATATATATATATATATATATATATATATATATATATATATATATATATATATATATATATATATATATATATATATATATATATAGCAGAGTATCAAATATGTAAGACGGGTCAGGTTAGATCCGTCTCATCACTCTCATATATGAGACCGCCATTAAAAAAAAGCTGTCATTTACCGATGGATTTATCGACGGAATTTTATCGGTAAAAGTGGTCACCGACGGATTACCGACGAAAGTGATTTGTCGGTATTTGCGTAAATACATAACCACACACATTCACGCACCCACTCAACTATCCTTTTATTTCATCTCACATTGGAATAAATCCGAGTGGTTAGGCGCGTGTAAAGGGACGTCTTGCCACTAGGACAACGTTATAATTTATTTGTATTTTATCAAACAATATATATAATTTGTTTCTTATGTTTTTCATTTTATTTTCTTACCACACAATTATATGAGATTTTCTTTTTATATTCAATTCTTTACTATAATTATTTATGTATACTAATAAAAATATTATATGCTTTGAAATATTTTTTTGCTAATTAAATATTTATAATAACATAATTATCTACAAAATTCTCGATAAAATTAATTTTATAAATTTACCTACAAAATTAGTGACTTTGTCGGTAATTACCGACTAACTCATACTTCGTTGGTAAATCCGCCGCTAATTACGATGCATTTAAATATATATTCATCGGTAATTACCGACCAACTCATATTTCATCGGTAAATCCATTGGTAATTACCGACCAACTCATATTCTCGGTAAATCCGTGGTGAATCTTGATGAAATAAAAATTCATCGGTAATTATCGACCAACTCATATATCGCTCGTAAATTCATCGGCAATTTTTAAAAATGTAATTTTATCGATAATTCATCAATAATCCGTTAGTATTTGTGACGAAAATAAGTTTGTACAAATCCGTCGATATTTCATAATTTTTGTAGTGATCTCACCCAAGGACGCCCCTTACAAAATTGAGTATAAAATGGGTTAGCTTTAAATATGTAAATCATAAAAATGACAACTACGCTCTCCGTCTCACAACAAGTGTAGTTTTAGAGAATTTATATTAAATTAAAAAAATACGATATATCACAATTGAAAAATAAAATATAAAACATTTTTAGGGATTAAAAAGAATAAAATTTGTATTTAAGGTATCAATCATCAATTTTACATAGGAAAAAATACAAATAAGTACAAGAAAAAAATTCAGAATTACAAATAGGTTCATGTTCAAGTGCGTCTCTTCAAATATTTTTGTGCTTCTGTTCAATTTTTTTGAACCTATTTGTAATTAAACTGTTTTTAACCTATATGTAAATGACCTTTTTACATAGTACGAGTTGCAATTTGTTACAAAATATAATACATTTTGCAAGTTGTAAAATTCACTATCGTACAGTGTTGCAAATTGTAATTAACTCAATTATTTAATTGCAATACAAGTTCTAACAATTGATTTTTTTTTTTTTGAAAGGTAACAATTGATATTTTAAATTAAAGTCACTCTATTATGAAGCAATTTTATATTATGAAACTTGTACCATTAGAATCATTCAATCGATACTATTATAATCATTCACCGATATCATAACTACTATATTGTAATATCGGTTTATAAGTGTAATGATATCACTAAATGAATGTTATGGTATGTTGGGCGTAGAGTCCAAGATACTTCCCGAC
The DNA here is from genome assembly GCA_030762865.1 of Paraleonurus japonicus. Taxonomy (NCBI): domain Eukaryota; kingdom Viridiplantae; phylum Streptophyta; class Magnoliopsida; order Lamiales; family Lamiaceae; genus Paraleonurus; species Paraleonurus japonicus. Next base: position 44,750,105 of record CM061056.1, read on the forward strand.
CTCGCCGGGCATGATAAAAGCAGGTGGACCAAGTCCGGGACGCATTCGAATAAGTTTCGTGTAGGCGCTACAATTATATATGATTAAGAGAAATAAAGTAGCATCTCACTTCAAGTCCGGGTTTTTAGTCTAGTGACAAGCGTTTGATCCTACAATTGGTATCGAGCACGAGTCACGAATTTGAATCTCAAGTAAAATATTTGTTGGTTGGAGGCTAGTTGCCAAGTCCGGTGGCTATGTGGAGGCCATCACCGTGGAGGCTGCAGTGTTTGGCATAGAAACCAAGATCCTTCCATCCTCGCCGAACGTGATAAAGGTGAATTATTAGTCTAGTGACAAGCGTTTGATCCTACATGGTATTCGTAAATGAATATAATGATATTAATTTTATATTATAAAACTACTTCAAACTAGATTTTGCCATTTAAATTAAGAGTCGTGACGCGTATTTTAAAGCTTGAATTCAATATTTTCAACTATCAACTAAGAATGAGTTCATCTTTCATATGCATTTGTCAAAAATTTGGCAAATATACACTCAAGTCATGTAAAAGTTGCAAGAGAAGCATATGCCTTAACTGAGAAGGCAATTAACTTGGTCTAATTTTACGATAATGACCTTCAGTTAGTTAAACATTAATTAATTTCTATAAAACCAACATTCTTCTTGCATGTAAGAAATCGTGGCAATTATATAATAGTAATATTATATATATATTCTTTACGTGTAACAATTAATCTATTATGATATTATCTAGTGAGGAATAGTCAATATCAAACTTTTCTTAAGTTATAGAAAGATGATAATCACAATTACCTTGAAATTTCGACATATAATTATTAAAAACTTTTTTAATTACATTTTTGAATTATGAATACGTCCTAGAATTAAGTTTAATTGTTTTGTAATTTGAGCTTCGAGGCGATTACGTACGTACGTTCATTTTATTATAACTGATTGAATTTAGAAATATATGTATATATATATATATATATATATATATATATATAGTTTTTAACAATCAAATAAAATTTCATTAAAAATGAGTAAAGGTTACTCAAGCCATAAAAAAACCAAAATTACAATAGAAAATCCCTCACAGTGAGCTAATATATAGGGCATTGTATTTAGAAATATTTTATTAAACTGATTGAATTTAGAATTATGCATATATAAATATTTTTTTGACATATATATATATATATATATATATATATATATATATATATATATATATATATATATATGGCATTGTAATTCGGAATGTATATCGAGTTCCTTTATCGAAAAGATATGTATGGACTTCACGTGATATATATTCATGTGTGTCTCATATATAAGGGTCTTCCAAGTCAACTAATTAAAGAATATTAGTATTCATTTGAATGGAGTCATTTAAAATTAAGAAATTTGAAAAAAATATTATACATTCATAAATCAAAATAGAGAAAATTAAATGAATGGATTTGTTCACACAAATGTTACTTACAAGTGGAACGATTTCAAATACCCAACAAAACCTTATCATTTGAAATCATCCCTTTGGTAAGTAATATTTATGTGAATCAAATTTATTCATTTAGTTATTCTCCATTTTGATTTGTGAATATATGGTCAAATCCCTTAATTTCAAACGACTCCTATTCAAATGGAGCCTTAGAGGATATCATTTTCTATTCCAATTTATTGTTGCATCTCATTATCATTAAAATATGACGTTTTTTTAATAATTACTGGCCTAATCTCCTTTTGTTTTTCATTCAATCTATGATTTCTTTTGTTCTATGGCAACCTTAACAATGTGGTTATTAGAAGTATTTCAAAGATTTTAGATGGAAATCAATGTATTATTATTAATTTTTCATACTTTCAATAAAACTTAATTTTGGCTAAATATGTATTAATGTACATACTCGTGTAAAGATTTTAGATGTTATAATCATTTTCTCTAATCCTTAATTTATAATCTCCAACAGCCCCAACACAAGCAAAACTGCACTCTAAAATCTCATATATATATATATATATATATATATATATATATATATATATATATATATATATATATATATATATATATATATATCCTAAAAAGGAGTAGGATTTTTATGCGTTATACTTATGGTCGATTTTTCTTGTTTCAATTATTACATATCATCTCATTATAAAGTCAATTTATATTTGTATATATGAGACAGTTTTAGGTTTGTGTATATGAACCCTAAACCTCTTGTATTTATATATTTTGAAAAACTATTTTATTTAACTTCATTCTATAAAAATGTATTTAATTTTTATTGTGATTGTATCAATTTATATTTTATCTTATTATGTTTTAGAAATTCCAATATTTATGAAATATTAATTTGTAAGTATTGCAAACAAGTGAATCTTCATATGTATTAATTAGGGAGGTTATATATTTATGCGTTAATTTTTTGTGAGTATGTCATTAAATGAAAAGATAATATTATGTAGTACTCTTGTTTTGATGAAAAATTATACATATATACATATTATATATATATATTATATTGTAAAAGTTGAATTTAACAAATATTCTGCGTAATACATGGGTTCTCATCTATTGTGTAAATAAAATAAATAAAAATGGGATTTGTAAATCTGTGAATATGGAAACACAATAAATCGTACTTGCTTTTTATGTGTTCTTACCGTAGATTAAAGAGGTGTATTGGATTAGAATTTTAAATGACTTTTTAGCTGGAAAAAGTCTTGCGGATTTTAAAAGATTTTGTAGAATTTTTATGACTTTTAAGATTTTGTAGGATTCTCCAAGACTTTTTAATACCAGATTTTATTGGATTTTGTAGACTTTGTAGAATTTTATAGATTTGTGACATAAAATAAAAGTTCAAGATTTTTTTCAAAGATTCAAATTTAAAAAGAGCCAAAGACCAAAAAAAAAAAAAAAAAAAAAAAAAACGAATTGATAAATAATAATAATAATCTCTCGTAATATCATGTCCTCCTAAATAACATTCATCCACATATTCATAGTTATACTAAACCTCCAAGCATTATATATATTTTTTAATTACATTTAATTTATAAATTATGAATAGTTTATTGTACATCAACTATCGTTAAACATATTTTATCTAAAATTATAGGGATAAAGTACCATTTGAACTCTCAACTAGTGTCTTATGTGCAAATTGGAGCCTAAATTTGATTGAATTTGTACAAATTAGACCTGGAATAACTTTTTATTTTTATACAATTTTCACTTCTATATTATTTTCAACACTTTAATACTTAAAAAGGACTATTGTTCTTACGGGTAAAAGTAAAACATCGCATGAGAAAATGAGTTCTTGCTTTATTTGATTGTGGCTTGCTCATGTGGTTGAATTGAGACTTTTTTGTTGAATTTACTTTTGTTTTTTTAATCGTTAGAGAATGGATGCCAGTTCAGTATATAACACTCCTTTCGTTCCATTAATATTACAATACGGGTTTTAATGAAAAACTATTCATTAATATTACAATATGTAAAATTTACAATATGTAAAGTTGAGGGTAAATAAATCATTTCAACTTTATTAAAAGAAAGTTACTTTAGTTTAAGAGGGTAGAATGAATAATTGAGTAAAATAAAATATAAATAATGTTGTGTTTAGAACAATAACGTTATCTAGAAATGTGCTCATATCACAATGTTAATCTTTACACGAGTATGTACATTATACATATTTAGCCAAAATTAAGTTTTTATTGAAAGTATGAAAAAATTAATTACAATACACTAATTTCCATCTAAAATCATTAAAATGCTTCTAATACATACATTGTTAAGGTCGCCATAGAAAAAGAAAATCATAGATTGAATAATTAATAAAATATAAAATATTACTAATAATATTTTATTTTTTAATTTAATATACAAAATACGAAGATTCTAAATTTTTATCTGCACTGAAATTTTCTAATCGTGGGACCGTCTATATAATATTAATATATACACAATAATTATCACATTAGGTCATAGTTTTTTTGAGTGATTACTAGGGATATAGTTTGTTTTTCATAAAATTCAAGTGTTTGTTATTGTTGATATATATTGCCTATGGCCGCAAAATATGAAAGCCTAACATATATTTTTCATTTTTGAGTGAAAATGTATCTCTCCCTTTATGAGGTATTAAAATTATCATCTACATATTTCAAGTTAATTGACAAAAATATTCTCTTTTTTTTTATTTCAAAAAAAAAAAAAAAAGTAGATGGAGTATAATTGTAAAATTTTAACTTATCGCATTGAATTAATTCTCAATAGAAACATTTGAAAATATATAGGTATACATGATTATGTTGATAAATATGCTATGATCACAATGTTCCAAACTCTATCCAAAAATTAGGATATGTGGCAAAATTCGTATGAAACTGTTTTATATATGAGAAAGAATTTAGAGTATTAAATATATTATTAAGAATGTTAAATATATGAATAGGAGTATTAATTACTTAAAGAATAAGAATTGAGAAAAAATATTTTAGCAGAAGTATGAAATATGTGAATAGTGGTATCAATTATATGAGCATCCTTCTCAACTAAGCTAGAGTATCCAAATATATACTGGGGTCAACAAGAGACGATTAATAATATATACTCCTACTCAATAAAATCCATACAAGAATTAATAGTTGTCTAATGATGAGACTGAAAGTTTCGACTGTGTAATTATATATATATATATATATATATATATATATATATTAGCTAGTAAATTATTTAGTATATATTGGACACGTTCTTCGATCTTCAGTAGCTTTTTCAATGACTTAGGGAATGCTTGGTATAGGGGTTTCAACCCAAAGAATGGAATGGGAATGCAAAATAGTTGTTTGGTTGACAACTTTGATTACTTGCTACATTGAAATGAAATACTAAAAGTGAGGAATCATCATTCTTTGGGTTTTTGAGTGGAATGACTTTCATTCCTTAGGTAAACTTTACATATTATTAAAAATACATTTAAACTCATTATCTTGATTCCATTCCTATAGAATTTGAGCAAAACAAACGAAATCAATGACTATGATAGTGATTCTCATTATTAACCAAACAATACAATTTTAAGGATTATATTCATTTTATTCCTCACTACTATCATTACCATTCTTTTTCCCATTCCTTGTAACAAACCAAACGCCCCCTTAACTTTCTAAAAATTAAAGGCTTCACTTTCTTGGCAATTTCCGGTCTCCTCTTCTTTAATTTATAGCCATACATAGACTTGACTTCAATATATATATATATATATATATATATATATATATATATATATATATATATATATATCTAGCTCTTCAAATACATACATATATATATGTATATATATCATATACACAAATAAATTCCATTCATTCATTTGAAACCCTAATCTTGAAGAGAAGTTTTCTGAAATTACTACCCCTTCAAAATGGACATTCATACAATTGACCTCAACCTTAATCCCATGCAAAACCCTAGTGAATCATCGGTACGCCAATTAAATATTTAATTTTTTTAATTCAAATATTTTTATTATACAAGATAATATACACTTCCTTTCCAGAAGTCGAGGTTTGAAGATACGTCCATCGGAGAAATGGTGTCGAATTCGAACGATGAGGTGTGTATCACAAAGTTCTTATTTCTTGAAATTATTTGAATTGATTTTATATGTGATGTATAGATTCACTGACGAACTGCAAAAATCCAGTCATAATAAAGTTAAGATTGCTCTTGTCCCATGCTTAGTTGTTTCTTGTAATAGATGTAACAAATCATAAAAATTTATATGAGATGATGTTATAAATGAGAAGGGTCAATCTGATTTACTTATATTTTATGCTCTGTGGATTTATGAGCCCCATTTTTAATCATAGTTTAAAATTTAGTATGATTCAATTCTTAAAATGGAATCGTTTCATATATGAAATCGTTTTATACAAAAAATTTTGTAACAAATTTTTTACATATATATGGTGTTGGTGTTGCAGTTACGTTGATTTTTGTCAAAAAAATTAATTACGGCAGATAGCTTTCAAAATCAAAGCTGTGGCTTTTTCTTTATCTTTTTATGACGGAATAATTAAAAATGAATTAATTAATCCGCTATTGTCTTCATATTATATGTAATCTTTTCTTTTTCATTAATTTCATCAAAGTGCATAATATTTATTGTATATGATGTGAACATGTGAAATGAAATACGAGATTGAACGATACAATAATATAATTAATTTAGTTTGAAATTACAAAAATAATGAATTTGAGGTCGTGGGATGATTTTGTAGGAGTTGAATCGTATGAAATTTGAGAACAAAAAATTAGCAGATATGGTTACAATTTTGTTCAAAAATTACAATGATTTGAAGCATCAATCCGAGGAGGAGCAATCAAGAACAAGAAAGAGGAAGAAGGCAAACGAATCAAACGAACATTATGGGAATACTTCGTAATCCCATGATGACGTGTGACGAACCAAAATTCATCAAATCAAATGTTTCGCGTAGTTTATGTTAAAATTGACCCATCGATATTAGTCTGGTAAATTTTTATTCAATCTCGTATTTCATTTCATATAATCGAGATCAAAATTTAATTTATTTCATTTCATATAATCAGATCAAAATTTAATTTAATGTATGTTACTCAATATTATGTATAGGTAGTGAAAGATGGATATCAATGGAGGAAATATGGACAAAAGGTAACAAGGGATAATCCATCGCCTAGGGCTTACTATAAGTGCTCTTTCGCCCCGACTTGTCCCGTTAAAAAGAAGGTTTGTTTCTACACAAAATCTACTATGAAAAGTTTTATAATATGAAATAATATAATTATATTCATTAATTGATACCATAATAGTTATTTAGTGATATCATAACATTCACTTAATGATACCATTATATTTATAAACTGATACCACAATATATAATATTTATGGTATTAGTGAATGAATGTAATGGTATCGATTACATATTATGAATAAGTTTTATAGGAGAGTGACTCTTGTTTCCATCATCTAGAATTGAAATTAATCATGTAATTAAGAGTTTAGAGTAACAACCAATACTGACCAATTAATATTGTTCAATAAAAATGGCAACTAAAAAAAAATAATGTTTAAAAAAATACAACCGATTATGAAATTGGTATATATTATATATATATATATATATATATATATATATATATATATATATATATATATATATATAATATGTCAAAAGTTTAATAATAAAAATGTTGTCAATTTTTTTTTAAATTTATGTATAAAAACGTTGACAAATTAATTGAAAAAAAAAAATCATCACAAAGTAGATAACCGGCCAGCCGTTTAATTAGTTAGGTAAGTACTAAAGTACAATTACGTGGGACCATAAAATTCCTCGTTCTCTTCACATGCAAGAAACTTCCTTGCTTACCTTAATTGCTAAGACTTTCATGGTCAAACCTTCATGAATCTTCTTTAACAAGTTCTTGAACTTCTTTTATTGGAAAGTTGAGTTGATCAACTTTGCTTTCTTTTTCTTTCTCATTGACCGTAAATAGAAATTCTCAGATTGTTGAGTTATAGTTTTGCACCGTTTGGAGAAAATTTCACTTTTAGTGCTATAGAAATATTTCTCAAAATGCTTTTAGTCCTCTAGATTTAAAATTGATCTTTTTATTTGCAAAATTGATCCCAACTGATAAAAAAAGATCAATTTTGCAATTTTAGTACCAATTTTGGAATAAAAATGTTAACTATTTATCGATTAACACCAATCTTAAAAAAATGACTACTTTCGAACATAGAGACCAAAAGTGTTTTATGAATATTCATATGGGAATAAAAATGCAATTATCACACCGTTTGCTTACATAGTGGTGTTATTTGATTCTATTTTATTGGATTATAGTAGAATTATGTTAGTACATATATACTCTTGTATTTTATAACTAATTTTACCGTACAATTTAAAATAGTCACTATATAATATTATAAACTAATATATAAATTGTTTATAAATAGCCACAAAATGGAAATAAATTTTACGATGAAATTATTGCACAGTATATTTTTTTAAAAAAAAAAACATAATTAGTTTGTATGTTGAATTGCATTAGTATTTTATAATATATTTATATATATAAATTATTATTTTTTTCTCATATTTTACAATATAAAGTAATATTTTTCAGTCACTTTTTTATAAGCATTGTTTTCGTGCGCGAAAACAAAAGTTATTCAATTGAAAATTTATATAGATCAAAAGTGTTATTTGCAGAATTGTTACTGTGTTTATTACAACACTATTTTTCCGACTTGCATGTATCTAATGTATATATATCCAATTACATATCAAGGAAATTAAATATTCAAAGTACTTAATAAATAAGCACCCATAATTAATGTATTTATTCCATTATATATATTATCATTATTTCCTTTCCCATGGGTCAGTTCATTTTTCCATAAGGAATATATGGAGAAAATTACGTTACATAAATCCTAAAATTTAGAACTTCTAGAACCTCACATAAAAATAGAGGGTGTAATTCCTTCTGCTTCTAGTTTCTTTAATTAAAATATATTCATTTTAGACCCTTCTTAAATGAAAACATGCATGGAATAACAATATATATACACACCTAATTAAATTGATATTTATTAAAAATATTCATATACATAAATCAAATTTTGGGTAAATTGTATTTTTAGTCCTAAGAGAATAAATGGTCTGCAAAATTATCTTTTATTTATACTTTTAGTCTTGTAGTTTTTTCGACATTTTTAGTGTCAAGAAAATTGCGGCTTTAGTTCTAAAAAAATAATGATTGGAACTATTTTTTTTAAAAAATAACAAAAATGTGGAATTAATATGGTCGTTGAAAAATTCTTATGGGAACAAAGCTACAATTTTTCCATCATATTTGTTTGAGTCCCTTTAGAACGAGTTTAAACACAAAAACAAGATACCCTCTAGTGATAATCTAGAAGGGGGATGAATAGATTATCAAAAGCTTTTGCAAGTTTAGATGATCTATTAACTCCTAACTCAGTTCTGATAAATAAATTTTGTTTAAACTCAATTCAATTAGGATCTAAAGCCTTTTCGGATATCAAATTTGTTGTCAAGAAATAATCAATGAAAACAAGTAAATAAAGCGTTAGAAGAAATGACACTGCATTTATAGTGGTTGGATCAAAGCGATCCCACGTCCACTCTCAGCTTGAATCTTGAAGAAGGGCCTTCACTTACTACTTCCTTCTTTCTTGCTATCTTACTTACAATGATGAATCTTCACTTACAATGAATCTTCCTAACTTCGAATATCTATGGCAGAAGATCTAATGAAAAAGTGTTCTATAAACACTAAGAACTCGAAAACGATAAACGTTCTTGAATGTGTGTAATTCTTTGTTGCTTGTGTATACAAAGTATGATGAAAAGTGTCAAAGTTAATTCTAAATAGATTTCTATTCCTATTTATAGAGAACTCCTCTTTAAATTGTAACTTCCTTGAATTCGGTTGTTGATAGTTGTAATCGATTAACTAATTCTTGAACCGCTTCTTATTTGGTTGAAGCCCGATTCTTGAATTTAACTAACTCTTCTAGCTTGTCGATTCTTCACCTGTCTTGAATCTCCACCTTATCGATTTTCTACTCGTCTTGAATCTCCACCTTGTCCGATTTTCTACTCGTCTTGAATCTCCACCCTTGCCCGATTTTCTACTACTCTGATTCTCTATCGATCTTCTACCTCAAATGCATGGTTTCATCAGCGTCTGTTTTTCTGTTCTTGTCTCCATCTCGACTTCTTTCAAAACAACCCTATCTTATTTCTATACTTGAAATTACATATAAAGTTTTTATTACATCAAATTATTATACATTGTCTCCAATTTGGTCATCTTACTTTTACACTTTTAACACATCAAAACTAAATACAAATTTCTTTTCCTAACAATTTCCCCCTTTTGATGATGTTAAAACTCAGCTCAAGAAAAGAAATGTTAGTAATCTTAAAAATGTAAAATAAGTAATTAAATCACATAATCGGATAACTAGAACAATTATTGTTATTGCAGATGATCGAGAAAATCATGAATCGGATAATCAGAACAATTTGATTACATAATCAGATATTTAAGAGTTAGAAAATGAATCAATATATTTCAGAAATCAAGAGGTTAATCAGTTAGTTTTTAGAAAAAACAAAGATTGAGAGTAGATCAACAATTTATTCAAGATTTGCATCAACCATGTATGTCACACAAAAACGGATAAGATGAGATAAGTAGAAGACTAGTCATACCACCTATTTTCTTACGGAACATTGAGCCAGTCAAAGACCCGCTTCTTAAGTGAAATAGTTTCACCTCCCTACGCTAGATACCGTGGCTTCGCTTTGATTATCACCGCTTAATCTTCTCAAGATCGAATGACCATCAATTTGTTAGAGGGGTTCCATCTCGAGAATAAGCTGGTGCGACTACGTCACGAGTTGAATTCATCATTTGCAAGGTTGATAAGATATTGATACATCTGGGGGTCCTTCTCTTCCAGCCAATTATGAAAAGCTTCGTCTTCATCGAGTCCCCACTTGATCACTTTGCATGAAACCTGGAAAATCCGAGCCCACTTCGAATGGCCTCCACCTTGCCTGATCGCCATCAATAATACTTCTTTGGGGACTACCTCGCCCGATGATATGGCCTAAGGACTTCTTCCCCTTGCTCATCTCGTTATCTTTTGAACCCATCGTCTCAAGAGATCGATCATAGTATTTTCCTCTTTGCCTTCTCCCGCTCTCTTCTCCTCTTAGCCTCCCTTCTCTTATACTTCTCCTTCTCATCTCTTTTTTCTTTTTTCGATCTTTTCTTACGCATCTATCTCAGCTTGTGATTTCTTTGGAACTTGAAAGTGTTCTAGATGATCCGAGAAGGAGATGTAATTTGAGCTTGAGCGAGCGAGGTTCTTGCATTGTAGGGCTTCTCTTGTAGGTTCAGATCTTGTCTTCCTTACAACTTTCTCTGTCTTCTCCTCGATTTCTTCTCTTCTCGCTTTTAGCAACTCTTCGACAACTCTTCAATTTTCATGCTCAAAGCCATGATCTTATCTTCTTGCTCATCTACTCTTTTCTTGAGCACACTATCTTCCCTTTTTAGCATCAAGAAATCTAGTATTGCGAGATAGTGGCTACTTGCTCAATTTGACTTAGCACTCTTCTCGTACATACCCCGTCTTATGATCAAGCTGGTCATATCTCTTCTTTTGTCCGACCTCAGCTCGTCTAAATTCATCATCCATGGTTGCTTGATACTCATCGTCGTCTGCCTATCCTTCTCTAGAGCAAAGCCGATCTTGAGAACTTGATGAAATGATGCTTCTTTGGCTGTCCATGCTTCTCTTACTTGCTCCTCAACAGAATCTTTGATCTCAACGAAGCGTAACGAACATCGCTTTACCCATTCATCCCGTGAGTTCATCTCCTTACTTACATTGTAATCGTCTTCATCCATCTGCTCCTCATGTCTTATTCCGGAGTAGTGTAGATCAATCTTGGTTTCTCATGAATTGCAGCCTTCTACATTCTCCTTGATTGATGATGAGATGACATTTGGAACTAAGCTGGAAAAGCATTGGAGCGAGTGATCTTCAAATTTTAGACTTCACTTTTAATGCATCCATTTCGGATACAGTACGATGTGGAGGGCATGGTCTGCTCACGAAATATTTATTTCTTCAAACTCGGGTTCGGGTTGCACCTCAGAGTCTCCTCACATTTGTGCCTCCTCAGTGTATCCATCCCAGTGGCTCGTCGGCGGCTCCACCTATCACTTCCTCCACCTTTTCCTCCTCCATACCAACTTCTTTCCTTTTGCTCTTCCTCCTTCTCACCTGATTTCATCTCCTCTGAGTCTCATCTCCAAGATATACTCTTTGTAGAATGTAATCAACAAAGGCATTTTAGTTGAGTATATCTTGGAATGATTTCGCTTTGCTTTCTTAGAACCTCCTTCTCCCGGATGGCTAAATTGTTTCCTCTGCTTCCAATTATCGAATAGTGTCTCCTCAAAAGATCCAAGCCCTCGAGTCTTCTCAACAGATAGACATCAATGAGCTCTTTCAACGGCTCGGGCTCATCTTTGAGTGTGGACTCTTTCTGAGAAGGAACTTTTTCCAAGGATTCGAGTGAGGTCTCGGTCGGTCCCACTCTCGATGGATTTGGTAGGTTTAGGAAAAGATTTGGTCTGGATGAGGTTGTGGGTAGGAAAGAGAATGGATCATATGAAGTTTGGGTGGGTGTTTGGACTTATGGGAGTGGGCGTTTTAGAGACCTCGAGAAGCGGCGGCCTTTATGCCTTCTTCATTTGCCGAGGTTGGGAAGAAATGAATTTAGGAACTTCATCCTCGGATGAGGATGAAGATGATGAGGGTGATTTAACTTCTTCTTCCTTTCAGTCATCTCCAGGCGAGACTTCTCTTTGTCTCCGTCGGCCTCGATATACCAACCTCCTCAGGAACACTTCCCCCAGGAAGCCTGTCCTTTCCTCCCTCTTCTTCCTCACCGCAATCTCCTCCTCCTCGGATGAGGGATTCATCTGGCCACACAGCCTTCCACTTTCTTCTTTCCTTTGGCCTTAGAAGCCTTTCTTCCTTTATCTTTGTAGATGGGGTGTCTCCTTCTGAGTTCTGTTGGACCGAAAGGTTTCTCATCCTCGACAAGCAAACCCTCTGTTTGTGAACTTTTTCACCCCGTAGTCAGCTTGTCCGTCCCCCATCTTGTGTTTCGAGTATGATGGTGATTCTTGCCATCATACTTGTTATTTGGTCGGGCCATCTTATCGACAAATTTTGATACCTGCTTGACGAACTTTTTCCTCTCCTCCATCAGGACGGGAGTACAGCATGCTGCCCCATTAATATCCGCTCCATCTATGTGGCCCTCGACAAAGATATCCGGTGGGCTTAGTCAACTGTTACGCTACTGCTGCTCTCCCAGTATACACTTCGTTAAAATGAGCATCAGTCTATACTTTCTTCGTAACATCCCCTTTTTCATTTGCGGTGTTATTCTTCTCGGGATTTTCTTGCCATCGGTTGTAGCTCTCCAAATATTCTTCGGCCTTGTACAAAAATGGGTTGCCTCCGGTGGTGTTTAAACCAAAAATTTCACCAATATCGGAGATTGAAACATGAATTTCTGGACTTTTCAAGAGTCCGAATTCTAGTTTCTAGTCCGTTATCATTGATTTTGCTCACAGTTGGGAATTCGGCGACAAGATCATCAAGGGTTTTTGGGTTTTGAAGGTTTCATCGAGCGGTATTTCTTTAAACCTCTATCTTGTAGAAGTTGGGATTTCTCTGTTTCTCGGATCGGTTGAAATGTCCCATTCCCACATACATTTCTGGATTTTGTACGCTCTCGATGGATGCGAGATCATATTCATATTTGATTCTCGCTCTTTCCAAAGGTCCGCCATTGATGAGTGTTTGAAGGTTTTAGGAGGAAAAGAAGTTTTAAGAGAAGAAGGAATATATGTGTGCGTAAATGCAAATAATGCACACGAATGTCTATTTATATGGAAAATATAATAATAAACAATTATTAGAATAATAATTGCCTCAAAAAGTGTAAATATAGCCTTTCGAATCGCCATTAATGCAATTATGGCATTTATTTTGAAAAGTGTACGAGAATAATATTTAATATGTCGCGCGTGAGATTGAGACGGTTCATATTTCGTAGAAACCGCCTCCACTTCGGCGCGTGAAGTATACTCTGGTGTGTTTCAAAATTGAATTTGATAAAATTTCGGGTCCATAGTAACTTCTCCCCGACACGTTACTAATTTGAGAAATTACTTTTCAGATTAATTGGAGAGATAAAATAAAATATTATTATTTTTAGAAAATAAAATTTGAACCCTTATTTTTTTAATTTTGTAAAACAAAATATGTTATTTTTCTTGAGTAACTTTATTTTCATGAATGATAGAATGAATTATGATATTAAATTCATATATTAATTATATGAACCCAATATTCATAATTAAAGAATGTAAGAAAACTTCCGATTTTTCTCCTTATGTCCGGTTTGATAGCATCATCTGCCTTGTATCTTTTGAATAAAATGACCTTGACTTGTATTTTGAGTCTTATCAACTTTGTTCTTATGCTGGAAATCACGTACACTTAAAAAAATTGTTAGTAACGGTAAGTCGGATAAGGTTCAATAGTCATCTCGATTACAGAGAAAATTGACTATTACATCCTTATCTGATTTACTTATGTCGATAAGTAATTATCGTGCCGTCAGGATATGGTCAATATGACTAATCCTTGATTCTTGATTCCTATAAAAGGAGATCAATGATATCGCCTACACGATTGTCCTTTGACACAATCTTGTCGATAATTCTTTCTGTATATACTATACTAAGATAAGGAAAACAAGGTTAATTCAAGAATATTTGTTCAAGAGATGTCTAAAGAACCATCTAATAATCCTAATTCGACTGAAAGTTCCTTAAACCTTGTTTTTCAAGAGGCTTTGTTAATATATCGCTTTTTGAAAATCGGTAAGAATTTTTTCTAGCACGATATTGCTTTTCCACATGATCTCGAATAAAAATGATGACGAATGTCAACATGTTTTGCATACGGTATGTAAGGCTGTTCTGGTAATAGCTATGGCAGCTATTACTATCACAAGATGTTTACATCTTTGGTGATAATGTTATAGTCCCTTAGTCAGCTGATCGATCCAGATAAGGCATGAACAACAACTTCCCCATTTGCCATGCCATTCGGCCTTGATGAGTAGAAGTAGCTACGCAGAGGTTTGTTTCTTGACAACCATGAAATCGGCTTACTTCCCAAATTGGCAAGTTCCAGGATGTAGATTTCCTATCTATCTTACACCCACCTGTAAATCTGACCGAGTATCCAGACAACTCAAAGTTATCGTCATTTGGATACCACAGTCCTCCACATAGATTGTACCTTTCAAATATTTTAGAATCTTCTTTGCGGCTTCAAGATGACTCTTCTTAGGCTTAGCTTGAAAACGTGCACATACACTCACCGCAAAAGAAATGTCAGTCTACTAGCGCTTAAGTATAAAAGAGATCCAATTAAACCTCTATACCGCGTCGATCGGTGTCTTCTCCTTTCTCATCCCGGATCCATTGAAAAATTTGTCATCATAGGTATTTTGGCTTCTATAAGTACCTATTCCAAATTTTTCAATAAGATCTTTGATATATTTTGCTTGATTTATGAAAATTCCTTTCTTTGTCTCTGGCTAATTTGAAGTCGAGAAAATATGTCATCTCTCCCATCATGGACATTTCAAACACTCGTTTCTTCATAAGATGACTAAATTCTTCACACAAGAGTAGGTTAGTTGATCCAAAATGATATCATCAACATAAATTTGAACTAACAAAAGACCTTTATCCAGTTCTTTTCTAAATAAAGTTCTATCTATTTTACCTTTTACAAAACCATTTTGAATTAAATACTCGATAATGTATCATACCATGCTCTAGAACTTTGTTTAAGTCCATATAGAGCTTTCTTTCTTTAGCCTATAGACCTTGTCTCCTTGACAAAACTCAGAGGTTGTTCTACATAGACTTCTTCGCTATGACTCCATTTAGAAATGCAGATTTCACATCCATTTGGAACACAAGAATCTTTTATAAAGATAAGCTAAGAACAATCTTATGGCTTCAAGGCGAGCAAGCTCGGTGCAAAGGTTTCATCATAATCAATTCCCTCGGATTGTGAATAACCTTGTGCAACCAATCTAGCCTTATTTCTTACCACAATGTTGTTCTCATCTTTCTTATTTTTGAAAACCCATTTTGTTCAATAACTTTTTGATGATGAGGTCTTTCAACAAGCTCCCATACCTCTTGTCTTTGAAATTGATTTAATTCATCTTGCATTGCATTTATCCAATTGGAGTCGATTAGAGCTTCAAGATACGGTTTTAGGTTCAAGTAACGATACATAACAACTAAACGAGACAGTCTCGGTTTATCTGTCCTCTGTCTGACTCCAGAATCTAAACTTCCAATTATCTCGTGATGATAAGTCGATACTCGTTTACCTTTATCTTTTCTGGATATGAAGTCTTATACGGGATATTTTCATCAATTAGTTCTGTTACCTTGAGAATATCTCTAGTCCATCGGTAGTGTAGTCGTCGATCGGATGACATGGAAGAACTCTCGGCTTCCTTATCTTGATCCTTATGCGGTGTGTCTTCCTCGTCGATTCCGACTCACGGTAGGTAGAACTTGGTGATTTCTTAATGTTTAATGTCATTAAGATCTTCGGCTATCTTGGTGACATCATCGTACTTTGACTTGGAAATTTCATCAAAAACAACATGTGGTGTTTCTTCCACACACAATGTAATCTTGTTAAAACTCTATATGCTTTTTGATACGATGAGTATCCAAGAATATCCCTTCGCAATCTTAGCATCAAAAGTTCTTAACTTTGATTTTCCATTATTATGAATAAAACACTTACAACCAAATATATGAAAATATGAAATTTTTTGTGGTATTACCGCCTTCCATATTTCATAAGGAGTTTTGCATTTATCTTTCACAATTAAACACCTATTTTGAACAAAACATGATATGTGGCTTCTGTAAAAACCTGTGTGTGGAGTGTCATATTCGAGATAACATAGTCCTTCAGCCTTCTTTCAAGGTTCTGTTTCTCCTTTCTACCACTCCATTTTCTTTGGTGTTCTTGCAGATGATGTTTCATGTGCTATACCATTCTCGAGTACAATAGTTAGTAACAAGCGAGTTTAGGAACTGCAAATTACCTTTATCACTTCTAATCTTGTGACAATATTTAGTCCTTTTTCATTTTGAATTCTTTTGAGAAATTCTGGAATTTTTGTTACGGTCTCATTCTTTTTGTACAAGAAAATAACCCAAGTGAATCTAGAAAAATCATCTATAATCACTAGAGTATACTTTCTTCCACTAAAACTTAGAGGTGTAATCGACCAAAGATCCATGTGTAAAAGTTCCGAATCCTTTCGAAAGCAGGGACCATTTATTGTTTTGAAAAGAAGTTTTGGTTGCTTTTCCTTTTTGTGACAAGCATCACAAACATGATTTTTAGAAAATATTTTATCTGGAAGTCCTTTGACTAAAAGATTTTCTTGCTATTTTGTTAAGAGTTTTGAAATTTAAATGACTAAGGCGTTTATGCCATAGCCAACTTAAATTTTCTGAACTCTTAGCAATAAGACAATATCATTAGAGCAACTTTTGAAATTTGCAATATAGATATTACCTGTCGACTCAGTAAGTAAAATATTCTCATTTAAACCATCCAAAATAAAACATGCATCATGAGTGAATTTAACACAATATCCTTTGTCACAAATTGAGATCTGAGAAGAAATTATGTTTCAAACCTTCCACAAAATATACTTCATTAACTGAATATCTCCAATCATCAATGTTCCAACTCCTTTGGTTAGACCAAAATTGTTGTCACCGAACATTACTCGAGGTCCATCTATTGTCACGATAGTTAGAAAGAAGTCTTTTCTCATAAGTCATATGCTTAGAACATCCACTGCCTATATACCGATGACTTCAAGAACATCTTGCTTCAACTATCTCCTTATCTTTCGCAATCACAAATTAATTCTTAGGTACCCTTTGTGTATTGGGTCCTTTTCGTCAAGTTGATACTTAGGTATCCAAATAAAAACATCCAAATTTTTAGAACCAATGATTGATTTTTTTGACCATATCTATCCATTAATATTAGACTATCTAGATCAATTTTGTTTAATTGATCTCTAGTGATTGTCTTATATCTTGAAAAGAATGGATAACACTTGCTTCTTCCATCAAAACCATTATACTTTGGAAACAACTTTGATTTAATCTTTAGATTTCTCTTGGATACATTTCTCCTCATCTCGTATTTTCCTTTGATATATCGGATGGGGTGACTTCTTCCTTTGATTTCTTTGGACTAATTTCCGTCTCTTCCATAGTCTTTGTGGCTTTGACAAAACTCTAGGTTTGATAGGATCATTTTTCGTGTTCCTATCAAACCCAACTCTGTCTTATCACTAGGCTTCGAGAAGTACGAAGATATTATCAATTGTAAGGAGAGTTATTAAGATGTCCTAACTTGAGATTTAAATCTCTGTTAGTCCTTTTAAAATTCTCATTCTCCATATTGATATTTGAAAATTTAGCTTTTAAAGAACTCAATTCTTTTTCCAATTCATTGATTTTCTCGGATGAGGAACTAGTAGAAGTCTTTGATTGACATTCCCCTTGAATGTACAATCTATATTCTTCCTTGTCCCCTGTCCGATATTCCTTTGTTAGACTAAGAATTTGATCCTTTAAACTTAAATTTTCAGTCTCTATCTCTGTTTATAAGCGAGATAAAGCCGTCTTCGAATCTTTTAGAAGTTTGTTAATAAGACATGAATCGAGTCGACAAGTTATCATTATCATTGTCGAGGATGAGTAGTAGTTTACCTCCTTAGCCATTAGGCACATGTCATTGTCGATCCAAACTGGATGAGAATGAGGATGATGATGTCTCTTGTGTAACCTCCTTTTCGCCAAAAGAGCTCGTTGATCTGCATACCTCCTATCCCGTTTCTTCCTCTTTCTTCTCTTTCTCTAGGAGTGAGTTGAGGACAATCATAGCTAAAATGACCAGGTTTATTGCAGGTATAACAGATATCTCCTCTTTCGACTTTGGACTACTCTCACCTCGTCCGATTGGTGATTTGAATCTTTTCACTGAATCCTTCTTTTTGTCATTGTCTGAATACTTCTCTTCCTTGTCGATTTATAATTTTGACGATTAAACCTATCTCTCTTATTCCTTTTATACTTCATCTTGAGTCTCTCATATCGTCGATCAATAAAGCCATTTCCTCTTTTTCGACAAAATCGATGCTTTAGAAATCTTGTCTAATCTTCTTGATGAAGAAATGCCACAGTCTTCTGAGTAGATGACTGCCTCGTCTTCTTCATCTTCAATTTGTATATCATATTCCAAAGCTTTGGATGAGAAAATAGAGTATGATGTGAAATAGATGATGCATTCTCGTAGCTTTGAGGATATTTGCTTTTTCTCTCCATCTTTTGCTTAATGATCTGAGTACCTTATTATTAATTTCTTTCTCGTAATAGATTTTTCCCAAATCAGCCTTTGTTCACCAAATTGGTCAATCTTACATCCAACCGATCCACAGCTTCTCCATCTTTCATCTTAAATGTATCAAATGCATGTAAAATCGATTGCAACTTGTTTTCTTTAACTCGTTACGACCCTTCACAAACATTTGCAAGAGTCTTCCACATATCCTTAGCGGTTTTACATCTCTTTACCTTTTCTATCCAGTCTTTGCTCAATGTTTCTATAATTTCATCCTTGCTACCCGATCCAAATTGTGAATCTTTCTTTCGTCGTTTGTCAACTCGGCACTTTTCTTTTCTGTTGACTTCTTGTAGTAGAAGATTCGGCTCGATTACTAACAACTCCATGGTAGAATTTTATCGGGCCTTCCTCAAGAACCTCTTCCATACGGTCATGAATGGCCTTTAAATGATTCTCCATTCTCGAACTTCCGTGAATCATATTCCTCTATAGAAAAATCTGGTAAACTCCTGGATTTCTTACTTTTAACGAGAAGACATCGTAATTCAAGATGCTAAAAGACAACTTATCGTAAATGTTAGTGACACGTGATAAAGAATCGAGATCTTAATGAAAACTCGGATATTTCAAGACCACAAATCTTTATCGAAGCTTAACACCTGCTCGATACCACTTGTTGAGTCCCTTTAGAACGAGTTTAAACACAAAAACAAGATACCCTCTAGTGATAATCTAGAAGGGGGGATGAATAGATTATCAAAAGCTTTTGCAAGTTTAGATGATCTATTAACTCCTAACTTTCAGTTCTGGAAATAAATTTTGTTTAAACTCAATTCAATTAGGATCTAAAGCCTTTTCGGATATCAAATTTGTTGTCAAGAAATAATCAATGAAAACAAGTAAATAAGCGGTAAGAAGAAATGACACGGATTTATAGTGGTTCGGATCAAACGATCCTACGTCCACTCTCCTTCTTCGAATCTTGAAGAAGGGCCTTCACTTACTTACTTCCTTCTTTCTTGCTATCTTACTTACAATGATGAATCTTCAGCCTTACAATGAATCTTCCTAACTTCGAATATCTATGGCTTGAAGATCTAATGAAAAAGTGTTCTATAAACACTAAGAATCAAAAACGTATAAAACGTTCTTGAATGTGTGTAATTCTTTGTTGCTTGTGTATACAAAGTATGATGAAAAGTGTCAAAGTTAATTCTAAATAGATTTCTATTCCTATTTATAGAGAACTCCTCTTGGCTTGTAACTTCCTTGAATTCGGTTTGTTGATAGTTGTAATCGATTAACTAATTCTTGAAATCGCTTCTTATTTGGTTGAAATCGATTCTTGAATTTAACTAACTCTTCTAGCTTGTCGATTCTTCACTGTCTTGAATCTCCACCTTGTCGATTTTCTACTCTGTCTTGAATCTCCACCTTGTCTCGATTTTCTACTCTGTCTTGAATCTCCACCTTGTCTCGATTTTCTACTCGTCGATTCTCTATCTCGATCTTCTACCTCGTCTGGTTTCATCAACGTCTGTTTTATTCTTGTCTCCATCCACTTCTTTCAAAACAACCCTATCTTATTTCTATACTTAGTCTATATAAAGTTTTTATTACATCACCGACTATACATTGTCTCACTGGTCATCTTACTTTACACTTTTAACACATCAAAACTAAATACAAATTTCTTTTCCTAACAATATTAATGGCCATGGAATAACAATATATATACACCTGATATTTTAATAAAAATATTCATATACATATATCAAAATTTTGGTAAATTGTATTTTTGGTTCTAAGAGAATAAGTGGTCTGCAAAATTGTCTTTTTTAATACTTTTAGTCCTGTAGTTTTTTTCGACATTTTTAGTCTCAAGAAAATTAATTGCAGTTTTGGTCCTAAAAATAATGATTGGACTATTTTTGCTAAAAAAAAAAGGACAAGAAAAACATGGAATTAACATAGTCGTTGAAAAATTTTTATGGGATCAAAGCTACAATTTTTCCATCAAATTAATGGCCAGTATTGATCACTACTTCATATATATATGGTTCTAGGTTCAAAGAAGTGTGGACGACCCCTCTGTCTTAGTAGCCACATATGAAGGCCACCACCACCACCCTTGTCCGGCTGAGCCACTCACGAGCCGCCGGAGAGGCGACTTCATGCGAGTGCTCAGCAAGCACTAATGATGTGAAAGATTTCTTAAAAATTGATGAGAGCAGAGAAATTCAGCAGTTTTTGGTGGAAAAAATGGCTTCTTCATTGACAAGAAATCCAGGTTTCACAGCTGCGTTAGCTGCAGCTATAACAGGAAGAATTTTCGATGACTTTATTTCAGATAATCATAATAATACTAACGATCCATGATATTATTATAATTTCGAATGTTTTTTAATTTCTAAGTAGAATGTATGTATATGTCTGGATTTTGGATATTGTGGTTATGATTTTCATTACGGGATTTTGGCCCCTTATATATATTTAAATTATGACTTTATGAGTTAGTTTATAACTGTTCAATTGGGCAAATAAATGTGAGAGGTGTATCTCAAATAATCAGTAGCATTGGTGAAGATATCTACTAGAAGTGTTAGTATTTGTGTGTTGAAGTATCAATGATCAAGTTAGTGGCAAAATCAGTTTTGGAACATAAAACTGAAAGTTAAATAACTAACTCAGCTTTTTTTTTTTTAGTTGCTGGTTCAATGTTTGAAAGGTCATATCTAGAGTTTGACTTTTCAGATTCAAGTGAGGTTTGTTGCAACTGAAAGCTCACGTGGAAGGCTTCAATTTGGAGTGGATAACTGCTTTGGCAACTAAGAAGATTCTTGAGTTAATTAGCTGCCAAGTTACTGAAAACACAATTATCAGTTTATTGTTTTGGAGTGTTCTTGAGTGTATGAATGTTCTTTTCATACCGCAACTCATTGTACTTCTGTAATTTATCATCTCAGAGATAATAAAAGTTTTGGAGAGGCCCTACAGTGGATGTAGATCTTTTAAGATCGAACCACTTAAATCGTTTAGTCTCTTTAAATTTTTCATCATCTACAATCCAAAGTAATCGAAATTACACTAAGTGATACAATTAATCGTGAGATCTCTCTATTTATATACTCCCTCCGTCACACACTCATTTGCACATTTTTTTTTGTCCGTCTCACATTCATTTGCACACTCTAAAGTAATAAGCCTACTTACACCCTTTACCCTCAAAATATACATTTATTTACATATATATCATTACTAAACCCACTATATTTACATTATTTTACTTTTTTCACCAACAAAATTGTCTTCTTTACCCCTTTAAAAAAGTCAACAAAAGTACACAATCCTTACTTTTCTTAATATTTGTGCCCAAATAAGTGTGCAAATGTGTCCGTGAAGAGAGTATATAATTAATTTTCTATCAAATATATAAGTATTAAAACAAGCATATATAATTGGAAAAGAGAGAGAGTATTTGAT
The DNA here is from genome assembly GCA_030762865.1 of Paraleonurus japonicus. Taxonomy (NCBI): domain Eukaryota; kingdom Viridiplantae; phylum Streptophyta; class Magnoliopsida; order Lamiales; family Lamiaceae; genus Paraleonurus; species Paraleonurus japonicus. The sequence goes on from CM061056.1 coordinate 44,772,785, forward strand.
AAAGTCAAACAAGACTATATAATTTATATGAAAAATATTTAATCACATATTTGCTATTTTTTATTTTTTCAATAATATGATGTAAATTCTAAAGGTATATAATAATAATAATAATATGCGTAGTAGCTGGAGTTAAGTTGAGAGAGAGAGAGAGAGAGAGAGAGAGAGAGAGAGAGAGAGAGAGAGAGAGAGAGAGAGAGAGAGAGAGAGAGAGAGAGAGAGAGAGAGAGAGAGAGAGAGAGAGAGAGAGAGAGAGAGAGAGAGAGGAAAAATGAAGTATAATTAAGGAGAGAGCAAGTGAAATGCAATTGGTATGTGGTGCGATAGTGAGTCTCACTCTCTATTAAAGAGAGTGAATCAACTCTACCAATTTTTCTTTTTTTTTTACTTTACACCAACAATTTCAATATTTTATAAAATTTATATTTTAAATTTATTTTTAACACATTATATATCAAATTAATTGTCTTTTAAAAATTTAATTTAATATATGTATTGCACATATAAAAATAAAATTCAGATCTAAAATATTTATTTTATTATTTGTATTTTGGATTTTAATTATATAAATTAAATTTAAATAATTTTATTTTAGATTATATATTTTTGTTGAATTTTAATATAATTTTAGTATTTGTGATGAGATTAGTACCTATTTAATAAAAGGGTCACTATTATATTAATTAAAAAATTATAATTTTAATTTTTTAAAGTTTAATAAAGATTAATAAATTAAATTAAAAGTTTAATAAAGATTAATAAATTAAATTTATATTATAATTTCATATTTACCATTTATAATATTTAATCCGGTACGGGAATTACTAATTAATTTATAAAAACAACTTTAAAAGTTTAATAAAGATTAATAAATTAAATTTATATTATAATTTCATATTTATCATTTATAATATTTAATGCGTATATTGCACGGGAGAATTTCTAATTTATAAAAACAACTGCTCTTTATGTGCTGCTCAAGGTTGAATTGCAAGTTGGGGATGGCATCCCTAGGTCCCCATACTATTAAGTATTTATTTCAATATATTTATATTCTAGCTAGTGCGTAATTTCCAGACGAATTAAAAGAGGGTCCAATTCATCTTCCAACCGTAAGATCACATATATTACACACATCCATGTGTGTGTAATCCAATGGTTGTAAAATGACCTGAACCCTCCAAGTCCAGCTTAGAACATCTCAAATCATCGAGATCAAGATAAATCAAGAATAAAGCAAAAAGAATCGACACAAATTTTTAAAATTTTGCAATGAAATCCTAAAAAGAGAAGCAATTCTTCGTTCATTTTTACATTACATCGAAGAAACCATCATGTTTTCAAACCCTACACCAAGTGTAATATCCACCGTTAGATTCAGCACGTAAAATTACACCTGTACGGTCCCGATTACACGATCTTGATAAACAAAGTTCTTTCAATCTCATCCTACAAATTCAACACAACTCCGTATCAAACTTGAGAGATATACCCATACTGAACAGTTCCTGACAAAGCAACTTTGCCCCATATGGCACGTTGACCTTCACCACGTCTTCCACCGACTCGCAGAAACGGCAATACGGGCCCGTATCTTCCGACCACCAAACACTGGCCGTTGGATTACATTAGCCATATTCTGGCACTTCCTGCATATGTGCATCTGAGAGGAATCACTGAGAGTGAAGAGGCGCTCGTGCAGGTTGGCAGCTGCCCCGTGGGCTATAAGACAGTCACGTTCCATCTCTCTCGAACTTGATTCCACCGACTCGTTTCCGGTCAGCCACCGGCTGACGAGTGAGCGGATGAACGGGCCCTGTGTTCCTGAACTTCACCTTGTCTTCGGCCATATGTGTGAGTCTTTGATAGAATGTGGGACCCATAAAGATTAGGGAATTGACCATTTCACCTGTACGGCCGTCGTAGACTCGCTCGTTTCCCCATCTTGAAAACCCAAGCCTGACGAGATGCATTTATATCACTTGGAGAATATTTATGACAAAACTACAATTTACAGCGTTTAGGCAGATATTTTTTCTTTTGTGCAAGTCAAATGCATTTTTAAATGACATTAGTTGTTTTACTACTCCCTCCGTCCCAACTATATATACTGATTTTCCATTTATGGGTGTCCCAATTATATAGGCTTGTTTCTTATTCATTTACTAATAAAACCCTATGCATTAATTACATTAGTAACTATAACACTTATTAAATAGGGTTATAATAGAAATTTTACTTGTATAATTTACCTTTCCAATAAAATTTCTTAACCTTTGTGAAAAGTCAAACAAGCCTATATGATTGGGGGCGGAAGGAGGAAAATATATTAGTTGGTCAGTATCGGTTGTTTTCACTTACCTTATACATTATTTTTCGGTCGACCTGTTAGGAAGATTAAAAGATATAGTTTCCATAATAGAACTATAAATACCTGTGAAGCTGAGCCGTTATATCTTCAACAGATGGGGTGGAAAACGGGGTGGCATATTTTAATCCACCACCGAGTGCAATGCCTTTGCCCAAAGCAGCCTCCAAAAAGTTGACCAGGCGTTTGTCGGGAAGGAAATGCATGGGGGTTTATAACTATGTCTGGAACTATTCCCTGTCTTGTGAATGGAAAGTTCTCCTGAGACTCGAGAAAGCCCAGAACACCCTTCTGCCCATGCATGCTGGAAAACTTATCCCCGAGACATGGAGAACGAACCTGGACGCAATCACCAATTATTACGGTATGAAACAATAAAAGCACACCCACAAAAGACATGGGAAGACTTAAGAATTAGTGAGAAGAAAAAGAGAATTGTTTTTAGTTCTAAACTTAACCACTAGATCCCGATAGAAATCGAATTTGTAACCCTAAACCAAAAGGCATCACAATAGTCAAGGGAAAATGACAATTACTAACCATACCATAGGGAAAAACAGAAAAGAATCTTTGGGGGTGTAGTAAGGAAGCATACCAAAGGCAATGACTCTCCCCATAAGGATAGATATAGACTGAATTTTTATGTATAATTACCTGTCTCAATGATACAACAGCAAAATTCTTCCCTTCGTCGTTAGCAGAAAGCACAACCTTCTGGACCATACCCCTCTCGGTGTGCTTAAGTTTGATGCTGTGATCAACCCCTGATGCAGCATACTTACCGATGACTATGTCCCCAGTTTGGAGATTCGCACCAATGTAAGGAAAGCCATCGTCGTCGAGGCTGTCAACACGTCCAATTTTGCTTTGCATCTTCCCAAAGTTGATCAACTCGTCAGTCTTCAACTTTTTCCCACCCCCACCCCCACTCCCACTCCCACTCCCATTCTCTTCTAAATTTTCAACCTCAGCCTTGTAGCTTCTAACATGTTCAGATCGAAACATGCCACGCTCTAGTGACGCACGATTCATTACCAATGAGTCCTCTTGGTTGTAACCAAGATGGACATTGACAGCCACAATAGCACACTGACCGTTGAAGAACTCTGGCTTTGGCAGCATCCCTTTGTGGTGATTAGAATAGGTTGATTTCCCAAGGCAATCAGCAAGGGCGGTTCGAAACAGTGGCCTCTGGGGATAATACATCTGATGAGAGTTTGTATCAACTCTAATGTTTGGATTCGTAGATGAGTACCCAATGGCTTGCTGAGAGTGTTTCTCAGATTGGTACAGAACCCTCCTTGCATGATCATGATTGGCAAAAGGGATGATTCCACAGCTTAAACCTAATAAGAAGGAACTATCCAGTTCGCAATGTGTGTACTTCACTGGTGGATTTTCTAACTCTGCAGTGAAAAGGTACTTGATTCCCCAAGCAGTTTGACAATCTTCTTCCTCTTCTGGTCCTATGAACTCGATTATTCCATTATCTAGAAGAGATTGAAATGAATATTCTCCTTTCAAATCTTTGATCTTCTTCAGGTTCTGAACAACGAGAAGCGGGCGGAGAATCCTTCCGGCATCAGCAAATATACGTACTTCTGCATGTTGCTTGTCTCTTTTGATTTCAATCTGCAAAAGAAGAAGATCTTAAAACAGGACAGAAATAATGTATAGATGTGCACATCGCAGTCAGAAGAGTGTTAAGCTGGTGCCATATTGAAACCCCAATTACTTGAGGCTGCAGTTCATCAAATCCGAAAAACAAAGCCAAGATAAAAATATTGAACCAAAAAAATATATTCATGTTTTTCAGCTCTCATTGTTGGTAGGGGTGATATGGGGATGCTTCAGGTTACATGGAACATAACCAGCTCATAATAGAACTAATTATCTCCAGGCATGTTTTGATTTGATGAAAGTCAATCATGAGTAAGAGACACAGTTTAGGTAAACTCATATGAAAGTCAAGGACAATAAAAATATAAAATTGCCACTCATGTTTCTTCAATAAGGAATTAAATGAAGAGAAAATGAAATTAAACAGCAAACAGATTGGGGAATCAGAAGCAAAGAAAGTGAGTTCAGATTTATTTGACGAAGTTCACAATTCTACATCTGTCCCCAAAGTGCCACCAGATAAAATCAAACGAATCCAAGTCAACCTGATGAGGAACTTCCATTCTGCGACGTTTACGTCTTAGCTTAGAAACAAACAATGAGGAATCTTTACACATCCCAACCCAGTCTCCATCCAGAAAAACTCTGTCCTTTCCACCGAGCAAATACAAAGCATCATCGACCAATTTTTCCATTCCACACTCAAAAAGCTTTTGAAGCAGTCCTCTTTGTTCCATTAAATTCGTACTCACAAGACCCATGCTTGCCAGATTCTTAACGAGCCCACAATTTTCTCCATCTGGCGTAGAAAGGAAGCAAAGCTTACCCCAATGTGATGGGTGCCTGCAACATTAGTGGCAACACTTATAATCGAATCATTATCATCAAACTTAAAAATTAAGAATACTAATACATGCAACCTCTTAATAATGAAGTAAACCCAACACGTTACAACGTTATCGCATATCCATAAATTTGTTAGCTTCAATGACAATATTCAGAACAGGTACAGCAGAGCTTATTGGAGCTGGTCAGTTTCAGCCTCAAGAGGGAGAACAATGAACATATCAGTATGTGACCTTTTAGCTAATATCCCATGAAGATGTTCCCACGTAATTTGTAAACAGAAATAACATGAATATGTCATATGGGAGCAATAAGTATGTACCCATTACGCATACAGTGATGCATCATTTCCTAGAAAAGCACAGATTCTCATTTAAGCTGACAAATGAAAGAGAAAACAGAGAAGCAGACGGAGAAAAGAAATTCTATTCCAATGTAAGCATTAGTATCATCATAATGCAGAACGGAATAATGAGGACCTAATAAAACCATTGTTAAGAGATAAGAATCAACAAAAGCAATCTGGTGATGCACATTCTTACAAGACCAGCTCCTACAAAAAGTTGGCAAATGAGGAAACTCGGAACACCTCCTTCCAAAAGAGCTGGAATCAAAACCATCCAAGTGACACAGACAGTTGGGCAAAAGCAGAAGTCACCAACACTGTGACCAGAAGATATATGTTGAAATTCATTGAAAAAGATAATATATTAACCTAACATTTTTTCTAGTGAAAATGAAGCATAGTCAAAGAAGTGATGAGCTTCCAGTACAACTACTGTGAGTCTTATACATTAGAAAAATTAAATATTAATGAGTGGGGACATCTTTGCAAACAATTTTTTAGCAATATTTGGTTACTGAAGATGCAGAACACAGACCCCACAGTGTTCGATCAGTAACCATCTTAATGAAATTTACACAAACAAGGGTGATACCACCATATTGCATTAAGAGAAAAGCATTTTCATTATCAAGTGATCAAGATGACATTTACTTAGACCAATGGAGAAGTAGCCTGTTGAAGTTGAACACAAACCACAGAGATTACAAGCTAATAGAACACATTTATGAGAACTTACGGGTATCTAGCATCGCCAACCCTGCCTGTGTACGAAACTTGCTGGCGAGTTTTCCTCATATCAGATATTGCCTGCAATGGATTTGTTCGCCGCAGGGTAGCCACTACACCAGAAGTTCTTTCCATTCTCTTGTAAGGATGGACCCAAGCTCCAGTTGAAAAAGCTCTAGAAAGACCATTTGTGATGATAGAGGCATCCAAGTAGTGTGAAATATCCTGCAGCTCCCTATCTTTATAAAGGTCCCTTTGCATAGATTTAACCAGACGCCTCTCTGCATGTTTAATATGAACTTTCAACTCTCGCTCAAGTAGCTCACCAGCCAACTCCAACCTTTTGTTCCTAAGATCATCTCTATTATCAACTTTGCGTCGCCCTCTGTATGCGTCCAAGAGACATTTGACCATATAAGCCAGAAATGAAGCCTTCTGAGCTGAGCTATTGAGATGGGGAAAAAGGTAGTGTCTGATGCAATCTTCAACTGATTCTTCGGTGGAAATTTACAATTTTGCATGAGCTCCTTGATTTTTTTAATTGCGTTGCCTCCCTGACGGAAACCCTCTGATCTTTTATCAGCATCATATATTGATGCGATAAGTATATTTGCAATTGAAGAATCATCAATGTCTATGTCAATCAGCTTTACTATCTCTTTGTCATTTGGTACGCCCAAGGCAAAGAAGAGAATCCAAATGGGAATTTCTGTAACATAAAAATACACAGTGAGGATCTTTTCTCCACCTGACACCTGCTCCAATTTGGGAACTAACTTAATGAAAACCCTTCTTCTCTTCGCGACTGGCCGATATGCAACGGTCCAAGTAGGCTCTTTAGACACCCATAGTCTATTCAGACATATTTGCTCCTGTGCGATGAAAGTCTGCACCAACAATTTGAAGTTAATTAATCAATTGTTTGAAATAACTTCTTTGCCAACTAACAAACTGAAAAAGGAGGACCAGTTAGAACAACTAAAATGTCAAAAGCAAAGCCTACTCTCTTATAATAGAATCAGTGGAGTGACTAGTGAGGTAAGATGAATCGCTGTTACAAGATTGTGTCACGTGCCTCATATAAGCTTGTACAAACAATTAGCCCACTAGGATATATAAAATTCTTGACATATTACGTTACTTAAAAGGTAACTCTAGGTTTTTAATATCCATTTATAAAGTTTGCCATCATTTCAAGTAAAAAATCTTAAAGAAATAAAATGATAAACCAATAAGGAAAAAAAAATTAATCCTGATGATCTACATATTCAATATCACAAAAATAATTGACAGAAGCCTTGGCACATAACCCTCACCTTCTCAGCACCCTTGATTACAAAATATCCTCCATCATCAAATTCACAATCCTTTTGTCAGATGAATTCATCAAGCACAAGTCTGACTTCACCATGACTGGGAGTTTCCCGAATTGAAGAACAGCATCATACTCATTCTCTAATGTCTTCTCAACGTATTTTTCTACACCAGTTTTGAATTTGTCACTTCTGGAGAGGCCTTCCGTGTACACCTGAAAGCAAACATTTGATAATTCTTAGCAAATTATTGCTTAGGCATCAGTTAGCTATAAATAACTTGCTTAAAATTCACTGGATTGCTCCAATGCCTGTGAACAAACTAACTGCAAAACATGTTGAAACTATTACATATTTAATATGACAAGTAAGCATTAGTGACACTGAATAGAAGGACCGGTGCATTGAAATCCAATAAAAACAACAAAAAACAAGATTGTATAAAATAAAGCACATTGCCATAGATCTCCCGAATATTAACAATCATACTAGAAAGCAGCACAATTAAGGCCATGTATCACCTGAAGATGAGTCTCAACTCTGATTGTGGCTGAATAGGTCATGTTTTGAAGACGAGCATGCCTGGGGTAAAGATCCAAGTCTACTTTAGCTCCGTCAACATTTGAAAACTTTTCACCGCTCCAGAATGTTGGCTTCTCAAGGGTGACTTTACCAAACTTGAGAGAGGCCCGCCTCCAGTCACCATCCCCCTTTTTGTAGGATCATATCCAGGCTCGACCACGATCTCTCCAACAGAATCAAAGACTTCTTGAATCCCATGTTTAATAAAATCATTGTATGAATTGATTTGGTGGCTGATTAAACCGTATTGGTCATAAAAGCTGTTGAGGCCTTTTTGCAGAAGCCCTTTAAGAAGCTTTCGTCCAATCCTTGCAAGGCACAGTTAAGTTCATCATCAGAATCTGAATAATCAGAGTCCAGATCATCGTCAATATCCATTCGACTGGAACCATTGGAGAACTTCTCGTTAATGCTACTAGGCCCAGCTTCTCCCACAAACTCCCATGAACTCATCTGTACGAAAGTCGGACAATATCAAACAAATATCAGTTTACTAACGCAACTACAATTAATGGCTTTCCAAATACACCAATGCAACAATCATGACTAACTTTCACCACATTGGAATCAAAGAGTTATATAAAACATTTCCCATCACTAACCATCTCCCAACACTCCCCAAAAACCCTAACTGCCGAGCCAGAGAAGCAACAAAGAGAGGCGAAATGTCAGTGTGCTTATGTTTTTCACATACATTGATATAACAAGGAAAATGCAGGTTGGGATTTTCTTGTTTCATAATTATTTTTTTAATTTAAGTACCAAAAATTCTAAGAACAAAACAAAATTCACAATTGAAAAAACATACCAACATCCAAACTTCCTAAAGTGCGTAACCACAAGGAAATATCAATCAAATAATCAAACATCTTACACATGCAATGTGCTAAAGTACTGCCCTCTGACGTATATTCAAAGGGTTTTTCCAAATTATTACCATATTACTTCTTGTTTTCAGGAAAAATAAAAAAGAAGAAGAAATCGGAGAAGGACCAAACAAAAAACTCATAACGGCAACAAATGCAACATGCATTTTACGAATATCTACTAACAAAAACCAAAAATCAATGTAAACCCCTTTTTTTTCCTAAGCAAAAACCCTTCAAGGAAAAAAGGTTAAAAAACAGAATTAAAGAAAAATCAGTTCAAGGTAAGAAGATTGCGAGAAAAACTTACTTTGATCCGTCGATTATGGAAATTCTTTGAGATTTTTACTTCCACTTTTCTCTAGACACGCTGAAAGAGTGACACTATAAAAAACCTTTGGAAATGACAGAGTCCTCTTAGGCTCTGTTTGGTCTCATTTTACAAAAGAACCTCATTATCTATAATTATAACAAATACTACCTTTCTTAGTTGATTAAAAATAATTTGTCTAATAAACATATTTAAAATCATTTCATTTATTGTGCTTTTCGTTTATTTGTATTTTCAATCTCCATATTTATATTAATTAATTATTAGCTTTGCCTCTTTTTTGTCAACTAAAGCACTATTTGGTAATATTTTATAATAGTTCTTGAACCTTACGTACTACACAGAGTATATATTATTATTTTTACATTAAATACTTTAAATATATATTTAATTTAAGTGGACGGTCAATTTTTTTAAAAATAAATGGGTAAGATTATTTGATTGACCAATAAATAATATTCTCTTAGATTGTGTGGGTTGAAATAAAAAAATATATTATGAATTTTAGATTAAATACTTCAAACATTTATTAGTTTAATTAATTCAATTCAAATATAGTTTTTTTAAATTTTGTATATATGCAATATATTTCCTTTCTATTAATTATAGTATAATCTAACCGATCAAAAAAAAATTATAGTATAATCTAATTTGTAGCAAGTTTGAAAGTATGTGTGGGTTTTCCAATAGAATATTTGAACATTTGAAGCAAAACATACACAATGGAGGATTTCACGTGGAAATACAACCCGATGGAAATACAAGCTGGTGGGAAGGTCCTTCACGTGGTATCGTCCAGATGGCACGTGCAAAAGCAAACTAGATCGTATGTCCGTCAATCATACTTGGTCGCAGTGTGGCCAAACCAATCGATGAAAGGAGGTAAAAGGTCCCTCTCCGATCATGTGCCAATTTTCATTGAGGAGGTAGTGAAGGATTGGGGACCTAAACCTTTTAGGTTCTTCAATCAATGGATTCAAAGATCCTACATTCGGTGAGTTCGTTGCGGAAAAGTGGAACTGGTTTAACGTTCAAGGATGGGGAGGCTTCGTGGTCAAAGAAAAGCTTAAGTTATTAAAATGTGAACTAAAGAATTGGAGAGTAGAGGTATTTGGTTGTTTGGATGCGAAAATAGAGGAGAAAAAGAACAAATTGAGAAACCTGGATCTATGGGATAATGTGTTCGGCTTAGAGGAAGTGGAGAAAAGAAGAGAACTCATGGCGGACTTAATGCGGGAGTGTAGTTGGAGGAAGCTCAACTTTTCGTAAAGCAAGGATAAAGTGGATTAAAGAAGGAGATGCAAACTCATGTCTATTTCACAATTGGATAAACGCAAATAATAGGAGAAATGGCATTAACGGATTTGTGGGTGGGAAATTCGTGGGTTGAGGAGGTAGCTAAGGTTAAGGAGGAGATCTTCAAACACTTTAGAAATAATTTTGAGTCCTTACATGTGTCTATCCCTGACTTCGACCCTTCCACCTTTCGATGCGGATTGAATGATTATGAAAATCAGTTTCTTGAAAGTGAGTTCACGGAGGAAGAAATCAGTTGGCAATTTGGGATTGTGACATGAACGGTAGCCCGGGTCCGCACGACTTTTCCTTTGGTTTTTACAAAGAATGCTTTGGAACATTATTAAACATGATGTTCGGCTTTTATTTAATTCTATCAAAGGGGAAAGATAGTAAAAGGCCTTAACCCTTCTTTTATCTCTCTCATTCCGAAGAAGGCTTCCCGATGACCATAGATGACTTTCGCCCTATCTCTTTAATAAGAGGAGTGTATAAAATTATTGCATAAGTCTTGGTGAGAAGATTGGCAAAGGTGATTGAGATAGTGATTAGCGATCACCAATCAAAGCATTCATTGCTAGTCGGAATATTTTGGGACGGGGTCATCATACTTAACGAGGCACTCGATGAAGCAAAGAGGAAAAGAATTCGAGATTCTTCTTTAAAGTGGACTTCGCCAAAGCATATGATTCATGAACTGGATATTCCTCGATGATATGATGAACGGGCTGAAATTTGGAGTTAGGTGGAGGAAATAGATTAAATCGTGTGTTGAGTCGGCATCGGCTTCGGTCCTAGTTAATGGAAGCCCAAGTGGAGAGTTCAAATAGCATAAGGGTCTACGACAAGGGGATCCCATATCCCCTTTTCTCTACCTCATTGTGGTGGAGGGATTAAGTATGCTAGTTAGAAGAGCGGTAGAGGTGGGGAAATTTCTGGAACCGGCTTTGATTGGTAAAAATAGAGTGGCCATCTCTCATCTGCAGTATGCAGATGACACTATTTTTATGTGCGGTGGACGGACTGAAGGTAATCAAAAGAATTTTAAGAATTTTGAGTTAATGTCAAGCTAAAGGTGAACTACAACAAGAGCACTGTTGTATGGGAACAACATCCAAGAGAAGTTGATGGAGGAAGGGGCGGCGTTCTTTGGGATGCGAGAGGCGAGAGGCCATTTTTCATATTTGGGCTTGAAGGTTGGGATTAATCTTCATTTATCACAAAATTGGAAATGGTAAGTGGACAAGATCGGAAATAGAATAACCTGGTGGGATGAGAAAAATATTTCACGGGTGGACGAGCAACTCTAGTTCAATCTGCCTCTCTCTGCGATTCCGATCTATGCCTTATCCTTCTATCAACTTCGAAAACCTCTTTACGCGAAATTTCTCGGGTTCAACGCGAAATTCCTTCTATCTAACTCAAAAACCCCTTGGGTTAGTGGAATGAAATTTGTAAGGACAAATCGATGGGGGTTTGGGGGTGAGGGATATAGGGGTTTTTAACAAAGCATTAGTGGGGAAATGCGTGTGGAGGTTCTTGATGGAGAAGGAGAGTTTATGGGGGAGGGTAGTAAGGTCTAGATATGGTTTTTGGATAAGGAAGGTAGCGGGGAGGGCTAGGCTGGTGCTTCGGTGTGGTGGAGAGACTTGAGCAGATTGTAATGGGGAGATGAAGGAAACGAGGCTGTGTAGGGAGTTTGAGAGGAAGTTAGGCAACGGGAGGATACAAAATTCAGGATGATTCTTTGGGTAGATGGAGAGTGTCTAAGGGAGAAGTTTCCTAGCTGTTTAGGATGAGCGTTCTCAAAGAGGGAGAGTATGCAATATGGGAGTCTGGGTGAATGGCATTTGGGAATGGGAGTTGAAATGGAGTAGATGGATTTCGACCAGGGAATGCCACGAGTCTTAACATGCTACCGCATATTTTGAACAGGTTTTCAATGGAGGCGGGTGCGGTTGATAGATGGCGGTGGAAGCATGATGAGAATGGAGCTTATGCAAGAACTAAAGCCTACAACTTGAGAAGACGAGAACAAGATACAACACCACAAGAGAAGCTAACCAAACCGATCTATCGAAGGCTATGGAAGACTTGGGCGGTGGTGAAATCAGTGCCAATTACATGAAAAATCATGAAGGGGAGAGTTGCTACAAAGGAGAACTTGAAAAGAAAGGAGTTTTGTTCGTGATGAGGGAAAAAAGTGTCCCTTATGTAAAGGGAAAGAGGAAACAACCATGCACCTTTTTTCAACTGTGAGTTTACTTTGTCAATTTGGAATAATATCCTCTCTTGGCTTGGTGTGACCATGGTTTTTCACATAAACCCCCACATATACTTTCTTCAATTTTCGGAGTGCCTTGGGCGGGGAGAACCGAAAAGCGGTGGCGGCTATTTGGATCGGGACAGTGTGGCACATCTGGAACCTAAGAAATGATGTGGTATTTAAAATTGATTAATTAATAGAGATAGAGTGCTAAATGGGATAAAAATTAGTACATGGAATTGGGTTTCAAATAAAGATAAGAACTTTCGTGATGTTAATATTGGAGTGTGGTTAGGAGAGCCTAGAAAATGCATGGGTGTGGACTCGAGCTTTTTGAATGGAAATGTAATCAGAATTTGGGTTGAGTACCCCTTGTACTCACGTAATGAAATATTTCTTTCTTGTTCAAAAAAAAAAAAAAAAACAATGCGAGGACTTGAAAATACTAGAATTTGTATAAACTATGAATAAGTCTATACCGCTTCACGACGAAATATCACTAAAATTGTTAAGTAATACAAATGGTGAAAGCATATGAATACTACACCAAAATGATCGATGTATACATATGATATGTGTTAATTAACCAAGTTATCATACACAACAAACAGACCTAACCTTGGAAGAAATGCAAGAACATTTACCAACATACATTGAGAAACAACTACCCTATCAATCTATCATCAATAGACTAAGGGAGTGGTTGTAGACAACTTTAATACTAAGAAATGAAAAAGGAATGAAAGTAAGGTGTTTGGTTATCACATTTGAATGGTGCTACGTAAATTTGAAATCTTAAAACTAAGGAACCCCCATTCTTCATTATTTCTTGAACTATGACTTTCATTACATATTTTCATTCCTTAACAATGGTTTTTCCTAAATAATATTGGCAAATCAAACGAAAACAATGACTATGATAGTGAATCATTTTATCAACCAAACAATACAATTTTATGGATCATATTCATTAAATTCCTACCTACTATCGTTATCATTCATTTTCTCATTCCTTGTAACAAATCAAGCGGCTAAGACTTGGTTGTCACTTAAGTTCTTGTATATGATACAACACATCTTTATAAGCACTAAAATCCAACCTGCATGTACAAGTTAATCCTTCACTCAACCCCATGATCTTGTAACGCTCTCCTTAACTTCTCACTCTTTGAATTTGTAACCGCGTGACATAGAAAAACCTTCAAAGTCGTCAACCTACATTTCAAAAACATTAAGGACAACATTTAAAGTGTTAAAATTAGTTAAAGAGAAATGACAAATTCTAATATTGTGACCAAAATATTGGCACATTGAATGACAATATTGCCACAAACATCAACAATTTGCCCAATTTGGTATTTCCACTAAAAAAATACTTGATGTTGTAACATCGATAAAATGTTTACACGTAAAAGTAAGTAACTTAACATCAATTTAATGATATTTCATTACTAAGACAAAAAAATATAGTGCATAAATTTAAATAACTAGCTTGTTGCCGTGCCATGCACGCCTATTATGGTTTCTTTTTTTTCATCACTTTGTTTTAAAATTACTAAAGGCATTTATTTTTATAGATTTATTGTCACACTTAGAGAAAATGTGTGTTGACCAAGTTTTGTGCTTTAGATTCTTGGCAAAAACTTGTATTAGACGGTCTAATGTATGAGACCTAGTCAATTTTTAATAAATTGTTATCACTTTTTAAAAAATTGATACAAATTAGTATAAAAATGATAACAAATTGAAAAGTGATAACAATTTATTAAAAAGTGATAACAATTTATTACAAAATGACTGTTTCATGATGGTCTCATGAATGAGACGATCTCACACAAGAGTGCCCCTAGATTCTTTTATCCAAGTGTGATACAATTTTGGGGCACTCTTATATGAGACCGTCTCATGCATGAGACGGAAATGAGATATATTCATTTTTTAATAAATTGTTATCGCTGTTTCATAAATTGTTATCACTTTTCAATTTGTTATCACTTTTATACTAATTTGTATTCCCTCCGTCCGGAAAAGATTTCATATGTAGGTGGGCACACACTTTAAGAAAAAGAGTAATGATTGAAGTTTTGGGGATAAATTTGTAATCTTTTATGTATAAAGTAAAAACTTTATTGGGATATGTGTATGTGAGAGTAAAAGTAATGACATTTGTGTAAATTAGTGAAAATTGTGAGGGTGGAGTTTATAAAAGGTTTTCCATTTTAAGGGTGTGAAATTTATATTGGGACGGACGAAAAAGGAAAGTGTGAAAGCTTTTATGGGACGGAGGAAGTATCATTTTTTAAAAAAGTGATAACAATTTATTAAAAAGTGATTCGGTCTCATGCATGAAACCGTTTCATACAATTTTTGCCTACAATTTTTATCTATGTTGCTTGATTTAATTAAAGGTACATTGTTCTTTAACCCTCTTGCTACTTAAGTGGAGTTTTTTTTTTTTTTTTTGGGACGGTGAACTTATTTTTGTCATCGATCAAAAACTCAATCAATAATTTTATTTTTGCCAAACTAAAAACCCTGAAATTGAAACTATAACATTGATAAAACTTGATTATTTTGTTACTTTTTTCCACAGAGAGTTTCCAAGAAATACTACCCAAAGTCCAAGACAAACATACTAACAATGCTACCACCTGCCACCGGGTTCTTCACTTTAGTGGAAGGCCCGAGCTCGATTCCCTTTAGGAACAAATATTTATCGATAAAAAAACATACTAACAATGCTAGGGTTAACATAAACCTTTAGTTGATGCACCAACTTAATAAACTATGTCAAATATCTTACTTTTCCTCAAGTTATTACTGCAAAACATAATTAAGAACTCGAGTAAATTAATGAATAAAAACCAAAACAGATATAGGAACACCACCTTTACCAACGCAAATGCCAAAGGACTCGTCTGCGAATGCAATGAGGCGAGGCCACCTGTGAGAGTACAAAAATCAAAAATATAGGAGATTACGAATGCTCGAAACCCCACACAATAAGGCGAAGTGATTGGAGTGAATTGATACATGTTTTTAGGGCCTATTTTAGTGCAAAAAGTGAGCCAAAGTGTTAGTTTTTGTGCCTAAAGGTGAAAAGTATCACTCTTTTGCCTAAAAGTATTATTTGTGAGATTTTGATGTTTTCCGTCCATTTTGCAGGTAATTCGGTGGAATTTTGCCAAACAGAGAGTACCATTAGGCTTAGAATGAAGAGACGGACATCCGGACGAAAACAGGGTCGGGGCCGAAGCCCCGTGAGAAAAAATGCCCTGGACTCGAGCTCGGTCGAGGAGCAAGAGTCTCGAGTCGAGGGTCATGCGGAGAAAGGCAAAAATTGGAAAAAGGCAGCGGCCTCGACTCGAGGCATGACCCTCGAGTCGAGGGAGAGGATTTTGCGAAGCCTCGAGTCGAGGCCTGACCCTCGACTCGAGGGGGAGAATTTTCCAAATTTCGTTATTTAAAGAGGAGAAGCGGGGCATTTGGGGACTGAAAATCATCTTTCATAAGCGGCCCGATTAGTAAGCGGTTTTGGGGCGATTTCTCAAGCCCCAAGCCAATTCCTTCCTTAGTTAGTGTAGAAGTTAGATTTAGGATTAGATTTCAATTGATGTTGGTAGATTAGCCATAGATTAGCATTTGATCCTTGTAATCCTTTCAATTCAAGCTTGTAATTCATTTGGAGATTGTTGTTGAAGACTCAAGCATTCCTATTTCGGTTAATTGAAGATCATTTGGTGATGTTTTTCCTCTTTTGTCTCTTTAATTTCTTAATTGTTGTGATTTGCTTTGTGTTTGATCAATTCTATCTTCTTCCCATTGGTATTGTTTGTGGTACCATGGGCTAACTCTCTTGTGCTTGGGTTAATTGAAATTGATGATGAATTGATTGATGATGCTATAATTGTTGATGATTGGAGATTAATTGAGTAGATTGCTTACTAATTGTGATTCTCATTTGTGCTTCATGCATAATTATCTCTTTAGATTAGTGTTTGATCACCCTAGCTATGTACGAGAGTTGCGCTTAACGTGATCCGGGATTAATCGGGTGATAATTGTGTATGAATGTGTGGATTGGGTGCTTCGGAATCGAGAGATTAGTTGCACTAAGGATACTCACATTAGTTTGTTTCCTAATTGTGATTCTTAATTGTGCTTTGTGTAAAATTGTCTCTTTAGATTAATGGTTAATCACCCTAGCAATAAGGCGAGAGTTGAACTAACGTGATTAGGTGTTAATCGAGTTTCAATTTTGCATGATTGTATGAATTGGGGATTTCTACATTGAGAGATGGGAAAGACTAAGGATACTCACATTAGGCATTGTGATTTTAATGGAGTGATTAATTTCATGATGGTTTATGCTTTCTATCTTAGTTGATTTGCAATTTGATTCAATTGTAGCTTGTTGATTGATGATTCATTGATGGATGTTAATCCTAGCACCTCTATCCCACCAATTATTGTTGTTTTTGTTCTCGCATCTTAAGTGTTTGATCTATTGCTTGCTCCTTGTTGTTTTGTATTTTTGCTTGTGTTTTTGTTGTTTTTGTTCCAAACCATTGTTGCAACTCTAGTCACTAAGAACTTGTATTTCTAGGACCTCATGTGCATACTTTTTCCCTTGGGTTCGATATTTTGTTGATTGGTCTTAATAACTCTTACCCTATACACTCCAATCAAATGGCGCCGTTGCTGGGAATTAGTTTTGCGCCTTAAGTGAGACCTAGGAATTGTTTGAAGTGACTACTTGTTGCCTTTGTGTTTGTGTTTGTTTTGTTATTTTTGTTGGAATTTGATACTTTGAAATCTTGTCTAGATGGAAGGATACAATTCATATGCATGGAATCAATATCATTATCAAGAGAGCATGGTGTATTCTCCACACTTTGAAGAATTTGGATACAATAATTGGATGAGCTTTGAAGATAATTCTCATTTGCAACAAGTTCTATCCAATTATGAAGAGTGGATAAGTGAAGAAATTTCTCCCCAACCTCAAGAGATGTTTCCATACTATGAGCCTTATGATCAAACATTTGATCCATGTCTTGGATTTGAGTGTCAAGGAGCATCGGGAGGTGATTACTATGAAGATAGGAGAAGTCAGGAGTTTGATTATCCAATGCCACAAGCTTTTCCTCAAATTGAAGAATGGGGACTCCATGATATGAGAGCCATATTGCAAGAGATGCTTGGATTTGTGTTGGAAAAATTTGAGGAAGATGATGCTAGATGTGATCAAATGCTTCCCTTGTATGAAGAAATGTATGAGGCCAAAGAAAAGGTAAATTCATGGATAGAGGGGAACATGGAGATCACCTGAGTGCATTTCATGTTTATCAAGAGTCAACTCAAAGATTTCCCTACGCCAAGTAAAGAACATGACTATCATGGAGAATCAAGAAAAAGAAGGGGAGGAAGAAAGTGAAAGAAGAGATGTAGAAAAGGGTCCAAGCGAAGAGGTAAAAGTAGAAGGATTCCTTGTCAAAAAGGAGGAAGAGGAGTGTCCATTGATGGACATGAGCTTTAATGAGGAAGAAAATCAAAGAGCATCGAAGGAAGCTTTGAAGATCGAAATGAGCATTTCTATACCCTCTAACTCTTCAATTTGTGATTTGATTGAAAATGATGCTTCTAATGATTTAATTTTTGCCTCTTGTGAATTTTGACTATAGGGAAGAGTTGAAGAAACGCTTGGGCATCCTTGAAAGGAAGGAAGAATCGAGAAGGATGGCAAGAGAGAAAGGGGGACAACCATGGACACTAAGCATATCTATAAGTAGTTGTCCTATCTATTCGATGAACCTCCATGATTTTGAAGCTCAAAGGTTGAGATACAATGGCAAGGAGGACCGATATCCTTGGCCATTCCGATAAAGAAAGTGGGAAGTGAAAGAATAAGTCCGGCTAGGACAATAAAAATAGCGCTTGATGGGAGGCAACCCATCCTTTTTGTTCTTTTTGTGCTTTTGGTAGATTAGTGTTTTTGTTTTGTTTGAGGGAGATTTGGCTTGCTACTTAATTGCTCATGCTTTAGAAATAATGCTCTTTGCTTTAGTGATACATTTGGGATATTGAGCTTAATTGTTGATATCATTATGAGTTGCATGTATTTGGAGCCAAACTTGAATGCATGACTTCATTCAAGTTTGGGGGTGTGTGTCATTTAGGGTAGAAATGCATCTCTTAGTGATGATTTTGATGAATTGTTTTGCCCGTGTGTAGGTATACTCACTACGAGGATTGGAAAGGATCGAATTTACAAAGGAATCGAGGAATCGAGAAGGAAAGGAGAGCTTAAAAGTTGGTGAAAATGAGCAAAAGGAAGAGAACCCGGTCTCCTCGATCGAATGAGCGACCGGGCTTAAATCGAGGGACCAAAACGGTAAGTTCTTGCATATTTGGGTTCGTTAGGGGTATAAAGGTCATTTTTAGGAGTTTCGGGGTCGGATCGGGCCGGGAATAGTCAATTCCCTGGACTCGACCCGAGTCGAGAGTGCATGGCCCCGGGTCGAGGGATTTACACTTAGTCAAAAATTCAGAATTTTACATATTCCTCGAGTCGAGGGTGCCACCTCGAGTCGGTGGGGTCAGTTTGTTAGGTCCCTCGAGTCGTGCGTGAGACCTCGAGTCGAGGCGGTCGGAATTTTGGATCCCTCGAGTCGAGGTCCGACCTCGACTCGAGGCGCGGTTTTTTTAAATATGCGAGATCGATTGCAGCGGAATCCCGACTCGAGGGTTAGACTTGCAGCGCCGTTCCTCCATTCCCAGCCCCATTTCCGACGGTTTTACGTCTATTTCACCATACAATCATCATCATTTCATCATTTTATCATATACATTGCATAAAGATAGGATCTTGAGGGTTTTTGGAAGCAAATTTGGGGATTTTGGGTATAATTGATTGGGTGTCGTCCAAATCCGTTTTGGCCAAATTCACAAACAAGGTATGTAATCTCTACTCTTCTTGGTTTCAATTTCATTGTTATATTGTAATATTTGCATGGGTGTTATGGATTTGTGATAAAATTCTTGAATTTGGAATATTTTATTTGGGCATTTTGATAGGCACTTGAGATGCATGATTATTGTGGATGATTTGGAGCCTTGTATGAGTATATTTGAATTGTTTGATGAGGCTAGGAGCATGTTTAGGATTGAAAATGATATGGTGCTCGTTATTTGTGAATTTGGATTAGAATTGTGAATTATGACAATTGTAGGAATTCCTAGTATAATTGTTTGGATCATTTGGTCAAGTTGAATTATGGTGTTGATAGAAGTGTATGAATTGTTGATGCATAATTGTTGAATTACTTGCTAATTGGCCTATGATTTGTTTTGGGATTTTAGTGAGCATAATTGCATGATTATTTGTTGAGCCACTTGTGAATTAATTGTTGAGGCCATTTTAGTAAGTATACATGTTTGAGGATTATTTTGAACACTTCTATTGGATATATGTGTTTAGTTGACTCATTGACCATTGTTGAGGCTTTGTTGCTAGTTACTAGGGATTTTGTTCATTTGAGATGATTTTTGATCGTTGACTCGTTCATGGTATGATTGATATTTTTCTGAGCTCGTATGGTATTTGTTGGTATTGATTTTTGCTTTTGGGAATGATTTGCGGGAACAATGTCTAGAGGGCCGATGCACATAACCTCTCCGAGGCGGAGATTCGCGAGAAAGAAGCTGCTATCCGACGTGCACACGGGACACCCGCCGAGCTCGGAATTCGGTGGGATGATCACCGGTGGAGGACTCATATTGAGTTATATTCTCGAGCTCTATAACCGGGTGGTCAAGACTAGACTAGTGGACCAAGATTGCATGATATCGATGGGGATCGAGGAGGATATTCCTCGCTTATTTGAAGCAAGTTGGGATGGGGAGTTTCTTGACTAAGAGGCCTAGGACATATATCGGACTCACTCTCGAGTTCCCGTGCACGGTGAGAGTTGATAAGGCCAGAGGGCCAAATTCCCGAGGAGTATTACATTCGAGCTCATGGGGTATGAGTACTCGTTGACTCTGGATGAGGTCAACGAGATTATTGGAGCACCTACAGACCCACCGATCACCGTTGAACATCGGGGAAGGAGTATAATGCTAAGCGATTTTGGAGGAGGATTTGGTCTGGGGCTCCTAATCGGCCCGATTTTGTTCCGGAAGTCTAAGGGCACACATATCCTAACCCGGTCATTAGATATCTTGAGAAGATTCTCGCGAGCACCATATTCGCGAGATCGGAGGGAGGAGCCGTGGTTTCCGAGGAGCCGTACGTCATTTGGTGCTTCTTACATGGAGTCGATTTAATCTTTGCCGCCTACCTTTGCTATTTATTTGAGAGAACCACTAGCACGAAGTTCAAGAAGATTAATTTCGGTGGCATGATTACATTGATCGCCGAGCATTTTGGGATTCCGACGCATAACCTCGGAGCGGTGGAGGGCCCGACCTTACTCTTGATACCATGCGGCGCATGAGGACGCTAGACCGCATCGGTAGGGACGTGGTGCCTACAAAGCGGCACCATGGTGGCCGATTTCCTCTTCCTAATAAGAGGTTGACGGCGATTTCGGATCGCGAGGCCTTTGTGACTATCAATCTGCGTATGTGGTCACAACAGTCATACTAAGGCGATAGACGCCTACACTAGAGAGCATGGGGATGTGCTTAGAGAGGTTGATGATGACGATGGGGAGTCGGCGGTCGGGTTGATGATGATCGGGGTGATGGAGCTGCAGAGAGGAGCAGAGGTAGAGATCGGAGATTATGATTACGAAGACGAGGATGATGAGGAGCCGGAGCAAGAGGAGCCGCCAGTACGAGATGGGACGAGGATTACCAGCCAGAGATTAACATGTACCGGGCAGGACGAGACGAGGAGTAGAGAGTACGAGGCGGGGAGTTCATCTCGGAGGCCGTGGGTTTTGGCGAGGAGATGTGGGCGGACGGTCGAGAGGATGCATATAGAGAGTCGGCCGGCGGGATGAGATGTACCGGATGCTTGAGGAGTCCCGCAGATTTAATGAAGAGACTCGGAGGATGCAGGAGGAGTCTGAAGACTCGGCATGACATGTATGCACTCCTTCAAAGCAGATGAGCTCGTGGAACTTCGGGCCGAGACACTACCCTCCTCCACCGCCGCCGTCCGATTACTAGTGGCTATCCCCTATTCCTTATTCCCTCTTGTTGATCTTTAGATTCTTATATTCTTCTTTCCTTTGTACTTTTGATGGTGCTTGTACTCTTGACTTGATGATTGTGATGATTGGTTTTGGATTTTTGGATGATTTTATTGATGGTGGTTATTATCTTGATCTTTTGAGTTTGATGGTCTATTGATGATTATTCCTTGATGATTTCTTTGGATTTCTTTATTCCATGATTCCATGATTCCATGTTCTTTATCTTGAGCTTAATAGTGGATTAATTGACATATTTTTTTAGTATCATCTTGATATAGTGAGTATGCTTGAGGTTATGTACATGTGCATTTGTGCTTGAGTTGTAAGACTAGTTTGAATTTGTTATGATCATGAGTAGATTTGTAGCTTGAAGCTAGCATTCTTGATTAATTATGTGAAGATGAATGTGATTGAAAATTCTTGATTCATTGCTCAATTTAAGCCCGTGAGCTTTTGTGCACGATAATCGTACATCTTATACGGTTGATTGATTTCTTTGTGAGTGCATCATTCATGATTTGTATACTAGAACTTGCCACTAGACTTGTTGATATTGATCTTTGTGTGATTTCATTAAAATGATAAGAGGCCATGTTTGGAATGATTAGTCACTTTGCCAAAATATTTTTCCTACCAAAGACATTTGATTTCCTTAGTGAGCCATGTTGAGCCTATTATCCTTATTCTTCGGCAAGCCAAGTGAAATTGAAACCATTTAGCCTATTTGTATGAGCCTTTCTTGTCCTATGCTTAGTAGAGCTTGAATGTTGGTTAATGATGGTGATTTGATTGCTAAGTATGGGAAGATGATGAGCTAAAGTGATGAATGAAGCATAAAAGAAAAGAAAGGTTGTGAAAGATTGAATTGTGAAAATGTGAAAATGAAATGAAAAGAAAAATTCAATTTGTGAGCTTAAGAGAAAAAGAAAGCTCAAGTGAATGGTGGATTGATCATTGAAGTTCAAAAGGAAGAGTGTTGCTTGATGAAAAGTGAAGAGATGTGCATTGTATGGATTAGCTTACATTCAAGTCTCTACTAATTAGTCACTCTTATCCAAAAATATCCCACCTTTCCAAAGAGCCAACATTACAACCTAGAAGAAAGACCTCTTTGATTCTTGATAGATCACAAATGATTTTGATTGAGAGTAAATCTTGTGGCAAGCATATGGTGTACTTATTTGTGAATTTGATGATTGAGTGCTTTAAACCTTGATACACTTGAGTGAAGAGTGAAACACTCCATGGAAGGAGCAATGTGTTAAGTGTTTGATTGAGCATTTGTTTGAGCATGATTCATCTTGATGGCTAGTGGATAGTTGCATTGATACTTATGTTCATTGATGAGTTCGATTGTCTTATTTTTCGCCTATGGTGCCATGTGACATAATTGCAATCAATTCACTCCTTTGTTCTTAGTTTCTACGTTGCTCGAGGACGAGCAACAATTCAAGTTTGGGGGTATGATTGGAGTGAATTGATACATGTTTTTAGGGCCTATTTTAGTGCAAAAAGTGAGCCAAAGTGTTAGTTTTTGTGCCTAAAGGTGAAAAGTATCACTCTTTTGCCTAAAAAGTATTATTTGTGAGATTTTGATGTTTTCTCGTCCATTTTGCAGGTAATTCGGTGGAATTTTGCCAAACAGAGTACCATTAGGCTTAGAATGAAGAGACGGACATCCGGGGCGAGGGTCGGGGCCGAAGCCCGCGAGAAAAAAATGCCACTGGACTCGAGCTGCGAGTCGAGGAGCAAGAGTCTCGAGTCGAGGGCTGTGCGAGAAAGGCAAAAATTGGAAAAGGCAGCGGCCTCGACTCGAGGCATGACCCTCGAGTCGAGGGAGAGGATTTTGCGAAGCCTCGAGTCGAGGCCTGACCCTCGACTCGAGGGGGAGAATTTTCCAAATTTCGTTATTTAAAGAGGAGAAGCAGGGCATTTCGGGGGACTGAAAATCATCTTTCATAGCGGCAGATTAGTAGCGGTTTTGGGGCGATTTCTCAAGCCCCAAGCCAATTCCTTCCTTAGTTAGTGTAGAAGTTAGATTTAGGATTAGATTTCAATTGATGTTGGTAGATTAGCCATAGATTAGCATTTGATCCTTGTAATCCTTTCAATTCAAGCTTGTAATTCATTTGGAGATTGTTGTTGAAGACTCAAGCATTCCTATTTCGGTTAATTGAAGATCATTTGGTGATGTTTTTCCTCTTTTGTCTCTTTAATTTCTTAATTGTTGTGATTTGCTTTGTGTTTGATCAATTCTATCTTCTTCCCATTGGTATTGTTTGTGGTACCATGGGCTAACTCTCTTGTGCTTGGGTTAATTGAAATTGATGATGAATTGATTGATGATGCTATAATTGTTGATGATTGGAGATTAATTGAGTAGATTGCTTACTAATTGTGATTCTCATTTGTGCTTCATGCATAATTATCTCTTTAGATTAGTGTTTGATCACCCTAGCTATAGGCGAGAGTTGCGCTAACGTGATCCGGGATTAATCGGGTGATAATTGTGTATGAATGTGTGGATTGGGTGCTTCGGAATCGAGAGATTAGTTGCACTAAGGATACTCACATTAGTTTGTTTCCTAATTGTGATTCTTAATTGTGCTTTGTGTAAAATTGTCTCTTTAGATTAATGGTTAATCACCCTAGCAATAGGCGAGAGTTGAACTAACGTGATTAGGTGTTAATCGAGTTTCAATTTTGCATGATTGTATGAATTGGGGATTTCTACATTGAGAGATGGGAAAGACTAAGGATACTCACATTAGGCATTGTGATTTTAATGGAGTGATTAATTTCATGATGGTTTATGCTTTCTATCTTAGTTGATTTGCAATTTGATTCAATTGTAGCTTGTTGATTGATGATTCATTGATAGATGTTAATCCTAGCACCTCTATCCCACCAATTATTGTTGTTTTTGTTCTCGCATCTTAAGTGTTTGATCTATTGCTTGCTCCTTGTTGTTTTGTATTTTTGCTTGTGTTTTTGTTGTTTTTGTTCCAAACCATTGTTGCAACTCTAGTCACTAAGAACTTGTATTTCTAGGACCTCATGTGCATACTTTTTCCCTTGGGTTCGATATTTTGTTGATTGTTCTTAATAACTCTTACCCTATACACTCCAATCACGAAGCCGCTGTGAGTTTTATTCAACAATATTTTTATTGTGAAATTCTACTAATCGGGGAACAACGAGTGTAAAACATTCAATATAAAAATTTTATAAAAAATGGATCAATGCTTACAATAACATTATGTGTTCTAATTTATCTTGAATAATATATAATCTAAAAATAAAACAAACATGCTTGAATAATAAAATCTACACATCATAACTCGGATATACAACATGTAAAAATGGGAATTGCACATGCCATTAGAGTCTTGCACTCCAAGTCACCAAATCCTAATACAACAATCCTGCAAGGGTCATAATGATTAATTAATTAATTAATTAATTAGTAGTCCTATTATCACGCCCGCTTTTTGTAAATATTGATTTTTAAAAATAATTAATAATTTTAAAATAAAAGGCGTGAACAAAAAGTTTATCTTCAATAAGGGTTATATACTTGATGCGTAAAAGCGACTGGGCCCGTTTCCCCACGAGTTCCACGTGGGTAAAACCTTTACGCAGTGAGAATTCCTAGCTCTTCTTGAACGTACTGCAAAAACACCCCGGAGGGTTCTCCGGCGTAGGCACTCCGGCGCTCAAGTCAGTCACCGAAAACACTCAAGAAAGTACGTAGGAAGTAGCTAAGTAAGAGTAATAGTTGATCGATGCCGTTACCTCCCTTCTCGAGAGTCTTATTTATACGTATGTTAAGATCGATAACCGTCATCACGGTTTTAGGGCATTATCCCGCACTTTTCCTCATGATGTCGTGCATGGGTATCTTTTCTCTCAAGAAATCTGATTGTGCCTACGTTTTCCCTCCTGGACGGAGGTTGGACCCGATCAATGAAGGAATATAGGAGATATTCCTTGACTTGGGCCTTAATTATCTCAACTACTCAAGTTACTTCTCATGTTTCTCGGTCTTATCGAGATAAGACTTGGTCAAATACCTGCGTGCTCTTCAAATCTACTTTGGGCCTCTCGGCCCACCTACAGCTAGGTTTGGGCCTCGTGGCTGTAGCTAGGTTTGGGCCTCGTGGCCTATCTGTAGTTAGGTTTGGGCCTCGTGGCCCATCTTTATACAGGCTCGAGCCTCGTGGCCCACCTGTAGGTAGGTTTAGGGCTTCGTAGCCTTATCACCGTCGATCTGGGCTCGGGCCCATCTCGAGCTTTCCCCCTTCTATCGAGGGTATTCGATTATATCATCGGGCCCTATTGGGCTAGGCATATCTCGCCCAACGTGCGGTTGGGCCTAGCATTTTTATCCGTATCAACCACTCCCCTACTCCGGTGAGCGATCTTGGAGCTCCCCGGAGTAAGGAAGGTTAGGCAATCCTCCCTACAGGCTTTAGCTTTGGGACATCCTCCCTGCAGCTTTGCTCTCGGGAACATCCTCCCTGCAGCCTTCTGGCTTCCCGGATACATCCCCTCTCGTGAGTCTGTTGGCGTTTTGCGACTCTTCGGTTCTTGCATTTGCCACTGTCGAGCATGCATCTGCGCTTCAGCTTCGATAACCGACACTCGCTTTCATCAATTCCACCTTTATTTCAAATCGATCATTTCCGCTTCTTCTTCTCTTCCTTGAGAATTCCTTCGCATTTAACCCTTCTCCACCGTGGGTTTCTCTTTTGCAAAAGCATCTCTTTCTTGCTCTCGCTCCATTTATCGAGTCCAGGTACATATCTTCTTCTCTACTTTCTTGTTTATTTTTCACTCATAGAGTCTCGAGTAATGTCGGAGCCAAGTTCTTCCAAGGCTCCCTCTCTCACTCATAACTCCTCCCAAAGTTCCCACCATTCCCCATCCTCGAACCCTCGCAAGAATCCCTCTCCCGTCTCCTCTTCCTCTCCGGAAGTAGATAGGGTTCGTTTCTCGGATTCCTACGCAGGTCGTCGAAGCTCAAGGTGAAAACCCTAGGTAGTTATTTTGTAGACAACCTTATTTCCTCGGGTTATCACATATCTCTCCCTGGTCCTAATGAGCGCCCCAATCGGCACCTTCCCCTTCTCTCGCCTTCGCATGCCCGATTCTAAGGCTGGGTTGAGGCTTCCTCCTTCTAAGTCCTTATGTCAAATTTCAGACCATCGGGGTTCCCCTTAATCAATTCGTCCCCAATGCCATAAGGATGATGATTTCATTTTACATCCTCCTTAAGGGAAACGGGGAAAGCCTTCCGCCGAACTCTTCTTTTCCCAGTATAATCAGAAGACGGCCGGTCCTTTTTACTACATGAGCGGTATAGTAAAAGGGAAGTGCCTATTCCTTGGCAAGGTTCCTAACATAAATAAGGAATGGGGTGATCATTATCTGCTCATCAATTCTGATCGTCCTTGGCCTTTTAAGAATCGAAGTGGGTTTATAGAAACCCATCTCCTCCTGCTCCTTCTAACCGAATTTCTTCGCTACTAATCGTCGGGTAATTCGGATGTTAAATGTCCATGTAAATGCCCACAAATACTTTAACTTACCCGAACTATGCTCCAATCCCGTGTCCTTTCTCACTTTAAATTCAGCTCAACAAAGGTTCCTCTCGAGCCCGAGTGATGGTAAATACAACCTTTTTCTCCATGTTGCAATTACGATTGCAATTGTCGCTAATTCATTTTACTTTTGTTTTTCAAAAATGTTGTGGCTCTCGAAGGTTTTGGAGGGTCCCGCTGATTCTTCGTATTCGGCCCCTCCTCCTGTCTCTCCTCATGATACTCCTGATGCACCCCCTGCCTCTCCTTTTCGCACTCCACGGAAGAACACGAGACCGATGTTCCTCCTCCGAAGAAGTCAAAGGCCACCAAAGGCAAAGCTGCAGCGGCCGGGGCTCTCTGCCCTCGAAGGATACTTGTCAGACGTAAGTATCCTACTAGGCGCAGCCAGGGTCTCTCTTCTACTCCAATCGATGTTGACTCGTATTCCTCGAGGCCCCTCTGCCCGGCCAAGTTTTTCAATGAGCTAGTTTCTACTCAAGATTGTGAGAGGCTCCTCACCTCCCTCGACCCGACAATGACACCAAGCCGCAGCCACTTTGCTCGAGTAATCTACATTTCATCCGATTACCATTATCCGATTCTTCGTATAAATATTAACACAATTTATGTGTTTGTGTCTCGATTAGGTATCTTGTTATCCAGCTTGTGGAGCCCTTCTAATCTTCTCCCCTCGCCGCAGCCTCAAAGAATTGGAGGACTCCTCCTCGCGGAGAAGAAGAAGGCCACTCGCTTCCCTTCGTATTAAGAAGGCCGAGGCCGAGCCGGCAAAAGCCGAGGCAGCCTCGGGAGGCCGCGGAGAAGGAGACTAGCGATCTAGCCATCCATTATGCTTTTCAAGAATCCTAGGTGCACGAGAGGGCCCTGGTGGAAGGAGCGAGATCCTTTCGCGATCACCTCTTTACTTCCGAATCAGGTCGGTAGTTTTTACACTCTCGTGGGTCAATCTTAAGGACGCCTATCTGCAAGCACCCTAGTTTCTTGGGGACAAGGGTCCCTACATCAGATTTTTCTATGAGTACGACTTTGATGCCGCGGTGCGGCCAAACCGACCCTTCCTTCAATGGCGAATTCGATAGAACCAGCCCTCTCCAGCTATGCCTACTCCACCACATTTCAAGGGTGACGCCACCCGCCTTATCGAGGAAGAGTGGTGGCTTCCGGTAATGAGTTAGGCCGTCTCTCGGTTCACGAAGACCGAGGTGACCTCCGCCACCCCCACCTCTATGCAGCAGCCTTTATGCCCCCTCACGCTGGATGACCCTATTTCTAGGAGGAGGCTTGCTTGAAGCAGGCTACGGAGATGGAAGCGAACCGGGAAGACGCCATCACGATGCGTAGGACCCCAGAACTCCCCAGAACCCTCTTTTAAAACAATCTTGCATGATGTAATGAACAATTTATTTTCTTGTCTTATGTGTTGGTTTAGCTTCAATTCGCTTCTCCCTATAGGGAGTTTTTCTTTTGAACTCTGCTGCCCCCTCGTTGGGGGCCTTTTATCTTGAATAGATGTGATCCTCCCTCACCGGGAGTTAATTTTCGTAGCTAATGTTTATCCTCCTCGCCGGGAGTTAGCCTTTGACAAGTATCTTTTATCTCCCTTGCAGGAGCTTTCATCCGCATGTATGTCTATGTCCTCCCTTGTCGGGAGTTGCATGCTCTTTACCTGTGCTTTGCGTGCCTGATTTCTCTCGCATGTTTTTCAAACTGTCTAGCTCTTTAAGTCATTAGCTTGTTTGCATGACTTAAATACCGGGAACATAATACCGACTTGTAGCGTGAATGTATCCTTTTTCTCATAGGTTGACAACTCATCTCGCTGCATGCTCCCCTCTTTTTACGAGTTTTATGCCTTAGGTTCTTAGATTTTTCCTTGACTTCGTAGTCCTGGGATTTTCTCTAGGTAGCTCTTTTAAGCTCAAGGTTATCCCTTCTCTCGGTTTAGCCTAGTTTCCCTTCGAGGAAATTAGCTAAAAACCCTATCTTTCTCCAATTTAGGTAAGTTCAACCCATTTTTGTGGGCTCGATTTAGTGTTTTGAAGCTTTCTTAGCTTCCTACTTTAGAAATCTTCCCTCCGTGTTTGAGCTAACCGAGCCCCTTCTCGTAGGTTTATGTTAGCTAACACCCTTTCATAGGTTCAACTTTGATCTCCTCTTATGAGACATTTTTCTCAAGTTCAGTCACTTAATCTAACTCGGGAAAAACCCTTGCTAGGTTTAGGTTAGTTAAGATCTTTTTTTCTTCGAGATTTCCTCTTAACCTTTCTCTTTCATGACCTTTCCGGGCTCGAGTTAGGTAAAACCTTTCGTAGGTTTCTTTTTCTAGCTTCTCCACCCTTCTTGAGTTCTAAGTCACCCCAATCTTTTCATGGATTGGCCTAAACTTTCTAAAAAGACCTTTATTCGGGCTTAAAGTTTAGCTTCTCTTAAGCGACTTTTGCCCTCGATTGGGCACACTCTCTAGGATTAGTTAAATCCTTTGAAGATTTAATATGATTTCGTTTCGAAAAAGTCTTTTCTAGGTTTAGGTCACCAACACCTTTTCACAAGCTTAACTTAAATTTTCAAAGCTATCTCTTAGCTCGATTCTTGCAACCCTCCATGGGTTTTGGCAGTGTTAAACCTTATCTACAGTTTAATTTAACATTTCTCGTAAAACCTAATTGAGGTTCACTTTATTAGGCTTTCCTCAAGCCATGGTTTAAATTCTTCTTTCATGCAATTCCTTTTAGGGCTTGCATATCCTCGAAAAATAGTTTTCGTTTTTATCATGAAACCCACTTCTTTGGGTTTTGTGTGCATTGATCTCTTTAATGGGTCTATCCTAATCTTCCCGGGAATGACCCTTCCTTTCTTTAGGTAAGTTTAGACCCTTCATATAGGCTAAACTTGTTTTACACTTGTCAAAACCCTTCTTAGGTTTAGATTAGTCAAGACCCTCTCTACGGGTCTAATCTCAAAGCCCTTCCTTGGTGCGGGTTTAGTTGAGCCCTTCTCGTAGGCTTGATCAAGGCTTTTCTTAAAGCCTTATCTTATATTTTAACTTAATCAGTTAAACCCTTGTTGTAGGTTTAACTAGGTCTTTTGAAGTCGTCTTTCGGCTTTAATTCTTGCAACCTTCCTCAGTCTAGATAGGTTAAACCCCTCTGCAGTTTAACCCGGCTTTTAGAGATTCTTTCTTAACTTCTCTTCTCATAACCCTTCTCGGGGTTTAGGTGGGTTAAACCTCTCTCGTAGGTCTAACTTTAGTGTTTCGAGGCTATCTCTTAGCTTCTTTTGTTGTAACCCTTCTCTGGGTTTAGGTGGGTTAAACCCTCTCTGCAGTTTAACTTTAGTGTTTCAAGCTATTCCTTAGCTTCTTTTCTTATAACCCTTCTCTGGGTTTAGGTGGGTTAAACCTCATCTCGCAGTTTAACTTTAGTGTTTCAAGCTATCTCTTAGCTTCGTTTCTCGTAACCCTTCTCTGGGTTTAGGTGGGTTAAACCCTCTCTGCGCAGTTTAACTTTAGTGTTTCAAGCTATCTCTTAGCTTCGTTTTTATAACCCTTCTCTGGGTTTAGGTAGGTTAAACCTTATTTGCGGGTTTAACTTCGGTGTTTCAAGCTATCTCTTAGCTTCGTTTCTCGTAACCCTTCTCTCTCGGTTTAGGTGGGTTAAACCCTCTTTGCAGGTTTAACTTTAGTATTTCAAGCTATCTCTTAGCTTCGTTTCTCGTAACCCTTCTCTCGGTTTAGGTGGGTTAAACCCTCTCTGCGGGGTTTAACTTTAGTGTTTCAAGCTATCTCTTAACTTTGTTTCTCGTAACCCTTCTCTCGGTTTAGGTGGGTTAAACCCTCTCTCGCAGTTTAACTTTAGTGTTTTGAAGCTATCTCTTAGCTTCGTTTCTCGTAACCCTTCTCTGGTTTAGGTGGGTTAAACCCTCTCTGCAGTTTAACTTTAGTGTTTCAAAGCTATCTCATAGCTTCGCTTTCTAGTAACCCTTGGTAGCGGAGGATACATATTTTTCCGTTGTACTCATCCCGGCCATGCTCTAATCCATTCCTACCTTCACCATGGTCTCGCTTTAAACTACCCCGGTTGCCAAGGCCTCCCTTAGGAAATCGTCTGTGGGGTCACCGCGCCCCCAAGTAGAAGAAGGTCCATGGGTTGATTGGAAGACTCTTCCAAATGAAAATTATCAAACCAGACAATAACTTAATGTACCTTAGCACACAAGTACTAAGTAAGCAAGATTAACCGCCGTGTATGCTCTCTCATAGGCCTCGTTAGGACCGACAATAGACGCTAAAGTCCTGAACTCTCGATATATCATATGTAATGACAGATCGAGGTAAGCTTGTCTTTTCGGAAGAGGTGAGAGTGACAGGCAAGAAAGTCGAATCATACCCGATATTCAGAGTGCCGGAGCTAGAAGCGGCCATTTCAAGTAAGCATTCGAGAGAGCGGTATTGAGGTCCTCTTAAAGAAGGTAGCAGCCGGAGCTACGGAAAAGAAGTTAGAATACGTAAGTCGAGCTAAGGGGCGCCAACTCTTAAAGGAATTTTCGTCATGTGTGCCGGGCGTGCGACCCATCAACCTACTAGCAATAGGGAAGAAAACATAGCATGTCGTTATAAATGATTCGAGGCGTCGGCGATGCCGTCTATTCCAAATCAAAAGCCCCTTAGCGCCTGGGGACGGGAGTGGAGGGCGGCCCACGCTACAGCAGCAAGAAGACTGCCTCGCGAAAGTAAGAATCGAATATCGAATCTTTTCTGGGCTTTCCCAATTCATCTCGTGGAATAAGAATTCAAGGGCGTGAAATGAGTGCTTCAAGCCGCTTCGCCCGCTTTTTTTTATTATGATTTGCCCCTTCAAAAAAAAAAAAAAAAGGAAATACGGGCGGGGTAGAGCTCGGCAGAGGGTTCGAGAATAGGGTCCTGTCCTTAAGATTCGTATAAGAAAAGAGTTCCAAACCTTTATGCATGCACCTCCGTACAAGTGCTGCGTACAAGTTCCGTCCCGTAATGATTGGGAAAGATCAAACCAATTTGAACCGCTCACATCACGGTGGTCCGTAAAGGCCGTAAGTCGAGGAAAGTGGCAACTCGCCTCGGTGTTAAATTCAAATCTTATTCCGTCTTCTTTTGTTTGGGATTTTGCAGCTCCAAGTTCATATTAGGCCTTGTGCTTGTTCGCTCATCAAGGAGACCTACGAGTACATCTTTGACTTTGGTTTGGCTGGCCTTTAGCTAGCCCATGGATTAAAGCTTTTACCAGACCACCCTCATACTTCCACTTGGACAGCCGTTTGCTCGCCATGAAAGGTTCCGCTCTTCCTCAATCTCGTGCGGTCGAAGAATTGGCATATGGTAATCACATCGAACATTCGAATTATACCTTTTTTTTGGCGGTGGATTTGGCGGAGGCTTGAGTGGTACGGGGAGATGAGTCCTGCCGTGATAAAGTCTCGAAGTCACCGTGATTGTAAGAACGGCAGAGGATCGAACTTTCTCGGCCCTTTTTCTTGATGGTGGGACGAGTTCGAGATGGCCCTTGAGCTTGGTCTTCGCTGATGCGACATTTTTCCTCTATCTAATTGCTTGGTTTAGGTGGGTTAAACCCTCTCTGCAGTTTAACTTTAGTGTTTCAAGCTATCTCTTAGCTTCTTTTCTCGTAACCCTTCTCTGGGTTTAGGTGGGTTAAACCTTATCTCGCAGGTTTAACTTTAGTGTTTCAAGCTATCTCTTAGCTTCGCTTTCTCGTAACCCTTCTCTGGGTTTAGGTGGGTTAAACCCTCTCTGCAGGTTTAACTTTAGTGTTTCAAGCAATCTCTTAGCTTCGTTTCTCGTAACCCTTCTCTGGTTTAGGTGGGTTAAACCTTATCTCGCAGTTTAACTTTAGTGTTTCAAGCTATCTCTTAGCTTCATTTCTCGTAACCCTACTCTGGGATTAGGAGGGTTAAACCCTCTCTCGCAGTTTAACTTTAGTGTTTCAAGCTATCTCTTAGCTTCGTTTCTCGTAACCCTTCTGCGGGTTTAGGTGGGTTAAACCTTATCTCGCAGTTTAACCTTAGTGTTTCAAGCTATCTCTTAGCTTCGTTTCTCGTTGTTTAGATGTGAATTCATTTCGTGAATGCTCATCATGTTTCTCATTTGAATGCTTCTCTTACATTTAATTTATTTAACTTTTTCGCAAGTTATCAATTCTCATATAATCAATCGTGTGTTGTGATGCAATCAAATCGAATAGCATACAATCATATTGTTTCAATCGTAATCAACGAAAGAATGAACTGATAAACTCATGGACAATGAAAAATTGCTTTCATTAATTAGCAAACGGGTGTGTTCCATTGACCATAATCGATCAATACAAGTCAAGAACTAACTCGGCCGGCCTCTTTAAAAACCTCCTCGTGGTAAAACGCAGCTGGGAAACCCGCAGGAGGGGAAAAAGAGTACCGGTGGAACGAAATTACAATTTATTCAGAATTCAACTAACATGAATAAAATAACTCTTGCATAAAAAGAACCACCTACTTGCAGCGAGGCGGGTACTTTCTTCAAGTGTAAAACCTCTTCAATCGCAGACATTCCAGGTCTCGACCGGTTGATTTCCTTCCATGTCTTGTAACTCATAAGCTCCTTCTCGGAGGACCTTGGTCACCTTGTACGGCCCTTCCCACTTGGGATCGAGCTTTCCAATATTTTTCAAGTGCATCCGCTTGTCTCAAGACTAGATCTCCTTCTTCAAATGTCCGACTTATGACTTTCGATCATAAGCGGCCTTTATGCGGCTTTTGTACTTCTCGGTTTCGGTGGGCAATCTCGCGCTCCTCTTCTAGCATGTCTAGGTTCTCCTCATCAGCTCTTCATTTCTCCTCCCGGAAGTGGGCTAAACGATGTGTCTCAATCCCCACTTAGAAGGTATGATCGCAGTGCCCCATACACTAAGTGAAAGGGGACTCCTCTGTTGGCTCCCTCGGGGTGGTCCGATAAGCCCACAAAATCGACTCTAGCTCATCGACCCACGTCCCTCCAGCCTTTGTCCAGCCGGACACGTATTCCATTCACAATAGTTATGTTGGTGACCTCCACACTGCCATTAGCTTTGAGGGTGTGCCACCGATGTGAATCTCTGGATAATCTTCGTGTTATCGCACCATTCCCATACCATGTTTCCCATAAACCGAGTCCCATTGTCTCGATACCGTGATTCTAGGTATGCCAAACCTACAAAAAATATATCTCCATAAAAATTTGATTATGTTACCTTCTTCAATCCTCGCTAGAGGTACAACTTCGACCCACTTGCTAAAGTAGTCCACTTTGCCACCAATAGGAACTTCCGGTGACCCACCGCAATCGGGAATGGGCCCACCAGGTCAATCCCCCATTCGCGAAGGGACACGGAGAGTGCATGGTCCCCATCTCCTCTCGCACGGAGGTGGATGAGGCAGCCATGCTTTTGGCATTTCTCACACTTCTTCACCCGAGTCTTTGGCGTCTGGGTCATGGTAGGCCGAAGTATTCGGCCCTCAAGGCTTTCCGGACTATTGCCCGAGCCCCTGCATGGTCAGCACAACAACCTTTATGTATATCTTTGATTACGTACCTCCCTTCTTGAGGGGATAAACACCTCAAGTAAGGTTGCGTGAAGGACCGCCGATACATCTTATCTCCGATCATCGTGTATCGATTCTCCACTCGAGCTTTCCTTTTGTCTAGGCAGCTCTCCGGGTTACTGCAACACTCGATATATGATGGTTCTCCAATCATCTTCACTCCGATGACCCCTCGAGGAAACCGTTGCTTCACTGCCGATCACGGTGGTCATCTTCCTCCTTGCGGTGTTGCGGAACTTGCCGGCTTTGAAAGGCTATCCGCTCTGGAGTTTTCCTCTCGAAGTATTTGTCTAACCTCGAAAGGAACTGAACCTTCCCTGCAGCTCGGCTACTCGGCCAAGGTAGGCTATCATTTTCTCATCCTTAGCTTCGTACTCCACTGTAACTCTTTGGGTTACGAGTTGGGAATCCGAAAATATGACCATCCGACCTGCTCCCGGCTCGGCGGCCATCTCCATCCTCGAATCGGGGCCTCGTACTCGGCTCCGTTGTTGGAGGTAATGAACCCGAACCTCACTGCAACTTGCATTTCCTGGCCCTCTGGATCAATAATTATGATCCCAGCTCCCACAACCCCGCATAGACATAGAGCCATCAACATATACCTTTCATTCTCCTTCCTTCGCCGCACATGTACCCTCTTGGATGAAGTCGGAGAGGGCTTGTGCTTTAATGGTCCTCCGTGGCTCAAAATCCACGTCATATTCTCCCGATTCGACGGCCCATTTGACCATCCTCCACTGAAAGATCAGCTCTCCCTATCACCTGTTTGAGAAGGTAGTTAGTCCGAACAATGACCTTATGCGACAAGAAATAAGGTCGTAACCTCCGTGCCGTGACCATTATAGTCGTGGCTGCCTTCTCTATCTCCGAGTATCTCTCTTGACTCCTTGGATGAGCTTGCGACGTAGTAAACAGGTTTTGGGTCGACCTCCTCCTCCCTCACCAAAGACGGAGTCAGAGTGAGACCCCACCTACGAGAGGTAAAGGTAGAGTGTCTCCCCGGAATTGGCTTCGTTAACGTAGGTAATCGACAGTCGTTTAAGCTCCTCAATCGCCTTGGCATCGCTCGTCCCACTCAAACCTGGATCCCTTCCTTAGAATTTTGAAGAATGGGTGGCTCCTTTCGTAGATCTCGGCTATGAATCTGCTCAACGCCGTAATTCTTCCATTCAGCCTCTGTAATTCCTTGATATTGGTAGGAGGCTGCATATCAAGCATGACTTTCACCTTAGCAGAGGTTAACCTCGATTCCCATTTGGGTCACCATATATCCGAGGAATTTTCCGATCTCACTCCAAAAGAACACTTGGCTGGATTCAGCTTCATGCCATTCCTCCCGAGCACCGAAAAGCTTACTCCGGATCCGCCACGTGCTCTCCAATTTTCACGCTTTTCACAAGCATATCATCAACGTAGACTTCCATGTTCCTCCCTAGCCGGTCTCGGAACATCTTGTCAACCATTCTCGATAGGTTGCTCCTGTATTCTTCAATCCAAAGGGCATTCTAATATAGCAGAAAGTTCCACTAGCAATAATGAAACTTACCTTTGGAATATACCGAGGGAAAATCAGATTTGATGCTAGCCTTGATAGGCTCCATCATACTTAGCAGCTCAAATTCGGATGTAGAATCGACCATCCGGTCAATCCTAGGCAATGGATAATGATCCTTAGGGCAAGCCTTGTTCGGATCTCGAAAATCTATGCATTGGACAACCAGTGGAAAATTGGATTCGCTTGACATGTCCCGCCTCCAGCGGTTTCTGCCTTCAACCTTCACAATGACATCTTTTCGGTCCAAAGACCCTTAGTTTACGCTTCACCGGTTTAGCCTTAGGGTCCACGTTCGGGTGGTGCATCGCCACCTCCTCGGGAATACTGTCATGTCGGAGGAAGAAAAAGCAAAAACATCCGCATTTCTTCGTAAAGTCATTACAGGTCTCTCTCTAGCTCGGCTCCACTGGCTCCGATCCTTGTTGTGTATCCCTTCTTCTCTGGATACAACTCGACCATCATCAGCTCTTCGTCGCCTTTTATTTTTGGAGGATCAATTTCCTCCGTAATCTTACATCTCTTGGATTCTTGGTCCACCTCATTGTCTCTTTTCAAGCTACAATGCAGCTCTTTGTTGGCCATCTTTACCGCATCCACGTAGCATTTTCCGGATTACGGTGATCACCGGATACTTCAACCACCTCATCGTTCACCGAAAACTTGAATTTCATGTGATAATTTGATATGACCACCTGAAATAAATTCAATACTTGGCCTACCAAAGATCATGTTGTAAGATGAGGGCACATCAACAATAAAAAAATTCGCCATAATTACCCTCCTCCGTAGAGCTTCACCTAGCCCCACCTAGAGGGTTACCCGATCAAGAGGGTGTCTGCTTCCTCCGGTAAATCCATACAATGTTGTATCCACCGGTTGCATTTCTATGTTTAAATTCATCTTCTTGAAGCATTCCAAGAAGATGATGTCTCAAAGCTCCCCGTATCTACGAAGATCCTTGCTACGGTATATCCGGCCACATCATTTGTGATGACTAGTGCATCACCGTGGTCCTCCCTCCTCGAGCCTCCATCTTACGGGCCAAAATGAATCCGAGGTGTACGGTGACCTCCTTCGATCCACGTCTCTTGAAATCTCTCCTACCTCCCTCCCGAGGGTCCTCTCTCCAGCTTTTCTAGCGCGGAAGGAGTCTCCCTCTGCTGGACCTCCGACTATCATCTGGATAAGTCCTCTCTTACGGGAGGGTCTCTCCTCCTGCCTCCCTTCGATCATCCTTCCTTTTTCCTCGCCTTTGTCATCAGCTTTCTTTCTTTTACGCCCCTGGAGCCGACCCGATCTCTGTAAACAAATTCTTTAAGATGTCCTGCTTGGATCATCCTCTCAATCTCATCACGTAAATGGAAACAATTGTTAGTGTCATGC
The DNA here is from genome assembly GCA_030762865.1 of Paraleonurus japonicus. Lineage (NCBI taxonomy): Eukaryota > Viridiplantae > Streptophyta > Magnoliopsida > Lamiales > Lamiaceae > Paraleonurus > Paraleonurus japonicus. Next base: position 44,810,697 of record CM061056.1, read on the forward strand.
CTATATTCATTATGGAAACAACAAAACTTATCTGATTTGGGCTTCGAGGCCCTTTGGACCGTGTCCATGGAAGCTTCATTTCAAGGTGGTCGATGCTACCTCCGGTAGCTCTGCGCTCGAGCTTCAGGAGGTGTACTTGTCAAACCCGAGCGGGGTCCAGATTTTGCGGCTTTCTCTGGCTCCACCGTTGAGCTTTTCTTTGATGATTCTTTCTTCTTCTCGAGTCCATTTGGGTTTGACCTCGGCTCTCTTCGCCTTCCTCACTTCCTCCGGTGTGACGTACTTCTCTGCTCTCCTTAGTAGTTCATCGAACGTCTGGATCAAGCTTCTTGGCCGGGGAGGAAAACAAGTCCCCATCTCGGAGATTGCCGGTAAAAGCATTAATTTTTACCTGCGGGGTGGCGGTTGGAACCTCCAATGCCGCCTTGATTGAATCTCTTCATGAAGGCCCGCAGCTTTCATTTTCTCCTTGCTTCATGTTGAACAATGTCAATGTAGCTCTAGGTTGCCTCCTTGCATTAGCGAAACGATGCAAGAATAGTTCTCCAAAGCTGCTCGAAGGATTTGATGGAATTGGGCTCCAATTGGCTAAACCACTCTGGGCCGCCTTGGATAGAGTAGTAAGAAAAACCCCGCACTTCACACCCTCCTCATATCGATGGAGGAGGGCCGAATTTTCAAATCTCACCAAATGGTCATAGGGGTCAGTCGTACTCATCAAATTCATAATTAAGAGGTTTAAAATTGCTAGACAACTCATCTTGTAAGATATTCTCGATAAATTGGCAACTGTAGAAGTCAAGGCATATTGACCCGATTTTCCATCCGATGCTTCATGTTGTCCATTTGTTTCCTCGGAGACCTGATCCGGTCTTTCATGGCTTCGTCTGGGTATCTCATGTACCCTCTTCCTCATCCTTCCTACGAGGTGGGGGTCCTCCCCCTCCGTAATTGCTCTTGCTATAGCTCGAGCTATCATATCATCCAGCTGCTCCCGGGTGAGGGCGATGGGGGCAGCTGGTTACGGCATTCTCTCGAGGTATCCCCGGCTGGAGCATTGGCAGCCTCCGGGTCCCCCACTATAGGGATTCCTTACGGAATCGCGAGAGGAAGAGGCAGGTCGGTTAACCCCTCCCTCTCTAGCGGCAGCTCCCACTCCTGGATGGCGTTGGCCGGGAGTCGAGCTTTCGTCTCGCACCACCGTAACAAGTGGTGGTCCTTCGATGTTGAGCATAGCAATAGGTGGCATGGGGTTGGACGCGGCTTCGCCTGCATTGGGTTTACGGGGTTGTCCTTTCTCGAGCCGGTACTAGTGCAATCGGTCTCATGGGTGTACGTTCACCGGTCATGATGTCCTTCTTTAAGATAATCGGAAAAGAAAAGAAGTTGAAACTCACGTCTCAGCTCTTCTTTCCCACAGACGGCGCCAATTGATGCGTAAAAATTGACACTGGGCCCGTTTTCCCACTTGGGTTCCACGTGGGTAAAGCCTTTACGCAGCAGAATTCCTAGCTCTTCTTGAACGCACTGCAAAAAACACGCCGGAGGGTTCTCCGGCGTAGGCACTCCGACGCTCAAGTCGTCACCGGAAAATACTCAAGAAAGTACGTAGGAAGTAGCTAAGTAAGAGTAATAGTTGATCGATATCGTTACCTCCCTTCGAGAGTCTTATTTATACGTATGTTAAGATCGATAACTATCATCACGGTTTAGGGCATTATCCCGCACGTTTCCTCATGATGTCGTGCGTGGGTATCTTTTCTCTCGAGAAATCTGATTGTGCTTACGTTTTCCCTCCACGGACGGAGGTTGGACCCGATCAATGAAGGAATATAGGAGATATTCCTTGACTTGGGTCTTAATTATCTCAACTACTCGTTACTTCTCATGTTTCTCGGTCTTATCGGATAAGTAACCGCTAAGGGCTTGGTCAAATACCCGCGTGCTCTTTAAATCTCGCCGCCTCTCGGCCCACCTACAGCTAGGTTTGGGCCTCTCGGCCCCACTGTAGCTAGGTTTGGGCCTCGTGGCCTGTAGCTAGGTTTTGGGCCTCGTGGCCTATCTGTAGTTAGGTTTGGGTCTCGTGGCCCATTTTTATACAGGCTCGAGCCTCATGGCCCACCTGTAGGTAGGTTTAGGGCTTCGTAGTCTTATCGCAGCCGATCCGGGCTCGGGCCCATCTCGAGCTTTCCCTTCTATCGAGGGTATTCGGTTACATCATCGGGCCCCGTTGGGCTGGGCATATATGGGCCCAACGTGCCGGGCCTAGCATTTTTATCCGTATCAATACTTATTTGACAATAAAATTATTTTGACAGCATAAATGTATAAAAAAATAATAACCAATCAAAAATAATTTAATCTAAAATGTCAATCAAACAAAAATAGATTCACATAATTAGACATCAATACATAAAATTTAGTTATGGAATAAACTAATTTGAAAATATTTGAATATTATGCAAAATTAAAATAATAACATCCACCGCCTCTCCTCGCCATCAGCTCCTCAATCAAAATATTAAAATTGTATGGTATGAACAAACCACTAGCTCGGTGTGATTCTCTTGTCGAGACTAAATATAACAAAAAATAAAATGCATAACCACAAACAATTATGAAATTTATATATTGATACATATAAGATTCTTATCATGTATGTTTCACGGTTTTCCCAAGGATCTCTTTTAAATCCCACTGGGTCCCCCACGAAGACCTATTTTCAGTCTCGTGTTCTTTTTGTCACGGTTTTTCCAAGGATCTCTTTTAAATCCCACCCACGAAGACCTCTTTTCAGTCTTATGTTCTTTTCTTATGCATGCCTTTAATAAATTTATTTTTATAATATCATTCACTTTCATAACATCTTGCAGATAAATAATTTATTCACACGAAATATTTAATAAAGGCAAGTAAACCACACCTTAAATCTTGATCAAATAAGTTGTTCCATCGATCGAGTAACTTAATTATCACGTTGAAGGCTCGAGTCTCTCGATGAAAAAATATTTTGTTGGCGTCGTATTCGGTGGTTTTAGGGTTCACGAATTAGTATTGTATATATAAAAAAATAGATTTCTTGTAGATAAAGATTGAGATTTATATCTCCAATAAATATCTCAGATATAGAATAAATCTAATAATAAATTTTTGAGATTTAAGAATTAAAAAAAAAAAAAGAGATCTAAAAGAAAATTTAAAATTAATAGTTATCCCTATAATTTTGGACTAGAATATTTTAGTATATCTATATAATTATTAATTTTATTTATTATTATATATAAATAATAATTTATTTTAAATTTTTGGGGTGTTACACCTATCATATAGATTGTCTAACTACTTGAAACTTTAAAAGATTTGCTAAGAAGGAAGTTTTCTTTTATCACTACGCCTACAAGATGCAGTGGCAATATCATCCTATTCAATTTATGTGTTCGTAAAAGTGAGTGCTTGTTGCAACTTCGGAGAAAATAGTTCAACTTCCACCGTGTAGCCTGCTCTCAAGTGTCGGTGATCAGATAGCCTAACTTCGGATCTTCCGTAGCCTAGCGCCTTCATTGCACTCTGCATTTGACGCAATACAATCACACCTCGCATTGCATACAAATACAATACTACACCACACTAAGACAATGTTTTAATTTCTCGCCAAATTACTCTCTACATCTTTTATTTTAAGTGGAATTTAAACCAAAATATCAACCTTATAAAACCATGAAACTAAGTATTTTTACCGAACTAATTTTACAAGGAAACTACAAGAAGAAGGCATTATGATATTGAGCCACCAAAGCTCGACAAAGCTTTATAGTAAATGAGGGCTTCAACATCCTCCATTAAATCAATCACACCAATTTATAGTAAATTAAAAGTAGAAACAATTGTATTTTAAGAAATATCGATTATTAATTAAGTTGAAGCAAGTCAAAGACAATAATCGTTGATTTGAAAAAAATTAAGATAACCCCAAAATGAATAAAGTAGAGTTTTACTTGTTTGCACTAAAATAATTAAAATAATAATCTGTCATAGCTTGTATACAAACATAAACGTTATTAAATTTTCTCAACTTTGTTTTTACTTTTCTTATATTAAATGTAGAGGAGAGGTATAAAGACAAAATTAATATTACTAATTGGAAAAATAGTCCATGTTTCTATTTATAGAAATTTAAATAAATGATTGAATATATATAACTAATAGTAACAAATTTAGTCATCTGTTACCAACTTCACGAAAAAACTCTCATGTCTGTTTTCTTTTGGCTTACGAAGTCAAGGTTTCGAATTTAAATTTCTCCATATCCATTTGCTGTATTTATAAATTCAAACTCTCCATCCAAATACACCTTCATTCCGATTATATAGCTATATATCTAAAATTTAGAGGCTGGTGGATATATTTGACAATACAAAATTTATTTGATCATGTCGATTTGTAGTAACCAAACAACAGTAATGCTAAACTTAACATCATAATTGCATCTAAATCATTTAAATCAAAACCGCATCTGGTGAACACAAAGCCATGCAATCCTATTCACTATCTAAAAAGGCGAGGAAGATGACCACCACAACTACACGTGCTCAAAATCTCACGCGCAAATTCTTGATTTCCAATTAGCATAAGTCTCGTTTAAAACCCGATTGAATGCAATCTTTTGAGAAAAGAATCCTAGTTCCACCATTTCTATCAACAACTTTCCGCTTATCACCAAAACATTCTTCTTCTCGTGCAAACATTGATCTAATCAAAATATTATAAGTATCCAAATTAGGCAAACATCTCCCACCATTCATCCTCTCATAAACTTCCAATTCTCAATCTAACTATGCTTACAACAATACCTAATCACCATATTAAATATTTAAATTATTGGCTCACAACCATCCCTAATTTGTCCATATACATAATAGCCATATCCATTTTTTCAGCTCTCTTGTGCTTAAAATATCATAGAATCCATCAAGAGTAAAAATCTGTTAAATTAAAATAAAGCAAGTAGAAACCAAAAACTATGCGTAGATAATGTCTCCAAGGCAAGTAATACGTCACTTCCATAAAATAATACCGATTATAAAATATTATACAAACAATGCACCGATACTCAGTAGCAAGAGCAATCCAAAACCACACAAGTGACCATCAAAAGGTAATTGCCTTATTCATGTAAATCTCACCCCTAAATACGTATAAATCTACATTATATATACATAAGCATATGCATTGTTTATAAAAACGTGCATATAATAAGGCCACCCATAAAAAACAAATAATTATATTCAATAGAGATGGTGTATGTATTTTTAGGACAAAGATTACCTAATACCTTCAGATCACGGAAGAGGCGGAGAGAAATCATGTGTCGTGCATAAATGCGGGTCTTCGAAAAAAGTAGCAATCGGTAACTTAGATGTAGAGCCACGGTGATTGCGGATAAGGGAAACAATTTTGAGAGTGGTTGCAGAGAGGAAGAAGTGCTCGTAATCGACAAAAGAGAATTAATACTATTTTTAGGACAAAAGTTTATTACCTTCAACATGACGGAAGAGACTAAGAGTAACTAATCGGAGCTTAAATAAATAGTGTAAAGGGTGTTAGGATGTATACTATAAGCCTAGCTTTTTGTATGAACATCTTTTGATATGAGATTCTTTATGATCAAAATATTTGTTTTTTATGATTGTTACATCTATCATTGTTTTTGTCAGCATTAGTCTATACCGTAGATAATATGGTGTGTGGTGTCACACATAGGATCATACTATCAGTTCCTTATAGATTATAAATAATTGCTCACAACCAAGATGGATTTGGACAAACCATTGGAACAATTGTGGTGTAATTTGGTATTAGTCTATCTTGACTATAAAGTTACACTAGTACATTTTGTATGTATTGAGCAGACCATAAGAGGTTGTTCAATTTGTACCGACTATATAAAAGAACAAGACCTCTGTTATTATGGATGTACGTCTTCTTAATCCCTATATAATAAAGGGCACGTGTACTCGGTGTATATTTCTTTAATTTGCCAATGGGTGAGATTTATTAAATCAATAGGCTCGGTGAATTGGGAGATAGCACTGTTTATATGGTGTGCCGTTGATTATAGAAGGAATCTGTGTCCTAATTATTTAGGATGATGATGTCCCCTTGAGGAGCTCATAAAAATTATCATGTAAACCCCGCAGTGAATTTAATCCGACATGATAATAAAGATGAGTGGTACTACTCTTGGAATTAGAGTCGGTGATCCGGTGGTTCCAACAAATGGATTTTCCAAAATTATCGGTTTTAGGAAGCGGGTTCCTACAGAATAGAGAAACCAAACACCAATTAACGATGAGTTCAAGAAAAGAGTATATGATATAAAGATCAAACCAAAGGAATGAAGCAAAACTCCTCGTAATTAAAGCTTACGACCATAAACAAATAGGAAAGAAATAGTATCAACAACCTCCAACAAAAAGAAAAGAAAAAAAAATAAAAATGTGGAAAGGAACTCCAGAAAAGGGGGGACAAATTAAAAAAAAATTCCGAGTTCACAATTATTCTAACGTGGTGGGTGGCGCCGGGGCGAGATAAGAAGCGGCCGATCCGCCGCAGTAAAATGTGCAGAATTTCGCGAATCTTCATATAGATCTACTGCGATTACGGACGTCGGCGATGGACGTGGCGCTAGCATGCGGTGGAGGCGACGATGGCGTGGCAAGGCTTTAGATGATTGAGGCGAGTGGAGATGAAAAAACGTGATGATGGAACAATAAAAAGAGAGAAAGAAACTGATATTAAACGAAGAGCCAAACAAGGTTGGGAAATTAGAGAGACAATTGTGAATGTCGTTTCGCTTTAGGAGTGATACAAATCAAATGATAGTAACACATGACAACATTTAAATGCCACGTGTAAGCTTTTTGGAGGAGGGTGATCCTCCAATTATATATATAAATGCTTAGCCGAGTATCAAGTATTCGAAGAGAATTTTAAAACCTACTTGATGCGTGCAAAATAAACACGCTTACAAGAACTAATGTCCACACCTCATTCCTTCAAACCGATTTAGTTCGTCATACATAACATTTATTCAATTATCATCTTTTAAGGCTTCAATTATGTTTTTAGGTTCCAAAGTGCAATGATAACATTCTCGTATTTATCTTATTATAAATGAAAGATACACTTGCTGACCTTATAACATCTTTTGAGCTTATCTTTCTTCTTGTTTCTCCAATAATTTGACTAGAAGGATGGTTCTTTAAAATACCGGTGTTGTTAACCGAAATATTTATGAGTGATTAATGTGGCTTTCTAACGGTTAAAAACAATATTGATTGGAGTATTTATGGTGATAAATACCCAAGAACAATCAATAGCAATGATAAGCAATAAATATGGAATTTAATGCAAGAAAGCAAGTAAGAACACGAGAGAATTGCTGGGAGTGTTAGTCCTGTGCTAAGAGTGGATGTTACCGATCCGTTTATTGTGCCTTGTAGGTCTTATTTATACATGGTATGAGTTGCCTTTTTGGCGCATACAAAAGGTACAAAAAGGTACACAATATAATTAATTTCTGTACATCCCCAATTAATTGGGGTGTACCGCCCCGCACTTGGGCACGATTGGCCACTCGCATCCCCGCCACCGTCCTCCGGCAGTGATTCTTTGTCGGGCCGGGGGAATTTCTTTCCTTTTGGACAAGATTGACATTAAATTGGGACTGCTTGATACCACTATGGAGGTGGCTTGGTCGGCAAGCCTCTCGGTTCGCCGAGCTTGGTAGGTGGCGACCTCGCCGCGCTTGCCATCCGGTGGTGAGCTTGGATCTTCGCCTTGCTTGGATTCGTCGCACGCCAAGTGACCGAGCTCGCCTTGACGTGGCAGGCGGGTCCCTCGGCAGGCCGAGCTCGGAGGGTCCGCTCCGCCTGTCAAGCTTGCTCGCCGTGCTCCGGCGAGCCAGACTCCAAAGGCGCCAAGCTTGCTTTGCTCGACCGGTTTCACTCGCTATGCCCGACAGCCGGGTCTATCAGGCGTCAAGCTCCGCTGGGCTTGGCCGAGCTGGCCGGGCCGGCCATGCCGAGACGGGCCTTGGGGCGAATAAATCGTCATACAACAATTGCCCCACAGTTCGGTCCTCGAGGTGGTTCGGAGGCCGAGCTGGTCTTTTTGAGGAGTTGTTCGCCGCCGGTGCCGAAGCTTCTTCGTGCCGAGCACCCTTTGGTGCTCAACTAAAGGGAGTTGGATTTGGTCTTGGGAAGAATGGCGGTTAGATTTGACAAGGGGTCACTTTATCCCACGTGCCCTCGCAATAAGCTACCTTTTTGCGGGCGCGTGGCGCTGGAGGTGACAGCCGCAACCGCCACGCGCGGACACGTGGCGTGCCTCAGCCGGTGCCAAACGGTCACTTGTCTTTTCAGAGAAGTAATTGCACTTTTGCCCCATAATTCGAAAAGTTTCGTGGGTTCTTGCAATGAGGTCCTTCCCACCGCTTATAAATAGGGGTCATCTTCTTCATTTTAACCTTTCCAAATATTCGCGATTCTCGAGCATTTCACCGATCTTCAAGCATTCTTCAAGTCCTTTTAGCATTCGAGCCCTAATCTCCCAAATCAATCGGTAAATCTCTCACGTTTTGGAAAAAACTTCTTCTTTTTCGTTTCTCTTTCATTTTATCCGATCAAATATGGTGAGATCACGTGGAGCTTTATCCCGTGGTATCGGTTCGGGGCTCTGGTGCGTAGCACCGCCGTCGAGGTAAGTCTTCCCGGGGGATGGCAGACGCCGCCCGGAGATATAGGCTATCCGACCGCGATGGGTTGGATAGGGTATTCGGGAAGCAGGGGTCCCTAGTACCGTCATTTCCAGCGGAGGTGGGTTAGGGCGGCCGAAGATGCCCCTTTGCCGACCTCGCCGATCTCGGGATCGATATGAGAATCGACGCGAACTGGGATGCCCCGGTCGATGCTAGGTTAGAGAGGGTAACAGAGGAGATGGTTGCCAAGCTCTTCTCCTCCGGGGCAGTGATAGTGAGAGGACCGGGAGTGGGGCGCGGCCGGGCCCTCACCGGTCGCTCGCGGTCCCTCGGCCTCCGAAGCTTGGATGAGAGCGAAAGAGCTCTAAAGGGGGAGGTCGAGGAGGAAATGGGTTGGGCGGACGATCAGGCCGCCACAAAGTCACGGTGGCCTACGAGGCCTAGAAGTATTACGTGGACCGGTTGGCGGGGCCGGTCCCCGCCTGACTACACGGATTATTTACGGGAGCATCCTTACGCCCGCCCGGAGCGAACTCGACAGATGTTTCGAGGGCGCTGACTCCGACTGCCCGCAAATTCCCCGGAGAGGAGGAGCTCGGTGACGTAAGACGAGCTGGTCGCATGTCGGGCGAGGTGGCAGTCCCGAGCGACGTACATTTCTACGTGCCCATTGTGGACGAGAGGCCCGACCAGCCTCCATGGGGAATGCTCGCCGTAAATTTCCACATGATGGAGTTTGGGCTCCGGTTTCCGCTTCATCCCAACCTCTCCCACCTGTTCTTGCCGCCTGGAATGTCGCCTGCTCCAGATTCATCCCAACGGGCCGGATGAACCTCCTCACCCTCGCTTTTGTCCTGGGCCGGGAAGTTTCGCCGCATTGGATGCCTACCCCACTCGAGATTAATTTCATCTTCACCTTGTCGGAGTCTAAGAAGGATTTGTACATACAGCACTCGGCAGGTGGGACTTTTTTCAATGGGATCCCCTCCAAGCTCGAGACCGGCAATGAGATGGTTCTTCGTCGGCGGGGTTTGGCGATCGCCTCGGGTCGACTTCGACTCCAACTTGGAGATCCTTCCGTCTTTGGGCACAAACCCAAAAGTAAGACTCTCTATTTTGTTTGGATGATTATGACTCGATCTAATTCTTTTCTTTCTTTGCAGAGTTGTTCATCCCGAAGGAGGGAGAGCCGAACACCGACTTTCGGCTCGCGCCGCCAAGCCGCTTCTCATCCCTTTTGCCGACAGGAAGTGTTCGGCGGTTAACAACGCAATCGAGGCTTGAGGCTCGATTCTTCGCCTATCCTCGCCACCTCCGCCGGGATGCCGGTAAGGCTCTTTTGAATTGAACTTATATTTATTCCTTGCGATGAGCAAAAACTAAATATTCCGAATATCACAGTTTCACTATCCCCGCTTCGCTCCTCCCATTCCATAATCATGTCGGCGGTGCCCGATCTCTTCAGCCGGGCGAAGACTCGGGTGAAAAAGGCGAGCAAGCCCCACAGAAAGGGAAGTCGGCGGATGAGAAGGCCGCCGAACCGGTGCAGTGGGGGTTCCGCTCGCCGCGCCGCGAGCCCGCCGCCGAACTCGCCGCAGCCCCGCATGGGCCGAGGAGCTCGCCTCGCCCGCGTCTCCTCGGGGGTCCGGAGAGAGAGGGAGGCCTCGGTGGAGGTCATAGAGACCGAGTCCTCCCATCGCCCGGACAAGAGGCCAAGGGCGAAGAGCCCCCAATCGCCGGGCGGGAAGCCCCGGGTAGCAAGCTCGGCCAGTGGCCCCCGACGACCGATCCTATCTAGGACGCGACCACCTCTTTATGAGAAGTAAGTTGTACTTTCCCTTTGTTATCCCTTCGCACTTAGCTCTCTCAAGACCGTTGACTAGCTTTCTTTCAGGTTCCTTGCCGTTGGACGCCGCCGCCTCCCCGCAGCTGGTGGACTTCATTACCTCCCGGAGGATCTCGCTCCCGGGAGCTCCCTGACTATGTCGTCGGCCATGTAAAAGATCCCCGGCCATGACACTCGGGTCGACGAAGACCCCTCCCGGAATTTGGAGAGTGCCTTCTTGCTTGCCCGTGCTTTGGGCTTCCGTGAGCTCGGCAATCCCGGAGCGATGTATGGAGAGCCAGGATCGGGAGATCGCCGTAACTCGGAGGTTCACCGGGAGCGAGACCGGGCCGTGAAGGAGGGAGAGAAAGCATGGGCCGAGGCCGAGAAGGCGCGGGCGGCCTCTATGGAGCAAGAGGCCGAGGTGGCCCGCCCGAAAGAAGAGGTTGCCCGCCGCCGGCCGAGGCTGAAAAGGGGTGGCCGCCTTACGGGAGCGGCTTGAGGCCGAGAAGGCCGCGGTGGTGAGGTTCGCGCGGAAAAGTCTGAAGGCCGAGCGGGCCTTAGCTGCCTAGGTTAAGAGGGAGCGGGACCATAGTCGCGAGGAGGCTGCCCGACTCACCGGAGAAAGGGCGGGGCTGGCCGAGAAGCCGGCAGAGACAGCTCGCCCGGCCGCGCCTTTGCGACCCCGCGGACGGTCATTGTCCCTCCGAATCGGGACCCGGCGGTAATGGGCGAGTTCGCCTACTATATGGCCTCCGCCGACCTTATTCGTGAGGCGAAGAAAGCCGGTGACCCAACCGGGGCCTTGGAGAGGTACTTCAAGAAGTATGCCCTCGCCACCCTCTCCATTCCGAGCTGGTCCTAAAAATCAAAGATTTTGAGAGGGACCATGGGGTTGATCTCTCTTGGTACCCGGATCGGGGCCAACCGGCCTATCCCGACGAAGATCCCGAGGAGGAGGCCGGGACGATGCGGATAGAGCCGGAGTCGGGGCGGGAGGCCTAGAACTTTGCCTTTTCTTTTCTTTGTTAGCATGCCCTTCGGGGCCTTTTGTAATCGGCCGACGTGCCACCTTTTGTAATTGGCCATAGGCCGCCCTTTAATATTAATGCAACTTTCCTTTTGCAAATCGTCTTGCCCTCGCTGCTCCTTCGCTTGATTTATAGCTCTTCCACACTTAGAAAATTTCGTGAAATTTCCCAAATATGACAAACCGTAATAACCTGTCTCGGCCTCGGCCTTACTTGGTCAAAAGAAAGAGTTTATCCCATACCTTTCCATTTTGGTTTTGGCATGGGCGAGCTCGGATTTTTGCCGAGTAAGGGTTAGTCTGGGAGCTCGGCTCGCCCTCATGTAATAGTTGTTTTCAATACTTAGCTTTATTTTAAAATTTTTGCCAAGTATTTCAAACTCTTGTTGGCTTGTCGGGCCTCGGCCTTACTTGTTCAAGAGGTCTAGCTCGGCCAATGCCTTTCCGACTTGGTTTCGGTATTGGCGAGCTCGGCTTTTGGCCAAGTAAGGATTTACTTGGGGAGCTCGGCTCGCCCAAGTGTATCATGGTGGGTTGATGGCCCGCCGGATCCTTCGCCGCCCGACCAGTTCGCGATCGCGACTTCATTGGGGTGAGCCGATGAAGGTGCTCGCTAAATGAAGGCTAAACCACTAAACCGTTCGCTGGGATAGTTCGAAGTGGCAGCTCGCCATGAGTGTGTTTAGTTCGCCGAGAGACTTTTATCTCCGGAAAAACCTGGTGGCACTTCGGACGACCTATGAAGGTGCGCCTAGTGGCGTGCTATGCGCTTTGGGCTGATCGCTAGGATCGAACCACGCGACTTTTGTCCTAACTCCGAGGAGCCGCGGAGCTCACTAGCCAGAAATCTAGGAGACCTCGGCCGAGACTAAGCTCATCGCGAGGAATTTGAGGGGCACGCCGACCAGAAAGCCAGTGACCTCGGATAGTAACAGGACGCGTCACAAGGGGTTTAGTAGGAGCCTCCCGCTTTATGGGCCGGGCGGACCTCGCCCGGAGGCCGGGCTCATTGCGAGGAATTTTTAGGGGTTGGACCTTTCCTCGGCGGATACTTTGACCCGCGCGAGTATTGGAGGGACTCGCTCTTGGCCGTTCAGCCTCGAGTAAGCCCGCAAGGATACCTCTAGCGAGGATTTGGAGCATGAAGGAATAAATTTCGATAATTTCATTCATTTACAAGGAGTTCCCACGAAGGGTTTACAAGATTTACAAAATTCGAGAAATTTTCTAAATATGATTGAAAAAATTTCCAAGTTACAAGAAAAGATTTGGTCGATGAGTGCTCACCGATAGTACTTCTTGAGGTGGCATGTGTTCCAAGGGTATTGGTCCGGAGTGCCATCTGGGTGTTCGAGCTCGTACGCTCCATTGGGTAGCCACTTGGACACCCCGAACGGTCCCTCCCGATTCGGACCAAATACACCTTAGCCGAGGCCGTGAATCTTCTTTAAGACGAGGTCGCCGACCGAGAATTGTCCGAGCTTGACCTTGGAGTTGTAATATTTCTCCAACCGTTGCTTGTAGGCTGCATTTTTGTGGATTGAGTCGAGTCGGCGCTCTTCGAGCATGTCAAGGTCGAGCCTTCTTGCCTAATCATTGTCCTCGCCGAGCTCCTGCGATGTGCGGAAGCTTCGGCACGGCGACCTCGGCCGGGATGACGGCCTCGGTGCCGAAGGCGAGGGCGAATGGGGTCTCACCTGTGGAATTTCTGGTAGTCGCCCTATACGCCCACGTAACGTCCGGTAGGCAAGCCGCCCACTTTCCTTTCCTCTCCTCAAGCTTGGCTTTGAGAGTGTGCTTGATTATCTTGTTGACCGCCTCCACTTGACCATTGGTTTGAGGATGGTATGGGGTGGCGAACAACCTCTTGATCTTTTATCGTTCGCGAGAACTCCAAGATTTCAAGTCCGTCAAACTGCTTTCCCATTATTCGAGATTATGGCTTGGGAAGGCTGAATCTATAGATAATATTCTTCCGTATGAATCGATGATTGCCTGCTGATCAATTTTGTTCGGAGGCTCGGCCTCTGCCCACTTAGTCAAATATTTGACGGCGACCACCGCAAACTTACAGCCCCGTGCGCCACCGGCAGGGGTCCGATCAAGTCGATCCCCCATCGGGCGAACGGCCAGGGCTGAAAATTGACTTCAAGTGCTCCGGAAGAGCTTGATGTTGGGTGCCATGACTTGGCATTTGTGGCATGACTTGGCGTAAGCTATGGCATCTCGCCGGAGAGTGGGCCAATAATAGCCCCTGCCTCATTGTTTTATAAACGAGCGCTTGCCCCCAGCGTGATTTCCACAGACTCGGTCGTGGATATCGGCTAGAACATTCTCGCTCGTCCTCCGGGGTGATGTATTTGAGCAGGGGTAGAAAGAAACTTCGTTTATAAAGTGCATCCTCAATTAGAGTGTACCTTGCCGCTTGCACCCGAGCTGCCCGACTTGGACTCGGCCGTCCGGGAGTGCGCCCGTTTTGAGGTAGAGGATGATGGGCGTCATCCAGCCTCGCCTCCTCGGCTCGGGACGGTGGCCACCGCTCGGCCACCGATGGCCGAATCGGCGAGCTTCATGAGGATAATGTTGGACATGTCCGCCGCCTCCGAGGTAGCGAGCTTGGAAAGGCGTCCGCCTGGGAGTTATGTTCCCTTGGGATTTGCTCGATGTAGACTGTTGAAGCTTTTTACACATAGAGGCGACGAGCTCCCGATATTTGATCATTTACTCCCCCGCGAGCTTCATATTCTCCCTTGACCTAGTTGGCCACCAGTGAGTCCATAAAAATGTGGAGTCGCCGAACGCCCCCGCAGCCGCGAGCCTGCATCGCCGACTGCAGCCTCGTACTCGGCCTCATTGTTAGTGGCCGAGAACTCGAATATGACAGCGTTCGTGAAGCACCGCCTCTCCGGTCCGACCAAGACGATTCCAGCTCTAGCGCATGATTGAGTCGATGAGCCATCCACGTACAACTTCCATGGCGAGATGGTTAGGATCGAGGGATTATATGGGAAAGTGAGCTCGACGACAAAGTCGGCGAGTGCCTGTCCCTTAATCGCCGTTCTCGGCGCAGACGTTATGCCGTATTGGGCAATCTCGAGCGACCATTTTAATAGACGGCCGGTGTCCGGCCGGTGCAGACTTGTCGGAGTGGAAGGGTCGTGAGGACCTCGACTTGATGATCAAAGAAGTAGGCCCTCGCTTCCTAACACTCATAATGAGGGCATATGCCAGCTTTTCCAATGGGGTGTAAGCGAGCTCGGCATCAAGGAGGACTCGCCGACGAAGTAGATCGGGCAGTGGTCCCGTCCGTCCACCCCGACGAGCATGGCGCTTAGGCGGACTCGGATGCCGCTAGGTACAGAATGCCTTCTCGCCCGACACCGGCTTGGCGAGAATGTTGGGATTGGCGAGATACTCCTTTAATTTAAGGAAACCATCTCGGCTTTCTTTGTTCCAAGAGAATTTTTATTTCTTGATGGTAGCAAAGAAATGCTTACTTTTGTCGCCTAGGCGGGAGATGAATCTGCTCAAGGCCGCCGGACACCCGGTGAGCCTCTGGACCTCGCTTGACATTGCGAGGTTCCTCCATGTCGAGAATGACCTTGATTTGGGCGTGGTTAGCTTCGATTCCCCTTTGGCTCACGATGTGGCCGAGGAACTTACCTGAGCCGACCCCGATGCCGCACTTCTTCTGATTGATCTTCATATTGTATTCCTGGAGGATCGCGAAGGTCTCGCCTAGGTCTCTCGGGTGATCCTCTTTTTCACTCTCTTGACGATGATGTCGCCTATGTAGACCTCCATTGTTTTCCCAATTTGTTCGGCGAACATTTTGTTTACTAACCTTTGATAGGTCGCCCCGCATTTTTCAACCCGAAGGGCATCCTAAGCTAGGAGTAGACATTCTTTTCGGGACGAAGGAAGTGTGTTTGATATCCTCCACGGCCATCGGGATTTGGCGATAGCTCGCAAATGCGTCCATAAAGGACATCATCTCGTGGCCGGCAAAGGTCAGCCCACCGATGATCGATGTGAGGCATTGGGAAATGGTCTTTTGGGCATGCCGCGTTCGCATCCGTGAAGTCTATGCATAGCCTCCGGGATCTGTTGGACTTTGACGAAAGCACGGCATTCGCCACCCATTGGGGCTCGTCCTCCGCCTGCTCGATTAGTTTGTTATCGAGCGGTTTCTTTACTTATTCGGCCAGAGCGGCATACTTCTCTGGGCCGAATTTTTGCCTTTTTGCGAGACAAAGCTTGTGAGTGGGGTCGATCTTGAAATGATGGCAGGCATATTTTGGGTCTATGCCGACCATATCCTGATGCGACCAGGCGAAGACATCCACATTGCTTTTGAGGAAGTCTATGATATCCCCCGCATTTCGGTGGGAATTTCGGAGCCGATAGAAACTTCAAGCTCGTGGCGAGCGAATCCACCGAATGCGCTCTAGTTCTTCGACCGGGGCTGTGCGCTTTAGTCGTTGACCACCGGGATCTTAGAGATTCCCCACAGGGTCGATGTCCAGTGGCATTAGCTTAAAACCGAGTCGGGGCTCCAGTCTTGCTCGCGCTGCTCGGCCGAGCTCCATAGGAGTCGAGGCCGAGCGAGTGAGCTCATCCCGCCAGCTCGGCTTGAGTTGGAGTTGGTGTGCAATCCATTGGAGTTGCTTCATTCGATTGATGCCGAGCTCATTAGGCGAGGTGCGCTCTTGGGAGAGCTCGATATTTGGTTGTTCAAGAAGAGCAAGAATGAAAGAAGAATCTAAACTAAGTGCGGAAATTAAATCTGACACGAGTAGTTCAAACACTTCTTTGATATTTTTCTGTCACCTTTTATGGTGCCGACTTCCCCTTCAACAAGAGGGAACTTAACACAATAAAAGTAAGAAGAGGCAACCGCCTCA
Source organism: Paraleonurus japonicus (assembly GCA_030762865.1). Taxonomy (NCBI): domain Eukaryota; kingdom Viridiplantae; phylum Streptophyta; class Magnoliopsida; order Lamiales; family Lamiaceae; genus Paraleonurus; species Paraleonurus japonicus. Next base: position 44,827,214 of record CM061056.1, read on the forward strand.
AAGGTTTCGAGAAAAGGGCGACCAAAAAGCCATTATACATGTTCGGCAGTCAACGATTACAAATTCAACAGCCTAGTGATTCTAACCCTATCATTTGCAAAGTCGACTAGCTCGACAGACAACTTGATCTTTCCATAGGCAGAAACCACGGTGTCGCCGAAACCGCGGAGTTGGAGGTCGTAGGACTTGATGTACTTGGCGAGGTTGCCCATCTGGTCCAAGGCCGACTTGAAGATGATATTGCGAAAGCTGCCGTTGTCGACCAAGACTCGGTTAACAGTCATTCCCGTGATATTGGCCGAGATGACCAGAGCATTGTTCTTGGGGCATAGGATCCCCTCGCGGTCGGCATTGGAAAAGGAGATCACCGCTGACCGTCCATTTCCTCTCCTTCTCCTCTATAAATAGAGTGGTTGCTCTCCTCATTTCCCACACCAAAAGAAAAGCTTTGGGACTCTCAAGAAAAGGAGGAAAATTCTCCAAGGGTAAGTCCCTAAACCCTCTCTTAAGTCTTATGCTTCCCCTTAGCTTAGAAATTCAGGAAAAATATGATATGAGGCCCTAAGAACTCCTTTTTACATGATATGATATGGAGTGCTTGAGTTGGAATTTTGGTGTTTGGAGTCAAAATGGTGAAGTTATACTTGAAACATGAAGCTGCCAAAACCATGCCCTAACCACTGACCCGTTTTTGTAAAATTCATTCGGACCCTTTCCACCCGATTAAAAATCATGAAAAAATTCCTAGATGTATTATTTGAAGTGTAAAATAACATACTAAAATTTTGTGGCCACTGGAATTTTTAGACTGAGAATAAAATCATGAAAGATTATGTGTCGGAAGTGATCCGAAACTGGGAGCAGTGACTCATTTCTTTTATTTCTTCCCTTTCTGATAGTTATAAAATTCTAGAAAAATTCTGGGATGTTCCCCTTGATGTGTTTTAAATCATAGTCAAAAATCATAATATTTCGTTTAGTAATTTATGAGATAAAATTCATTTTCTGAGTACCTGGTCGACATTCGACGCATAGGGTTATTCTGTGTTGCACGAATTTATTTTTCCAGTTAGACTATTGTATAAATCATGAAAACTTCATGAATGACCTACAACCTGTTTATAACATGTTCCTTAAATTTTGTGATTTTTAAACGAGTATCCAATAAGTTATGAATTTTCTCGTAAGACATGTCCAGTAACCAAGCCAAACGATAGATTGAATGTTCACGAATTTTTCTGGATAGAATCCGTAAGTCAAATAGCTTGGCTTCCTGAATGAAAGTTGTTCATACTTGAGTGCTGCAACACATGTTTAAATTTCATAATTTTTGGATGTTTCTGCAGAGAGTTATGGATTTTGAAAATTAAGGTCACTGTTTTTGCCGAAATAGAAATTTAGAGTCCTTATTGCAAAATCTGCTATAGTTTTGTAACTCAAATGAACTCGGACCCTTAATAAACTTTGTTCTACACTGAAAGATGTACAACATACTAAAATTTCATAATTTTCCAATGAGTCTAAGTATTTTTATTTCGTTATGCATGTATAGGTGTTGTTTTCTTCGATTGTTAGTACTTGATAAATTAAATGACCAAAACTTTTAATGAAATGCATGTTTGAATATCAAATGTTATACATGATACTTTATGAATGCATATACTTGAGTGTCTTACGTGTTTTCTTGAAAATGAACGGAACCGAAAGTCCCAAATTCGGGACCCACAAACCGTAGTACACTAATAAAGCCGTTAGACATAGGATTTAACCCATAGAAGCTTTTGATAAAATAAAAGTACCCCTTTTTCATTCAAAGCCTTGCACAATAAGATCAAGAACCTAAGTTTCTAATGGACAAAAGAGTTGTCGAACTAAACATACGAATTGTGCTAGGTAGAGTACGGTCGGAACCGCAGACCGAGACTTTCGCATTTGGAGAGGCCTAAACAATCAAGAAGTTAGACTTTCTCTTAAAAGTTCTCCAGGTGGGTGACACTATCTCAGTATAGCCGCTAATGTTATATGGACTGTTGTCGCTTTCCCGAATCAAACATAAACAGCTTTCTCGAAAGACGCAAACAACTCAAAAGCATGCAAATGCACAACTCCTAACTATAAGAATATACAAGAACAAGTTTCTTTTACTTTGATTATTTGTTTTTATATGTTACATACGAGAGTTAGTATCTCTATTGATCTATTGATCTGCAGAGGGCGAAGCCCTATATAAACGGGAGAAATAAGGTCGGAAGAGGGTTTGGATTGTGTGCGTAAATGCCACTAGTGCCACCTCACGGGAGCAATAAGGATGGTAGAGGGTTTTGATTGTGTGCGTAAATGCCACTAGTGCCACCTCATTTGGGACGGAGAATTACGGGTCTCGGACGTATTAACGTGCCATTCCACAATGTGATTACGGGATCGGACGCACTAGCGTGCCATCTCAAATGTGCTATATATATATATATATATATATATACTAATCGCCGCAAAGAAAGATGAATCTCTTAATCGAATAAAGTTGAAGGATGAAAATCTTATAATCAAGATTACCTTGTACAAATGGGCTAAAATGCCGCAACGCATAACTAAAGATAAGAGAAGAATAAAAGATTCAATTATTTCGGGTTTTCCGCTCAACTGCGGTAACAAAGATACAAAGTTACCCACCGAGATTCCTATCTCACTCTCCCAAACTTAATATTTTCGGGTTGCGAGAATGAGGCCCTGAGCTGAGAGACGACCGTTTCCCACTCTCTCTTAATTAATAAATAAATTATCTTAGTAACTTTCAACCTTTTGTAATGAATACTTTACAAATTTTATGTTATTATCTCCCCGGGAGTTGTACTCGTCAGATGGTTTTGATCAAAGTAGATACCGATCTTTTATTTTAAAAGAGTTTCTCTTCACCAAGTAAAGTGTTTCAGAATTTTTCCGCTGCAACTTAATCGTTTGTTATTCAAAGAAATTTTCTGCTCGGTTTTTATGTTTCACTAAGTGACGACTCGGGTTTAGGACGTCGGACCCGAAAGTCGACTTTCTGAATTCGGGCATTACGGTTTCGCTCGAAAAATGTCACCGGGCTCGACCTTGGTCGAGGGCCCAAGGCCTCGAGTCGAGGGATAGGATGGAGGGAAGAGAATTCAAAAATTGCAGTGCCTCGACTCGAGGGAGGAGCCTCGAGTCGAGGGATTGAAAAATTGAGGATCCCTCGAGTCGAGGGTTGTGCCTCGACTCGAGGCAGAGGATTTTTGGCTAAATCGTGGACACGACTCTTGGGCCTCGACTCGAGGGCCCCAAGCTCGAGTCGAGGGGTCCCCAAAACCGAAAAATTCTGGTTTTAAGCCACTTGGATCCAAAAACAGAACATATTCTTCCCATATCAGTTTAGAGCGGTTTCTAGGTAGTTTCTTGAGCGAATTTATCATTTCCTAGCTTAATTCTACTTGTAATTGCATTAGATTGATAGATTGTGATTAGATTCAAGCTTGTAATCATTAGATTAGCATTTTGATCCATTAGATTTTGAGTTTCAAGTTGTAATTGAATAGTAGAGAATTGAATTCCAAGCATTGTGGAGGATTGAAGCATTCTTATTTTTGTTAATTGAAGACCAATTGGTGATGTTCTTCTGCTCTTCTCTCTTTAATTCCTTGTTTGTAGTGATTAGTGATTTAATTGCTTTCCTAGATTTTTCACCCATGGCTTTTGCACTTAGCACCATGGGCTAATAGCTTTGTGCTTGGGATAATTGAAATTGGGGATGATGTGACTGCCTCATGCTATAATTGTTGATAATTGTGATTCTTAATTGTGCTTCATGTAAAATTGTCTCTTTAGATTAATGGTTGATCACCCTAGCAATAGGCGAGAGTTGAGCTAACGTGATTAGGTATTAATCGGGTTACAATTTTGCATGATTGTATGAATTGGGGACTTCTACATTGAGAGATGGGAAGGACTAAGAATACTCACATTAGGTATTGTGATTTTAATAGAGTGATTAATTTCATAATGGTTTATGCTTTGTAATTTGATTGATTTGCATTTGGATACAATTATAGCTTGTTAATCATGGATTTCTTGATGGAGATTATCCCTTGCACCCCATTCCCCATTTGATTTAGCTTGTTTGATATTGCATTTTAAGTGTTTGATCAATTGCTTGCATTAGTTTTAGAATTTTATTCTTGCCATATTTTTGTAGAGTTTAGTCCTAAACCCATCCTTGCAACAATAGCCACTTAGAACTTGTATCCTTAGGGCCTCGCTTGCATACTTACTTCTTTGGGTTCGATATTTGCGATTGGTCTTAATACCGCTTGCCGGAAATACTACTCCAATCAAACCGTATATCAAGTAAGTTTAAAACGCTCAACTTCTATTAATTATAACGTTAATTCGTATATTAAATAATCAAATCTTCTTTTGTAGTATTTTTTTATGAGCAACTGCAAAAATTCCAATCGAACTCTCGAGGACCGAACAAGATGATAGACTACAAGAGGAGTTTGCATCGTGGTTTGAACAACTTGTAAAGATAAACAATATTCAAAATCGGTGGATATGTGATCTTTCTAGTGGTCCTTCGAGGTGTGTCACCACATACCCTGGATATTACGTGAATGGTTACGAATTTCACACATGAACTTATGGCTCATCCAAATCAACTTCAAATTGTGGAGTTTGTATCAAGGGTAAAAACTATGATGCAGATGAGAAAGATTTCTACGGGATCCTCGAGGAAGTAGTACAATTGGAATACCCGGACGTATTGAGAAAAATGTTGTTCTGTTCAAGTGTGAGGGGTTTGATCCATCTGTGCCAAATGGAACAAGAGTACATCCTCATTACAAACTTGTGGACGTTAGTCAAAGGGGAAGATACGACCGCTACGATCCTTTTGTGTTAGCAAGTCAAGCCACTCAAGTTTACTATTGCAAGTACCCGAAAGCGTAGACATGAATGGTTGGCCGTTTGCAAAATCAAATCGAGATCCTTGGTCGAAACCGTGCCAACGAATGAACAAGAGCTTCCTCTTTCAAGACGACCTTGAGTCTGAAATTAATGTTGTGCAAATGGATGATGATCCAATCATATTGACAGATGACAACGGTGCACTAATTGATATTGAGAAGAAGAAGAAGAAGAAGAAGAAGAAGAAGAAGAAGAAGAAGAAGAAGAAGAAGAAGAAGAAGAAGAAGAAAAAGTAGTACTTGTGAAAAATAAATTGTGTCATATTTATATGTCTATTAATTTTGCGTGCTTATTCCCTTTTGCAGGTTGATGCCATCGAATACGGTATCCAAGACTATTCGAGAGATTATGTATCGACATATGGAGCTTGGCGCATTCACTTTCCGGATGATATCTCCCGAGAGGCTGCAGACGTCTTGGGAGTCATTTCGTACATTATATTTTGTTAATCCCTATTTAATTTTGATTAATTTATAAACTTGAACGCTTATTGAGTACAATAATATTTTGTTTCGCAGAGAGCGACTAGGTGGGACCACTGCCGTTACGAACACAACGGAGGTGTATGAGTTGTTCGTTCGTAGGGCAACGGAAAGATACACCGATATGCTAAACAATGTGAAAACGTTGTGGGTCACTAAGAAGAAGAGGCCTGGATGGGATGTAGCCATTTTCGATGCCTTTGCTCGAGAATTCGGATAGAGAAGACGTGAAGGCAAAGAGCGAGCAAAGTGTAAGAGGAATCGACTATCGGAGCACGGAGGCCCGGTATCTGGCATCTCCCGCCATAAGGGCGGATCCCGTGGAGCAACCGAGTTTGCATATGACTTTGTAAGTAATTTTTAATGCTAGTTCGATATATTAATTAAACATGTTGTTCTAATTAAATAAATACAGAGAGGACTCATGGACAGCCCGCCACCGACTAGGACATAGTGGAGCATTACCACTACCGTGGTGAAGGGGAGTACACCTACGGGGCTATTAGTGACACACTTGTAAGTATTTTCATTATATATTATGTAATAATTTATATATATATATATATATATATATATATATATATATATATATATATTATATGTCTATTTTTGTAATTTAAAATTTTAATTGTGAAAATATTCGTACAACAAGAAGTACAAGAGATGGCCTCCCGTGATGCCTCGGCCCTTTGAGGTCGAGCTCCGAACCCCAACCCGACTTATCCTAGTTGTATGTCAATTCCGTTGGAAAACAACACGGGCGTGTTCGGGGTCTTGGTCAATCGGGTAAGTCCAGACGCATCCCCTCCGGCTCTTGCTCATCGAGTACTCCTCCTATTGGCACCTACAGCCAACTGATATCGACCGGCCGCACTAAGAGGAGCATGAGAGGGTGCGGGAGGAGACGAAGCGAAGAGGCGGCTTTGAGAGAGGAGTTGACGGCGAACATGCAACGTCAAATCCAGGAGCTATTGCAGGGGATGCATGGTTCCTAACCTGGTGGTGGTATTCCCCCAGCCTAGTCCGAAAGTGGTTACGATCGCTCATCCCGTGGGTCCCATGGTTCTAGGCTGAATCCATTATTTGTGTTTAAAACTATGAATTTTTCCGAATGTTGATTATGAATTTATGAATTTTAAATATTTACGAGTATGAATTTTAATTGATTAAGATAATGAATTTTAATTATTAAAAGTATTAATTTTAATTGTTTAAGAGTACATATTTATACACATGATAATATAGTTGACAATTTAATTGAATATATATTTGATAATAATAACAATTATAGACATGATAATGTATATATATATATATATATGTTATAATAATATTAATAACAATAATAAATGATAATAGTGAATATATATAGTATACAATTTAATTGAATATATACAATATTAATAATTATAAAATGATAATATTTATAGTAAATATAGTATACAATTTAATTGAATATATATATGTGATAACAATTTAATTGAATAACAATTATAAATTGAATATAATATAAATATATTTCAAAAAGAAAATATAACAAATGATTAGCTTTGCCCAAACAAGATGGCGACAAGGCCCTTATGCACGCCTCTGCGGAGGTCGTGTGATCGACCCGCGAGTGGTGAAAATTGGCGATTTAAATGGCACAGGGCGCGGCCAAGGTCCCGGGTTCGATACCCCCGGCCGCAATTTTTTTTTATTAGGTTCAATATTAGCGAGGCGAGACGAGGGGCCCGCCCTCGCTAATTCTCTCGCCAGCTCCTCGCCATTCGCCCCTCACCAAATCCCTCGCCGAGCTGCCCTCACTAACTCCTTCGCCCACATGCCCTCGCCAAATCCCTCGCCTATCCACCCTCGCCATTTTCCTCGCTAACATGCCCTCGCCAAGTCCCTCGGCAATTAGTGAGGGCTACTACCCTCATAAGCTAGCGAGGGGCGGGCCGAGGGATGAGTTAACGAGGAGCTTTTAGAGAGGGCAAATTTCCCTCGTTAAAATCCTCGCCAACCCCCTTGCCCTCGCCAATTCCCTCTTTAACCCCCTCGCCAAAATGAGTTTTTTTGTAGTGGGCCTCCTCCAATGTATTTTTTTTTGATAACTCGGTATCCGGCCCATGGACCGACTAATCCAGGACCAATCCCACCGTCCACTAGCGGGGCCCCATTTAAAGCCGAGCAAAGCTCTATATGGATAGCCCATCTCAGAATTGTTTGCACCCAATGAGTTTCGAACTCGAGACCTATGGAGCATCACACTCCTCCTCCAATGTATAGTAAATATTTAAAATGTTCAAATCAGTAGAAATAATATTTATTTGATCTGTTCATATATTTTCTATTTCACAGGCCTTCTCATATAAATGGTGAAAAATGACAACCGTGTGTAAGAGAAAAATAATTATCCCAGAGCTTAATGTTTTTAATTGTTTAAATCACTGGAAGATGTTGTTTTCAAAAAAAAAAATCACTGGAAGATGTTAATAGTTTATTTTTTAAATTTATGTGACTTGGGGCACCGTTGTTAATAAGTGAGTATTATTTTTTTGTTCATGTGGGGTTTGCTTTGCCTTTTAAATTTAACAGTAGGTGATACATTCATGTGGTCCATTATGCCTTTTAAATGCAACTTTAGGTTTTATATATAATAATAATTCAAGTAGAGTTGAGGAATCAAGTAACAATTATTCATGTATTTTTATGCTTTAATAAAATTATTTATTGTCGTATGTATGCTTATTAAAGTTAGTGAAATTATTTGGAATACTTAATGTCTCAATTATGTCCAGATTACTTTGTGTCATTCCTTCCAATTTATTTTGTTTTGGGTAGTCACCGGAAGTCAAGATTGTATATATACTCATATGTATATGTAATTCTTCTTTTTCTTCTATTATGTTTTGTAGACTATCGGCTCTGGTTTTGATATTCTAGGCTTGATTTTTGATAAAAATATGTTGCTACTTTCTGCATGATTGACATAAGAAAATAAATATTTTTGAAATTCGGTATTTTTTTAATAGTGTATTTTTTGGTCCCAATTTGATTTCACCATTTTTTTACGTGATATGGACGCCGACTTAGCATGAAAAAATACATTTGGTTAGACACGCTAGCTTCCCAAGCCCGATTAGTGAACAATATGCATTTCACATGAGTAATGGCCCAATTAAGTGTAATTTGGCCTAAATTTGCCGAACTTAAAAATAATGTCTTAGTTTTGCAACCCCGAAAATATAGTGTCCTGCTTTTGCCAAGTGAAATAAGATACTAAAAATAATTTTCCCAAGATGCAATGATCCACTTCTCTCAAGGGAGTTGTTCTAACCAATCTTCACTATCTTACTTCCAACTTGCTTGAAAATTGAAATCTTCTCTTCAAACAGATGTTTGTTGGGTGCGTAAACACAATCACTAAAATGAGATCTTACTCCAACCGAAGAAAAATGACCTTTACGATTACTTAATAAGTGATATATGTAGAAGAAGTGAACAAGTTCTTGAAAAACAATATTAAAGGTTGACATCAAACCGTAATTTCATCGGAGATGTAGAAAATTTGATTATCATGTATCAAACCATCATGAAAAATTTCAAGAAATCACACCCGGTATCGGTGTTCTCGACGATACAACAACAAACACAATTGAGAATAAACCTGTCAATTCAATAGGAATTTTAAGCCACAAGATTAATTTAACTATATACCCGAAAAAATAGAATGAAATAGGAATAAAAAGGAAAAGAGATATCATTATCACCATCTTTTGCGGTGGCGGTGATTTAAATGAATTATTGCATGATTTTTGAGGTGATTAATTGCAAAATTTGATGAAATGTATTAGTGTTTGTGCTTAAAGGTATTGATTATTACTCATTTGCATAAAAAGTATTATTATTTGGAGATTAATGGTTTTGCAAGGTGTTTTATCTCGTTTTTAGGATTTTCGGAAGAATTAGACCAAACCAAGTACATAGGCATGTACGGGAACGAGACGAACGAGTGGGATGAAAATGGGGGTCAAGTAAAAGTCGAGAGCCAAAATTTCTCTGGACTCGACCGGAGAGGTCGAGCCTGAAGCAAAGAAGTGAAGAATCACCAAAGCAACACCAAGCTCGAGTCGAGCTTCATGCCGTCTGCACCAAAATCGCATTTTTATGCCTCAAGCTCGAGTCGAGGCCCCCAAGCTCGACTCAAGGTGCGTTCCGATCAATTTTATCTCCATTTAATCACCATTTGACGAAAAATAGAGCATAGGTAGTTAGGAACAGTTTCCATTCGAATTTAGGGCGATTTCCTCGGTTCCAAGCTAATTCTTACTTCCAACATTAAATTCTATAAGTTTTTAGATAGGTTCCTTTCAATTGATCATTAGAATATAGTTTATTCCATTAGATTAGTGATTGAAGAATGTAATTTCATTTGAAGAAGAATTTTAAGTTTTGAAGATTCAAGCATTAATTTAATCCTTGTTCTTAGAGATGCTCAAACCGAAACCGAACCGGCGGTTCGAACCGATTTTCGGTTTGAAACCGCCGGTTCGGTAAAACCGCCATTTTGGTTTATAAACCGGACCGGAACCGAGTATTAGACGGTCCGGTTTCAGTTTCGATCATTGCAAAACTGGAAACCGACGGTTTAACGTAACCGTGGTTAAACCGAAACCGGCAGTTAAACCGAAACCGCGGTTTTGCGGTTAAACCGCCGGTTTCCGGTTTTTGTATTTTTTAAAAATATTTGAAATTTCAAACGGACGGATCAGATTAGTTGACCGTTGGAGATCAACGCCCAGATCATCTGACCGTTAGATGGAACCGGCGGTTTGAACCGAAATCGACGGTCCGTGCGGTCAAACCGCCCGGTTTTGACTGCAATTCAAAAATTTTTTTAATTAAATTTTCCACCTCTATAAATACCCCACACCTCTTCTCATTTTTACCACACCAATTCTTACTCTCTTACTCTCAATTCTCAATTCATACTCTCTCAATTCTCAAATTCTCAATTTCAATTATTATACTTATATTATAGTTATATTAGTTTAGTTTACTTATCTATTTATATACTTATATTATACTCAAATTCTTATATAGTTATATACTTATTATATTATATACATTATACACTACATTTATTATATTATATACACTTATTATACATTATACACTACACTTATTATTTTATTATACACTTATATTATACACATTACAAAATCAACCAAAAATGTTTAGCCGAAAGTCATCTTCTTCAAATGGCAAAGGCAAAGCTTCCACCTCCGGTTCTCAACCATCTCTTCCTCCTCCTCCTAGCAATGTAACCAATGCTCCTATTTTTGATCTCGACGATGATCGCGATGATGCTATTCGTGAAACTCTCGATGTTGGTTACAAAGATTATATATTTTTGGATGATGATCATCCCGACGCCACCACTCAAATGCCTCCACCACAACCACGACGAGACCAAGCCACCACTCAAGAAGAAAGTGACGATCAAGAAGAAACGCCAACTCCGGATTCAAACCAATCAAGAAAGGTGTTGAAGTCCATGACGCTTGTTCGTCATTTTAAGAAGAATTACGTGGGGAAGGATTCAAAAGGGAGGGACAAGTTCGAGGCGATTTGCAACTATTGCAACATGAAATATTCATTTATAAAAGGAAATGGATATGGAACGTTGAATAGTCATACAAAGTCGAAGCATCCGCGGAATGGGGGATTGCAACGAGCCAAACGCAACTTTCAAGTCACGGATATACCGAGTCCTTTGGTGGTGGAGCTCAAGGCGCTGTAAGTACTTCTAACACTAATATTTGGAAATATGATCAAATTGCTTATAGAAAACTTTTAGCAAAAATGATATGTGTGCAACATCTTCCTTTTAGTACTCCCGATAATTTTATGTGGACCGAAATGGTTCAACTTGGTCTTCAACCTTGTGCAAAAAGTTTCTCGTAGTACTACTACTCGTGATGTAGCTAAAGTTATAGGAGAATATAAATATGCTTTGATTAACCGTTTTGCGATTTTGATGGTAAAGTTTCAATTTGTGCCGATATTTGGAGTGATAATTTTAAAAAACATTCTTATATTGGAGTTACTTGTCATTGGATTGATGAATTATGGACTTTAAACAAAAGATTAATAGCTTATAAAGATTTTGATACCGATCACTCCACCGTTAATATTAGAGATAAATTGCATGATATATTGAATATGTATATTTTAACCCATAAAGTTTTTTCCATTGGTTTTGATAATGCTAGTGCTAATACCGCTAGTATTGAAGATTTAAAGGCGATTTGTCAACCGTGCCTTGGAGGTAAATTGTTTCATATTAGATGCATGCTTTACGTGCACAAATTGCTCCTATTAGAGATGCTATTTATTTTATGACTCGTCGTTCTAGTTTAATGAAAAAATGGAAAATTTTTTGTAGAAATAACAACATGCATCCAAAAATATTTCTCTTGATGTTTCTACACGTTGGAATTCTACCTATAAGTTATTAAATGAGTCTAATGAATATAAAAATCATTTATGTAATTTTTTTGCTAATGAAAATATTGGTTTTCGTTTATATCCTCAATATTGGGATCCTTGTGTGAAAATTTGTGAAATTTTAGGTATTTTTAATGATGCTACTTATGCTATGTCTAAAATTTACGAGCCTACTAGTCATATTGCGATTGATTATTGTTTAAAAGTTGTTGGTGTTTTACGCGAAAATTTGCATGATCCTATGTTGAATGCTAGTGTGTTTTCTATGATGGAAAAATGGACAAAATATTTTCATACCATTCCCGATTTATTTTTAGTTGCTAAAGTTTTTGATCCTACTTTTAAATTAGATGGTTTAGAAGATTTGTTAACTTTTATTATGAAACTTTATATCCATGCGGTGATGTAACGGAATTTGATCAATTTAGTCATATACGTCCTAATGTAGGTGAGATAATTGCTAGAGTTAGACAAATTATTGTTGATTTACTTAGAGAGTATGCGGGTCCACCTCAAACTCAAACTCAAACTTCTTCTTCATCATCTTATAGTTCTACTTCAACTTCTTCCGGTCCTATTCTTAGTCATATTAATTCTTTTTTGGATAATCGTGATCAAAAAAGGGCACGATCTTCTACTAACACTTGTCAAGATTTAAAAATATATTTTTCTCTTAATGTTGAGTTTGAAAGCGGCGAACATAGTGAGAAAGGCATTGACGTGCTAAAGTGGTGGGCGAGGAGAGCAACCATACTTCCGGTGATGTCTAAGGTTGCACGAGATATTTTTGCATGTCCCGCCTCCACCGTTGCTTGTGAACAAGCTTTTAGCTTGGGAGGTTATACATTGGATGCAACGAGATCAAACATGACGGTGGAGAATGTCGAGAACCAATGCTTGCTCGATGATTGGGTAAGAGCCGAGCATAGAGCTCAAGTAGCTCGTAGAAGATGAAGATAGCGAAGAATGGACGACATCCACCGGTGGAACTAGTGAAGGTTAAAGAATCGAGCATTCAACCGTATAAACCGAAAAGGTTAATTTTGAGGTAAGAGAACTACGTGGACTTTGATTCCTAATTGGATACGTAGGCAACTTAATTTTAAGTTATGGACTTAGAAATTCTAAGTTAATTTCTTAAAATTAAGCTCAGGTCAAAAAATTTTAATCCCTCCCCTTCCCCTTTAATTTTATTTAATTTGTAATTTGTAAATTTGTAATGTATTATCTAAGTTGTAATTTGTAAATTTGTAATATTTCAATATTCTAAATTGCAATATTTTTAATTTTGATATTCTAAAGTTGTAAGTTGTAATATTTTTAATTTCAATATTCTAAATTGTAATATTTTTAATTTCAATATAAAATGTAAGTTAATTTAGCAATGTAAGTTAAATTAAATTCAATTTCAATGTCAAATAAATTAATTTGCACATGTTATGTAAGTTGTAACTTATAATACTATTTTTAATATTAATTACAAGTTGTAACAATACACATAAATTAATTAAAAAGATAAAAAAATAGAAAAACCTTGGAACCGCCGGTTCGAACCGGAACCGCTGGTTCGAACCGAACCTAAACCTTGGAACCGCCGGTTCGGTTCGGTTCCGGTTCCAAAATCGGCAAACCGGAACCGCCGGTTTGGAACCGAACCGCGGTTTCCGGCGGTTGGGCACCTCTACTTGTTCTATTGGCAATTGGTGATATTCTATCATTTCTCTATTTCAATTACTTGTTATAATGTTGATCATGTTGATTGTTTGTTTCCCCATGGATTTTACTTGTAGCAGCATGGGCTAATTTCTTTGTGTTTTGGGTAATTGAAATTAGGGTGAATTGATTGCTTTAGCTATAATTGTGACCAATTGATGTTTGTAGTGAGTATCCTAATTGATGATCCTTAATGTGCTTTATGCATGTGTAGCCCTTTGATTATTGTTGGACCATCCTAACAACAAACGAGAGTTGGGTTAACATGGTTCGGGATTAATTGATGGATATGTGTACGATCGTATGTGTTTAATGCTTTGCAATCGAGATATTCCTTGCATTTAGAACTTTTACAATTAGGCATTATATGATTAATAGAGATATTGTTGTATGATGTTCATTTCTCTCTATTTTGATTGAACTTCATTTGGTGCAATCATAGTTGTGATCAAGGATTTCTTAATTGAGATTATCCGAAGCATACTTCTATCCATTTGCAATTTGTTGAAGTTAGATAGCGCGTTTCTCATTCTTAGCTTTGCTTATTGATTGCTTGCATTTTACATTTCAATTGATTGCATTCGTAAATTGATTAGAATAAATCAAATTGCTTCAATAGTCATAAGCACCTATAGTTCTAGGGACTCATTGTATTCACATCTCGTGGGTTCGATAACTTGGTTGGGTCGTAAAAATACTTACATGAAAATACCACAGCCAAAATGGCTCCATTGCCGGGGATGTGATTTTGCATTCATTTGAGACTTAGGATTTGTTGTGAGTGGCTACTTGTTGCACCTTTTATTTGTTTAGTTCATTTTGTTAGTTTGAAGTTGATACTTGGATTGTTGTTGTAAGTGTATGATCACAAGGTCTCGAGGCATTCCACTTGAGCCAATTAATCTAGAGATCGAGGCAACTATTAGAAGAAATCGAGGTAGAAATCAGAGAGTAGCAATAGATAGAGAAGTGATGGAAGGTGGGGATGTCATGGATAATGAAGGAAGAGGTGGTGAACCTCAAGTGGAAGAAGTGAATCTTCATACAAATGGAAAGCGGGAATGGACGTAATGGCAATGGTAATCAAGAGCATCTAGAGGGCAATGGGCACAACCACCCACAAAATGCTCAAGTTGGGCCTTTCCCTCTAGGCTATCTACCAAACCAATTCCACTATCCACAACCATACCCTTACCCTCCACAAGCTCACCAATTCCCATACTATCCACCTCATCAACAACAATATCCTCCATACTACCCGCATATTCCTCAAATATCTTAACCACAAGAACCACCACACCTACCTCAAGCTTAACCTCCACCTATACAAGACCCTCCACCACAAGGGAGACCTCTTAGGAAATTCTTTGAACCTCAACTCCGAGAGTATTATGATGGCATTGCAAGACCAAGTATAGAAGCTGATAACTTTGACATAAGCCCGGCTTTATTGAGGATGTTAAGAGAGAAGCAATTTGAGGAAGAATGAGAGTGAAGATCCTCATCAACATATGGCACAATTTTTGGAGATTTCGATACGACCAAGTACAATGGGATTTCCGAGGATGCTAAGAAGCTAAGACTCTTTGCCTTCATTCTCAAGGGAAGAGCCAAAGCTTGACTCAATTCTATCCCTCATGGAACCGTTCGTACTTGGAAGGACCTTAGCAAAAGATTTCTCATGAAGTTTTATCCACCATCCAAGACGTGTAAGCAAAAGAGGTCATCTCTCATTTTCGATAAAAGATCGATGAGACGATACCCGAAGCTTGGGAGAGATATGGGACATTGCTTATAGCTTGCCCATAATATGGTTTTCCTAAGAGCAAACAATCATGTATTTTTGCAATGGCCTCACGGATGGAGATATATCTTTTCATGCTTGTGCCAATGGTTTTATTTGGTCGAAGACGGTGGGGCAAATGAATGAGATTATGGAGAATATTGCCCAAGACTCTTTTCAAGTGACGGTGAATAGAGGAGGTCATCATCCGGTATCTCATGTTGAGGAGATTGAATCAATGAAGGTCATGATGATGTCGATGATAGATCGATTTAGGGCTCTCACGGCATCTCAATCGCATCAAGGTGGATCCTCCATCAATAGCTCAAGTTGATATGTGTCAAACCCAAATGCCTATTGAGGAAGTCAATTTCATGGGGAGGCCTCCATTTCAAGGGAATTATCAAAACAATTTCCAAGGGGGCTATCAAGACAATTTTCAAAATGCAAGACATTATCAAATGCCTTATCAAAACAAATTCTTAAGGTAATTTGTCTACTCAACCTCAAGCACCATATGTTCCTTAACAAGGAGGGTGTCACATCCTAATTTTACAAAGAATTTTAACGCTGACTTGAATAAAAGTTCCTCTCAAGAGGTCATAAAAAGAAACTCAAAGATTTTTTTAAAATAAATAATTTAATAAATAACAACGGTGGAAACATGACCATGAGAATCCTTAAAAAATGTCAACTAAAATAAAATTGCATAATTTGTCTCAATCTACTTAAAAACTTAATTCACTCAAAAGATAATTTTACGAAAAGAAATTAAAGTCATTCTATGAATTAAAATTGTTTTAAAAAAAAAATCAATCCACCTTGCCTCCACCGCAACTCCGATATTCTTAATCTGCAAAAATATTAATTTGATTGGGGTAAGCAACCAACTATCTCGGTGGGGTCCTATTTGTCACGCTTAAATATCCAACACAATCAAAACAACAACTCACATACCATATAACCATAACATTTGTTGGCAAAGCCAACCATAGTATCATAGCATCATAATCGATCCTTTCCATCGAAACATAGTTTAAAACTCATTATGTTACACAATCCTTTCTACGGGAATATAAATCATAGTCTATTATGTTGCACGGTCCTTTCCACCGAACATAAATCATAGCATAGTATGCACACGGTCCTTTCCACCGGTCATACACATTTTATGGTATGTTACACGGTTCTTTCCACCGGAATATACAGATATCATAGCATATAGCACATAGTAGCAAGCAACAAATCTCAATCATGTAAGGTATTTAAAAGTGACAAATAATTACCAATCATAAAGAAATATTTCGCATGCAACTCCGATATTCTTAATGCAAAAATATTAATTTGATTGGTGTAAACAACCAACTAGTTCAGTGGGATCCTATTTGTCACAGTTAAATATCCAACACAATCAAAACAACAACTCACATACCACATAACTATAACATTTGTTGGCAAAGCCAACCATAGTATCATAGCATCATAATCGGTCCTTTCCATCGAAACATAGTTTAAACCTCATTATGTTACATGGTCCTTTCCACCAAAATATAAATCATAGTCTATTATGTTGCACGGTCCTTTCCACCGGAACAAAAATTATAGCATAGTATGCACACGGTCCTTTCCACCGAGAACATACACATATCATAGCGTATAGCACAGTAGCAAGAAACAAATCTCAATCATGCAAGGTATTTAAAAGTGACAAATAATTACCAATCATAAAGAAAAACCCCACCTTACACCTTGATTATCCTTAGTAAATGTTTTAGAGCGCTGTCTCCTTGGCACCTAAAATAATAATTAATAAACTTGTCTCGAGTGTTATTAATTTATTAAATTTTTAAATCTAAATCTTAGCTTTACTATTGAATCGTTTAGCATATTTCTTTTTATTAAAGAGTAAATATCTAATATCTTAGTTAATGTCTACAGGACGTCATACCATGCTTATATATATATATATATATATATATATAAAATAAGAAATTTATCTTTGAAATAATACAAAAAGGTAAAATCCTTTAAAAAATTGGGAAAAAATCCGCTGAAAATATTAAAACTATCTTGAGCCTTTTGAAACCAACTATTAAAAAGGATGACATGGGTTTTTCTCTCTCTTTTTTCTTTGGTTTTAGCTAATAAAATTATAAACCACAAGAGAACCTAATACTAGATTTGGCGGCGGGAAGCAATAGTACCGAAAAGAAACAAAGTGTACAAACAAATAAAGGCCTAAGGATAATTTGAACGATTTAAACCTACAACCGATTAAAAGAAAATAGTCTGCTATTTCTCTTCTAGATAAGTTCATAATTTAAAGAAAATAATTAAAATTGACAGAGACATGCGGAAAGATTTAAGATATACACCCTCCATCTCGCAACTATCTTCATTGACTTTTTAACGGTTTTTGTGTGAGAATTATTTCATAGTAATATGTGTACAAAAGTTATTTTATATGAATGATATGTTAGTTGATAAGATGAACTATAATATCATTCATATAAAACAACTTTTGTACACATATTACTATGAAATAATTCTCACACAAAACCGTTAAAAAGTCAATCGTGAAGATAGTTAGGAAGTATATGAATATGCAATTGATCATAAGAAGGTTCACATAAGAAAAATATATGTGTGTTTATTAACTCTGCATAACAGTAGTTGGCCTAACAAAAAAATAAACATTCGAAGAATTGAGAAACCCTCCCCCTCCCCCTATTTAAATAAAAGATGGAAGGAGAAGGGGTTACCTAAGCGCAAGGAAATGAGAGACGAAACGTTTTTGGTGCTTCAGAGAGAAAACTTAAATTTACGGTGAATAATTTTTTTGTGGGTTTATTTTGTGAGATAACCGTGAATTATAAAAAAATAAGTTGGGGAGATATTTTTGTTGAGATAAAAAGAGAATTTGGATCTGCAAAATCTCACACCTAAACGATAAGATTTTTAATTTAATAATTTGAATTTTTGAAAGAATGAAAACTATATATTTTATTAATATTAATAAAATTATTAATCTTATAAGACTCTTCCAAAAAGAAAATATAACATAAATAAAAATAAAAATATTATTAATTATTATTATAATAGTAACTTATGCAAAATTTAATTTACTTATGGTGATTGATACTCTTGGGTATTACATCCTACCCCTTAAAAAAAATCGTCTCGAAATTTAAAACGTACCATGGGCAAACCAATCAGCATACTTGGCGCGTATCTCATCCTCGCGCTCCCAAGTCGCTTATTTCTCACTATGTCGATTCCACCGAACTTTGATCATTGTAACATCTTTGTTCCTCAACCGGTGAACCTTTCTTTCCAAAATCGTCAATGGCTTCTCCTCATAAGCTAAACTATTATTTATCTCTAAAGTTGAGTAGTTAATCACGTGATCGGGTCTACTTTCTCAACATAGAGACGTGAAACACATTATGAACAACTGAAAATTCCGTGGTAAAGTTAAACGATAAGCCAAATCACCAACTCTCTCGAGAATCTCAAACGGCCTCACATACCTTGGCTTCAACTTTCCTCGCTTACCTAACCGTACCACTCCTTTAGTAGGGGAGACTTTCAAGAACATTTTTTCTTCTTCTTCAAAATGCAAGTCTTTTCAACGTTTATCAAGATAAGATTTTTGTCTATCTTGAGCAACCCTAATTTTCTCTCTTACATTCTTCACCGCTTCAATCGTCTCTTTTAACATGTAGGGACCCCATAATTTCCTTTCTCCAACCTCATCCTAATATAACGGTGATCGACATTTCCTTCCATACAATGCCTCATAAGGAGCCATCTCAATAGTTGATTGATAATTATTGTTGTAAGCAAACTCAACCAACGACAAGTAATACTCCCAACCGATGTGATACCGAGATTCTCACTACTCATTGGCCAATATATTTCATGCATTGAGTGCATTTTAATTAATTATGTGCTACTTGGAATTTTAATTATTTTATCTTGCACTATTTTATTGTGTTTTTTTAAAATATTGAATTAATTAAATATGTCTTTATATATTGAGTGGTGAGAAAATCAATTTATAAGTGATTGAAATTTTGGTGGTGTTTTGGTACTAATGCAATTTATTTGATTGTTAGTAGTATAACTAAATGTAGCTTATTTTGTGTTATTAGTATTAATTAAAATAGAGAAACTATAAATAAATAGGTGAAGTCATAGAAATAATTAATTAGTATAATATATATATATATATATATATATATATATATATATATATATATATATATATATATATATATATATAAGTAGTAGCGTTTTAGGAAATAAATATATTTTATTTGTGGAATTGCAATACACATATATTAATCTTATTCCTTCGAGAACGATTTACCACTAAAATTATAAAATACAATAAAATAAAAGAAAGATAGAAAGCAAGTAGCTTCAATGAGAAGGAACTAAGGCGGCATGTTGGGAGGTGTGTAAATGTATATCCATATTTTTCTTCTAATAGGTTTTATACTAATGGGCGAAAATAAAGAAAACAAAGAAAAAAAAATTTAAGTGAGTTGCAATATTATGATTTGGCCGAGAACAGGAGGAATCAAACGTAACAATTAAGATTGTTAGTTGAGGAAGATAAGGCGATAAGAGGGTTTAAGCTGCCCACGCTTGAGAAACTTGAGGTAAGTAGAAATTTATT
The DNA here is from genome assembly GCA_030762865.1 of Paraleonurus japonicus. Classification (NCBI taxonomy): domain Eukaryota; kingdom Viridiplantae; phylum Streptophyta; class Magnoliopsida; order Lamiales; family Lamiaceae; genus Paraleonurus; species Paraleonurus japonicus. Next base: position 44,847,351 of record CM061056.1, read on the forward strand.
TGTGACTACAATGCATAAATGGAGTAATTTGTGAATTCGTTTACTTTTAATTGGTGATATGTGGATATTATGCAAATTTTAATATTTGATATTGTTATTTATTGTGAAAAGAGCCTATGAGCTCAATAATAGATGTGGACCGAATCATGAGTTCGGTGATTTTGATGAATTGAACCTGTGAGTTCAATTGTTATTGAATTGAATCTGTGAGTTCAATTATTGTTGAATTGAACATGTGAGTGCAATTGTTGTTGAATTGAACTGTGAGTTTAATTATTATTGAATTAAACTCGCGAGTGCGATTCTTTGTTGAATTGAACCTGTGAGTTCAATTATTGTTGAATGAACCCGTGAGTTCCATGATTATTGTGAAATGAACTTATGAGTTCTGTGATTATTATAGAAATGGATAGGGTGATCGAATTGGTGAGTTGTGTGTAGAAATGGATTAGGCGAGTGATTAGAAATGAATTAGGTGGTTTCAAAAGAGAGTATTCATATTGGCCACGTGGTGGCTTTTGTATCTTGAATGTACGCCGGCATATATCTGTAAGTCCTGGGGCCCCCAAGAATTGAATAGAAATGAATTAGGTGGGAGTTTAGAAATGAATTAGGCGAGGGTGATAGAAATGGATTAGGACGCGATTAGAAATGAATTAGGTGAGGGCGATAGAAATGGATTAGGACGCGATTAGAAATGAATTAGGATATTTCAAAAGTGAGTATGTTGGAAGAATTGTTGAGAATTCTATATTGTGCAAAATTTCTGCTTCTTGAGATTTATATCTCACTCGGTTTATGCATTGTAGGTAATCCCGATGATTACCGATGAGGAACTGGACAAGCTGTGGCGCTCTGCGAGGATTTTGAGTAGTCCGTGTACATAGATGACGACCTATTGGGCAGGACCGTAGCTTGTTTTGCTTACGCTATTGTATATTATGTTTGTTTTGGATATGTACAGTATAAACAATCATGTACGATGTTCTACTGCGGAGTTTCGTGGATTGTGGTTTGTTAAGAACTAGTATGAATGTAAACAGGTTATTTTGGAGTACGTGATAACGTTATCTTTCATTTGAAGAAAAAAAAATTGTAGTAGGGTTACAGGTTGTTTATGTTTAAGTTCATATTGTGTCTAGTAGTGAAAATGTGGTCGTGTCAACCGAGGCTCAAATCAAGTATACAAGCTCGCAACATATCTTCTAGAATTTGAATCGTCTTCTCCGATTGCCCATCGGATTGCGGGTGATAAGCCGTGCTAAAATTCAACTTAGTCCCCATAGCTAACTCGTAAGCTCCTCAAAAATTGTGATGTAATTATATCTAGTATCTCGATCCGACACAATCGAAACTAGCACTCCATCCAACCGTACTATCTCCCGAATATAAATCTGTGCATACCGCTCCATCATAAATGTATTCTTTACCGGAAGAAAATGTGCAGACTTAGTCAACCGATCCACAACAACCCAAATTGCATTATTCCCTTTTACCGTCCTTGGTAAAACCCGTAACAAAATCCATAGTTATATGCTCCCACTTCCACTGGGATCTTAAGTGGTCGTAGTAATCCCGATGGAAACCGATGTTCGGCTTTCACTTGCTGGCAAATCAAATGCCTTTCCACAAATTTAGCAATGTTCTTATTCATTCCATTCCACCAAAACATTCTTCTTAAGTCATGATACATCTTAGTGCTATGGATGAGCTGCATAAGGTGTATTATGGGCTTCCTCAAGTATTATTTTCTTAAGTGTTGCCTCTTCAAGCACACAAATTCTCCCTTCATAATATAGTGCTCCATCATCAGCTACTATAAATCCTTTCTCTTCCCCTTTGAGAACTCGCTCCCTCGTTTTGCACGAAAATCATCATCAAATTGAGCACTCATAATCTTGTCCTTCAAATCCGGTTGCACCACTAAAGCCGCTAAGACCACATCAACCTTCCCGGTGGAGTCACCTCCTCAATCCTCATATTTGTGAACTCCTTCACCAATTGATCTTGCTCGGTCAACACGCATAAACCGCTCCTCGTCTTCCTACTTAAGGCATCAGCTACCACATTAGCCTTGCCGGGTGGTAATGAATTGTATAATCATAATCCTTCACAAGCTCTAACCATCTTCTTTGCCCCATGTTCATCATAATCCTTCACAAGCTCTAACCATCTTCTTTGCCTCATGTTCAACTTTTTTTGTGTGAAAAGATACTTCAAACTCTTGTGGTCCGAGTAGATCTCACACTTCCCTCCATACAAGTAGTGTCTCCAAATCTTCAATGCGTGAACAACAACGGCTAACTCCAAATCATGTGTTGGGTAGTTCACTTCATGCGTCTTCAATTGCTTTGAGGCATATGCAATTACCTTACCTTGTTGCATTAAAACACAACCAAGACCTTGCTTCGATGCATCGGTGTAGATCACAAACTTCTTGGTTGGATCGGGTATCGTCAAAACTTGAGCTGAAGTGAGTCTCCTCTTGAGTTCTTGAAAACTCTCCTCACACTTCGTGCTCCATTCAAACCTCTCTTCTTTCCTTGTCGGACACATCGCCGGTCTTTGCTATCTTCAAAAATCCTTCAATGAATCTTCGATAGTAGCCTGTTAATCCCAAGAAACTATGAATCTCATGGGCATTCGTAGGTCTACTCCAACCGTAGACAGCCTTCTACCTTTGACGGATCGACTTTAATCCCCTCGGTTGTAATCACATGTCCAAGAAATACTACTTGCTCCAACCAAAACTCGTACTTACTAAACTTGGCAACAACTTCTCTTTGCGAAGGGTTTCTAACACCACCCTCAAATGCTTTTTATGTTGTGCCTCGTCCCTTGAGTATACCAAGATGTCATCTATGAATACTATGACAAACCGATCTAAGAACTGGTTGTAGTATTTTCATGCAAGTTTATTAAGACCCAACCAAGTATCGAAACCAAGCGATATGATATGCAATGAGGCCCTAGGATGCAAGCCAATTATGACTATTGATGCAAACTCGGTTTATCTAACAATCTACTCATTCATTAGAATGAAATACTCAAAGCAATAAAACTATGAATTAAGTTAAGAATTAAGCTAGAACAAATAACAAGCTAGACTAACTTTAAAGTAGTTCAAATGGGGAATGGGTGCTAGGGATAATCTCAACTAAGGAATCATTAATCACCACTATAATTGCCTCAAATTGCCATTCAATCAAGATAGAACGTATGAAGATCATGCAACAATGTCCCCATTAATCACACAATGCCTAATTGTGAGGTTCTACATGCAAGGAATTTATCAATTACAATGCAATCTAACTCATACAATCATACAATTATCACCCGATTAATCCCTAATCACGTCGGTTCAACTCTCGTTTATTGCTAGGGTGATCAAACACTAATAAAAAAGAAATAAATATGTATGAAGCACAAATAACATCAACAATTAGGGAACTAACTATCTCAATTAAACAACAATCATCAACAATTATAGCAAAAGCAATCAAATCATCCTTAATTTCAATTATCTCAAGCACTAGAGAATTAGCTCATGGAGCAAAGAGCAAAATCCATGGGTGAGAAATCAAATAGCATGATCAGCATGATAATCAAAACAATTAAGAAATAGAGATAGAGAAATAAAGAGAACATCACCAATTTGGCCAAATGAATTATGAATTGAATGCTTGAATCTTCACAAATGTAAATTCTTATTCAATGGAATTACAATCTCCAATTCACTAATCTAATATAGAATTCACTAATCTAATGAACAATTAATTGGAATCTATCTATAAACTTGAATCTATGAATCTAGGAAGTTAAAAATGAGCTAAACAATCGAAGAAATCGCCTAAAATTCGTGAAAGTAACTAGTAGAAACCGTCTATGCTCTATTTTTCACATCCAAGGGGTTTAAATGGTGATTTTTGGGGAAAACGGTCGCCTCAAGTCGAGGGCTGAGAGCTCGAATCGAGCTTGCATCACAAAACATGCCTTTAGCCTTGATTACACATGCCTCGACTCGAGGCCGGTCAGCTCGAGTCAAGTTGCCACCAATCTCACGCTTCTTCGATTCTCTTCGCATGGCTCGAGTCGAGCTCCTCGGGCTTGACCCTAGGTCGAGTCTAGGGAGTTTTGGCTCCCGACTTTTGCTTCAGAGCCCCATTTTCACCCCACATGTTCGTCTCATTGACATATGAACTCCAATACTCTCGGTTTCGGTCTAATTCCTCCGAAAACCACGAAAATGAGACAAAACACTTCGAATAAATATTAATTCTCACATAGCAATACCTTTCATGCAAAAGAGTGATACTCTACACCTTAAAGCACAAATATTAACACTTTTCATCACTTTTTGCAATTATTCATCTTAAAATTCATGCATCAATTCACTCTCATCAAGAACGGATGAAAAACTTCGATTCATCAAATCCATAAACACCACAGGTGCATTGCTCAATCCAAAAGGCATCACCACAAACTCGTAATGCCCATATCGAGTCCGAATAATTGTCTTTGGCACGTCATTCTCCTTGACCTTCAGCTGATGGTAGCCCAATCGAAGATCGATCTTAGAGTATACTCCACTACCTCTCAATTGATCAAATAAATTCTCAATCACGGTAACGGATACTTATTCTTTATGGTGATTCGATTCAACTCTCTATAATCGATGCACATCCTCAAAGTTCCATCCTTCTTCTTGACGAACAAAGCGGCGCCACCCACGGTGAGACACAAGGTCGTATGAAACCTAAGTCCAATAACTCTTACAGTTGTACCTTTAATTCTTGCAACTCCTTCGGTGCCATTCTATAAGGAGCTTTTGTCATGGTGACGCTCCAGTGTCAAGTCTATGGTGAACTCCACCTGTCTATTGGGTGGCACTCAGGGAGCTCTTCCGGAAAAATATCTAGATAGTTCCATACTATTGACACATCTGCATCCCTCACTTTCGATTTACGGCTTCCCACAATGTTGACCGTAAATCCCATGCACTTATCCTTTCTCTGTTAGGATGTATACTATAAGCCTAGCTTTTGTATGAACATCTTTTGAGTATGAACATCCCTTTAATATGAGATTCATTATGATCAAAATACTTATTGTTTATGATTGTTATATATATCATTATTTTGTCCAGATTAATCTATCGTAGATAACATGGTGTGTGATGTCACACGAGAAGATCATGCTATCAGTTCCTTATAGATTATAAATAATAGCTCACAACCAAGATGGATTTGGACAAACCATTGGACGGTTGTAGTGTAATTTGGTATTAGTCTATCTTGACTATAAAGTTACACTAGTACATTTTGTATGTATTGAGCGGGACCATATGAGGTTGTTCAATTTGTACCGACTATATAAAAGAACAAGACCTCTGTTGTTATGGATGTACGTCTTCTTAATCCCTATATAATAACGGGCACGTGTACTCGGTGTATGTTTCTTTGATTTGCCAATGGGTGAGATTTATTAAATCAATAGGCTCGGTGAATTGAGAGATAACATTGTTTATATGGTGTCTTTGTTGATTATAGAAGGAATCCGTGTCCTAATTATTTAGGATGATGATGTCCCCTTGAGGAGCTCATAAAGATTATTATGTAAACCTGCGAGGTGGATTTAATCCGACATAATAATAAAGATGAGTGATACTACTCTTAAAATTAGATATAAATTAATTAAGTTGCCGATAATTTAATTAATTTATGGACATTCGATATCTTAAACACGGAAAATAAACGTACACATAATAAAGGAGCCCATATTATAATATGGGATTAGAACGCTAATTCAATTATAACTCTTTAGTGGACTCGAGTTATAATTGATGGGCTTAAGTAAAGTGTGTGGACTGAACACGGGATATTTAAGCCCATCGGGAGGCCCAACCCTAATTCCTCCTTAGGGTCCTGTTGTAGCCTATAAATAAACCCTAACATCGAGCCTCCGAGACGTGTGAAAAAAGACCGTGAGGTTCGAGGCTCATCCTTCGATCGCAGCTTCGACCTTAGAACTGGTTCGTCTTCACCTATTACGGTGAATAAAGGTACAATTCTATCCGTTGCGTTTATGTGATCAAGCGATCCCGAATCGATAATTTCATAGAGTCGGCGATCGGTGGTTCCAACATTCTCAACATCTTCATTGCCTTCATCGCACTAATCACTCGCGGTACGGTTCGAGACTGAACCCCATAGAGGGTAGTCTCCTTACCGGTGGGTGTATGCAAAATTACTCTCCGCTCGTGGCACTTAATATCACTCTATATTTACTAAGCCAATCCATACCAAGAATAATGTCAAAGTCCTTCATGTCTAGTACAAAAAGATTAGCCTCTAAAGCATGTTCATTCACATCAATTCTCACACCTCTAACCATCGAATGAGCACTAATAACTTTATCGGAGGGTATACTAATCATAAGTGGTTTCTCTACTCTTACACTTTTACTTTCGGATAAAGCATGAAACTTTGCAGATATAACCAAATGTGTAGCTCCGGTATCAAAGAGTAGGTATATTCAAAACTATAAGCATACCTGCCATAGTGCCCTGGCCGTCGGCCTCTTCACGTGTCATAGCGAACATGCGTGCGTTGCCACCTGCCCTAGCATTAAGCTTCCTTCCATCACCTCTATTCAGTGCCAACGAATAATTTGGAAGTATGTGTCCCGGCTGCTTGCACTTCTAACGAGACATTCTACCCACGACGATACTCTCTCATGTGTTTCCTTCCACATTTAGCACAGATCGGTCTCTCAACAAATCCCTTTTGTGGAGCATTACTAGCAGTCCTCACTTGTTTTGTTATGGGTAGAATTCCTACTCGATCCTCCTCCGTTCCAATTCCTTTTCCCTGAAAAAATCACCTCCTTCTACGCCGGAGCACCCATAGCTGACTCACGGTGACCTCCTCAGCACACTCATAAGTTTCGGCCAAGGTAGTAAGTCTCTTGACTGACAGACATTCCCGATCTTGGAGCATAGTCCATTCATGAATCTCCGTACTTTCTTAAGCTCGGTGTCCACTAGATGTTGGCCGAACCGACTTAGATCGCTAAACTTCCGTTCATATTCCACTATTGTCATGCTTTGTCTTATTTCGGGTTGAAGAACTTTGTTTCCTTTCGAACTCGAAACAATGGTGGATAGTATTTTTCTGTGACTATCACCCCGAACCGTGCCCAAGTGAGATTCACACGCTTAGCGGTGGCCTCATACGCTAGTAGAAGTCCACCAAATTCGTGCATCTTCTTTTAGCCGAAGACCGCACATGTTACCTTACGTGCATCGGTGTACGTCATCGGTTCGATATGCTCTCCAATGTATACGAAAGATAATAAATAATAAATATATTATTTATTTAATATCCACACATGAAGTGGATAATAATAAGAAGTTATTTTGTATAACTTCTCAAAAGATATATGCAGATTTTCGGGAGAATATACGCGGGGTGATTTTTATCATCGTATATTGAAAAATCTCTCTCTCGCTCTCTATGTATCACATATCACATGAATCTCTAAAGGGCACTTAAACGGTGAATATATCTGTATAATACGTGGTTGCATTTCGGACTCGAGGATCACGGTTAATATGTAGATTCCAACCGGATTGATCTATATATTTATTGCGTTAAAGGTTAGTGGATCCTAACCATTTATTTTCCAACATTGGTATCAGAGCCAATGTGTTAGATTCTCGTACATGTTTTTAGGGTTCTCTATGCATGTTATGTCCGATACGTAACATATGTTAATTTACGTAAATATATTGTAAGTCATTGTACAAAAATCACGTGAATCAGTAATTTTTTCAAAATTTTGATTTTTTGAAAGGGTTGAATTTGGGCCTAAAAAAAAATTATTATACGTGCCTTGTATGATGTTAATACAATCTGCAAAATTTCTTATTTTTGGCCTTACCGTTTGTGAGATAAAATTCGGTCTTTGTAAAATTACGAAACTTTGATTGGAAATTACGAACAATATATCATGATTCGTGATGAGTTCTTATTACTAGATTGTAGTACGTTGAATGAGAATTCCGTGAATATAAAATTTGTTAATTTTGGTCAAGTATTGAATGAGATATGATTTTTAAAATTTAACGTATTTGAGGCAAATGCGAAAGATTTCGAAAGATTATGGGTCTTTTTTTAGAATTTGATATTCTCTGAGGACCCGTTTGTAATTTCTGAAAGCTTATGGATAAGGACCAAGTCAAAATACAGTTGGATCCGGTTAAATCGGTCCGAATCGATTGACCTAATCGATCCGGATCAACGCCGAACCGCACCGAAGCTAAATCGATAAGCCACATCACCGATTTAAGAACGGCGGCGACGTGACATCCTGCATGGAGGTGAACGAGCGGTGGACAGCGTTGGTGTGTGGCGTCACGCGCTAGTGGGCGGCGGCGGCAGTGGTGGCGCGTGAAGCCCACGCCGATAGACAACGGATGGCGGTGGTGGCGTGAAGCCCACGCGCCGGTGGGCGATGGTGACAGCGGTGGCGTGTGGTGCCCACGTGCCGGTGGCGCGGATGGTGACGGTCGCGTGTGAAGGACACGCGCATAGGGAGGCGGCTTTGTTGACGGCGCGTGATGGCCACGCTCGGTACGGTGAGAGCACGTGGCGCCGGTTTCCCGGCGAATTTGGGTGGTTTCCGGCCACCCGGAAGCTATTTTCAAACTTTAATGGCTGTTTTCGGCACCTACGAGCGCATGAAAACTTGTTTGAGCTTGTTTGAGCTCGTTTTAACTCCGATTTTGGTTCCATAAATTCCTATGTTCATATTTTTCAGTGTAAATTCTTAATATGCATAAATGTGAGGTGTTTGAACTATTAAAATTTGAGTACTTATTTATCCATTTGAGATGAGAACCATAGTTTAACTTATTTCACTTGTGAATTAGCGTATTACACTTCACAATAAATTTTTGCTTGGTGTAATAGTTAGCTTGAAATTCATGTGTTAAATTTTTTAAGTATTAGTATGTTTAAATGGTTACTCATTGTATGGGTATGACTCGAATAGTAAAGAACATTTATGGTTCTTGAAATTTTTATAAGAAAATTATATTATGCATTCTTAAGAATTACATGATGGAATATTATAGCATAATTTTTTTTTGGAACATTAAAGTTCTATGATGAAGATGTATAGCTCATTTTAGTATCTCATAAGTTAATTCCAATTTTATAGCTCGAGACTTAATAAGAGCCGAAATTTGAGCCGAGGCACTTCCAAGAAAATTTTAAGTAGTTTTTGGAGTTTTTGAAAAAATAAACAAAATTTGAATTAAGAATTGGAATCTTATGAAAATTGTGATACTATGAAAGAAACGATTGATAATTGAGTCTTGGATACAATAGACAAGTTGAACAAGCAACATATTTACACAAATGAATGATTCGACGATCCGGCGCTTTAACTTGAAAAGTCAAAGTAACTTTCGGAGAAAGAATCACCATGTAGATCCTTTTGTCATAATCTCTCATAATGAGTACTAATGAAGAACTTCAAAAGCGGATACATTACATCGTAGATTATCCAAAAAAATTTTAAGGAGTTCACCTAAAAGTATTATCGAAACAAGATTGTTTTTGAATAACCCTAATAGTTGGTATTGAAGACTTGAAATAGTCTTCTAAGATTACCGTAACTATCTTGGTTGTTTTTATGACATGATTATGCTTTATTGCATTAATATTGATTGAATGTTTTAAGCATGCAGTTTCATGTTGTTGAGTAGGAGATTTAGCTATTTACTTTGATTATTGAATGCTAGTACTTATTTTGTTCTTATTTTTAAACGAAACTGCATTTTAAGGAGGATACTTCATGAGATTGATGATTAATGACTTTAAGTCATTTTTCGATATTGAATTTCGTATCGAATTATTCAAATGTCGATTAGCTTAACATAGAACAAATTGATACATAAATAAATATTGATTCATGAATCACTTCTATTAAAACCAGCATAATGGCTTCAAAATAATTATCGCGAAGTTAAACCAAATAGAAAAACTTCAATGGCGATAATTATGACACGTGGCGTCATGATATTCTGAATGTTCTTGGAGAACATGGTGTGTTAGATACTATCAATCATGTTAATGTGGATCTCGGGATTAAGATGGAAACTCGCATTGAAAAGGCTCATGAGAGTTGGAAGATGAAAAACATCATAGCTCGTGACATATTGATGAGTTCATTGATGACATGATCTCTCGAGTATGCACATTATCTTACCCCTGTGATATCTGGGAATATCCGAAAGGAAAGTATGGTAGCACTTCACTTTCCGAAGTACATCAATATCGGGATCTTATCCAGTCACTTTCTCGCAAGTGAGAGCACTTAAGGGTCGACTTAACTCTTGACAAAAGTGTTAAGGTTTTCACTCATACAACTAGTGTTGTTGAGTTAAAAGATGATGGACTAGGAGTTGCTGAGTCTTCATCAAGTGTTCCCATTGTTGAATCCAGTTCTATAAAAGCTTCAAGCTTAAAACGTAAATGAAACTGGAATGAAAGTGAAAAGGGCGAACAACCTTGAAGCTGGATATAATGTGGTGAATCTTGGAGTCAATTCGATGACATGGAGAATAAGAAGAGGAAATATGCTAGACTGAAAATGGATAAGAGTGAAATGACATGCTTGAGATGTAACAAGTGTGGACATTTTACTCATGAATGTCCCGAGTCCAAAAAGGTACTAGGTAGTTCATTCCAATTTTTGTTTTGAGCATAGTGTTATTTTTAGTAATGTATTCTTAAATGAGTCTTATCCTTGTGGATTATAGACTAATTTATTACGAGATCATTGACTAAAGACGAGGATGAACATAGGGACAAGATGCATTATGCGGAGAACTAAGCTCGAGTTGAAGTCTAGGGACTTGTAACTTGAGATTGACAATATTCAATGTTTCATATTGTATAGTCTCTTGTTTGCTCCTGAGATTGCTTGAGATCTCACCTCTGTATTTATTCTTCTATGATTGGAATATGATTTATTGTTTTCATATAACATGGTTGAAATTAGTATTTATAATATGTATTATGGTATTTGACTTCCTATGTTATTTTGGATTGTAAAAGAAGTACTATTAATTTTTATGAAGTTAGTTCATATCTATTATAAGTATGTTCCACTAGTAATGCTTGTGTAAATAATGACATCTAGCATACTAGTTTAAGTCATGTTATACAAGATTGGATGAGCCGACTTGTGAAAGACAGACTTTGAAGTTCAATTTTAAAAGTCAAGTTATCAAATGTGAACATAATCTTGCTCATAAGTGACTTGAAAACCATTTCATAAAAGCTGTTAAGTTGTCTCTTCATTGCAATTATTTTATTTTGATAAATGTGATTCTTTGAATGTCAAATTACATAGATGAAACTTATTTTTTCATTACCCACTTTGATGATTTTTCACGTTTTAGAGATGTCTGTTTTATTTCACACAAGTCTAAGATATTGGATTATTTTAGACATTACCTAAAAGGTTTTGTGAATAAAAGACACAACTTTGAAGGTTAAAAGAACCTTGGAGTAGTGAATTTTTGTCTAAACAGTTCAATGAACTGTGTAATGAAAAAGACATAATCCAATGATTATTAAAAACTTTGCACAATTGTTAAACAATGGTGGAGCTGACTAGAGTTTGAGCGTTGGTTGGATATGATGAGATTCATGCAGACACAAGCTAATTTAACCATCGCTCTTTGGGGAGATGGATTGCTATTAGTTGTATGTGGTTGTTTTTAGTAATTTACTTGCTTTAATTCCATTTTGATCTAAAGTTAGGTGAAATATCTGATTTAAGTATCCTTAGAATTAAGGATCACAGACTCACATACATGATTCTACGAGTCGGTATGAAAAGTTGGGTCCAAGTGATTCATTGTACCTTCATTAGGTATGTCGTTAAATTTAAGGGATATGTGTTGATCGTTGATCAAATGGGTTGAAGTGTACTTGAGATAGAATAACATAAAATCTAAATCATATTTTTGGGATTGGAGTAATCACTCTATATCGCATCCGAGTGGGAGTGATTTCTTGGTAAATTGTTCTTTGATAGATTTTTTACCCTTTAAAGATCAGATGGATCTTGATGAGAGTAATTGTCTAGAGAATATATGCTTGAATGGCATTATGATATCGGTAAAAAATATGATAAGTCTTTAGTGAATGAGGAAGAACCTACAAATGTTCGAGAGATTCCATCTCGAGTCACAAGAGACCAACGAAAGAAAGCAATGTAAGATAAACTTTAGTCGTTGAGGTCAAATCAAGTCTAGGAACTTGTAGATTTTTCATCGAGACACAAAGAAATTGAGAATTAAAGAATTCTCAAAATTAAATTGAAACGATGACTCTATAGTGAGGTAATAAAGTTCACGTGATGAAAAACTTATACTCTAAAAAGAGTGTATTGACTTTTTCATCTGTTGTGACAAACTTTAGTCGTTGAGGTCAAATCAAGTCACTGGGAACTTGTAGATTTTTCATCGAGACACAAAGAAATTGAGAATTAAAGAATTCTTAATGTAACGCCCGAATCCAGATAGTTTCACTTACTTATCCAAATTGAGTCGTCACTTAGTGAAAGGGAAAAGTAGACAATTTTTTTTTTTTTAAGAAAAGTAATCGATAAAGGAAAAAGATAGAAGAAAACAATTGAATGATTCTTAACTTAAGGTATTCACATCAAATTAAAATCCTAATCATTAAAATAAGAGCATAATTAACCGTAGCAGCGGAGAAAGTATTGTGAGTCTAAGTTTTAGCAAAAGCGAGATAGGAGTCTAAAATTTGCAGACAAGAAAATAAAAGCGTTTAAGCATTCAAATATTATATGGTGGGGAAGGCCGAGTCTCTGCTTGCTCCCAGTACTCCATCGGCTCACGAAAAATATTTAAAAGGGGCATGAGAATTTGAATTTCTCGGTGTGGGTAGCCATACGCTATCATGCATACAGATTTAATATCATACGGACCAATCATATTATTTGAGAAAATAGTAAACACCGAGACGGACCACCTCCGCTCATAAAATAACCGAGACGATACCAACATCGCTCGTAAACCGAGACGGACCACCTCCGCTCGTAAAACATCCGAGACGATACCAACATCGCTCGTAAAAACATCCGAGACGATACCAACATCGCTCGTAAAAGCATCCGAGACGATACCAACATCGCTCGTAAATGCATCCGAGACGATACCAACATCGCTCGTAAAAACATCCGAGACGATACCAACATCGCTCGTAAAAACATCGAGACGATACCAACATCGCTCGTAAAAACATCCGAGACGATACCAACATCGCTCGTAAAACATCCGAGATGATACCAACATCGCTCGTAAAAACATCCGAGACGATACCAACATCGTTCGTAAACCAAATATGATTTAGCAATGATATTTCAACTATGACATAAATTAAGGCAATACGGTTAGTGCCACCCACCTTAAAAAGAAGTTCGAAAGTATGACTTGAAAGGGGAAAACGTCCGAGCAAATCACCGACCGGTCGTACTCGTTCCTAAAGAAAACTTTTGGGTTTTAGTTTCTTATCGATGAATAAATATAGTGCGTTGGTCCCAAAGGACTTTTGATTACTTATACGTCTTTTGTCTTTTAGTCGTAAATTATTAGAACTCTAATTTTTCGACACAAGAATATATATGTATATATATAAGACTCTTACTAACACGCTCCTAAGTATGACACGAAAAAATGGAAAATACCTTTTCAAAAGTAGTAATTCAAGCATTATGACAACTTCCGACTGCCCACTCTCGACTTTGGGGCATTTTCTAAAATATAAATAAATCATCTAAAAATTTAGAAAAAAAGTACAGTAGACACTCTCTTGAAGTGTATATCACACATAAAATATGGTCTCATTAAAAAGGTATACGAAAATTGGGTTTTTGAATTTATTTTCTAGGTCGAAACAGTGTTCCAAAAAGTTTTCAGTGTTGAGACACCATAGAAATAATTTTCTTAATAATATTAAAACACTTCCGAAAATTATGAAATTTTTACAGTAGATACCTTATGAAGTCACCAACATTTCCTTAGTTTTGACTTTAGGCAAGATACGAAGGGAAAATGGTGTTTTTGGCTCGTTTTTGGAAAAGGGACAGAAACATTTCTGCCTTCCCAGTCACGTACCAACTAGAGAAATAATTTTTGTAAAACTATTTAGACTACTCCTAAATTCATGGAAAAATCCAGAAAAGAAGCTAACATCATGTAATATTTTATTTTGATTTTTATAAAAATAATAACCGAAGTGAGGAGTGCCAGAAAAATCGAAGAGTCACAAAAACGTCACAGATTGTCACACTAACTTCAAAAATTCATAGATTATTGAATATAACTCCAAAATGCATGAGACCAGTGGAAAATAGAAGCTATTTCGTCCTACTTTCGAAATATGCAGACAAACATGCCAAAGTAGTAAGTTACGAAAATGTATCAGTTTAAACTTCTGACGGGAAAACAGGTAGTTCATCTATTCACATGCTATGGACACTTAAAAACTTATTCTCACCTTCAAAACCATGAAACCTTCAACTCTTTCATAAAGAAAATATCATGCTACCAAGAAATAAATAAGACCTCAAGAAAACACATGCCATTTTCTCCATTAAGAGTTTTAAGGTAGAGAGTTAAGGTTTGAGGTGTGGTCACCTTTGTAGTCTTTCTTTAAAAAGGCTAGGGCCAAATGCCTTCTTCAAGCTCTTCCTAGGAATGGCTCTACTCCTTTGCACCTTGAAGGAAGAAGAAATGGCTTGAGGTGAGGGTTGGATGTGTGTATGTGGGAAAAGTTGGGAGAAGAAGAAGGTTTTCCTCCTCCCTTGTGAAGATGGCCAAAAAATGGGGGTGAAGGGGAAGAGGAGTGCTTCCTTTCTTTTGATGACTTGAATAGGGGAAGAAGTGGTGCCCAAGCAACTTAAAAGAGCATGTGGAAAAAGATGGAGGGTCAAGATCAAAGCAAATGAATGGTGAGATGGAAGGGAGGACAAAAGAATTAATTAAAAGGAGGGGGTACAAGTACTATGGGTCAACACACTTTGTCTTGGTGTGTTGGCCCTTGAAAATGGCTGCAAACCCCCTTGGACGTCCAAAATGTGGGCCCCACAAGCCTTTGGCTTGTGGTGGCCCCTTCGGTTCAGGCGTGCGGTTCGGTCTTGAAAACGGCTCCGTTTGGAATTTTGGGGCTCTCGGAAGTTACGTTTCGTTCGTTTAATCACTAAATAATTTTATAATCTTAAAAGTTTGTAATTAAGGAGGCTTTTAACTTATTTTATTAATTCGGTTCTCGGTTGGTTCGATTTTTGTTCGGTAGATTCGAAATTCGGCATTTTTAGGGTTTTTCGCCCAATTTCGCGACTATATTAAAACTCTCGAGTTATTAGTACAAATGGATTATTCACTTCTTTTAGACTTGAATTTTATCCACCTTTCGACTATCGAGTACCGGTTCGATCGGTATTAGGTTTCTAGAGTCTTGTCGGTTCGGTTACCGCTCGTCTGCTACCCAAAATCGAAAATTTTGAATAACAACGAAGTTTCTCTTTTCGAAAAGAAAAATCAAGTATAACATAACACTCATGCAAGTAAATAAATAAATCACAATTTGGGTCCGGGTATTACACTTAAAATTAAATTGAAACCGATGACTCTAGAGTGAGGTAATAAAGTTCACGTGATGAAAAACTTATACTCTAAAAGGAGTGTATTAACTTTTTCCATCTGTTGTAATTTTTACCTCAACTCGATTCTAGTTAATATATCCAGTTTAGATTTAGAATTACTTCAAATTGGACGTTGAAAACTAGTATTCCAATGGGGAATTGGAAGAAGAAATCTACATGTAACATGTAGGATTCAATCTTCTAAGAGGATAATGTTTGTAATTGAAAAGTCAATTTGCGAACTTAAATAATCCTCAAGACAATGTAACTTGAGATTTTATTTAATGATTATCTCATGTAACTTTGTTGTGAAAAACAAAGATCATTGTGCTTAGTTAAATCGTCCAAGACAGATTTGTAATTCTAATACTTGGTTTGTTGTTTATATTATTAGTTGGAATAACAACGGTGAGTATGTTTTTATTGAAAGATTCATAAAGATTGTTCGAAGAAGTTACTTGGGGTTGTCTTAAGAGGTTTACACAAAGAGACTTTTTAAACAATTCGTAATAGGTGTATGAAAACCTATTGATACTCATGTTGTGAAAGACGAGTCATTGTCTTGTGATGAGTGTCTGAAAACTTAAAGATGAAATGTCGATAATATCATATACAAACGCAATTGGAAGTCCCATATATGCTAAGTTGTGCACACATTGAGACAATAGTTGAGCTATTAGTTTTGTTAGCGAGATATTAATTAATGCGAGAAAACACTAAAAGGAAGTGTTTGAGTTTTTGATATCCGAATGGTATTGTAGACTATTATATCAAGGAGATAATTTAAAATTTAAATATTAAAATTATACAAATTCAATCTTGAATAGTGATTTAGATTAACGTAAATCGAATTCCGGTTATGTCATCTTGCTTGAGATTAAGGCAATCTAATGACATAGTATGAGACAGACCTGTATAGCACTTGTCTACTATATAAGTCAACCTTGTGGCATGTGCATCTGCGGTATGAGAGCTAGTTTGGTTAAGATATTTCTTGAAACTTTTGGGAATAGTAAGCATTTTAAATGAAGTTGTAGCGATTCATTTTTAATTAAACACTCCAAAGTGGGAGTTGTAGTGATTTATTGTGGAATCAAACTCTCCGGTGAGTGTTGTAGCGATTCATTATGGAATCAAATACTCTAGTGAAAGATATTATGCTATAGTGAAATAAAACACTTTAGTGGGAGTTGCTACTATTTAGTGATAGTCAAAGCAACTAAAGCTTACACGAGATATTCCAAGTGTCAAGAAAACCAAAAACTCTAAAAAGTTCTTTGTAGAGTTAATACAAAGATTGAAAGAGTGATTCTTAAAATACTTTTTGCTTATTAATGTTAGCAAATCCTCTCGTCAACCTTGTTCCTATAGATGTCTTGGACATCTAAGATTAAGTTTATATGGATTTGGACATGGTATGAGTATATGTTAATGTTGCTAGAGATTTATGTATTGTAATTTATATGATGCTTCACATAATAGTGTGTCGACAAGTATAGATTGGCTCTCTCATACGAGCAATCACCTCTAACATCAGCGTGTGTGTAGAGATGTGATTATTTGTAAATAATCGCAATAGATTTTACCACTAATCTATTTGACTTGTTCATAAGCTAAATCAATGGATCCCCAGACTATAGTGGGAGGAAATCCAAGTTAAGTGTCCAGGATACACTTGAACCGTGATTTATACAATTTTGAATGAGAGAGAAAATGACTCAAAGACACACACTTCCATTCTGGAAGTTCAAGACATCGTAGCATGTGTTTCATACCACATGTTCTAAGATGACCATAAGGAAATGAGAAAGATATCTCTATTTTCTCATTATATGAGGCATTGAGGTTTAAATGAACCTCTTAGAGTACCCTTAAGACTTTCTCGCTATATTTCTAAGTCTCTACTTTAGTGTTGCTACTTTAGCATGTTACCAATAGCTAAGATAATTCGGTAATGCGGTACATGTCTAGGAAAGCAACTATAGTGGGAGTCTCAGTAGATATTTTGTGTGAAAGGAAGGATGTCCTTATTAACACAATCTATTGTGATTCATTGACCGGTCAATCGAGTTGAGAACTTGATTATGAATACATAGATTTGATGAAAAATTTAATATGCTCTAATAATTTCAAGGGATTGAAAGAGATATGTCAACTTGTGTTAATTGAAAGAGTTCTAGGGTATTACGAGTTTTGGATTCTACATATAAAACTGGTTGAGTTGCTATATATCCTTAACAAGTGTATAGTACAAAAACTCATATTATCGAGGGTCACACGATCTATTTGCATGTATGAAAAATGTATTGTGTGATAATATAAAGATATGAAGTATATGAATATGAAGCTCAAAACTTCATGTGTGAGTGGGAGATGAAAGATAATAAATAATAAATATATTATTTATTTAATATCCACACATGAAGTGGATGATAATAATAAGAAGTTATTTTGTATAACTTCTCAAAAGATATTGTAGATTTTCAGGGAGAATATACGCAGGGTGATTTTTATCATCGTATATTGAAAAATCTCTCTCTCGCTCCTCTCGATACACAATTCTCTTTACGTATCACATATCACATCAATTTGTAAAGGGCACTTAAATGGTGAATATATGAAAACAATCCGTATAATACATGGTTGCATTTCGGACTCGAGGATCACATTAGTATGTAGATTCCAACCGGATTGATCTATATATTCCATCTGCATTAAAGGTTAGTGAATCCTAACCGTTTATTTTCCAACAAGATCCAACTACTCTTCTAGAGCAGATAATCCCTCTCGTCCATTAAAAATAGGAGGCTTGAACTTGTGGAATTGCTCCACCACCGAAGGTGGTTTTCCTGAGCTTGCTGGTGTTGTGGTGCTTATCGTGGAGGCATCTTCCTATAAGAGCACAAGTATCTTGGAATACCGATCCATACGAGTTATAACTTATCAAATTTAATCATCAAAATAATTCTAATCACATAATCTATAAATTGCTCAAATAATTCTCATAAAATAGTCTTTCATATCCATAAAATCAAAGGTACTAAATCCAAGTCTCGAAACTTAAAACAATAATAAAATATCTCATCCTTAATTTATTCTACCCTTCCATGGATCCAGGTCCTACATATCTCTCATCCTCAACTACCGTCCTAATTATCGTCTCTCTTTCTGGAATAGGTAGTTATGTGGCCAACGACAACTCCTCTTCGGGTCATCCTCGAAGCCTCCATTCTTAAGCCATTTATAGGTCAACTCTGCAGCCTACATCTCCAATTGTGGTCTCCATATCCCGTTGTTCCCTGTTGGCTATGATTTCTCTAGCTTCCTTCTCCCATGCTGAAGGTAAGTATCTCACCGTGCACTCAAGAAAGTCCTTGGGGTTATGCGGACCACGACCCTCTCTCCGCAGCCTGCACTATATCTACTAGGTACAAAACGACGTAATTTCTAAAGTCCAAAACTTTCATAATATTCTCTCTAGCGTCCATTTAAACTATCAATCACCACAGGTTGTTAAATTTAAAATTAATAGACGTGTACTTAACCATAATTCATCTTATTGTGCATAATTCGTATACATAGAACTTCTTTTTTTTTTCACAATTACTAACACAATTATCTTAGCACTTAACTTTCTTATCATACCTTGGAGTTGGCGTAGTGGCGGTGGTGGATGGTGTAACTTAAAAGTAATGCATGCAAATGATTTTTTTTTCAAGTCTACATTGAACATAGACTTGCTTTGATACCACACTGTCACATCCTAATTTTACAAAGAATTTTAACGCCGACTTGAAATAAGGTTCCTCTCAAGAGGTCGTAAAAAAGAAACTTCAAAGATATTTTTTTTTTTTTTTGAAAATAAATAATTTAATAAATACCAACAATGAAACATGACCAAGAGAATCCTTAAAAAATATCAACTAAAATAAAATTGCATAATTTGTCTCAATCTATTTAAAAACTTAATTCACTCAAAAGATAATCTTATGAAAAGAAATTAAAGTCATGCTATGAATTAAAAATGCTTTTAAAAAAAAATAACACCAATCAATCCACCTTGCCTCTGCCGCAACTCCAATATTCTTAATCTGCAAAAATATTA
Source organism: Paraleonurus japonicus (assembly GCA_030762865.1). Taxonomy (NCBI): domain Eukaryota; kingdom Viridiplantae; phylum Streptophyta; class Magnoliopsida; order Lamiales; family Lamiaceae; genus Paraleonurus; species Paraleonurus japonicus. Next base: position 44,867,206 of record CM061056.1, read on the forward strand.
ATTTGATTGGGGTGAGCAACCAACTAGCTCGGTGGGGTCCTATTTGACACAGCTTAAATATCCAACACAATCTAAACAACAACTCACATACCACATAACCATAACATTTGTTGGCAAAGTCAACCATAGTATCATAGCATCATAATCGGTCCTTTCCACCGAAATATAGTTTAAAACTCATTATGTTATACGGTCCTTCCACTGGAATATAAATCATAGTCTATTATGTTGCATGGTCCTTTCCACCGGAACATAAATCATAGCATAGTATGCACACGGTCCTTTCCACCAGTCATACACATTTTATAGTATGTTACACGGTCCTTTCCACTGAACATACACATATCATAGCATATAGCACATAGTAGCAAGCAACAAATCTCAATAATGCAAGATATTTAAAAGTAACAAATAATTATCAATCATAAAGAAAAACCCCACTTTACACCTTGATTATCCTTGTTAAATGTTTTAGAGCAAGGCCTCCTTAGCACCTAAAATAATAATTAATAAACTTGTCTTAGTGTTATTAATTTATTAAATTTTTAAATCTAAAACCTAGCTTTACTATAAATCTTTTAGCATATTTCTTTTTATTAAAGAGTAAATATATAATATCTTAGTTAATGTCTACTGGATGTCATACCATGCTAATTTATATATATATATATATATATATATATATATATATATATATATATATTATAATAAGAAATTTATGCTGAAATAATACAAAAAGGTAAAATCCTTAAAAAAATTGGGAAAAAATCCATTTGAAAATATTAAAACTATACTGAGCCTTTTGAAACCAACTATTAAAAAAGATGACATGGGTTTTTCTCTCTTTTTTTTTCTTTGGTTTTAGCTAATAAAATTATAAACCACAAGAGAGCCTAATACTAGATTTGGCAAGAAGCAATAGTACCGAAATGAAACAAATTGAACAAACAAATGAAGGCCCAAGGATAATTTGAACGATTTAAACCTACAACCGATCTACATTAAAAGAAAATAGTTTTCTACTTCTCTTCTAGATAAGTTCATAATTTAAAGAAAACAATTAAAATTGACAGAGACATGCGGAAAGTTTTAAGATATATATGTATATGCAATTGATCATAAGACGGTTACATATAAGAAAAATATATGTGTGTTTATTAACTCGATAATGATAGTTGGCCTAACAAAAAGAATAAACATTCGAAGAATTGAGAACCCCTCTTTTAAAAAAATAAAAGATGGAAGGAGAAGGGATTACCGGAACCGCAAGAAAATGAGAGACGAAATGCTTTTGGTGAGAGAAAACTTGAATTTACAAAGAATAATTTTTTGTGGGTTTATTTTATGAGATGACCGTGAATTATAAAAAAGATAAGTGGGGGAGGTATATTTGTTGCGATAAAAGGGAATTTGGATCTACAAAATCTCACACCTAAAAGACAAGATTTTTAATTTAAAAAATTGAATTTTTGAAAGAATGAGAACTATATATTTTATTAATATTAATAAAAATATTAATCTTATAAGACTCTTCCAAAAATAAAATATAACATAAATAAAAATAAAAATATTAATAATTACTATTATAATAGCAACTTATACAAAATTTAATTTACTTATGGTGATTGATACTCTTGGGTATTACAAAGGGCAAGCTCCTAGCAATAATTGGAGGAGGAGTGAGAACTTTTTATTTGCCAATCCTAGGCGGCGGTCCAATTCCCGCCCGGTTTTGATCTGGGTGCAAAAGCCCCAAATAATGAAGGCAAGCCTAGTTTGGAAGATATTTTGGCGAAGTTCATGGGAAGCACACAAGAGAAATTTGAGAAGATTGAGAATGTGGTAACTACATTATCTAGCCAAATGAAGAGTTTGAAGTTTCAAATAGGCCAAGTGGCATCTACAAGTGGGGGCAATCAAAAGGGTAAATTTCCTTCTACTACCGAGGCTAACCCGAGGGAGTTTTGTAATGCTATATAATTAAGGAGTGGTACCCCATATGAAGGTCCTAAAATGCCAAAGGATGACAAAGAAGGTGAGAAAGAAGAGGAGATAGAAGAGATTGAAGAGGAGAGTCAAGAGGAAGAGAGTGAGGTTGTTGAGAAAGAGAAGGGTGAAGAGGACAAAGCAAAGAAAGAGGAAAAAGTGGAAGAAGAGGAAACTTCAACGAGAATTCCAAAATGGAGGCTAGCAAAGGAGTTGTGAGAGAAGAAGAAAGAAGAGTATCTTCGTGATGTGTGGGGTGTACCAATGACTCCAATCCCGGTTCCATATCCTCAATGATATATGAAAAAGAAGTTAGATGAGCAATTTGGTAAATTCATGGAGGTCTTTAAGAAGTTGCATGTTGATATTCCACTCTTAGATGCTCTTGAACAAATGTCTCATTACATGAATTTCTTGAAAGAGATTATGTCCAAGAAGAAGAAATGGGTTGATAAGGGGACAATCAATTGGGTGAAAGAGTGCAATGCAATTCTAGAAAGACATCTTCCACAAAAGCTCAAGGTGGGAGTTTCATCATTCCTTGTGAGATTGGTGATAGTGAAAATATACAAGGCTTATATGACTTGGGAGCAAGTATCAATGTGATGTCTCTCTCCATTTTCAATCGGTTGGGGCTAGGAGAGGTGAGTCCTACTACTATCGAGTCTTCAATTGGCGGACCAATCTATAACTCATCCTAAAGGGATTATTGAAGATATGCCATTGAAAATTGATGTGAGTCATTTGCATGATTTTTGAGGTAATTAATTGCAAAAAGTGATGAAAAATGTTAGAATTTGTGGTTTAAGTGTAGAGTATCACTCTTTTGCATAAAAAGTATTACAATGTGAGAATTAATGGTTTTTCAAGTGTGTCGTCTCATTTTCGTGGTATTCGAAGGAATTAGACCGAACCGAGAGTACAGGATCACACGGCGAAGAGACGAACACGTGGGGCAAAAATGGGGGTAAGGATGTCAAGTCGGGCCCACAAAAATCCCTAGACTCGACCATTGGTCGAGGGGCAAGAGCCTCGAGTCGAGGGATGTGTTAGTTCGAAAATTTTGGCAAAGTCTAAAGAGCCTCGACTAGAGGGCGAGGAGCACGAGTCGAGGTTGCAGTCACGATAGGAAGCCCGACTCGAGGGCAAGGAGCACGGGTCGAGGCTAGTGTCTTTTATTGAAAACGCTCACGATTTCACCAAGCTCGATTCGAGGGGCCCAAGCTCGAGTCGAGACACTCTATTTTCAGAAAATCTCCATTTTAAACCCCCTTGGATGAAAAACGAGGCAAAAGTTAGTTTAGGGAAGTTATCTTTCAGCTTTTGGGCAATTTTTAAGTTCCAAGCCAATTTTCACTTTCTAGATCATTAGATTCACATTTCTAGTTAGATTTCCATTTAATTGTTGTTTAGATTAGCATTTTCTCCATTAGATTAGACAATTGAGATTGTAATTCAAGTGAAGAGAAGTTTACATTTGTGGAGATCAAGCATTCAATTCCTACTCAATTGGCCAAATATTGGTGATGTTTTTCTTATATCTTGTTTTCTTTTGCTTAATTATTTTGTTAATTGCTATGATGATCATGCAATTGGATTTTTCACCCATGAATTTTGCACTTTGCACCATGGGATAATTCTCTTGTGCTTGGGATAATTAAAATTGAGGATGATTTGATTGCTCTTTCTATAATTGTTGATGATTGTTGTTTAATTGAGATAGTTAGTTCCCTAATCGTTGATGTTAATTGTGCTTCATGCATTTTTATCTCTTTTGATTAATGTTTGATCACCCTAACAACAAACGAAAGTTGAGCTAATGTGATTAGAGATTAGTCGAGTTATAATTGTGTATGATTGTATGAATTAGGTGCTTCATAATTGAGAGATTAGTTGCACTAAGAATACTCACATTTAGGCATTGTGTGATGAATGGAGATATTATAGCAATTTGATGCAATTATAGTTTTGATCATTGATTCCTTGGTGGAAATTAACCCTAGCACCCTATTCCCATTTGATACTTGAAAATTTGCTTAGCTAGTTTAATTCCTTGCTAATAGTCTTAATCTTAGTTTAATTGTCGTTTGATTGTCCTTATTGCATCTTAGAAGTGTATTTGACACCAAAACCTTGCTTGCAACAATAGTCATTGAAAACTCATGTCCTAGGGCCTCATTGTATATCTTATCCCTTGGGTTCGATAAACTTGATTTGGTCTTAATAACACTTACCCGATTATACCACAATCAAAATGGCGCCGTTGTCGGGGATACGATGTTGTGTCAAAGTGAGACTTAGGAATAGTTGAACATGGCTACTTGTTGCCTTTTGTTTTTGATTTGTTTTGTATTTTTGTTTAGTTGGAAATTGATACTTTGATTAGTGGTTTAGGTGCATGATCACAAGATCTCGTGGTATACCACTTGAGCCATACAATCTAGAAATCGAATCTACTAGTCGAAGGAAGAGAAGGGAAGTTGTAGCAAGAGATAGAGGAGTGATGGAAGAAGACATGGTGAATGAAGAGAGGATTGGTGAACCTCATGTGGAGGAGGTGCATGGAAATGGTGAAGGGGGAGTTCAAGAGAACCATGGAGGCAATGGGCACAATCCACCTTATAATGCTCAAGTTGGCCTTTTCCCTCAAGGGATGCCCCCAAATCAATTCTCATACCAAAATTCATACCCATACCATCCACAAGCTCACCAATATCCATACTATTCACCTCATCCACAACAATTTCCACAATATTATCCACAAATGTCATATCATCAAGAGCCTAGATATCAAGAGCCACAACATATACCACAAGCCCAACCTCCTCCTATGCAAGATCCTCCACCTCAAGGTAGGCCACTAAGGAAATTCTTTGAGCCTCAACTTCGTGAGTATTATGATGGCATTGCAAGGCCAAGGATCGAAGCTAATAATTTTGAGATAAGTCCGGCACTATTGAGGATGTTGAGGGAGAAGCAATTTGAAGAAAAAGATGAAGAAGAGTGTCCTCATCAACACATGACACAATTTTTAGAGATTTCTAACACCACCAAGTACAATGGAGTGTCCGAAGATGCTAAGAAGCTAAGGTTATTTGCCTTCACTCTTAAGGGGAGAGCCAAGGCTTGGCTCAATTCTATCCCACCCGTAACCGCTCGTACTTAGGAGGATCTTAGCAAGAGGTTTTTGATGAAGTTCTATCCGCCATCTAAGATGGTTCCAGCCAAAGAAGTCATCTCAAATTTTCGTCAAAAGAGTGGAGAGACTATTTCGGAAGCGTGGGAAAGATATGGAACATTGCTTATTGCGTGCCCCCAACATGGCTTTCCGGAGGAGCAAACTATCATGTACTTTTGTAATGGCCTTACGGATGGTAATAGATCCTTTCTCAATGCTTGTACTAATGGTTCGATTTGGTCAAAGACGGTGGGTCAAATGAATGAGATCATGAAAAATATTGCCCAAGACTCTTTCCAAGTGACGGTGAATCGAGGAGCTCATCATAGGGTTTCCCATGTGGAAGAGATTGAATCGATGAAGACAATGATGTTGACGATGATGGATCGATTAGGGGCTCTTACAACCTCTCAAGCTCAACAAAGTGTAAATGCACCCATGCCTCAAGTTGATTTGTGTCTAGGCCAAGGGCCTATGGAAGAAGTGAATTACATGGGGAGGCCTCCATATCAAGGAGGATATCAAGACAATTACCAAAATGCAAGGCCTTATCAAGTGCCTTATTAATATAGACATCAAGGTAGTTTGCCTCCTCAACCTCAAGCTCCATATAATGCCAACAATTGGAGAAGATATGAAAATTTCTCCTATGCTAATCCTAGAGCCGCCGTTCAATTTCCCCGATTTTGATCCGGGAGCAAAAACTCCAAATAATGAAGGAAAAGCAACCACGGAGGAGCTATTTGGGATGATTGTGAAGAGGCTAGAGTCCAATGACTCAAGATTGGATGATATTGGGAAGCAAATGAACTCTAGATTCAAGACGATTGAGCACCAAGTAGGGCAATTGGCTTCAACGGTTGGAAAATTATCAACTACGGTGGATCATTTGCAAAATAAGGGAAATATCCATCTACCACCGAGCCTAATCCAAGAGAATTTTGTAGTGCTATACAATTAAGGAGTGGTGCTAGATATGAAGGCCCTAAAATACCCAAGGAAGTTGAAGGAGTTGAGAAGGAGGTTGAGAAAGAAGAGGTTATTGAAGAGAGTGTGGTTGAGAAAGAGAGTGAGGAAGTGATCAAAGCAAAGGAAGAAGCAAAGAAAGAAGAGAACCCCAAAGATGTATAGGGAGTGCCAATGACTCCTATTCCGGTTTCCTATCCTCAAAGACTTGTGAAGAAGAAGTTAGATGAGGAATTTGGTAAGTTTATGAAGGTGTTTAAAAACTTGCATGTGGATATTCCACTTCTAGATTGTTGATGTTAGTGACGAGTGTTACTCGTAATGTGCCAACATTCTCGGTCACAACATCGAATTCGTCCTTCCACTTCCACTAACCCTTAACCCACATTTTGTCTTGGTCAATGTCTTGTTTTCTTTCGAATGAAGACTTACGGCGATTCTACCAAGTCATGCGTTTGAAAAGGCAAGCAAAGAGAAGTTATAAAGATCATGGGGAAGTTACATGGAAGTTACATATTTTCAAGGGAGATGTGGAAGTTATCTTCAAGTATTAAGAGTCCAGATTATCTATATATACACGGCTGCTATGAAGATTAAAACTTGAAGTTGAGGGAAACACAATCTAGCATAGTCTATTGGCATAGATTATAGAATTTATTGTAGTTTCATACTCGATACTTCCGTTGGTGAATGTTCCAACATTTCACTCAACATTGGGTCTTTATTTGTATTAGTGATAGGTTAGATTGATCATTGTCTAGTCACTATATACGTAGATCCATTTACGGTGTGGCTTATGTTTTCACCAATTGTATCACTTAACAATTACTAGTGATAATCGCCGATTGGCGGTATAGATTTATTTATAATCTATACAAAATTTTGATATCCATCTTGCAAAGTGTTTAAGACTTCCGCTGTGTATTTCTGTTCATTTATTTTCGTCTGTGTTGTTCTCGATTGTGTCAACATTCGTGACAACATTCTCGCAAAACACTTACGCACACCTTCATAGATGCCCTTGAGCAAATTCTCCATTACAAGAAATTTTTAGAGAGATAATGTCAAAGAAGAGAAAATGGGATGAGAAAGGAGCAATCAAGTTGGTGGAAGAATGCAAGGAAATTCTTGAGAGACACCTTCCTCAAAAACTTAAGGATTCGGGAGTTTTGTGATTCCTTGTGAAATTGGTGAGAATGGGAAAGTGCAAGGCTTATGCGATTTGGGAGCTAGTACAATGTTATGCCTTTATCCATATTCAAAAGGTTGGAGTTAGGAGAGGTGATTCCCACCACTATTAATCTTCAATCGGCGGATCAATCTTTGCTCATCCTTATGGGATTATTGAAGTTGTATTAGTGGGAGTTGGCAAGTTTATCTTCCGGTGGATTTTGTAGTGCTTGATATAAAGGAAGAACTTGAGGCACCTATCATTCTTGATAGACCTTTCCTTGCTACCGGAAGAGTCATGATAAATGTGGAAAAGGAGAGCTCAAATTGAGCTTTAATGGAGAAGAGGTGACATTCTCTAGAGCTCCATTAGAAGAAGATGCTCCAAGTGTTTTGGAGAAGAAGAAATGTGGCTATATAGAGATCATTGACTTGTGCCCTTCAAAGGATAGGGATGATTCTAACTCTTCTAATTCTTTAATCAATGATCATCTTATTTCTTCTTGTAATGTGATTGCTAATAAGTCTTATATTTCTCTTGATGATCTTAAGGAGGAAAATGCTCTTTATGCACCTTTGCTTGATCCAGAGAATAAAAAAATGAAGAAGTAGTGAGAAATGTGTCCAAACTTGAGCAAGTCTCAAGTTTGGGGGTGTTAGAAGAAAGGAAGGTGCCACTTGAGAAGAAAGAAGATACTTTTGTGGTTGGTGATCAAGTGATGTGGAGCAAATCTAATTGGAGTAGGTTGCTTGGAGTAGAAAGACTTAAAGAAGTCTTGATTGTGAAAGAAATCAAAGAAGGAGGGAAACTCTTGCTAGAAGACAAGTGGGGATGTTGTCTATTTACAAATGAGACCTTGGTTAGGCACAAGGACCCTCCTATCCCAAAAGAAGTGCCTAACATTCTTGAGAAAAGGGAGTATGAACTCCTTGAGTTCCGTCCGGCATAGGACGGTAAACCTAGCGCTAGATGGGAGACAACCCATCCTTTTCTTGCTTTATTTTGTTTGTTTTGTTTGTTGCTTTGGAATAATAGTGTTTTGCTTGTGATCTTTGTAGGAAGTGAAAATGTTAGGAAGCTTGATGAGCCCTACATGCTTGAAGGAAAATGGATTTTGAAGGCTTATTGATACAACACTTCCTTTCAAACTTAGACTTGTCTAAGTTTGGGGAGTTGTTCTTCTTTCCTTGCCTATCTTTTGTGATCTGATATGATTTTGGGGTGTGATGTATTTGAGCTTTAATTTGTAGATTTCTTGCATATATTTAAGTTACATTTGATAATGAGGTGTTTTTAAACTTGAGATTATGTACATGTGCACTTGTGCTTGATTGAATGACATTGAATTTTGAAGCGATCATGAGTTGATATGTAGCTTGAAGCTAGCATGATTGATGATTATGTGATGATGAATGTAATTGAAAATACTTGATTCATTGCTCAATTTAAGCCTGTGAGCTTTTGTGCCTTAAGAATCGTAAATCTTATGCGGTTGAATTTCTTTGTGAGTGCATCATTCATTGATATGTATGCTAGAACTTGACTTTGGACTTGTTGAAATTAATCTTTGTGTGATTTCATGAATATGATAAGAGGCCATGTTTGAATTGAAAAGTCACTTAGCCAAAAATTTTCCACAAACAACATTTGATTTCCTTAGTAAGCCATTTTGAGCCTAGTATCCTTATTCTTTGGCAAGCCAAGTGAAATTGAAGCCATTTTGCCTATTTTTATGAGCCTTATTGTCCTATATTTAGTAGAGCTTGATTGTTGGCTATAAGATGGTGCTTTGTATGAAAAGTGTGGTGGAATGATGATGAGCTAAGTTGATTGTTGAGAAAAGATGAAAAAAGTTGAAAGATGAAAAAAATTGAATTGTGAAAAAGTGTGAAAGTGAAAAGAAGAAAAATTCAATTTGTGAGCTTATATGAAAAAGAAAGCTCAAAAGAATGGTGGTGAATGAACTTTGAAAAGCATGAAGAAAGAGTGTGATTGATGAAGAATTGGAAGAGAAGTGTATTGAATTGCTTAGTTAATATTCAAGTTCTCTACTAATTTTTGAGTCACTCTTACCTAAATTCACCCACACATTCCAAAGAGCCTACATTACAACCTCGACGAAAGCCCTCTTTGATTCATGATTGAAACACAAAAGAAAATAATGGAGATTGAGTCCTTTGGCAAGCTTATGAGATACATGTTTGTGAATTGATGATTGAGTGTCATTTTGCCCTTATACACTTGAGAGATGAGAGAAACACTCCATGGAAGGAGCAATGATTTGAGTATTGGATTTGTATTTGTTTGAGCATGATGCATTATGATTGCTAGTTGAGAGTTTGCATTGAAATTTAAGATCATTGATGAGTTTGATTGTCTTATTTTCTTCTATGGTGCCATGAGACATAATTGCAATCAATTCACTCTTTTGTGCTTAGTTGTTTTGTTGCTCGAGGACGAACAACATCTTAAGTTTGGGGGTGTTTGATGTGAGCGAATCGATGCATGATTTTGAGGTAATTAATTGCAAAAAGTGATGAAAAATGTTAAAATTTGTGCTTTAAGGTGTAGAGTATTACTCTATTGCATAAATGGTATTACAATGTGAGAATTAATGGTTTTTCAAGTGTTTCATCTCATTTTCAGGATTTTCGGAGGAATTAGACCGAACCGAGAGTACCGAGATCACACGACGAAGAGACGAACACGTGGGGCGAAAATGGGGGTGAGGAGATCAAGTCGGGCCCACAAAAATCCTGGACTCGACCATTGGTCGAGGGGCAGGAGCCTCGGAGTCGAGGGATGTGTCGGTTCAAAAATTTTGGCAAAGTCTAAAGAGCCTTGACTCGAGAGCGAGGAGCACGGGTTGAGGCTGGTGTCTTTTATTTAAAACACGCTCACAATTTCACCAAGCTCGACTCGAGGGGCCCAAGCTCAAGTCGAGGCACCCTATTTTCATAAAATCTCCATTTTAAACCCCCTTGGACGAAAAACAGAGCATAAGCTAGTTATGGAAGTTACCTTTCAGTTTTTTGGCGATTTTTTAAGTTCCAAACCAATTTCCACTTTCTAGATCATTAGATTCACATATCTAGTTAGATTTCCATTTAATTGTTGATTGTAATTTAAGTGAAGAGAAGTTTACATTTGTGGAGATCAAGCATTTAATTCCTACTCAATTGGCCAAATATTGGTGATGTTCTTCTAATCTCTTGTTTTTTTTTTTTTTTGCTTAATTGTTTTGTTAATTGCTATGATGATCATGCAATTGGATTTTTCACCCCATGGATTTTGCACTTTGCTCTATGGGATAATTCTCTTGTGCTTGGGATAATTGAAATTGAGGATGATTTAATTGCTCTTACTATAATTCTTGATGATTGTTATTTAATTGAGATAGTTAGTTCCCTAATCGTTGATGCTAATTGTGCTTCATGCATTTTTATCTCTTTTGATTAGTGTTTGATCACCTAACAACAAACGAAAGTTGAGCTAACGTGATTAGAGATTAGTCGAGTTATAATTGTGTATGATTGTATGAATTTGGTGCTTCATAATTGAGAGATTAGTGGCACTAAGAATACTCACATTTAGGCATTGTGTGATGAATGGAGACATTATTGCATGATGTTCATACTCTCTATCTTGATTAAATAGCAATTTGATGCAATTATAGTTGTGATCATTGATTCCTTGGTGGAAAAATCTCTAGCACCCTATCCCCATTTAGTACTTGAAAGTTTGCTTAGCTAGTTTAATTCCTTGCTAATAGTCTTAATCTTAGTTTAATTGTTGTTTGATTGTCCTTATTGCATCTTAGAAGTGTATTTGACACCAAAACCTTGCTTGCAACAATAGTCATTGAAAACTCATGTCCTAGGGCCTCATTGCATATCTTATCCCTCGGGTTTGATAAACTTGATTTGATCTTAATAACACTTACCCGATTATACCACAACCAAAAGTCAGCAAGTTCGTCTTTCTCGGTAGATTTTGTTGTGCTTGATATGAAGGAAGAATGTGACGTGCCCTTAATTCTTGGTCGACCTTTCCTTGCAACCGGGAAGACTATGATAAATGTGGAGAAAGGTGAGCTCAATTTGAGTTTTAATGGTCAATAGCTTACATTTTCGAGGGCTCCATTATTGGAAGATGCTCCAAGTGATAAGAAATGTGGTTGGATCCAATCATCCACTCCTTTGGAGAAGAAGAAATGTGACTTTATTGAGATTGTGGACTTGTGCCCTCAAGAGGATAAGGATGACTCTACTTTTTCTACTTCTTTAATTCATGATCATCTTATCTCATCTTGTAATTCAAATGCTAATAATTCTTATTTTTCACTTGTTGATCTTAGGGAAAAGAATTCTCTACAATCACCTTTGATTGATCCCTGAGATAAAGAAAGGAAGAAGAAAGAATGAGTGAAGGAGGTGTCCAAACTTGAGCAAGTTGCAAGTTTGGGGGTGTTGGAGAAAAGAATGTCATCAAAAGAGAGAAAGAAGGAAAAGGTTTCGGATTGGAGATGAAGTTGTGTGGAGAGAATTAAAATGGAGTGGATTGCTAGGTGTGGAGAGACTCAAGCATAAAGAGGTTTTGATTGTGAAAGAGGTACAAGTTGGGGGAAGACTTGTACTTGAAGATAAGTGGGGATGTCATCTCTTGACAAGAGGCGTTTGTGAGGCATAAGGACCCTCCTATTCCAAAGGAGGTGCCCAACATTCATGTCAAAGGGAAGTATGAACTCATTGAGTTCTGTCCGGCATAGGACGTTAAACCTAGCGCTAGATGGGAGGCAACCCATCCTTTTCTTGCTTTCTTTTGTTTGTTTTGTCTTTTGCTTTGAATAATTATGTTTTTCTTGTGATCATTGTAGGAAGTGAGATGTGCAAGAAGACTTGATGAGCTTTACAAGTATGAAGGAAAAATGGAGTTTGAAGGCTTTATGGTACAACACTTGCTCTCAAACTTAGACTTGTCTAAGTTTGGGGGAGGTGTTCCTCTTTTCTTGCCTATCTTTTGTGCTCTTGTATATGATTTGTGGTGTGATGTGCTAGAATTCCTTAGTAGTAGGTAGTTGTGTGCAACTCAAATAGCTAACTATTCTACCAAACTCTTAATTGCTTGGCAATGAAAAAGTTTGGGGGTGTGTTAGTTTGCGATTTTCGTTGCACCAACTTAACTCTCATTTTCATAAGAAATTTTTTTGTAGATATTGAGTTTTAATTGTGGATTTCTAGCTTATATTTGAGTGATATTTGTTGAGAAGGGAATTGTGTTTAAGATTATATACATATGCACTTGTGCTTGATTTGAGGATTAATTGAACTTTTGATGTGATCATGAGTAGATATGTGGCTTGAAGCTAGCATGATTGATGGTTGTGTGATGATAAATGTGATTGAAAATGCTTGATTCATTGCTCAATTTAAACCGTGAGGTTTTGTGCCTTAAGAATCGTACATCTTATACGGTTGAAATTTTTGTGAGTGCATCATTCATGGATTTGTATGCTAGCACTTGCCCTTGGACTTGTTGAAACTGATCTTTGTGTGATTTCATGAATATGATAAGAGGCCATGTTTGATATGATAAGTCACTTAACCAAATTTTTCCCCACCAAAGATATTTGATTTCCTTAGCAAGCCATTTTGAGCCTAGTATCCTTATTTTTGACAAACCAAGTGAAATTGAAGCCATTTTGCCTATTTATATGAGCCTTGTTGTCATATGATTAGTAGAGTTTGATTGTTGGCTAGAAGATGGTGCATTGAAAGCAAAAGTGTGGTGGAATGATGATGAGCTAAGTTGATTGTTGAGAAAAAGATGAAAGAAAGGTTGAAAGATGAAAAATTGAATTGTGAAAAAGTGTGAAAATGAAAAGAAGAAAAATTCAATTTTTGAGCTTACTTGAAAGAAAGCCCAAAAGAATGGTGGTGAATGAACTTTCAAAAGCATGAAGAAGAAAAGAGTTGAGTTAAAAAATTGAAAGAGAAGTGTATTGAAGTGCTTAGTCAATTTTCAAGTTCTCTACTAATTGTGAGTAACACTTACCTAAATTCACCTACCCATTCCAAATAGCTTACATTACAACCTTGATGAAAGACCTCTTTGATTCATGATTGAAGCACAACAATAAATGATGGAGATTGAGTCTTTTGGCAAGCTTATGGGATGCATGTTTGTGAATGGTTGGTTGAGTGACATTTTAACTTATACACTTGAGAGTTGAGAGAAACACTCCATGGAAGGAGCAATGATGTGAGCATTGGATGTTGCATTTATTTGAGCATGATGCATTGTGATTGCTAGTTGAGAATTTGCATTGATGCTTGAGATCGTTGATGTGTTTGGTAGTCCTATTTTCTTCTATGGTGCCATGAGACATAATTGCAATCAATTCATTCTTATGTGCTTATTTGTTTCGTTGCTCAAGGACGAGCAACATCTTAAGTTTGGGGGTATTTGATTAGAGTGAATTATTCCATGATTTTTAGGTGATTAATTGCAAAAATTGATGAAATGTATTAGTGTTTGTGCTTAAAGGTATTGAGTATTACTCATTTTCATGAAAAGTATTATTATTTGAAGATTAATGATTTTGTAAGGTGTTTTGTCTCGTTTTCGGGGTTTTCGGAAGAATTTGACCAAACCAAGCACATAGAGTATGTACACGGGAATGAGACAAACGAGTGGAATGAAAATGGGGGTCGGAAGCAAAAGTCGGGAGCCAAAAATTCCTGGACTCGACTAGAGGTCGAGCCTTGGGAAGCACAAGTCAAGCCTGAAGCAAAGAAGTGACGAATTGACAAAGCAACACCAAGCTCGAGTCGAGCTTCATGTCGCCCGCACCAAAATTACATTTGTATGCCTCGAGCTCAAGTCGAGGCCCCCAAGCTCGACTCGAGGCGTGTTCCAATAAATTTTATCTCCATTTAATCACCATTTGACGAAAACAGAGCATAGGTAGTTAGGAGCAGTTTTTATTTGAATTTAGGGGCGATTTTCTCGGTTCAAGCTAATTCTTACTTCCAACATTGAATTCCATAAGTTTTTAGATAGATTCCTTTCAATTGATCATTATAATAGAGTTTATTCCATTAGATTAGTGATTGAAGATTGTAATTTCATTTGAAGAAGAATTTCAAGTTTTGAAGATTCAATCATTTAATCCTTGTTCTATTGGCAATTGGTGATATTCTATCCTTTCTCTATTTTAATTACTTGTTATAATGTTGATCATGATTGTTTGTTTCCCCATGTATTTTGTTTGCTTGTAGCACCATGGGCTAATTTCTTTGTGCTTTGGGTAATTGAAATTAGGGATGAATTGATTGCTTTAGCTATAATTGTGACCAATTGATGTTTGATCGAGATAATAAGTATATTAATTGATGATCCTTAATGTGTTTTATGCATGTCTAGCCCTTTGATTATTATTGGACCATCCTAACAATGCATTTGACGAGTTGAGTTAACATGGTTCGGGATTAATTAATGGATATATGTGTATGATCGTATGTGTTTAATGCTTTGCAATCGAGAGATTCCTTGCATTTAGAACTTTTCACAATTAGGCATTATATGATTAATAAATATATTGTTGTATGATGTTCATTGCTCTCTATTTTGATTGAACTTCATTTAGTGCAATCATAGTTGTGATCAAGGATTCCTTAATTGAGATTATCCGAAGCATACTTCTACCTATTTGCACTTTATTGAAGTTAGATAGCTCGTTTCTCATTCTTAGCTTTGCTTATTGATTAATTACATTTTACATTTCAATTGATTGCATTCGTAGATTGATTAGAATAAACCGAATTGCTTCAATAGTCATAAGCACCTATAGTTTTAGGGACTCATTGCATTCACATCTCGTGGGGTTGATAACTTAGTTGGGTCGTAATAATACTTACATGAAAATACCGCAGCGTGCAACAAGAAGGGTGCCCTTTGCACGTCCCTTCATGAAAGAACCATCAATGAAAAGCATAGGTTTGCAATTTCTAAAGCTGCCTATATAAGCCTTAAATGCAACACACTCTTTCAAATTGATGTGATTCACAATTTTTTCAAGCTTAAATATGCTACCAAGCATTGGTGCGTATAACAACTTCACGGTACCAACACAACTCACCATAAGATCAAGCTACCAAAAATCTAAGTCCTAGCATTTTCAATCATTCTCCTTCCTTTGTAGTAGGGGATATCAATAACGTACTCAATTTTCATTAAGTTATCTAACCTATAGAAGGCCTGTTTTTACATAATGTATAAAAAAATCAGCCCTAATGCTAGGACATATGCGTCCCATGACTTCTTTAACCAGTTTCCCTTTGCAATTGTGTGTGAGACATGCTTTGTCTACAACAAAATACTTAGAAACTAGTTCTAACTTAGCTATTATGAACCATTCACGGTTTGAAGATGACTACTCTTGACAAACAAAATTTATATCTCTTCTCATTCCGAATGAAGAAAAAATGAATTGTGGCACGATGAAAGAGGAATAAGAGTTGAGAGAGTTATATTTTAGTTTGAATTATTTTAATTGTACATTAAATAAGGATAAATTAGTAAATTTAAACTTTTTAAATTATTAAATTTATTGGAATAGTGCAATAGGATGACACAAAACGATAACAAGTTCTATGCAAAACTCTAGCTAGTTCGATGGTAAGTTCAACAAGTAATAGATCATTAGTTTTAAGTCGTTGAATTTTAAGACAAATTCTTATATGAAATATTTCATGAATTTAGAATTTGTGAAATAACTCATTTAATGAAATTTGCGGATCCAATGCGGGTTGGGTGGGTCCAGTGGATATTTCCAAAAACCCCGTGCAAGGACAAAAAAAGTAAAATTCGCTCTTAGATGCTCCTAGGAGTGTTACTATTATATTAAACATGTGTTATTGCAATGATAAATTTGTGTTACTTTGAAATAAATAATACATATTTTGTCTAAAATAATCGCCCATATGTAAAAGTAGAAATGAAAAAAATAGTCAAATAGATTTCTAATCTTATATGCGTGGATCAAATAGGTTTATAATCTTCGACAATTTTATTTTCATTAATAGAGTGTGATTTTATTAAGATGGGGCTTATTTGATCTCAACATTAAAGAAAAATGGTTTAAATGTGTTAAGAAAAATTCATGGGTCTATTTGATCCCCACGTATAAGATTTGAGGTAAATATGTGTTCTTGTAAGAGGCAAATATGTGTACTAAACTGCGCGAAGGTAAAATATAAAATTTTACTCTTAGGTTGTGTTACTATAAGGTCAAACACGTGTTACTGTATGAAGAAGAATATGTTACTATATGAACAAACTCGGTACAACACATGGACAAATATTTTATTTTTTAAAGACTAGTAACACATACTTGTCTTTCTAGTAATACATGTTTGACCTTATAGTAACGCATGTTTGATCTTATATTAACACATTTGGGATTAAGATTTTATTGTTGTCCTTGCGCAGTTTTCTTTTAAATAATGTGTTACTATATGAACACAAACGTGTTACTTTATGGAGAAATATGTGTTACTATATAAATAAATCGAAACAACGTAATATTGCGATATTAATTCCAGTTTAAGCGAAACAAAAATTTATCATTAGAAGTTTACATAAAACTTTGTATTCATCATTGTTTAAGTTTTTTCCAATCTGTTTTCACCAATTGGATCATCCAACACCTAATTATCTGGCAACTTTCAAAAAAATTATCCATGTCTTCTAATATTTTTTTTTGTTTTTTTTTTTCTCGATTCTCCTCAATTTGATCTCGTGGTTGAATTCCGTTGTTGCTTTCGTCGGATTTTGCTATTTTTAGTAAGCGTTGAACGAAGTTTCCTCGCTCGTTAGAGAAAGTGAGCGGCCGGTGGCGTATCGCCTCCCGATCGTCGTCGTCTCTGCATTGTTGGTTATCGTCGCAATTCCCGACCTAATTCGCACAAAATATTTGTTTTGACCCGAAGAAGAGAAATAGGAAGAAGAAGTTGTGTGTTATTATTTTGACTCGTTTTCTTTAGAAAGACTCGCAAATTTTAAAACATATCTTGTTTAATTAATATTTCACCATAAAATATTTTACACAAGACCTTCTCGAATTTTAAATGTAATGGCTCATATAAAATAACTATTAATAGTTAGAGGGACTTTCTTATGAAATATTCTACCGTGAAATATTAGTCAAAATAGAAAATCCTAAAATCTCATGTTAAGCTAAAAGAATGGGTTAAAATATAAAGAATATGCACACTTTTTTTTTCTTCCTCCGCTCGCTCCACAGCCTTCCATGGCTAGTTCCGAGTGCTGTGTTCCCCAACCACGCATCAAGGCTCTTTCTGTGTAGAGACGTCGATGATCTAGAGACGATAAAACAGCGAACTCCAATGGAAAATAATAGCGAGAATTTAACTACGAGATCAAATTAAGGAGAAACACGCAAAAATACATAAAAAAGAGAAGACATTGATGATTTTTTTTAAAAAAATGGTCAAATAATCGGTGTTGGATGATCCGATTGATGAAAACAATAGTGAAAAAAACTTAAATAGTAATGAATACAAAGTTTAAGCGAACTTCATGATAAATTTTTGTTTCTATTTAATCTGGAATTAATATTACAATCAAGTACTCTATTTCGATTTGTTCATATAGTAACACATCTTTCTCAAAAGCTTACACATTTGTGTTCATATAGTAACATATTTTTCAAAAAAAAAAAACTCGCTTAAAGACAACAATAAAGTCATAATCTCAAGTGTGTTAATATAATGTCAAACATGTATTACTATAAAGTCAAACATGTATTACCGTAAAGACAAGCAAGTGTTACTAGTACTTATAAAAAGGAATTTTATCGGTACAAGTCCCGAAAGATATGTTAATTATCAATTCGGGGCATGAAAGATAAAATTTATCAATTCAAGACCTGAAAGATATTTATATTAAGGGGTTTTATCAATTCGAGACCTGAGAGATAGGACAATTATCAATTCGGGACCTTAATTTCATGTCCTGCATTGATAAAATCCCTTAATATAAACAACTTTCACGTCCGGATTGATAAATTTTATCTTTCGCCCTAATTGATAATTAATATATCTTTCAGGATTTGAATTGATAAAAACCCCTAAAAATATATATATATATATATAGTAACACATTTTCTTCATACAAGAACACGTGTTTGACCTTATAGTAACACAACCCGATAGTAAAAAATTATTTTTACCTTTGCGTGACTTTAGTACACATATTTGCCCTTACATTAATATATATTTACTCCAAATATTATATTTGGGGATCAAATAGACTCATTAATTTTTTATTAACACATTTAAACCATTTTTTTAATATAGATATCAAATAAACCCCCATCTTAATAAAATCACACTGTTAGGAGAAAAATATCTTAGTTTTGATGAAGTTAAGATAAGCGTGTAAAATAAAATGACCAAATTTGAATTGTTGTATAGCCGGTGATGTAATGAGTAAAATCTTGTAATAGATTAAATACTTAGAATAAGATGAAGACTGGATGTGAGTCGACGAAGACACTCTCGAGATGAAGACAAGGAAGCAGACGACTAGACACTTCAAAGATCGTAACAATATGAAGACATAAAGATGATTAGACGAGGTGGAAGGCGTCTGGAGACAAGAAGAGCAGATGATTAGAAGTGTTAGAAAAATCAAGGAAGTTATAACTAACATCAAGATCGGTTATAACTAACCAAGAGGCTATTACAAGAATCTTAGTTGGTTTCAACAAACTAATGATGAGTCAACAAGAAAGTTACAACTACCGATGCAGTCTCCTATAAATAGATCCTTAGTTTAGAATAGAATATCTTTTTGCAACTTAGCATTTCACAATCTTCACATTGTAAATCAAGACACATTCATAACACTATCTCACACATAAGAACGTACAAAACATTCATAGTTTTTCGAGTGTTTATAGAACACTCTCATTCACATCTTCAAGCCATAGATTTCCGTAAATCAAGAAGAATTGATTGTAAGGCTGAATATTATCCTTGTAAACTGTAAGTAAGGAAGGAAGAAAGTAAGTAGTGAAGATCCTTTCACAATATTGTGAAAGGAGAGTGGATGTAGGATTGTTATAATCCGAACCACTATAAATCTGTGCGTTCTTTACTTTTTGTTTATTTTCAATTTATTTACCTGTTTATATTCAATCTTGAATAATCAAACACTTGTTCTTAAGAATTATCAATCGGATCAAGTATAAAAATCACTTCATGTATAAATCGATATATAGGTAATCTGAAATCGGTTTTGGATTATCTCTGAATAAATTGAAAGGAAAAATTGAGTAGGTTGGAAATCTATTCAATCCCCCTTTCTAGATTTCCCCTTGTGTATAAGCTTGATCGACCGGGACCAGCAAGTGGTATCGAGCAGTGTTGAATTGTTCTGATATATCTTAGGTCTTGGTAATTCTTCAATTACATTCTTTTGATTATTCTCATTCTTTCTCACTAATTCGCTAATAAGTTTCGTTGAGTATTCTTGATTCTTATGTCTAATGTTAAGAGTAAGAAGACCGAGGAGTCTTCCGATTTTTCAATCGAAGATTATAACTACTGGAAGTTCAGAATGGAAAATCATCTAAAGGCTATTCATGATCGAATGGAGGAAATTAGGAAGAAGGTCCAATTAAATTCTATCATGGAGTTGTGAGTGATGGAATTGAATCTTCTGAGGCCAGGGTTAGGCTTGAAAAGAAAAGTGTTGAGTGACTAATGATGAGAGGAAAATTCATAACCTTTGGACCAAGTTGCTAGAATTGAGATTATTGAAACTTTGAGTAAGGATTGGATAGAGAGGTAAAGCGTTGCAAAGCACTAAAGAAATGTGGGAAACTTTAGCAAATATGTGTGAAGGTTTTGATCAAGTCAAAGAAAATAAGTCGCAATATGTACTACATGCATTTGACACATTCAAGATGAAAGATGGTGAATCAATTGATCAAATGGATATAAGGATGACAAATTTTCTCAACAAAGCAAATGACCTAGGAAAGTCCTACACCGAAAAGAAATCAACAACAAGATCCTTAGAGCTTTGAGCAAGAGATGGAGGGAAAAAGTAAATATCTTGAAAGCTACTCGAGAATTTATCATCAATTTCACATCATACACTATTTTCGTATCTCAAGGCGTTAGAATATGATATTCAAATTGAAGATGAAGAAGATGAGGCTGAATCATCTACTTCCTGGGAAAACTGTTGCTTTTCTTCATCAAGAGGAATCGAGATAAGATATCTAAGGCATCGGATTTATCAATAAAAGAGAAAATGGCTTTATTGATAAAGAGATATGAAAGACTTAAAATGAAGTATAAAAGAAACAAACGGGACAGATCAGTCGGAAGGAGCTACAAGTCGGATAGAGAAGATAAGGGATCGATAGTGAGAAGAAAAAGATCATACTAGGAGATTCAAATCACCGGTCGACGAGGGGATAGTAGTCCAAAATCGATAGAGGAGATAAGCTGTTATACATGCAACAAACCTGGTCACTATAGTTACGATTGTCCTCGGCTAACACCTAGAGAACGTGAGGAATAAAGGAAAAAGCGTGATGTAAGGTATGCAGATCAAAGAGCTCTTCTAGCGTAAAAGAAAGTACATGAAACTTCATCATCCTCGTCTGGTTTTGGATCGGATGATGAAATATGTTTGATGGCAAAAGAGGTAAACTATTACTCATCTCCTAATAATGATTGTGAAACTCTGTCAATCGGATAAAGGTCTTATTAGTAAATTTTGAAAGATCCGGAGATTGCTTTATCTGCTTACAAAACAGATAGAGATTGAAAATCTAAGTTTAAAAGATCAAATTCTGAAACTAACTAAAGAAAGTTAGACTAGGAGTAGTGAGAAATCGATGGCTCATTCAAGGGGGAATGCAAGCCTAAGATTACCACTAATTCCTCATCTGAAAAGTTTAATGAGTTAGAGAAAAATTAGATACTTTAAAACGTAAATTGTCAAATGTCTATTTTGAAAATGAGAGTTTTAAGAAAACCAACGAGAGAATTAAATCACAAGTTGGGACTTCTTAGTAACACTCAATCAACTATAGATAGAATCTTCACTCTTCTAAAAGAGCTAATGATGAGACAGATTAGGTTTTGATAGAACTAAGAAGGATGATCCTATTAAACCAAGGGTTTTTATCAAAGCTACTAATACTAAAGAAGAGGTTAGAACTGGTCCTTGGAAATCTAAGGAATGCATTAACTCATCCGATGTTTCGCAAAGAAAGTACAAATGAAGAAAAATGTTCCAAAGGTAAAAACAAAGATCAGACAAAATCTCATCCTAAGTATAATAGTTTTGATGGAAGAAGCAAGTCATATCCATTATTTCCTAAGTATAAGATAATATCTAAAGATCAACCGAATAAGATTGATCTTGAAAGTCTTATACTAGTTGATAGATATGGATGTAAACTTCAATCACTTGTTTTAAGAAACATTGATGTGTTTATTTGGATTCCAAAGAGTCAACTTAACCAAAAAGGACCCAACTTACAAAGGGTACCTAAAATCTAATCTTTGATTGCCGGAAGATACAGGTATAGTGGAAAGAAGCAGATGTGCATGAGGTCGTCGTACATTGACAAGTGGATGTTCAAAACACATGACCTTTGAGAAACGTTTACTCTTAAACTATCAATCAATTGATGGACCACGAGTCATGTTTGGAGACAACAATTTTGGGCTAACCAAAGGAGTTGGAACTTTGATGATTGGTGATGTCCAAGTTAATGAGGTTTACTATGTTGAAGGGTTAAAACATAATGTTATTTGTTTCTCAATTCTGTGACAAGGATTTTTGTGTAAAATTTACCTCTAATGCTTGTTATGTTCTAGATAGTATCAATGAAAATATTCTATTAATGGAGTCGACAAGGCAATATTTATATTGTTAACTTCAAAAGTTGTCCTAAAGATACTTGCTTATTTGCAAAGAGTTCAGACGATTTAAGTTGGCTATGGCATAAGCATCTTGGTCACTTAAACTTCAAGACTCTTAACAAATTAGCAAAAATCTTTAGTCAAAGGACTACCAGATAAAATATTTTCAATGAGTCATGTTTGTAATGCATGTAAAAGAAAAGCAGACCAAAGCTTCTTTTAAAGCAATAAATAGTCCTTCTTCGAAAGAATTCTGAATTACTTCATATGGACCTTTTTGGTCCAGTCACTCCTCTCGCTTTAGTGGTAGTAAATATACTTTGGTAATCATAGATGATTATTCTCGATTTACTTGGGTTATTTTCTTATACAAGAAAAATGAGATGATGACCAAAATTCCTGGGTTTCTCAAAAGAATTCTGAATGTAAGTAATGTCAAAATAAGAAGTGATAAAGGTACTGAATTCCTTAATTCACTTGTTGCTAACTATTGTACCGAGAATGGTATAGCTCACGAAATATCGGCTGCAAGGACACCTCAACAAAATGGAGTTGTTGAAAGAAGAAACAGAACTCGAAAGAAGTTGCAAGGACAATGTTATCTGAATTTAACACTACACACGCATTTTGGGCGAAGCCATAAATACAAATTTCTATTTCATTCAAAATAGATGTTTAATTGTTAAAGATAAGTGTAAAACCTTCTATGAGATATGGAAAGGAGGATCACTTAAAATTTCATATTTTCATATTTTTTTGGTTGCAAGTGTTTTATTCACAACAATGGAAAATCTCACCGAAAATCTTTGATGCCAAGATAGCAGATGTGATATTTTTAGGATATTCCACTATATCTAAAGCATATAGAGTTTTCAACAAGACAACCTTGTGTGTGGAAGAAACACTACATGTTGTATTTAATAAATCTACTTTTGAGTCTAAGGATACGAGATGGTGTCACAAATGCTTCAGATGATCTACAAAAGATAACTATTAAAAGTGCAATTGTGAAGTTCTACATACCAGAATCCGACTCGGACGAGGAAGAAGAATTAGACTCAACAAAGATAGAGATAATGAAAGTTCTTCCAAAACAAATTGATCGTACAACTACTCTACCAGACAATCAAGAAGAGATTTTGAAGGTATCACAGAACCAATTGAAAAAGATATTTCGGACAAGTCTTCATCCTTGGTAAAAGACAAAGGTAAAAGAATAATGAATTATCATCCAATTTGAACAAATAATTGGAGATTTAGACTGGAGTTCAGACTAGGACACAACTAAATCTAGATTGTATGTTCGAGTTGCTATGTTTCATTACTTGAACCTAAGCCACCATCAAGCTCTAATCGATTCCAATTGGATTAATGCTATGCATGAAGAACTAAAACAGTTTCAATGACAAGATGTGTGGGAGCTTGTTGAAAGGCCTCATCATCAAAAAGTCATTGGAGCTAAATGGGTCTTTAAAAACAAAAGGGATGAGAACAATATTGTGGTTAGAAATAAAGCGGACTAGTTGCACAAGGTTATTCACAATCGAAGGGATTGATTATGATGAAACCTTTGCACCTGTAGCTCGTCTGGAAGCCATTAGATTGTTCTTAGCCTATGTTGCTTTTAAGAGATTCACGCTTTTCAAATGGATGCTAAATCAGCATTTCTAAATGGAATCTTAGTCAAGAAGTTTATGCAGAGCAACCTCCGTGCTTTGTCAAAGGAGATAAGGTCTACAGACTCGAGAAAAGCTCTATATGGACTTAAACAGGCCCCAAGAGCTTGGTATGATACCTTGTCCGATTATCTAATTCAAAACGGTTTTGTTAAGATAAAATTGATAGAACTCTATTTAGAAAGGAATTTGATAATGATCTTGTATTAGTTCAAATTTATGTAGATGATATCATATTTGGTTCAACTAACCTATCTTTGTGTGAAGAATTTAGTCATCTTATGAAGAACATATTTGAAATGTCCATGATGGGAGAGATGACATATTTCCTTGGATTGCAAGTCAAACAGACATAAAGAAAGGGATTTTCATCAATCAAGCAAAGTATGCAAAGGGTCTTATAGAAAAGTTTGGAATAGGTACTAGTCAAGAGGCTAAGATACCTATGATGACAAACTTATCCATGGATCCAGACGAGAAGGGGTAAGACACTCGATCCAACCGAATACAGGGGCTTAATAGGTTCTTTATTATATTTAACTCGCCGAGACCTGATATTTCTTTTGCGGTAGGTGTCTGTGCACGATTTCAAGCTAATCCAAAGAAGAGTCATCTTGAAGCAGGCAAGAAGATTCTTAAATTCTTAAAAGGTACAATAAATGTAGGATTGTGGTACCCGGTGACAATAATTTCGAGTTGTCTGGATACTCGGATTTAGATTTTGGTGGGTGTAAGATAGATAGGAAATCTACTTACGGAACTTGCCAATTTTTAGGAAGTAAGTTGATTTCATGGTTATCTAAGAAACAAACCTCTGTAGCTACTTCTACTACCAAGTGAGTATATGACAGTGGAAGTTGTTGTTCTCACTAACTGGATCGACCAATAGCTAAGGGATTATAACATTATCACTAGAGACGTACCAATCTTTAGTGATAATAATAGTGTCATAGCTATTACCCGTAACCCAGCTTTTACACATTCGATGCAAACATGTTGATATTAGACATCATTTTATTCGTGATCATGTTGAAAAAGGTGATATCGGACTAGAGAAAATATTAACCGATTTTCAAAGAGCTGATATTTTGACAAAACCATTAGCGGAGACTAGGTTTAAAGAGTTGTCTGTGGAGTTAGGATTACTTGATGCATCTTTAGTTAGTCTATAATTTACTATCTATGCATTTTAAATTCTCTCTCTTGCTTTCTTAAAGAGTTGTGCAGTAGAGTTAGGATTACTTGATGCATCTTTAGTTAGTCTATAATTTACTATCTATGCATTTTAAATTCTCTCTCTCGCTTTCTTTACTATGTCTAGAAAGAAATATCAGTTTTGTAAGGGTCATATAGGCATTCACAGAGCTGATATCATTGATCTCCTTTAAGGAATTAAGAATCAAGGAATAGTCTATTGATCTTTACTAACTTGATGTTTTCTTGTTGATTGTAGGAATCGGGCAAGCGAATTTAAGACAACCAAGCATATCGAACTCAAGGGAAAAAGTATGCACGTGAGGCCCTAAGAATACAAGTTCTCTATTACTATTGTTGCAATCATGGATTTGGCTTCAAAAACTCAAAACAAATGCAAAAATACAATCAAATAACTAGGCAAGCAATTAATCAAACACCTTATATGCTAGAACAAGTAGCTAAAATTCAATGGGGATTGGGGTGTTAGGGATAATATCCATCAAGGAATCAATGATAGACAAGCTATGATTGAATCAAATTGCTAATCAACTAAGATAGAAAGCTTAAAACCATCATGCGATTAAGTCTCCATTAATCACACAATGCCTAATGTGAGTATCCTTAGTGCAACTAATCTCTCAATTAAGAAGCACCCAATTCATACAATCATACACAATTATAACCCGATTAATCCCGGATCACGTTAGCTCAACTCTCGTCTATTGATAGGGTGATCAAACATTAATCTAAAGAGAGAAAAATGCATGAAGCACAATTATAATCACAATTAGGGAGCAATCTAACTCAATTGATCAACAATCATCAACAATCATAGCATAAGGCAATCAAATCATCCTCAATTTCAATTATCTCAACCACAAGAGTATTAGCCCATGGTGCAAAGAGTAAAACCCATGGGTAGAAAATCTAATTGAGCAATTAAGAATCTAATCAACACAATTAATGAATTAAAAGGAGTAAAGTGGAGGAACATCACCAATTGAATCCAAAATAATAGGAATGCTTGAATCTTGCCGATCGAAGAGGCGACTTGGGAAAATTTGGAAGATATTAAAGATCGATTCCCTGATTTTATCCTTGGGGACAAGGATGTTGCTAAAGGGATAAGAATGATGAGGAAGAAAGTAGAAGATTGAAAAATGCGTATAATAAAGCTAGAAGGGCCAAATTAAAAGCAGATGCTAGAAAATCAATTGGCGGCCCAAGTCAGACTATTCGGAAGGAAGGCCCAGAGTCAAGTTAAATAAATGTTCAGGCCCAAGTGTTATTAGTGAGATTATTATTTGTAAAAGCCCATTAGTATTATTTCTGAGACGGCAAATGGGAAACAAAATATAAATAATATAACTTTACCAATTTGAGGAATAATGAAAGTAGAATTTTCTCTGTTAATTCCAAATTAAATCCGAAGTTTCTCGCCGGCATGAGCCTGAGCAACAACGGAAAAGCAATCAGAAACGCGATTCCTAACACCCCTACACACCTAAATCCCAAAACAAACATACCCTAAATAATCTTGAAAATATTTATAAGTTTTATCTAATTATTTAATTATTATTAGGTGCTAATTGTTTTTTCAAATAATTATAGGTGACTTGTGATGGGCAAACAAATCCCCAACAGCGAATGAAGAATTGTGATGGGCCATGGCTTGCGCACGGTGGAGAAGAACTTAGAATGGTAACTGTAATTACGGCGCAGTGAAAGCGAAAGTGATGAAAATTTGAGATAAAAAAGTTTTACATAAAAATGTGTTACATAAAACTGAGCGATTTTTATCAATAGGAATTTTCAGCGATTTTTTATAAGCAGATGAAAAAAATCAGCAATTTACTATTATTATTTTCTTTTAAAGAACTTTAAGCGGTTAATTTATTAACAATTAAAAAAATGTTATTTTAAAAAGAAATTTTTGGGAAAATATTAATTTATTCAGTGATTTAAACAGATGAACAAAACTTAATATTTTCAGTATTTTTTATATCAGCAAGATCATCTATATGTATTATCAATAGTGTTTTTAATTCACATTTTATAGCGTTGACAGCGTTTTTAATTTAAAATTTATAGCGGTTTCGTAAAAATTAATCGAAAGAAATCAGACAATTAGGAGCGATTGTAAATAATGCTATGTATAAGCTCCGCCCTTAAATTTATAATATCAATTTTTTTGGAAAAAAACTTATAATATCAGTTAAACTTATTATAGTGGTTTTTTATGATAGTGACACTCTTGTGTGAGACAGTCTCATGCATGAGACGGACATGAGAGTCACTTTTTAATAAATTACTATCATTTTTTCATAATTTGTTATCACTTTTTAATAAATTGTTATCACTTTTCATAAATTGTTATCACTTTTTAATTTATTATCACTTTTATACTAATTTGTATCACTTTTTTAAAAAGTGATAACAATTTATTAAAAAGTGATCTTGGTCTCATGCATGAGACGGTATCATACAAGTTTTTGCCTTTATGATATAATATCAGTTAACCGCTATTAATTTTATGCTATTAAAAACAAAATTTGGCATAGTGAACAATGAATTAGTCAAGGGAACCAAAATTTGTGTATTCTCGACATAATATTGTAAGGAGGACAAATATATCCAACCAAAACCAACGATTAGTTACATCGGCTTAACAAAAGAGAAATAAACTCCCAATTTAGAGAAAAACCATGTTGTCTTCTCCTGAAAGAATTTTCTTCTGCAATTTTCACCTTACATTTTCTTGCTAATACATCTCATTTCACATTACACATATTTTTTGGAAAATTACAAATAGGTGTAAAAAATTAGCAAAATTACAAACAGTGTAATGTGTAAATTTTTTGTGCTTCATGCAAATAAAATTTGTGCTTCTGTTCAAATTTTTACACCTAGTTGTAATAAGATTTATCTCTTTCTACCTTATTGTAAATGACCCTATTTTTTTCTCACTTCTCCCAAAATCTCCTCTCAAATCAGCCACAAGTCGTCCAAACTAGGGATGGAAAAAATCTTGAAATATCGAAATATCGTCATATCGCATCGAAAAAATACCAAAAATACTGAAAATTTCGGTATACCAAAAATATCGGTACGGTATGATATCAGATCGAAAATTATCGGTACGGTAACAAGATAAAAATTAAAATTTTCGGTATTTCGGTGTATACCTAAAACATACCAAAATATTAATATATACCGGATATGCCGAATACCGAAATATACCGATGCATGCCGAATACAGTATATAAATACCATTTTTTTAATATGAAATTAAATATATATTTCCTAAAAATAATTAAATATTAGAGCGAGTCTCTTATAAAATATTGCACCATGCAATATTAATTAAAAATAAAAAGATTTAAAATTCACGGGTCATCATGCGGATCGGGTCAAGATAAGAAGATACGCAGATTTGCGTGAATTAGGCGAAAATCGCGATGATGACAACAAGCGCAGAGAAGGCGGCGATCAAGAAGCGACTCAACAGAGAATTCCGACGAAAACAGCGAGAGATCAATGAAAATATCAATTTGAAAAGAAACACGCAGAGATAAAAAAGAAAAAGGAGAAGATATAGATGTTTTTTTTTTAAAATTTTCTAATAATTGCTATAGATCTTATCAAACACAATAATAAAATTCGGATCATCTTTGTTATCGGTTGCATGTTCTTCTAAAAACTGGAATTAATATCGCAATCATACTGCTTTCGATTTCTTCATATAGTAACACATATTTCTCTATAAGGTAACACGTTTGTGTTCATATAGTAACACTTTTTTCATATAGTAACACATCTTTCACTATACAAGAACGCATTTGTATTCATATAGTAACATATTTTTTTCAACAAGATGTGTTACTATAAGGGTAAATACGTGTTACTAGTCTTTAAAAGAATAAAATATTAGTTTTGTTCATTAATAACACATTTTTCTTAATACAAGAATAACACGTGTTTGACCTAATAATAACACAATCATTGTAAAAAATTGTTTTTACCTTTGCAAAAGTTTAATACACATATTTGCCCTTACAATAACACATATTTACCCCAAAATCTTATACTTGGGATCAAATAGACCCATGATTTTTTTCTTAACACATTAAAATCATTTCTCTTTAATATTGAGATCAAATAAGTCATCATCTTAATAAAATCACACTCTTTTAATAAGAATAAAGTTGTCGAAGATTAAAGACTTATTTGATTCACACATATTAGAGATTTATTTGACCAATTTTTCATTTTTATTTTTGCATTCGAGTGATTATTTTTAGATAAATATGCGAGGTTTTGTTTTATAGTGACACATAATTATTGTTAAAGTAATACATGTTTAACCTAATAAGAATACACTGGAGCACGCGAGTGCAAATTTTTTTCTTTTACCCTTGCGCGAGTTTTTTTGGAAATATCCATTAAACCCGCCCGCCTGAGATTCGCGAATTTCTTAATTTGGATCTGAATATGGATTATTTCATGGATCTAGGATCGTGAAATATTTCATATAAAAATTTGTTTAAATATTATTATATCAAAAATAAGATATCCATCGGCCATATATATATACAAATATACTTGAAATTTGAATTACTTTTCAGATTCACAAACCCTAGCGAATCTGCCTCCTCACCCTCTCTCTCTCTCCATCGTCGCCGCCACTGCTTTCTCTCGCCACCGTTCGGTTGTGAAAGCGGTGATCCACTGGTGAGGATACCTTTCAATGCTCTGTTTCTTTTTTTTGACAGACGAAAGAGAGTAATTTAAGTGAAGCGTTTGAAGGCTTTTAGGATATATAGCAGCAGTGTTGTAACTTGTAGCCTAGGACATATGATTGTAAATATAAATCAAATAATTTTTGTTTAATTTGCTATTCGTATTCTAGTTTTGTTATTCGCATTTGAAATATTAAAATTCTCCACTTCTGTGTTTTTTTTTTTTTTTTTTTAAATGGTGTTTTATGGATAAGAGGAAAGAATGTGTGGAGGTGGATGTAGCAGAGGGACTTGCGGTGCTAAAGGGCTTGGAGTTTGCTGCTGATAAAGGAGAAAGCAAAGTGCTTGTGAAAACTGACTCTTTAGTTTTGTTTAATAATCTAACTAGGGTTTTTCTACTATCAGGCAGGGTGTTCGCCCTGCATGACGTCGAGGGACCAATTAAAAATAAACACATCATCTAGTTTTGTTATATGCAATTTATCTTTGCAATGAAATAAAATAATTATTTTTATAAAACAAAAATAAAATTACTGAAATATCCTTATAGTATATATTTATTTTAAATACAGTTTTTATAAATTTAAAATGATTAATTAAAAATCTCTTTATTATTTTTTTAGAACATTCTCGATTATTAATTATAAACAAATAATTATGGTGAATTCCATTTTTTTCTCCAACAAAAAAATATTATTTTCTTATTTTTTTCTTCTTCTTTCTTCCTCAACCCAAACGAAGAACCCTAGAAAAAACATCTTCTTCACGAACAAATATCAAGAAGAACCATGCTTAGTTTGAAGATGAAAATCAATTCCCACTTTTTTGTTAAGATGAAAAAACTCGGCAAAAATTCAAATCTCCACTCCTGAATACAACTGCTCAAAATCCTTCCTAAACACCCACGATTTTGTCAACCTTTTATTCCATATATTAAATTGCGATTCCTTTATTCACGGTTTCTCTCATAATTATATTCTCTCTCCCTTTTTCGCAACTCACCGTCGCGAAACTCAAACCCACATATAGCCCTCCCTCCATTACAATGATCGCAATACCTTCACAGCTTTAAAAGTGTTTAATATAAAAATAATATATAATAAGAATATACATCTAATTTTACCATTAATTTTTTTTTGTTATTTTAAATTAAAAGGATAATTTCGTCGTTTTATATTTTTTAATTTATTTTATTAATAGAAGCGATACGGTGCGATTGCATATAACACGGTGCAAACGCATTAATGCAAAGTGCAATTAATTAAAATAAATTTCATATGTTGGATCAACGATCCAACGATGTCTAATACGATTCTTGACATCGAGGCGAGGCGAAGCCTTCTGACGGTAGAAAAGTCCATCTAACTAAACCGGCCCCTAATCTTTCTCTTTTTGGGCAGGTAGTGTTAGACATCCTTAGTCTTAGTAGTTCTTTTATTGAGTTATGTTTCAGTTGGATTTGAGTTATGTTTCAGTTGGATTCGCAGAGCAGGTAATAGTATTGCTCATAACTTGGTCATTTGTTGGATTGTTGTATTATTATTTTGAATTGATTTTATTTTGGTTTGTTTATTTAATTGATTAGAAAATTAAAAAAGAAATTTTCGATTTGGTATGAAAAAATCGGTTCGGTGTTGAAATTTCGGTGCGGTTCGGTATAAAAGCGGTACATACCGATATTTTTAAATTTCGGTATACCGATATTTCTTTATGAAACGATATATATCGATACCGTTTTGAAATTCGGTATACCGATTGTTCGGTACTGATGCGGTATGGTATATGTTATTTGTTATACCAAAATTTCGGTATACTAAAAATTTCGGTACGGTATATGGTATAGTGTTGAAATTTTGGTATACCGTACCGACTCACCCTAGTCCGAACATGGATAACACTCCTTTTACAACAATATTAAAAAAATGGAAGTCGATCAAGAAATTTCACTCATGTAACGTATTTGGTATCTTGAAAATTTCGGTACGATATATGGTATAGTGTTGAAATTTTGGTATACCGTACCGACTCACCCTAGTCCAAACATGGATAACACTCCTTTTACAACAATATTAAAAAAATGGAAGTCGATCAAGAAATTTCACTCATGTAACGTAATTTCTTTGTAAACCCCTAAAATCCTTGCAACCCAAGTTCTACATAAACTAAATCGTTCCAAAAAATAGTTATGGGATGGAAATTGAGCAATTCAATTAAGGCCCGTGTTATTTCCACACACCAAAGTTCGAGTACACACACTTATCCAAATTGACACACTTTTTTATAAGTACACACACCGAAATCTCATAACCCCCTCCCACTAACCACGATCCTGTATGTGTTGTTCGAATTTTTGTTTCGCACATTCATTCAAAGTGCGGAAAATAAAATCGCACACGATATTTTTAAGTACACACACTTTGTGCGAATTTTTTTTCGAACAAAGTGCAATTATCTTGACTTTTTTTTTTTTCGCACAGAGGGTATTCTGCATATGTTGATTTTTTCACAAGTACACACACCATTGTGCGAAAAAAAAATCCGAACATAGTACAAATGTGCGAACAACCGAGTGTCGAAAATTTGAAACCCGTCATCTTCACACAAAATCGGCGACAACGTTCAAATACACGTAATATGGTAATGTAAATGCATATTTTGAATACAAACTACTCAACAAATCATTTTAGAGCAACAAAAACACAAAAATACAAGAAAACCCTAGGTATAAATTAAACAATGAAATAACCGAAATAAAAACTTACAACAACATATTTTTCATCACTTAAAGTCCCCATTCACAAGAAAATAACTTCATCACGTTTCTTAGTCGAGTTTCACGTTTTCGGAGAGCGACATATTGGGATTTTGGAACAAAAAAAAAAGAAGCTGGGTCGTTTATGTATGTGGGAGAAGCGCCGCAACGTTTGGTTCCAGTGTGTGTACTTGAAAAACTAGTTTTTGTACCATATTTCACTTTAAGGGTAGGTTAGTCTTTTTCTTGTGGTTTGGTTATTTTTTTTTCAAGGTGTGTACTCTGAAGTTTGGTGTGTGGAAATAACTCCGGGCCATCAATTAATTAAGGGACTAAATCATTCCAAAAAATAGTTATGGGATGAAAATTGAGCAATTCAATTAGTTATGAAACTAAATTGTTCCATAAAAAAGTTATGGACTAAATAAAAAAAGTGCAAAGTCATGGGATCATTTAAGATTTAATCCCTATAAATCCTCGCAACCAAGTTCCGCAATAACATAAAATAATGATATATCAAATGATATCGGGTGCTTTAAATTGAGCATAACAAATGCAAGTGAAAGAGAAATAAATTACTAACTTGTAAAAATCGTCGGGCTAGGATTAAGTTTTTGCAGCGACGGTGATATTAATATCTGAAAAGATCGACCGAAAGACCAATAAAGAGGACGACGACAACGGCAACGACATTTGCCGAAGAAGCCGAGGCAAAGGTGGCATGTCTTAGGGGAAGAGGAAGGATTTGTAAGAAAGAAAATAAATGAAATCTTCATTGAATTGAACCTTAGGTTATTAACGATTATTATTTAAAATAGATTTTTATTTTAAATGATAAAGGATAAATTTGTAAATTAGTTATTATATATTTTAAAAATTATTAAATTTATTATAAGAGTGAGATAGGCGACGCAAAATGATAGATAGTGTGATACAAAATGATGGCTAGTTTGATAATTAGTACAACAGGTAGCAAGTCATTAATTTTAAATCATTGAATTTTAGATTTAATAGTTCATATAGTTGACTATTGATAGTTAGCGCAACACTCTAACTATTGTGAGAAACCTTGATAGATTGCAATTTAAACTTTACTTTTGTGGTCAGTACCTCAGTCAAGTGTATGAAAAATACCATAAAGTATTTGTATAGGGATTAAATCTTAAATGGTCCAATAACTTTGCACCTGTTTTGATTTAGTCTCTACGACAACGGGTAAAAGACAACGGATTTTTGCTTGGACCGTTTTCTTAAGTGTAAAGCCCGTTGTCTTAGGGATAACCGTTGTCTTAAGTTTTGATTTTATGCCGAAAGACAACGGTTTTAATACACTGTTGTCTTTTCCCTGTTGCCATATCTTAATTTATTTTTATTTTTTATTTAATTTTAATAGTAATTGTTAAAAGTATATAAGGAACACTTAGAAAATATTCATCTCCTAAATTTTCGACCTTGCTCTACGAATGTGTTTTCTCTGGCTTTTTTCCTTCGCTCTGTCTTTACCCAACCGCCGCCGCCTCATCACCACCGCCATTACCCGCCGCCGCCTCATTACCACCGCCGTTCCCCGTCGCCTCATCACCACTGTCGTTCCCCGCCTCATCCTATCGCCGCCTCTAGTATTCTCTTCTTGTCCTCATCAATACCTAACACGACGAGCACGAACCCTAGCCAACGTCGTTTGCCTCTATATCACCACTGTCGTACGCTGCCTCGCAACCTCCTGGCCACTATATATGACTAATTTAGTTTCCGACTCTCGATTTGTAACCCTAGCCACTGTCGTTCGCCACCTCATAGCCATCGTCATACACCGCCTCTCTATGCCTCTTCACCACTGTACACTGCTTCGCGTTTTCCATCTTTTCCCCAAATCGATTGCGCACAGTACTTCAGCCGTTCCTCGCATTTTCAACCTTTCCCCCAAATCGATGCACATGAATTTCAATTACCCAGCACTTCAGCCGCGCCTCGACCAGTTTATTCTGACCGCTGCTTTCGTTTCTCTGGCGCTACATAAGATGTGTACATGAACTACTCGTATTTCCAGGTATTGAAAATTTTAGTTTTTTTTTCTAATTTCTTCTGTATCGCTATTTTCTTTCTTTACGATTTTCATTTCAGTCAATAGATAATGGATTCTTCGCTGATTTTAATCTTGTTTATTTAATGATTAACGAATTTAATTTTGTTCTTAATATAGTCCGCTCTTTGATTTCTGCTTTCTTTTTTCCCCTTCACCAATTTTACTTTTTAGGTTGTGATCTTGTGAATTTTATTGATTGAGGAAGTGATAGTGCAGAACATCTTCAAATGAAACCTCTCTCTCTCTCTCTCTCTCTCCCTATTTCTTTATGCCTTCTGTTACCGTTTGTCAATAGTAATATCGAGCTTAATTAGAAATGTTGATTGCTTTTTTTTTTTGCCTTTCATGTGTTGCACAGTATCTGATTAACTTGTGATTTTGTAAGAATGAGCTAGTGGTTTAATTTACAGAATAGATACATGTTGACATGGTGAATTATACAATGAATAACAACTGATTTATGACATTTTGAGGCCAATGTTTGTGAATGATATAATTGACTGGGTATTTTATTAATTGACTAGGTAATTTGAGGTTGTTTAATATTTGGTGATCAACTTGTATGTTGAGATGTGGTGTATGTTAGGGGTGCAAAAAGTCTTTCTGGATGGTTTTGAACTCTTTTGGGCAATATGCCTCTTGGAGACAGTCAAAGACCCCAGTGTTTGATATTCCGAAAAGCAACACTCAAAGAAACTTATGTGGAAGCAGTGTGTAGAAAAAGTCTTTTTGGTGTTTATGAACGTATTTGGAAGCAGTTTCGAGATTTGTATTGTCTGTTTTATGAACATATTAGGCTGTCTTGGAATACCTAAGTCTGAAAAATGGGAATAACTGAAGGTTACTTCTAACTCAGTATGTGTCGTTTGGTGGACTACGGTAGAATATTACAGTGGTAATTCTTATCTTTAATGTACGGTTTTGTTGATGGCCACACTTTGTTTAAAGCCTGATTACTTGTCTAAAGTCATTAACTGAATATCATCCTTAGCATATATATTAGTTCCACCACGAATGTCTCAGGTTAATGAATGTCATACTAAGGCATGATGCCAACAATTAATATCTCAAGAACATTTCTTACTTTCATGTACACCTTAATAATATTTCTTTGTCTAGAAGGGGGAATTATTTTAGCACAAGGCAATCTACCTGAGGAGGAGAGTAAGATTCTCTTTTGTCCATTCTTTTTGTATGTATAGTTAGTATCATGAATGCTCTACAAAAATCATATGAGCTTCAGTTAAATTTAACGCCTAGGCTTTAGCACAAGCATCAGGTTTCACATTTGCATCGTTCATTTGTTTGAGAACATTCCGAGCATGTTTTACTAACAAAAACATCTGTTTTCTTGAAAACAGATTTCTGAAAAGGACAGGATTTACCAGGTGTCCTACCACCATCCCTGGCAAAGTTGTCGTACCTTCAGATGATGTATCAAAAATCTGTTTCTGTGATTATCACTTTGTATTATAATAGTATATAATTTGCACCCATGATAATGTAATAACTAATTACTCTTCTTTTTAATTTTTTAATGCAGCAGTCTTGAGTACAAATAATCTCACTGGTGAGTTGCCTTTGAATTAAATAATCTGAAGGAGCTGATAGAAGTGTAAGTATAGTAGTGTATTTTTTGTCATATAAAAGTGCAATAATTTTTTATTTGTTTTAACTTAAATATCAATATTTGGGAGCAATGCAGTAGGCT
This sequence comes from Paraleonurus japonicus, assembly GCA_030762865.1. Lineage (NCBI taxonomy): Eukaryota > Viridiplantae > Streptophyta > Magnoliopsida > Lamiales > Lamiaceae > Paraleonurus > Paraleonurus japonicus. Next base: position 44,903,643 of record CM061056.1, read on the forward strand.
TAGCAGCAATAATTTTAGGGGAAAGCTACCTAGTTTCCAGAGTTGGAGATAACTTGAAAACCTGTAAGTCCTAATCAGATGTATTCCAACAATGCAAGTTTACTTGTAATCTATCTTCTCCCATATTTTATGGAGAATGGGTTATTCATGTTAGAGCAAGTATCTCTGAATTCGTAGTCTCCTGACCACAAGTTTGTTACACAGTAAGTTATTATTCATAATCAACATTATCTTGACCTTGTCGAAAAGTTTAAATTATTCTTTTGAATCTAAATAGATATTGAAAAGCTGAAATAAAGATGTAAGAGTACCAAAAAATATGCAGCCCAAAAAATTATGAAGCATTTGCTTTGTTCTAGTTTAATGCACCTATTTAAATTGTGCTTCCAGGCCTACTCTTGAGATTAGTTGGGAAACCCTCCACACACACAAGAAATGAACGTTGCATCGGATTTTTGAAATTAGTAACTTCATCTATCTTCCCTTTAGCTTTCCTTTCATTTTTGTTAATTTATATATCACTGTAGACCTTTTTTTTTTTTTTTTATATATTGCTAATTTTGATGTGGCCAATCATTTTTTGAATTTTATTTTAGGGATGACTGGACTTGGAAGAGATTTTGAGGTGGGGGATATTATTTTTCTAAACTAAAAATTATTACCCGTAATCTGGTTAGGGATATTTTGTGAGATTTTCATATGCATAAATCTACTTGGCTTGTAGTGTATAACTATTGCTCTTTTCATCATAGCATATGGGTCTTTAGATGGTTCATTGTTCATATCTTTAAATTCTGGAACAAAAGAATTTTCGAGCACCTGTTTATGCTACATGATTTCATTTGGTAACCAATTTTGTCATAAAAGATCAAAAGTATAGGCCACTGAACAAGTAATACTTTTTAAGGGGTATTTAGGGAATTATATCATGATTTTTGCAGCATTTAATTATGTGGTGTGATGTTCTTGATTAATAGGAAAATCCAATTCAGTTTTAGTTATCAATGAACTACTGTTAGGGAAAAAAACTCTTGTTGGAGGTGAAGGCGCTCTTCTTAAAGCATGCTCATTTGTTCCAACTTTTTTAAACTCGTTTTTGTCTTATGAAGCTAATGGAGATACAATAATATAAATGTTCCATTGTGTGAGATGATTAAACGTGCCCATTTGTTGATCGTTACCTGAACTACTATTTATATCATGCCGACAAATTTGAGTAAGTTTGTCTTAAATCAGAAGCCATTGAATGTTATATGGTCTATTCTTTATCGAGTCCCTGTTTTAGTTTGCTTTTCACCACGATTATCATTTGACTTATGTTTATTTTTCCTTATTTTTGGAAAAGCAAATGTCCTTTGTAGCGTTTGTTCCATTTTGATCAATGGTCAAACTGAACATTAATCAGATTTGTAGATCTTCCCGGTTACTGAAGGAGAGCTTTTGCAACAGGGGTTTCCATTCTTTCAAGTATAGTGAATTAGTTAGCAAAAGGGACCACTTAAAGGTACCCACCTCTTTGATACAAAACTACAAATCCGTCCTGCGAATTTTCTTGTGCACTTCGATATGTATAATTAGGAAAGCATTTGTATAATGTATAGTTATTTACTGGCAATTATTGGAAAAAATAGTAATTTTGAATGTCCTCCTTGCCAAAGGGGAATCACACTGTTATTCTTTTTCCCACAAAATTGTCTTTCTTTAGTACTAACATTTGATGTAAGTTGAGCTCATGTGTTGAAACTCAGGGCACAGGCTTTATATAGAAATCTCTTGGCTTAGCAATTCACTCGAATATGCTGAAGGAGGAAATGTCATATGCTTTGGTGGGTTCAATCTGGACTAAATTTTATTAAAAAGCACACCCACTCAGTTACTGGTCTAGACCCAACAAAGCTAGCATCAGTTGAAATTTCCCTTCCCTTCTCTGAAAAATGTTTTCTGACTTACTTTCTGCTTTATATAGCTATCTTTGCATGACTTTACCAGGAATAGTCCATGTAACACTTTTATAGAAACGTGATTTGGGCATAACTCCTTGGAGAATGGTAACTGATAAGGCAGAGCTGAGAGCATTCTTAGTCTGTTAATTATTCGAAGAAATTGTGATGTCAAACTTGTGCATATGGCTTTACTTTATCAGTCTCTTTGCGTTTAGTTGATGCTTGTTTTACAGTTCTCTAATTATTGCTAATTTATTTGTGCTTGAATTTTGCAGTGATCTTGAGAGTGCAAATATAATTGTCACTGCAGGTCATAGAGGTTTTAAGTTTTGGGACATACGATAAGACAGATTTCGGTATTCTTTCTTGTTCATGTTTTTGCAATTTTTTTATATACTTACATCCTAAATGATCTTACTGAAGAAAACAACCTCATCTCTTGGCCCAATTTTGATGGTTTATATTTTATAACATTTGCTCGGTGAAATTGTTCATGCCTTGGTTCATTAAATCAATGACCTATAGAAAAATTTCATCTGATACAAGGTGTAACTAAATAAATGTTGGATAGCTAGTACTTGCTATTGAAGCCTGAAATATATATATTGACTTTAAAAGTGGATCATGCTGAACCATAGTTGCCCTATGGATCAACTGATATGTGGTCCAAAATATCTGAGTGTGAAATCAGTTTTTCCTGCTTTTAAGTTTGCCTATTAATTCTGTTTAAATTAGTGCAGTAGCAGTAGTAGAAATTTCTCATTTTCTATAGCAATTTGAGAGAAAAATAGTTCAACCTGTATTTTGCACTTTTATTTGGGTAATAATTTAATAAATCTTGTAAATTGGTAGTAATTTGCTTTAGTTGCATGAAATATATTTCTGAGTGAGAAATCAGTTTTCTCTGCTTTTAAGTTTGCCTATTTGAGTGGGATGCAAAATGTTGACCTGTTACATAAAAAGTTAACCCTAGTCTCCATACATTAAAATAGCCTTCTTTTAAGTTTGCCATTTTTTTCAATGCTTTTGTTTGCCTTTTTTAGCCCTCTTTGATTCATTTTCTTTTACATGGGCTTGATAATATTATCATAATTTCGATTGGAATGCATGTTTTGTTTCAATCATTTGTCTTGATGAATCTTTGGTTTCGTTGATGAAGTTATTTTTGAGAAAGTTGAAGTCTTGATATTGTTTGAAATTTGATGGAATTTGAATTCATGAGTCAATCAACAACAGCTCTCATAATAGCCGATATGAGTTTTTATTTAAATAAAAATTATAATTCTGTGTTTATTTGTGAATTCCAATAATATTTCTCTGGTTTTCCTCTGCTGAAAAATAAATTGGGGTTACACTAGAAAGAATAATTTGTGTTGATCATAGTTATGTGTTTGTGTTGATCATAGTTATATGTGGTTTTTGGTGAATATTTGATTGGATGGTTGAATTGGTGACTAAAAGATAATACTTATTTAATTCTATTATTTGTACTTTCACGTTTTCACAAAAGGATTACTCTGGAAAAGAAATTGATGACATGCGGGAAGAGTGGGCGAATGCCTTTCAGAGTATATGGGTGATGATTAGAAGTTTGTTATTTTTATTTTAGTTTAGTTTTTTTGACATTTGAACATGTTATTGTAGTTTAACACTAGACTATTTACATTTTATGATTTAATTTGATATTTAAACAATGTATGATGATGAATTGATTTCCATTTTAATGCTTATTTTTAATTTTATATTATTGTCCAATTAGATAATTCACAACAGGAAAAAAATCTACAATAATGGCTAAGACAAAGGAAAAAAAAGCGTAGTCGTAGGTAGTAACCCGTTGTGGTAAAAGCCTAAGACAATGGTGAAATGAAGTTATGACAACGGTTTTTAACCGTTGTGGTAAACACCTATGACAACGGTGAAAAACCGTTGTCATAACTTCATTAACCGTTGTGGTAAACACCTACGACAACGGTGAAAACCGTTGTCATAACTTCATTAACCGTTGTGGTAAATACTTACGACAACGGTGAAAACCGTTGTCATAACTTCATTAACCGTTGTGGTAAACACCTACGACAACGGTGAAAAACCATTGTCATAACTTCATTAACCGTTGTGGTAAATACCTACGACAACGGTGAAAAATCGTTGTCATAACTTCATCAACCGTTGTGATAAATACCTACGACAACGGTGAAAAACCGTTGTCATAACTTCATTAACCGTTGTGATAAATACCTATGACAACGGTGAAAAACCGTTGTCTAATACCTGCACCTAAGACATCGGGTTGATAGACGACGGTGAAAAAACCCTACGACAACGGGGATTCACCGTCGTCAGCGCTTTTGGCATAGTGCAAGTACTAATTTAAATGAATCAATCTAAGTCCTAATTGAATCAATCAATCTAAATCATTTCTAAATCTTAATCTTCCTTAATCTATATATAATGGAATCCCATCACAAAGCAAGAAAATCTCCAAAATATCCTTGAAAGATATCATAGATGGAGAAGAAGGGAAATAAGTGAAGAAAGGAGTATTGAAATGAGAACCAAACTTGAGCAAAATACAAGTTTGGAAGGGGATTGATAAGAAGAAGAAAATGATAGAGTTGAAGAGAGAAGTATAAAGAGCTTAAAAAGGAAAAATATTTTGAAATTGTAGATTGTGCAACTCCAAGATGAAAACTATTCTTGGAAATGTGAATTAAGCTCGAGTGTACAAGGCTATGTATTCAAGAGCTCATTAAACGTCCGAAGTTTGAACTTAAGAATGTCACTTTATCCACTAGAAACTTTCTACCATATTTTTCTTCGACTTTTAAATGTGTACGTCTTATATCCAAATGTTTGGTTTAATGAAATTGAAATGTGTCATGGTTATTGATTTACATTATTGTTACAAAGTATTGTTAGGGTGTTAGGTTCATCGAATTTAGTGTTGTGGATGTGTAACATGTATTTTTTTCTCAATGAATTAGTTTTTTTTTCTCAATTAGGATTCTGTCCTCTCTTTAATTGAATTTGCACCCTAACTTTCACACTTCAACTATATTTAATTGTGCAAATATTTCTACTCGGTGTTAAATATTTATTGTTATTGTACAAATATTTTTACGCTACTATGCAAATAAGTATTCTTACTTTTGCAAAGTAATTTTGCTCAGTGCAAATATTTTTCTACGATTGTGCAAATATTTTTCTACTAGTACGCAAATTAAAATTAATTTTAGCAAAAATTTTCTCGATTGTGTGCAAATATTTTTACTAGTAAAATATTATCGATTGTGTTTAGTAATTTATTTCAAATTGACAATGCGTCTGTTGGATATTTAAAAATTTTATCATCTCGTATACCCGCAAATCGATTGTTATTAGTTGTGTTGCGTAGTTTATTTCATTGACAATAAAGCATGTTGTAAAATGTTGATGTTAGTGACAAGTGTTACTCGGAATGTGCCAACATTCTGGTCACAACATCGAATTCGTCCTTCCACTTCCACTAACCCTTAACCCATGAAATGTCTTGGTTTCTGATTGAAGACTTATGGCAGTTATATAAGTTATGCGTTTGAAAAGGCAAGAGTGGGGAGTTGAAAAGATCATGGGGAAGTTACTAGAAGTTACATATTTTCAAGAGAGATGTGAAATTTATCTTCAAGCACTAAGAATGTCCCAATATCTATAAATACATGGTCGCTATGAAGATTAAAACTTGAAGTTGAGGGAAACACAATCTAGCATAGTTTATTGGCATAGATTATAGAATTTATTGTATGCGTTTCATACTCGATACTTTAGTTGGTGAATGTTCCAACATTTCACTCAACATTTGGATCTTTATTTGTATTAACGATAGGTTAGTTGATTAACATCTAGTCACTATATACGTAGATCTATTATCGGTGTAGCTTATGCTTTCATCGATTGTATCACTTAACGTTGTTAGTGATATTTCACCGATTGACAAGATAAACTTATTCATAGTCTATACAAAATTTTGATATCCATCTTGCAAAGTGTTTAAGACTTCCGCTGTGTATTTCTCGATCATTTATTTTTGTCTCTGTGTTGTCCTTCGAATGTGTCAACATTCGTGACAACATTCTCACAAACACTCACACACACCTTCAATTGGCACCAGTCATTAAACTCATTATCCCGAGTTTTGATCCTGCGTTTGGTGTGTATCATTGCAATGGAATATCCTATGACAGCTCGATTAGGCCATCGGTTCTTGATGGAACGAATTATGCGATTTGGAAGCCTAAGATGCACATGTACATCAAATCCATTGATGAACGTGCATGGAGGAGTATTTTAACGTGATGGACTCCACAATAGTTCCAAAGAATCGATGATAGTGAAGCTCGAATAAAGAGAGAGCTTGATTGGACAAATGATGAAGTGACAACAACCAGTTTCAACTCAAAGGCACTCAATGCTATATTCACATCTACGGATGTTTCCATGCTCAAAATAATCTCTAATTGTATTTGCAAAAGAAGCATGAGAGAGATTACAAGAACATTATGAAGGATCCGAGAGTGTTAGAAGGACAAAGTTGTGAATGCTTGGAACCAAGTTTGAAAATCTAAGGATGAGGGAAGATGAGACCATATCCTCCTACAATGAAAGAATCACTGAGATTTCTAATGAATCTCAAGCTCTTGGTGTAGCTATATCCAATACAAGGTTAGTACATAAAATCTTAAGAACTGTTCGTAAACATTTTGATGCTAAAATATGTGCTATTGAGGAAGCTAAAAATACTGATGCTATTACACAAAATGAGTTGGTTAGTATTTTGTAAACTTACGAAATGAATTTTTCCCAAAGAGATAATGTGAAATCCGAAAGGAAAATTTCTGTTTTCAAAGGAGAAACATCTTTAAGTGTTGATAAACAACCGCTTGTTACTGAAATAGATTCGATGAAGATGTTGTTGATGATTGTACCAACAATGCCGATAACATTGCTTTCTTAACTAAGCGGTTTAATTCATTTTTTTAAAAAGAAAGCAAATAAACTTGGAAATACTTTGCAAATTAACAATCGGGATAGAGATCGATTGGAAGTTCACATCAACTGCCCGATAAGAATAGAAACTCTAATCAACCTAGGAAATTTGATGGAGGTAACAAGATCAAATGTGATCCAATATAGAAAACATGTTAAATGTGATGCATGTTCTGGTTTTGGTCATTATGCTAATGAATGTTCCAACACTCTTTTGAGAAAAAGAGTAAATTTCAATGCTACCTTAGGTGATGAGTCTGATTGTGAAGATGATTCTAATAAAAATGAAGAATATATTTTTTCTGCAAGAATTATATATCATGATACTCTTGATGATTTCTTGGATGATTCTCGATGTTGAGTCAAATGTGCCAACATTTGAGGAAACATTGGAAATTCCGTGGTTAATTGTTTCTCAAGTTCTTGTGTAGATAAAACAAGTACATCTAACAATGTTTGCAAAGATTGTAAGTCCGGATATCTAAAGCTTGAAAAGAAGTTGAAATCCACTCGAGAAAGTCTTGAAGAACATGACTATTGAAGAGTCATATCAAAAGGATTTGCTTGACAAAGCTTAAGGTCATATTGACAAGGAAAGATCTGGAAATATACAACCTTAAAGAGGAGCTTAAAGGCACAACACTCGAATTTCAAAAGATATTCGGATAGTTCATCAAAACTTGATGATGCACTAACCATTGGAAGTACTAGTAGATATGGTCTTGGTTATAATGGTAACATTATTCAATTTTTAAGCAATAATAAACCTATTATGTTTACAAAACCTTGATGAACCCGAAAATCTGAAAAATGATTCTCAAAAGAAGTTTCTTTATCATTATTGCTTTAGTGAAGTTCCATAAGAGACCAAATTGTTTAAGAATGAAACAGACAAGAAATTTGCTAAAATGTCTTTGAAAATGTTGCCACATTCGATCAACATTCAAACAGACATACCAAAAACTTTTCAAAAGTCTATTAAAAATTCTACCCGGGCGTTAAAGTCAAAATTTATATGTAATGTTGTTTACACCTCATTGAAAGCATGTGTTCCTGGACTTTGGTATTTTGATAGTGGTTGCTCTAGGCACATGACTGGTGAAGAAAGATTTCTTACCGATTACAAAGTATATGATGGTGGAAATGTTACATATGGTGGTGGTTCAAAAGGTAAAATCGTTGGAATAGGTACACCTTGAATGTTTCCGGTTTTCCTAAATTGATAAAAGTCTTGCATATTAAGGATCTACTTGCAAATTTGATTAGCATTAGTCAATTATGTGATGATGACTTGCATGTAAAGTTTGATAAAAGTTCATGCTATGTGTTATACAATGATAACGATTGTCTTATGATTGAAAATAGTTCAGTTGATAATTGATATCCGATTGATTCGAATCAAGTATGCTTTAATGTTCAAACCGATGAATGTATATTGTGGCATCGTAAACTTGGACATACTTATTATAGAAATATTATCAAATTGATGAAATTTGATCTTTGTTAAAGGTCTTCCTAAGTTTCAAATGCGTATGCCAAATGTATGTGGATCTTGTCAAAGTGGTAAACAAGTCAAAATATCGCATGAAATATTGACACACCGTACTACAAAATATTGCTTTGAACTTTTACATATGGACTTAATGGGACCAATGGAGACTGAAAGCATTGGAGGTAAAAGGTATTCTTTTGTCATAGTTGATGACTATTCAAGGTTTACATGGATTGAATTTCTTAAAGAGAAATCAAATGCTTTTAATGTATTAAAAATTCTCTATAAACGTTTTAAAAATGTTTATAATTCTAAGGTTAAGAAGATAAGGTCCGATCATGGTAGGGAGTTTGAGAACAACATATTCACTAATTTTTGTGAAGAAAAAGGTATAATTCAAGAGTTTTCTTCTCCTAAAACATCTCACAAAATGGTGTTGTTGAAAGAAAGAATAGAACTCTACAAGAAATGGATAGAGTAATGCTTATATCCAAGAAACTTTCAAAAAGGTTTTGGGCGAAACTTTGAATTTTGCTTGTCATATTTCAAACAGAGTTTATTTAAGACCTAATTCTACTAAAACACCTTATGAATTTTTTAATAATAAAAAGCCTAATCTGAAATATTTTCATGTCTTTGGATGTGTTTGTTACATCTTGAATGATAGAGACTAACTTCATAAATTTGATTCGAGAAAGTGATAAGGGTTTCTTTCTTGGTTATGCTAGAAACAAGAGAGTTTTTAGGATCTATAATCTTAGGACCGATAATCTTGTTCAAGAGTCTATGAATGTTGTGTTTGATGATATTGCAAGTCTTGTAGATAATACTGTTGAAGAAGATATAATCGATCTTATTGAGCAGTGCAAGGTTACGATATTTCGAAGTCGATTGAGAATGTTGCTACAAATGTGCCCACATCTCAAGCAACATCACCTCAACATCCGTAAAACTAACGTAACTATGTCTTATCCTACTACAGTACCATCTTCCGTAAACCTCAATAGGAATGATGTATGGATGCTTGTACCTAGGCCTGAAAATATGAATGTAATTGGTACCAAATGGATCTTAAAAACAAGACTGATGAATCTGTAATGTTATAAGAAACAAAGCTAGATTAGTTACACAAGGCTATACACAAGTAGAAGGTATTGACTTTGATGAAACATTTGCTCCAGTGGCTAGAATTGAATCTATAAGGTTATTACTTGCTATTACATGCTACATTGATATAAAACTACATCAAATGGATGTCAAGGCTGCATTTTTAAATGGAATTCTTATGGAAGAAGCTTATGTAGAACAACCTAAGGGTTTTGAGAATCATGAATATCCCGATCATGTTTATAAACTTAAGGAAGCTTTATATGGTTTAAAGCAAGCACCTAGGGCATGGTATGGTAGATTAACTGATTTTCTTGTTGAATTCGGTTTCTATAGAGGTGAAGTCTGATAGGACATTGTTTATTAAACATTCTGAAAAAGATATCATGATTGCTCAAATATATGTTGATGACATTGTGTTTGGTTCTACATGTGAAAGGATGCTTGAATTATTTGTACATGAAATGACCTCTACCTTTGAAATGTCGATGGTTGAAGACTTAAATTACTTTTTAGGTCTTCGATTAAGCAATGCAAAGATGGCATTTTCTTCTCACAAAGTAAATATGCCAAAAATCTTGTGAAAAGATTTGGTTTAGACAATGTTAAACACATGAAGACACCTATGGGATCAACACAAATTTGTGTAAAGACAATGTTGGCCAAGATGTTGACCCAACATTATATAGATCAATGATTGGCAGTCTTTTATATCCGACTTCTAGTATGTCGAGACATTATGTTTAGTATTTGTTTGTGTGCTCGTTATCAAGCTAATCCTAAAGAATCTCATATCAATTCAGTGAAAATGATCATTAGATATGTGACAGTACATGTGATTATGGAATATGATATAGCAAAGACACTAATTGTTCTTTGATTGGCTATAGTGATGCAGTTGGGCGGATGATAGTGATGATAGGAAGAGTACAAGTGGAGGATATTTATACATGGGTAACAATCTTGTTTCATGGTATAGCCGTAAGCAAAATTATGTTTCCTTATCCTTTCTTTGAATCAAAATACATAGCTACAGAAACTGTTGTACTCAACTTCTATGGCTTAAGAAGATGTTCGATGATTACGGTTTGGAGAGCAATACTCTTACTGTTTATTGTGATAATACAAGTGCAATTAATATATCTAAGAACCCTGCAACATTCATTAACTAAGCATATAAGTATAAGACACCATTTCATTAGGGACCTTGTAGAGAAAGAAGTTGTAAAGTTGGAATACATTCCTACCGAGAAGCAAATTGCAGACATTTTTACTAAAGCCCTTGACAATGAGAGGTTTTCTTCACTTAGAAAATCTCTAGGTTTATGCACAAATTAGACCTATTATTGTTGTGTGTTGTAATAAATGTGCCCACATTTGTGACAACACTAGAACAATTTATTTAAATTTTCCTAAATATGATAATATTTAGTGTTTTCGAACTCTCTTGTGTAAATAATATTAGAACCTCGTGATTAATATAAATTGTCCTGACACACATCTCTTAAATGCAATTAAATAACTCACAATTAGGTGCTACGTCACTGAGTAACTATGGGACACGGAGTTGACTACTACGATGTTCTCTTTTCAAAAGGTGACTTGAATGCATCAATATATTCATAAATCCATTGAGTAATTATGGGACACGGAGTGAGAACTACGATGATCTCTTTTAGAAAAATGGATCAATGTGAATAAGTGAGAAAAATAAAATATAGTGCAACACAAATGAATTAATTTCATGTAAAAGCGTGTTGAGAAGTGTGTGTGACGACATTCAAGTAAATAACATTCTCGGTTCTCATATGTATATTTACCTCTATGAGTTTGATAATTTCCGAATATTACTTTATGCGATTTATTTAATTTAAATTATTCCCAGTAATATTATTTAGTCTAATTTATTTTATTGTGCTTATTTTATTTATTTAAGCGGTTTTAGCATGTTTCAAATTAACTTCCACACATTCGGTAATGACTTATTTTTAAGGTTGTGATGAATTTTATTTTCTTAACACCGATGTGATCGCAACTTCTACATTCTTTCTTTTTCCTATTTAAGGTTCTTAGTGTTCGTGTGTTATACACATTAATTCATAAGTCTCGAATTAAAGCACGAGTTTAAAGGTATTTTAATTCATACTTGTTGATATTAGTTCTTTATATTAGCCATGAATTTTTTCAAAATGATTATTAAATTAATATTTCTTGAAAAGTAATTGCAAGTTATTAATTCAAATGGTTGATCAAGGAAACTCTTCACCTTTCACAATCCAAACACTCAAACTCTCCTCGCTTCATTTTCTTCCTTGAAAAACCTTCATCTCCTAGCTTCAATGGCAATCGAAAATGTTTTCGAGAATGTTGGCGCACCTCATCCAACATCGCCCTCATCGATTAGGGTTGGTTCACCGACATTCTTATTCCTCCATCTGAAACCCAAATTCCCGATGCTCAATCCATCGAAACTCCAATTTTGGACGGAACACCACAAAATTCGAATAGCGGCGAAGCCCAAGCGGACCTCGTTCTCGAAACTTACCCAACAACCGTCGAACTCGCGGAGGGAGCTATTTCGATCAAATTGTCTACGCATTTAAGAATCGACCAAGCAAACAATTTATCCCGTCGTCATGGTCGGAAATGTGGAGGTTGATTTCAGCAGATAAACACACGATCTTTACACTGCCACAATCACCACAGGATGCTTCGATGGAAGACCCATCATCCGACTCAACCGATACAGTGAACTCACGGCTCGATTTCAAACCTGCTCGGCGTAAAGCCTCGAGCTCTAGGGGTCGTGGGTCGAAAAGACGATCATACAAAATAATGGGTTGCAGGGGTAGACTATTCAGAGAAAGAAAAGAAGCAAAAACATGATGATGGTGTTGCATCGAAGCCCATTCAGGTGTTCGATTCGAGTCTTCTCAAGAAGAAATGAGAGAAGCAAGACCGAAAAGAAAACAAGTGGTCAAGCCTCTATCCGGTGCCCGGTCAGGGGGAGCACCGAGGATTCCAAAATAAATCAGACTTTGGTTGAAATGGTCGCCACTTGGAGAGAAGAAGCAAAAGGTAGAATGATCCACAGGATGTGCCCGAGAATGTTTCCACACCCATGGCAACATCGAGAATCATCCTCAAAAAGATCGAGAAGAGGTACATACCGACTCTTCTCTATCTTTGTCTTCAAGTGATTCGGATGAAAGCTATCATGGTATAAATAGTGATAAATTTAGGACCTTGAGAACTAGATTGATTGTTGGTGAAAGGATTATAAAAATGGATGATTTTGTGTCTATGAATCTTGTTGGATATCCGAATGATAGATCCTCGATGTATGCCCTTCGATTTGCTACACCCTACTTGATTGATTGGATATATGAATTTTATGTTAATCAAGGTCCGTATTTCTAAGGTGAACTCTAGGAATTATGAAAAAGTGAAATTTAGAGGTAAGACTATAGAGGTGACACCACTGTGATTAATTCTTTCTCAAAACTAGGGATGATGAGGATCCGCAAGTTGATAACTTAGATGAGGTTATAAGTGTAATCACCGGGAGAAGACACACCGTATGGAGATATAGGATGAATTTATCTATCTTAACCAGCTTGTATAGTGTGTTGCATAAGCTGATAGTGTACAATTGACTACCTTCTTCAAACACCACTACACTCACCTCTCGAACAAGCCGTCCCGATGTACAAAATTGGCCATCTAAGGAGATTTAATCTGGGAAAAATAATTTTTGATAACATGATGACTTACTCGGGAAGAGTGTCTAGCAAGAGATTGTTGCCATACCCAAGTCTCATTTACATGATGATTTCGGCACAAGGATTTCAAAGAGAGAATTCTCGAGATTATCACTCATTTGCATTAAGTCCGGGAATTTCTCATATGCCGAGAAGTGGTCCAAGGGTAATTGACCTACCATACGAGAGATCCCAATGCACACGAAGTTCCTACCGCTCGTATAGCGATGTTCCGCTAAATGTTGGCACACACACCGCCAACATTCCGCAACTACAACCGCAGCTTATTCAGATCAAATTGCCATGACAAATATCTCAATTTCTAACTTAAAGTGTCTCATTAAGTAATCTTTAAATGCGTAAGCGAGATATGAGAGAGGCTCATTTCCACCGTAACAGGGGAGTAGGACCTGATGTTGCCGCCGATGTTGCCGATGCCCATCTTCTTGCCCGGCTTTGATGGTCTTTGCATCTTTCGCTATTGTTGTTGATGTAGATACTACTATTGGTACGTCCGGAGGAGATCGATATTTCGGAGCTGGAACAAGTCTTTGCTCACGATCTTTGAAATGAGAACGAAACCCGAGAATGTGCCAAACGATGTGCCTAACAATCGGACAACAATGATGATGGACCTGATTCGAATATAGATGTGGATGCTTTGAGAAGATTGATGCAAAGGACTGGGGTGATGAATACCTTAGTGTGTTGTATGACGACTAAGATGATTGGGAACATTGATGATCCGAGGAAGGGGAGCTTTAAAGAATGGAAGAGCTTGAAGGAAGGGGGAGTTCGTGCAGACTTATGAAGATGCAGTTATACTTAATGACCCAATCCTCTCCCGATTTCCACTATAGCCCTGTCTTATTCTTGTAAAGACTCATATTAAATTTACATTTTTGATGTGTATTGAATTCTATAAACTTATAGTAGTGTAGGTATATGCTTTGATACTTATGTTCCGATCTTCCGAACTTATTGTTAGTTTGATAGTATTTTGAGATTTTATGTTCAAGTTTGTGTTGCTCTAATTTCTAAACCTTTTTAAATTTGTTTTTAGTATGAGCTTTTATGTTTAAGTTCTTATAGCTCGATTTATTTCATTTGTCTTTGTTTATATTATTATTTCGCTTTTCTTTTTCTAATTATGCTCGATTTATGTGTTTATAAGTCTAGTATTTGATTATGTTTATGATTGTATACTTGTTCTTTGTTTGTGTTGTGTTTATTATTTATTGTTTTTAATTTCGTTATTTTTTGTTAAGTAATGAGATGTCATTAACTTGATGTTAATTTACTTATCTCTATTGTGTACACATTCTGATTAATGGTACACCATCGGGTGTGTTACAAAGAGAAAGGCCGAATTGGGGGAGATTGTTGATGTTAGTGACAAGTGTTAATCGCAATGTGCTAACATTCGGTCACAACATCGAATTCGTCCTTCCACTTCCACTTCCACTAACCCTTAACCCACGAAATGTTCAATATCTTAACATCAAGTTTCTAACGATTTAAAGCATCTTTTTTTTTCGAGAATTGCAGTTTGTAGAAGGTTCTTTCCCTTTTGGGTATTTAGGAGTGCCTATCTTCATAGGAAAGCCCAGGACGTCACACTTGCGACCCCTTGCTTGAAAGATTTTGGACAAATTTGATAAATGGAGTGGCAAGACCTTATCATTAGCTGGGAGGGTTTGCCTTGTTAATCATGTTATTGCTTCTTCGTTAACGCATAGCATGCTCGTTTACAAGTGGCCAAGATTACTTTTGAAGGAGGTTGACGTCGTTATGAGGAATTTTATTTGGAGTGGAGATAAAACTATAACTAAACATGGGGTAATGGCATGGTCCAGGGTGTGTGCGCCTTATGAGGAGGGCGTAATGGGGGTCAGTCGATTCGTGCGGCGAATGAGAGTTATTTGTTCAAATTGGCTTGGGATATTCTTCAAGGCAAAGATGAGGGACTGAATTTTATTCTCCAAAGACACTTAACTGCTTTGGGGCGGAAGCAAAATATTATATGTCTTCTTCGATTCGGGCGGTTTAGATAGAACCCGAGGTTCTATAAGAGAAAACTTGAGATGGGTTCCGGGCGAACTCTAAAATCCATTTTTGGACGAATAATTGGCTTGGGTTTATTATTGCGTAAAAGATTGGAATTCCGCGGGACGGATGGATGGACTTCGATCATCTTATTTGATTTCGGGGATGAAGAAGGATGGAAGTTGGATGAGCATTTTGTTGATAATTTTCCGAATATTTGTTACGAAATTGTGGCTATTAAAATCACGAGTTCAGCGAAAGATATGATGATTTGGGAGAGACATAAAAGCGGGAACATCACTTCAAGGCGGCGTATGAATTTTGTCGGGTAAGATTTCCATCGGTTAACCGGGAAAATGGATATGAGCGACTTTCATCTTCACGGTTCGTTCCACGCTCGTCTGGTGGCTTATTTGGTCTAAAGTTCCAACTTGGGACGTACTTGCTTCATGGAGTGTTCGTGGTCCGTCAAAATGTGTGTTGTGCAATTGTTCTTCGAAAACTTTAGATCACGTGTTCAGCGGTTGCGGCTATACGTCTTGGATTATAAGCAAGATTGCCGATGTGTTTCATACATCTATTGATTCGTCATTTAGCTTCCATGATGTGTTGCTTCAGATTATGGGGAAGAATTTCAGTCCACGTGTAACGTGCATTTGGAGATTTGCATGGGTTTTAGCTTTTTGGATGGTCCGGACGCATAGAAACAATATTGTGCATGGGGGAGAATTTTTGCCAAGATCAAGATTCATTACTCAGCTACGGATATATATTAAGGAGATTAACTTGGTTGATTTAGGGAGAAATTTTAATTCTCAGCAGGATTTGAATTACATGAGGAGGTTAGGCATGAATTTTGTGGTTGCGCGGCCTCTCATGGCGGTTCCAAATGATGGACACCTCCTAAAGCAAATTGCATCAAGGTAAATTCGGATGGAAGCGAAGTTAGAGGTAATATTTAGGGAGGGGCTGTTTATCGCAACTCCATGGGATTTTTGAGGCGGCATTTGCTAGGAAAATGGGGAGGGAATTGGCTTATGAAGCAGAGGTTGGAGTGGCAATTGAAGGAGTTTCATCCGCTATTATGCTCGGATGGACTAAGATTCATTTGGAGTCGGATTCCACTTATGTGGTTTCTTTGTTCGGTAAGAAGAACTTGAAGGTTCCTTGGAAATTTCGGTCTTGCTTTGGGATTGGCTACAAGAGAAATTGAGTGATAAGGAGTTTCATGTCTCTCATATTTTTAGAGAAGGAAATTCGATTCTTGATGTTATTTCGACTTTTCTGACTTCGATCGATTTATTTGGTGGAATGAGGTTCCGGATTTTCTTGCTAGCTTAGTTGCTAATGATAGACATTTGGAATACTTTAGACTTCAATAAGCTTTTTATGTTAGAGGAGTATCCCTTTTTTCCCTTGTTAGAGGTTTCCCTAAGGAGGGTTTTACTCTATCAAGGTTTTTAATGGGGCTCGCCTCTCGGGTCGGTTTGTAATCTTATGGTTTTTAGGTTTTTTTATTTATAACATCTAATTAGATATTTCCTCCGATAAAAAAAAAAAAAGAATAAAATACTATCCTCGACACATTACAAATATTGAAAATATTTGCGAGAATGCCGAAAATATTTGGCACACATGTAGACAAATTAGAACATGACGACTCACAAATTAGAACATGCTTTCGTCATCATTCGCGAATAATGGAAACCAAATCATGCTATACTCAGGTACATATAACTGAACACATTGAGCCCATTCCAACCGCACTTCATCATTTTAGCACCGGTGTAAGTTTTCTTCATGAATAATAAGGATACAAATTGATTTGGTCAAACCGTACATTATTCTTTTCGTATATTCTTTATGATTTGTACTGATTCACTTTTCCTTGTACATATCTTGTATCTTTATTATTTAATAGTGAATATCTCAAACACCATATTCATTGGTGATAATAATCCCTTTCTCACATGGTATCAAACTAACCCCACCGAAATTCCTTTTCTTCTAATACCTTAATATCATCAATGGTCACACTCGATAATATAGCCATAGACACTCTCTCTTTCAATACCTTAATTCATCTTCTCCATATTAAATTGACTTCTTCCAATTATCTAATCTAGAAGACTTAAGTCGAATCAGGTCTTTGAATGCCAAGACCTGTTCGGTCATCTCGACGGCACCATAGCGGCGCCCTCGCCATCGATCGTGTCAAACGGTTCCACCGTTGACAACCCCGCTTTCATCGCCTGGAAAAAGCGGGATAAGCGCGTACCGGTCTTCTCCTTACATCGTTCACCGAGGAGCCGCTCGCGTTAGTCGTCGGGTGTGCTTCCTCTCGTTCGATTTGGTTGGCTCTAGAATAGGCCTTTAGTCATGCCTCTAAATCAAGGGAATTCCATATCAAAGATTAACTCCAAGCCATGAAGATCGGCTCTCGATCGGTTGTAGAATACGGTCAAGCGTTCAAAACAATGCGACCGCCTCGCCGCCATTGGAAAACCGATCGGCCAGCTGCCGATCGGTCCCATTGGTTTCTCCGCGGCCTTGGGTCGCGATTCGCGACCTTCTCCGCTTCTCAAATGGCGATTTCTCCCCTACCGATTTTTTCGGAGTTGCTTCCACGGGCTCGAGCTTTGAGCTCTTTCTCCGGTCACTCGAGCCGTCTTCTCTGTTACTGCTTTCGCCGCCACCACCGGTCACGGTTCTTCCCCCTCCTAAATCTAGTGGTCGTGGTTCTTCTTCTCACGGTCATCGCGGCGGCCATGGTGGCAGCGGTGGTCGTCCCAATTCAGGCCGTGGTGGGGGCGGTGGCTTTCGTCGCCCTCCTCGTTGCCAAATTTGCCGTGGTGAGCACTACGCGAGATATGTGTCCTCAATTTCTTCGAGGCCCGTGCTTCACAGAACCCATCTGCTCAGCTTGCACAAGCGTTCAATGCGTCGTGTAATATTTCTCAGCCCACTTCGATTGGTTTGTGGACTCGGTGCTTCTACGCACATATGACTTCTCAAACTTCCGGTTGGACTCCTTTGAGCCATATCGGTAATGGTCGTGTTATTGTGGGTAACGGAAACTCTTTATCCATCTCTCATATTGGCTCTCGTGATTTTTCTAATGGTGTTAAATTACTTGATGTTTTGGTCGTACCTCACTTGACTAAAAATTTGGTATCCATTAGTAAACTCACGCATGATTATCCGGTTGATGTTGTTTACTCGATAAGTCTTTTGAAATTGAGTCGAGCGAACAAGACAGTTACGGCTCAAGGACGGTGTGATCAAGGCTTATATATCTTAGCGAGGGCATTCGGCGTTGATTTACGCTCTACGTTCTACGGGTTTGAAGGCTAGTTTTGATTTGTGGCATTTACGTTTGGGGCATGTCCCATTCTCTATTATTTCACTTTTAAATAAGTTGGGACATTTATCGGTTACCTCTTTACTACCGAATCCTAGACTTTGTGGCTCTTGCCAATTAGCTAAGAATAAACGTTTGTCTTTTCTGTTAATGAGAAACGTGTTGATCATGTTCTTGATTTAATTCATTGTGATCTGTGGGGTCCAACGCCTTTGTTTATTCCTCTCGATGGATATCGTTTTTATGTGGCTTTTGTGGATGATTATTCCCGTTTTACATGGATTTATCCGTTGCATGCGAAGTCGACATTTATGAGGTGTTTGTTCGTTTTCACAAATTTATGCACTCGGTTTTACGCTTCTATAAAAGTGCTTCAAACTGATGGGGGTGCTTGAGTTTGTTAATGGTCGGGTTTGGGAATTCACAAATTTACATGGTATTCATCATCGTTTATCATGTCCATATACTCCTCGGCAGAATGGTCGAGTAGAGCGTAAGCATCGTCATATATCGAAACTAGTTTATCTATGTTATTTCATGCTCATGCTCTGCTTGCTATTGGTTTGATGCCTTTGCCACCGCTGTTCATGTTATTAATCGTCTTCCCTCCTCGGTATTGGACAATGTCTCACCCTTTGAGGTTCTTTATGGCTCAGACCCAACTATGCAAATTTCAAACCTTTCGGTTGTCGGGTTTTTCCTATTTATGTGACTATGCCGCTAACAAATTTATTCCTCGTAGTCATCCTTGCATTTTCTTGGGTTATAGCGGTTCTCACAAGGGATTTCGGTGACTCGATCCTGACACATCTCGTGTGTATATTACTCATCATGCCCGGTTTGGACGAGACTTTATTTCCATTCTCGGGTTACGCTTCCACATCCTCACCCTCTCCGAGGTAGCAACTTTCTTGGATGATGGTTCCCTCTTACAATCTACTAATCGGCCTACGGGTTCTGTTTCACCGACTCCCGATCGTATCGTCTTTGTCAAGATGAATCACCTCCACAGCGGTGAACCCCGTTCCATCTCTCGGCCCCTGCCGTACCTCCATCTACCCGGTTACCTCCTCCGCAATCTACTCATCCAATGCAAACTCGAGCTAAGTTTGGTATATTTAAGCCTCGTTATCTGGTAGATCTTGCTTCTACAACTCTCCTCTCGGCCTTGATCGCCACTTCGAACCCCGTGGTTTCAAGTCTGCTGCTAAGTCTCTGTTTGGCTTGCGGCGATGCAAGAAGAGATTGATGCTCTTCGTGCCAATGATACTTAGGACCTCGTCCCTAGACCTCCGATTCTAATATTGTTGGGTCCAAGTGGGTGTTTCGCACCAAATATCATCTTGACGGTTTGATTGAGCGCCACAAGGCTCGTCTTGTGGCTCAAGGCTTTACTCGAGATACACAGTTACGATTTTCATCACACCTTGATCCGATTGTCAAGGCTAGTAATCTGATTCGAGTTATTCTAGCTATTTATGTTCAGCGTCGTTGGCCTCTTCATCAACTCGATGTGAAGAATGCCTTCTTGAATGGAATTCGCAAAAACCGGTTCTCATGGCTCAACCTCCTGGTTTTGTTGATCCTAGATTTCCTAATCATGTGTGTCGATTGAAGAAGGCTTTGTATGGCCTCCGGCAGGCTCCTCTTGCTTGGTTTCATCGTTTAGCACCTTTCTCACGAGTCTTGGTTTCTTAGCCACCGATCCGATTCATCACTATTTTATCTTCATCGAGGTGCCTCTCGTTATCTACTTATTACTTTATGTTGATGACATCATTATCACTGGTAATGATGATGCTTTGCTTCGGCGCTTTATTGATCGGATTCGTCTTTGAGTTTGCGATTAAGGATCTTATTTGGTTGAACTACTTTACGGGTCTTGAAATTTCTTGTGTGCCTTCGGACTTTTCATCGAGACGAGGCCAAGTATGCTCGTGATATTCTGAACGGGCACAACTTTTGGACTCCAAGCCCGTTGCAACCCCTTTGGCTGCGGGTTCTTCCTTGGTCAAGTACTAGTGAGCCTTTTTCCGACCCAATTACGTATCGTTCTCTTGTGGGGGCATTGCAATATCTCACCATCACTGCACCCGATCTCTCTTATTCACAACCTTGTCGATCGGTTTTGCACTCTCCGACAGTTGATCATTTCTCCGCAGAAAGCGTATTCTTCGCTATGTTAAAGGGACCCTTTACTTTGGTCTCGACTTTTGTTCTCGTCCGACACTTCTATTATTGGTTACTCTTATGCGGATTGGGCTCGTTGCATTGAGACTGTCGTTCGACATATGGCTACTCTATTTTTCTTGGAGGGAATCTTGTTTCTTGGAGTGCCAAGAAACAACCTACCGTGACTTGTTCGAGTGTGAGTCGAGTATCGGGCCCTTGCTAATGCGGCTTCGAGCTTGTATGGTTGACGAACCTGTTGGGCGAACTAAAAGCTCTCCCTTCATCCCGTCCTCTGCTACTTTGCGATAACAAGAGTGCTATTTCCTTGAGTCGAATCCGGTTGCACATAAGCAGGCTAAGCATATTGACATCGACTGTCATTTTGTCCGTGAGTTGGTCTCTAAGGGCAAACTCACAACACGGTTGTCCCATCTCATCTTGATTGCGGATATTTTCACAAAGGCACTCCCTCGTCCGGCCTTTTGATTTTTTACGATCCAAGCTCTGCGTTCGTCTTCACCCCATGCACGGCTTGAGGGGGTAATAAGGATACAAATTGATTTGGTCAAACTGTACATTATTCTTTCGTATATTCTTTATGATTTGTATGATTCACTTTTCCTTGTACATATCTTGTATCTTTATTATTTAATAGTGAATATCTCAAACACCATATTCATTGGTGATAATAATCTCTTTCTCACAATGAACTACAAAATAACATATATACACACACACATATATATATATATACACCAACAAACTACACCACATTTTAAATAAAATTACGAAGATATACGATTTTGTAAATAAACAATAATATTATCAAAGACTTCAATTAATTTGTATCCAATGATCTATCAAATTGAGTTATTTGTTTCATGTATCGGAGTACATAGAAACGTACTATATTGCATCGCATATAGTTGCTTAGGAGCTTAATTAATTTAGGAACAAGGGGTGAAATTAGTTAGCATGATTTTCAACGGGAGCATGATAAATCATAAACCGAAAAATGGGGATGCAGAGTCCTAGCTGTTAATTGTCATATTTTGTTAATTTAAAAAACTATCATGTAAGTAACAGTGGTTGCATTTTTCCATGCACATTTGACATGAACAGAGTTTTAGATACATCATGTTCCTGCATCCCCATTTTTAGGTTTTATATAGGCCAGGGCCTATGATTTGGTTACTTGATTCCCCAAATTGTCAGATCCAAATCCCTCAAGATGACAAAAACACTAAACAGTATGACCAAGAAAATGATCAAGCCACAATAAATAAATAAATAAATAAACATTTTTAGTGATACTTGTTATTGATTATTTACTTAATTTTGCCAAAACCTCCAAATATAATTAGCATTACAATTACAAGTAGACTAATAAATACTCAATTTAATTCTCTTGGATCGATATTTAAACGGACACTTAGTTTTGCTACGCAATCTACTCATACTTAAGGGTTGAAGGGTTGAGTGTTGTAAAACATTGTCATACAATTCAAGTAGAATTTTAAATAATACCCCTCCATTCCATAACTCTTTGCACACCTATAAATGAAAACATTTTTTATTTTTAAAACCTTCACAATACACATTTATTTACATCAATGTCATTACTTTTTTTAACTCAATTAACCAATATTTTATTTTACCTACAATATTCTTCATTTAAATTGATCAATACATCAAAATAATACATTTTCTTAATCTTCATGTCCAATCAATTGTGCAAACAACTATGAAACAAAAGGAGTGTTAATTCTTACTAAATAGTTCGTTAACACATGAACAAACTACAACTACTCATTGCGAGACAGCTGCAACTATTAAATAAAAATAACTAACATTTTTTGTTAAAACGCACTTGAATTGTATGGTCCATCGAGACATGTCGACTTTCAGATTAACATATAACTTCATATAAGGTTTGAAGAGTCACTCTCCTATCATAGCATGAAACTAATACCATTGCATTCATTCACGATACCATAAATATTTTATACTTATGTATTAGTTTATAATAAATATAATAGTGTCACTAAATTAACATAATGGTACCAGAGAATAAATGTAATGATATTAATTTCATACTACGAAATTACTTTACACTAGATTTTGTGAGATTTGAAATAAGCCTAGACGAATATATAAACGTATATAGCCTTATAATAAAGCCATATATATTCTCCTAAAATTGGGAAAAAAACATTTTGAATTGAACAGAAGAAAGACTTGGTACAAATAAATAAAATTTACTCGACAAAATCTTGTAAACTTTATATCTCATAACGTGCTTCACAATATTAAATTAGTCAAAAACATAAACCAACATCATAATAGACGTTTATTTATCAAAATAAGGAAAAATCAGGTACAAAATTGGATAAATATACCAATGATTATCAAAATGTGGTCAAGAGCTTTTGAATTCACCAATATCGAATGCCCTGGGATCAAACGAAGCAGATACCAGGGACTCTCCAGAAGAAGATACATCAATGGATTGAATAGCACCAGAGTGTCCACTTAGTAGTTTAACACAATCACCGAATAGACTGTCCCAAATACGTACTTTCCCATCAATACAGCCGGTGGCTATGTATCTAGATCTAGGGGTGGGCAAAAAAATCGTGTTTGGTACCCGATCCGATCCGATCCGATCGGGTATTACCCGATCGGATCGGATATTTTATATATTTTCGGTATCGGGTACCCGATTTCGGTCGGATTCGGATATCGGATCTTTAAATGGACCCGACATATCCGATCGGGTACCCGATTATTTTAAATTTCAAATCTATTTCTAATTTTTACTTTTAATTATATTAGTTATGTTAATTGTTAGAATTTGATTTCATTCACTCATTTTGTTATTGATTTCTTTTATCGTTATTAAATCTTGATTTTTTTTTGTGTGTAGGTTATATTATGTTTTTAAAAAAACATAAATATGAAAGTAGAAATATATTTTATTAAATTACAATGTAAATAGTAAAAATGCCATGAAACTTAAAAATAAAAATAATAAATAAATCGGATCCGTGATACCGAAATAATCGGGTACCCGATTTTTCGGATCGGATTCGGATCTTAACAATAAATACCCGAATTTTCGGTACCCGAACCCGACATACCCGATCCGAAACCCACCCCTATCTAGATCCGTCGAGCCATAGTAAACACAAAACCCCCTCCTGTTCTTTTTTTTTTTTTTAAAAAAAAATATGCACATCAATACTTCCAGAACTAAAAATATCATAAGACTCCATTTGGATGGAGTCATTTGAAATTAAGGGATTTAAAGATAATATAACATACATTTACAAATTAAAATGGAGAAAAATCAAAATGGAGAAAAACTAAATGTATGAATTTGGTTTACACAAATATTACTTATAAATGGGAGAATTTCAAATACCCAACAAAATCTAGTCATTTGAAATCCTCTCACTTCTTCCACTTGTGCTTAATATTTGAGTGAATCAAATCCATTCATTTAGTTTTTGTCCATTTTAGTTTGTGTGAATGCATGGTATATTATCATCAAATCCATTGATTTTAAATCCACTCCATCTAAATATAGCCTAAGTTAATTTTAATGGTAACCAGGTGTCGATATAATATTTAAATTGAGGTTAAAAAGAATCAAAAGTATCTATCTAAATCATTTAATTATGCATATCAAACTTGTCATTCAATATGACAAACTCTTCTTAATTTCTAACATTACTTTCCTATAAGTTGAAGATTGGTAAATATATTACTATTAACAACTCTATCCATAAAATTCCTATAACATGTTAAGAAGCATCATCAGATCTTACGTGCCCAATATTATCATTAAGGGTTACTTACAAAATAAATTCATCACTTTTTCAAGTATTATTAATTACAACTTATGCTTTTTTAAAATTCGCAATTGGATATATGACCTTTCAAATTGTTGCAATTATATTTTCCAGCAAGTCCTGTTGAGGTGGCAGTGTATGAAATTGCAATAAATTAAAAAATTGTGATTAAATTGAAACAATAACAAAAGTTCGTAAATCTATTTACAATTTTTTTCAAAAAAATTGTGCTTCCCCGTCAACATAAGATGCCAGCAAATAATCATAATCATTTGATATAATTGCAAATTTTCTTAAAAAGTTGCATTTTGAATTGCGAATTTTAAAAATATATATCGTAATTGAAAAAACGTGAAAAGATCGTCATTTTTTATGCAATTAATAATTATATTAGTAAAATTCTGATAAAAGGAAAAAAATCAAACAAACCTCATGATCACATATGCAACAGGGTGTGGAATGTTGATCCCAAATTATAAGCTTCTTATCCATGCCTCCTGTTGCAGCTCTCCAACTACAAGGAAAAAAATCCATAACAATAGGGCTCCAGGAAATGGAAAAAGAAGACCAGATACAAATAGGTTCAAAAATATTTAAAATTGTAAATAGGACAGAAAGACAAGATAAATTTGCAGAAGACAAAAATATTTGTCTGATAAACTTATTTGCAATTTTGGGATACTTTTTGAATCTATTTATAATAATTCCAGGAAAGAAAAGGACATTCTATTTTAAGAAACAATATGTACATCTACTTTGGTTCAAACGCCGCACACTCTACTGAACCACTGTGCGCACTTAAAGATATAACAACCTGTGATTTTTTACATTAAAAGTTCACTTGTTTGCCTTGAAAAAACTTGCCACAACTGAGTAATAACAATAACTAAGAAACAAAGCAAGGCAAAACAAGGCACCTTCCCAGTTGATATCACTAAAAAAAAATTACAATTTGGTGAGGGGTTTAAAGAGGGAATTGGCGAGGGCAAGGGGGTTGGCGAGGATTTAACGAGGGCAACTTGCCCTCTCTAAAAACCTCCTCGTTAACTTATCCCTCGGCTCGCCTCGCTAAATTTTAAACTAATTAAAAAAATGCGGCCAAGGGTATCGAACCCACGCCCCGGCTGCGGTGAAGACGATTTTATTTCGCGTGAGCGGGTTTGAACCCACGACCTCCGAGAGAACAGGAGGAGAGGGCTTA
This sequence comes from Paraleonurus japonicus, assembly GCA_030762865.1. Lineage (NCBI taxonomy): Eukaryota > Viridiplantae > Streptophyta > Magnoliopsida > Lamiales > Lamiaceae > Paraleonurus > Paraleonurus japonicus. Next base: position 44,929,605 of record CM061056.1, read on the forward strand.
GACGTTTTACCATTTGGGCAAAGCTAATCATTCAATATGATTTTGCTTTTAAATATATTAATATCATATTATGTTCAATATTTTATATATTTAATTTATAATTAAATTGTATACTATATATTTAATTAATTATATACTATATATTTAATTAAATTGTATAATATATATTTAGTTAAATTATTATGTACTATATATATTTAATTAAATTATATCATTTTTAAATTTTTATTATTATCACATATATATTCAATTATATATTTACTATATATATTATCATTTTATAATTTTTATTATTATCACATATATTTTCAATTAAATTGTATATTATATATTAACTAATGTTATTATAATTTTCAATTAAATTGTATAGTATCATAATTTTTATTATTTTCATTTATAAATGTTATTATTATTATAACATATATATTCAATTATTACAATTATCATGTCTATTAATATATATTATCATGTCTATAATTGTTATTATTATCACATATAACTATATTATCATGTTTATATATATATATGTACTCTTAAACAATTAAAATTAATACTTTAAATAATTAAAATTCATCATCTTAATTAATTAAAATGCATACTCGTGAATATTTAAAATTCATAAATTCTTAATTAACATGTTAGGATGTATACTATAAGTCTAGCTTTTGTATGAACATCTTTTTGATATGAGATTCATTATGATCAAAATACTTGTTTTTATGATTGTTACATATATCATTGTTCTTGTCCAGATTAATCTATACGTAGATAACATGGTGTGTGGTGTCACACGAGAAGATCATGCTATCGATTCCTTATAGATTGTAAAGAATAGCTCACAACCAAGATGGATTTGGACAAACCATTGGAACGGTTGTAGTGTAATTTGGTATTAGTCTATCTTGACTATAAAGTTACACTAGTACATTTTGTGTGTATTGAGTAGGACCATATGAGGTTGTTCAATTTCTACTAACTATATAAAAGAACAAGACCTCTGTTTTTATGGATGTACGTCTTCTTAATCCCTATATAACAACGGGCACATGTACTCGGTGTATGTTACTTTAATTTGACAATGAGTGAGATTTTTAAATCAATAGGCTCGGTGAATTGGGAGATAACACTATTTATATGGTGTGTTGTTGATTATAGAAGGAATTCGTGTCCTAATTATTTAGGATGATGATGTCCCCTTGAGGAGCTCATAAAGATTATCATGTAAACCTGCAGGTGGATTTAATCCGACATGATAATAAAGATGAGTGGTACTACTCTTGAAATTAGATGTAAATTAATTAAGTTGTCGAGAACTTACTTAATTTATGGACATTCGATATCTTAAACACGGGAAATAAACGTACACATAATAAAGGAGCCCATATTGTAATATGGGATTAGGACGGTAATTCAATTATAACTCTTTAGTGGACCGAGTTATAATTGATGGACTTAAGTTGAGTGTTCGGATTGAACACGGGACATTTAGGCCCATCGGGAGGCCCAACCCTAATTCCTCCTTAGGGTCCCTGTTGTAGCCTATAAATAAATCCTACATCGAGCCTCCTAAACGTGTGAAAAAAATATGAGATCAAAGAGAGACAGATTCTGATTCCTTGGAGGATCGTCGACCACTCGACGTCTAAGAGAAAGGGATAGGGATATGACGTAAGATCGTGAGGTTCGTGGCTCATCCTTGATCCGTAGTTCGACCTTAGAACTGGTTCGATTTCACCGATTAAGGTGAGTAGGTATGTTTTATTTTTCCACTACATTTTTATGCATGTGATCCCGAATTAGATAATCAATTAGAGTCGGCGATCCGGTGGTTCCAACAATTGGTATCGAGCCGTGTTTTATGACTCTATGTGATTGATTCGGTTAATAGGGTTTCTTGATCTCGTTATAATAAGGTTTTTTAATCTGTTATAATAGGGTTTCTTGATCTGTTATAATAGGGTTTGCATAATTGTATGATTTGTTATAATAGGGTTTGCAAGTTTTTATGATTTTTCTGCGGGAACCCTATATCCAACTATTATGGTCTGATTGTATGTTTATGTATGGATTAAACCCTAAAACTTGTCGAGGTTGTTTTTTTTTAGGTTGGTGCATGATTGTAATAGTAATTAACACAATGATGCTGTCGTGTAAGTTTTTTTATTTTTTCGATCTAGATGATGTATAGGATCGATGATCGATGGATAAAAGCTGTAATAGAGTTAGATTAGGGTTATTCGATTAGTGAACCAGTCGATGGATGAACCAGATTCGGGTCGATCCTCGTATGGCGGGGCGCGCCCCCACCTCACGACTGACCGGGCGGTCGATCCCCGTATGACGGCGAGCATTCAAGAATACGGGAGTATCAAAGAGGCCATAATAGTTGGAATTCATGTTGTCTCATATGTTATGCATGTTTTTATGTGTCTCATATGTTATGCATGATTTTATGTATCTCACATGTTATGCATGCTTTTATGTTGTCTCATGTGTTATGCATGCTAAAATCCTTCATGATAAATAACTAAGTGGGAGAGGGATTAATTTCAATAAATCCCATAGCCTCCATTTCTGGTTCGTAAGTGATGCATTCAAACATAAACGTTGGTTTTAAGTGTCTTCTTCCATATCGGATGTATTTGCTTGCGGATCACTAGATCAAACTTCCTTATGGATAATTATGAGAAAATTATTTAGGAGCGTGTTATCTTCTCCATCTGAAGAGGCACAAAGCTAGATAATTGACTTGGTATTAAGAAATGGTATACACTTAGGTGCATGTGATAGTATTCTCCCGTCGGAGTAAGTGCTATTATTTGTATGGCTAAAGATAAACCAACTATTAATTTTATTTTGTTTGACAAAATAATGAAATTAATGGGTAAAACCTCCTCTTACAAATGTTTGAATTAGTATACGCCCACACTATCGTAGCATGCAAAATTCATGGTGTTTGTTGGTGAATTTAAATTGTATTGTTTGAGGGAAACAATATTATTTTAAATTCTTATGTTTTGATCTGTGTATTTACGTGTTTCTCGGGATATTATCTATGGTTTTTAATCCTCTTGCTGTTATACTTAAAGAAAACAAACTTCTTGCTCCAAATTATATTGATTGGAAAAGAAACACGGACATTGTCTTGATCTTTGAAGAGTACAAATTTGTACTCACCGAGGTCTGTCCTAAAAAACCCGATGAAAACTCTAGTGAAGAGGAGAAAGAGACTTAATAAGAAGTGGATCAAGGCGGATGAGATGGCGCGGTGTTACATTTTGGCTTCTATGTCAAATGTGCTGCAACATCGGCATCGAGGCCATGACCTCTGCTTATGAGATGATGCTCAATCTCAAAGAACTCTTCGGACACCGTAGTCGGGCTGCCGTGCAAGATGCCATGAGAAACTTAATGACGACCACCATGACCGAGGGACACCCGTAAGAGATCATATCCTCAAGATGATGGCTCATTTGAATGAGATGGAAGTCCTAGGAGCTGAAATCGATGGGGAAACCCATGTCGATATCGTTCTCCAGACGCTGCCTAAGAGTTTTGAGCGGTTTCGCTGAACTACAACATGAACAAAAGGTTGTATTCGTTGGCGGAACTTCGGCAGTAACTCCAAGCAGCGAAGGGATACTTCGCCGAGACTTCTCAAGCTTATACTATTGAAAATGTTTCTACATCTAAGCCAAAAGACAAAGTGATGAAGAAAAAGAAACAAGCTGGTTTGACAAAGAAAGCGGGTGAACCAAAGAAAATTGGTCCACAAAATGGCGTCAAGAAGCCAAAGGGCAAATGCTTTTTATGCAAGCAGCCAGACATTGGAAGGTAGATTGTCCCCGTAAAAGGAAAAAGAAGGTATATCTTATTCACTAATTATTGAAACATATTTAGCGGTGTTATCTACCGCACTGGTGTGTAGATACGGGAGCCATTGATCATGTCTGCAATTCTTTGCGGGGTTCTAGGAAACCGGGCGACTTAGTGAGGGAGATTACCATCTACATGGGCGACGCTACGAAAGTAGCATTTGTTGCGATGGGAGATGTTTATTTATCTTTTGATAGGAATAAGACTTTGGTTTTGAGAAATTGTCTTTACGTACCTTGTTTTAGAAAGAATTTGATTTCGTTTCTAAGTTATTTTTGGATGGATATTCTGTTTCTTTTGATAGCAAAGTGGTTGTCAAGAAAAATAGTGCTATTATACATTGCAGTACGTTAATTGACAATTTATATACTCTTAATCCAATAATTCCTACGAAGCAACAAATGGAAATTAATAGTACATCTTCTAACTCAAATAAGAGAAAAGAACCTTAAAAATGAACCAAACATATCTTTGGCATCTAAGCTTAGGTCACATTAATTTGAGTAGGATTCAAAGGTTGATAGCCGATGGACCTTTGAGTTCATTGGAAGTGGAAAACTATCCGACTGCGAGTCCCGCTTGGAAGGAAAAATGACCAAAAGGTCTTTTAAAGCCAAGGGGTATAGAGCCAAAGAAGTGTTGGAATTGGTTCATTCTAATTTATGTGGTCCTATGTCTACTCAAGCAAGAGGTGGTTTCGAATATTTTGTCTCTTTTATAGATGATTATTCGAGATATGAATATATTTATTTGATGCGCCACAAGTCCGAGTGCTTTGATAAATTCAAAGAGTACAAGGTGATGTGGAGAAGCGTCATGGTAAATATATCAAAACACTACGATCTGATCGTGGTGGCGAGTACCTCTTAGAAGAGTTTAGGAATTACTTATTAGAAGGCTGGGATTCAATCCCAATTGTTCTGCAGACCGATACACCCCAACAAAATGGTGTGGCGGAACGAAGGAATAGGACTCTCTTGGAAATGGTTAGATCGATGACGAGCTATTCGAATTACCGAGTTCGTTTTGGGGGTATGCCACTGAAACGGCAGCGTACATTACGAACTTGGTACCTTCTAAGACAGTATCTTCTACTCCCACGGGAATTGTGGAATGGGCGTAAGCCTAGTCTCGAAACACATTCGGAATCATCGGCGGTGCGGTGAGTGCAATTTTGAAAAAAATGGGCTGAAGCTCGATTGAGGGAAAAAAGGGAATCTGGGAAATATAAGTGGGCTTGGCGAGGGGCCCCTGCCCTCGGTGGGCTTGGCGAGGGGCCCCTGTCCTCGGTGGGCTTGGCGAGGCGGCGAGGGGCCCACCGCCTCGGTGGCTGGCAAAGGGCTGGCAAGGGGCCTCTGCCCTCGGTGTCTAGCGACGGGCTGGCGAGCTCGCCCTCGTTAATTAGAGAGGGCCTATTTCCGTCGCTAATGCCCTCGCTAATCTTGCCCTCGGCTCGCCCTTCGTTAATTAGCGAGGGTTTTAGCCCCTCGTTAATTCCCCTCATTAAAACCAGCGTTATTTGTAGTGTATATTAACAACATGGATAGAACCATCGCTTGACCCAGTTAGCACAAGAGTAGAGTCCGAGTTGATTGTCAAGCACGTGAGTCCTTCAGTATGGTAAGGGTAACCTTGCAATATAAACCCAAATCTCCTTAGTAACCGAAAAAGAACTGAGCAAACATAATACTCCCTCCATGCTAATTTTGATTGCTCGAAGGAAAATGACACAAGTATAGAGAAAAGAATTGTTTATTACTCTTAAAAAGTATAAAGTGTTAACTTTATTGAAAGAGTTTATTTTAAAGCCAATTTTATTTAATGAATGGTACGGAGTATAGATAAGAGATGTTTGTAAGATAATTTAAGAGAGTAGTATTTTTTTTTTTGTTGCCATTTTGGGTATGGGAAAACAAAATAAGAAGTCCATTTTTGGATTTTGAGCAATAAAAAATAGGACATAGGGAATATTATTTTTTCCAATTTGCACTTACTCATTCTCCAATGTTTTCAAGATTTAAGTTAAGAGTGGAAGTACCAGAAAAAGCACAAGTTGATGTGTTCAAGTTGATCCAAGATTTTAAGTTTCATAGGATTCATGACTGCCATAAGAAATCATGTTCTAATATTTTGTGTCCTTCACAAAATTTAATTATTTTATACAGAACTATCCTACACTGGTTCGATGGTATTAGTAGTTCTTTAACAAGATTACAGAAAAAGACAGTTCATCAAAAGTGCAATCATTAAAATTACAATAACTAATAAGCAGCATCAACTTCTGGGAATCAACATCAAATTATAATACAAATGTGCACAGAAAAACCCAATAGCATACCTCTAACAGTATGGAGAGGCATTTCAGTAAAAGCGTTCCAAATCATCATAGTTCCATCATTAGAACCACTGCAAATTATTTCACCTACAAAAGGTGAAAATAACAGATAATGATCCAGCCACAATGTACATACTTGCATTCTTCACTCCAAAAAGATTCAAAACAAGAAAAGACATGCAAGAAGTAAGATTTTTGGTAAATACACACATTGAAATGATTTTAATAGTCAATTGTTATATTTTCATATTTTGCATTTTAGAAACTGCTGAACAAGAAGGCCAATGTCATAGCTTGCAACTCAAAGGCCCAATCTCCGTGGCCAATCTTCCATAGGAACCCTTTATCATCTCCACCTCCAGTGGCCACAAGGGTCGCCTCTGTTGGACAACAGGCGGCAACATATAGTTCACCTATACACGAAATAAAAAACCAATATTTAAGCGAAAGGCCAAATTCATGGCAGCCAGCAACGAGCGATAAACACGCATGACAACAACAAAAAATGATTCAACGGAAGTTCATCGACACCGTTATATCTATCATCAAAACAACAGTGTTGTTGCTGCATTTCTATCTCTGCGATGTGTGGACGCCTTGGTCCTGCTGCTTGCAGTAGAGACTAGAGAGGCGAGGGCTGGTGAGTGGTTGGGCGCAGCGGCGTACCGAATAACATCTAAAATACAAAAGAAAACGGCGGCTCTGGTTGGGGGAATCTCGATGATGGTGTTAATAAGTTTTCTAACTGCAAGAAAAGGTGGATGATATTCCTTGAATGTTATATAGCTTTGATATGTGTGACAATAAGATGTTATGAAATGTTGGGCCTAGGGGTTTGACACCTTGTTATGAACCTTAGGAAATGGAAATGATGTGTTATGAGCGTTGGGCCAGGGGTTTGACGCCTTGTTATGAACCTTGGGGTTATGACCTTCGAGTCCAGAATGTGAAAGGAATGATTTATGTGTTTTACACACCCACACGGAGAAATTCAATTCCCACCCACCCTTTTTCCCACTTTTCAGGTTATGATGAAGAGGAATTCGACCTGTCAGAGCAGTGAACCCCCCAATTTTGTGATTAACTATTTTTTCATTTTGTCAAAAAAATTTTAAGATCTTGAAAACTATCACTTTTGAAAAGAGCAGCCCTCACTTATCTATATTATTATTTCCGTTGCAAGTTTGATAATAATAATAAAAAGATTAAGTTCGTATTTTCGGTCACTAGGTGACAATCCGGAGTTTTAGAATGTCGGAGCTACACTTTAGAAATCAGGGCGTTACATGTCGGTGTTATATAATAATAAAGTGTTACTTAAAATGTTACATAATATATACATTTGAAAAATATTACCATAATGTGTTATACAAATTAAAAGTGTTACAACATGGTGTTACATAAAGTCAATTATGTTGTGGTGTGATAAAAGACATGTGGGCCAAATCCTACCGGACGCGATAAAGGCAAGAGAACTAAGTCCGACAATCCCGTAACATTGAGTCACCTGACTGCTATCTATCTATATATAAGAACAAGATAGTCTGCCAAAAATAGCAGCTATCATGTTTCCCGCCCAAAATGCCTGCTATATTAGGTAAATTTCATTTTTTCTATGGCACGATACCATACTTTATAGAAAAGATGATCGGTAAATGTTAGGTTAGAAATTACTTCACTAAATTTTTACAATTCCAAATTCTCCAAGCCTTCTTATACCTCCCACTCCAATTCGTTTCCAAAGGGAATCGAACTCATGTCTCCCACTTAAGTGAAGGAACCCGGTGGCCAAGTTGCCTAAGTCCCCTTGGTTTGTTGTAAATTTCATTATTGACTATATCTAAGAAACAAGCTTGATCATACTCCCTAAATATATTTTCTATTTTTTTCTAATTAATCTAACTTTTAATATTTTAATTAGAAATTTAATTAAGACAATAATCAATTAAGGGTCACAAATTTAAAGTTTTAAGAATAAATAATTAATTAATTAAAAAATTAAATTGACTTAATCAAATTATATTATTTATAATTAAATTGAAATAATCAAATAAAGTTAATAATTTAAGCATGTATCGTAAAATTAGTCTAATTAGTTGTTATATTAAAAAAATAAAGAAAAAGTCATAAGATCACACTGATCCGAAGCCGGAACCCTATTAAAAATCTTGAAAGGATCAAGAAAAAGGAAAGATTCTATAAACAAAACAAAGAACCTAAAGTACTAGATACCCTATCAATTAGCTACTAAAAACTCAATCACTCTGTACTTTATCGGGTTTAACTCATCTTCACACATGTCCGCCCAACTTCTAGTAGCCACCACTCGCATTGATTTAAGAACTTCTATTTCGGATTTGAGGTAATCACATAACTATTATCAAAATGAGGCAAGGACTGCATTTCACTTGGTTGAGTCGCCACAAGCTTATTCCGTAAATTATATTCTTTTACTATCATCTTCTTTCCCGGGTGTTACCCTTTTTACAGTGATGAGCAGCGAATGAACCAACTTTGTCTTGCTTGTTGGAGCTCTTTTTGCTCGTTGTTGCTTGTGAAGGCACCAACTTTGAGCTACCGCGTCCGAAACCGAGGCATTCGTCTCGATAGTACCAAATCCCTATTAGTACCCTCTTTCATAAAAATTAGTAGAAGCTACTCGTATAAGAGTATTGAATCCGTCTCTTTAGGTTTTCAAGTAAAAAAAAATCCAACTCAACTAATATATTCAATTTTTGGTCTACTTATCTTTGGATAAATTGCAGATGTAGTTCCATATGAATTGACTCTCACGTAAATGGTCTTTTTTTTTTTTTTTAAAGAAAATGGTCCCATACGATTTTCCGTTAAAAACTAACAGTTATTTTAGCGCATGAAAAAGCGCGCCATTAAATATGCACTTTTAGTCCAATAAAATTGTATTCTAAGTTTTAATTTAAATCCATTTTATATAAATTTTTATTTAATTTTGAATTATTTAGATTATTTGTAATTATTAAAATTAATTTATAATTTCAAATATTTTAGAATAATATCAATATTTAATTTGAAGAAAATTATGATTAAAGTTTTTTCATATCTATTTGATATTTTTTTATTAGTTTTCTCTATAATTATTAAAATTAATATATAATCCTGAATATTTTAGAATAATATCATAATTAAATTCAATGATAATTATTTTATTTTATCACAACAATATTAGATCCATTAATATTTAATGATAATTATTCTATTTAATGGAATGGTATTATTTATTAGAATTCGAAAAGTATTAGTTTTTTTATAATTTATTAAATTTAATGATAATTATTTTATTTTATCACAATAATTAAAACTAAGAACGGTATGTACGCGGCGGTGGTGGCATCTTAGAGTGACGGCATGTAGGCGGCGAAGGTAGCAGAGAAATGGGATATGCCGGCTACAATTTTAGATTTTAAGTTTTATTTCATATATTCGGTCTTTAAGTTATTATATATATAATTTAAATTTTTAAAATTATCATAGTTAGTTTTATCCAAATTTAATTTTTAAATCATACATAAATTATTAGTTGTGATGCGTAAAAATTGACTGAGCCCGTTTCCCCACCCGGGTTCACGTGGGTAAAGCCTTTACGCACTAATATCCTTAGCTTCCCTCGAACAAACGTACTGCAAAACACGCCGGAGGGTTCTCCGGCGTAGGCACTCCGACGCTCAAGTCGGATCACCGAAATCACTCGAGAAAGTACGTATAAGGTAGCTAAGTGAGAGTGATAGTGATTCGATACCGTTACCTCCTGCGGGGTGTGTTACTTATACGTAAGTTAAGAGCAATAAGCTGTCATCACAGTCTCCAGCACTATCTCGCACGTTACGCCATGATGTCGTGCGTGGATAACTTATTCCTCAAGAAATCTGCATCATATCTATGAATTCCCTCCTGGATGGAGGTTAGACCTGATCAATGTGGAATATGAGGAATATTCCTTGACTTGGGCCTCAATTATCTCAACTGCTTGCCACTTCTCGATCTTATCGTAGATAACCGCTATGGGCTTGCTCAAATGCTCGTGCCTCCTCTAAATCTCGCTTAGGCCTCTCGACTCCACCTCGTAGCTGGGTTTGGGCCTCCCGGCCCACTGCAGGTGGTTTTAGGGTCTCGTGACCCGTATCTGGATTTAGGCCTCGTGGCCCCTCTGTAGTTGGCTTGGGCCTCATGGCCCCTCTCCATACAGCACGGGCCTCGTGGCCCCCTGTAGGTAGGTTTAGGGCTTTGTAGCCTGGTTTCGGCCCGATCTGGGCTCGGACCCATCTCGGGTTTTCCTCCCTTTATCTAGGGTATCTGTAACGTCATTGAGCCCTATTGGGCTGGTCGTATTTGGGCCCTACGTGTAGTTGGGCCCGACATTTTTGTCCGCATCAACCACTCCCCTACTCTAGCGAGCGATCTTGGAGCTCACTGGAGTAAGGAAGATTTGCACATTCCTCCTGCAGCCTCGGCTTTGAGATGTCCTCCTGTGTAGCTTCGGCTTTGAGATGTCCTCCCCGCAGCCTTCAACTTTTCTGGTACATCCCCTCTCGCTAATCTATTGGAGTCTAGCGACTCTTCGGCTTCAATGAGGACAGGTGTCGACCATGCATCCGCCTCGGTTTAGCTACCGATACACGCATCCATTAACTCCCTCTTTAAATTCAAAATCAGTTCCACTTCCTCTTCCTCTTTTTCTTTGAATTCTCGCTCTATTTAGGACCTTATCTTCTGCAAGTCCTCCGCGATCGTCCTCTTCACTCCTTACCTCGACTTCCTCTCCTTAACCGGGTAAATCTTTCTTTTCTCACTTTGACTCTCTTATAGGAACGTTCTTTAGAAATGTCCCACTCTGGTTCTTCCCGAACCGTCTCTAACACCGGGAATTCTTCCCAAAGTTCTCACCACTCTCCCGTCCCCAATCCCCCGGAGACTCTCCTCCCGTCTCTTCCTCCTCTCCGGAGGTGGATAGGGTTCTTGCAGGACTCCTTTGCCGGTCCCTCCAAAATCTCGACAAAGCCCTAACCGATCTCATTTCGCGACTACATTTCGTCGGGTTTCGTTTATCTCTCCCGATCGGGGGCCCGACCAAACCTAGCGACTCCCCCGACTCTAGCTTTCTCGCAAGCCCGGTTTGAAGCGGGGTAACGTCTTCCTCCTCCCAAGTTCCTGTGCCAAATATCGAACCTCTACCGAGTTCCTCTCAACCAGCTTTGTTCCTAACGCCATCGGGATTATGGTCGCCTTCTATATCCTTCTCAAAGGAAATGGAGGGAAATCGTCTGCCGAACTCTTCTTTTCTCGAGTTTACTTGTAAAACCGTTGGACCCTTCTACTACATAAGTAGTCGGGTAAAAGGAAATGCTCTTTCATTGGGAAGGTTCCCAATATTAACAAAGAATGGGGTGACCACTTCGTCTTTATTACCCCCGATAAGCCCCTGGCCTTTTCAAAATCGAAATGGGTTTATTGAAACCCTTCTCCTCCAGCTCCCTCTAGTCACATCTCCTCCTCTACTAACCGTCGGGTTATTCTTCTCGCTAAATGCCCATGTTCGTGCTCACGGACATTTTGACTTGCCCGAAATCTGCTTCAATTCTCGTATCCTCTCCCACTTTAAATTTAGCTCGATAAGGGTCCTCTTGAACCCCGTGGATGGTAATTATCTCATTACAATCCATTGCCTTTATGCGTATAAATATATCGATATCTAACTCACATCGTTTTCTCTTGCGTAAATGTTGTGGTTGTCCAAGGTTTTGGAAGGTCCCACCGACTCACTTGAGTCACCCCTACCTACTCCTGCTCCTCAAGGTGATGCTCTTGATGCACCCCCTCTTCTCCGCCACTCCCCAGAAGATCCCGAGGATAACCCTCCTCCTCCGAAGAAGTCGAAAACCACTAAGGGCAAAGCCCCGCCACCCTGGGTTCTCTCCATTCCCGGGATACTTTGCGTCGCAAGTATCCCACTAGACGCAGCCAAGGCCTCTCTTCAGCCCCTATTGATGTGGACTCTTACTCCTCGGGTACCTCCGCCCGCAAGTTTTTTTAGCGAACGGATTTTACAGACGACTACGAAAAGCTTACCGGCCTCCTCCGACCGGAAGAACATCAGTGCATGAGCCACTTTGCTCGAGGTAACACCCTTCTCGGTTACCTTAATTATCTCATCTTCTCGCTATATTCTACTTTCTATGTGCCAGTGCATTCTCACCGTACTCGTGCCGGTTTCTCGGCTTGGCATCCTTCTATCCAGCCTATGGAGCCCCTCCAACCTCGCTCCTCTACTCGGCGAAGGAGTTGGAGGACTCGCTCTGGCCGAGAAGAAGAAAGCCACTCGCCTCCCTTCGCATTAAAAAGCTGGAGGAGGAGTTGAAGAAAGCCAACGCGGCTCGTGAGGCGGCCGAGAAGGAAACAAATGACATGGCGGTCTACCATGCCCCGCAAGAATCTCAAGTACACCAGAGGCCACCGGTGAAGGGGGCCAGTCCCTCATGCAGACTCTCTTCTTCTCCGCACTCCGGCCAAGACTTCCTGCATGCTCTATGGCCCGGATTACGGAGCAATACTGGATCACCCCAGCTTCCTTGGGGATATGGGGCCTTACATCCGCTTTTCTATGACTACAAGTTTGATGCGGCCGTCCAAGAAGAAGGCGATCCCTCCTTCCTGGGAGTTTGATAGGAACAGCGCTCTAGCCTCCATGCCTACTCCCCCACATTTCAAGGGTGACCCTTCAAGGTCTATTGAGGAGGACCGGTGGTCCCCAATCCTTAACGAGCCGATCAGCCGAGCTAGTGCAGACGGAGGTTGTTGCAGCAGAGATACCCCGCCGATCCCCTCTATGCCCCCTTACCCTAGAAGTTCCCGCCTCCCAAGAGGAAGCGTGTATGGCTCGAGCCCCGGAGAAAGAAGCGGAAATGGCCGCCATCACAATGAAGCAGAGGAACCTCCCTATCCCCGCTAATTTCTCAAACAATTTCATATTTTCGTGGTCTCAGAACGAATTCTCTTCTCTCTCTCTCTTTCTTATGCCGGTTTGGCACCCGACTCTCGCTCTCCCCTTCGTTGGGAGTTTTACTCTTTGTTTAAAAATTATGTTGCCCTCCTCATTTGGAGAGCTTTTGCTATGGTTATATGTGATCCTCCTTTGCCGGGAGTTAATTCTTGCTTATCTCGTACATTTTCCCTTGCACGGAGTTAGTTTTCGTGAATCGATGCTTATCCTCCCTTGCCGAGGAGCTCGTCATTGCATGCTTTTATCTATGCTTCTCGTATTCACTTTTTGTTTGCTTGCTTACAAAAATCAAGTTTAGCTTCTAAGCCGTTAGCTTGCACGCATGACTTAGTCATTAGGATCATAATACCGGTTTGCCCCTGTAAATGTATCCTTTCTCTCATATGTTGATTTTTCATCCATTTGGAAAACCCCCTTTTTCCCCTCTAGGGTTTTATGGTTTAGGTTTTCCAGTGTTTCCCTCGACCTCATAGTCTAAGGATTTCTCCGCATAGCTTTTTCTCCCGCTTATGTAAGTTAGAACCTTGCTTGGTAGGTTACACTTAGTGTTTTCGAAAGGCTTTCCTAGCTTCTTGCTCCCGAAGCCTCCTTCTAGATTTAGTATGACCAAACCCTTTTCTTGCTATCCCGGCTGAATATCCTCGGGCTATCTCTTAGTTTTGCTTCATAAATTGCCCCTCAGGTTTGGATTAGTTAGACTCTCGTGTGCCTAACTTATATAATCTTTCCCGGGTATAAGTTTAGTCAAACTTTGCATGCTTGACATCCATGCTTTTGAATCTTTTCGCAGCTTCGATCCTTGTCACCCTTCTTAGGTGCTTATCTAGCCGAGCCCTTTTTGTAGGCTTATCCTTATATCCTAGACTTCTCCCTTAGTCAATTTGGGCTATTGCTATAGAGTCGAGTTGGCTTTAGGAAACTCTCTCGTTAGTTCTCGTTTTCTTACACATTCTCGGGGTTCAAGCCGGCTGAATCCCTTATGCATGCTCAACTTAGCCGGCATGAAGCCAACTGTCGGTTCTCACTGTTTGCCACTCCTCCTCGGGAGCGAGTAAGCTATATGCCCTCCCCGGGCTCAGCTTCTTCTCATAGAAACCCTTTCCTCGGGTTTAGCGGGGTGTTTCAAACTATTTCTTAGTTTCGCTCTTGGATTTTCTTAGGCTTGCGAGGGTTAAACCTTTGCCATAGATCCAGCTTTTACCCATAGCCAAGTATGCCTTAGTTTTACGCTTCGTAGTCCCTTTCTTGGGACCACCTTACTTAGACACTTATAAGTTCGACTTGATAGCTTCAAGGTTGGCAAAGCCTTACGCCTAATCGCCCTTACCGACATGACTTTGGCTAAACTTTATAAGTTTAACCTAATAATTTTGAAACTTTGGCAGTTTCAAATCCGAAACCCCTCCTAGGTGCGGGTTCGGTTGAGCCCTTCTCGTAGGCTCGATCAAGGCTTCCCTAAGAGCCCTACCTCATGTTCGACCCTTAGTTAGCTAAATCCTTACCGTAGGTTTAGCTGGGTTTTTCAAAGCTATCTTTCACTTTCCACTCTTACACCCTTTTGTTGGGTCTCAATAGGTTACCCCTTTCCTCGGGTTTAAATTCAGTCTTTAGAAGTTGTCTTTCAACTTCTTTCACGGCCTTTTTATGAACTTAGGTAAGTAAAACCATCTCTCAGTAGGTTTGTTTCAAGCTATCTCTTAGCTTCTTTCTCGTAACCCTTCTCTGGGTCTAGGTGGGTTAAACCCTCTCTATAGGTTCAACTTTAGTGTTTCAAGCTATCTCTTAGCTTCTTTCTCGTAACCCCTCTCTGGGTTTAGGTGGGTTAAACCCTCTCTGTAGGTTTAACTTTAGTGTTTCAAGCTATCTCTTAACTTCTTTCTCGTAACCCCTCTCTGGGTTTAGGTGGGTTAAACCCTCTCTGTAGGTTTAACTTTAGTGTTTCAAGCTATCTCTTAGCTTCTTTCTCGTAACCCTTCTCTGGTCTAGGTGGGTTAAACCCTCTCTCGTAGGTTTAATCTTTAGTGTTTCAAGCTATCTCTTAGCTTCTTTCTCGTAACCCCTCTCTCGGGTTTAGGTGGGTTAAACCCTCTCTCGTAGGTTTAACTTTAGTGTTTCAAGCTATCTCTTAGCTTCTTTCTCGTAACCCTCTCTCGGTCCAGGTGGGTTAAACCCTCTCTTTAGGTTTAACTTTAGTGTTTCAAGCTATCTCTTAGCTTCTTTCTCGTAACCCCTCTCTGGGTTTAGGTGGGTTAAACCCTCTCTCGTAGGTTTAACTTTAGTGTTTCAAGCTATCTCTTAGCTTTTTCTCGTAACCCCTCTCTCGGGTTTAGGTGGGTTAAATCCTCTCTTTAGGTTTAACTTTAGTGTTTCAAGCTATCTCTTAGCTTCTTTCTCGTTTGATGTGAATTCATTTCGTGAATGCTCATCGTATTTCTCATGGAATGCTTCGCGTGCATTTTATTTGTTGTTTAACTTTTTTGCAAGTTATTAATTCTCATGTAATCAATCGTGTGTTGTGATGCAATTGTATGCGATCAAATTATTTCAATCGTGTTTTTACTAGAGAATGAACTCGCAAACTCATAGGTAATGAAAAATCGCTTTCATTAATTAACACATAAATCTGCCCCATTGACCATAATCGATCAACGCAAGTTAAGAATAAACCTAGCCGGCCTCTTTAAAAACCTCCTGCGGTAAAACCCAGGGAAACCCGCAGGAGGGGAAAAAAGAGTATCGGTGGAGCGAAATTACACTTTATTCGTAAATCAAATGACACGAATAAAACAACTCTTGCATAAAAGGAACCACCTACTTGCAGCGAGGCGGGTACTTTCTTCGGTATAAAACTTCTTCAAATGGCGGACATTCCAAGGTCTGGCCACCGATTTCCCTCCATGTCTTGTAGCTCATAAGCTCCTCCTCGAAGGACCTTGGTCACTTTGTACGGCCCCTCCCATTTGGGATCGAGCTTTCCAATGTTCTTCAATGCGTCCGCTTGCCTCAAGACTAGGTCTCCTTCTTCAAATCTCCGGCTTATGAGTTTCTACGATCATAAGCAGCCTTTATGCGGCTTTTATACTTCTCGGCTTTCGGGTGGGCAATTTCGCGCTCCTCCTCTAGCATGTCTAGGTTCTCTCTCATCGCCTCTTCATTTCTTCCCTCCCGGAAGTGGGCTAATCGATGTGTCTCCATCCCCACTTCAAGGTATTACTGCAGCTGCCCCATACACCAAGTGGAAGGAGGATTCCTCTATTGGTTCCTCGGGGTGGTCCGATAAGCCCACAAGATCGACTCCACTCATCGACTCCACCTCCCTCCAGCCTTTATCGAGCCGGGCACGTATTCCATTCACAATAGTTACGTTAGTGACTTCCACTGCCGTTGGCCTGGGTGTGCCATCGATGTGAATCTCTGGACAATCTTCGTGTTATCACACCATTCCCGTACCATGTTTCCTATAAACCGGGTTCCATTATCCGATACCGTGATTCTCGTATACCAAACTCGCAGCAAATATATCTCCACAAGAATTTGATTATGTTACCTTCTTCAATCCTCGCTAGAGGTACAACTTCAACCCATTTGTCAAGTAGTCTCTCGCCACCAATAGAAACTTCCGCTGGCCCACTACAATCGGGAATGGGCCCACTAAGTCCATCCCCCACTCCGCGAAGGGACATGGAGAGTGCATGGTCCCCATCTCCTCTCGCAGGAGGTGGATGAGGCAACCATGCTTTTAACATTTCTCGCATCTCTTCACCTGGGCTTTGGCATCCTCGAGTCATGGTAGGCCAAGTATCCGGCCCTCAAAGCCTTCCGGACTATTGCCCGAGCTCCCGCATGGTCAAGCACAACAACCTTCGTGTATGTCTTTAATTACGTACCTCCCTTCTCGAGGGGATAAACACCTCAAGTAAGGCTGCGTGAAGGACCGCCGGTACATCCCGTCCCGATCATCGTGTATCGGATTCTCCACCCCGAGCTTTCCTTTTATCTCGGCAGCTCTCCGAGTTCTCGCAACACTCGGTATATGTTGGTTCTCCAATCATCTTCGCTCCAATGACCCCTACCGAGGGAGCCGTGGCTTCGCCTGCAGCCACGAGGGTGATCTTCCCCCTCCCCGCAGTTGTTGCGGAACTCGCCACTTTGAAAGACTATCTCGCTCTCGGAGTTTTCCTTTCGAGGTATCTCGCCCGACCTCAAAGGAACCGAACCTTCCTCGCAGCTCTCGCTACTCGCCAAGGTAGGCTACCATCTTCTCATCTTTGGCCTCATACCCCTCGTAACTTTCTTTGGGTTACAAGTTGGGAATCTCAATAAATGACCACCCGACCTGCTCCCGCCTCGCGGCCATCTCTATTCCTCGAATTAAGGCCTCATACTCAGCTCGTTGTTGGAGGTGATGAATTCAAACCTCACCGCCACCTGCTTTCCTGGCCCTCTAGTTCAATGATCACGATCCCAGCCTCCACAACCCCGCATAGACACAGAGCCGCCAACATATACTTTCCATTCTCCTTCCTCCAATGCACGTGTACCCTCTTCGATGAAGTCGAGAGGGCCTCGTGCTTTAATGGTCCTCCGTGGCTCGAAATCCACATCATATTCTCCCGCCCGACGGCCCACTTGACCATCCTCCCCGAAAGATCAGCTCTACCTATCACCTGCTTCAAAAGGTAGTTAGTCCGAACAATGACCTTATGTGACAAAAATAAGGTCGTAACCTTCGTGCCGTGACCATTATGGTCAAGGCTGCCTTCTCTATCTCCGAGTATCTCACTTCGGCTCCTTGTATGAGCTTGCAAATGTAGTAAACAGGTTTCGGGTCGATCCTTCCTCCCTCACCAAAGACGAACTAAGTGAGACCCCACCTACAGAGGTAGAGGTAGAGCGTCTCCCTTGGAATAGGCTTCGTTAACGTAGGTAATCGAGCTGTGCCGTTTAAGCTCCTCAAACGTCTCACGCATTGCTCATTCCACTCGAACTTGGAGCCCTTCCTCAAGATTTTAAAGAAGGGATGGCTCCTCTCTCGCAGATCTGCTATGAATCTGCTTTAATGCTGTAATTCTCTCATTCGGCCTCTCGTAGCTCCTTGATATTCACTCCAAAAGGAACTTCCCGGATCTCACTCCAAAAGAACATTTTGCTGGATTCAGCCTTCATGCCATTCCTCCCGAGCACCGAGAAAGCTTCCTCCGTGTCCGCCACATGTTTTCCAACTTCTATGCTTTTCACAAGCATATCATCGACGTAAACTTCCATGTTCCTCCCTAGCCGGTCTCTAACATTTTATCCACCATTCTCTCGATAGGTTGCTCCGCATTCTTCAATCCAAAGGGCATTCTAATATAGTAAAAAGTTCCACTAGCAATAATGAAACTAACCTTTGGAATATCTGAGGGAAAATTTGTATTTGATGGTAACCCCGATAGGCGTCCATCATACTTAGTAGCTCAAATCCAGGATGTAGAGTCGACCATCCGATCAATTCTGGGTAAGGGATAATGATCCTTAGGACAAACCTTGTTCGGATCTCGAAAATCTATGCACATTCTCCATTTCCCCCTGGTTTGGCCACCAACACATGATTGGATAGCCGGTGGGAAATTGGATTCGCTTAACATGTCCCGCCTCCATAGCTCGCTTCCACCTTCGTAATGGAATCTTTTTCTCGGTCCAAAGACCCTTAGCCTCTCGCTTCACTGGTTTAACCATAGGATCCACGTTCGGGTGATGCATAGCCACCTCCTCGGGAATACTCGTCATGTCCGAAGAAGAAAAAGCAAAAACATCTCGCATTTCTTCGCAGAGCCGCTACTGTGTCCTTTTCTAACTCGCTCCACTGGGCTCCAATCTTTGTTGTGTATCCTTTCTTTTCGGGATATAACTCCACCATCATCGGCTCTTCGTCGACTTCCATCTTTGGAGGATCGATTTCTTCGTAAATCTTGCACCTCTTGGATTCTCGGTCCACCTCCTTGTCTCTTTTCAAGCTACGATGCAGCTCCTTGTCGGCTATCTTTACCGCCTCCACGTAGCATTTTCTCGGATTGCACCGATCTCCGCCTACTTCACCCACCTCATCATTCACGGAAACTTGAGTTTCATGTGATAAGTTGATATAACCACCTGAAATAAGTTCAACACTAGCCACCAAAAATCATGTTGTAGGATGAGGGTACATCAACAATAAAAAAATTTGCCATAACTACCCTCCTTCGTGGAGCTTCACCTAGCCCCACTTGGAGGGTTACCTCGGCCTGCAGGGTGTACCGCCTCCCGTGAATCCGCATAACGCCGTATCCATCAAGTTGCATTTCTATGTTCAAATTCATCTTCTTGAAGCATTCCAAGAAGATGATGTCTCGCAGAGCTCCCCGTGTCTACGAAGATCCGTGCTACCGTATCTCGCCACATCTCTGCCGTGATGACTAGTGCATCACCGTGGTCCTCCTTCCTCGTGCCCCCATCCTCTCGGGTCCAAAGTGAATTCGAGGTGTATGGATAACTTCCTTGTAATCCACCTCTCTGGACATTTCTCCTACCTCTCTCCCGAGGGTCCTCTATCCAGCCTTTTCTAGCGCGGAAAGAGTCTCCTCTCGCTAGTCCTCCGACTATCATCCGAATGAGTCCTCTCTTTTCTCGGGAGGGTCTCTCCTCCCGCCTCCCTTCGACCATCCTTCCTTTCTCTTCAACTTTATCATCGGCTTCTTTTCTTTTTTGCCCCTGGAGCTAACTCGATCTCTGTAAACAAACTCTTTAAGATGTCCACTTGATCATCCTCTCAATCTCATCACGCAAGTGAAAACAATTATTAGTGTCATGCCCATATTCATTGTGGAAACGACAAAACTTATTTGACTTAGGCTTTTGAGGCCCCCTGGACCGTGTCCAAGGAAACTTCATTTCAGATGGTCGGATGCCACTTCCAGCAGCCTCTCCGCTCAAGCTTCGGGGGTATACTTGTCAAACTGGAGCGAGGTCCAGATTTTGCAGCCTTTCTCGGTTTACTGTTGAGCTTTTCTTCGATGACTCCTTCTTCTTTTCAGGCCCACTTGGTTTGACCTCGGCTCTTTTTGCCTTTCTCACTTCCTCCAGTGTGACATACTTCTCCGCTCTCCTTAGTAGTTCATCGAACGCCTAGATCGGCTTCTTAGCCGGGGAGGAAAACAAGTCTCCATCTCGGAGGTTACTAGTAAAAGCATTAATTTTTACCTCTAGGGTGGCGGTTGGAACTTCTAGTGCCGCCTTGATTGAATCTCTTCATGAAGGCCCGTAGGCTTTCATTCTCCCCTTGCTTCATGTTAAACTATGTTAGCGTAGCTCTGGGTTGCCTCCTTGCACTAGCAAATCGATGCAAGAAGAGCTCCCCAAACTGCTCAAGGAGTTAATGGAATTAGGTTCCACTGGCTAAACCACCGCCGGGCTGCCTTAGATAGAGTAGTAAGGAAGACCTCGCATTTCACACCCTCCCCATATCGATGGAGGAGGGCCGAATTTTCAAATCTCACCAAATGATCATAGGGGGTCAGTCGTACCATCATATTCATAGTTAAGAGGCTTAAAATTGCTAGGCAATTCATCTTGTAAGATATTTTCGATAAATTGGCAACCTCGTGACGGGTCGAGGCATACTAACCCAATTTTCCATCTAATGTTTCATGTTGTCCATTTGTTTTCTCAAGGATCTGATTTGGTCCTTCATGGCCTCGATTGGGTGTCTCACTGTACCCTCTTCTTGGTCCTCAATCTTACTTCCTCGCCGTAGAGAGGCTGTCTCCTTCCCCGTGTAGCTTCCTCGGGGCCAGCCTCCCTCGGTCGAGGGACTGCTGACCTTCTCTCCCGGGCTCCTTCAGCTCCCGTGGCCTCCTCATGATTTCTGGACTCCACCTCTCTTCTCCGTTCTTCTTGATACTCGTCCCGCCTACTCCCCCTTGTTGGGATCGAGCGGGCGGATTCCCCGGCCTGGTTCTCCGAGTCCCTCCTACAGTGGGGGTCCTCCCCCTCGGCCATTGCCCTCGCCACGGCTTGAGCTATCATATCCTCCAGCCTGCCCCGAGTTAGAGCGACGGAGGTAGCTGATTTTGAGATTCTCTCGAGGTATCCCCTGGCCGAGCATTGCCGCTCCGGGATCCCTACCATAGGTATTCCTTCCTATTGCGGAAGAAGGAGAAGGAATGTTCCCCCTCCCTCTCTAACAAGCAGCCTCTTACTCTGGATGGCGTTGGCACGGAATCGAGCTCTCGCCTTGCGCCATCAGAACCGGTGGAGGCCCCCGGTTGTTGGATATAGCCACCGGAGGCACGGGGTGGGGTGCGGCCTCACCTGTGTTGGGTTTGCGGGGTGATCCTTCCCGGCCCGGTACTAGTGCAATCGGTCTCATAGGTGTACATTCACCGGTCATAACGTCCTTCTTTCGGATGATCGTAAAAGAAAAGAAGTTTGAAACTCACGTCTCAGCTCTTCTTTTCCCACAGACGGCGCCAATTGATGCGTAAAATCGACTGAGCCCGTTTCCCCACCTAGGTTCACGTGGGTGAAGCCTTTACGCACTAATATCCTTAGCTTCCCTCGAACAAACGTACTGCAAAACACACCGAGAAGAGGGTTCTCCGGCGTAGGCACTCCGACGCTCAAGTCGATCACCAAAACACTCGAGAAAGTACGTATAAGGTAGCTAAGTGAGAGTGATAGTGATTCGATACCGTTACCTCCTGCAGGTGTGTTACTTATACGTAAGTTAAGAGCAATAATCTGTCATCACAGCCTCCGGGCACTATCCACGCACGTTCGCCATGATGTCGTGGCGTGGATAACTTATTCTGAAGAAATCTGCATCATATCTACGAATTCCCTCCTGGATGGAGGTTAGACCCGCCAATGTGGAATATAGGGAATATTCCTTGACTTGGGCCTCAATTATCTCAACCTTGCCACTTCTCGATCTTATCGGGTAGATAACCACTATGGGCTTGCTCAAATGCTCGTGCCTCCTCTAAATCTCGCTTAGGCCTCGTGGCCTCTCTCGTAGTTGGGCTTGGGCCTCATGGCCCCTCTCCATACAGTGCGGGCCTCGTGGCCCCCGTAGGTAGGTTTAGGGCTTTGTAGCTGGTTTCGGCCGATCTGGGCTCGGACTCCATCTCGGTTTTCCTCCCTTTATCTAGGGTATCTGGTAACGTCATTGAGCCCTATTGGGCTGGTCGTATTTGGGCCCTACGTGTAGTTGGGCCCGATATTTTTGTCCGCATCAAGTTGGTTTGAATTTTTTTTTGGTATTTTTTATTATAATTAAATTCTATAAATATGTTTTTATTTTTATTTTTTAAATTGTACATATTATTATTAGGTTTTAAAGATTTTTTTATTTTTAAATTATATTCAATTCTATATATTTTTATAAATTTTCAGATTTTTTAATTTTATTTTTTTATTTTAAATAATATCCAAATTTTATATATAATTATACAGTTATTGTTTTATTTATGATTTCATTTAATTTGATAACTATTTATTTTTTTACAATAAATTTAAAATATTAGTGGAAACCTTTAAAAACTTAACGGACATGATCATTTCTATTAAAAATAGTAAAAAAAGAACATGAGACTTGTTGGCCAATAATTCTCATGATATTATTTCTACCATTTATACCCGATTATCTTTAGATAATCCTTGCTTCTCCTTTTTCATCTTTTTTAACATTGTGTTCGAATTCTTCTAGAATTTAGGGTTATGAAAGGTAAATATAATATTCATATTTTGTTTATTATTAAATTTAATTAACGTATATAGTAATTCAGTGAAAAACTTTGTAGATGACATTCTAAAATCTTTATTTTTTGTTTGTTTGGAACTTGGTTATTGAACTTTACCTTTATTTTATTTTTTCAAGTAGATTACAATAAGCTAATCATTTACTTATTCTTTTCAAATTTATGTTTTAACAACTATAATGTATTGATTTCGTATATCACACAACATTATTAATGTTGATATATATATTTTTAAATGTTATAATTGAAATTCTGACACAATGAATTAATATTTTTTGAATTTATTTATAAAATACTTTAAGTCGTGCATTGCACGGGTGAAAATGTCACGTCCCAATTTTTTATAAATATAGATTTTCAAAAATAATTAATACTTTTAAAATTAAAGGTGTGATCTCAAAATTTTGACATAATAAAATGAACTATAAATTTATTTGAACTAAAAATTCACTTGACCTATAATGGAAGCCTGAAGATTTTTAAAATAAAATCTTAAAGGCAATCTAATTTAAAAACTAAATAAGTAAATAATATATCTTAATAGTTCTTAAAATTAAATAATTTAATTATCCGTCATCAAGACTCCTCGTCGTCCAACTCTTTAACCTCGAAATAATAATTGATTGGGGTGAGTATGCAAGCACACTCTGGGGTCAAGTTATTCAAAATGAAATACTAGGATAAACAGCTAAGACATCAATGTAGCTTATAAGGTGGCTTGGAGAATCCTTGCCTACCTACTACTTGTCCTTCTACAAAATACCCAAGAAAACCCCGAGGCTCCATTTGGATGGAGTCATTTGAAATCAATGGATTTGAGGATAATACACCATACATTTACAAATTAAAATGGAGAAAAACTAAATGAATGGATTTGGTTCACACAAATATTACTTATAAGTGAGAGGATTTTAAATACTCAACAAAACCTAGTCATTTGAAATCCTCTCACTTCTCCCACTTTTGCTTAATATTTGAGTGAATCAAATCCATTCATTTAACTTTTCTCTATTTTAGTTTGTGTAAATGCATGTATATTATCCTCTAGTCCCTTGATTTCAAATCCACTCCATCCAAATGGAGCCCGAGTGAAATTGAGAGGCTTCAAAGAAATTTTCTTTGGGGGTGAGGAGTGCTCAAGAAAAATAAAATGGGTTAAATGGAAAGAGATGTGTCTCTCAAAAATAAATGGGGGTTAGGAGTTAGGGGAATTGAGACACTACAAAAATGCCGAAATTACCGAGAGAAATTACCGAGGAGAAAATCCTCGCTAATTAACGAGCGGCGAGGCGAGGGCCGGTTTAGCGAGGGAATTAGCGACGGAAAACAGGCCCTCGCCATTTATCGACGGCGTAACCCTCGCCAATTCTTTACCGAGGGCGGACCCCTCGCCAATTTACCGATCGCGTGGGCCTCGCCATTTACCGAGGGCGGCGCCTCGCCTAAACCCTCGCCAAGTTCAAAATAAAAACCAACAGATCCCCTTTCCCCACAGTTCGTCGCCCTCACTTGGAGAAAAGCCGCCGCCGCTGCTTCACCTCGGACCGCCGAAAATTGACCCTACTTTTAGTCGGGCTTTATTGTACTCTTTTTCGGAACCTTAATACGGTAAATTTTTAAGATTTAATCGGTTAATTTTGTTGTTATTTTACAAATTTTATATTTTTTTCATATGCATGTATTTGTGTAATTTTGTTGTTAATTTTGTTGTTATTATACATAATATGCATGTATTTGTGTAATTTTGTTGTTATAGTTGGTGATTTATTAATTATTTAGAGTTAATTTGTATAATTGTTATGTGTATTTTAATTATTTAGGAAAATATTAATTAATTAGTAATTATGCAATTATATAATTTTGTTGTTATAGTTGGTGATTTATTAATTATTTAGTGTTAATTTGTATAATTGTTATGTATATTTTAAGTATTTAGGAAAATTATTAGTACATGAATTATGTATAATTATTTAGAGTTAAGTAATTAGTAATTATGCAATTATATAATTTTGTTGTTATAGTTGGTGATTTATTAATTATTTAGTGTTAATTTTTGTAATTGTTAGGTGTATTTTGATTATTAGTAATTATTTAGGAAAATTAGTAGTATAAGATTATTATATAATTATTTAGTGTTAATTAATTAGTAATTATGCAATTATATAATTTTGATTATTAATATTATTATAATTTTAATTTAATTGCTATAATTTATATATTTGTAGGTGTGTACGTTTATTGAAAAGATTCGAGCCGGGAGTATAATTTCATAGCCACCACTATCACCGTAAGTATTCTTTTTGTAATTAATTATTATTTAAATATGATTTTAATTTAATTATAATAATTATTTGATTTAAAATTATTTTGCATGCATGATATAATAATAATTTATATATATGGTGATCGATGTTCGATCAAATTTTGTATGATAGTTCAATTATAATATTAATTTTGAAAATCGAATCGATGTTCGATTCAAGTTGATGTTGGAGTTGAGGGTTGATGAATTGTTTGGTATTGTTTGTTGTAGAATGTGTGTTCCGACTTGATTAATTTTAATTAAGTCGGAAATGGATGCACTAGGAACTTGATATATTAATCGGGAAAAGCGATAAAATAAGACAAAACTCACAAATTTTTAGAAAATATATATATTAATATTAGAAAAAATATATTAACTGGAAGAATTAATTATGATTTAATTAAATTTTGAATCTTCATTAATCAAATGATCTATTCCTATGAATTATTCAAGCCGTAGTAGGATGTATGGTTCAAGAACGATTAATGGCATGATATCTCCCGAATTTCTTAGTGGACTTGAATCGCTTATAGAATTCGCTACTAGTAACCCGGAATGGATGAGTGGAGGAAAGATTAGGTGTCCTTGCTTGAAATTCAAATGTAGGAACCAGTAGTTTTAGAGAACCCATCGACGTGAAATCACATTTGTTTAGACATGGGTTTATGTCTAATTATCACAATCGATTTTGCACGGTGAGCAAAATTGGAATTCTATACCACACTATGATCACCGGCGTCGACTTCATATAGTGTTGACGACACCGCACATCTAGCTCGTACCGCAATATGATGATGGACTTAACTTCTAGTCCTAACATTAGTTTCCAAAATGTGGAAGAAGAGCCCCTTAGTGAGGAACCTCCTAATTAGCATGTTTGCAAATTTTTGACATGCTTCGTGCGGCGGATCAAGATCGTATCCTGGTTGCGAGTCTCATTCTCGGTTGTCATTCAATGCCCGTCTTTTAAACATTAAAATCGAGAATGATCGTCTGAAGGGGTTACAATCAAATAGTTGATTTGATTAGTGAGATTTGCCCTCCGTAAAATCTGGTGCCCAAGAAATTTTCTCGATACTAAACAATTGATGGGTGGGATGGGTCTTCCCGTAGAGAGGATTGATTGTTGTGCAAATAATTGTATGATATATTAGGGTGCAGACAGTGGAACTTGAATCGTGTAAGGTTTGTGGTCGGTCACGATCTAGACGTGGTGTGGATGGTCGATGGAAAAAGAACAATCCTTTCAAAGAGATGTTCTATTTTTCTATCATTCCTCGATTACAAAGACTGTATCACCCAATAATACCGCTAAGGATATGGTATGGCATGCTAGTTGCTATAATGATGAGGCTGGTGTTATGAGTCACCCCGCAAATTCGTTGGCTTGGAAACACCTGGACTATTCATATCCCGATTTTGCAGTGAAATACGGAATGTGAGGTCAGGGGTTTGAGAACCGATGGTTTTCAATCGTTTAGGCAATCGGGAAAATAGTATTCGTCATGGCGATGATAGTGACACCGCATAATCTGCCCCCATGGTTGTATATGAAAGAACAATTCATGTTTTTGACGGTTTTGGTGTCTGGTCCTAAAATCCAAAGGATAATTTAGATGTAATTTTACGCCCACTAATTCATGATTTGAACGTCTTGTGGGGAAATGGGGTGGAAACGTATAATGTTGCTAGAAAGCGGAATTTTATGATGCGAGCCGCATTAATCTGGACCATTAGCGACTTTCCGGCTTACTCAATGCTTTGTCAGCGGATGGAGCACCGCCGGAAGGATCGCTTGTCCATATTGTCTTGAGTACTCCGATGCCTTCACTTTAAGACTCGGCCGCAAACAAATGTGGGTTTGATAACCATCGTAAGTTCTTACCTAGGGACATCCGTATCGCAGGAAAAAGACCGCATTCATGAAGAATGAAGTAGTTATGAGATGACCCACCACCCATCCGAACAAGTGAAATGATTCTACAAGAAATTGATTGGTTGGGGTACCGGAAAGTGACAAGAGGGTGCCGAGGCCCACAACAAAAGATTAGATAGTGGGCCGAGGAAGAAAAGTATTTTTGGGATTTCCCATATTGGAGTACCCTCTTGATCCGACATAATTTGGATGTGATGCACATTGAAAAATATGTTTGATAATTTGTTCTACACGGTGATGAATGTGGAAGGGAAAACAAAACACACAAATAAGTCTAGGGATGAACTTAATGAATATTATCGTCGTCCCTCTCTAGAGAAATGTCAACGCACAGAAAGTATCCCAAAGCTTGTTATTCACTTGATAAGAGTCAAAAGAATGATATGTGCGTATGGGTAATCAATTGAAGTTTCCCGATGACTATGTGTCTAACTCCGTCTCGATGTGTAGACTGGAGCAAATTGAAGATGTTTGGGATGAAGAGTCATGATTGTCATGTGTTTATGCAGAGACTACTCCCGATTGCTTTTCGTGAAACTCGCGGCCGAATGTGTGGAAAGTAATCACCGAACTTAGTTTGTTCTTTAGGAGTTAACTTCTCGCATCCATTACAGCTTGAGAACATGGCTCGATTGGAAGCAGATATTCCAGCTTATATTGTGTAAGTTGGAACGTATCTTTCCGCCTAGCTTCTTCAATTTGATGGAGCATCTGCCAGGCACCTTGCATACGAAGCAAGGATAGCTGGTCTGTGCGGTATAGATGGATGTATCCATTTGAGAGGTAATTTATAACTCTAAATTATTTGATTACCTAAAATGTTTATACTATATATATATATATATATATATATATATATATATATATATATTAATATATATATATATAACACTTGATTCATTTAATTAGGTATCTTTACAATTTAAAGCTCGAGTGTTGGGAACAAGGCGCATGTTGAAGCATCGATTGCAAATGCGTATTTAACGAAAGAGACCTCAATATTTTGTTCCCTCTATTTCGGCGATCACGTTCGTATGAGGCGGAACAATGTACCTCATAATTATGATGAGTCGTGGCGAAGTACCCCAAGTAGCGAAAGGTACTTTGTCCATATTTATACCTCCCGGTCGACATCTTGGAAAGATGAACAAAAGATGGATTGTAGATGAGGAGAAAAACACGGCTCATACGTACGTGTTACTAAATTGTCCCGAGTTGCAACCGTATATCGAGTAAGTTTATAACATTCGACTTTTGTTAATTATAACGTCAATCCGTATATTAAATAATCAAATCCCCTTTTGTAGTATGTTTTTCGAGCAACCGCAAAAATTCCAACCGGACTCTCGAGGGCCGAACAAGATGAAAGACTACAAGAGGAGTTTGCATCGTGGTTTGAACAACTTGTAAGGATAAATAATATTCAAAATCGGTGGATATGTGATATTTCTAGGAAACCTTCGAGTTGTGTCACCACATACCCTGGATATTATGTGAATGGTTACAAATTTCACGAGACGAACTTATGGCTCATCAAAATCTACTTCAAATTGTGGAGTTTGTATCAAGGGTAAAAATTATGATGCAGATGAGAATGATTTCTACGGGATCCTTGAGGAAGTAGTGCAATTGGAGTAACCCGGACGTATTGAGAAAAGTGTTGTTTTGTTCAAGTGTGAGTGGTTTGATCCATTTGTGCCAAATGGAACAAGAGTACATCCTCATTATAAACTTGTGGACGTTAATCAAAGGGGAAGATACGGCCGCTACGATCTTTGTGTTAGCAAGTCAAGCCACTCAAGTTTACTATTGCAAGTACCGGGAAAGCGAGAAATGAATGGTTGGCCGTTTGCAAAATCAAACCGAGATCCTTGGTCGAAACCGTGCCAACGAATGAACAAGAGTTTCACCCCTTTCAAGACGACCTTGAGTCCCAAATTAATGGTGTGCAAACGGATGATGATCCAATCATATTGACAGATGTCAACGGTGCACTAATTGATATTGAAAATAATGAAGAAGAGGAAGAAGAAGAAGAAGAGGAAGAAGAAGAAGAAGAAGAAGAAGAAGAAGAAGAAGAAGAAGAAGAAGAAGAAGAAGAAGAAGAAGAAGAAGAAGAAGAAGAAGAAGAAGAAGAAGAAGAAGAAGAAAATGATGATGATGAGGAGGGGAGGAGGAGGATGAAGACTCGCATGAATATTGAATATATAGTGTAATAATTATTTACTATTGAATAATGTAATAATTATGTGTGTTTCATTTGCATGTTATATATATGATGAATTATTTATTATTGAATAGTGTAATAATGTGGTTTTATTTAATTATTGTTACAGTGAGCGGATCGTCTGGATCGAGGGGACCATCTCGGGTCAGGAGGCCGGGTCGAGCGGACTGTCTGGGTCCAGGGACCATCTCGGGTTCAGGAGTCGAGATGCCAGGGTACTCAGTCATCGTACCCTTTATTCGGGAGGATGAGGACGACGAGGCTGTCGGCCCCGAGGCCTATGAGAACCATCATCCGGCTCCAGCTCTAGCGGGGGTCCTGGAAATATAGATCTACCTGGGCACGTAAGTTAAATACTTGTGAATAATAAACTATGTCATATTTATATGTCTATTAATTTTGCGTGTTTATTCCCTTTTGCAGGTTGATGCCATCGAATACGGTATTCAGGACTATTCGGGAGATTATGTCTCGACATATGGAGCCCGGTGCATTTACTTTCCGAATGATATCTCCCGAGAGGCCGCAGACGTCTTGGGAGACATTTCGTGTACATTATATTTTGTTATTCGCTATTTAATTTTGATTAATTTATAAACTTTAACGCTTATTAAGTACAATAATATTTTGTTTGGCAGTAGAGCTACTAGGTGGGACCCTACCGCTTACGAACTCAACAGAGGTGTATGAGCTGTTCGCTCGTAGAGGGCAGCAAATAGATATACCGATATGCCGAACAACGTGAAAACATTGTGGGTCACCAAGCACCGCAGGCCTGGATGGGATGACGCCGTCTTCAATGGACTGATCGCCATCGATAGAGAAGACGTGAGAGCAAAAAGCGAGCAAAGTGTCGCATTTAATCGAATGTCGGAGCTCGAGGCCGGGTACCGCATCTCCCCGCCATAGGGCGGATCCCGTGGATCAGCCGAGTATGCATATGACTTTGTAAGTGGACATGCAACGGCAAATCCAGGAGATGATGCAGGGGTTGCGAGGTTCTTTGCTCGGTGGTGACCCGGTGGTCCGGTGGTTACGATCGGTCATCCCGTAGGTCCCGGTTCTAGGCGGCGGTGAATGAATTATTCGTGTTTTAAAACTATCACAATTTTTCTGAATGTTAATTAAGAATTTATGAATTTTAAATGTTTACGAGTGTGAATTTTAATTAATTAAGATGATGAATTTTAATTATTTAAAGTATTGATTTTAATTGTTTAAGAGTACATATTTACACATGATAATATATATATATATATATATATATATATATATATATATATATATATATATATATGTATATGTAATAATAATAATAACAATAATAAATAATATAATATGTATATAGTGAATTATATATAGGATGCAATTTAATTGAATATATACAATATTAATAATTATAAAATAATTATTTATATGTGATAACAATTTAATTGAATAATAGTTATAATAAACAAATTTAATTGAATAACATTTATAAATTAAATATATAAAATATTGAACATAATATGATATTAATATATTTAAAAGCAAAATCATATCGAATGATTAGCTTTGCCCAAACGGTAAAGCGCCTAAGCTCTCTCCTCCTATGCGTGCGGAGGTCGCGAGTTCGATTCCCCTCCACGCCAAATAAAAATGGGCGCCCACCCCTCCTCTCGCCGGTCGGGCGCGGGTTCGATTCCTCTCGCCGTAATTTTTTTATTAGGTTAGAAATTAGCGAGGCGAGACGAGGCCCGCCTCGCCACCTCGCCCGGTGGCCCTCGCCGAAGCCCTCGCCATAAGCCCTCGCCTAAACTCTCGCCGACACGCCCTCGCTAAATCCCTCGCCCGATTGCCCTCGCTAAAACCCTCGCCCGATCTCCCTCGCTAAAACCCTCGCCCAAGTGCTCTCGGCAATTCCCTCGGCAATTAGCGAGGGCAGGCACCGCCCCTCGTTAATTAGCGAGGGCCGAGCCGAGGGATGTGGTTAACGACGACGTTTTTGGCGAGGGCAACTTCCTCGTTAAAGCCCTCGCCTAACCCTTCCCACTCGCTAAATCCCTCTCTAAAACCATTTATTTTTGTGGTGAGAGTTTCGGCAAAGCTTTGTTAGGATAGTGGATGTGGAGATTTTTGAATGAGAGAGGGAGTCTATGGGTAAAGGTTATAGAGTAAAAGTATGGGGATAACTGGGAAAGGGAGATTATGGAATTCCAAGGGGTTAAATGGAAAGTTATCGAGATGGTGGAGGGATATTGTGAATATTACTTCGGGACAAATGGGGGTGGTTCCATGGGAATTTAGAGAGAGTCTTAGGTGATGGTCGAGATATATCCTTTTGGGACGATGTAGGGGGAAGCATTAAAATTGAAGTTCCCTAGGTTATATGGTGTTAGTGTTGAAAAGAAGGGTAAGGTGGGGACATAGGGGGCTGGGAGGGAAATGTTTGGAAATGGAAATGGAATGGGAGGCGTTAGTTATTTGACTATGAATTACACTCTCTTGATTGTCTTGTTTCTCTTATCAACAGCTTGCAATGTGAAAGATGGAATTAGCGATTCTTGGAGATGGCGAGGATCACAAAGTGGAAGTTACTCAACCAAGGATGCATATCGGTTGTTCTTTCCAAACAGCCAACAGTGGAGGTTTCGGGTGACAATGTGAAGGTGTTCAAGCTAGTGTGGAATAAATTCGTACCACCAAAGTTGATGTCCATGCATGGAGACTAGTTCGTGATAGATTACCAACAAAGTTGAATCTACGAAGCATGGAATCGAGTTGTTAGATAAGGAGGCAAAGTGTGTTTTATGCGTAAATGAGGACGAGTCCATGGAGCACCTTTTTTTCCAATGTAGGAGGACGATAATGTGTGGATGGAGATGTTCAAGTGGTTGAATACGCCAACAACAATCCACTCACAAGCAACTCAATATCTTCTCTTGCAAAGTCAAATCGTCAAAGGGAAAAAAATAAATTGGGCTCTACTTGCATTTGGTTAGGAGTAGTTTGGCTAATTTGGAGGTGCCAAAATGATATTGTGCATGGAAGTGGAGAATTGAGAGAGGACAAATTGGTGGAGGAACTAAAGGCGAAAACATGGAGTCGATCAATAGTAGATATTCAGCAATATCTTCTTTTTCTTTTAAAGATTGGCTTGATAATTCTAAAATGGTACTTTGTGGATAGATTGTAAAAATTCTTGTTGGGTATATCTTATACCCAAGTTTAATATTAATTCTTTTACCGATAAAAAAATAAGGTGACTTGGAGATATTCTTGAAGTGTTTGAGTGCTTGGTGAATTAAATACTAACAACTAACAAACTAACACTTACCGATAAAAATAAAAAGTAGTTAAGACATCAATGTCAAGTAAATAACTTTCACATATACTTTGTCAATATTATCATTAATACTTTGCCACTTTGTCAATGATACGTACTCACTTTGACATTAATATTTTGCCAATATAGAAATTGAGTTGTGAGTCTTCCCAAAGACTTTTTAAAGATTCTAATATTCTCACACATAGAATGGAGCATGACGGGTTAAACCCGAGGATCCGTCGATCCCGGACCCCATTAGGGCCCCATGATATCGGGACTTTGTCATTGAGCACGGCGGAAAACACCCGAAGACTCAATAATCTCAGACCTCACAAGGGCCCTTGGCTAATAAAATAACATGGAAATAAAATCACATAACAGACAACTCAACAATTTATATAAATATTTATCATTGAATAAACATGCATAGAGCATAAAGCAATCAAAAACTTCACCTCAAGAAAGTAAGTGCTGGAAACAAGTTGCGGTAGCCTTAAATAAACTAATTCTTGTAACCATCGTCACTTAATATTAATAATTATTAATTTATAATTAATTAACACATATTCTAATTATTTATAATAATTAACACATATTCTAATTAAATTCCTAAGAGGGCTAATGGTTGTAGTTATACATCCCTATTGTATAATATAATTATGTGTAAGTTCATTTGCTTATTATATTTTGATGAAAATGTAGAGCTTTAGAAAAATCATGTATCTCCCTAATTTATGTAGAACTTTTATGAAGTAATTATGCATAGATTAATGTTACGAATTGTTGATTGGTTGATTTTTATTTCGGTTATAAGTTAATGTCCTCTTTTCAAAAATATAATATAGTTTGTCAATTTCTTTAACCCTCTTTATAAATATTAGATTTTGTTGTATCATGAAGGCTTTAGATTAAGAAATTTTTATTTTTTTCTCTTTTGATGTAGAAATTATAATATCATTTTGCATCTTCGGTAAAGTATTTTTTTCGTTAAAATTGTACTTTCGTATCTAAAACTAATAAATGCACACATTCTTTAAAGATTTTTCTTATTACTAATTGCACACATTCTTTTAAGATTTTTTTAGACAAATGTATGCATATTAGAATTGTTAATGGTTGTTTCTTTGATTTGATTGGAAAGTCAATGTCCTTTTTTATCGATATATGCATGTTTGTAATGAATTTGTGTTTAAATTTTTGCATGATTTTTTTTTTTTGCAATATTTATGACATACCCAATCATTTACATATATAATCTTTAAATTTAAGGAATAATAAATTGAGTGATATTTTAATTTGAATGTTTTTTGCAATATAATGAACTTTATTTATGTAAAAAAGTACACTCGTATACATTACTATTTTTATGTTGTTTTAATAGGTTGGTTATTATTGGATTTGTTGTACAATAGTAGAACTGTATTCTTATGATATTTGATATATGCATGTTTGTAATGAGTTTGTGTTTAAATTTTTGCATAATTTTTTTGGCAATATTTATGACATACTTAATTATTTATGTACAAACTTTGATAAACTTCGATCTGCTTTTCGATGAACAAAAATTATTATTCATTGTATTTTTATTATTCACACAATAAATTACTCTTATTTTTTATAAAAAAATTGTTATTGTACAAAGTTGATATTGAAAAAATCTCTCATTCAAATTCGGATATGACAATTAGTCCTGGTGATATTGTACGTAAGCTATTTTTTTCGATTCCTATATACAAGACTGAAAACTATGGATCATATATGTTTCTATTATATTGTTCAACTTTTCATTTCTACGGAGATGAGAAAGAACAAACTAAAATTCAAGGAAATTTTGGAACTACCGAACT
This sequence comes from Paraleonurus japonicus, assembly GCA_030762865.1. Lineage (NCBI taxonomy): Eukaryota > Viridiplantae > Streptophyta > Magnoliopsida > Lamiales > Lamiaceae > Paraleonurus > Paraleonurus japonicus. The sequence continues at coordinate 44,964,247 of CM061056.1, forward strand.
AGAGGTCAAAATTATGTTAGTTTTCGTGCGTATCTAATTGTCTTATGAAAAATACAATATCTCTGTAAATAATGTTAGTTAATTGTAAAATTAACATCACCATGGAAATTTTACCATATAAATTTAAGAAATAATAAATTGAGTGATATTTTAGTTTGAATGTGGTTTGTAATATAATGAACTTTATTTATGTGACTTATACTAATAACATAAATTTCAATTCACTATTAAATAATGAATCTAATAACAAAAGGTTAGTCTCACATATTTACAATATACTTAATTAGTATTAGTTTTTATATGTTACATGAATAGAGGTATGTATACTATATTTTATGAAAAATGGACCGTAACTTATATTGAAAACACAAATATGAAATTTTTAAATATTTCAATAAGTATAATACAATAATTTTTCTTGCTACAATAATTCAAATGTATTTTATAGCAAACATCTTATAATTTTTGACAATTATATGTAACAATGTCTCTCATTACTCAATCTTTATGAATAAGTCCTATAACTTTTCAATTCACCATTAAATAATGGTTCTAATGACAATTGATTATTCTCATACATTAACATTACACAAAAATTAGTATTAAATTTATGATATGTTACATGAATAGAGATACTTATATTATATTTATTGGAAAAAAGGACTATAACTCATATTGAACATATAAAAATGAATTTTTCTAACAATAATATATTTAATATTTCTGTCAATTTGTTACATATAAAAATGAATTTTTGTGTTAAGATTTATAATTATATTGTTAACAATATTATATTTAATATTTCTGTCAATTTTTTATTTTTATTTTAATATTAGGTTGGTGATTACATGATTGAGGGATAAAATAATTGAAGGAATGATTTTGATTCGTAACCTTTGCTTAGTGAATTGGTTTTGATACCAAGGCTATCATTAACTCCTTCGGATGCAAGGTTGCCCTTTAAATTTCAAATGCATGATTTCATTAATTATATCATATGCTATATTAATCAATAAAAGTCAAGAACAATCATTCTCTCACGTCGATTATTTTTGAAGAAACTAGTGTTCAATCATGGTCAAATGTATGTTGCAATTTCAAAGATTACTAATCGAGTTGGTTTGAAGATCTTATTGTGTAACATTGATGGTAATAATTGTAATAAGACAAAGAATATCGTATTCCGTGAGATTTTTAGAAACATTTAACTTTTGGAATATTTGTTAAATAAAAATTTATGTTTGTTTTATTATTTCTTGATTTGTCACACATTAATTATTGTATTCTTGATTAAATATTATAATAAAATTATAAAATTATTGAAAATACAAAATAAATGATTCATTAGACAACCATGCGAAACACAAATACGGGTCAATACTAGTTATACTAATATGGTTTAGATTATATTATAACAATTTTAAAAAATATATAATAACGAAGGTTTGTAAACTAAACCAACTTACTAATCTTTATAAGATTTGTATAGCTATTATTGAATATTTTTGTAATTAATCTTAATTTAAAATCTAACTCACACATCAATTTATACAATTATGTTTAACTTACTTAAAGAAATAATTACAACCTAATACACGGTTCCTAGATTTAATTCATCCAAGTGCAAAAAACCGGGGCCCCACAAATGCGCCCGACTTCCCAAAATTACCCTTCCCCCTTCTCGCCGCTCACTTTCTCTCTCCGTACTACGTTTACGCAAAACACACGCCTCTCTCTCTCTCCTCTTCATTTCGCAAAACACACGTCTCTCTCTCTCTCTTCTTCCCCGCTCCTCTCTTTCTCTCTCAAAATTTTGCTCTGCTTTCTCTCTCCACGGAAAATTTAATGTGGTGAGGAAACTCGAGAATGTCGCTCCTCAACTACTGGTACTCCGGCGTCTATCCCGCAACCCGTGGCACGAGCGAGTGGGTACTCCGGTTACTTTCTCCAGCGAGAAGATCTCTATTTTCACCAGAGCGATAGTTGGGATCCAGCGCTTTAAAATGGGATCCTCGCCGCGGTCGTGGAGGTGGCCCTCGCCCACACATCGTCATCTTCTCGTAATCTATCACTCACACACCTCTATTTCCGCCTGCGATTGAGCCGCCGTCTCCTAGGGTTTCCGCCTGCGAATTTTGCGCCTGTGTTTGGAAAAAAGTAACAAGAACAAGACGCGCCGCCATCCGCCCAAGTCCGGTAAGTACGTGATGTAAAATTTATTCAAGTGTGAAACCGTTCATATCAATTGGATTCAGGTGGAAGAATTTTGAAACTTATTTGAACGAAAAGATCGAACAATCATGCTCTTAAAAATCTGTTTTTCTTTTTTAAATAATATTTTGATATTAGGATGTTATAGTGAAGAAATAGTTTTTTTATTTGATATTTCTTGCGTTTGTGTATTACTCTCTAAATCACTATCTTTATTATCATGAAGATTGCTAATGGTGTGCAATTTTTTCTCGATGGTGTGCAATTTTTTTCCGATGGTGTGCAAATTTTTTCGATGTTGTGCACATATTTCGTCATTGTGCAAACATATTTATAGTGTTGTGCATATATTTTTGTCAATGTGCAAATATTTTTTCACTAGTTATTTGTGGCTAATTTCGCGTGTCCTAGCAAATGTGACTATTAATTTGACACCCAGCTTTTTCTCGATCCATTGTTATCGTCTTTGTACTCTACACCGCCTAATAATTTCTGGATTTACATAATTTTTCCACCACCGTCATCATAGTTTCTTGAATCTCCCAAATTTTATTTTATTTGTTTGGTTGCTTTCTAGTCTCCCAAATTTTGTTAGTAAAGATGATAGTTTTTTTTTGTTACTTAATCTCCCAAATTTTATTTCATTTGTTTGGTTGCTTTCTGTCTCCCAAATTTTGTTAGTAGAGATGATAGTTTTTTTGTTAGTGTGTGTGCCAAATTATCCGGATGGAATTGCATTTTTATGTGTTTATACTGTCCATTTTTTTCTCTTTCTTCGTTTGCCATGTTATAGTGATTTTTGTTCTCTATTCTTATAAAGAATAATTCTCACTTTTGTCACTTTTTTCAACGCCATTTTCTATTCTTTTTTTATGGCTCTTATATTTTTAACTTGTAATAAATTTATTGTAGTGATTTTCGCAGAGACATGTGGTTACCGGAATAACGGGAGAATCCAAGTTCATTCACTCAAAGTTCCAAGTTCATTCACTCGCTTGAATGTTTTTATGTTTGAATATATTTGAATTATACTCATTCTTATGTTGGATATTAATAGGTTATTGTAATTTTATATTTAAACTATACTCATTCTTATGTTTTGAATATATTTGTCCTGACCAAACTCATACATGAGGGATATTAATGAGTTTCAAGTGTTGAAAAAAATTGTACAATAGAAGAAAAACTATACTCATTCTTTCTAGTGAATTCTTGTGACTTTATTTTTGTAGACTTTTAAATGGGTATGTGTTAAATATTTCTCCACTTCAACTATTTTTACTTGTGCAAATATTTCTACTATGTGTTAAATATTTATGTTATGTGCAAATATTTTTCTTGTAATCGTGCAAATAATTATTCTACTTTGGCTAAATATTTTTGTTATCATGCAAATTATTTTCTCGCTATTGTGCAATTTTTTTCTCGCTAGTATGCAAATTAAAATATATTTTTGCTATTGTACAATTATCCATTATATAGATACTATTATTTTGTCTTGCAAACCTGAGAATTGGACATGACCCTTAGGATCTCAGAATTGCAATATATATGTGCAAAATAAAAAATAATTAGTTTGATGAAAATGTTGTTTGTCAATTATTGTGTGAAAAATTGCATTAGATGTGTTGTTTCATCCAATAAAATAATTGGTCATGGCCAGAGTACATTTACATTACATACATAGTACTACGCATTCGAAAAGTATAACAAGTGTTCCCAAAAGAAATACATATATCCATTTGTCTTAGCAAACCACGAATCTTTCTTCAGACCTCCACAACAACATATTTATTTGTCATCAAGTGCTATCCATAACTCCGCACATAATGTTTAAAAACGAAAAGCACATTAATTCAATTCATGTATTTAAACTTGAGAAAAGATTGCTACCGCTCATCAAAATATGCGCAATAACCAAAATTATTTGCACATTTAGAATATTTATCAAAGACAATAACATAAATATTTAGCACAAATAGAATTAATTATCAAAGCACCGGCATTTAATATTATCCTCTCACCACATTATTACTACAATTAAAAAGCAAAACATGAATTAAAACATGAATTAAAGAGAAAATAGTTGGTTCAACTAATGTAAAAATATTTGCACAATAACAGAAAAATATTTGCACAATAGATATACTTGCATAATGTCAAAAATATTTGCTTAGAAAATAGTAGAACAAAAATTGCACAATAGTAGAAAATAATTTGCACAACTTAAAAATATTTGCATAACGACACAAAAATAAAATTTTGACTAGAAATATTTGCACAATATAAAAATATTGGGCACAAAGGTACAAATATAGTGCACTAAAATTAACAAACATAGTGTTCCACTCACTTGACCCTTCAAATAATTAACAAAATTATTATGAATTTAATTATAAAAATTCACCTTCAACCGCAAAATTAAAACCTCAAACAATGACTTTGATTATGACGTGCAATGTAGGGTCAATCTCTAACATATCGGACTTAAATCGGATTCAAATGAAAAAAATTAATAACATAAAAGCCTCCGATTATGCATAAAAAATATTAAATCACCATGATTCTTGAGTGTACCTAAACATTTATAAGTTTAAAATTCACACGCTTTCTTTTCTGAATCAAATCGTATGTTTACAAAATGGTGAACGCTGGATTATAAATACCGAACAAAAGCGGAGATGAATTGAGAAAAATTAAGAACATTATAAATACGAATTAGTGCATTCTTTCCATAAAGGAATACAAAAATTCAAACAAAAATTTGCACAAAGAGCAAAACAAAAAGTGAACAATAGCAAAAAAATTTGCATAGCAAAGCAAAAAAATTTGCGTAAGATAAAATTTGTACAAGAATGCGTAAATTTGCACAATGGGAAAAGAAAAAGAAAAAGAAAAAAACAGGAAAAAACCTACCTCACGGGGCGGCGGCAGTCAGCTGCACGACCCCTAATTCGACGGTGGAGCTCGCCACACAGATACGGACAACGCCGAACTCGAGCGGGCGGCTGTGGGTGATTGATGGCGACGCACGAGGCAGCGTAGCGCTGGCGGTCTCCGCAAAACCGATCGGAGACGGCAATGGAGATGGAAAAACTCGGATCGGAAACTGCGAGAACTCGGATCTGCAACATATCGACACCGATCTTTAATGACAGCGCCGATGACGCTGGATCTAAACTCGGGAGCGACGTTGCGTGGCAAATCGTGATTGTGAGAAGAGAGACAAATTTAGAGAGAGATTGTTGAATCGAAATTTGAATATTAGAGAGAGATTCAGCAAGAAAAGAAAGAGAAATAGACGCCGCAAAAGTCACAATAAATGTCCCATCGGTCAGGACACGACATTTGGAGAGAGAAAAATTGAGCAAACAAAAACAAGACAAAATAAGGTAGATGCACTTGGTTGTAATATGTATGGAATTTTTGCACCTATATGTAATGGACCCTAACTTAAATCTATAAATAAGTATATAAGATATTTTTATTGTGATTATATTAACATATGTTTTATCCCAATATATTTAAGAAAATCATGTCAATTTATGTTTTAGTATTCGACATATAAGCGAAGTTAACTTAAGAACCAAGAAAGTAAATATCCCGATATTTCCTCGATATATCTATTTTTTTGGACTCTCGATATATATATCTATCGCAACGATAAATTTTTCAAAATATCGGTAAAATATTGGTAAATATCGGGATATATCGATATCGATATTGGTGAATTGTAGTTCAAAACTTTCTGAATATCGGGATATTTCGGTGAAAATATCGGTAATATATCGATTTTTCCAAAATATCAATTTTTTAAAAAAATTAAAAAAAAACATAACGCTATCGTTTATACCAAGATGACATTTCCTCTTTTACATTTGAGTCTAATAGGACATCATTTTAATATTAATTATCTAGTATTAAATAATTATGAATAGTTATTGTATAATTTTACACTACTTATGTATTTTTTTATTGATATGTTCATCATAAAAATTATTTTGTTGAAATTTTATGTTAAATTGTGTATTAATGTTAGTAATAATATTATATAAAATTTCATGTTAAATTTTGATCATTTAATAAAATTTCCATCAATTTTTTTATTTTTATCGATATCGGTCGATATCGATATTTTCACCGATATATCCATAATTATTTATACTAAACAATTAATGTTAAAATGATATTCTATTAGACTCAAATGTAAAAGAGAAAATGTCATCTTGGTCTAAATAGTACCGATATGTTTTTTTTTTTTAATTTTTTTAAAAAAATTGATATTTTGAAAAACTGATATATTATCGATATTTTCACCTAAATATCCCGATATTCGTAAAGTTTTGAATCGCAACTCATCAATATCGATGTCGATATCTATATATCCCGATATTTATCGATATTTTACCAATATTTTGGAAAAATTTTATCGTTCGATCAATATCTATATGGAAAGTCCAAAAATAGATATATCAAGCAAATATTGAGAAAATATCGGGATATTTACTTCCTTGTTATATATCATCAATATGGAGCTATCTTTTATCATTTTTTTCAACGTAGCAAACTGATTTTTTAACTATCACATACTAATTTATAATCATTTTAAAAGTAATAGTTATAACAGTTAATTCATAAAAAATCATAATCAATCGAAAAAAACATCCACTTTTCCACTCCCAAAAATTAATTGCACCACTCCTAATAACCAAACCATAATTTCCACTGAGGTTTTCTCTCGTTGAGGCGATCCTTAGGGTTTCCAGTCCTGGTTTTAGCGTTTCGTCTCTTTGTTTTCTCTATACTTAACCGTTTCTTTTCTTGTTGTGGTGTTTGTGCGTTTCAGGTCTCTCTCTGTTGTTTGTCTTCTTTAGCGGCGCAGACAGTTTTGGGGCTTGTGTTGTGTCTTCGTGTGGTTTTCTGTTTGTTTCCCTCCGCCTATGGCGGATCCTCTTGTTGACCTTTGTGCGGGTCTCTCCATTGATGACGTAGAGAAAATTCCAATCACAATTTCCGAGGAAATAGAATCTTCGTTTGAGGGATCGCATGTTTTAATTGCAAATGTTTTGGTACCTAGATCTATGTTCCGCCGTATTTGGAATTTGCGGCATAATCTGATCTGGAAAATTCTTGATGATAATGTGGCTCTTCTTTCTTTTCGGATAAGCTTGATTACACTAGGGTTTTAAAGGGGCGCCCATGGTTATCTCTTTGTTGTCCAAGAACTGGATCTGCGATCAATTCCGACGTCGTTCATGCCCTCTACCTCGCCCTTTTGGGTCGAGCTTCATGGTGTTCCGATTGGTTTGTTGAATCACAGATTCGCATTTTAAAAGTCTCTCACAGGGGTATGGAAATATCATGCACTCTTCGCTATGAAAGGTTGCCTCTTTTCTGCTTGTCGTCTAGGTCATGTTGACAAGGACTGTGACTCCAAGCTGATGTCATCGGCGGTGACTCCAGTTGCTTTTCCGTTTGGCAATTGGCTTTGTGCCTCGACGTCTATGGGCCCTTTCATTCCTATTCGGCACTCTTAACCAAATCATACGCCTTCTCCTACTCCCCAACCTACCACACACTCATCTCCACCTCTCTCCCCCGTAATGCTGATCCTTCTCATATTTTTGTTACTCCTTTCTCCCACTCACATACTCTGGAACCTAACCCTCTCATGCAACGTGACCCTTCCCCTGATCCTGTTCCCAACACTGATCAGCTCCCTTCACTCCAAAATCTTTCACCTACTGAATCTCCTAGTTCTGATCCTCCCACGCAACGTGATCCACCCCCTCCCCCTTAGTACTCACGTATCCAGCATCTGATACGCTTGCTCTTCAACCTCCTCTCCCTTCTCCTACAGTAACAACACTATCTGCCAACTCTGCTATTCTTCCTTCTCCCTCTACTTCCCATCCTCCTGATGCCTCGTTTACCCTTCCCTCATCTACTGAACTTGTCACGCGTCCATCCTGTTCCCTCCCTACTTCTATGTCAGTTGATAACCCTTTTGTTATGATCAAGCTCTGAATTTGGTTGAACTTGAATAACAAAGTAAAGCACAAAGAACAAAGATTGAAAAAATGAAAGAACACAAGAACGCAAGATTTACGTGGTTCGATCTTTGAAATAGATCTACATCCACGGGAGTGACTTCGACATTCTCATTAATCTTTCAACAAGCCAAGATACACACAGATAATTCTTTACCAAGAGATAACACTCAAGAACAAAGCTAACTCTCTCTCAGAAATCTGCTCCTTCAACATGAACTGAAAACCGCTCAAAAATGAATAGCCAACTAACTGAATAATTTGCTGACTTTTGGATGATATAGCTGCTGACTCAGAGAAGCTTTTGGATAACTGATTGCCCCTTCATGTAAACGGCCATCTTGACTTTTAACCAGAAAAAGAATCAACTCAAAACTCCTATCCAATCAAAAGTTACAGCATGGCAAAGTGTGAACCAGCAAACCACTTAAGCTGTCCAAAGTTAGTTAGTATTTTAACTAACTTTTCATGAAGAAAGTCAGTGATACCCCAATGATCAATCAACAAAAACACCAGCTGATTTGAAGCTAACAACCACAAATCTCCACCTTTAGCTTTCAAAGAAGCATAGAAATGAGAACATTCATCGAAACCACTTCCTAAACACCGCTCTTGACAAAGAGCAAGCAACCTCCGTGAACTAACAAGAGCCAATGAGGCTAAGGCACAACTCAAATTTTGAGGATGGAAGTGCCTTAGTAAATGCATCTATTTGGATTATCTTCGATGGCTATTTTAGTCACCTTCACAAGACCTTTATTCACCATATCCCTTACAAAATACGCCTTAACATCTATGTGTTTGGTTCTTTCATGATAACCTTGATGTTTAGCTAAGTGTATTGCACTTTGATTATCACAAAGGTTACCTTCTTCTTCCGATTAACCCCTAACTCGGAAAGTATACCTTTGAGCCAAATGCTTTCTTTCACCGCTTGATTAAAGCCACATATTCACTTTACGTAGTTGAGAGAGCAACAATGGATTGATGAGTGGACCTCCAACCGATTCTTTGTACCAAAAAGTGTGAAGACATAACCAGTGAGTGACTTCCTAGTATCAATATTTGCCGCATAATCTGCATCAACAAAACCAACAAGAGGAGCACTCTCTTTAGTCATTCTCTCGGAACATCAGTCCTTTATGAGCGTAAGTATTAACATACTTCATGATCCATTTCAAGGCTTCCCAGTGTGATCTCCTGGATCTCCCATGTATCTATCGACAACACTCATTGCATGAGTAAGATCAGGCCTACAACACACCATAGCATACATAAGTGATCCCACAAGATTGGCATAAGGAATTTTATTCATCTCGCAATCTTTCTTCCATGGTTTTAGGGCACGCGCTGCATAGACAACTTGTGATGTTGTCCCAAAGGAGTTGAAACTCCTTTTGATTGATGCATTTGATATTTAGTGAGGACCTTCTTCAAATAAGATTCTTGACACAACTTGAGAACACCTTGACTTCGTCTCTGATTATCTCCATGCCCGAGAATCATCTTTGCTTCACCAAGATCTTTCATATCAAACTCGACTTTAGCAAATCTTTCACAGCTTTGATTCCAAAGAATTGAGTCACTAGCAATAAGCATATCATCTACATATAGTAACAAGAAAATCCATGACTCCTTTTCCCTTTTGAAATAAACACAATTTGTCATATCTACTTCTTGAGAACTGAATCGATAAAGCATATACTCATCAAACCTCAAGTACCACTGTCTTGGACTTTGTTTCAAACCATAAAGAGATTTTCTAAGTAAGCGAGGCCTTAGAATCTCTCTCTATACCAGAAGACCTTACGGAACTTTCATATAAATCTCTTCCTTCAATTCTCCATGCAAGAAGGTCATTTGTTACATCCATTTGATGAAGTTCCAAATTGAATTGAACAACAAAAGCCAGCAGAATCTGATTGAGCAATGTTTCACTACAGGAGAGAATATCTCGTGAAATCAATCCCTTCTCTTTGAGTAAAACCCTTGGCAACAAGTCTTGCCTTGTATCCGATTCCCCCTTTCTTTCCGCCTCCGATTTTTTCTTGTAAATCCACTTGCATCCCACCGTTTCGATCTTTTGGCTTCGAACCACCTCCCGGGTTTTGTTCTTTTCAAGAGATAATAATTCTTCTTGCATGGCAACAAGCCATTTTTCCTTTTCTCTGCGGGTTATTGCTTTCAAAGATATGTTCTAGGCTCAAGAGACTCCACCTCAAGAGTTGTGCATAAAGCAAATGACACCATGTCTCGCATGACCATATCTCATAGGTGGATGTATATCTCTCCTTACCCTATCTCTTGCCAATTGATAGTCATTGAGATTAGTACCTCCACTAGTTCCTTCGTTGGACTTTCATCGAATCCGATTCATGATCACCGAATGATTTCTCGATCAATTGTGGCTCCACCTCAAGCCGATCACTATTCTTGACAGATGTGTCCCCTTGACTTGAATTCCCTTTTGAGCCGCCTTCCGATTTGTCTATGAGAGGCATTTTTGATTCATCAAATGTGACATCCCGCCGATTAGACACCTTTCTTTCCAGGGTTCTAAACACCATAACTGCACCCTTTCACACCTTGAGGGTACCCAATAAACACACATCTAAGAGCTCTTGGTTCAAGTTTGTCTTGTTTAACATGTGCATAAGCAAGACAACCAAAAACTTTAAGATTGCTATAATCTGCGAGAATGACCACACCATATTTCTTCAGTGCTTTGAATTTCAAGGCGGTAGATGGACTTCTATTGATGAGATAAGGCTGGCAGTAGATCTTGCCTCTCCCGTAAAGACTTTGGAAGTCCGTGAGCTACTCAACATACATCCGACTCTCTCTAATAGAGTCGATTCATCCTTTCAGCTATGCCATTTCTTTGTGGAGTTCCAGAACTGCTCTCGTGCCTTACAATCCCCTTTCTTTGCAAAATTTTGTAAATTCCTCAGATGTATTCAAGCCCATTGTCTGTCCTCAAGTGTTTCAACTTCTTTCCAGTAATATTTTCTACTTGAGTGAGCCACTCTTTGAATTTTCCAAAAGCCTCTGATTTGGATTTCATTACATACAACCACACCTTCCTTGAGAAATCATCAATGATAGATATGAAATATCTACCCCCTCCTCTCGGTTTGATTCTTTGCAGGTCCCCACAAGTCGAGTGTACATAGTCAAGAATGCCTTGTGTAGTATGATTGCTCTTAGCAAACTTCAACCGTTTTGCCTTTCCATATACACGGTGTTCACACAACTCCAGTTTGGTTATCTCGATCACCATTAAACGGGTTTTGCTTGTTTAACTCTTGCAAACCTCTCTCACCGATATGTGCAAGCCTTCTATGCCACAAAAGTGTTTTGTCCTCGGCCTTAGTGTTATCACTTCACCATAGATAGTTTTTCCCAAAGAAAATAGAGATCATTCTTTCTAACTCCTTCCATGACAAGATGATCACCTTTTGAAATTTTAATTTTCCCTTTTTCTCGACTTGAAAGCGTACCCATAGAATCTAGCACACCAAGGGAGATAAGATTTCTCCTTAAATGGAACATACCCGACATTAGTCAAGATCCTTGTAACACCATCATACATTTTGACTTTAATTGAACCTCGTTCCCTTGACTTTACATGTTTGATCATTTCCAAGAAGTACCGAACCACCATTCTCGATACTTAAAATCACAAAACCACTCTTTAATAGGACTCATGTGAAAAGAACAACCCGAGTCAAGCACCCAATCTGATTTCACCTCGGAAGAAGTAATGGATAAAACTTCGCAAAATCAACTCCAGATCCTGCTCATTTTCAATCGTAGGATTTGCTTGATTTCCTTGGTTTCGACTTGATTTCCCTTGTTTTTGTTCTTCTTGCCTTCCATTTTGGACAATTCTTCTTATAATGTCCTGGTTCATGACAATGGAAACATTTCCTTCCATCAACATCGGTGGAATTTTCAAAGCAGGTTTCTTGTCTTGCTTCTTGGAATTGTTAGTCTTCTTGAAGCCTCGCTTTCTTGTAGGTCTTGCCTTTGGTCGACAAACCTTCTCCATTAGTTAATGGAGCTTGATCGATTGCCTTCGCAACTCCTTGGATTTCAAAGCTAACCGCACCTCTTCAAGCTTGATTGAATCTTGTCTTCCAAAGAGAATTGTGTCTTTGAAATTTTCATATGATTTTGGCAAGGCACTCGGGAGGATTAATGCCTTGTCTTCATCTTCCATCTTGATGTCAATATTCTCCAGATCATCAAGAATTTTATTGAACTCATCAAGCCGTGGTAAAATAGGCTTTTCATCGATCATCTTGTATGCATAAAGTCTCTGCTTCATGTACAACCTATTTGCAAGAGTCTTTACCATGTATAGACTCTCAAGTTTCTTCCATACACCTCTGGCGGTGGTTTCTTTTGATACTTCTCTCAATGCCTTATCACCAAGGCATAAGATAATTGTGCTATGAGCCTTCTTCATCATTTTAGGATCTACTTTGTCTTCCGATTTTGAGGATTCACCAGATTCATCTTCAAGGGCATCTTCAAGACCTTGATGCACAAGCAATGCCCTCATCTTCATCCTCTAAAGACCATAATCAGTTTTCTCGAGAAAACTTCTCAATATCGAATTTTGCTAATGAGCTCATCTTTGACTCCTTTGTGCCAACCTTCCCACAGACGGCGCCAATTTATTATGATCAAGCTCTGAATTTGGTTGAACTTGAATAACAAAGTAAAGCACAAAGAACAAAGATTGAAAAAATGAAAGAACACAAGAACGCAAGATTTACGTGGTTCGATCTTTGAAATAGATCTACATCCACGGGAGTGACTTCGACATTCTCATTAATCTTTCAACAAGCCAAGATACACACAGATAATTCTTTACCAAGAGATAACACTCAAGAACAAAGCTAACTCTCTCTCAGAAATCTGCTCCTTCAACATGAACTGAAAACCGCTCAAAATGAATAGCCAACTAACTGAATAATTTGCTGACTTTTGGATGATATAGCTGCTGACTCAGAGAAGCTTTTGGATAACTGATTGCCCCTTCATGTAAACGGCCATCTTGACTTTTAACCAGAAAAAGAATCAACTCAAAACTCCTATCCAATCAAAAGTTACAGCATGGCAAAGTGTGAACCAGCAAACCACTTAAGCTGTCCAAAGTTAGTTAGTATTTTAACTAACTTTTCATGAAGAAAGTCAGTGACACCCCCAATGATCAATCAACAAAAAACACCAGCTGATTTGAAGCTAACAACCACACCTTTTTTGGTAAACATACCAGTGTTTGCTAGTTCCTCAAAGGTGCGAACCAGAAAGAAATATATTGGAACAAAGGAAAAGTCCCTTCGAACTCCTTGTTCTATGGATCTAGTTCACTCCAAGCGGAAAGCTCACTCTTTGGAATCAGATTTTGCAGATTTTGTTCGTAAACGTGCTAAGTCTGCAGCACACCCGATAACCCCTTCAGACGATGATAAGTCTTCTTTATCGGCAGAGACTGGTTCCCAGTGCCGCCGGGATCAATGAATTTCCTAAGTTGGAACTGTCCGGGGCTTGGGAACCCTCGTACAGTTCAGGAACTTGGCGGTTTTATCCGCTCAAAGTCGCCCATGGTTATGTTTCTTTGCGAAATAAAATGCAACTCACGTACTATTGAGAATTTAAAAGCTCAGTTTGATTTTTTTAGGGTTTTGGTTCCTTCAATGGGTCGTTCTGGTGGCCGTGCTTTGTTACGGAAGAGGGATGTTGTTGTTTCCCTTAGGAGTTTTTCTCGCAATTTCATTGATGCTTCTATCACCGTGGAGGAGGTTTGTTTTCACATAACAGGTGTGTATGGTGAACCTGATGTCTCCAAGCGTAGGGCTGCATGGGAGCGTTTTCGTGAGCTTCATACGGATCCTGCTATTCCTTGGCTCTGTTTTGGAGATTTTAATGAAGTTTTAACGCAAGCGGAGTTCAGCAGTCGAAATTTGCGGGCCGATTGGCAAATCAATTGTTTCAAGAGTGCTATAGATTTTTGTGGCTTGCATGATATGGGGTTTTCTGGAAATAAGTTTACTTGGGAAGGCTTCTTATTCATCCGTTTACTCAACGTGCTCGGTTGGACAGATTTTTCCTCCTCTAATTGGCAGAATATTTTTCGATGGTTCACAGTGACTGACCTGCCGGCCCTCAACTCGGATCATAAGGGCCTTTGCCTGAGTTTTGGCAAATCTAACCCCAATTTCAATGAGTGGAGGGGGTAAACCTTTCTGATTTGAAGCTCTCTGGATTAAAAAAGCTGATTGTGAAAAGGTCATTAGGAGTTGTTGGAAGAATGATTCTACTCTAGACCTTCCTGAAATGATCGATTATTGTGCGGCAGGTTTGATGGATTGGGGTGGCTCGGATGTTAGGAAGATAAAGGAGCGAATAAGAGGAACTTAAGGAAGAATTGAAATTCTGGAAGGATCAGCTCATTACTTTAGAAGTCAAAAAGAGAATTGTGGATATTCAGCCTCAACTTGATTTTTATCTTGAGCAACAAAATCTGGCTTCGACGCAGAGATTCAAGCAGCATTAGCATAGGGAAGGGGATAGAAACACTGTTTTTTTCCACTCATATGCTTCCTATCGGCATAAAAAGAATCATATTGCAAAACTCCTTGATTCTGATGGCACTCCAAAGGAGAAGAAGGAGGATCTCAAGAGAATTATTTCTTCATACTTTGGCCAGCTCTTCCATTCCTCTTGCCCCGGCGACTCCGACATTCAGCTGGCAACATGTAGATTACGACGCAAGGTTTCTCCAATCCTGCATGATTCGCTTGAGAGAGACTTCACTAGAGACAAGGTCAAAACCGCACTCAAATCAATGCACCCTTTCAAATCGCTGGGGCTTTGACGGTATGAGCCTGTTTTCTTCCAAAAAATTTTGGCATGTTGTTGGTCTTGATGTCACCCATTATGTGCTGAATTTTTTGAATTCTGGAGTCCTTGATAGAGTTGTGAATAAGACTTTTATTGTTTTGCTCCCTAAAATCGATAATCCCTCTTATGTGTCTCATTTCCGTCCTATAAGTCTTTGTAACATTGTGTATAAGCTAGCAACTAAACGCATTGCTAAGCGTGTTCGGCTTGCTAATGGTTATCTACGACACACAATCTGCTTTTGTGCCTGGTCGCCTTCTAATAATGCCCTGGTCGCATTTGAATCGCATCATTACATCAAGCATCGCACTCAAGGGCCTAATGCTTTAATGTACGTCAAGCTTTTATACGGGCATAGCATATAGAAGAAGGGAAAAGAGGGTTAGTAAGGAGTAGTAGATATCTGTTCATTTGTATTAGTCTTTAGTTTGATCAATTCTTTAAGTAAGCACATGGGGGTCACGTGAGTGGGATAAAACCAGATTTAAATAGCCCCATTTACAAGAAGGTGGGATTATTCATTGTATCGTATATTGATTCTCTTGACCTAAGGGCTTGGGCGGAGTATTCTCCGATTGAAGTGCTTAATAAAATTCTTGATTTCTTTCTTCCGACTTCTTTGATCTAACAAATTTGGTCCAAGATTGAGGGCTCCGAAGGTTCGCGCGAGTGAGATTCGGTTCCCGCTGAATCTCTCGGGCTAAATCTATTGTAAACAGAATATCTATAGTATCTTTAGACCGAATCTTCAAGCGAATCTCCTCCTCCAATCCATTCAAGAACATTCCAAGAGCTATAGCATCGAAAGTCCTTTAACCGCGGACGTCCTGGAGATGAACTCTTCGACATACTCGTCGACCGATGAGGTTTGTCGTGTGGTTGCTAAGGCTTCATAGGGATTAGTTCGCGGATCGTCTCCATATCGTCGCAATAATTCGCTTATGAACCTCGCTCCATCCCAAGTATGGAAATCTTGAAAGGAGCCATTGGAGCCACCGCAAAGTAGTGCCCTCCATGGCTATTAACGCCAATTGTATCTTCCTTTACTCTAGAGTGTTTTCAATCTGAAATATTGTTCCGCACGCGAAATCCATGCCAATGGATTTTCCCCCGAAAAACAGGTAATTCGAGCTTGGCTGTGTGCGCAAAGGCGGTTGCCTTTCAAGATTCGAGGCTCGAATTGAATCTTGACGGAATGTTGCCGCGTTCAATGATTCTACATGATCTTGCACTTTATCTTTCTCTTTCACCAATTGCTTTAACAGGGCTTCCAGCCCATCGATCCTTTCATTAAACTGCTTTTGCCAACCGTCCACTAAAATCGGTTGTCAACCCTTCGACCTCTTTCCCTCACGCCGCAAATCTTGTTTCTAGGGTCTCCGGACATGAATCACTCCTCGTCATCGAATCCGGTAGGTCGGACCAAATTTGTTAGATCAAAGAAGTCGGAAGAAAGAAATCAAGAATTTTATTAAGCACTTCAATCGGAGAATACTCCGCCCAAGCCTTTGGCTGAAGAGAATCAATATATGATACAATGAATAATCCCACCTTCTGTAAATTGGGCTATTTAAATCTGGTTTTATCCCACTCACGTGACCCCCATGTGCTTACTTAAAGAATTGACCAAACTAAAGACTAATACAAATGAATGAGATATCTACTACTCCTTACTAAACCTCTTTTCCCTTCTTCTTTATGCTATGCCCGTATCAAGCTTGATATGAGTAAAGCTTTCGATAGGGTTGAGTGGAAATTTTTGGAAGCAGTTTTGCATGCTATGAATTTTCCTGATCGTATTATACGATTTATTGTTACTTGTATCTCTACCGCTCATTTCTCCTTCATGCTCAATGGCTCCTCGTTCGGTTCTCTTGAGCCTTAACGGGTATCCGCCAAGGTGATCCACTTTCCCCTATTTATTTATCTTGTGCTCTAAGGTGTTCTCTAGTATTCTTCAAGATCTCCAGATTTGTGGTCGGATTAAAGGCTTGGTGGTTGCACGTGGAGCTCCTATGATCTCTCATCTCCTTTTTGCGGATGATACTCTTCTCCTTGGACATGCAACCCTTGAGGAGGCTTCGAGTATGAAATTTGCCATATCACTTTATGAGAAGGTCTCGGGTCAACTGGTTAACTATGACAAGAGTGGGATTGTTTTCAGTCCAAATGCGCATCCGGACACTGTCTCGGCTATTCTTCAGATTTTTATATGAGGCAGGTTTCATCACATGGTAAATATCTAGGTCTCCCGTCAGTCTCTGGTAAGAAGAAGTGAGAGATTTTTGCAGGTATTCTTAATCATATTCGGAAAAGGGTTGCTGGTTGGAGTGGTAAGCTTTTGTCAAAGTCGGTTTTGCAGTCTATTCCAACTTACACCATGTCTTGTTTCAAATTCCCTGATGGTGTCCTTCATGATATCACTGCAATGATACGTGAGTTTTGGTGGGGTGTTAATAAGGATGGTAATTCAAAAATCAGCTGGGTTGCTTGGGATAAGATTACTTATACTAAGTTCGATGGAGGGCTTGGCTTCAAGAATTTGGAGTGTTTCAATATTGCTCTGCTTGCCAGACAAGGTTGGAGGCTCTTGATGTCACCTCACTCGCTGCTTGCTCGAGTTCTCAAAGCCAAATATTTTCCTGATTGTTCTTTCTTGAATGCCCACCTTGGCTCGCGACCTTCTCTCACTTGGCCAAGCTTATTGGAGGGTAGGACCATTTTATTGGAAGGATGTTATAGGCAAATAAATTCGGGTACATCTACACATGTTCTTGAGGATTCTTGGATCCCAGGTGTGCCAAGAGAAGCACTGCTCGGGTTGGCGAACATTGCGCCAAACACGCTGGTTTCTTCTTTGATCAATCATGATATACATACCTGGAATTCATCTTTGGTAGCGCAGCTCTTCCCCCTGATATTGCTGCTAAGATTTTTCTCCTTCTGCTTCGTCAGGACGGTGCCCCGATAAATGGGATGGTCTCATCACCGGTCAGGTTCTTTCACGGTGAAAACAGCATATCATGCTCTCCTTGCTGTTGATCGTCCTTTGCCACCGGAACTTCGGGATCCAGCTGTGAGTAAATTTTGGAAATCTCTGTGGCGGCTCAAGCTCCCGCCTCGTATTCTTCATTTTCTTTGGAGATGTTGCATGAATTCTCTTCCTTTTGCAGACCTTTAGCTCGTCGCGGTGTGCATGTTGACGACTCTTGTAGTTTCTATGAGTACGGGTGCAACAAGGCTCTGCATTTATTCTTCAAGTGCCCCTTTTCGATCAAAATTTGGACTGGAGCAGGTCTTTGGCAGCCTATTCTTTCGGAGAGTTTAATTTTGGCAATGGCCTGGTTTAAAAAACTGATCGATAAAGCTGGCTTCAGTGTGGAATTTTTGGAGTAATTTATTACTTCATTTGGTTCTACAGGAATAAAGCTCTTTTCGAGGGTGTGGCGATCGATTCTTTTGCTATAATTTCGAAAGCCTCTCATTTGCTTTCGGATTATACGCAAGCTAATGGGTGGCCAGAGCGTCATTGTCCTCGACTTCTCTCTAAGTCCTGGGAACCGCCGGATAAGGGGTTTCGTTTTTATTTTGACGGCGTTATTTCTAAGGAGAATGGTTGTGCGGGGTCTTTGTTGCTTCTCAAGATGGGTCTTTCTACTTTGGAGCTAGCCGTGCTTATTTGGGTATCCAAGATCCTCATTTAGCTGAATTATTAGCTCTTAGAGAAGCTTTTGGCTGGCTCGTTCCCTTCGTTTGAACTTGATCTCTTTTGTTGGCGACTCTCAAGATGTCATTAGTGCTGCTTTGGGTGAAGTCTCTTGTACGGAAATTTGCCTTCCAATTCTGGAGGAGCTTAGGAGTTAATGTCCTTCACACCGTGTTTAGGCATTTTTGGGTTAGGCGTAATCATAATCTTGTTGCTCATGAATTTGCTTTTCATGCTAAATCCAATCCCGATTGTAATGCTTTGTAGTCGTCCATTCCGACTTTCTTTTGTCTCTCCGTCTTTGGCTAATTTCACTTCTTTATTTTTAATGGAATTTTCCTTTCAAAAAATAACCAAACCATAATGAATAAATAGGTGTATTTGTTGCTTACAAAAAAATCTTTTTACACATCCTTTCGAAATCATAATCTGAAAGACAGTTTTTCTTTCTTTAATCATTAGTTTATAAAGAAAATGAAGAACAACCAATCATAAAAGTGTGTTTTTAGTAGGAACATACTTGGTATGTTGTGGGATTTTTTTTTTTTTTTTTGAAAATTATCATGTTTTCAATTTTATTATGTGCTCACATATTCAGATTTGTGTTCATATTTTCAACTTTTAATATAATCCCGATTACCATAATTAACTATATTATGTGTTTATTTTTCCACTCAAATTTCAGAAAATACGAAGCTATTTACCCAATAACATGAACTGAAAAATCACAACTAGTAACACTTACATAAATTTAAAGACTATGAAATAGCATGAGGTTAACACTTACATAAATTTAAAGACTAAGAAATAGGATGAGCGATAAGCTCATCAAAAGGAATACTTCTGAGATGAGTTATTTTACTAATATTTAAATTTTATGAGATAGAATATATGAGTATCTTATAATTATTGAATTTATTATATATCTTTTTATTATACACTTAACTCATTATAAATATTATTTTTTGAAAATAATATTAAAATTTTAATAAAATTATAAAATAAAAATATTTGATTACTTTGAAATTTTTTAATAATAATAATTTTATTGGATATTTGATTATTTTTAGAGGATTTACTAATGAAATATTTACTTCTATTTATACAAGTGCAAATCATGAATGAATGGTGGAGATTATTTTAATTTAATAGATGAGAATGATTTCTAACATTTTAAAATTTTTACACAAATAAAATATTTAATAATCATTCCGAATATTGCAATATGTTATATAATATTCTATATTTATGTGTATTCAATATTTATATAGAAATAATTTTAATTACGAAAATGGACAGATTTCAATTTAGAAAAATTGAACTAAAAATTCTCTAAAAAGCGTCAATAATTACTCTTTTTATCTATTAATTCTTCCGAGAAAATCATCAAATCAAGAGAGTAGATATTGAGTTTATGTATCATTATTCATGAATAAGAAATATGAACCTAACTATTTTTGTTCCTACATATTTAAGAAGAAGAGATTGGTTGTAGGTATGGGTCTTGTGAAACAATTTAAAAATTGGCGAATATGAATTTCAAAAGTAAGATTTGGATGATTGAAAAAATTCTTACCAAATTTTATACTCCTTCCGTTCGAAACTATCTTCACAGATCAACTAGCATTATCATTCATATAAAATAACTTTTATACACATATTACTATAAAATAATTCTCACACAAAAACCATTAAAAAGTCAATGTGAAGATAGTTGTGGGACAAAGGGAATATTATTTTTATCCATTTTAATATGAAAATAAAAATTTAAAAGATATTAAAAATTAAGAATAAACATAGATAATATGCTAGTGAAGAAAAATAAAGTAAAAATAAATTTGGGTAGGAAAATATTGGAGAAATCACTATTTTCTTTATATATATATATATATATATATATATATATATATATATATATATATATATATATATATATGTAAAATATTAATTTACATTTAAAACTCAAAAGAAAGTTTTTACCAACATGAAATGTGTATTTACAAAAGACACAAAATTTTTACTCAATTTTTTTAAATAATATCATTCCATATGTATTCAACTTGATTAATCATATTTAACTAAAAATAAACAAATTATAATATATTTTTTTATTAAAAATATATATTTGAACTATATCTATTCACCAATCAAATGATATATTTTTTTCACAATTGTATTTTTAATACACATGTTTTAATATTATGCTAAATCTTTTAAAAAAAATTCACCTATTGATTTTTAAATAGTGTTCAATTTTGTAATCCTAGTTCTTTTCTCAATCTACAAGTTTCGCAGAAACATAAAATAATGATGCATCAAATGATCGGGGCTTTAAATTGAGCATAACAAACACACGTTTTTTTTATTGGTTAGCTTGTTATTTATTAGTAGTTAGTTCACCAAGCATCGAAATACTTCTAGATTTTTCTCCAAGACACTTTATAACTCCATAATTTGTTTCCAAAAGAATCGAACCCGAATGGGCTAAGCCACCTGGTTGCATAACAAATGTAAGTGAAAGAGAAATTAATTACCTAACTTGTAAAAATCATCGACTAGGATTTTTTTTTTTTTTTTTGCAAATGACGGTGATATTAATACCCCGGAAAGACGAGTGAAAGACTAATAAAGAGACGATGACAACAAAGAACGGGCGATCGCCGAAGAAGCCGAGGCAAAGGTGGCATGTTTGAATTCTCAAGCCGCGTCGGTGATCGAGAGGGGAAGAGGAAGGATCGGTAAGAAAGAAAACAAATGAAATCTTCATTGAATTGAACCCTAGTTTATTAACGATTACAATTGAGTAGAGGTAGTAACAATTGAGTAGTACAAAAAGAATTAAATAAAATCTTATAATAAAGTTAATTATTGTCTCACCACTAAGTAGGTAAAAATATATATAATACAATATTTAAAACAAGATAAATTAGTACGAGATTACAAGTAGTAGGGGTGGGTTTCGGATCGGGTATGTCGGGTTCGGGTACCGAAAATCGGGTATTTATTGTTAAGATCCGAATTCGATCCAAAATTGGGTACCCGATTATTTCGGGTATCAATTTTCGGGTATCAAGGATCCGACTTATTTAATATTTTTATTTTTTAAGTTTCATGGCATTTTTACTATTTACGTTGTAATTTAATAAAATATATCTCTACTTTCATATTTATATTTTTTTAAAAACATAATATAACCTACACACAAAAAAAAAAAAATCAAGATTTAAGAACGATAAAAGAAATCAATAACAAAATGAGTGAATGAAATCAAATTCTAACAACTATCATAACTAATATAATTAAAAGTAAAAATTAGAAATAGATTTGAAATTTAAAATAATCGGGTACCCGATCGGATATGTCGGGTCCATTTAAAGATCCGATATCTGAATCCGACCCGAAATCGAGTACCCGATACCCGAAAATATATAAAATATCCGATCCGATCGGGTAATACCCGATCGGATCGGATCGGATCAGTACCGAAACTCCGATTTTTGTCCACCCCTAACAAGTAGCGACAAATAAATAATTGTACGAAGTATATTAACTTATGAGTAGTTGACAATTTATATATATCACTTTAGATTTAACAATTTAGGTAGAAGTTTATGACTACTAATTCAATAAAATATCATATATTTAAAACTTAAGGTGTAAAATGAAAAGAATTATAAATAAATAACGTGTCACTCATATAAGTTAATAAAAATGAGTAAATTTTGGTAAATAACTAATGAGAGATTCGAATATCACATCCTTCCCTCCTTATAAAAATTCCATCTTCGAAATTTAGTGTGATACAAAACCTTGTTCTTGTCTATCCGATAAAGGAATAGTCCTTTTATCTTAATTACCTGGATGACTATTTAATTTTTATGTACCTACGCATTTCATTGTCGGTAACATATATTCTCTTCTCCAATATTTTATCAAAATACATTTCTCAAAGCAATCTTGATATATTTTTTTCTTCATATAATGCATGAAAACGAAACATAATTCACTTTTGTAACTAATGATGTGAGCTAAGAAGATATCATATTGAAATAACAAACAAGATCATGATACGAAAAATCATATACCGAGATAATAGCATTCTTTAGATAATACAAATATTTGCAAAAAGGACAAATATCATGTGACACGTAAATTTCAAGTGACATATAAATATTTTATGTTTTTGTTGGAATATAACTAGAACACAGTCATACATTATTGCAATAAGTTAGAAGTTTAGTTCCCTTATGAAAGAAACAGAACCCGGAAGGATTATTCCTACGCAAAAGCGTGCTCATTTTAGTAAGGTCTGCCATGTGAATTGTGCCTAAAACAATTTAAAAAGTTTATTTTCTATTTTTATTTAAGCACTTTTAGAAATAATGATCAACTTGTTCGTAGTATTTATTCATCATACTCTTATTTTTACATTCATTATCCTCATTTCAGACTTTAAATATATAATTGTTCATCTATATTGGCTCATCCTTTGAGATTGTTCTAGCTATGCCCCCACAAGATGACATCTAATTGTAATGTTGTAAGACAATTATCTCAAGATTGAATATGTCTACATCTCTCGAGTTTGTTTAGTTGTTATCCTCATATGTCTTACTCTAAACTCTTTGATAGATTCTAGAGGAGCAAATGTGATGTAATGCTCTGTGTTGCCTCTTCATTTACATACTTGTCGATATATATAAAAAAATGAACAATGTAATGATACATGTAAAATTAAACCAAATGGCAACAATAAATTTTACTTTAGATCATATAAATATTTACAACATAGGTCATTTATGAGATTATAACACAATAAGATAACAAATATATAGAATAGCATAAACTTAAAGCGATTGATTCTAAATAATCACAAACGAATCACAATTGTTTTAACGTAGTAAAGTTAAATAAATTAAAAAAATTCATATTTACTTACTTTAATTCAACCATATTCTTTCTTTTCGTGTCATCATGTAATTCACTTCAAGATCACTAGTCTTTGTATCACTAGTGGTGTTACCGCAAATTAACTCTACCTATCACGTAACATATGCATGTGAAATAACTCATCTAACGCAAACCTAAACTCCCAAAACCATAACTACCGCACATGTACTGTGCACCGATACACATGCACGACCACACACGCTCACGAGCACACGCTGCTGCGATCACGCTCGGCGGCGGCGATCAAACAATAGCATCTTAGCCATAGTAGCATTATGCAGAGTAAAATAGTTGGAGTCATTCTATAATATATCTTATTTATTCTATTCAGTTGAACAAAGTCATATATATAGTTCTCTATCTTAATAATCTCCAAATATTTCATCATATGATCATTATGTCTCTTTTCTATTCGGATGCAAAATAAGATATTTCAGTGACTTGTCAATATTAATGTGTTATGAATGAAAGTAGAGCTTCTTCTAATAGTCCGTAAAAATTTCTAAGATATCTCTCTATAATCAATAAGATAATCGAAATTGCATAATCTAAAAATTAGTAATCATTTCATTATGCATTTTTTTCATGCATTGGTTCTATACCATTAATGTTACTAAATACTATCCCGTCCAAGAGTAAACTAAACAACATCATTGCTTTTATTACCTAAAATTACGAGTCCTCCAAACACTAGTGTCTCATATCTACTAAAATATCATTCATTTAATCTAACAATAACATTATTATACTAACAACAAAATTAACACATGAAAATTTAAACATCATTTGATTCATATAATGAGAATATACATTGCTTCACATAACATACAACTTACTAGCATATTTGGACTCCCCAAGTTTAGAGTTCGTGTACATAAACAATACAGGACTCAAACCGTGCTCGATACCACTCCGACACGACCACCTTTTGACAACCCAACTCGAAACACTAATTTAACAAGAAAAGTGAGTTGTGAATAATTTTACAAGAAATGACTCGTGTGCACGTGCGACATTTTTTTTCAAATGCTTTAATGTAATACTTCCACACATGACAAAAACGACTCCATAACACCATATACATAACTTTATAAAATACAACTCAAAATACACGCCTACGGTTTGACCCAATAGGTCATCATCTATGTACACAAACCACTCAAAACCCCTAAGTCAGCAGCTTGTCCAATAGAACCACAACATCACGGATCATCATATTACCTACAATGCATAAACTATGTGAGATTTATAAATCTCAAGAAATGTAAATTATGCATGATGCGATGTTTAGTTCGAAAACCTCCCATTCGCACAAAGCACTCTTTTTAAAATCATCAATTTATTTATGAAACACTCGTTAGGCCCCCGACTCACTAGTATGCACCGGCATGAGCCCAATATAAACATATCATATGAGACGGTGGCCCATCTGTAGGTAGCATACGCCAGGTTCTCCCGGTCGCCTTAACTCCTAGTCGCTCTTCCGCCGACGGTGGCCCACTTTAGGTAGCATATGCCGCTTTTCCTCTGGGCACCTTAACTCCTAGGTCGCCCTTCCGTTATCACACATCATCATACACGACGGTGGCCTACTCTAGGTAGCATACGCCAAAGTTCTCCCCGATTGCCTTAACTCCTAGGTCGCCCTTCCGCCGACGGTGGCCCACTCTAGGTAGCATACGTCAGGTTTTCCTCCGGTCGCCTTAACTCCTAGGTCGCCCCTTCCGTTGTCACACATCATCATACACGACGGTGGCCTACTCTAGGTAGCATACGCCGGGTTCTCCCTAGTCGCCTTAACTCCTAGGTCGCTCCTTCCGCCGACGGTGGCCCACTCTAGGTAGCATACGCCGATTTTCTCTGGTCGCCTTAACTTCTAGGTCGCCCCTTCCGACGGTCGCCGCCCACCCTAGGTAGCATACGGCAGATTCTCTCTGGTCGTCTTAACTCCTAGGTCGCCCCTTTCGTTCTCACACATCATCATATGAGATGGTGGCCTACTCTAGGTAGCATACGTCGGGTTCTCCCGGTCGCCTTAACTCCTAGGTCGCCCGCTTCCGCTCTCGATGTATAACCGGTGGTCAAATGCTTCAAATATAATTTCATGTTAATGCATGATATGCATGATGCAATGCGGCATATACACACAGTAGAATCACATGTCCATAACACCATTTCCATTTACGTAATAATTATATAAATTCACAAATTTATTTCACGATAATCATTGAACTCACGGGTTCATTCTCGCAACAATTGAATTCGGTGGTCCACCCTAGGTAGCATATGCCATATTCCCTCTGGCCGCCTTAACTCCTAGGTCGGCCCTTCCGTTCTCACATTGAAATCCCCTAATTCATTTCTAATCACGTACCTAATTCATTTATAATCGCTCTCGCCTAATTCATTTCTAATCGCGTACCTAATTCGTTTCTACTCATTTCTTTGAAGGCTCCAGACTTCTTGGTAAATGTCGACGTACGCTTAATACAAAAGCCACCACGTGGTCGATATAAAATACTCTCTTTTGAAATCACCCTATTCATTTCTAATCACTCGCCTAATTCATTTCTACTCACAACTCACCAATTCAATCACCCTATCCATTTCTATAATAATCACATAACTCGGAGTTCGTTTCACAATAATCATGGAACTCACAGTTCAATTCACGATAATCACCGAACTCACATATTTAATCCACATAAAATATTGAGCTCACAGCTCTTTCACAATAACCATTGAATATCAATCAAATATCAAAATTAACGTAATATTCACATATCATCAATTAAACATTAATACTTCATAAAATACTATATTTATACATTGTAGGTGCAAATGAATTTCTACTTACCTCAAGTCCGCAAAACGTCGATATAAATCAAACCCTTAAACACTTTTTATCGTCTTTCACTATCAAATAAGAACAATTATTAATAATTTGAGAATAGGATTTTGCTCTACTCATCACGAGCTTCAAAAGCGAAGATAAAATTTGTCAATTAATGGAAGTCAAATACTTACCAAAATGCTTCGATCGATCCTCTCTCTCGCTCTCTCTACGTGATGGTATGCTTCCAGGTTTTAACAAAAAAAAATGGTATATATGGCTTATCCTTTAATTGATATGGCCTATATCCCCACCGCCCTACCAATTAACTTCACAGGTAAGTTTTGATTTTATTTTATCATATTTTTTTCTTCTTTATCTAAATTTTCTTAAGCATACATTCACGCCCAACTAATATATATATATATATATATATATATATATATATATATATATATGCTACCCATTTTTCATATATATAATCATATTTTATAATAAATTTATTTAAATACATTATAATTTTTTTTTTTGATCAAGAAATATTCGTTCCCAAAGAGAATCGAACCCGAATCTCCCACTAAAGTGAAGAACCCGGTGGCCAAAGTGAGCTAAGCCACCGGTTATTTAAATATATTATAATATTTTAAAATTAAAGGAATTGTTTAATTTAATTAAAACTTAATTATTAAAACTCAATTTATAAATAACATCTAATTTATATCACCAATAATAAAAAATATTGCATTAGTACTCAACACAACATAAAAATTCCAATCACTTATAGATTGATTTTCTCACCACTAAACATATAAAGGCATATGTAATTAATTCATGGATTTATGACTCTTACATACCATTTTATAGATTTTATTACTATGAGATACTACCTTTTCAAAATAATACTAATAGATACAATAAAAAGTTATCATATCAAATCTACCCTTACAGTAGAAAACAAAGTGATATCGTAAAATCAAATCGAATCACCATTCGGCATTCTCCATCTCTCTCTCGTTCTCATCTTTCTCTCTCATCTCACTCACTTTTCTCTCATCCCCATTTCTTTCTCTTTCTCTCAGCCAAACGACGTCGAAGACGATTAAGGGTTCATTGATTGAGCTTTTCGAGTAAGTATATTTAAGACACAACCAAGTTATCGAACCCAAAGGAACTAAGTCGAGCAAGGATCCCTAAAGCTAAGAGTTGGCATGGTATTATAGAGTCGGGCTCGGGTTTGCAAAATTAAATCTAAATTAAACAACTAAGAATAATCAACTAGCAAATTACCTAAAGATAACAAATAGGAGAAAAATGTGCTCGGGTGCAAATCACCAAGGAATCCTTAATTACGAATCACACATGATCGGGGTTTCAATTAACGAGGGATAATAGGAGCTATCTAGCCAAAAATCACATATCAACCGTACTTGATAAGCCTAGGTTTAATACGTCAAATAAGCACGTAAGATAGTTTAGAGACGACACCCTAAGTCTCCTCACTTAATCACAAGAAATAAAATCTAGCAATTAACGTATTCTAATGCGGGTTCTAATGAAAATTAACCAAGTCTCCTTGCGTTAATCCAATATTGAATTCAATCACCAAACCAAGCCTAACACCTAAGCATCAATTTAATAAACCAAATTTCTTTGAGCAAATTAAATTAATTAACAAAGGATCAAAACCTAATCTAGCAATTAAATCATGCAAATCACAATAGAATAATTAATCACCTCAATAAATGAAACACCCAATCACATGATCATCAAAATTAATTCATCTTAGGATCATCACACCCAAACACAAAAGGAATTTAGCCCCACATCATGAATTTAAACAAACCCATAGAAATTGAGGAAGAAGAAAACATAATAATAAAGAAATAATCCACTAATAATAAAGAGAAAAGTATGGGTATCACCTTGAATATGTTGAGACACTTGATTGAATTGAAATCTAACCCTAGTTTGCAAAGAATTGAAATGGAATTGAAGAACACCTAATCTATGTGTGAATGTGTGTATGGAAAGAATTAG
Source organism: Paraleonurus japonicus (assembly GCA_030762865.1). NCBI lineage: Eukaryota > Viridiplantae > Streptophyta > Magnoliopsida > Lamiales > Lamiaceae > Paraleonurus > Paraleonurus japonicus. The sequence goes on from CM061056.1 coordinate 44,992,949, forward strand.
GAATCCAAGCCCTAAAATCTCCCCCTGCTGCTGTCGCCTTTCTTCCTACTGCTCGCCTCCTACTCACGCTCTTTTTCTTTTTTTTTTTTACGTGGCCCCCTTTTAAAGCTGCTGCCCCTTTTTTATTTACTCCTCTTTTCTTTCTAGCTATTCACGCTGCCTTTCTTACTGTCAATGAACTTGTTGGGCCATGGGCCCAGTTTGGGCCTTGATTTCCTTTTTTTTTTTTTTCTATCCTTTCTCAAGCCCAATTAATTCTTCTCGTATTTTTCTCGACTCTTAAGCTTCTCTTTCAATTGACTCAATAAATAATGAGCATGTATTTTGCTTCAAATATTCTCATATCCCTACAAAATATAGCAAAATAATATTTTTCTCATCTCAAGTGCAATTAGTCAATTTAATGTGAATAATGCAAAAATCCTATTAAATTAAGCAAATAAAATACATGAATTTCAAGCAATTTTCACACTAATCATTCATATAGGACGGCGGTTCCCCTTTGAGACGAGGACGGCGACGTGAGAGCGAAAAAAGTTCGACGGTGTCGGAGGAAAAACACCACCACCGGCACCACCGCGACCACCTCCATCGACTCTATTTTCTCTCCGAAGACCACCGCCGACAAAGCTCCGCCGCCGCAAAGCTCCGGCGAATCCGTCGAAGAAGAAGACGACGTCGAAGAAAAAGAAGACGAATCCGTGAAGAAGAAGACGACGGCGACAATCCGAATGGCCGCGGTGAGTGAATCCAAATCACAAAGATCCGTGATTTTTACATTTGATTGATGGATTTCTACAATGGATCGATGTTATTCTACATTGGATATATAGTTTTTCTTTTGCACATGTGAAATATTTTTCTTCCGCACATGTGCAATATTTTTCTTACGCACATGTGGGAGCAATTTGAATTATTTGATTTTTGAAACAAATATAAAGTAATTGAATGTTGGCTGCACTAATATCGGTTGTTGTGTGATGATTTTGATTTATTGGGAAACAAATGTAAAATTATTGAATTAAATAGCTAGCTGCACTAATTTTGGTTGTTGTGTGATGATTTTGGTGTGATGATTTGAGGAAAAGAAGTAACAAAGTACAATTTTTTTGAATTTGTTTTAGAGATGAAAGTAATCAAAATAACCAAAACCAAAAAAAGGGGTAGGATGGACACCAAAAACAAAAAAAAAAAAGTGCAGAAATATATAATGGTCTCGTTGTAATAATGACGCCGCTATTTCAAAGAGACCGATTAACACGATTACGAAGGAGATTGGAGACAAATTCTTCAAAGTAAAGAAACGAAACCCTCTTCAAAGAAATCCTATAACAGAAGCTAGATTGAAAGGACCTATCAATGGAAATGGGTTGAGTGTGTAGAACGTTTGTTGTCTTTGTATGGAGAATTGCAAATGTTCTTACAAAGATCAGCAAGGAAGCAGACAAAAATTGTAGCCGATAAGATATAAGGGTATTGTTGGAAGTACACCCCAAATTATTATACCTACAAGTAATTACCAAAAAAATTGTATCTTAGAGTTATGTGCATCTTAAAATTGTAGTGGAGAGTTATCCACCCTTAATTCATTATTTAAAAGCACAATAAAATTATGCAAGATAAAATAATTCAAAATCACAAGTAGCGCATAATTAACTAAAAATGCACTCAATGCATGAAATATATTAGTTAATGAGTAGTGAGAAGCTCGAGTATCATAATTATAATTAATTTTCACGTTAACACTATAGAGATAGTAACAATTGAGTAGTACAAAAAGAATTAAATAAAATCTTATAATAAAGTTAAATATTGTCTCACCACTAAGTAGGTAAAAATATATATAATACAATATTTAAAACAAGATAAATTAGTACGAGATTACAAGTAGCACACAAATAAATAATTGTACGAAGTATATTGACTAATGAGTAGTTGACAATTTATTTATATCACTTTAGATTTAACAATTTAGGTAGAAGTTTATGACTACTAATTCAATAAAATATCATATATTTAAAACTTAAGGTGTAAAATGAAAAGAATTATAAATAAATAACGTGTCACTCATATAAGTTAATAAAAATGAGTAAATTTTGGTAAATAACTAATGAGAGATTCAGATATCACATAAATGATAAAGGGTAAATTTGTAAATTAATTTATTATATTTTTAAATTATTAAATTTATTATAAGAGTGTGATAGCTAACGCAAAATGATAGTTAGTACGATACAAAATGATGGTTAGTTCGATAATTAGTACAACAAGTAGCAAGTCATTAATTTTAAATCATTGAATTTTAGATTTAATGGTTCATATAAACCGATTATTGATAGTTAACGCAACACTCGACTATTATGAGAAAGCCCCTCGATAAATTTGAATTTAAACTTTATTTTGTGGTGAATACCTCAGTAAGTGAAAAATACCATAAAGTATTCATATATTATGAGATATAATTGGATAAACAAAATATACATATTATAAATTAATTATAATTGTAATAGAGATTGAAAATTGATATTAAGCTAGTATTATGGTTGTGTTTATTGCAATATTTTGTTGAGTGAGCTAAAAACATGATAACAAGTTATTACAAATATATATATAATATTCTTTCTGTCTCGTACTTAATGAGATGTTTATTATTCGGTACATGTTTTAATGTAAGATTTATTTAATAATATAATTTATTTTTAAGGGGGTATGATAGTCTTTTTAACTTAAATAAGAGAGTTGTTTAATGAAATTGGTCTAACTCTTTTGGCTCAAAGTGGTTTGCCAATGTCTTTTGGTGGGATGCCTTTAATCTTGCTACATTTCGATAAATAGGCCGCCACTCTTGTTTTGCATAATAAATCTCCTTACGTGTTGTTACATGGCAGATTACCCGATTATAAGTGTCTCAAAATGTTTGGATGTGCTTGCTATCTCTGCTTCTACGACCTTATAATTCGTCAAGTTGCAATTTAGGACCGTGCAAGTGTGTTTTTGGGGTATAGTGATGCTCATAAGGGATATAAGTGCTTACACTCTTCGTGTCGAATTTATATATTCAAGACAAAGGTGGAATTCAATGAAGTTGAGTTCCCTTGCTCCCCATGTTCACTTCTCAGTCCACATCTCCTATTGTATATTCTCCAACAAATATTTTCCATCCTCCATCCGATATATCCATGCCTTATACCGCACCCTCTTATCATCAATCCCCGTCTTCACACCCACAATCTCATGCCTCCTCAAATACTCCTCAGGCTACAAATCCTACATATTCCTCACTACATCCATCGACATTACCAAATTTTCGCTCATCCAACAGTCATAATATCTCTTCCTCTACACCGCTCCAATGAATACTCATCCGATTATCACTAGGTCCAAAGTAGGTCATGTTAAGCCTAAAATTTATCGTACCAGTTGCATCAATGCGAGAACCTAATAGTGTTTCGAGATATTGACAAATAATGTATGGAAGAATGCAATGATAGAAGAATACAATGCATTAAAGAGAAAGGGAACTTGGGATCTTGCATGTTCCAAAAAAATGAGCATATGAATTATTTCAACTAAATGGCTATTTCGGTTAAGTACAAAGTGATGGAACGGTTGATAGGTATAAAGCACGATTGGTTGCGAGGGGTTTTCAAAGAAAATATCGGGATTGACTATTGCAGATATTTAGCCCTATTGTGAAGCCACTTACTCTTCGTATCATTTTTACACTAGTGTCACTAGGCACTCGGATCATTCAATAGGTGGATATCAATAACGCCTTCTTGAATGGTACTTTACATGAAACAGTGTACATAAATCAACCCGAGGGGTTTGTTGATCAGAAAAGCCTCTACATGTGTGTAAACTCATTAAATCTCTTTATGGGTTGAAACAAGCACCCAAGGCGTGGTATGATACTCTCAAGAACTTTATGTTTCTTTGTTGGTTTCATTCATTCTCATTCGAGATCATTGCTTATTTCATAGAACTGATCATGGAAAACTCACCATTATTTTGGTATATGTGGATGACATTTTGGTCATTGGGGATGATTCTCAGAGTGGCCAACAAACTAATTGAAGCCTTAAATCGAAGTTTTCTCTCAAACATATGGGCATTGTGAACTACTTTTTGGGTATAGAGGCTGTGTAACTCTATCTTCTATCACTCTCACTCAATCTAAGTATGTCAAAGACATACACATCAAAACTAATCTACTTAATGAAACTCTTGTTCGACTCCTTCATGCTCAAGTCTTAAACTCTCTAAGACTCGATAGTCCTTCTTTTAGCCAACCTTCTTTGTTTCGTAGTGTGGTAGGAGCTTTACAATATCTTACGTTAACTAGACCCGACATTGCTTATAGTGTGAATAAGCTTAGTCAATTTTTGACATCTCTAACACAACATCAATGGCAGGCTTGCAAAAGGATTCTCCAATATTTGAAAGGTACAATTAATTTTGGTATTTTTTTCTCTTGTATCATAGTTTTGTCTTGAAGGATTTGCAGATGTTGACTTTGCATCAAGCTAGTGTGGATGATAGAAGAAGTACATCGTTTCGTATCAAGCTTGGAGATAATCTTCTCTCCTGGTCATATCGAAGAAGCGATCTGTGGTTGCTCGAAGTTCGGAGCCGAATATCGTGCGCTAGCTGCCTGTTGATCTCATCCTGGATTAGGTCGCTATTCACCGAACTCAACATTCCATTTGTGCAAACAATTTGTTATGTGGTGTGACAATCGTGGGCAATTCAACTCGCATTCAATCCTGTGTTCCATGGTCAAGCTAAGCACATTGAGATAGACGTGCATTTCATCCGAGAAAAGGTTCAACAAGGGCATCTTGGCGTCAGGTTTGTGTCGTCGAGGATCTACAAGCCGATATTTTCACCAAGTCTCTATCGCCGACTCGATTTTAGCTATGTAAGCATCTTGTTTCGGCTCTTGATCATGGTTGAAAGCCAATCGAGCGTATTAGAGTTTAAGTAAAGCGTGCATATTAATGATACTTAGGGCTTGATTAGGGTTTACTACTAATCTCGTGTTTACTAAGCTTACTTAGCTCTCAAGCTTTTAGTCGATTCTTGAGTTTGTTAGTCAGCTTAGATTCATAGATGTATAAATATTCACAAAGCTTAAATTCATTCATGCAGAAATACGTTTAAGTTCTCCTTTCTTAACAAGTGTGAGAAAAGTAATAATATGTTGTGTAATATTTAGATGTTTGATAAAGATAGATAAAAACTGAAATTATTTTATTTATATTTAAAAAATGTGATATATCTAGTACAAACTAGACAGGCCTCTTTAATAAATGATACATTTATTAAGGAGGCGGAGTGTTATATTTGATGGTACATATATATTAATTATAGTAATCATAGTACATGATTGTTTCGTCGTCCATTCAATTTCAAATGAAACTTTATCAATAATATTTTTCTTGGATGAAGTAGTATATTTTAAGTAATTAGAGTTTCATATGACCTAAAAGTTCTAAATTCAAGTCACTATTTATTTGATAAAAAAAATATTTTTCTTGAATTAAAAGAATTAAAACGACCTAATTAATTAACAATTAACTTAAGCTCTATTTAGATGGAGTGGATTTGAAATCAAGGGATTTGAGATAATATATCATGCATTCACACAAACTAAAATGGAGAAAAGCTAAATAAATGAATTTAATTCACTCAAATATTAAGCACAAGTGGGAGAAGTGAGAGGATTTCAAATGACTATGTTTTGTTGGGTTTTTAAAATCCTCTCACTTATAAGTAATATTTGTGTGAACCAAATTCATTCATTTAGTTCTTTCCTATTTTGATTTATAAATATATGGTGTATTATTCTCAAATCCATTGGGTTTTGACTCCATCCAAATGCAGCCTTGAGTTATTTAGCAAAATATGTTTTGGTTTGATATAAAAATATCACTTTATTGAATGGGGCCTACTATTGTTTGTTGATACCCCTTCTAATTCGGGATGACTTTCACATGTGAAGTGGCACATTTATTAAGAAAATTTAATTTAGTCTATGAGAGAGAATAAAATGTAAGAGTTTTTGGGTGATTGAATGAGATAAACTGTAGGAGAGAAAATAAAGTATAATAAAACAAAAGTGACATTTTTTAAATTTAAATAGTATTGTGACAGTGTAGTTTATGAATGCAAAGTCTACTATGAACAAGGGTTCATAGTGAAACTTGATCCATTTATTTAAAGGTATCGATTGTTAACAATCAAGGATATTATATATATTACTAAAATGTATCGGATATGATAGATGAAGAGTATGTCTTATATTACTAAAATCTATCGGTCGTAATAATGAAAGGTATTATTATATATCGGTCGTGATAATCAAACGTATAACGTATAGTTATATTACAACAAGAAAATATTACAAGAGTATTAGTCATGATAACCAGAGAGTATCACTTATATTAGTAAAAGGTATTAGTTGGGATAAGCGAAAGGTAAACTAAATCTATTTTTCCAATGTGGATCAAGTTTCACCGTGAAACTTGATTCGCGAGACACACTCTCCATTGAGTGTGTCTCGTGAACTAAGTTTCACGGTGAAACTTCATTCATATTGAAAAACTAGATCAATTTACTTTTCAGGTTATCCCGACTAATGCCTTTTAGAAATATAGGTAATACTATTCCGTTATCATTATCGATACTCTTTAATAATATAGGTAATACGCTTTGTTATCACGATCGATACAATTTAGCAATATAAGACATATTTTTCGATTATCACGATTGAAACCTTTTAGTAATATAGGTAATATCGTTCAGCTTATTATAATCGATACCCTTTAATAAATGATCAAGTTTCGTGAACCATTGCTTACAATAGACTTTGCCAATTATTAAGGTTGGAAGCCAATAAAATTTTGTGAATAACATTCGCAAATCCAAATATTTTTTTCATTTCATGGGGCCTACTACAACTACCATAGGAAGAATTATAAGAAGAAATTGACCCAAATAGCCTTGTCCACGTCAACGCGTTCAGTTCAAGTCTGCATCAACGCGTTGTATTTTTTCATTGTTAATTTATTAGTAGAATTTGAATTGTCGAAATAATTTTCATATTTTTTATTCGTCCGTTATATAATATACTTTGCAATTTTAAAATAGAAATTTTTATAAACTTTATTTTTTTATTTTATATAAAAAAATTATAAAATTATTTATCAAAATTTCATTATCACTCGCATATCTTATTTTGTGTATTATGTTATTTGTGAAAGATATTTTAAAAGGGTTCATTACTACTAGTTACAATATTAGAACCCTCATTACTATTAGGTATAATTTTTTTAAATTACTAGGAGATACAACATTTTAACTATTTTTTCCAATTTTACCCTTCCTTTGCAATTGTGCGAAACTTCTCAATTGTGATGTCACACATTTTGCCTACACATTTCTACACATTACATTATCCATATTTACGGTTCATTATTACCTTTTATCCCCATTTTTTTCATTTCTTCCATTTTCAAATTTTGTTTCTGTCATCGTTTTTTTTCACTACAATTTGATTCAAAATTCAAAATAACATAAACTTCATCACACAACAACTAAAAATAGTTCCTGCATTATTCCCACAAAAGGAATTTCGCACATGTGCAACTTTATTGCACATTTGTAGTTTTCATTGCACATGTGCGTAAAAAAATTAAGCATAACTAAATCAAAAATCATACCACCGTTTCACAAAGAAAGAAAAATAAAAATCAAAGCCCATCAAAAATAAAATAAAAACTACATCAAACAAAGGCTCCAGATTTGTGATGACGAGATCTATGAATAAAGACGTCGGATCTGGAACAAGGCGCAAGGCGCCGAAAAACTAGTACCCTTCTTTATCGGACCTACGCTTTTTGATGGCGTGCGATGGCGGTTACGGTGGTCGCGGTGGCGGTGGAGTGCGGTGGTGTGCGGCGGGTGTGCAATAGTTCACTAGTGGTGGTCGCGGTGGTTATCCCGCAACCAAATCTGGTGGTGTCGCGACGGTGGTGGCCGTTGTCGGTGGTGGTGAACCCTTCGCCATAAACCCCGCTCATACCCGACGGTGGGCCGCCGCTTAACCCCAACAATGGGTCTCACTCCTCCGTAGGGTTATAAACGAATCGAATCGAATCGAGTACCGCTATTTTGAATTTGTATTCGTTAAATTTTTCGAATATCGAATTCGAATTCGAATATTTTCAAATAGTAAATGTGATTTATATTCGATTTGAAATTGATATCGAATTTTTTGGAACTATTCGAATACTCGAATGGATTTTTTCTCAAATATATTTTAAACAATATTCTTTGAGTATTCAATTCAAAATTAATTTTGTTGTTTTAATTCACAATACAAGTCACAAATTCAAAAGTTACATAATCAAATACAAAAGCGAAAAAATTAATTATCAAATTACATAACGAGAATCAATCTTCCATCGATTTTACAAACCAAATTCAAGTTGTTTGCAACATGACATAAATAGGTTCTTCTTGCTCCTAAATAAAAAATAAAAATAATTAAAATCAGTTTATTCATAAAAAACATCATATATTTCAAATGAATTAAAAAAATTAAAAGAACTTATGTTATAATGGGTTTCTTGATCCCATCAAGTCGGCGAACTTAATCTGCTCCACAAATCAAAATTTTTACCATGTGAGGAGTTAACCTTGAGCGATAAGGATCCAATTCATCCAAATCTTTATTATGAAGTCATTAGAGTCTTCGAGAATCTACTAAAATTACATTAATGAACCAAAAATTGCAGGAAATATTGTGTAAAATTCGTTCAACCAAAATGATATTTTAATTGGTGTATTTATTAAAAATGATGGTATTTTTATTCGAGTGGTGTGGTGTATATATAAAATATATGGTGCAAATAATTGGAGCCTTAATATATTTATATAATATTAATATATATATTTATATATTTGCTATAAAAATAATATATATTTATATATAATATATATTTAAATATCGAATCGAATATTTACGAATATCAAATCGAATATCATAATTTTATTTTTGTATTTGTTTAATAATCGAATTCGAATCATAAAATTTCGAATACGAATATCGAATTTCGAGCACGAATACCGAATCGAACAAAAATATTTGATTCGTATACAACCCTACTCTCCGTCCCAGCGCCGCCATCGCGCGTTGCGTCTCTCGGCCGCTGCCGTCGTGCGATGCATCCTTCAACGGTTGAGGTGCGGTGGATGGTCTCTTTTATTAGAGGAGAGCGGTGGATGGGTGAATGAGGGAGAGAGAGATAGGCGGTTGCGTAATAAATGAGAGAGAGGAGGGTTTTGAATTAAAGTGAGAGAGAGGGAATACACACACGTGAATCTGTCTATCATCTATATTTGAGTGGAGAGAGAGAGAGAGTCACTAAAATAGGATTTGTGAGAGTAAAATTGGTATTAAAAAGTTGACTTGTACCTAGTAGTATTTTGACTTTAGAATAGTATTGGATAGTAATAAAAGTTAAAAAAATGGTGTTTAACAGTAATAATTTCATTTTAAAATAACGATAGTACACATGGATGGACAAAAGCATATTTACATGTTTCTTTATTCCTATTTAATGCAATCTTTAATGTAATAAAATCTTGTCTGAGAGATTTCCTTTTATACATGTAATAATAATAATAATCATCTAAACACAAACTCTTTAAAGTTTATATATAATAAATATTGAATTTTGATACATAGTGTTTTGAAGGCATTTTTACAGGGATATTCAAATGAAATATTTCACATGCAATATTAGCACATGAAAAAACAAAAAATTTGCGAGATATTAGCAAGTCAATTGGGTTAAATGATTTTTTTCAAAAAAGAAATGAAACAAAGAGAAAATAAAAAAACTCACTTCTAGGTTTGTGTCATTATAAGTGTAGACATATATTATTGTAAAAGCAAGTACTATGTATTAGTATATGAATACAGAAATATTACTTTTTTCGTCTAGTACGGAATTGCACACACTAAAAATGGAAATGCACCCACAAACTACATCCTCACAATATTATTATATTTACACAAAATATTATTATAAAGCAACCCAAGATAAAACAAAAGTACATTTTTGTGATGAAATTATCCTCACAAAACAATCCAATTAGACATAAAAGCCGCATTTTTCTTATTTCGTATGCCCAAAAGTTGGTACAAATTTGTACGGAACAGAGAGTACAATATGAAGAATGATACAGAACAAAATCAAGATAAATACAAGAAAATCTAAATTTAAATAAATAAAGAAAAATTAAAAACACAATTTTTTATCCATCCTCATAAAAACTCGACTCCCTCCGTCCCACAATCGCTTTCACACTTTTCTTTTCATTTATCCCACAATTACTTTCACACTCTTAAAATGAAATATCCTCCATAAACTAAACTCTCACAATATCATTTAAATTAAAAATATCACTTGTTTTATTCAACTTTATTCTCTCTCATGCACTTTATCTCATTCAATCACCCAAAATATCATTACATTTTCTTTTTCCTACACTAATTTGATTTTTTTTTTTAATAAGTGTGTCCTTCTAGAAAGAAATTGGGACATAGAGAGTATTTATTTTTGGCAAAAACCGTCTTCTACATGAGATGAGTCAAAGTATCAAATATATTAATAGGAGTATAAAATGCTTGTAAATGAAAATTGGAAAAAAATTGTGAACATAAATATTAAATATTTAAGAAGAAATATCAATTATATAAAACGAATCAGATATAAAACTTATCACATGTATGCATCGTTTCACCCAAAAATATTCATTTAATTTTAAAGTAACCTATGGAAAAAAAAAATAGTGGGTTCTACCGTTGCGACTAAATTTCAGGGATGGAGGATAAAAAGGACATTTGTGGACAGATGATTAGATGCAAATACGTACGGTACATCCCGTCACACCTAATCTCGCGCTTTCCAGTTGCAAATTACAATCTCCTATAAATATTGATATTTCCTTAGATAACGCACCTGAAATTTAATTAGTCTCTCTTCTCTTTAATTGAGTGACGAAACTGACATCTGAAAGAGGATCAAAAATGGCGTCGCTCAGCATTCCTCCAGTTTTATCTTCACCTCGTGATGATGCTATGCAACTTTACCGTGCTTTTAAGGGTAACCGCTCCTTTCATCTCTGATTTCGAGCAATTCTGTGGTTTTTTTAATAATTTATCATCATGCTTTGAGTTTCGCTTTGCGTTGTTACTCTTTACTCTATCATGTAAATCTGAAGATATTTCGAGGGAAAAACGATAATTGAGGTGAATTTCTGTCTGTGTCTTGTTTAGCTTCCTAATTTATGCAGTTTTTTTTTTTGGATCCATTAACTTATTTGAAAAATAAACTGCTACCTAAGCTGTATTTTGCTTTTATCTGCATAATTTGGCGAAATTTAGTTTGAAAACTATTGAGGAAAGGTACTGGAACAGCTCATATAGTTTGGACATTTCGCTGTTTAGATATATATAAAGATATAGTATATTTTATAATTATGAGTGGAATTTTGATATAAAGTCCAATAATGGGCTGGAAATTTGGCAAGCCACCTGGCTGGTAGGATGACTCAACTGAGGAAGAAAATGGAGGAATTATAAATGTCAAAGGCCTTGTATACCTTGTTAGAACACAAAATCACACATCGCATTATCTATTCGGAAGCTTATAACATGAGTATGAATTCGACGTTCAACAACCTTACCTTACCAAGTTTTCCATTAATGCTCTATTTTCGCTCAATATTATATGAGACTGGTTAAGCCCCATGACTTGTCATGACTAGAGCTTGGGAGATGGTCACAGTTGTCGAGCCAGAGCATGATTTGTCTAAAGCAAGTTTGTTACATTTTCATATTCCTTTTCGTATGTTTTTGGATCTCTAAATAGATATTCCATTTCACATCAACTGGCCTTGGTTGCAGTGGCTCATTAAGTTCTTACTCCTAGGACATTTGTAAATTCTTTTTAGTGTTTGTAAATTCTTTAAATTCATTGTGGGGGCATTTGTAAATTCTTTTAGTGTTTGTCAGAGATGAAATGCTGCGTGTCAAATTCTAATTATTTATTGCATGTTTCAGGTTTTGGGTGTGATACTGCAGCAGTTGTCAATATCCTTGCCCATAGGGATTCAACACAGCGTTCTCTTATCGAACAAGAGTACAAGGCTATGTATTCAGAAGAGCTCACTAAACGTTTGAAGTCTGAACTTAGAGGGGGATGTCGAGGTATGAAAGGATAGTAATTTTTCTTTCATTACCTAGGGGGTTGGGGGTTGGAAGGTCAAATACCAATTTTGCTTCAAGTAGTTTACAAATAATTTTCTCGTCTGTTCAGAAGGCAATCTTACTTTGGCTGCCTGATCCGGCTCTTCGTGATGCAACAATAGTGAGGAAAGCTTTGAGTGGTGATGTCATTGACTTAAAGGCTGCAACTGAAGTAATTTGTTCCCGAACTTCAACTCAAGTACAACATTTTAAGCAAATATACTATGCAAGATTTCATGCTTACCTTGAGCATGATATTGAAATCCAAGCAACTGGTGATCACAAAAGGTTTCTCTCCCCCTCCCCCTCTCTTTCCACACACACACACACATATATATAATGTACACTTGATGAATCATGTTACCCTTTTACCATGGCAGTTGTTACTTGCTTGCGTTACTGCTTTGCGATATGAAGGCCCAGAAGTGGATAGGGCAATGGTAGATCATGATGCTAAATCTCTCTTTAAAGCAGGGGAGAAAAGGCTAGGAACTGATGAGGACACTTTCATCCACATTTTTTCTCAAAGAAGCAGGGCACACTTGGCCAACGTTGCTTCTGCTTATCATAGCATGTATGGGAGCTCACTGGAAAAGGTAAGCCTTCTCTCACAAAAGGTATATCGATAAGCTTTTTTATTTCTCTTTAAAATGAGCTCTTCTTGCAGGCTATAAAAAAGAAACATCTGGATACTTTGAATCTGCCCTCTTGACTATTTTACGCTGCGCTGAAAACCCTGCGAAGTATTTTTCAAAGGTAATGTATCACATTTTCTCTGCAGTTGGGGACATTTTTTCCTTCGACAATTCTCTTCAAGTATATTTTATCCAAGCATTTCTTCTTTTGTTTTATCATCATTGTAATGCTTGATTTATCATCTTTCTGAAACTTGTGAAATAATTCTTGTTATTCGGGATTTTCCTGGACTACGCATTTGTTCAAAAACACAACATAGCAGAGTTTAGAAATGTCAAAAGATTATTTAAACTTCCCAAAAGAAAAAGTCTATTGTTTATGTTGTGCCTTCTCTAGGAGAATTTTCATGACGAAGGTCAATGTAATCAGCTTAGACTAGATATATATACTTCACTCACTGTCCCAATAATCTGCATGATTACTTAATAATTGTCGACTTATTCTTAAGTTTTACGAGAACTCCGTGTGAGTGTGTGTATGAACATGTGACTGAGCCTGAATATTTCCCTTTGATATGACTAAAGGTGCTGCACAAGGCTATGAAGGGATTAGGAACCGACGACTCTACCCTCATAAGAGTAATAGTAACGAGAGCAGAGATTGATTTGCAGTACATAAAAGCCGAGTACCACAAGAATTACGGAAAGACGCTCAATGATGCAGTTCATAAAGAAACATCAAGCCATTACCGTGCATTCCTGCTCTCTCTTATAGGTTAGGTTGTGGCCGTTTGCACGTAAATAACCAACGCCTTTTCTTTCTTTTTTTGCGGTTCTTCCTTCGTACATGATTGCAATGCAAATGTGTTGTCCAAGGTCTCTTGGCAAAATCAAGCTCCACAGAGAGAGGAAAAGGCTTTTATGTGTTCTTTCAGTTTCAGCTAGTGTGTCTATAAGACATTATTACTTTTTAAGTTTGAATATGTAGCTGTGTGAAGCTGTAAATTGCAGAATAGATGGTTGCAATTAACTTTGGTTCTTGTTTGCATCTCATTTTGGCTTGCAGATATTGCATTGCCTAATTAATGTCTTGCATTTTTATTTACATACTTTTTTAGATAAAAGTACTTCTCTGCCAATTTTGTTTGCCTTGATTGCTTAAGGGGAATTGACATAAAAATTAAGAAATGTGTTGTTTATTTTAAAGTCAAATTTATTAAAAGGATTAATTGAGTGGCATTCAAGTGTATATAAGAGATGTTTGTGAGGATTTAATTTAAAATGGTAGTGTTGTTTATTTTGCTATTTTAGGTATGGAAAAAAATAAGACGTTTATTTTTGGATTTTGAGCAATAAAAAATGGAATGGATGAAGTTCTATTTATGTGCTATGTTTTAAAAAGCGGATTGAATCGCCGGTCGGACCAATCCAATTGCTACTTGGTAAAGCTACCACCGAATCGCTTTGAGATGTTGGAAAGCTCGACGTTTGACTCAGCCACAAAGCGCTCAAAAGCGAAAAATGATGATCGGTTGGACAAGTCAACTCGTCATCCAACCTTATTTTAAAAAAAATGGAATTTTTACAAATTTGATATTTTTTGATCAATATACCATAAAAAAATCACATGTGCAATTTGTACACCATTATATTTAATTTTTATTTAAAAAATAAAAACATAACTTGAAATAAATATATATTTTTTCGGAGATATACTATTAAAAGGAAAAAGTATGGATTATGATCTATAATTTATATATTTAATTAGATATTACATAATTATGACATCATACTTGTCAATCGCTTCAATAGCAATCAAACACGGTTGAACCCAATCCGACAAAAATGCTAAAATTGTGTACAAAAAACGTACGGTCATCGTCCAAGTAAGCGTCCACATCGAGAAAATATGTATAAAAAAATGTGTAATTGCATATTAAATCATCATCTTTTTCCGAAATTGCATTTTAATTTAAACCTTTAAATCTTGGCAAACAAAACTCCAATTTAATAAATTTTGTTAAGTTCCCAATGAATTGAAATAACCCGTCAACATGTCACGCAGATAAAAATTGTATTGTCATCCATTTTTGTCAAATTATGTGCGCACGTGAGCGAAATGATGTCATTTAATTTGTTATTTTTTAATTTATGAAAATATTTTAATTTAAATAAAATAAAATTAGTTTAATTTCTAAGTTTCAGCTTTGATTTATTTTTATACCGTCCATTTTACAATGTATAGTAAAACTATAATAAAAAAATTAAAATTATAGTCAATTTTCATTTAAACAAAGAAAATTAAACCCTTAAATTTCAACGATACATCACCTACGGGAGAAACTAATATGCATGTAAGATTGAAATGTAAAAAAATATTAATGAAAGTTTTGTTTAAAAAAGTCAAAAGTTTAGATTAAAATGCAATTTCGGAAAAAGTGGTGATTTAATATGCAATTAAGCCTTTTTTATGCATATTGTCTGATGTGGACGCCATCGACGATGACCGCACGTTTTTGTACACATCGATTTCGGCAAGGATAAACCGTCCATAAGCTTGAATTGCAAAAAAAAAAAAAAAAATTTTTTTTTTTAACAAGATTTAAAAGTTTAGATTAAATTGCAATTTGTGAAAAAATAATTATTTGCAATTAAGTCTTTTTAATTTTAAACAACAATTAATATGATTGAGGACAAATATGTCAATCTCTTTTTTTTTTTTTAGTTTATACAAATTTTCTAAAATACTTCCTTCATCCCAACTCTTTCTTCACATTTTCCTTAATCATCCATCTCAACTCTTTCTACACACCTTAAAATGGAAACATCACACAATATTAACACCCTTACAATATTATTTAGAAATAATTACAAGCAAGTGTAATGTTCAGGGCATATTTACGCAGAGGTGCAATCTCTTTTTGCAATGTGTGTGTGGACGATTATACCCTTAATTTTCCACAACTCATTTGTGTTTCTCTCTCCTCGAATTCGTCCGACTTTTCTCTCTCATATTACCGATTTTTCTCTTTTTCTCTCTCATGTTTCACCTTAAATCTTTCTCTCACCTAAGTCGCCGTCTATATCCACCATTTTTTTAGCCGATTTTTTCTTCTCACCCCATCACAAGACGTTTCTTTGATTTTTGTTTAAAATTTAAATTTTCAAATTTTATCGTATATCTTCTTTCAGCGTATATCTCTGTATTGTTTCTATTATCTCTATCATATTTTCTCTATTCGATCAAGTTCATATCTGCTCGAGAGAATTTTTGTAGTTCAAGAATTGCATGAATTGTGTTTCGCAATATCGTTGCAATGGTTGATCAAACCCTAGTTTTTGCGATCAAATTCGATGGTAGAAGGAAATTGATTTCTCTTGGGGATGCAATACATTTCAACATCTCGTAGTCTCGGGTTATGAATAAATGACTGAACTCAAGCTAGGTTGTTTTTCATTTTTTTGCTCATTTGGTAGCTTGGATGATTGCGAGTTGGATTGTGATGAAGATATTTTGAATGTTTCGCATATACGCGGAGCTTGAAAACGAATATTGTTGATGTCACCGTACGTATATGTGAACCTAAAATTGATTTTGTTGCAAAATCGATATCCCCACGCCCAAAGTATAAATCCCATTGTTTCGATATTAACGCACCACCCGATTATTCTGGGATTCATGCGTACCTTCTTATGACTTGAGCCCGCTCTTGTTAAGAGCTCATACCTATCTCGATTCTTGGGTAGACTTAATGAAAGTGGTGTTGGTGCGCTTTTCGTGGTGGTGCGGTTGAGTTTAGAGACTCATTAATTAAGTATTCAATCCGTTTAGGTTTGATGTTTAGGTATGTAAGAAACACATCCCGCTATATACACGTTATTTACGGTGAGGTAGACGAGGGTTGTGATTAGTTTATCAAGGCCAAGAAAAAACACCGATCGATGAGTTTGTTATTTATAAATCAAACTTATCACACGTATGTGCCGGTAAATTGGTAAACTACAAGGGTAAACGCTTTGCATCCCGAATTGTGGAGTAGCTTACGTTGCAAGAAATTAAGTCCAAACCAACAATGGGTGGTTCGATTTAGTTAACCTGTTTAGAATCAATTATGGTATTGAAATTTCTTACCAAAAAGGGTGGCATGCATTTCAAAGTGTTATCCAAAATATATTTGGTAGTTATGACGATTCTTATGATAACTTGAGATGGTATGTAGAAGTTGTTCATAAAACCAACTCGTAGCGTTGCCTTTATTGGGAAGGATGAATTGTCACATGAAATTCAAAGGTTGTTTTTATCTTTTAATGCTAGCATTGTTGGATTTCAATATTGTCGCCCGATGTTATTTTTGGATGGTACATTCATGAAGGGGAGTTCTAAGGGAATATTGTTGATCACATCGCTAAGGATGACAACAATGGTATTCACTTTTATTTGTGTTATTAGACCCTCTTCTATTTGTATATTTTTTCCAAATTTCACTATTTATTTTTCATTTCTTTTTCCTTCGCCTTTTAATTTCTAGGTTTGTTCCCACTTGCATTTGCAATTGTTTCGCCGAGAATACGTCTAATTGGACATGGTTTATTCAGTAATGTTAAAGATAATGTCAAGCATAAGGATCAAATATTCTATATATCGATAGGAACATTGGTATTCTTGCAAAGATTTAACCAAGTGTTTGTAGATGATGTGCATTTTTTTTTGCTTGTTTCATCTCCTATCAAACCTTAGAGGTCGCTTTTCGTCTGGATGCTCCAATCGTCAACGCATTTCTTTGAGTGATTTGTTTAAGGTTTGTGCTTATGCTCCCACCGAGCGTTTGTTTGAGAAAAATATGAAAAATTTATTCAATTTGGTGGTAAAAAGGTCAAGAGTGTGTTGCTTTGAACTCCCTGTTGAAAAGTGGGCAATTGCATACTCCTATAATATTACTCGTTATGGAGAGTTGACATCAAATGCTCTTGAGTCTTTCAATCATTGGTTAGTTGATGCTCGTAATCTTTCGGTGACTAATTGTTGTGATTGGATACGGAAGAATGTTGCTCGTTGGTTTGTTGAAAGAAGGAAGCAAACCGAAAATTGGAGTACACCACTAGTTCTGTTAAGGATGCGAGAATGGGGTGTTTTAAGTGAAATTGGTATGTCTTGGAGTGTAGTTATCTGTCCGGTGGTGATTATGAGGTATTATCTCGATATATCATGTTTTGTTGATCTTAAGAAAAGGTCGGGCTCTTGCTATATGTGGCAAACAACCGGTTTTCCTTGTGCGCATGTTATTGCGGTGATTCGGAGGAATTGCAATTCTATTTACCCTTATATTGATGAGTGTTTTTTCACTCGAAATACAAGCAAATTTATGAGTGTAACATCAATCTTGTTCCTCAAACATTGAACTTTGAAGTTTCGATTCATCCTAAAAGATTTTACCACCTAAACTCAATCGGATGCCCGACCGTCCAAGAAATCAAGAATCACTTCGTATGGTGAATTTTTGAAGAAGAAAGTCGTGCCAACTCCTAAGGGCAATGAATTCATAGATCAATGTATAGTTTTTTCTTGGTTTTGTTATTTTTATTAGCTTTTATTATTACAAGTTTATTGTCATTTGATTGAAATCTTGTTTTCTTTTTCGTGTTTTAGGACAACAAGAACATTGGTGATTTCGGCCCTAATTTTGGTTGATTAGTTATTTTGCAATTCAAGATCGTAAGCCTATTAAAACTTATTTTGCAAATTAGAATCGAAGTTTTATATGACTTACTTTTTGTCTTATGTATCGCTTTCTTTATTTCATTATGGATACATGAACTCATAATCTTAATGATTATATGAAATTGCCGCATATTGTCATTGATCTATTACATCTCATATCCTGCAAGTATTACTAGTATATAAATTTCACGCTATATCAATCATCATTGTCGGTGCAAACAATGTTACTATATTTGCAATTATCGAGTTCCTAGTTGTATCTGGTATGTTCCATTATTCGCTGCGAACCCTCGCATCGTTGTTGCACGTCTTGATTTCATCAAGTCTTCTACAACTTGATACTTCCTCCATGTGATGCACATTTGAATCCCAATCTATTGATTTGCACGATGAGAGAATCCATGGTGTGCACGGTTGTAATACAATCTTCTGGATTCATCCGAGTCTCGAGATAGCTTAATAGTTGTTGGGCGCGGCAAGTTGTGCAAAATGATCTTTTGTACCTTGGATACGTAGTGCTTGAATTCTGAGACATTTTTCTCCTTCTCACATTCCATTTTTTCTTTCAATATTCTTCGTATGTAAAGATCTGCTTTTTTTTTTTTTTTTTTAGTTTGTATATTTTTGTTCTTAGGATCGGTTATTTATAGTGTGTTATATTTCTTAGGTTGTAATTATATTTGACCAAGTGTGTAATGATTATATTTTATTTTTGTATAAATTTAGTTATTTTCTTAGTCGATGCGGTTGATTTTTTTAATTATTCAAGTTGAGTACTAAGGTTGTGCAATGTAATAATTCTTTGTTGTGCAAAAGATTTTTATTAATGTGCAAATATGTCTTAAACTCGATTGTTCAATTTGTTTTCTTGAATATGGGCATTTTCTTTCTTTCTTTCTTTTTTTTTTGCTTTGGGCTTTGTACACGTTTTATTTTGACCTAATTGGGCCTTACGATTACTTTCTTCCCGAGCTTTATGAGATTCTAATCTTTTTTGACATTTTTACCTTTTCTTGTTATTTTTTGATACAGTATTTAGGTTGTGCAATTTAATTATCATTGTTGTGCAATTAAATATTGTTATTGTGCAAATTTTTTACCTTTTTTCTGTCTTTTTTTTTTTTTTTTGCTTAGACCTTTGTATACTTTTAATTTAGACATTATTGGGCCTTATGATTATTTTTTTCCTGGGTTTTATGAGATTCTAATCTTTTTTTGTCATTTTTACCTTTTCTTGTTATTTTTTGTTACGGTATTTAGGTTGTGCAATTTAATTTTTATTGTTGTGCAATTTAATATTATTATTGTCTTTGATATGTTATTATTTGTTGTTCAATTTGTTTTTCTTGTATATCTGGGCTTTTTTCCTTTTTCCTTTTTTTTAAAACCTTTTAACATTTTACACGTTTAATTTAGACCTAATTGGGCCTTATATATATATATATATATATATATATATATATATATATATATATATATATATATTGCACTGGCTTTATGAGATTCTTATCTTTTTAACATTGTAATATTTCTTGTTATTTATTGTTAAAGTATGTAGGTTGTGCAATTTATTTATATTTGTTGTGCAATTAAATATTATTATTGTGCAATTCTATTTTTATTTGTTGTGCAAATATATTTATGTGGATGTTCAATTTGTTTTTCTTTAATATCTGGACCATTTTGCCTTTCTTTTTTTTTTTTTACTTACGTCTTTATATACGTTTAAGTTAGACATTATTGGGCCTTATGATTATTTTTCTTGAATATGGGCTTTTTTTTTTTTTTTTGCTTTGGAATTTGTACACGTTTTATTTTGATCTAATTGGGTCTTACGATTACTTTTTTCCTGGGCTTTATGAGATTCTAATCTTTTTAGACATTTTTATCTTTTCTTGTTAATTTTTGTTACAATAGTTAGGTTGTGCAATTTAATTATCATTCTTTGTGCAATTAAATATTATTATTGTTCAAATCTGTTTGTATTTGTTGTGCAAATGTATTTACTTGGATGTTCAATTTGTTTGTATATCTGGTCTTTTTTTCCTTTTTTTAAACCTTTTGACATTATACACGTTTAATTTAGACCGAATTAGGCCTTATGTTTTTTTCCGAGCTTTATGAGATTCTAATCTTTTTTATCATTGTAATATTTCTTGTTATTTATTGTTAAACGATTTAGGTTGTGCAATTTAATTATATTTATTGTGTAATTAAATATAATTATTGTGCAAATCTTTTTTTTTTTTTTTTTGTGCAAATGTATTTTTCGAATGTGCAATTTGTTTTTCTTGAATATCTGGGCTTTTTTTCTTTTTTTTTTCCTTTGGCCTTTGTACACGTTTAAGTTAGACCTAATTGGGCTCGATGTTTTTTTATTGGGCCCTTTTTATTTTTTTATTTATTGTGCTATATTTGACTCATTGTTCAATTAAATTGCACCGTTGTGTATGAAAATGTATTCATTGTGCAAAACTCGGGTGAATTTTGAATTTTTACAGATTTAATCAAACATTAAAACAAGATAAAATTGTACTCAAATTGTTAAAAAATATTTTTAGACCGAATTGGGCTTTATGTTTTATTTTCCTGGGCTTTATGAGATTCTAATTTTTTTATCATTTTAATATTTCTTGTTATTTATTGTTAAAGGATTTAGGTTTCTGCAATTTAATTATATTTATTGTGCAATTAAATATAATTATTGTGCAAATCTTTTTTTTTTTTTTTTTGTGCAAATGTATTTTCCTGAATGTGTAATTTGTTTTTCTTGAATATCTGGGTCTTTTTCTTTTTTTTCCTTTGACCTTTGTACACGTTTAAGTTAGACCTAATCGGACATGATGTTTTTTTTTATTGGGCCTTTTTTATTTTTACCGCTCATTGTTCAATGAAATTGCACCGTTGTGTATGAAAATGTGTTCATTGTGCAAGACTCGTGTGAATTTTGAATTTTTACCGATTTAATCAAACATTAAAATAGGATAAAATTGTACTCAAATTGTTAAAAATATTTAAAAAGAAATAACTATTACATAAAAGTTCCCAAATTGTCTTACGTAAAACTACTAACTATTACATAATTTGAATTAACTAAAAACAAAATTCAAAAAAAAAAAAGAAAATATTACATAAGTGGAGGGGGCGAGTATACTCTCCCAACAAAGAAAATTTCACCATCTTGTCTTCTTCGATATCCGTAGAGTCTGTCATGTGGTATTCTTACGATACAATATTGAAAACAACTAACACACCGATTGGGAATACCTCACATAATAAGGAAGAGTCTAAAACAGAGAACTGACATATAGGATTGATGAATCTTCGATCACGTGTAAGGTCTAAATTAAGATTCAACTTCAATCCAGTCCATGATGTATCATTCCTATGATTTTGAAGTATCCAAATGTTTTTATTTGTTGTTGGCATATAAAAATTTGAACAAAGTACCGTCTACCATCATCAAAAGCCACCATGCTAGTTCGACTCACTAGATCTCTAACCTCATTTGGTACTTGTATAAGTGCATAACGCCGATCCCATTCGCAGTCATCATCGAATTAAAAGCACAAATTGATAGCTTGTTTTCTTTTATGATTTGCCAATAAAGCGATCCGTTTGCAAATAATCCAGTTCTTATAAGAGGTCTTTCGTACTAAACCGACATACATTTTTCCATACTTTTGTTACAGAGGAAATTTTTTTACTTTTGTGTAAGAAATTCTCTTCCATAAAACAATGCAATCTTAATTATTCGTACTCGTTATTCTTAGGAAAGTAACTCATTCCAAAAAACACGAAGCTTCTTTAGGGGGTCCTAGATATGAATGTAGGAGTTCTATTTTGCGTAAAGGTATTTCGGACTTCTCACGAGTACTTGGATTTCCTAGAAAGAATTTATCTCGTTAAAGTACAATAAAGCACTAAACCTTCACAATAAGCCAAAATGGGTTTTCTCTCATCTCCCCTTTCATTAATCCCTCTTGTTAGAAGGGTTTTCGTAAGGATTCTTGGCATACCTTAATGGTCTCTGTCTCCATGCTCTGCTCAGGTGAAAAATATTCTTGCATTTAGGGCCTTCATCTCCTCGAAGTGCTTTTTTCAAGTTAGATGTTTCGATTCCTTCTTTCCATATTTTGGAGACGCATTTGCAAACACAAATGGTTTTGGTGGGAGCAGGATAAGTATTTTTAGAATTATATCAATGGGTAATACCTCATTGATGGAAGGGCTTGAAGAAGATTTTGAACTGGTTTTTCTTTCTTCTTTTTGTCTGGTTTTTAGTGAAGAAGACGAGTTTTGATTGTTTGCGGTTGATGTGTATGGTGATGGGAATGGTGGTATGATTACCTTTGGACTTTGTGTAGGATATGACTGTTGTTCTCTGTAATTTTATGAACTTAAGCGTGGAAGTTGTAAAATCTTGTGTTTTAAATCATTTTTGAATGCATATTTACGTGAGGTTGCCGGTTGGTGGTTTCTTCTTTACAAATAGCGGTTATTAATTTCTTTTAGATAATATTGTTTAGTTATTAATTGCTTGATTAGTTTATCTATTATTATAGGTTATTAATTTGAGTTATATTTTTCATTTTTTTACGGATAATATAGATTTTCATAATCTACAATTCTAGCATTTTTAATTTTAACGGTACCATTTTTGTTCAATTTTTATTAATTTAATATAGTTGTGCGTAAGAATATTATTATTGTGCAATTGTGTTCCTTGATTGTTCAAATTATATAGTAAGGTTGTGCAAATGCTCGTGCTTTAATTTACCTGAGTGTTTAATTTGTTTTTCTAGAATACTTGGGCTTTTTTTTTTTTTTGGGTTGTGTACACGGTTAATTTATTGTTAATTGGGTCTTTTGTTATTCTTGGATTTTGGGCTTTATTATATTTTAACAATTATTTCGTGTCAAATTGTTGTGCAATGTAGATGTGATTTGTGAAAATAAATATAAGTATTGTGCAAATATGTTTATTTGGTTGTTCAATTTATTTTTATCATGTTTTGTGCAAATATTTTTTTTTTTCTTGGGCTTTTTTGGGGTTTTTTTTTCCTGGGTTTTATTACGTTTCTAACATTTATTTCATTGTTCATTTTATTGTTTCTTGTTGTGCTAATTATTATAATTAATATGCAAATTATACCTGAAGGGGTGTGCAAATGTTATAAATTTAATGGTCGAAATCTTTAAAAATTTCATAGCCTATATTTTATTTTTGCACAATAATATATAATTTTTGAACAATATATTTTTGCATAACAATATAATTTTGCGAGAACAATTAATTGATGAATATCAATGAATCAATGCACCAACACCTTTTCCGATTAAAATCAAAGTCGTGAATATTCATCATTCAATGTATAACATCGCAATATAAACGCTTAATACCGGTGACTAAGTTACAATATTAGAACCATATCTTTTCTAAAAGCATAACTACCACCATTGTTTTTGTTTCATATCAAACAATTACAAGATCGTGTATCAAGGAATAACTTCACCATCTTTGACTTGTAGTTTACAAATGATGCAAGATCGTATTCACCTTTACTCGGTCTTTTTATCCGAAAATGACTCTATTAAATTACAAACAATTATACCGCATGTCCAATGATTCAAAGAAATTCCTGTAGGCTATCTTCCAGAATGTGTACTACCGATTTCTTCAAGAGAAAGGGGTGTACGAGCCTATTTTTGAAAATGTCTCACGCAGCTTGTTTTAGATGTATTTTACCTAAACAATTCAGAATGTAAATGACATTTTTACAAAAATTCTGTTCATTGTTGAAATAATTAACAAGAAGATATATTACCAATATTAGTGAATGTGTTAAGTCTTTGATCTACCCCTCCTCTTCGCCTAGGACGCATGGAATTGTAGAATTTTCATTCATTCTTCTTAACGTTTAGCTTAAGTAATGTCTAATGGTCACCCATACCTCTTGATGAACTTCCGAGGTATCATTGCTAAGATTGGAAACAACAAGCACCAATGTCCATACAATTCTCAATCTTTTTGTCTACCAAGTTAATTAATGAACCTTTTGGACTCTTATCATTAGCCTTGATCAAAGACTTCGATTACATGTAAAATGAACCAGACAAATTAATTTTAATCAGTGCAATTAAAACTAGAAATATTAGATTTTTTTAAAGAATATTTACCTAGTATTGTGATGTGAAAACCATTGTGTTCTTGGCGGAGTTTTCTCGTTGTAGTATTTGAATTGAATTATATTTGACCATGAATCGATCACCTTCATTAAAACAAACAAGTTAATGTCGGAATACATAATTAATATGGGATTTGCTAATTATACGAATGATATATACATTCATACCGCATTGGAAATCCTCTCGTGGTGAAGTATTGCAAGTAAATCTTTGATGGTTACGGTTGCGAATGGACTCAAACCCGACCAAATGACATACTGTTCAAATAATTGGAATTTGATTAAAATCACGAAAAATATTGTAGTTTGATTAACTTAAAAATAAGATAATTACCCTATCCTTCTGCTTTTCCAAAAGTATTCAATTTGCTCCCTCAAACATCTTTCTGTTTTTAATGTACCAAACAATTTTGATTTAGCTTGCAAGTATTTGATTTGTTTGGACCTTTTTGTTCTTTCCTTTCTTCCAAAAATTTTCATCTCGCATTCTCAGCAAAAAGGATAAGTTCTGGGTGCCGGGTTGTGGTGTAATTGTCACTGTTTTCCTTCCTTCATTCACCGTCCGCCCTTTCACTCTTTGTATTAGAAAACTTAGTGATGGACACCGTATTATTGCCTTACCCTTGTCAATTGGTGTCTTATCCGCTTCTCCTTCGTAGAGAGCTTTTTCAAAATTGTTTAATGTTGGTCCCGGAAAGTTGAGTTGATTAAAACCTTGAGTAAGCTTTCTAGAACAAAATCTAGAAAGGGGGTTTGAATAGATTTTGTAGGTTTTTCAAATCTTTCAAAACCAATTCAAAATAATGTATATAGCACAAATGGATTATGAATGAATTCTCAACTTTTTATAAGATCAAAAGCAAGTTTGATATTCAGATTTTAGTTAAGATTCTGAACTTTAATCTTGAATTAACACAAATGTAAATCAAACGAAACTAAAGAAAGCAAGAAATAACACTGAGGATTTATAGTGGTTCGGATTTTAATAATCCTACATCCACTCTCCTTCTTCAATCAAGAAGGGACTCTGCTCTTCGCTTACTTTCTCACTTCCACCTTACAACTTACAACTTGTACAATTCTTCAAATCTTCAATCTCCTAAACTCTTCTTCTAGAAATCTAACTATTACAAAGTGTGTATTGGATTTTGAAAATTACAAGAAAAGTGTTCTAAAAACACTTAGAACTTTTTGAAACCTCACTAGAAATACTTGTGAAAAGATTGTGATTGAAAATTGTGTAGTGAATAGAGTGAAAATCTAATATGCATAAGTGTTGTATCTGAAAAATGAAAACCTAGACCTATATATAAGTCTCTGAAAGACAGCTTAGTTTGTTAGTTAGTTCTAACAAACTTGAAACTCGCTTAACAAACTTAAACCGCTCTAGACCTCGCCTAATTCTTCATACTCATCTGCAATGACTTGGTGAAAACTTCGCCTTTCTTATTCTACTCGGCTTATCTTGACCTCGTCTCGAGCTCTTCATATTTGTCTCCCGCAGATGACTAGACTTGAGCTTGTCTTCGATGACTAGCATGATATCGCACCTCAACCGACTAGCTTAATGCACGACCCCGTCTGATCGCCTTACATCCTCACTGCTCTTCAAAGTTGGTGATTAGTCTGATCCGCTCTTTAACTCATCAAAACCTTTTGATCCAACAATTTCCCCCTTTTTGATGAAGTTAAAACCTATAAGAAGAAACATACTCACAATGAAGTTAGTACTATATTTAGTTAAATCAATCGATAGATACAGACAATTTCACACTTCAATGATTCACCACAATCAAGTCGAAAAAAATTAAGTCTTTTAGACTCTTTTAGAAGTATTTAAAAAAATTTTAACAAAAGATTTTAACTTTGAGATATAAGAATTTCTCGATGATTTATACTTAAAAAATTTTTAATTTCGAGATATAAAATTTCTCGATTAGAAAAATTTTAAGAAAACTAATACACAAAATTCACATAAGTCTCGAATATATTCATTCACGTAAATTTACAGATTACAAAATAAGAGAACTCGATAGAAAATAAAAGATAAGGAAAGAAAAATCTTGTTCTATCGTATTCCCCATCGATCGCCTTCTGGAATGTTTAGCCACCAAAATCCTCGCTCTAAGTTGTTTCAGATCATTCTCATCTCGTGAGCTCGGATTCCCTTTCGCCTTGGCCACAATCGTTCGACCCATTCCAGATCAAGAGAACCATCTTCTTTAAGCTTGGGGTGACTCGCTCGTAGGCCGGTGCGATCGATCGCAGCTTGAACACATTATGTGCCTCATCGAGCAGCTTCCCATAAAGATCTGCGTCCTCCTTCTCCATCCATTCATGCCAGCAGATATCTTCTTTGGTCGCTCCAGATGGCGATGCCTTCGTAATGTACCGAATACATCCACTTAGCATCCGTGGCTTGCTTTTTATACTCATTTGGTGAACTTCCCGATACCATCTTTGGAGGAGCTGTGGTGCGGTGGACAGCGGAAGTCGGCTTCATTTGCAGCTTTGGACACCCACTTCCGAGTATCCTGCCCCACTTCATTTCAGCTTTCCCCATCTTCTTCACCTCTTCTTTTCTCTCTTTTCAAACATCTCCTTCTCAAGACCGATTCTTCTAATCGCTTTCGGTTGATAAGTTGGAGAAGTCTCGGTTCCTTTCTTTTGCGCTCGGGCTGATCTGGGCTGATCATCTGCCTCCTGATGGAGTCTTCTCGATCCGCCGCTGCTGCTGCTTTTCCTTTACCTTTGCCCTTGGGCTCCGGTTCCTCGAGACTCTTTCATGCGAGCCGCGGCTTCTCGATTTTCTCTTCTTCCTCCTTCTTCCTCTTCTCCGCATCCTCTCGAATGGCCTCTTCAATCTGAGTCACCCTCGGTTGCAAGGCAACCAACTCGTCCGATTTGATTTTGATCTCCATCTTGGCTGCCTCCAACTCAGGTGTGCCGCCTTTGTATCAAGTTTATCTCATATTGACATGACACCACTGTGAGGGTTTCCGCCTGCTCTCAAGACCTTTCCCCTTTTTAACTTCATCCTTGAGGGATCAAGCTCATCCTCTATCATTGCCGCACAACGCCGTCTCAAGTCGTTCGATCAGATGTGAGTGTGGAGACCACGACTTCGTTGTCACCGCCGTCTTCTCTTTCGGTGCCTTGACTTCTTCTTCAAGTGCACTCGATGCAGAACCAACAGCGGTCTTTGAGATTGGGTGATAAGTTTCGGTCATGTTGACCTCAAGAATCTGCATGTTGGCGAGCATAGTGTCTGTGGATCGCTCGAATCACTTTTCTTGTTTTCTTCTCCATCATCCTCTGGACTTGGGAAATGATTTTGTTGTGAAGTTGCTCAAAGGCCGAGGAGATGGCAAGAATTGGTCTGTCCTCTTCCTCCGAATCGGATGAGGAAGAGGTGGTAGGAGAAGTTGGACTAGGGGAGCTCATGGGGATATCCCCAAAGATATTTGAGGTATCCACATAAGGTTCGGGCCGGGATGGATGAGGTGGGAGTGTCGGATGGTGGGGGTGGGATTTACGGTGGGGGAGATGATGGTGGGGGTGGAATTTGTAAAGTGGTAGGTGGAGGAGATTGAAGTGATTGGAGTAAGATGAGTTGGGGTTGAGGGGAGATATGGAGATGGGGGTTGGGGAGAATCTTGGTCCGGATAAGAAGGACAGCATATGAGATGGGGATGGTGGAGGAGATGAGGTTTGGATTTGGGGGAGAGAAGATGAGGTTGGACTTTGGACACTTTTGGGAGTAGTCGCTTTGAGAGGCTCGAGGTGCCACCGGGACACCTCTTCATTGCCGGTTTGGGTTGGAGATGGGGAGGGGAGAAATGTACTTGACCTCGGGTGGGGAGGGGTCTCTTCGTAACTTATTTCTGGACCGCCTCCAGTGCACCACTGAGCTGCAATCTGCAGCGAGGATGCTTCCTCGGGAAGCGAGAGTGGGCTGATCTGCAGACGATCCTCCCAACTCGGAGGTTTTCACCAACCTTCGTCTCCTTGGGGCCTTCTCCTTCGCCTTCATCGGGCTGTTCGGCCTCGGTGAGCTCACGGTCGGCAACTCCGCCTCCACATCTTCTTCCTCCTCCTCCTCCTCGGCCTTCCTCTTCACTGGAGCTTGAGCTCTAACCTCGGCTCCACCTTCATCGGGAATCACTGAGCCCCGAGTGGCTCATCTTTGGTCGAAGCCCCTTTTGCTTCGTGTAAGATCGGACCCCGTCGACCAATTTATCTCGGTGACAGCAAGTCCTCCATAATCACAGTCACTTTGTTAAAGAGACTAGTGATTGACTTTTTGCCGCCACTTCCCATCGACTACCTCCCGACGCTTCCTCTCCGTCTCGGCCTCTCCAGATGGCAGACCCGGCCCGGTTGGCTCGAACCCCATCCAGGATGGTTCTCATTACGCAGTCTGGGTCTGGTCACCATCGTGGGAGCTCTGTTCTCCCAATATCACCTTCGTGACAATGGTCATCGAAGGCGATATCGGCGTCGGAGCATTCTCTTCTTCAACTCCGATCGGCAATCCTTCATGGAATTCCGGCAATCATCTCAAATGATTCTACCCATTCATCGAGTTTGTAGGTGAGGGGTTCACACCCTCACCGCTCGTGTCAAAGATCCTGGCCACCTCCGCCGGAGAAACAATGAGTTCCTCTCCATACACCCTGGTTCTAAAAACTCCCTGTTCATATGTCCCGTTGACATAGAACTCCAGCCCTCTCATATCCAATGTCTTATTGGAAGGGGATTTCTTGGAGCAAAACGTCCTCAATCCAGCCCTCTCCAATAACGGCAGAATTTCCCCGGATTCTGCGTCGGTGGTGGTGTCGAAGTCGACATACATCTCCGACTTCACCTTCTTTGCATAAGTTTCATTTTGTACATCCACCATTGTTGAAGTTATTCCTCTTACGTAAATGCTCATATACGGATTTTAGAGAGTGTGAGAAAATTTGCAGAGAATTTTGATAAGTTCTGAAAGTGAAAAGAATGAATTTGGAGAAGAAGATGTATTTATAGGCGAATAGATTGGAAAGAGAAACCGCCATTTTTGAAAACTTGAATTAATCTTAGCCATTTATTCAAAAAGTTTTTACCGAGTATTAATCAACGGTTAAAAACTAAGATAAGCGATTAGGATTCAGCGCGTGAACTGTAATCGCCTTTGGAATGCGTAAATAGTTACTTTATAGATCGTTGATTTGTGAGATGTAGGTTACTTTATGCAGAGAAGTAAGTATATCTCGACGTCACTTAGGGTTATCTTACTTCGCCTAAGGGTTTGTAAATCGAGATGAGTTTGAAAAAGCAGACTAGTTTTAAAAACAAATGGGTTTAGAAAGTCATCCGATAGAGTAACTGTCGATCCGAAAACCAACAGTTTAGATGTAACTTTTTAGCAATTTCTAAACAAGTTTAAACAAAAGCAGACTCAGATTTACTTTTCTAAAACAAATTTGTTCTTTTTATATAAAAAAATTTATTAAGAAATAAAATAAAGGAGTTTGAATAAAAAAATAAAACAGTGTTATACGTGACTGCTCCTCGCAATGACATAGACTCAAAAGAAACCATCGAAGCTTAAGATAAATCGGATAGGATGTAAATAGTCATCTGCTTTCTTCAGAGATCGGTGACTATTGTGTCCTTGTTCGATTTACTCAATGTCGCACAAGTAATTATCAATTCGTATAAGGTCAATATGACTAATCCTTGATTCTTGATTCCTAAAAGGAGATCAATGAAATCAACTACCCGATTGTCCTTTGACACATATCTAGTCCGATAATTCTTTCTAGACATTTTAAAGGAAAGAAAAATAAAAGAAATAAGGAAACAGATGCACACAGATTAGAAACCATTAAAGATGCATTAAGTAATCCTAATTCTAAGCACATTTCTTTAAACCTTGATTCAGCTAATGGTTTTGTAAGAATGTCATCTTTTTGTGATTCGGTGGCAATTTTCTCAATTCTAATATCATTCTTTTCAACATGATCCCTAATGAAATGATGCCTAATATCTATATGCTTACATCTAGAATGTAAAACAGATTGTAAGTCATTGCTATTGCACTATTACTATCACAAGAAATAGGAACAGTGATGTTTGAATATTATAGTCTCTAAGTCATTGACTAATCCAGAGGAGTTGAGAGCAACAACTTCCAGTGCCATGTATTCGACTTCGGTTGTGGAGGTGGCAACAGATGTCTGCTTCTTAGATAACCAAGAAATTAATTTGTTGCCTAAGAATTGACAAGTTCCGTAAGTGGATTTTCTATCAATCTTACATCCTCCAAAGTCTCAATCAATAACTGTCACCAAAGTTGTCATCACCGGGTACCATAGCCCTACTTGCAAGGTTCCTTTGAGATATCTAAGAATTTTCTTAGCGAGTCTCCGAGATGAGTTTTCTTGGGATTAGGATCGAATCTTGCACATACCCCAACCGCAAAGGCTATGTCCTGGTCTACTTGCGGTGAGATAGAGAAGAGATCCAATCGCCCACGATACTCCGTTGCATCGGTGGGTATCCCCTGCTCATCTGAATCCATTGAGAAGTTAGTTGCCATAGGTATTTTAACTTCTCTCGCTAGTAGTCATTCCAAATTTCTCAATCGGATCCTTAGCATACTTAGACTGATGTATAAATATACCCTTACTCATCTGTTTAATCTGTAAACCTAGAAAGTATGTTAATTCTCCCATCATTGACATTTCAAACCTGTTCTTCATGAGAATGCTAAACTCTTCACATAATTTCGATTAGGTGAACCAAAAATTATGTCATCTACATAAATTTGAACTAGTAAGATGTTGCCATCTACTTCCTTTCTAAACAAAGTTCTATCAATCTTACCTTTAGAAAAACCATTTGATGTCAAGAAATCAGACAGAGTATCATACCAAGCTCTGGGAGCTTGTTTCAATCCATATAGAGCTTTGTTGAGTTTATAGACCTTGTTATTGGTCTTAAATCCAGGAGGCCGCTCTACATAGACCTCTTCAAGTAACACACCATTAAGAAAAGCAGACTTAACATCCATTTGAAAGACTTTGAAAGACTTATATGCAAAGAAATGCCAAGAACAATCTTATTGCCTCTAATCGCAACCGGAGCATAGGTTTCATCATAGTCTATTCCCTCGCACCGTGAATAACCTTGTGCAACCAGTCTTGCCTTATTTCGAACAATAATATTGTTCTCATCTGCTTTATTTTTAAACACCCACTTGGTGCCTATAATCTTTCGGTGTAAGGGTCTTTCCACTAGATCCCATACATTTTGCCTTTCAAACCGATGCGCTTCTTCTGCATGGTCCGTTATCCATTGGGTCCGATAATGCTTCCTCAATAGACTTGGGTTTAAGAAGCGATACATAACAACCGAAAAGACTTTCGTAGTCTAGCATCATTCGTGGTTACTGCACACTACTAGATGGATCTCCTATAATCGATCGGATGGATGATAGCTTCTCATCCTTTTGCCTATATGAGGAGAAGGATCCTCATCTTGAGTCTCGGTTGGCAACTCATCCGACTCAACCTCGGTGACGTTCCCCCTTCATCACCGACTCGTGTTGATCGGTGATGTCAAAGGTGTCCTGATGCGAAGGAGTCTGATCGGAAGTTGTCTTCGATTATTAGATGGGGATTCTTCTTCATCGATTCAATCAAGACTAGGTAGATAGACAGGTTCTATGTTTAGTCTTGGATAATTCAATTTTATCTAGATTTTCGAAATTTGATTCACTTTATCTCGAGAAGGAATACAACTCATCAAAAACAACATGAGGAGTTTCCTCCACACAAAGGGTTGTCTTGTTAAAAACTCTAAATGCCTTTGAAGTATTAGAATATCCTAAGAATATTCCATCACCGCTTTAGCATCAAAAGTTCTTAACTTAGATTTCCCATTGTTATGAATGAAACACTTACAACCAAAAGCTTTGAAGTATGAGATCCTTGGAATCTTACCCTTCCAAATCTCATAAGAAGTCTTACCCTTGTCTTTGACAACTAAGCACCTGCTCGGGTATAGCAAGCCGTGTTGATGGCTTCACCGTAACCTATGAGGGGTATTATACTCACCAACATGCTCCCGGCCGCTTCCTTCAAAGTTCTATTCCTTCTTTCAACCACTCCATTTTGTTGAGGAGTTCTTGCTGAAGATGTCTCATGAATAATTCCATACTCATTGAAGAAGTTAGATAAACAAGAATTCAAAATTCTGCACTTTATCACTCCTTATTTTAATAATATTAACTCCCTTCTCATTCTCAATTTGTCTCAACAGATCGTGAATCTTGTTCATAGTCTCATTTTTCTTGAAAAGAAATATAACTCAAGTATATCTAGAAAAGTCATCTACTACAACAAGAGTATATTTCCTTCCACCGAAACTCGAGAGGTGTAACAGTCCAAACAGATCCGGATGAAGGAGTTGCAACACTCTTTCGTATGAAGAGGAGTTAATACTCTTAAATGAGTGTCTAGGCTGTTTACCTTTTGACAAGCATCACATTTAAGATCAGTTGATAAAAGTTTTTCATAATCCCTTGACAAGGTTCTTCTTAGCTGCCTTACTAAGGGTCTTGAAATTCGATGACTAAGCCTTTTATGCCATAGCCACCCGATATCTTCTCCACCCTTAGCCATCGACAAGTATCTTGGGGACAACTATTAAAGTTGGCCACATAGACATTACCATGTCTCAAGCCGCTAATAGTACCTTATCTCGAGGAATTATCCAAAATATCACATTTATCCCTTGAAAATTTTACAAGAAAACCTTTATCACAAAGTTGAGAAATGATAGCGATTATGTTTCAAACCTTCAACAAAATATACCTCGATACCCGAATATCCTTGATAATCAAAGTACCTACACCTTTAGTCCGACCACAATTATTATCACCAAATAAAACTCTTGGACCATTAATGCTTTGAAAATTTGATAACAAAGCCTTCTTGTTATGGGTCATATGTTGTGAACAGCCACCGTCGATGTACCATATTGAAGCTAAGATCTCTTCCTTGAGTGATGATCCTCGTGAATCCTCGTGAAACAGATTAGTTTTGAGGTACCCTAGTGATCTTGGGTCCTTTTGGGTCAAGAATCACTTTAGGAATCCAAATAAACATCTCATCTCGTAGATAATAAGTCGACTCGGATTTTCTACCAAATCTGCCTACAATTATATCATTTTTAAATGACAACTTGTTGTATTCAGATTGAGTAATTTTCCTAAACTTAGGAAATGTAGGATAGCATTTGCTCCTTCCATCAAAAGAATTATAATAAGAAAATCTTCTTATTTTGGTTCTTGAATTCCTTCTAGTCTCGATAGGGATTTTTCAATTTGAATTCTTGATTTCGTACTAAAAGATGTAGTCCTTATCCGACTAGTTGGTTTCCATGGACCAATTTTAATATCTTTTGTTTGAACAGATGCTTTCACAAATCTCCTAGGTTTTTGAACATCGATTTATTGTTCCTATCATAACCAAGTCCCGTCTTATCATGAGATTTTTGAGAAGTATTAAAAATATGATCTAAAACTGATTGTGAATTATTAAGCTCGACTAATTTTGAAGACAAGCTTCTCATTGTCTTTCTTAATTAATTCATTTTCAGACAGACTACTTCAAATTTATCTTTTGAAGTTTTCTTCATTTTCTAGTCTTTCGGGTAAAATTTGGGCGATGTACTAGCTTGATCGATGAAAACATTCCCCCTTGAATGTTTCCTCGGTCTCTAAGCTGTTTATCACCTGCTTGCCTTTATTTAGAATTTGAATATGATCCTTTAAAAATAAATTCTCTGTCTCCATTTGCTTATAAGCTAAAGATGTCTTTAAATCTCTCAATAACTCATGAATAATAGTTTGGTCATGATCGGATGCAGATCGACAGAATCATTATACGAAGATGAATAGTAGATTACCTCATTAGCCATGAGACAGATCTCATTATCTCGATCCAAAATCGATGAGGATGATGAAGATGATGATGATTTCTTTGGCTCTTTTTCTTGACCAACAAAGCTCTTTGATCTGCAAATCTCTGCTCTCTTTTCTTCCTCTTTTCTTCCCTTTCTTTAGAGTCAATTGAGGACAGTCATAGCTGAAATGTCCTGGCTTGTTGCATGTATAGCAAATGTCACTCCTATCTCGATCTGGGATCGAAGTATTTCTTCCGACAGTGATCGTATCTTCTTGTCTCGGCTCTTGTTTTTGTCATCATCTCAAGATTTATCCACCTTCCTATCTCGATCTGGATCTTTGTCTATCTCTACCGCAAATCTCAATTTATTTCTCTTATACTTCATTCTCAATTTATCATACCTTTTTGTAAGTAAAGCCATCTCGCTTCTTTCAAAGATAGATCGGCTCCTACGAGACTCTGTTGACATCTTGTCTTCTTTCTTGACAAAGGCAACAGACTTGGATGAGGTGCATGACTCCATCTCATCTTCCTCATCTTCTATCTGGATATCATACTCTAGAGCTTTAAGATGAGAAAATAAAGTATGGTGAGTAATAGAGGATAAATCTTGAGTTGCTTTAAGGATATTGGATTTTTCCCTCCATCTCTTGGTTAATGATCTCGGAATCTTGTTATTAATCTCCTTCTCTGAATAATTCTTTCCAAGGTCACCGCTTTGTTGAGAAGATTGGTCAACCTAACATCAAACCGATCTACGAGACTCATTTTCTTTCATCTTGAATGTTTCAAATGTATGCAATCTTGTTGTAGCTTGTTTTCCTTAACTTGATCGTATCCTTCACAAACATTAGCTAAGGTTTGCCACATTTCTTTGGTCGTTTTACATCTCTTAACCTTCTCTATCCAATCTTTACTCGTAGTCTCAATGATTTCTCGCTCTAGCTACTTGGTCAAGATTGTGAACCTTCCTTTCATCATTAGTCAATTCGTAACTCTTCTTTTCTTGTCTAGTTCTTGATTCAAATTGATTCTCGCTTCCAAAGGCTGTGCCTCCATGATAAAACTTTATAGGACCTTCTTTAAAGACCTCTTCCATTCTATCATGAATGGCCTTCAGATGATTTTCCATCCTAAATTTCCAATAATCATACTCTTCAATGGAAAATTCAGAAGATTCCTAGACTTATTACTTTTACCTCGATGACATGATGAAATAAAGACAAAATACTCCACAAAAGCTTATTAGTAGCACAATTAGAAATGAAAGAAAATGAAGAAAATCAAGATAATTCCGAATCTTGTTCAAGACCTAAAATCAATATCGAAACTGACTTAACACCGCTCCGATACCACTTGTTGGTCCCGGAAAGTTGAGTTGATTAAAACCTTGAGTAAACTTTCTAGAACAAAATCTAGAAAGGGGGTTTGAATAGATTTTGTAGATTTTTCAAATCTTTCAAAACCAATTCAAAATAACGAGATATAGCACATGGATTATGAATGAATTCTCAACTTTTTATAAGATCAAAAGCAAGTTTGATATTCAGATTTTAGTTAAGATTCTGAACTTTAATCTTGAATTAACACAAATGTAAATCAAACGAAACTAAAGAAAGCAAGAAATAACACTGTGATTTATAGTGGTTCGGATTTTAATAATCCTACATCCACTCTCCTTCTTCAATCAAGAAGGGACTCTGCTTCTTGCTTACTTTCTCACTTCCAACTTACAACTTACAACTTGTACAATTCTTCAAATCTTCAATCTCCTAAACTCTTCTTCTAGAAATCTAACTATTACGAGTGTGTATTGGATTTTGAAGATTACAAGAAAAGTGTTCTAAAAACACTTAGAACTTTTGAAACCTCACTAGAAATACTTGTGAAAAGATTGTGATTGAAAACCGAGTAGTGAATAGAGTGAAAATCTAATATGCATAAGTGTTGTATCTGAAAATGAAAAACCTAGACCTATATATAAGTCGAAAAGACAGTTAGTTTGTTAGTTAGTTCTAACAAACTTGAAACCGCTTAACAAACTTAAACTGCTCTAGACCTCGGCTGATTCTTCATACTCATCTGCGGTGACTTGGTGAAAACTCGCCTTTCTTATTCTACTCGGCTTATCTTGACCTCGTCTCGAGCTCTTCATATTTGTCTCCCGCAGATGACTAGACTTGAGCTTGTCTTCGATGACTAGCATGATATCGGACCTCGCCGACTAGCTTAATGCACGACCCGTCTCGATCGCCTTACATCCTCGGTTGTTCTTACGGTTGGTGATTAGTACTGATCTGCTTCTTTAACTCATCAAAACCTTTTGATCCAACATTTAATGTCACAACAGCACTTTATTCTCGCTTAGTCAAGAACCTGCTCCCATTTAAGCAATGTGGAGCTTTTCAATTGCCTTTAGGTGCGCCAAATTTGCTGGATTTTCGTATAACCGTGTAGCCGAGGGTATTAATGCTTCTTCCAATTTCTTCTTCAACTCTTCTATTTCAATCTGCAAATCTTTGATGTATTTATCTCTTTCACTTATCTCATTGGCTGATTTTTCCCGGATTTCTTTATTCTCTTGTTCCAATCTCTCAATCTCTTCACTCATTCTTTGGTAGACCATTCTTTCGTCCACATCCCCAAGATTATTCTCGTTTGTCACTATCAACTTTTATATCATAAAATCTTTCTTCACCTACGTAAAATAAGTCTACAATCATATTCCTAACCGCAACACTAGGTGATCGCTCTCTTACAAAGTCTTGAGTCATATTCAGCCGAAAGTTAGACCACTTATAACATACGTTAGCCGATCTTGACTCTCTTTTGTTCGAGGTCTTAAGAATCTGCATCCTTGTTTATGCTTTCACCTCCAACCAATTTTGAAGATGAATCAACCATCTCGGACATATTGTTTTTCTTTTCATCTTCCTCATTGCTCCATCGAAATTATCATCTTTGCCAAGTCATTCAAACCTTCATCTCCAATATTGCAAGTTACCTCAACAAAATCATCATCACTTGAACTTTAACATTCGTTAATCTTCTCATTCCCATGTATTTCATCATCGTTTGACATGTGCTCAAATATTGAATTTTTGTATTTCAAGAAATCACTCATAATCTGCCTCTCGCTTGCGGTTGCTTTCAAAAACATTTTTGTAACCCGAATAATCACATATTTCATTTAAATAAACAACAATTCGCTTTTAATATAAAAATAAGTTTGCATGGAAACTTACATGATCCTTCTTCGAAAGCTTCACACGCCTGCAAGATTTTGTTAATATCATTCATATCCCGCCTGTAAATCTAGGGAATGATAATTCTTGCTTTCGCTCAACCAATTTCGTGTGCTCACTTAACCAAAGCCGTAAAAAGATATAAATTTATTCATTAATGTATTTTTTTATGTAATAATGTTGAAACATATATTAAATTAAAGAATTCTTGCAGGAAGCATTATGGCACATCCTCCATTTCATCTTCTTGCTTGACAAAGATTTGTGCTTTCAGATTTAAATTTTGTAACTACTCCAATCAAAATTACATATTTTTTCTATGTCTTCCGGATATACCGAAAGATGGAAAGAACATGAACTATTTTGGAATGGAGCAAGGCACGATGCCATGAAATAACAATGTACTAGTCTAGCTACATCGTCTACATCATCTCGCATCCTCACTTTTGATGATTGCCTTAATTTTTGGAATATCACTGTCTTGTACATCACAAAAGGTGAATTTATACTCTCAATCTGACTTTTAAAGCACCTCCTTACCCACTTTGAGACTATATATTGCTCACTCCTACTTTCTATAGAAGTATTACCATCACTAATTCCAAATATTAGTTGTGCATCTCTATTAACCAAAGGAATACGTTCACCTCCAACAATAAAACATTTACTTTCAAAATCAAAACACCTTAAAATCTGCCTTATGTCATCCTCATATTTCCAAATTTCTCCTCTTCATCAAATTTTCATAGTCACTTGTGTATATAGATGCAAACAACAGCCAAAAAGGAGTCAATTTTAACCTCTTCAAATGATCATCCCTAAACATCGACTATTAATTTCCTTCATAGCTGTTCGTAGATTTAATCTATAGTAAGTTTCATTCTTGATAATGGTAATATCACCTAAAAATTGTATTAAACATTTTACATTGTTAGATCTATATTAACTACATATTTTATCAAAAAGACATGGGTTAAGCGATTACCGAAACAATTTAGTGGACGAACAACCTTCTCTCTTATAATCTTTCGTGATTCTATACCGCAATCAAGATGAGTCTTCAACGATTTTCTTCAACTTCCTCTTGTTCTCGTTTCGATCCTAATTGTTTAAACACAAAAAACAACAATTATACATTCTATTTTCATAAATACTCAGGTAGGAAGTTATTGTAATTTTTACCTTCATTGTTAATCGAATATTAATGAGTGGTGGATGTGGCTTTTTATCGGTTAAAACAATAATGATCGAGTATTTACGGTGATAAATACCCAAGAACAATCAATAGCAATGTTAAGCAACACATATGGAATTTAATGCAAGAAAGCAAGTAAGAACATGAGAGAATTGTCGAGAGTGTTAGTCCCAGCTAAGAGTGGATGTTTCGCATCCGTTTATTGTGCCTTGTAGGTCTTATTTATACATGGTATTGTCTGCCTTTTAGGCGGACAAAAGGTACAAAAAGGTACAAAATATAATTAATTTTTGTACAACCCCAATTAATTGGGGTGTGCACATACACCGGGCCGAGGCGGTGGCCACTCGCGTCTACCGTCCTTGCGCAGAGGATTCTTTGTCGGCCGGGGAATTCCTTTCCTTTCTAGGCAAGGTTGACATTAAATTGGGATCGCTACTCGCACTTGGTACCTCTTTGGGGGTGGCTTGGTCGGCAAGCCTCGATTTGCCGAGCTTGGTCAACGGTGACCTCGCCATGCTCGCCATCTCGTGCCGAGCTTGGATCCTCGCCTTGATTGGGATCGCTCGATCGTTGGATGGCCGAGCTCGCCTCGGCGGGGCGAGCAAGTTCCCTGTAGTGGCATGGCGAGCAAGCTCGCCCCGCCGAGGCGAGCTCGGCCATCCAATGAGCGGCAATCCCACTAAGGCGGGATTCAAGCTCGAAACGAGATGGCAAGCATGGCGAGGTCACCATTGACCAAGCTCGGCAAATCGAGAGACTTGCCCGACCAAGCCATCCCCAAAGAGGTACCAAGTACGAGTAGCAGTCCCAATTTAATGTCAACCTTGCCCAGAAGGAAAGGAATTCCCACCGACAAAGAATCCCCGCCAGAGGACACTGGCAGACGCGAGTGGCCACTGCCTCGGCTGTGTGTGTGTATGTACACCCCAATTAATTGGGGTTGCATGTAATTAATTATATTTTGTACCTTTTTGTACCTTTTGTCTCGCTAAAAGGCAGACAATACCATGTATAAATAAGACCTACAAGGCATAATAAACGGATCTCAAACATCCACTCTTAGCCTCGGGACTAACACTCCCAAAGAATTCTCTCGTGTTCTTACTTGCTTTCTTGCAATAAATTCCATATTTATTGCTTATCATTGCTATTGATTGTTCTTGGGTATTTATCACCATAAATACTCCAATCATTATTGTTTTAACCGATAAAAAGCCACATGCACCACTCATTAATATTTCGGTTAACAACAATTGGCGCTAAGAAGGAGGGTTGTCAAATCTCACTCTCACCGCTTCATTGAAATTTCTGGAAAAACCGTGAAGAACACCCATCGCTCTTCAAGCGAAAGTTCCTCTAAAGACATCCATTGGTCCTTACTCGCAACTAATCCCTTCCAAATAAGATCCTACTTCTTTTGGAAGATGACGAAAAAGCCGAAATACCATTCCCGTGGGGGAAAACCCCATGGTCAGCTGTTGATAGCATGGAACCCATGCACGTTCATGGGGATGAACAGCTTCTGGGGAGGTGACTCCCACCAAGGCCGCCGGGAGTTTACTCCCATTCCACTCCAGGAGTTCCGCACTCCTAAATGCATTCAAACGACCATCAAGCTTCTTCGTGCTCGAGGCCGTGAACTTGCTATGGCCAACCCTAGCCCATCTCGCTGCTCCCCGAAAGAATAAGGGGAAGAAGAAGGCCCAGCGTGCTCAGACGGCCCCGGATCTCAAAGCAGGGGCGACCAGCCCTGTGGATCAAGGATCGTTTGAGCGGCTCGGGTCGTCTTGCCAATCGACTTCGGATCGGACCAAACGGAGTCCAGAATCGAAGCACCTGCCAGGCGGGCAATCGAGGATCGTCGGCCTAACAATAGGGCCTCAAAGACTCCACCGCTCCTCTCGAGGGCGAGGCTAGAAGGATCTCGGCCAAGGATAGGCTAGGTCCCGCCACCAGCACTCCGCCCACCCTAGCCCTCGCGAGAACTCCGAAACCGACTCTCGCGATGCTCTCCTCGCCGCCATGCAGAGGAAGATGGACGAGATGGAATCTCGCTCGTGGCCCGCGATAGGCAGCCGGGCGAAGTGTGGCGAGCGAGCCACTTTCTATGGAGGTTGAACATGCGCCGCTCAACCCAAAATCCTCCCCCTCGTATGCCTATTTATGAGGGAAGATCGACCCGAGACCCACCTCAAGAAATACAATATTTACATGGTCGGCAAGGGGCCTCCAATGCAACCAAATCCCATTAGTTCCTCGCTAACTTTGGGCGAGCTCGCCCACAAGTGGTATGTCTCTTCCCGCCCGCTTGATCAACACTTTTGGCGAGCCGGGTGGAAAATTCACCACCTACTTCGCCTCCAAGATTCACAGAGCCGAGAATCGGCAAAGACTGATGGGAATCAAGCGGGGAAGGAGGAGAGCGATGAGGCCTACCTCGATCGCTTGGGACGAGGTTCTCCTCACCGGAGAACCGATTGGAGACGAGCTCCAACTCCATGCCGCCCTCGCGGCCTAAGACCGGAGTCCCACATGTTCCGGCACATGACCAAGAACTACCCCACCTTCTACGCCAAGTTCCGCCGGCGAGTAGGCGAGCTCATCACTCGCCAAGATGCTTGCCCAAAGGCCGGGCGAGGTTAAGGAGGAGGGGGAGAGAAGGCGGGAAGGCGGTTCCCAAGGTATCTCCCGCCGCCGAGCACGTCCCCAACAAGAGGAAAGGCCACCGAGAAGGCCTTCTGGGACCTTCAAGAGCTTTGAGGATCCTCGCCCCCACACAAGTCCATCCAGTGTCGTGGAGAAATTCAAGTACTCCCGGCCTTGTGTTCAATGCAATCCAAAGATACCGGTTGATCCCAAGCCCAAACCCTCGTAAGGCACTCCCGCCAAGCGTAACTCCAAAGAAATTCCGCACCTATCACGACTCCCCTGTGCACAACACCAGCCAGTGCCGGGACTCCATCAAGCAGCCTCTGTGAGGCTATTTGAAGATGGATTGCTTGACAAGTTCGTCAAGAGGCCTCCCTCGGCCGGACACCGAGGAGCGAGCTCCTAGAAGGCAGAGGGTGGTCTCCCGAGAGGGTCGCAGCTATCGAGGTTGCTGAAATGGAGTCGTCCGGTGATGATCTCTCGCCGCCGCCTCGGCGGACGAATCAATATGATCCAAGCTGGGGTAGCCTCGGCGGATCGGGTGGAGGTGTTCAGCCACCAAACAGAAGAGAAAGGCCGAGCCGAGGGCACCGACCACGCCCACTGATCGCCCCTCCGAGCCCACCATCTCCAAGACCGCGATAATCTCCTTCTCCAACGCCGACCGCGAGGGGGTCCTCTGCCCCAAGAATGATGCCTGGTCATCTCGGCTAACATCCTGGTATGACCGTGGACCAAGTCTTGGTCGACAACGGCAGCTCTCGCAACATCATCTTCAAGTCCGCCTTGGACCGGATGGGCAACCTCGCCAAGTACATCAAGCCCTACGACCTCCAACTCCACGGTTTCGGCGACACCGTGGTTTCGCCTATGGAAAGATCAAGCTGCCGATTGAGCTAGTCGACTTTGCAAATGATAGGGTTAGAATCACTAGGCCTGCCGAATTTATAATCGCTGACCCGCCGAACATGTATAACGACTTTTTGGTCACCCTTTTCTCGAAGCTTTTGAGGCGCTTGCCTCTTCTTACTTCTCTTGTGTTAAGTTCCCTACTGTCGAAAGGGGAGGTTGGCACCATTAAAGGTGACCAGAAAATGTCAAAGAAATGTTTGAACTACTCGTGTCCGCATTTAATTTCTGCACTTAGTCTAGATTTTTCTTCTATCTTTATTGTTGCCGAACAACAAAATGCCGAGCTCCCCAAGAGCGCACCTCGCCTAACGAGCTCGACATCGACCAGAATGAAGCAACTCTAATAGATTGCTCTCCAACTCCAACTCAAGCCGAGCAAGCCCAGACGAGCTCTTTCGCTCGGCATCGACTCCTATGGAGCTCGGCCAGCGGGCGAGCAAGATTTGGAGCCCCGCCTCGGCTTCGAGCCAATGCCACTAGCCATTGACCCTGGGGAATCTCCAAGATCCCAATGGTCAGCTGGCTAAAGCGCACAGCTCCGGTCGAAGAACTAGAGCGCATTCCGGTGGATTCGCTCGCCCGAGCTCGAAGTTTCCATCGGCTCCAAAATTCCCACCGAAATGCGGGGGATATCATAGACTTCCTCAAAAACAATGTGGATGTCTTCGCCTGGTCGCATCGGGATATGGTCGGCATAGACCCAAAACATGCCTGCCATCATCTCAAGATCGACCCCACTCGCAAGCCTCGCCTCGCAAAAAGGCAAAAATTCGCCCAGAGAAGTATGCCGCTCTAGCCGAAGAAGTAAAGAAACTGCTCGACAACAAGCTAATCGAGCAAGCCGAGGACGAACCCCAATAGGTGGCGAACGCCGTGCTCGCCAAAAGTCCAATGGATCCTGGAGGCTATGCATAGACTTCACGGATCTGAACGCGGCATGCCCAAAAGACCATTTCCCAATGCCCCACATCGATCATCCGTGGACAAGACCGCCGCCACGAGATGATGTCCTTTATGGACGCATTCGTAGGCTATCACCAAATCCCGTTGGTCATGGAGGATATCAAACACACCTCCTTCCTTACCAAAAGAACGTTTACTCCTGGCATAGGATGCCCTTCGAGTTGAAAAATGCGGGGCGACCTATCAAAGGTTAGTAAACAAAATATTCACCGAGCAAATTGGGAAAATAATGGAGGTCTACATAGACGACCTCATCGTCAAGAGCGTGAAAAGGAGGATCACCCGAGAGACCTAGGCGAGACCTTCGCGATCCTCCGGGAGTACAATATGAAGCTCAAATCGAAGAAGTGCGGTTTGGGTCGGCTCCGATAAGTTCCTCGGCCACATCGTGAGCCAAAGGGGAATCGAAGCTAACCCCGCCCAAATCAAGGCCATCCTCGACATGGAGGAACCTCGCAATGTCAAGCAGGTCCAGAGGCTCACCGGATGTCCGCGGCCTTGAACAGATTCATTTCCCGCCCGGATGACAAAAGTAAGCCTTTCTTTGCTACCATCAAGAAACAGAAATTCTCTTAGAACAAAGAAAGCCAAGATGTTTTCCTTAAATTAAAGAAGTATCTCGCCAATCCCAACATCCTCGCCAAGCCGGTGCCGGCGAGAAGTTGTTCTGCACTGCAGCGCCGAGTCCGCCCTAAGCGCCGTGCTCGCTGTGGCGGACGGACGAGATCACTCGCCAATCTACTTCGTCGGCCGTGTCCTCCATGATGCCGAGCTCAAGTACACCCCATTGGAAAACTGCATACGCCCTCATTATGAGTGTTAGGAAACCGAGGGCCTACTTTTTTATCATCAAGTCAAGGTCCTCACGACCCTCGCCACTCCGGCAAGTCTGCACCGGTCGGACACCGCCGCCGCCTTCGAAATGG
This sequence comes from Paraleonurus japonicus, assembly GCA_030762865.1. Taxonomy (NCBI): domain Eukaryota; kingdom Viridiplantae; phylum Streptophyta; class Magnoliopsida; order Lamiales; family Lamiaceae; genus Paraleonurus; species Paraleonurus japonicus. The sequence goes on from CM061056.1 coordinate 45,037,665, forward strand.
TCGCTCGAGATTGCCCAATACAAAGATAACCTACGCACCGAGGACGACGATCAAGGGACAGCGCACGCCGACTTCGCCGCCGAGCTCACATTCCCAAACAATCCTCGACCCTAACCACCCCGCCATGGAAATTGTACGTTGATGGCTCATCAACCCAATCATGCGCCGGAGCCGGAATCGTCTTGGTCGGACCGAGGGGCAAGTGCTTCACGAACGCTCGCCGATTTGAGTTCTCGGCCACCAACAATGAGGCCAAGTACGAGGCTCGTCGGCGGTCTAGAGCTCGCCGCCGCGGTGGGCGTTCGACGACTCCACATTTTTACGGACTCCCGCCGGTGGTCAACCCGGTCAAGGGAGAATACGAAGCTCGCGGGGAGAAAATGATCAAGTATCGGGAGCTCGTTGCCTCTATGTGCAAAAAGCTTCAGCAAGTCTTCATTGAACAAATCCCAAGGGAACAAAATTCCCGTGCGGACGCGCTTTCCAAGCTCGCCACCTCGGAAGGGGCGGCGGACATGTCCAACATCGTCCTCACGAAGCTCGCCAACTCGGCCATCGGGCCGCCGAGCGGTGGCCACCGTCCAAGTCGAGGAGGCGAACCGATGACACCTATCATCCTCTACCTCAAAACGGGCGCACTTCCCGATGATCGCGTCCAAGCGTGCAATCAATTGCGAGCAAGAAAGTACACTCTAATTGAGGATGCTCTTTATAAACGAAGTTTCTTTTACCCCAACTCAAATGCATTACTCCCGAGGACGGGCAGAAAGTTCTAGCCGATATCCGCAATGGAGTCTGTGGAAATCACGCTGGGGGCAAGCGCTTGTTTATAAAACAATGAGGTAGGGCTATTATTGGCCCACCCTCCGGCGAGATGCCATAGCTTACGCCAAGTCATGCCACAAGTGCCAAGTCATGGCACCTAACATCAAGCTCTCCCGGAGCACTTGAAGTCAATTTTCAGCCCCGGCCGTGCGCCTAGTGGGGTATCAACTTGATCGGGCCGCCGGTGGCGTTTGGGGGCTGTAAGTTTGCAAAGTGGTCGCCGCCGACTATTTCACTAAGTGGGCGGGGTCGAGCCTCTCAACAAAATTGGCCACAGGCAATTATCGATTCATTCGGAAGAATATTATCTCGTAGATTTGGCCTTCCCAAGCCATAATCTCGATAATGGGAAACAGCTTCGACGGACTTGAAATATTGGAGTTCTCGTGAACGATGGAAGATCAAGAGGTTGTTCGCCACCCCATACCATCCTAACACCAATGGTCAAGTGGAGGCAACAACAAGATAACCAAGCACACTCTCAAAGCTAAGCTTGAGGAGAGGAAAGGAAAGTGGGCGGCCCGCCTACCGGACGCCTGTGGGCGTATAGGACGACTACCGTAAATTCCACTGCGAGACACCATTCGCCCTCGCCTTCGGCACCGAGGCCGTCATCCCAACCGAGGTCGCCATGCCGAAGCTTCCACACATCGCGAAGCTCGCCGAGGACAACGATTAGGCAAGGAGTCTCGACCTCGACTTGCTCGAAGAGCGCCGACTCGACTCAATCCACAAAAATATGGCCTACAAGCAACGGTCGGAGAAATATTACAACTCCAAGGTCAAGCTCGAGATAATTCTCGGTCGGTGACCTCGTCTTAAAGAAGATTCTCGGCCCCACCAAGGTGTATTTGGCCCGAATCGGGAGGGACCGTTCGGGGTGTCCAAGTGGCTACCCAATGGAGCGCACGAGCTCGAACACCCAGATGGCACTCCGGACCAATACCCTTGGAACGCATGCCACTTCAAGAAGTACTATCTGAGCTCTCGCTACCAAATCTTTTCTTGTAACTTGGAAATTTTTTCAATCATATTTAGAAAATTTCTCGAATTTTGTAAATCTTGTAAACCCTTTGTGGGAACTCCTTGTAAATAAATAAAATTTTCAGAAATTTATTCCTTCGTGCTCCCAATCCTCGCTAGAGGTATCCTAGCGGGCTTGCTCGAGGCCGAACGGCCAAGAGCGGGTCCCTCCAATACTCGCGCGGGTCAAAGTATCCGCCGAGGAAGGGACTGTCCATATAAACTCCTCGCAGCCTAGCTTAGCCTCCGTGCGAGGTCCGCCTGCCACAACCGGGAGGCTCCTACTAAACTCCTCGTGACGTGTCCCATTACCGTCCGAGGTCACTCGGCTTCCCCGGCCGCTGTGCCCTTCAAATTCCTCACGACGAGCTTAGCCTCCGCCGAGGTCTCCTAGCTTTCCCGGCTAGTGAGGTCCGCCGCCTCCTCGGAGTTAGGATAAAAGTCATGTGGTTCGATCCTAGCGATCGCCCCAAAGCGCATAGCACGCCACTAGGCGCACCTTCATAGGTCGCCTCAAGTGCCACCGGGTTTTTCCCGAGATAAAAGTCTCCCGACGAGCTAAACGTACTCATGGCGAGCCGCCACTTCAACTATCCCAATGAACGATTCGCAGGTCTAGCCTCCATTTAGCGAGCACCTTCACCACTCGCCCAACCGAAGTCGCAGCCGCGAGGACCGGTCGGGCGACGAAGGATCCGACGGGTCGCCAACCCACCATGATACACTTGGGTGAGCAGAGCTCCCAAGTAAACCCTTACTTAGCCAAAAGTTGGGCTCGCCAATGCCGAAACCAAGTCGGAAAGGCGTTCACGAGCTAGACCTCTTGAACAAGTAAGGCCGAGGCCGGACAAGCCAACCACAAACGGTTTGAAATGCTTGCAAAATTTGTTAAAAATGTTAAATGTTGAAAACTATTTTTATGCAAGGGCGAGCCGAGTTCCTCAGACTAATCCTTACTCGGCTGAAGTCCTGGGCTTACCTATACCGAAACCAGAGGGAAAGGATATAGAGTAAGCCCACCACTTCGGCCGAGTAAGGCCGAGGTCGGACAGGCACCTTAGTATATCATATTTGGGAATTTCACAAAAATTTTCTAAGTATGGAAAGAAATAAAGCGAAGCGAAGAAATGAAGATTACGAGACAGCTTATAAAATGAGAGTTCCATTAAAGTTAAAAGGGGGCCAGGCAAGTTACAAGGGTGGCACTCCGGCCAATTACAAAAGAGCACTTCGGCCACATACAAAAGCCCTAAGGGCATGCAAACAAAAGAAGTGCACATAAAACCTAGGTCTCGCTAACCCCGACCCCAGCAGCCGCCGCCTCGGTTTCGCTAACCCCGCCGCCTTCAACCCCGGCCCCGGCTACCGCCGCCTCGGCCTCCCGATCCGTCGCCCTCGGCCACTGGCCATCTCGGCCCCTGCCTCCGCGCCCCCTCCCGTGGAAGGCCAACCGGGTCTTGGTCGGGATACCGGGAGAGATCCACCCCGTGGTCCCTCTCCAAGTCCTTGATCTCCAACATAAGTTCGTCATAGAGAGGGTGGGCGAGCGCGTATTCTTTAAAGTACCTCTCCGGGCTCCCCGTCGGCTCCCGGCCTTCTTCGCCTCGCGGATTAGGTCGGCAGAGGCCATATAGTACGCGAACTCCCCATCATCGCCGGATCTCGGGTCGGGGGAGGATGACCGCCTTGGGAGTCGCATAGGCCGCGGCCAAGAGGTGCTCACCTTGGCCAACCTCTCCTCCGCACCGGCCTTCTCGCCGCCTTGGTCCCGCTCCCTTTCCATCAGGCGGCCAAGGCCCGCTCGGCCTTCAGCTTTTCCTCGGCTGACCTCTCAACGGTAGCCCTCTCGACTTCGAGTCGCCGCGGACGGCGATTACCGCCTTCTCGGCCTCGGCTCGGCGGCGTGCGACCTCTTCCTTTAGACGGGCAATCTCGGTTTCTCGCTCATCCGAGGCCACCCGCAGCCTTCTCAACCTCTTTCTTCGCCTTCTCGGCGGCGGCCACGGCTTGGTCCCGCTCCGGCGGACCTCCCGGTTCCTAGCAACCTCCCGGTCCCGCCCTTCTATGCGGCGCTCCCGGGACTACGGAGCTCAGAAACCTAGGGCACAGGTAGCGAGAACGAACTCTCCAAATTCCGGGAAGAGTCTCGCGTCGGCCCGACCGTCCGGGCCGGCGGGATCTTCTCGAGCCGGACAACGTAGTCGGGAGCTCCCGAGGCCGGGTCCCTTCTGGGAGGTGAGAAAATCCACCACGGGAGGAGGCGGCGGCGGCTGGTGGCGAGTAGTCCGACAAAAGGCCGGTCGGCAAGACCAAGAGAATTCAAAGCAGAGTCCGGACCAAAGTGAAAAGCGGAGGAAAAGATTGCACTTACTTTTCGTAAAGGGCCGGGTCGCGCCCAAGGTAGGTGTTATCGTCAGGGCCCGGGTGGAGCTCGTCCTCGGCACCGAAGCTCTCGCCGTGGGGCGAAGGGTTCTCCTCCACCCGAGCCTTCTTGCTGCGGTGGCGGGAAGACTCAACCTCGATGACCTCCACCGAGGACTCCCGCTCTCTTCGAGCCCCGCGGGAGATTCGAGGTGGCGCGGCCTCCTCGGTCCGGCCCGAACCACTATATCCGCAATGGGCTCAACGGAGGCGGGGGCACCGGCACCCCCATCGGCACTGCTCGCCGGTGGCCTCATTAGCCGATTTGTCCTTCCCTCTAGGTTTACTCGCCTTCTTCACCGCAGCTTCGCCCGACCGAATAGGTTTAGGACTGCCGATATGATTACCGTGCAGGCGGTGCGAGGAGGAGGATAATTAAAACTGCAACAATTAGGATGGTCAAATCTTCACCTCGGAAAAAAATACACAAAAATAAATGAAGGCGCAGCCTAAACCTTACCGGTGTCCGGCGGAGATGACGGGGTAATAAAAACGGGCCTCGGCCAACTTCGTCGAGTTCACCGCCGAACACTTTCGATCGGCGAAGGGGACGAGCGTAAGCATGGCGAGGCCGAGACGGAAGTCGAGGTTCGGCTCCCCCTCAGCCGGGATGAAGAACCCCGCAAAAGAAATTAAAATTAGATCGGTTCCCACCGAGACACACAAGGATGTAAAACCTTACTTGCGGGTTTGTGCCCGAAGGTGACCGGTATCTCCGTGTCGAGTCGAAGTTCGCCCGAGCGACTTCCACGCCCGGCAACGAAAAACCACCTTCGCCGCCAATCCCGGAGCTCGAAGGAATTCCATTAAAAACGTCACGCCTTGCCGAGTTCGAATATATAGCTCCTCTTCGACTCGGACAGGGCAAAGACAAAGTTGACTTCGGCGGCGGTCGGCATTCTCAGATAACCGAAGCTTCCCAATCATACGAATAGGGTCAAAAGGTTGGCCCATCCGTTAGGATGAATTTGGATGGGGGCCACTTTCCACGCGGCGAGGAGGTGGTCGATATTCGGATGGAGCGGAACCGGAGCCCGGCCTCCATCATGTGGTAATTAATCCCCACCATTCCCTTCGGTGGCTGGTCGGACATTTCGTCTTCGGCGGGCACGAAGAGGTGTACTTCACTCGGAACTCGCCATCGCGCCCGCCAGCGCCTGTGTCGCCTTCGATCACCACGCTCCCCCTCGCCTCCGCGCTCGCGGCTCGGACCTCACCGCTTTACGGAACATCTCGCGGGTCCTATCCGACAATTGTATGGATGCTCCCGCAGTAACTCTAATAATTGAAAGACGGCGCCGGCCCCGCCAACCGATCGACATAATGCTCCTGTGTCCCATAGGCGATGGTGACTGGCACTGCCTCTTTTAGCCTCGTTCTCGGCGGCCTTCTCCCTCTCGGCCTCCCTCTCCTCCTCTTGGACACGTTCGCTCTCGTCTAAGAGCTCCGCCGTAGTGGGACCGCTGGCGACCGCGGCTTCGGTCCTCACCTTCGCTTTTGGTTTCCTCGTCGCCACCGCCGCCGGAGGATCGAAGCTCCGCCATCACCTCTTTCGCCGCCTCCTCCACCCCTACATCGGTCGGAGGCATTCCCAAGTCTTCGCTAATCCTCATGTCGATCGCGAGATCTTCGAGACCGACAAAAGTGGCGTCACCCGCCATCGCAACCCCACTACCGCTAGGCCGGCGACGTTGGGGGTCCCTTCCGAATACACCACCCAAATCGTCCCAACTGATAGCCCGTACCTCCGGGCGGAGTTTACCACCCTCACTCGATGTCCCACCGTGAGTAACGGCGCCGCGTGGTGGCGCTCGTGAACCGTCCCTCATGAAGATGATCCTGGATCTTACCATTTTTAATCGGAGGAAAAGAAAGAGAAACGAAAAGAAGAAGTTTTGCAAAGTATGAAGGGGATTTACCGATTGAAATGGGAAATCGGAACACGAATGAGGAAGAACACTTGAAGAAGCTCAAATCGCTTGACACTCTCTGAAAACTCGAAAGTTTGGAAAGGTTAACTTGAAGAAGATGACCCTATTTATAAGGAGCGGGAAGGACCTCTTTGCAAAAACTCCAAAAACTTTTCGAATCGGGGCAAATAGGAGAATATTTTTCTGAAAGGTCAAATGACCGTTTGGCACCGCAGTGGACACGCCACGTGTCCGCGCGTGGTGGTTGCAGGTGTCACCTCCAACCGCCATGCGCCCCGCAAAGTAGTTTTTGCAGGCACGTGGGATAAAGTGACCCCTTGTCCAATCCAACCGCCATTTCTCCCCAAGTCCAAATCCAACTCCCATCGGTTGAACCCCAGAGGGTGCTCGGCACGAAGGGCTCGGTGCCAAGGGCGAACAACTCCTCGAGAGACTGCTCGGCCTCCGAACTCCCTCGGAGACCGAATTGTGGGGCAATTGTTGTATGACGAATTATTCGCCCCAAGGCCCATCACCAATCGGGCCGGCCCACCACCTCGGCCAAGCCCAAAGGAGCACGGCCCCTCTAAGGACCACTGCCGGGCATGGCGAGCAAGCTCGGCCGAACCTAGATAGGTTCAAGACCCATAGAAGGCGACAAGCAAGCTCACAAGCGGGTCGGACCCTCCGGGCTCAGCCCGCCGAGGAACTTGCTCGCCCCGCCGAGGCGAGCTCGGCCATCCAACGAGCGGCGATCCCAATCAAGGCGGGGATCCAAGCTCGGCACGAGATGGCGAGGTCACCATTAACCAAGCTCGGTAAATCGGAGGCTTGCCGACCAAGCCACCCCCAAAGAGGTACCAAGTACAGAGTAGCAGTCCCAATTTAATGTCAACCTTGCCCAGAAGGAAAGGAATTCCTTCACCCTAACAAAGAATCCCCGCAGAGGACACTGGCAGACGCGAGTGGCCACCGCCGGCTGTGTATGTGCGAGTACACCCCAATTAATTGGGATTGTACATAATTAATTATATTTTGTACCTTTTTGTACCTTTTATCTCGCCTAAAAGATCGACAATACCTTGTATAAATAAGACCTACAAGGCACAATAAACGGATCTCGAAACATCCACTCTTAGCACGGGACTAACACTCCCAAAGAATTCTCTCGTGTTCTTACTTGTTTTCTTGCATTAAATTTCATATTTATTGCTTATCATTGCTATTGATTGTTCTTGGGTATTTATCACCATAAATACTCCAATCATTATTGTTTTAATTGATAAAAAAGCCACATCCACCACTCATTAATATTTCGGTTAACAACACCTTCAAAATCAACTTGTTGTATCATCCTTCTTGTGTTTTGCTCGACATTTTCGTCTCCTTTCCACAATTACAAGATCACTTTCTCGATTCAAAAATAAACATAATCGAAACATAATTTATAAACTTTTTGTTATAAATCGAAACAAATTTCAAGAGCTTATAAAATCAAAATATACCCGATTCTCAAGAAGTGTAGACATATCTTACTACCATTTTACACGACATCAAAAAATTAAAGAAACAGAGTTATTCTTGAAATTAAAGCATTCCTATATATGTTGAAATTATAAATTTCAAGACGTTATACCCCTTTTTTCGTAGAGTCCGTCCACGTTTTCATGCTAAGCGATACTTCAAAAAAAAAAAGAGAAAATATATAGATTTCAATATTTTGTGATTTAACATAAAGGCTATGAAATTTAAACAACAACATTGAATGTTGGCTTACTTCTTTTTTCCACCAATCGATCGCCGACGTATTTTTGTTTTCTTATCAGGCGCTTTTCTCCGTCGCCAACGTAAACTATTTTCCTTTTTCACGGCCCATGATATTTTTTTATCTTTGGAAAAATTATGCAAATATATCTAATAATTACATCGCTTTTAAAATTGAGAAATTTATATTCTTCAATTACGAAGTATCAAAACGAAAGACGATTTGGAAGAGCAATTGCTTTCCAGAGAAAATGAATTTTCGTCTGCAGAATCTCGACGCTTAATACAGTTTACAAATTTGAATTTTGAATTATCTAATTTGAATGCAGCCAATATCTCATATTTGTTGACTAAAATTGTCAGGCCGCAAATCCGCACGATGATGCGACTGTACACACAACCGAGAGAGTGAAAATCGGTGGTATTTGTTGGATGTGAGAGACGAAATTGTTTTTTTATTCAAATATTTGTAGTAAGGGTATGGCCGACTTTTTGGGCATATTTTTGCACCTTTGCTTAAGGTTACACTGTTTATGTACCCAGCGTAATTATCCCTATTTTTTTGTACCTATGTGTTACTAACTCTACTATTTAAATATTTAAATTTAAAAGATATCATTCTTATTCTACTCTATTTTATCTCATTAAATTACTCAAAATATTCTTATATTTTATCACTTAATAAAATTAACTTATCTTAATCTCCGTACCCGGAGAAATATGCAAAAAAAAAAAAAAAAAGTTGGAACGGAAGGAGTAACAATTAATACGAATGTCATAAATGAAGACTTCCGCACATATCTCTGAAATGGATAGAAATTATACACTCATCAAACACAAACATTTGAAGCTTGTGAGGAAAGTCAGAAACATTCGACATTCTTCCCACAACACATCCAACATTAAACGGTCTCATACAAGAATTTATCGATAAAAATATGATATTATACGGTCTCATACAAAAATTTATCGAGAAAGAATATAGGACATTAGACGGTTTCAAACAAGAATTTGTCGATAAAAATATATAACATCAGACGGTCTCATACAAAAATTTGTCGATAAAAATATATGACATTAGACGGTCTCATACAAGAACTTGTCGAGAAAGAACATATGACATAGCAATCCGTGGAATGTCATTTGAATCATAGCATGTAGATACAACGCATGTACAATATAAAGCATATAGATACAAACCCAATAAATAGTGTATCTATCTATTGCCTTCCATAACTGGAAATCTGCTCTTTACCTCATCATATCATCTCGAATTTACAACTCACGCTCCTTTCCGCACCAATTTACATACACGGGTGGAATAGCAGCGCGAGCTTCTTCAGTGGTGTACGAGAAGCTCAGTACTCGTCTCAAACTCGCCCACCAAAGAACATCCAGCTGAACAAGGAAAAATTGCTGGGACGGTTGAATCGGTCAAGGATCAAGAAACTTGGTCCGAGTTTGAAATCGGGTTGGGTTCAAAGAATTTGGCGACTGCCTGATATAGACTTTTCTCCTGGAAAGGCTTCGACACGTATCCGTCCATTCCACATTTCAAACATTTATCTAATGTCGCGTGTATAACATCGGCTGTCATTGCCAGTATAGGTATATGCCATTTCGTCTTCCTTGTAGCTTCTTCACACCCGTTTATTTGTGTGTTCGCTTTCCTCTCCATCTCCCGAATGAGACGAGTCGCCTCAAACCTGAAAACGAGTAGAGCAGAGATCAACATCACGTACTTACTACTTATACTTAGGCTCCGCTTTGTAGGGGTTATCATTCGGGGTGAGATAGTACAAATTTAGTAAGGATTTGGTGTAATTACTTTGTTTTGTAAGTAATAAAACTAGATACATACTAAATTAATGAATATCTCAAACTTAGTTGGTAGGAAGTAATAAAACATGATATAAATTAATACTTTACTTGGTACACCATATTACATGGCCTTTTACAATAAATACCCCTGAATAACACACAAAATTGCCAAATAAATGCAAATAAGATCACTATTCAATCAAGACAAATTAATTGGGGGCGGATAATTTATGTAAAGAGGAACAGTATTTTCTCAGTATTGCTTACCGGATTATATAGGTTCGGTAAGATAAAATTATGGAACCTGTATAATTTATATGGGATACCAAGCAATACAAGATATTTAATATACCCCATAATATGGGTCTTATATAGCCTACCAAACGGAGTCTTAATGTGTCCACTGCTAATGTGACGAGCCTATATGGGGGATTTTTTTTTATTATCGTAATGATTTGGAATTGACTCCCCTAATTTTATGGGGTGTTTGCAACAACTTTGAGTTGATTGTTTAATCAGCTTCATTTAAAAAAAAATTGAGTTTTTTCAAATTGAATGCTTCTATTTAAATTAGGGGAAAAGGTTTTATTGGTCTTGTAAGTTTGCTTAGTTATGCTCAAGGACACTTCAATTTTCAGAATTGAATTTGGTCCTGTTTACTTTCAAAATTCGACTTTTTAATCCTTTAACCGGCTATAACAGGTTAGTAATCGATTTTGAAAGTTAACAAAACGAAATTAAAAAAATTAAAAAAGTATCACATCAGTTCAAAATCGATTGCTCACCTATTGTAGCAGATCAAAAGACTAAAAATCAAATTTGAAATAAACAGGACAAAATTCAATTCGAAGAAATGGAGTGGTCCAAAAATTGGCAAATTTACAGGGCTAAAATTAATCACTTTCTCAAAAACACAATCATTTTTTTAAATACTTTACCTTCATCAAAGATTGAACTTCCACTTTCTACAAATTTTGCAAACACCAACCACTTTTACTGTAAACAATTTTGAGTAACACTTGTGTGAACCGGATACATACGATGAACTCTATTTTTACTATCATTGTCATAAACATGAACTGTAATAAGTAACAATTACACTGCATAATGATAGTAAAAATAAAATTCAACGTATGCACCCAGTTCAAACAAATTTTTACCAATAATTTTCCTCACCATCCCTAAATTACGAAATAATTCCAACAATGTTTCAAAAACGTACCCGTCCATTTCAGGCATCTGAATATCCATGAAGCAGGCGCTAAAATCGTGCGGTATCTGAAGCCATTTGAGAGCCTCTTGGCCACTCTCGGCACATTGTACATCGGCCCCGAACTTCTTGAGGGCCCCAGCAGCAACTCTCCGGTTCACTACGTTATCATCGACCACAAGCATCTTCTTCCCATACAGCAAGCCACATTTACCTGTAGATTGGTTTGATACATCTCTTCCGTGTTGATTTTTTGGCCAATTCCCAATACCTGTTGCAAGCATGCAGCTACCATACTCGCTCTCAGAGGTTTCATGAACACGGTATCAGCAAAGCCAGCTGCCTTGGCTTTATTGGACTCAGCAGCAGTGATATTTGTTGCAAGAAGGATCAATTTTGGTAGTCTATAAGAGTGCCCGTTTTGTCTCCAGTTTGATAACCCGACTTCTTCACTGGAAATCCAAGAATCTTTTTCCACAAACACAATGTCTGGCAGCTTTTCGTTTCTGCCCCAACAAAGAAGTGAATAAATACTCAAAACTGGTTGAATAAATTTAAACACAAGTGTACAGCTCAAGGAAGAGAAATATAATGAGAAATGATAACCGACCAATTGTGCATTACACGAAAAGTCTTGTTTGAATTACCCAAGTTTTGTAAATGGATACGAAAAGGAGATTGAAATTTATGTAGACCATGCAAGAAGTAACACTTCAACGCATCAGTTGCACCATGTAACTGGTGCAATTTTAACCTAATTTTGATTAAAAAAATCAACCAAGCTGCTTTCTATATTATTTGCAAAATATAGAAAATAGTGGTTTTAGAGCATTAGTTCATGTGAAGAAAAGTAGCAGCTCGCATGCGATGAAAAATATTAGTTGTATATTGAAAAGGTATTCATATTGTTCAGCCTACAATCTAAATACTGTATTTTGTATTAAGTTCGATCATATTTGCCCACATCTCGGGAATGTAGAAAATATGGAAGAGAGGAAACTACTCTAATCTCACGAAAAAGACATTATAACGATGCATCTCCACATTCATGAGGGCCACATCCCACATGTCATCACATTCTGTCTTTCTTTTGTATGAAGTAATACTTTTCTTCATATAACCAATTACTTCTCATTATAAATTTTAGTTTTTTTTTAATGAGCCGAACTTTAGTCAAAATTGAGTCCAATTGCACCAGTAACAGGATTCAGCCAAAAGAGGAATACACAGGAAACAATCAACACTGAATTTCTAGAGAATGCCTAGTAGAAAAAGAAATGACAGTAAAAAAGACGGGCTTACTTTGAAATAAGAGGGACGTGTTTCCCGAAAACAGCAACTGCTGTTCTGATGCTACTCACAGCTTCAGCTTGGATACCGAGCCGTTTCAAGTGGTACCTTGTAACAGAAGCTCTAACCGGTTTGCTGTCAACTACAAGTGCTTTCAACCCGTTATACGTAGTAGGTAGATCATCAGGGGTAGATTTCTTCACGTTCGTAACGGCACTTTTCTCACATCTTCTGAACTCGACAGTAAACCAAAACGTACTCCCAATTTGAGGAAGGCTAATAAAGTCCATCTGTCCACCCATTAGCCCAACAAGACACTGACTAATACTCAACCCTATACCCGTTCCCCGTAATTTCTAGAAGTCGAACTGTCTGCCTGCATAAATGGAGTGAACACACGTTCTTGTGCATGTTCAGGGATACCAATACCCGTGTCTTCAACGCACACCATCAAGTTGACACTCTGAGAAGCATTATCGCTACGAATTCCTCATCTAAATGCTTAAAGGTTTCCCAACTGCTTCGATCATCAGCAGCTTGTTTACCACTCAGATTATTGAACTGTCGAATACAAGATTGTGATTCTCCGTTTGAGCAGCTTTGGATTTTGCCTTGATCACGGATTTGGCTTGTGCAGCTAAGTGGACTTGAACAAATATATGTCCTTGATCAGTGAACTGTTAAAACATTAAAATAAAAAAATATTAATATTTTATAATTAGGCAAATATTTATACGCACTTGAGTTGCACCAGAAACTCAAGTGTATTTTTAAATGGTATTAGTTGTTTTACTAAAATGTATTAGTTGGTAAGTATTAGATGTTTTCACTTAACAGTAATAATTATGCATCAGTTGCACAGTGCAACTGGTGCGCCCAATTAGACCTGTTATTCGAGCCGAGCCGAGTTGGGTATTGAAAGTTCGAGTTCGGCTCGAGCATTTATCGCGTCGAGCCAAGCTCAGCTCGATAACACTAACGAATTATAAATTGTGCTCGGCTCGACTCGCTAACGATTTTAACGAGCCTATCAAGCCTAACGAGTCGAACCGAGCCTAATGGAAATTCAAGAAAAACCTTATCTATCGAGCCTAACGAGTTGAGCTCGAGTCGGTTCGTTAAGTAAACGAGTATATAGCTAGCTCGAGCTCGACTCGTTTAACACTACGAGTCGAGCCGAGCCGAGTCGAGCTCACGAGCAGCTCGTTTATTTTAACAGCTCTACACCCAATACTCTTATAATTACTACTTTTTTAGAGAAAAAAAGAAAGAAAGATCGAGATAAAGAGTAGATTCGATTGTTGCACTTACTTTTACCGAGTTCCCAACAAGATTGGTGATGACCTGCCTGAATCGTCCCGGATCCCCCACAACTATATTGGGTACTTTATCTGATACAAAAACAGCCAACTGCACGTTCCAGTTTATTACATAATTAAAAGTAGAATTTTAAACAAATGAGCAGCTTAATTAGGTTCCAACAACTCATTAGACTTACCTCAACACCCTTCCGCCTAGATTTCTCGGAGAACAGGGATAAAACATCATCTAGAATTGACCTAGGGTCAAATGGGACTGCCTCAAGCTCTAGCTTTCCAGCTTCAATTTTTGCACGATCGAGCACTTCGTTTATTAAGGTTATCAATGCTTCTCCACAAGCCTGAGCAGTTTGAGCATAGTCCTTTTGGGTTGAACTTAATTCTGTGTCAAGCAACAACTGTAGCATTCCTATAATCGTAGAAACAAGTGTTTTGTGAGAAACACAATATTTGATAGAAAAGAAACTTTGATTATAAAAAGAAGGCTAAACTTCAAGAAAGTTTTCGCAGTTATCGCTTTAATAATTTAAATGACTTCGATATACCTAAGATTCCATTCATGGGAGTTCTGATTTCATGAGAAACAGTGGCCAAAAACTGCACATATAAGGAGATCAATATTCAGATGGTCAAGAACTTTGAAGCATGGGTAAGATATTTCACGAGGGACAAGTACTGAATAGACACCTGAGATTTGGCCACATCAGCAGCTTCAGCTCGAACTTTTAGTCCCTGCATTTCGTGGAAATCGTCTTCAACTTTCTTAATGTGAATGGCTGCACCATAACTCATATATCCAACTAAAACGCCAATCACAACGACAAAGAACGATGTTGTTAAAGCTGACCATGATGTAGGAGCCTTGTGAAGGTACCTGGAGGCAAAAATCAAACACAAAGAACATCTCAACTTGCTTAGAGTTTTGGTTATCATGGTATGATTGGATTACATGGAAATGATCAGAGGACTTGATCACGTACCCACATATCATCTCGTGTTTGCGGAAAGGGTCTCCAAAATCGAGTTTGCTCACATGCTTAAGGGACATATGTCTTTCTTGAGACTGGTGGCCATACATGATCAAAGGATCAGAAACGTTAGTCGTGTCGTATACATTAACGGTAATCTCATGGTTACCAGAAAGTTGACCCAGTAGATTCTCAACAAGGGATTCAACGTCAAAAGCTCCACCGAGGTACCTAATTCACATTTACCATCACTTTAAAGGTTAAAAAACAAGAAAAGAAAATAAAGCTGATTAGTGCATTCTAACTTTTATTCCAAAGACAAAAGTTGTATACACCGGTGTGTATTTTTGAAAGGTATTACTTGTAAGTATTAGTTGTTTTGACTGAAAAGTATTAGTTATTCTTACTGAGAAGTATTAGTTGTGTACAATTACACCATACAACTGACATGAGTGTTGCTCTATTTCAAATCCCTAATGCCCTATCGAAGAGTGGAGATTTACGACTGCAGCACATACACAATTGTTGTAACTTGAAAGCGATCTTCGTTCACTATTAACGCTTTCACTGTTTTATTGATCAATAAATTTCTAACATTGGAATGTAAGTACTAGAGCAAGTGCTTACCCTACTGTTGCATCAATACGATCTTGCACGGTGGGGTTAACGGGAGCTTGGAATTGTAAACCGGAAAAGTCAAAACAACCCCTAGATGATGTGAATTGAGCAACCTAAATGGGCTAGTGAGAACAGCTTTACCGGTTGCCCGTGCCCTGAGTATGTTTTCGCGGTCCTCCTGTATTAAGCAAAGCAATTGGGATATGAAAATTTACGAGGCACGAGTAGACGAAAAAAAGAACAAACATAGTGAGTTACTACCTCCCCAGACATCATATCAAGTGATTCAATGTAGGATACAGTTTCTTGAGAGAATATGACTGGAGCATACTCATCCCTAATTGGGGAAGGCTCTTTCTCCATTGTTCGAATCGTCCACCCAGCTGCGTTTTCGAATTCTTCCCTCTCTGAATTCAGAATCCTCTGTGCATAGGCCACCCCACTTAATAATGGCCTCTCGAATGCAGTTCTTGCTGTGTATCCTGCAAATGTTTCCTGCATTTACCACATTTATATCACATTTAACAACAAAGGAACTAGATAAAGCAAATATCCCACCAAAAATGGATACTACATTGAAAATGCCACAATAGGAATTATCATAAACCACAAATTCATCTTCTTTTCTTGAAGAGTAATGAAGCTTCAACATTTATGACTCGTTTTACCGTGAGACCGTCTCACGCAAGGTTTCCTTCATTTACCACAACCATAACACACATTGAAAATGCCACAATAGGCATTATCACAAACCACAAATTCATCTTCTTTTCTTGAAGAGTAATGAAACTTCAACATCTATAAATAGTTTTACTCCCACACGCAAGAATAGTAGTTCTTGCACAAGGTTTCCTTCATTTACAACAAACATAACACACATTTGGAAGAGGCCTAAAACCCTAACCCCATCAAGAATTCAAACAACATTGAAAATTGCCACATTACTACCCATAAATCACAATTACAAAGCCCTTAAAGTAGTAGAACAGGGAAAATTGTTGACAAAATTGCAGAAATTCCAAGTAAAATGTAAAGAAACCTGATCAATTGCAGAAGGGTTCTTGTAATAGTGGAAAGTGGAGACAAGAATAGCAAGGGCGTGAACATGATTAACACTAACAATGAACTGATCCTGCAACATCCTTGCTCTCTGTTCACACATTCCCACAAGCACTTCTTTCCTTCTCATCTGCTGTTCATCATCCAAATGCTCATAAATCCATTTACCCACCAACAAAACAATCACCATCCATATTGCTAAAACCCCACGATCTGACGCTATGTTCAGTATCATTGAATGCCTTTTCTTGCTGCTCACTCCCTCATTCACTGTCACAGACACCGTGTGGTGACCTTGCCTCTTCTCACCCATCTCAATTTAAACAACAAGGCTTCTCTTCAACAACCCTATCATTTCACAGACAAGAAACAAACCCTCTCTTGCTCAAGTAATATTTTTCTCCTTAATCCCATCAATGGAGGAACCAAGCATGGCCTTCTTGCAGGCCTCAAAAGACGAACCCTCTGTCCAAATTCCCAAGAAAAAGAACCCCTATTCCCCTCTCTGTCTCTCAAACAGTCATTAAGAATAATAATTGGTTGCTAATCCGAAAAGGGTCTGGAAAAAACAGCACTATCTATCAATAGCATGCATAGATTTTCTCTCCAAAGCGTGGAGTGTGAGTTTAATTGGAGCAGACAAGTAAAGGCACGGCCTCTGACCCCCTTTGCTTAAAAAATACTACTTCACATTCCCACAACTCAGAAAAATCAAACCACCAAAGATTTCATCTTTGACCGGACACGCACACACAATCAAATAGTATAATATTTTTCTTTTTTTTTTTTCCCACAAGAAAACAACATATACCCAATTCTTTATACAATATACTGCAGTTGATCATAAGTTCATATTAATGGGAGGTCGAAATAATATTTAATATTATGGTTAGTCAGAGATGTGTGTATAGCTTCCTTTTTAGAGCGGACTGATTCGAATTTGAGATTTTCCCAGATACGCTGTTGTCCCCATTAGTAGAACCCCCACCCCCACCCCACCCCCTCTCTCTTCTCTTTCTCATATCAGGAAAGTGCAAGTGCAAGTGGTTTTCAATTAATTTTTATTATTATATCTGTAAAAATAATTGTTTGTTGAATAAAAAATTGGATGTCGCTTTCACATATCTTGCGGATAATGACCTCGCGACAATAAGCAGATCTCATCCCCTGTAATTACTAAACTACCCCGCATCTTCGACTTTTTTACTGTTTTGCTCTCTAGATGATTTAATGAATTGGAATAACATATTTTCTCCTTTGATTTTCCCTGCCCCTCCGTTGTATTATAAAATAAAGAACAAGAGGAGAACAAGAATTTATTTACCCAGGTTAAGTCAAAAATGATTATATCTGGTAGAGATGTATAAATAGAAAGAGAATTGAGATGTAACCCTAAAAGTCCATTAGGCATCTTTGTCCATTAAATATCTTTCCCAACAAGTAATGTCCATAATTATAATATATTTACAACACTCCCCTTGGACATTACGTCGTGATATCCATGTCTCATTAATCCTCGACAGAGTAATTTAGAGGGAGAATATGAGTACAATCATTGATCTTCGGTATCCAATCTTCGTGGATTGTTACTCCCCGAAGACAACAATCTTCCAAGCCTACGCATCTCAATAGCATGGACATATTTTCAAAAGTAGATGTAGGAAGTGATTTAGTAAACAAATCATGATTGTCACTAGAGCGTACCTTTTGTATGATAATTTCACCACTCTTTAGGAGTTCATACGCATAAAAGAATTTTGGGAAATGTGTTTTGTCAAGTTTCATTTAACATATTCATTACTCATCCGTGCAAATACAATTTGCATTGTCCTCATAAGGACAGTAGGGGATATATCATTTTTTTAGAATGTCACACGAATTACAAATGTGTTTTACCAATGACTTTAACCAAACACATTCTCGTGAGACCTCATATAAAGCAATAATATCTCGAATGATTTGAGAGGTAGTAACCATAGATTGTTTAATGAGACCTCTATGAAATTGTGGTATCACCGCAGAGAAAAATATAACCAGACCGAGATCTCGGCAAGATGTGGATCGGACATATAACCAAAGATCTGCATAGCCTACCAATGTTTTGTCTTAATTTCTTGTATAAAATAAACTAAAATCATGTGAACCTTGAAGATACCGTAAAATATGTTTAACATCATTGCAATGTCTCCTTGTAGGAGAAGCACTAAACCTTGCAAGCAAATTTACTGCCAAATACAATATCCGATCTAGTGCGGTTTGCAAGATAAAGTAATGCACCAATTGTACTTAGGTAATGAACTTCGATCCTAATATATCTTTTGTATCTTCCTTAGGTCTAAATGGGTCCTTATCCACTTCAAGGAGCAAACAACCATTGGTGTGCTTAGAGGATGAGATTTATCCATATAGAATCTCTCCAATACTTTCTTCAGGAGGTTGGTGGTGTACAAGAATTCCTTCGGAGAGATGCTCGATCTGCAGGCCGAGACAATACTTGGTTTTACCCAAGGTTTTCATTTCAAATTCGGTCTTTAAGGTTGATTTAGCTTCTTCAATCTCCTTACATGTTCCAATTATATTTAGATCATCAACATAAAGCGAGATGATACTAAAACCATTTAGTGATTTCTCTATAAATACGCAAGGAAATGCTTCATTGTTTATATATTCCTTCTTCGGGAGGAACTCACCGAGTCGATTGTAACACATACGACCCATTGCTTTAGGCCATATAATGACCTCTGCAGCTTTTTACTATACATATTGCGATTTTCATCATTCCTCATCCGGGGAATCTTTAATCCATCAGAATTTTCATATAAATATTGGCATCCAATGATCCATATAAATATGTGGTTACAACATTCATTAACCGCATTTCTAAATTTAATTTTACCGCCAGGATATTAAGTAGCGAAACGTTATTCCATTCATAAGAGGAGAATATGTTTGATCAAAATCAATACCGGTCTTTGCGAAAACCCTTGAGCTACTAATCTCGCTTTGTATCTCACCACCTCATTATTCTCATTTCGTTTCGTACAAATACCCATTTATATCCAACAGGATAATGTTTTCGGGTGTACATACGATAATACCAAATACTTTTCTTTTGTTTAGCGAGTCTAGCTCGCCTCAATTGCTTCTTTCCATTTTACCCACCGAGCTCTTCCAAGACTCGGCTATTGACTTGGGTTACGGATCCAGATCATTATTTGTAATAGAAAGAACAATTATGGCAGCAAATTCATTATCGACAACAATAATACTTCTATTATAAGTTTCTCCCGTATTTATAAAATTCATAGTAACTTCTATGTTTACATCAACCTTGTATTTTCATCATTTTCCAAAATATTTTGAGTCTCAGTGGTCGTTCCAATCCTAGTATTTTATTTTGTGCACATATAGCGTTACTAGGATTTTCATCTTCGGGATGAATCTTTTCAAGAGATTTCGGGGGTGATCAATATTTTTGCTAATTTTAGTTTTCCGCGGATTTATTTCCTTTGTGTTAAGAGGTCCTTTACGCTTCGGCGTATGAGAGCATCAATATGTATACTTGATTTCATTGAGACCTCTACCCACAAAGGTGTATTTACATCGGTATATGTGATTTAGTCACTCCTTTATGATTAGTAAATGCATCTCGCATTACTTGCTAAATATTGCAAGTTAATTATCTTTTGAACTTCCGAGTTTAGTTTGACTAGTGCGTGGGTCTAAATATCAAGATCTTTTTCATTCCATGAAATTTCTCGGCATTCATTTAATTTTAGATTCTTATCTCCCTAATGCCGGAAATGATCCTCATCAAATGTGCGATTAGCGAACCGAGCCACAAATTGATCCCTTGTCATAGGTTCTAGGTATTTCATAATAGATGGAGATTCAAAAGCCTATGTATATATTTTCTTTGTGGGCCCATTGAGGTACGCTTTGGTGGTGATATGGAATATATACTGCACAACCAAATATACGGAAATGGAAAATGTTAGGTTATTTCCCACGCACTAGTTATAAAGGGGAGTACTCATGATATGCAGAGGTCGGATTTGAATTAGAATTGCGATGTAAAATTGCATGCCCCCAACATGAAATAGGTAAGTTGGAACTTTGCAATAATGGTGTAGCAATTTACCCTTTATACATGCATCGCAAATAAATTCACTAATGGAAGGGATTCATTTATTTGACATACTATGACCAATGAAATTTAGACAAAATCCGATGTATCATATTTTATCTTGGATGATCTAACCGTTCATGCCATAATTTGAAAGAATTTGGATCATTAAATTTTAAGCTCATGGCAACATGGAGATTAGAAGGTCGAATGTATGTATAATACAATCCGGATGAGAAAGAAGAAAGTTTTTAATAACATGTTTTCGACATCCTAGTGATTGAGACATCAAAAGATATGCACTATTATTCTCGGTGTTAGTTTCAATATGATAACCATTTGATCGATGTCTTAAAAACTAAGAAGGGTACGTTTAGATTGTGGATATAGCAATATATCATTAATGATTAATTCAGTACCCATAGGAAAAATCACCGAAGCTCTACCAGAGCATATTATTAATAGATATTATCATTAGCAATTATTGTGACACTCCCCCTTTTTTTCCATCAAATTTTGGAAAAATTTTCTATCTTTCATATGTGTGGTAGTACTATCTACCAAACACAAAATATTATCTTTCTCCATAAGCCAAAATAATTGATGATTCATAATCGAAAATAACTTTTAACAAGCTTTGGGAAGTTAAATAATATGATAAACACTTAAAAGGATCAAGTATTTTGATCACTCATCATATCCGAAATCTTTGAGCTCAACACTTAATAGGTCAAAATCTACTTCGTGCAAACTAGCATGACGAGATTTTTACTTTCCAAAGAATTTTTATTTCAATTTAGGAACTAAAATGTAATATCACAAATTTTATGCTCTTTAAAATGACATCAAAAATATAGTAAACTCATTTTGAATAAGCAATTAATTAAACTCAAAAGAACTTGCGAGAAGGACAAAAGAAACTTAACAAATATTCGGCGTAAACATCAATTTAGAGTCACAAGCAGTTAATGCATATGTTGAGTAGTCAATTCACATTATTTTGCATATGTTAGTAAATTCACATTATTTTTCCACACGTAATGTTATAAGAGTGAATCTTTGTTTTAAAATAGTTTACACTAGAAGAAGGAACAACAGCTTTATTACTAGACCCAACAAAAGTCTCTTAGACACCTTCTTTAATAGAAAAGATATGCAAGTTAAAATAGATATTTGGAAGTGCACAACCAAAGACTCAATGATCAAGATAGTATCTTAAATCAACTAAATGTATAATCAATAAAATATAGAATATTCTAATATTTGAAGATGTGGTTTGTTATTTGTTCTAAAACCATAAGCTCTCTAGAACAATAAATATAGAGTATTCTAAAGTAATTTTTTTAAAAATTAAGAAATGTAGATAATTATTGACTATTATATTATACTCCCTCCGTCCCATGATTGTTTTTACGGTTGACTTTTAACGGTTTTGTGTGAGAATTATTTCATAGTAATATGTGTACAAAAATTATTTTATATGAATGACATGCTAGTTGATCTTATTAACTAGCATATCATTCGTATAAAATAACTTTTGTACATATATTACTATGAAATAATTCTCACACAAAACCGTTAAGAAGTCAATCAGCTGAAAACAATGTGGGACGGAGGGAGTAACTCGCTTGATCAAAAATATATCAATCACTCATTTGTGAAGTGAGTTAATATAAATAAATCAAGGACCCAAGTCAAGTAATTATTATCATCAAGAGCAAGCTCAATATTCCATTATTTTCAAATATATCGTAAACCGTAAATGTCTTGCACAACCAATTCAATCTAAATATATAGATAGAATAGAAATAATTTTGAAATATTCAAATCTCGTTAATTATCTCTAACAGTCTTTTTCAAGAAACAAAACTTTTTCAATATAAATATAATCGAGCATGTACCAAGAGTATTATAAATATAACATGAATTCTAATTCCTTTTTTTCAAGAACAATCCAGCACATGGTCAAATCAATGTAAATCTATTCGCCTACATAAAAATATGTTTATTTTATATAGCAAAAAAAACATAAACATATAACATAAATCATGATTCTCTAATATCAATCTCTAAATAAATACGCAATTAATTATCATTATCATATACTATCTATAAAAATATATATGCATATATCAATCATTTATGAAGGGATAATTAAAAAAATAGTACCTCAATTAAAGAAAGAAGGCCATGTTGGTGAGAGCCGGAAGGAATTTGTTTGAGAGTCGAAAGAATTCGTAAGGATTTATTTGAGAGGCGGAAGGGATTCCTAATTGGTAGGGATTTATTTGAGAGTAAGAAGGAATTCCTAATTGGTAGAGCACTCGTGGCTGATAATGTATTATAAAATAAAGAACGAGAAGAACAAGAATTTGTTTACCCAATAATACAATAATATGTATAAATAGAAACTGATAATGTATTATAAAATAAAGAACGAGAAGAACAAGAATTTGTTTACCCAATAATACAATAATACAGATGTATAAATAGAAGAGAATTGAGATGTAACCCTAAAAGCCCATTAGGCATCTTGGCCCATTAAATATCTTTCCCAACAAGTAATGTCCATAATTATAATATATTTACAACACGTTCTTTATTAACCTTTTTATTTTGACAAAATAGACAATTCTTTATCATTTTTAATGAAAAAAAGTAAATAAAGTTTTTTTATCACGTGTTGTCTTTGGCTATCAATAATCGGTTTATACGAGTCATAAGATCTACAATTTAATAGTTTAAAATTGATGATATTTTATATATTGCACTAATTATCGAATTAACAATCATTTTGTATCACAATAATGCATCATCTATTATACTTTTATGACCCGTTTGGTAGGCATGTTTAGCAATAAGATAAGGACCTAATTTAGGTTAAATTAGATACTTATTTTATTGCTAAACATGCCTACCAAACCGACACTTATGATAAAATCAATAATTTAAAAAATACAATTATTAATTTACGAAAGGCAAGGTTTCATATGCGGTGACCTCATAGATACACTCGAGATCTTGCCTACCCAATCTAGAAAATAAAATTTCAATCGCTGTAATCGCTATTCCTCACCTCCGCCGCTATCCATCGCTACTCTCGGATCAATTTCAATCGCTACACTCTATTATTCCCCACCTCCGCCGCCGCTACACTCTATCCATCGCTACCCCCGATCCCGCCCTACCAACTTATAAAGCATCCAATTTCAATCTCTGTTGCTTTGGTTTGAGAATTGAGGTGGGAAACAAAGAACGCGAGGAATATCTTGCGCCATTAATTTTTATAAGTCTTCAATCGAAGTTCGATTTTAGGGCGACCCATGTTTTTAAGATTTTCTCATTGTTTCTCGATTTTGCATTTTATTTCTAGGGTTTATGTATAAACTTCACGATTCTTCAAAGCTGAATAATTTGGGAGTTCTTAGGATACGAAATTGGGGATTATCGGAAGAAATTGCATTAGCGATTCACCGTTTGTTATCAATACCAAAATTGTCCCGACCTCGGCTCCCAAGCTATAATCAAACTCACTCACTCATCGTCATGTCTTCTTCCTCTTTCACACATAGTAATATGGGGAGAAATTGGGCATACCATAGTAATATGTTAGATTCAGTTTTCATGGTTATGTTCCCTTTTTATGATCTTCTATAGATTGATATGGGAGAAAACTTTTTAGACCATTTGTTTTGATATTTATATATTGTGTATGATGATTGAGATTGGAGATGAAGTTGGATCAATACTAACGAATGATATGTAAAGTGAAGATAATGAAATTAGAACCATATTTGAGTCTTGTTTTTCACGCTTTGTTGTATTCGGTGATATTCCACAGATTGATATGAGGCATAAATTCTCTCGCATTTGATTTGTGTACATGTTTGTCATGAATGATTTATCTTGGAATAGATAAAATGGGAAGAAAAGTTTATGTTCTTGATATTTTGTCTTGTAGATTTCAAGCATCATTGTCCTTAATATGCAAGGAGTACTCGTTCTTTCAAGGAGTATCCTGATAGATCATCTTAGGGCCCGCTTGGTTGGGGGTATTAGAAGTAGGTAATGGGAATGACTCATTAATCATTCCCATTGATGATGCTTGGTAATATTTACAATTTGGAATTAATTTAAAAATAAAATAATCACTAATTTATTTAGATTACATAATCTCCCTCTTATAATCAATCATTTAACAATCATTCATTTTTCCTCCGCTCAACTTTTTTCTTGCTCAAATTTTTCGTGCTCAACTTTCTTTCCAAAATTAATCAATGGGAATGAATCACTAGTCATTTCCATTACATAATTCTAATACCCCCAACCAAGCGGCCCCTTAATATTTTTACATTTGGTAAATACATATGTATAGTTTGGCCAGATAAATTGGAACTCTATAGTGATGCGTTTGATCTTATAATTAAGCTTGTGCTAAATATTAGATTAAGTATGAATTTTGGTGGGTATCGTGGAATATCAATTGAAAAGTGCTACTAATTCTTGAAAAGTGCTAGCACTTGTTCGAAAAGTGCTAGCATTTCTTCTTGAAAGTGCTAGCACTTCTTATTATTTTTGTTACTAGTTAAGTGCTACTAATTCTTATTGTAAAGTGTTGTTAAAATTTACTGATAAGTGTCATCTTATTGAAAGTGTTGTTGAAAGTCCTATTTATATTTATATAAAAGTGCTAATAGTTTCGAAAAGTGATAGCACTTCTTCTGAAAAGTGCTAGCATTTCTTATTGTTTTCATTACTAGTTAAGTGCTACTAATTCTTATTGTAAAGTGCTGTTAAAATTTATTATAAAGTGCTATCTTATTGAAAGTGTTGTTGAAAGTCCTATTTATATTTTATATAGAAGTGCTAATAGTTTACGAAAAGTGCTAGCACTTCTTAATGAAAAGTGCTAGCACTTATTACGTAAAAGTGCTAACATTTCTTATTGAAAATTATCATTGAATTTTATTTAAGAGTGCTACTTATACTTTTTTTTCTAATAAGTGTTTTTTTTTTTTTGTATTGTAGGATTTTCATGAGTTCTTCATATATTTGAAAAAGGATGCAAATCAAATTATCAACCATTGTAGTCAAATCATGAATTTTATTCTCCATGAGAGATGACTCCTTTGTTTTGTTCATTTTCGGTAAATACATGTTGAATTATACTCACTTTGTATTTAAAATTGGGATAAGGTACAATTTGGACCTTCAATTAGTGTCTTAGATTCAAATTGGACCTGAACTAATGTCTCATGTAAAAATTGGACCCCAAACTATTTTTTTAATAAATAAACACTTTTATTTTTATTTTTTTCAGAAAAATAAAATATCTATTAAAAGAAAGCCGCAACGCGTCGGCATCAATCAGAGTTTGTACATCAGCCGGAACAAAAGAAGAAAAATAGAACTCCTCACAATAAAAACAAACCGAGTAACCGATAAAAAAATGAGCAACGGGCGTTGCCGTCCTCCTAACCTAACTAAAGACAACACGCTCGAGCAAACAACAATCTTGCGGTATCTCACTAATACCACCTCCAAAACTTGAAAGATCAACTCTCGGGTATTGAAGGGCAAAGAATACCTTACGTGAATCAACCTCAATAACACCTCTCTCGCACATTTTCAAGAATTAGTCGTTGCACCCCATTCGCACGGCCTTTGCCTCGGCAACATCAATTGACAAAGACAATTCATCACGAGCAGCAAACACCCATTCCGGCGTGTCCATTATCATCACGAAGAATTCCTTCATAGCCCGTGAAGAATTCCTTCATGGCAAACACTTTTACTTTATTTTTAAAAAAAAAAAAAAGTGTTGTCACTCATTTTAGAATTTATCATAATATTTTTAATTTTTTTTTATCAATTTATCCACTAATATTTATTTAATGAAAAAAATTTTATATTTTATTTTATTAGTTGAATGATTTATTTGTTCAATTTTAAAAGTAAAAGTGTTTATTTGTTAAAAAAAAGTTTATTGTCTAATTTGTACTGAGACATTAGTTTGGGGTCCAATTTGTACCAAAAAATAGTTTAGGGTCCAATTTGTACCCAAGACACTAATTGAGGGTCCAAATTGTACCTTATCCCTTTAAAATTTTGTAAAGAAGAAAAAATATATCACGAAGAAGAATCAAACCACTCACCTCGAAGTTAAAATTTTCACTTTGCACGATTAAAAACTATGAAATACTATACATATGTGAGGAAGAAAAATAATAAGTGTCATTAAATTATCTTTGAAAAGTGCTACCTATTATTAATAAAAGGTGTCACGTATTAAAACTGTAAAGTAATACAAAAAGAACATGATACGCAGAAAATTATTACAAAGAAGAATCGAATCATTCATCTCGAAGTTAAAATTCTCACTTTGCACAATTAGAATAACCAAGAACTATGAAATACTATAAATATGTGAGGAAGAAAAATGATAAGTGTCATTAAATTAAACTAAAAAGTGCTACCTATTATTAATAATAAAAAAAGTCATGTATAATTCATAAATAGAAAAAAAAATCATCCGTAGGCATAATTCATATCTTGCTTTCTCTTTCCACATTGAATCAATAGTCCATTTTATCTTCAATTTGCATCTTCAAAAGCGAGAAAGATCCAAGATGGTTTCAACTTCACATTTGTAATCAAAATCTAAAATGGTCATTGTTGTTTATTGTATCTTGATGAAACAATAAAACAAATGAAAAATAGTGTTGCGTAACTAACCTTTTTCAAAATCATCATCCATCTTTGCTCGGCAAATTGAAGATCGACACGAAGTCACAGAATTGGGGATCTAAAACTTTAAAAATCGGCAGAGAAATTGGTGATCTAAATAAAAAAGAAAAGAAAAATGTGATGATGAAGGGTCGAACACCTAACCTCAAACATAAAATTTTCATATTACACCACTAAGGCTAAACATGAATCCACAACAAATATTGATTTTTCATAGTACTAGCTATGTACCACGTGCGTTGCACGTTATATATAAGTAGTTAGTAAATATTAGTAGTAGAAAAATAAAATAAAAATTTTAGAAAATTAAGACTTCGATGCTCGAATTTTTAAAATAATATGTAGAGTCGAGTTCACTACACACGCATGCAATTAAGAATAGCATAACTTCTCTTGTTGCTTCAAGTAAATTTTAATGAATACTAATTAAAAAAGACTGCAAAAACTAAAATAAGATAGAAAAACTAAATGAGCAATCAATCATAATGTAGAGAGCATATTGCTTTACTTAGAGAAATGCAATCATATATCATATATATGCAAAACAAATTATATAGATGATGAATATATAGAAGTATCCAAGGAAGACTATTTTTACGCATAGGTATTCTTTCTAGACATAAGCTAAATTCGAATCGAGAAGAAGTAATATTTAAAAAAAAAAAAAAAAAAGAAGAAGAAGAAGATGTGGTAACCTTCCATCCTCTTGGTTCTTTCATCACCATTTTTATTGCTTGAGCAACTTTGAAGTCATTAATTGTACCGGCTACTGCAACAAGCTCGGAATTTTCATCAAATCAGGCTTTTTCGTAATTCATAAATATAAAAATTGAACACTTGAAAATCGATGATCTCAAAGGATGAGATAAAACTCCAAAAAGTCCGATCGCATCATATCAATGGAAGTTTTAAGCAATCAGTCAAACTAATCAAAATAATATGTCACAATGTTTTAACTTTTTAATGCCTATACTATCACAGTTGTTGATTCATCTATATTTTTAACTTGGGCTTTTGAACATTATCAATACTTTGTTTTCTCTTCACATGTTGTTTGATAATTAAATCTGAACAAAGGTTGTACAACCAAATGCCTCATCCATTCGTACCTTTTTTATTTTTATGATCAAGAAACCTTATATACAACCTCTCGTGAGCCATGATCGGCATTCATGACAAGTCAAAGAAACGTAAATACGAGGTCATGTTTCTTTTTTTGTCTTACCAAATTTTGATGCCAAGTAATCAAGTTTTGCAAAGCGGATCAATAAAAAGGCATAAAACTTACGGCAACCACAACATTCAAGGGGAAAAAAGCGATAAGGATTAGTAAAGAAAAAGAAAATAAAAATATACAGAGAATTTATCAAGGGAGGGTCACTCTATCCATTTTCTCGAGATCCATCACACACCATTGTCACATTCCCTCATTAAAGAGGGGTTCAATTAAAATGGCATAAAACCTAGGGCAACCACAAAATTCAAGAAAAAAGAAATGATAAAGATTAGTGAAGAAACAAAAATGAGTATATCTCGTAGAATTTACCAAGGGGGATTGAATCACTTTATCCATTTTCTCGAGATTAAAATTGATTCCAAAGAGCTCCTGCAATGATCTCATGCACATCCCGAAAATTGATTCTTAATATTTTAATTAGAAGCAAAAGGTGCACAAGTGATGAACAACATCATAAGCATTCACTTTGTGTCCGTAAAGTTTACACATAATTAGCAATCAGCCAAGATAATCGATACATGTGGTTTATGAATAAAACCCCTATTTTATCCAAAGATTTTTTTTTTTTACCGAGGGCATTGCCGGTGGTTGTGAGGATTTTAATGCTCACATTAGAACCACAACGGGAGATGCAATAATTTGGATATTAAATACATTTTATGTGATGACAGTTTACGATGATAGAAGAAAATCTCTAATTTACACGCTATATAGAAAGTTTAAATGGCAAAGATACAAAAGAAACACTTAAAAGAGAAACCCTTTTTAACTAATAATAAAAATAGCTCATACCTAGTGTTCTCCACCTTATAGTTTGACTCATCATCATTTGGAGAAAAATAACTCTATGATGAAAAGTCATTAAAAATTAATTTGAAAGCAGATTTTAAATGGGTAAGAATACCGAAAATGAATCATTATTTATTTGTTACTATGATATAGGCATATACATAAAGACGGGATTGGACTAAACACAATCGGTTTGACTTGAGAAGGATCGGCAAAGAAGCAATACATCTTTTAGATGCATAACCTACAAAAATATGTAGCATATGAAAAATGATCCGACTAAGAGAAAAGGCTACCCAAAGGAAAGTAGTGGTTGGAGTATTTGGAATCTTTAATGGGAACAAGTATGGGAAGCATTTATATTAGAAATCTACGAGATATCACATTGTCAAAGTGTACTCGAGTTGTTAAGTACTAAACAATTTTCGTGTGTAACAATTTAAACTTATGGTATGATGGTCATTCAATATTGTATGGTATGAGAGTTAGATCATGAGTTCGATTCGACCCTCACTACTGTACATTTAGCAAGTTATAAAAGAAAGTTTCAGGTTCCAGGATTTATCAAAGTGTAATATGTCATCAACCACAACATTCAAGGAAAAAAGAAGCGATAAGAATTAGTAAAGAAACAAAAAATAAAAATATATAGAGAATTTACCAAGGGAGGGTCACTCTATCCATTTTCTCGAAATCCATCAGTACACCATTGTCACATTCCCCTCATTAAAGAGCAGTTCAATTAAAATGACATAAAACCTAGGGCAACCACAAAATTCAAGGAACAAGAAATGATAAAGATTAGTGAAGAAATAAAAAAATGAGTATATCCGTAGAATTTACCAAGGGAGATTGAATCACTTTATCCATTTTTTCGAGATTAATCACACGCCAATTTAAAATTCTCAGTTAAATGCCCTTGATTAACATAAAAGCCATAATATATATATATATATATATATATATATATATATATATATATATATCCATTGATAAATTATAAAATATATATGTCCATCGATAAATTATCACTTTGCAGTTTATCTTCTACCTTGTTCCTCATTTCACTTCTTTCAATCTCTTGCTACTGATACACAGCACTGGCCGCACAGGAAAGCAAATTTGTCAAACCACTAAAACATGTACACAAATACAATATTGTCGGCCTCCTTCGAGTCCCTGACCGATTTATGGCACCCAGAATTGTTCCAGCTTGCATCATCTTCAGTTTCCATAACTATGGATATCCAACATAAACTCATCAACAATAAGATATCAAATACAGATCCAACTATATCAAAACTCTACATTACTCAAATCAAGATTAGTCATAATTTTACCCAAAAATTCTGGGTGACGAACTGAAGCAATTTAGTAGTTCATCGGCGAAGGTACCGTGCCACAATCAGGTGGATGACGATGGCGTGAAGAGAGGGCGATCGCAACGGCGGTGTGCGCATAATGGATATCAATTACCGACCGGTTTAAAGAGATTACCGACGTCAAAATCAGCACAAGCGGGGTGCCGGCATAGCCACTGAGGCAAATACCTTCACCCTTCAATTCACGTATTTGCCTCGAGATGGAAGAACGATTAATTGGGTATCAACCAATGGGCAGACAAAATAAACGGAAGAGCGTATGAAGAGATGGGAGCACAACACGGTAACACATTAAAATTTTGGGGAGTTTTGGAAAATAAAAAGATAGGATCAAATTATGAAGGAAAAAAGTGAGCGTGGATAAAAGAGTCCAAAAATATTTCTCACACCCAAGCCACTTTTATGTATATTATAGATATAGATTCTATATATGTTAAATTTTGACCCATTTTAAAAAATGGATCAAAATAACCCAAGTGCTGCGTATACACCCACCTCACAAGAGACCAACCCTTTACGAAATTATTCTTATTTGATTTTCAATAAAAATCAACTTATGAACTTTTCCTTAAATTTTGAAATCATGTTTTATAATATCTCTAATGAGGGTCAAGTCGGAATCATTGATAAATTAACCTGAAAGGATAATTATAAGGATCTCTCATCCTTATTATACATATATACAGTATATGATATGAAGTCTCATCCCTGTTTAAAAAAAAATGAAGTCTCATTATTTAGATAAGAATATTTAAAAATATGATGCTCTTTTAGAGCGGACGAGAATGGTTAGAAGAGGAATATCTTGATCGGATATGAAGCATCGGAGGATACTGTTGAAATGAGAAGTTTTAGATCCAATTATCAAACTTGAATACCAAATCGAATATTGGTTCTCCATCAACTCGAGCTAAAGTGTTTTGAGGGAGGAACATGTCGGCGACAAAATGAGATCTGAAACTTCGGATCTCCCTTGCCATACTCCTCGGATCCGAGCAGAAAATAAGGAGAATTGAATTAAATCTACGAGGAATCATGAGTTATAGTACAACAGTATAAGTTTAGCCGTCTTGGCGAGAGGATGAAGTGATATAGATCAAGTGGTTAGAACTCCACTACCTATATCCTAAAGGTCATGAGTTCGAGTCACCCTTTACCCGATAAAAAAACGTCGTCTTAGCAGAGATAATGCAAATTATCACTCGACGGAATATCGAGAAAATCCCTAAAAAAGTGATTGTCTAATGTCGGAATCGTATGATGGACGTGTCTAAGGTTTCCAAGGGCATTAACCAGCTCAAAGACCAGTTTACCCTTTCCATGGGAAGGTATATACGGCTAATTTTCCAAATACAAAGTTATCTTCTTCATTCATTTTTTAAAAACACTTTACTTATATTTTCTTAACATATTGTTACCTACAAACATATCACCGACTTAGGCATCGGAGGGCCGACATCTCATAAATCCTTGGAAGCTTGGAGAATACCATGTAGGTATTACTTTATTTATTATTATCATTTTGTTAATATAGTTTAGCGACATTATTGCTTTAAAAAAAAAAAAAAACTCATTATCATTCTCGCTAAAATTTCACTACTATTAATTATTAAAAATACATTATTGTTGTTAAAAAAATTCTCCATATCCATTAACAATTTTCTAATATCTCGAGATGTTTTCTCCATTATCAATTACCCTATCATAACTTTGAAGAATATCCATCTGCCTCAACTTCCTGGTCAATTACAATTGCCCACCGCCTACAATGATTTTTTCCACCGTCGTATGGTTCTTCATTTGATTTCTAGAAAATTTGGTTATACTTAAGCATAAAAGCTCTCTAGGAGATTCGGGAGGGAGAGAGGGAGAGAGAGAATAGGGGTGTAAGTGAGTTGAGGTGGCTCACGCTCTACTCTTGATTGACTAAAGATCGAAATTAACTTGAATTTGATAGTTCAAGATACTCGAGTAGTTCTCAAATTCTAATTTGAGCTTGCAATACTAGACAAGTCAGTTTCTCTACCTAATTGAACTCACATAATTTTAACATTTTACCTATTATAGTAAACTAATTATTTACAAATATATCTTAATTATAAATAAATATAAAAGACTATACTTAATGTTAGCAAGTGTTGAAAAATTTATAGTTTTGATGATTGTGCCAAAATATCATGTAATAGGACAAGGTGAATTGTATAGACAACTTATGTTCTAAACTTAGTTTTAATTTTACGGGTGATAAGTTCAGGGACACTCATCTTATAAGCTAAACCTAAAGATGAGAAGTCAACTTGGACGAGAAGTCTCAAAAGAAGTTGAGTTGAATTCATTTTTATAAAAGTTGAAGTCATCTAATAAAAAGAGCTAAGTTGAGCTCACTTGATAAGAGAAGTTGGGTTGAAGTCATTTAATGAAACTAAGGTGATGAACCTAAGTTGATGAAGTGGTGAAAGTCATCTCTCTAGTGAAAGTCATTTCCTCTAATGAATGTCACCTAATAGACTTGTTAGAGAGTCATCTAACAAACCTACATGGACCAATTAGAGTTCGAAAGTTAATTAACTATCATGATATAAAAGCTGATTGACAAGAGGACAAAGAAAAGCTGGAAGCTACTCTATATGGTAAAAGTTATATTCACATCAAATTCCAAGGAAGATTGCGCGGCATGATTAGAGTGATTTGAATTTTCTCTCCTACGTTAATATTCAAATCCACATTTGAATTTACTCTCTAACTGTAACATTCAAAGACACACTATAAATTTAAGTTTCACCTTCATAACAAAGTAGTGAAAAATGCTGCCAAATAAACAAGCAAACGAGATCTTGAAGCATTTCCTTTCAAAAAAGTGAGAAGTGTTGATGTAGAAGTTGGGTCTTTGATCCACTATAAACCCTTGTGTGTTTTTACCGGATTGTGCTTAACTATCATACTCACTTATTTCAAAAAGTTAGCATGCAATCATCTTGGTCGACTTTACATCAAGTAAGATGACATTGCGTATGATAAGTCTGCCCAAAACTCATCTTATCATCTTCACGTTAAGTAATCGATCTTGTCTTGAAGAGTTTTAAACAAAGCGAGTATAAACTAACAATACTTTAATCGACTCGCTTCGACTCATTTACACCTTTAGTAAAGAGTGAGAGCAAGCTGAGTGAGAGAGAGAATAGAGGGATATATATATATATATATATATATAGAGAGAGAGAGAGAGAAGTGTACGTGTAATGAAAAGAGAGAGAATATATTTTTGTGAGGAAAAAAAGAGATATTAATCAAATTACACTAGTTTAGTACTCCCTCCGAACCAATTAAAGCTTCTTATTTATTTTTCAAAGACACAAATTGAAAAGTGTAATAAAATAATAATAGGATAATAAAAGTGATGTGATTGAGAAAAATAATAAAAATAAGACAAGTGACAATTTAACATATTAAATGAGTGGCAATTGGTGTAATGTAAAGAGTACAAACTAAAAAAATTAATGAGAAACTTTTATTAGAACAAACTAAAAGAAAAATGAAGGGTGAGACGGAAAAAGTACAAATAAAACAATACAACTTTAAAATTCATGAAATTTATCAAAATGACACTTATTTCCATGGAATACCACAGTGCAACTAATGCACACACATGTTACGTTTACATAAAAATTTGTGTGATTTAAAAAAAAAAAAAAAAAACCCATATAAGTTTGTGTAATAAAAACCACCCCACACAAAGCTATTGTATAAAAAGGGGAAGAAAGAAAAAGTTGATAAAATTAATAGAATTACCAAAAGAGCCCTGGACTAGTCACCCAGCAAAGGGCATTGGCAATCACAGTAATAAGATAGAATGATGAATATTGTTTGTTCCAGAATAAGAAAGGGGTACCCGTTTATATCTCTGTCAATAGGATAATAAAGGAGATTCCAATTTTATGGTGGGGTGGGGTGGGGTGGGGGTGTCCTGCTTCACCATTTGTGTGCCACCCATAGTGTATGTATGTGGACTCTGGAGTTCGCCATTGACTATTGGAAGATATGTAGATCATGAATATATTTACTCTCGTGTGGTTCTCATTTCTAATTCGCCTTACATAATTGAGACAATTTTATATATGGAACAAGTCTCACTTTTGACTCGTCTTACATATTTGATACTCTTGTTGACAATATATTTGATATCACTACTTACATATTTGATACTATCGCATATATATATTTGATCCCCCTGTTAATATTATTTGATATTTCTATAAGGGTGAAACCGTTCTCATGTATGAGATGGTCTCGCATTTAATTTTTCGCCTTAAAGTAGTGGTCAAAAGATTGAGCACAAAGTTTTAAGAAAAATAGATATAATAAGGGTATATTGGGGTATTCGTAAAAAAAGGATATATTAGAGTATTGTAAGGTCTATTTAGCAATAAAGTAATTGTTTGTGATTGTAGTGGAGGGAAAATAATTTATTTTTAAAGCTACATTCTCACAACTTTAGTTTTTAGAAACATTTTTAATCTGTGAGTAGATATTGCAAGCACCCCCTAAATAATGATTGGAAGGTGATAATAAGTGATTGTTTTTTAAAAAAATTGAACATACTTTTGGTGGAAAAACAAATAAAGCATGTGAATATATTTTTTGTGTACAAATAAAGTACTTGTACTAAATAATAAGCGAACATAAAAATGTTAAAATGGTCATGATCCATAGAGTTGTCCTATTTAAAGAAAGGGTTAAAGACTTAAAGTTGATTTTATTAGTTCGTTCAAATCCAGGACACTTCGGAAAAGTTGATTTTATTAGTTCTTTAAATCCAGGCACTTCGGTCCGCCGTATTTAGGGGTGAAAACGGATCGGATACGGACGGATAGTGCTTATACCGTATCCTAAACCATATTTTTATCGAATTCGGAGTCGAATACGAAAAAACCGGATTCGGATACGAGTCGGACTATTCGGTATACGGATACGGGACGGATATCGGACGAATCCGGGCCGAATTCGAATAACTATAATCGAGATAATATATTTCATACAAAAATCATCAAAATGTGATTGAAACACATAAAAAAAAACTACCTACGAATGAATAGGAAAAATAAAATCAAAACCCAAGTGATTAGGGTGAATAATTGCATGATAATTGTGTGTTTAATTGTCTCAAATTGATATGATCATGTTAATTTATAATTAATTGGTCTAATTACATTTCATTGTTTGATTTGATATTTGGAACTTTATATTGTAAGTTTGAGGCCAACTTTGAGTGCAAATTGAGGATATTTAATGTATTCAATTTAGTGTAGCAATTGCATGGTTGGAAAGAAGGCTGAGAGACGGTCATAACGCAAAAAAATCGGGTCAAACGGATGTCGTATGAAGAAGTTATGCTCGAATGAAGTTGGGACGGTGAATCAATACACCCATCAGATTAGACAGTACACCCTCAGCCGATGCGCCTACTACACCCTCCTTTCGGAGTAGTTCACCCACCTTGCCTTTTTAATATTTTTCTTTTTTCTAATATTATATTATTATTTTAATATAAAATATAAAATAAAATATATTAAAAAAATGGATATCCGGATTTGCTCTCCGGATAAATATCCGATAAAATATGGTAAAACTCGGATACGGTCGGATATTATGTATTCCGTATCCGATTTCGTATCCAAAGTCAACTATCCGTATCCGAATCCGACCGGATACTTATTTTTTTACCGAATTCGATACCGACCGGATACGGCTCCGGATCGGTCGGGAAATATCCGATCCGTTTTCACCCCTAGCCGTATTAGAGTAAATTCG
This sequence comes from Paraleonurus japonicus, assembly GCA_030762865.1. Taxonomy (NCBI): domain Eukaryota; kingdom Viridiplantae; phylum Streptophyta; class Magnoliopsida; order Lamiales; family Lamiaceae; genus Paraleonurus; species Paraleonurus japonicus. Next base: position 45,073,982 of record CM061056.1, read on the forward strand.
TTTAATATTTTTATATTTAATTCTAATATAATTTTATAATAATTTATTTTTATTTTTGTGAGAAAAATAAAATTCATTAATGAAAATCGGAAAGATCGGTATCGACCGCATACAAAATCTCATCCGGCGGATGTAGAGAAAAAATCTCCCGCACAAGAAAAAGCAATTTATTGATATATATGTATCTTAGATGGGTCTTTCTATGGTCGGGAAGGTTTCGTCCTTCCCGACGTCGAAACCCTTTGAATACTCTTAGATTCTCAATCCAACGTATAAAATTTATTTTAGGTAATTGCACTTTGCATTAGAGCGTTTGCATGTGCATATTGCAATCGCACTACATCGCCTTAATAATAAATTGAATTATTAAATATAAAATGACAAAAATACCCTTTTTCAATTCAAAATAAGTAAAAATATTTAATTATAAAATTACATATTTAAAAATCCTTAATTCTCACTATCCCTATCCTAATCCACATTCTATTTTTATTTTTTTGAAATTCCTAATTCACGTTATTAGGATCTTTCTCGATTACAACTTTTTCACAAAATTTCACAAAAATTATTTCAACTAGCAATATTTGTGAAGAAAATAAGTGCACGGCGATAAGCGAGAAAGTCACCGATCGGAGGATAGATGAGATGGTGGTATAAAATGGGGAGAGAGACGGCTTTGTGGTGATGTAGGTGGTTGAGCGTCCTAATAGCTTAAAGATTCCGATAACACACTCCAAATAGCAGTTTCAACTAGCAATATTTTGGCGGAGTTAAGATTAATTACGATAACACACTCAATTAATTCGATAACACACTCCAAATAGCAGTTTCTAAACAGCGTGGTCCCCATAGGGCATCACATAATAGCATTCTTCATTTCATCAATCTTAGCAGACATATATTCCCTTCAAGTGCCTCCTTAATTGATCTCATTAGCGAGGGCTAGTGTGCCACTTGTCAAAATGTACCGGCAGAGAACAAGATTTCTCCATTTTCACCGTTAATCTCGATCATTACAATTACATCATACATAGAAAAATATATTAAACGAAACATATTGTGCTAGGAAAGACTTTGGAAACAATAATGATATTCTATAATCTCTTTTAACAATTTTCTCGGCATCAAATAGGAGACTAATAGACTCGATCACCGAAAAAAAATGAAGTAGGCAACGCGAAGCCGACGTCACCCAATGGAAAGCGCCGCCACCGCCGTTGGACGAGACATATTTAGGGTTCTTCACTTTTTTCATCGGAGAAGAAACGTGTATTTTTAAGAAATTAAAATGATGTTTAAGTATTTTAATTTATTGATAATTAAATTAATATAAAAAAGAAGAATGTTAAATTTATAAAATATATTATTTTAAAAATATTAATATTATAAGGATATATCAGTAATTTTATATATATATTTTTAAAAATTAATTATTTTGTCTTTGTGCGAAACTATATCACTCAAAACGAAATTAAATAATGTGTCAAATTATTATTTGATACTGACGTCGTCGAAGGGCGAACACCCTTCCTAACTATAGAAAAACCCATCTTGGATGAAATGGGTTATAAGATAAAATATTCCATTCAAATATGGATATAATTAGTATGAGTTTTATTAATTCAGAGCTAAAAAAATAGTAAAACTATTAGTTAGGGGTTTAATTTTTTTCTTATTGTTTCAAGATCTAAAATATAGAAAACTAATAATTTATATAGGACTTGAAAGATATAAATTATCAATATAAGATTCTAACATGCTAAGACCATATTTGACATCTTATAATTTCCAGTTAATTAATAATATTTTTATAAATTACAATTTTAAAAAATATAAAATATACTAATTCACGTGAGTCTATATTAAAAATAAAAAAATATATTAAAATCACATTAGTTAATTAACAATAATTATGTATGTTAATTACAAAATATCTTTTAAACTAATTTCACAATGATATTAGAAGTTTCCATTATACAGATTCTCATTAAACTAGCTAATATGTTTAATGAAATAACTAATATTGAAAAATACACACAAATGCAAACAAGTTTCACGGTGAACTTGATTCATAATATACTTTGTTCATTAATAAATATCAACTGTTGCAAAAATCGACTTAGGCGCTAGGTGGCCGTCGGCCCAATCCGATATTTTGCAAATCCTATATTTTAAGCAAAAATGAGCTACCCCAGGTGGGGCCTAGGCAGGCTAGGCGACCGAGACAAAAAAATTAAAAAAATTAGACTGTTGAGGTGCCGGACGTCTCACAACCGCTCGATTAACTATTTTCAATTTCTACAACCTTGATAATATAGATACTAACTATAATATGTCAAACATAGTCTTTTTTGACGAATATGTCAAACATCCATATATTACTAATAGGGAGTTGGTCTAATCCTATGTGTCACTCATACAAGAGTTTGGCATAGGTGTCATAAAATTATTAAGTTGAGGACATGTGTCAATTTTTTTTTAGTATTTTTCCTTAATATTTCCTTTGGTTTAATCCTACGTGTCATTTCCTTTATTTTCTCAATCACATTAATACTAATTATTCAAATTGGATTCTTTGTCTTTTACTTAAGTTGACTTCATTTCTACGATTTTATTAATAAGATTAATCGAAATTTTCAATTAATAGATTTTATTAACACCGATTGATCTAAAATTTCAATTAATTGCATGATTGAGGATTACTATATAATATTGGTCAAATTTTTAGTAAAACTTTCCTTTTCAATTAATTAAAACTTTCATTTTATTTGATTTCTAAACATATTAATATTAATTAACCAAATTTGTCATGATTGATGGTTATTATATAATTTTGATCAAATTTTTTAAAATAAAACGTTACTTTTTGGTCAATTAAAATTTACATTTTGGTTAAACCCAATCGATTACCATTAAATATTTAAATTTACTTTTTCTTTAACTTTTTCCTAAGTTCATGTCATATTAATCTTAACTTAGCCTGGACGAAAAACTCCGCTTCTAATTGATATCATTGTTATTGATCTTTGTGGTATATAAAGGCTAGAGTCTAAATTCGATTACCACTAATTATCTTAATTAAGCAATCAACAATTCATTGCATTATTGATGGTTATTAATAATTATGATCAATTTTTTTTAAGTAGAACTTTACTTTTTGATCAATTAAAACTTATTTTTTTGTTAAACCTAATCGATAGTATTGCATGATCTTTGTGGTATATAAAGTCGGAGGAATTTAAATCTCCTATATTAATTGCACAATTTGGCTTCTTTGTCTTTTACATAATTTCGTAGGAATATTGAGAATAAAGTATACATCCCACGAATGATACTAAGTCATTCGGATCTCACAACAATGGATAAGTTTCAGAGAAGACAATTCTCAATTTTCTTGTATTTTGCAATGACAATTAATAAACTTTAAGGGCAGTCCCTCTACAACGTTGGTTTATTCATTCCAAGACCTCGTATTTACACACGGACAACTATCCCTATATTACTAATAGGGAGTTTGTTTTTGCTTAGGTGTCGTCATGAGGTTAATTTGAATGAGGTGTCACATTTTTATTAAATGCATATATATATGTTAATAACTTATGCGTCATTTTCCTATTGATTTATAATTAATATATGACATTTAAGCAAAATGGAGGTTTGTACCTTAGACCTCTTGCACAATATGTATATTTTTAATGAATAAGTTAATATATAAATCTTTAAATATTTTAAATATCTCTTTTATATCTAAAAAGTGTTATCATATGACAATTTTTAAACATAAAATTATATTTAACTTAAGCCTATAAATGTATGTAAGAAAAATTGTGGTTGTATTAACTTTTATAAAAAAACTTAATATAATCATATATGATATTTATTGTAAATATACGATATATATATTATTCGGAGTAATATTTATGCATCAATTATATAAAAAAATTCTATTAATCGTCCCTTTTTTTTATTAATTGTAAAATAAATTTGAAATAAATCTTATAGTAAATTCTTTCACATAATTATAATAATTCTAATCCCTAGCATGAATTGTCATACAATTAATATTATCATTATTTAAATTTAATATTATAATTATAATTTTTTTATACATATACATTATTTTAATATATATATTGTTATTTGAAAACATTATACATATAATATATTATATTGTAAAGTTTATTTAACGAAAATACCGCGTAATACGCGGGAGCTCGTCTAGTAGTATTAATATTTTATGAGTTTGAAATTGTTCGTTTCTATCTTTCAGACCCACAATATTGGTAGTTTCTAATTTTTAGGTCCTGAATCGAAATAAAAATCTTTCAAATTCTTAATTGATAGTTATAATAATTTTCGTGCCTTGAATTGATGTGGTTACGATGTTGAGTATTAAATACTCCTCCGTCCCATAAATATTTACACCATTTTGTGGGCACAAAAATAAGAAAGTAGAGTAATGAGTTGGATTTTAAGGGATAATTTTATAAATTTTTATGTATAAAGTAAAAATAAGTTGGATTATGTGTGTATGTATGAGGCCAAAAGTAATGATATTTTATATAATATTGTGAATAATGTGAGGGTGAAGTTTATAATAGAGTTTTAATTTTTGAGGTGTGCAAGTTATTTTGGAACGTCGAAATAAAAAAATTGTGCGATTATTATGGGACGAATGTTGTAGTTGTTATCTCTTCACGAATGTATGAGTTTTTAGTTTTGATTTATGTGACTGGATTTAATAACGCATGAATTATATAAATATTCTATATGATGTATTTAAATTTTATTTGACCTCATGTCAACTTGTTTTCCATGACATGTATTAGTAAATAGATATTGATTTGAAAAAAAAAAATACATTAAATAGAGATAAAGATGGACTGCAAAATTAATAATATATTAAATATACTATAACTAGCCTATCTTTGTGGGATGAAGAAAAAAAAATATATATATATATATATATGTGTGTATATATATGTATATATATATTTTTGTGGGACGAAGGGAGTAATATTTATTTTGAATTTTAATTAATTTTTTTAACTTCATAGTTTGTTGGAGACTTGCTTAGCCCGAAGCCGATTAAGGTTAGGATTAGGTCGGTGCTATTAGTAGATAGTTTAAAGTGAACCAGTACTTAACATGTTTTCATATGATTGATCCTAATGAGTTATGATCAGTTCGTTTAATATTTTTGAAAATTGAATAGTTTAAGAGAAAATTTTATATAAACCGGGTGTATACGATGAACTCTATTTTTATTATTATCGCCATTCACATTCACTATCACCGTCATGCACATACACTATCACTCTCATATTTACTTATAACAGTGCATGTGAATGATAGTGATAGTGTATGTACATGAAAGTAATAGTGAATGTGTATGAAAGTGATAGTAAAAATAGAGTTCATTGTATGCACCCGGTTCACACAAGTGTTACTCATAGTTTAAATGGTAGAAATACCCCTATTTAAACACAAACTCTCGTGGTAGAACTTGTTCATCATATAATATTGATAAAATTGCATTCATTTAGTAATATCATAATATTCATAGTATTCATTTAGTAACATCGATTGCACATATAAACTAATACCACATTGCAAAATATTATGGTATATTAGTTTATAAGAATAATTATATTACTAAATAAATATAATAATATCATTTTCATATTATGAATAAATTTTACAAAATAAAAGTTAATTATAATTAATGAATTATATTATTTCCTCCGTCACTTTTTATCATTGTCTAATTTAAAATACTTTCTCAATCCCGTATTTAAAGTGACATTTATTGTTCGACACATTTTTTAATGTAAGAGTTATTTAATAATATAAGTTATTTTTTATGAGGGTAGAGTAATCTTTTCAACTTTAATAAAAGAGTTATTTAATAGTATTAAATTGAGTTGGTGTCATGTGGTGTATTATTAAAGTCTTCGAGGAAAATAAGTTAAAAAGTTAAAAGTTATTTTATTACTATTTAAAGAAATGATATATTTAACATGAGACATATTTTTTTGACAAACGATGTATTTAATACGGGCGAGAGTGTAATATATATATTTTTTATTTAACATTCTACTAATAGTCTAATACCAATGTAAATTTGTCCTATTTTTAACAATGCCAACAACAAATGAATAGTAATAAATATTAGGATTGTGGATTATAATAATAAGATAATATTTTCAATCAATAATAAATAGTTATGATTACCTTTAAAGAATAAAAATGTGAGGGGTAGTTTTGAAAAAAAAATTATTATGCCCTCCAATAAAAGTTGCAAACACTCCCTAAATAAGAGTATAAATGATTTGATAAAGTAATAAATAAATAATTAATTAATTCATGTAAATAGATAAATTGATCGAATAAAAAAGAATGGAAGACGTATAAAACATGTTTATACAAAAACATCAAGACGACATGTTTGACTTTTTTCCATGTACATACTTTGTCTGTGGTGTGGTCCTTTTTCTTAAATTCTCCTCTACTTTAGTTAATTTTGTTGGATGTCCAAGTCTTGCAACATATCATTCGATGTGACATTCTTTTTACTAAAAGTATTACAATATTTTCACATTCTTTTACTAAAAGTGTTGCAAGCTATCAACGAATATTTTTCTCCAATTTGGAGAAGTTAAAGGTAATGATGATGAGTATTGGATCAGAACATCGGATAAGTTATCCATCTGAAAGGATAATAATAGGGAATCTTTTATTTGTCCCCTTAAGCAAGCTAATAATATATTTATCTATCTCCTTAAAAAAAAACAGAAGTGAGATAATTCTCTTTTGCTTTGTTAAATTTGTGCACTTAGAGGTCACAAACTAAAATGAGAGGATGGAGATTTGGATATTCTCATTTCGTATATGAGGTGTACTTGAAGTTATGATTCGTTGATTGTCTAAAGAAGATCTCGAGGATCATACCTAATCTAGCAAGTGATTAGGAGGTCGGATCTAAGGTCATAAGGCAAGGAGTTTCCGAGAAACGAGAGTACTAAAAGGATTTCAGATATCTCGCAACATATTACAATCAAAAATATTTTGTCGAAATAATCTACTGTCACATGTCGAATCATACAATGACGTGTCTAAATTTTATTGGAACATCCCAAGCAAAATGACAAGTTTGTCCTCCTAGTAAGAATATATATATATATATATATATATATATATATATATATATATATATATATATATATATATATATATATATATATATATATATATCTTTATTTTCTTCATCAACATGTTTTATCTTGAATACCCTTTATCAATTTTACTTTCTCTTTCATATATCTTTGGTTTTTCTTGATTGATCACTATGACTTAAGCATCGGAGGACGGACGCCGGTAACTCCTCCGGCCCAGCTTTCTAATAGGATCACTTCACGAAAAACAGCATTTACGAATTATCTTTCTTGAGAGCTTGAAGAACACTATTTAGGTATTAATCCATTTATTTATTCACTATCCTTGTTAATATGGTTTGAGAAGGAACATATCGGGTAATATGCGAATCTTGTGTATTATATACTATTAATGATATTGCATGTAAAAAGAAAAAAGAAAATGATATTGCTTGTAAAAATTTAAAAGAAATTATGAAGAAAATCACAAACTTTGTTTAGATTGCAGTTTAATCTAAATAATTGGATAGTTGCAAATGTATCGTCAATTTAAAAAAATTGCAATTGAAGCTTTCAGTTAGTCCCCTTTTGCTCCAATTTGACGTGACAATCTAATGTGGCATGTGTTAAAATGGATGACACCATTTTGATCACGGAATAATTTTTTTAAAAAAATTAATTGATAAAACAAAGTGACATCATTTAATATATAAAACATAAATAATTTTTTTTATCGGTTAAATGGTGACTTGAACCCAATACCTTTTAGACATAGGTAGTGGAGCCCTAACCACTTAAGTTATACCACTTCGTCAACATAAATAATAATAATAATAAAAAATCATATCTTGCCAAAATATTAATCGCGATCCCAAATTTCAAATATCGAATGAATTGTGATGCTCCTCTCGAGATTCTCTCCTAGAAGAAAGTTGTTCTTCTCCAACAAATTCAAATGTCATCTTCCCCAAATCTAATCCTAGAAATCACATAATTGAACCCTATAAAACACATGACCTATTCATCTAAAGACTCATTCATATCGAATGACTGCAGAGATTGCCACGTCGAATCCGACATTGGGGCGGGATTGCCGGAAGCCTCAATTGCAATTTTTTTTTAAAAAATGATGATAAATTTTGTTGGTCCCGAGGTTGAATCTTCTAGATAATCTAGAAGGGGGTTGAATAGATTATCTAAAATTCTTTGAATTTTAGATTAACTAGTACTATTCAAAGTTATCTTCTAAATGACCTAGAGTACACAACATAATTCTTTTGTACTCAACCTTTCGAAAGCAGATCTTAATTCTTGATTTGATTAAGAACAGTAAGAATCGATGAGTAAAGCTGGAATTGAAAGTGCATAAAGTAAAGAACGTCGATTTATAGTGGTTCGGATATGAATATTCTACATCCATTCTCCTTCTACAAACTAGTAGAAGAGACTCACTAACTTACTTACTTCCTTATAGATTACAATTACAATTTAAAGACTTGATCTTTGATTTCTTCTTCCTTCTAGGCATCTTCTAACTTTTAAGTACAATGCAAGATGAAGATACAAAGAGTGTTCTATAAACACTTAGAAAAATTCTAACTATTTGTGATGATCGCTAAGTGTGCTTTATCGAATGGTGAATCAAGAGTGTATCAAAAGTCTTTTTAGTTTCGTGTCTAGTCATATTTATAAAAGATGAAAATAGTTAGTCAGTTAGAACTAACTCTAACCGTCTAACAACTTCTTGAAACCGTTTGACTCAGTGAACTTCTTTTAGTTGTCGTCTGATTGATTTAGTGAAATATGTCTTTCTTATTCTACTCACCTAATCTTTGCTTCGTCTTGAGCTCTTCATTATGGTCTCGATCGGATGACTTCTTCAAGATGTCTTCAAGTTCTAAGAACCTTAGCGACTATACTAGTCTAACCTAATCTAAAATTTTACGGTTTATCGACTACTTTACTTCAACCGTTTCTATACAACTCACCGGTCATCCTACTTTATAAAGACTATCTAACTTATATATTTTAACACATCAAAACATATTCATGATCTAACATTTGCAATTACATAATCCTTTAGATTAAACTACAATTTAAGCAAACTTCAAAATTTTTATTCCCAATTAATCCAAATTAAAATTATTATTTTAAAAATTAATATTATTGCTGATTATGTATGAAGTACGTACAAGATGTCCACAATGCAATCTCTAATGAAAATAAATAAATTGTGAGTTCATAAGAAAAAGTGACAGCCAATACACTTTCTAATGCAAAAGCACTCTTATCATAATATATAAAATTATTTGAGCAATATCAAATTTTGCTAATTAAGGTTGGTCATTATTTTTAATTATTTATCTCGTAACATATATTGTTGAGAATCGGGAAACAAATCTATCCATTGAATACATATTTGTTTAATAATAACTTTTCAAAAAATAGAATTAAAAGGTAGAATAATTAGTGTTGATTTGGTATAATATTTCAAACAAAGTCAACAATATACACAAGATAAGAATACTTGTATGATTTTTTCGCACCAAAATCTTTATCGTATCAAAGGGTAGAATCTTATCACGTTAGTCAACAATAATATATTTATGTCTCAACTAAAGCTTTTCGAATTATAATATAGTAAAATAATTAAATTAAAATAATAATTTGGATATTTAAGCGATTTAAAAAAAAAAAGAGTATACCAATTATTCATATGAATAATGATAACATTTTCTTTTTTAAATCATATGAGCCAAATTATAGTGCTCTATTTTAGTATAAAATTTTAATGTTTTCCCTACTTTTTTTTTTTTTTTTTGAAAACATGTTTTCCCTACTATTTGAAGCATATCTATCTGAAATAAAGTGTTTTTGGGTTTTAGTTTTAAAATGGAAAATAATCGAAATAAAATATTGCCTATGTTTTTACTATTTTAGGTCATTACAATTTTGTATTGACTTAAAGAATATATATATTTTTTTACAAATACATCATTTTTCAGTTAACTAGTGAGAAATTTGAATGACGAAAAAAGAAAGAAAATGAGAATATTTATTGTGTCCATTATCAAGAGAGAGAGAGAAAAAATTTATGAATGCAAAATTAAGTAAAATTTTAGAGAGTGCAAAATGAGATATTTTAAATATGCATATAGAGGTGAAATATGAAGAATCGTGAAAACAACAAAATTAACAATCTTTAACAAAAATATAAGTAAAAATGCAAAAACTTGTGTCAACAGGATTAATACGATAAATTTTATTTTACTATTATTATCATACACATTCACTATCATTGTTATGCACATACATTATCACTGTTACATTTAAATATAACCGTGCATGCGGACGGATTTAGGGGGACGCAGCCCCACTTGAATTAAAATTTTTTTACTATATGTATAGATTTTTTTATTTATATCTTAAATTAGTAATATTTGTCATTTCGCCCACATTAAATTTTAAAATTTTTCTCCCCTTTATGAATTAATTCACCCATTTTGGACGAAATCCTGGATCCGTCCTGCGTGCATGTGTATGACGGTGATAATACATATGTATGGACAGTGATAGTGAATGTGCATGTGATGATAGTAAAATAGAATTTATCGTATGCACTGTTTCACACAAGTTTTCTTGGAAAAAAAAAAACAACCAACAGTGTGATTTAAAAGAAAAATGTTAAAAAAAAAAAAAAAAGAAAAGAAAAATGTTACAGGTGATGCAGGTAATTTTCTTCGGTTTCTTTAAATGGGCTGAGGCCCACTATCACAATAAAATCAAGCCCAATTTATGGGCCCATCATTTTCTTTGGGGGCGGGAAACTAAGTTATTTACTTTTTTCTTAATTAATCATTTAAGATAATCCCTATATCCCTATATTACTAATAGGGAGCTTGTTTTTGCTTATGTGTCAATTTGTGGTGAATTCTGCTTAGGTGTCAATTTTTAAAGAGTTTGTTTATGTGTAATGATTATGTGTCAATATATAATTAGTCACCGTAACTATTAACATATTGCGTAAAATGATTAAAAAGATTGACTCAATTAATTTACTTTATTTCACCCTAATGATTATATATATAAATATACGTATTATTAAAAAACTTAATATAACCATATATGATATTTATTGCAAATATACGATATATATACTATTCAAAGTAATATTTATGCATCAATTATATTAAAAAAATCTATTAATCGTCTCTTTTTTATTAATTGTAAAATAAATTTAAAATAAATCTTATAGTAATACCTAACATGAATTGTAAAATAAATTTATAGTAAATCTTGCTCTCTAGCATTAAATGTCCCCCGATTTCTTGGGATGTTGTAGCCGTCAAACTACTTGTATAAATAGACCCTATTGGGCACAATAACAAGGATAAAAAATATCCACACTTAAGACTAAAATTCATCCTCCCAAAGAATCCTCTGTGCATTTATTGCTTTCATTCATTCCTCCATTATTGCACTCATTAAAAGTTTATCATTAGCATTCAATATCATCATCAACAATCAAACTACCCTACTAACTAAATAAGCCGATTAACTCCCTTAATATTATATTATCTAGGCGCTTCGGTGTTAAAGCAATACATTTTAGTAAATATAAGTTATACCCTTCAGTTATCACGTTTGATACCCTTTTGTAATATAGGACATACCCTTGATTATTACAACCGATACTCTTAGGTGTCGTTTGCTTTACAAGATGAGATTGATAAGTACCGATAAGATTCCTTAGAATTGTATTGTTTGGATTATTTTTTTCAACAAAATTTATGTTTGGTTTGTAAAAATACATTGCTTAGGATAAATATTTATTTGTGTTTGCATTACACGATGCATAGGATATCTTTGATAAATCTCAAAATTGCCCTTGTAATTTTAATGTTGGCCAAGGATATTTTAGACTTTGTATGTGCAAAATGAAGGAGAATATAGATATTTTTATATAGGGATAAATTTGTCACGTTCACACCCCAAGGATTGAATAATCGGGCGTAGCATGATAGAAGTGGGACTCGAGCTCGGGCCAGGACTTAGTCCCGGGGCCGAGTCATCCAAACCAAACACGAAATTACCCTTAACTAAACTTTAGATCCCAACTAATCCTTAAAAGCAAACGATACCTTAGTAATATAAGTCATGTTCTTCAATTATTACAACTGATACCCTTTAGTAAATTGATCAAGTTTCACCATGAACCCTTATTCATAGTAGACTTTGCCTATAATTAACTATTAGATTGACTTATGTTTAAATTGATTGAATTTTATTTAAATTTGATTTGGTTAATTTCTTATTATCTAACAATCTATATTTATAAAAGTATTCCTCCCTCCGTAAAAATATTTATTTCTCTTTCTTTTGATACAAGTTTTAATGAATATTAATAGTTTATGTATAAAGTAAAAATGTGTGGTAGATTTATAATATTTAGAGAGTAGTGCTAAAATAGTATGAGATAAAATTATTATTAAATACTAAGTAGACACAATCGATAGAGAATGAGAGAGAACGGAGAGTGGAGAGTAATCGGAAATAGGGGAAGGGTAGTAAACCAAACTTGAGAGAGACAACCGATAAGGAAATTAAATTACCGTAATCACGGGAGTAACCCAAACCTTGAGAAAAACTTAAAGATAACTGGTTGTCGGGTGATTAGATGGAGTACCGGCGCAAAAGAGGTGTTAGAACCCTTCGTAATGAGTCTTTGGAATCTAGAGGATGGAGATAACTTCTCTTTCATATTCAAAAATTTCCCAGAGGACTACTATTTGGATACCTTGGTCAATAAATTTAGTAGTATTGGAGAAGTTCTGAGATATTTTACGCCCAAGCAAACGCGATAGAGAAGGAAAATTATCCGACTTCGTTAGATTCAACAAAGAGGTTGAGGAGAAGAAATTATTGGAAAATTTGAATGGCATCTGGATTGGATCGTACAAAATACGGGCTTTTATTCCAAGATTCAAACGTGAAAAGGTGTTTAAGATGTCAAGGAGTGAATTCCCGAGGTTTATCAAAAGAGACAATGACAAGGTAGAGCACAAGATCATTATAGTCGGAGATCAAACTTTTGCAGAGATGGTCCAAAATACGTAAAGGAGTTCAAAAAAGGAGAATTGAAAGAGGTGGAAGTAAATTTTGAAAGTGCGAGAATGTGATAGAGAATGGGTGAAAAAGTGTTATACTTTGGTTTTTGAAGAAGGAGTTTCCTTGGGAAGATCATGCGGAGGAACTACTGGGGAGTGTGGTGGCAATATGAGTCTAAAATCTATCGGTGGTAATTTGATTCTTTTGCAAAGTACGTCTGATAAATCCATGAGGGAACTCATCGAAGATTTTGATGAATGGGTGGCTTCTTGGTTTGATTGGGTTAGGCCACGGAATAACCTAGATGTGAATCTTAATAGATCAATTTGGACTAGATGGCATGGATTACAACCGCATGCATGGTCTGTTAAGTTTTTGCAATTGCTTGTGCTAAATTTGGATTGTTTATCAAAATGGAGGATGTTAAAGAGCAGAAATATTCCCTTGAGTTTGCAAGGGTCCAAATATATACATCATGTCTTCAATCATTTAACAAGGTCATGCAAGTTCGTATAGATGGATTAACTTATAGCATTAGAGTTGTGGAAGAATCGAGTATTCATGCGGCCCAATTTAAAACAAGAATGGTGTCATCGATGAGGAGTTAGATTCAAATTGGGGGAGGAGAAGTTTGGTTCTAAAAGTCCGGCGAAGGCCATTGCCGATGGCGACAATGACGCGTTCGAGATACTTATGCTGCGTGGGACGAGAGATGAAAAGTTCTTAGCGGAGACCGAGGGACGCATGCAAATTATTAGGGCGGCGGACATTGATGAACATTATCTAATTTTGAGGGAGATAGAAATTTCCAAGAAAATAGTATTTTGCCAAATTTGGACTCGTGAGGATGGAGCGAAGGAAAATCCTTATCAAAATATTAATATTTCAAAAGTGGGGCAAGAGTTAGTGGTGGGGTCGAGAGATTGTGGAAGTGGGCCTGAGGGATGGTAGGCCAACACATAGCCTAGATGATGGGATTATTCAAATAACATCTTCGAAATCACTTGGGCCGAGTAGTAGTAAGGAGGATAACCGAAATAATATAATTCTGAGGGAATTGGGCTGCGAGTGGAACATATCCACGATGGGCGGACCCAAATTGGGATCCAAAGTGAAGGAAATAAACTTAATGATTTAGAATTGGCCTTTTCCCAAATCCTCGAAAAAACCTCAAATTGCATCCGGGATCTTATCATGTTACGGAGACTGATTTCTCCAACTTTATCTCGAAATGGAATCGATTAGAAATATTGATGGAAGTGAAGAGGGGTTTTCAAAAAAAAGTTTAGGGAATCTAAAGAAAAGGGGGAAAAAGGAGTACGGAAGCGGTGATAAATCGGAAAAAGGGGAAGAAGACGATGAAGGCTCAAGCGTTTCGTAAGGAAAAGAAAAATGGGCAAACTTCGTGAGAGGGATGATTTCGGAAGAAGAGAAAAAGAGTCCAAAGAAAGGAAAAGAAAGGATGACGCACGATGGAGCGGATGATGAAATTTCAGAATTTATCGAAACAAAGCAATCAAGACTTGGATTGTGGGTAAAGAACTAGGGATCGTGAGTAAAAGCAGGATGAAGATGTAATTATTGGCGAGGTTAATGGAATCCGAAGGTCTCACAGGGAAGAAGAAGTGAGGATGTGGAGAATAAACAGAATGTTTCTCCATGAAGATACTATCGTTCAACATTAGGGAGGCTGGGAGCAGGATTAAACGGAAGGAAGCACAAGACATTATTAGATCCCAAGGTATTGATTTCATTGCTTACAAGAAACAAAAATTGAGGCAATGAATGATAGAATCAATTAGATTAATTTGGGAGGAGATAGGGTGGGGAGGCGGCTAGGGAGGCGAGTGCAGGGGATTCTTACGATGTGGAATAGTGATAAATTTTCATGTGCGAGTTTTTGGGATATGTCGGGCGGTGATTGTGAATGGATATTGGGGAAGGGAGGGGATGAGATGTTGTTTGATAAACATTTATGCTCCTACTGGTTTTTTTGTTGAAAAAGTGAGCTTTGGGATATAATTTTGAATGTTATTTCTCAAAATGAGGATCATTATTTGAGTCTAGTTGGAGACTTTAACTCAATCAGATTCCATCCGAAAGAAGGGGCTCTACCGATGCTTTTCAACGCAGAGATTTGGACTGTTGGATGGCTTTATTAGAGAGGCAAATCTGAGTGATCTTCTGCGAGGGACGAAAATACTCCTGGTATAAGGAGATGAAACTTGTAAAAGCCGCATTGACAGGATCATGGTTAACAATGGATGGTTAGATAATTGGCCATCTTCATCGGTGAAGGGACTTCAGCGATCGGTATCCGATCATTGCCGTTGGTGCTCGATACGAAGGTTTGTGATTGGGGTCCAAAACCTTTCCGCTTCATTAATGCTTGGACCTCTCATCCGACCTCAAGAATTTCATGGAAAATGCATGGAACGGTTACTCAATTCCAAGTCAGGTGGCTTTATTCTTAAGGAGAAATTGAAGCTCTTAAAAGCGAGACTTGAAAAGGTGGAATAAAGATACTTTTGGGGTTATAGAGAATGTAATTGAAAATCTAAAAGATGAGATGCAAGAGTCAGATCTAAAGGATGATATGTTTGGTCGTAAAAAGGCTAAATGCATTAGAAGGAAAGAGGTTACAACAGAGCTTTCTGAAGTATGTTCCAGAGAAAGAGTCTAAAGTCGCAAAAGGAAAAAAATTAAGTGGTTGAAAGAAGGTGATGTCAACTCTAGTTTCTTTCACAGGTGGTAAATTTTCGGAGAAAACAAAATGAAATCACAAGTCCGATGTTAAATGGGGAGTGGATTGAAGAAGTGAAAAAAGAGTCCACGAAGTTTTTCAAAAATCAATTTAGAAGAGTTGAGTGCAATGCACCTATTCTCGATTGCCTTAAATGGTGACAAGAGACTATCTGCACAAGATAACCAACTTTTCACCGAACCTTTTCGAGAAGAAAATCTTGGATGCTATATCGATTGTGACATTCGAAAAGTCCCTACCGATGGTTTTGATTTTAAATTCATAAAAGAATGCTGGCATATTCTTAAAGGATATATTATGAAGAAGCCTTCCCTCTACATGACTTCAGGCCGATCTCTCTTATTGGAAGCATGTATAAAATCTGGCAAAAATCCTAGCTTGCGGTGAGTAGAGTGATGGACCAAATAATCTCACACTACCAAAGTGCTTTCATCGGCAATGGGTTCACTATGGATGGAGTTGTGATACCGAACGAGGATGTTCTCAAGCAAAAAGAGGAAAATGGAGAGGTTGATCTTTAAAATAGACTTTGCAAAGGCGTATGACACCCGATCGATTTGGAGTTCCTAAATTCGATGATGAAATTTTTCAATTTTGATAGAAAATGGAGGAAGTGGATAATGCGGTCGTTTCATCGGCTCATGCATCGCTTTGGTGAACGATAGTCCAACAGGGATTTCAAATTAGAGAGAGGTCCTGAGACAAGGAGATTCGTTATCTCCGTTTCTTTACTTGTTGGTTACAGAGGGTTTAAGTATCTTAGTTTGAAGAGCGGCCGATATTGGTATTCTCGAAGCGGCGAGTTAGAGACAAAGAAAGTTAGAGTCTCACATCTTCGATGCGCTGATTATACGGTGTTTGTATGCTTGAAAGAGAGTCTAACATCCTGCAATGAAAAGAATTCTAAAAAATTTCGAATTATTATCCGGTCTCAAAGTAAACTTCCAAAAGAGCAGTTTAATGGGGGTAAATATTGACAAGGGCAGACTTGAGGGCATGGCAAGAATTTTAGGTTGCTTGACAGGATCCATCCCTTTCTCTTTTTGGGGTTATAAGTGGGAGCACCGAGGAGCGAAATCTTGAGGCAGAAATCTAATAAAGAAATCGAAGGCCAAGTGAAATCTTGGAATGACAAGAAAATTTCCTTTGGGGGAAGGATTACACTCTTAAAAGCAAGACTCACATTAATATCTATGTATCGGTTATCTTTCGGTCAACTTACAAAAAAATCCTTGAGAGTTATCACTTCGGTAAACGAAACTTTTTGTGGGGTAGGGGTGTGAGGATAAAAAAATGCATAGCATGGGTGAAATGGAGCAAGGTCTCGTGATCCTAAATGTTCCGGCGGTCTCGGGGTTAAGGATTTAGAAGTGTTTAATAGGGCCTTGTTGGGGAAATGGTTGTGGAATTTTTTTAGGGATAGAGATGCATTATGGGTAAAGGTGATTAAGTCATAATATGGGGAGTTGAGGTGGGGGAGGGGGCTTCAATAGGGGAAGGGCTAATTGGTGGTCGAGATGGTGGAGGGAGATAGTGGATAATGGGTGGGGAGAGGGAAAAGTGGTTTTGGGTGAATTTAGAAAAACGAGTGGGGGATGGGAGGGAAACCTCATTTTGGAACGATGTGTGGGTAGAGAATCAACCCCTTAGTAGTAGTTTCCCTAGGCTTTATGCTTTGTGTCAAAATAAATCGATTATGTAAGTGAAAAGGGAGAGTGGAGTGAAGGGGTTTGGGAATGGAAATGGAGTTGGAGTAGGGAGCTTAGGGATTGTGAGAGAGTAGGTTTTATTGAATTGATGTCCATTCTTAATAAGTCGATACCAAAACAAGGAACAAGGAGATTCGTGGGTGTGGAAGACGGCAAAAATAGGATGTTACACCACTAATGCGGCCTATAAGGAGATCCTGAAGAGACAAATGGTTCAAAATCAAGGGGAGGAGAAAGATGCTTTCGGTAAACTGCGGAAAAACATAGCACCCCAAAAGGCGAAGGCGATGACATGGCGAGCTATGAAGGACAAGCTTCCAACGAGAGTGAACCTCTTCAAGCGAAAAGTCATCTCATCGGTGGTGGAAGCAATTTGCCCAATTTGTAAGGAGGAGCCGAAACAATTGATCATCTCGCTTCTTACTTGCAAAGGTACGAACTCAATTTGGTACAAGATTTTTCATTGGCTCAAGATGGTCCCAGTTGTCATAGGAGTATTAGCACTCAGTTGAGCAATTTTCGGTTTGTTTAAGTGGAAAAAAAGGAAAGTTTATTGCGATTGGTATGTGGATTTGCATTATTTGGGTGATTTGGAGGAAGAAATGTTGTGATTTTTGAAAAGATTGATTTTAATAGTGATAAATTGGTGGATGAGGTAAAGGCGAGAATGTGGAGCTAGGTTTGGATTCATAGACACGAAATTTGTTATTTTTCATACCAAGAGTGGATGTCCGATTCTATAATTCGTTAGAACTATTCTAGAATTCATAACTTACGGCTTGTAAATATTGAAACTGTGTAGGGTATTTCTTATACTTTTTTTTTTTGAGAAGGGTATTCCTCATACCCATTTTTCTCATTAATGAAAATTTTTTCTGATAAAAGAAAAAAGAATTATTACTAAAAATAGAATATGATTTGGACAAAAAAAGTGAAAATAAATTTTTGAACGGAGCTGGTACTATTTATTAAGTAGAGAGACGGAAGGGATTGGGTGGGGAAGTATTGTCTCTTATTATGCAAACCCCACACCTCTCCTCTCCAATGAGTTGATTTTTGTTGGGAAATAATAAGCTACTTATCTTTATGAAATTGAAAAATAAAATAATAATTAAAAAATTCATACCAACGTAATAAAACACCTAACAATAAATATGAGTTTCATATTTTTCTATCTAAAATATAGACAAAATTTAAGAAACAAACTAATCTATTGTTCACCAATTACAGTGTCTTTTTTAATGTATAATTAATATAGAAGGTTATTTCCACACACGAATACACACACTTTAATTTTTTTTAAATAAAACTTGTTGTGTAGTAACTAAAGTACTCTTTCTTATAATTTCAAAATTTTGGAAGTCTAAATACACACACCAATGTGCGAAAATTTTTGCCGCACAATACACTAATGTGCGAATAAATTTATTACACACTGTAAATGTGCGAAAAATTATGTCGAACATAGGTGTGTGTACTAATAACAAAACTCAAAGTGTGTGTACCTAACAATGTGAGATTTCTTTTTCGAACAACATACAATCGTGCGAAAAATTTCGCACATTGTGTACACCAAATTGTGAGTACTAGGAGTATTGTGAAACTTCCAGGTATGTGTACTCAGATATTCCGTGCGCGTACATAATTTTTATGTGTACTCGGAAAAAAATGTGAAAATAACCTGACCCATAATTTATCTGATTCAAGTAAAGTGGATCATGGGTATTTTTACGGGAGATAAGGCTGGAATAAATCGGGTCGGATAAGATGAGCTGTAAGGATTTGGTTGGATACAAATTTGTCTAACATTGGACCCGCACATTGATTCATTCATTCTTATATTTATTTATTTAAATTTTTGTTTTTATCTTATTAAATATCATTTCTATAATAACCACCATTTTAGAATGCAGCTCATTTTCAGCTTTAAAAATAAAAAAGAAATTCGAGATATGAAATCCCAAATTAGCATTGAACATTATTTTAATTAAAAAAACCTTGTGGTTTAATTGGGCCTTGGCCCTGATTGACCTTCTTCAACAATTTGGGCCTGGTCAATGGACATTTGATGTCTTCTACTACATACGAAAATAAAAAAATTAGGAAGTAAAATGAAAACCGTAGTACTTCGCATTGATAAAATGAGGATTGCAATTGCAATTTTTGAATTGTCAATTCAAGAAAAATAATTTTAAAAATTGTGAATTTAGACCGAATCAACTCAATGTTTTTAAAATCGGACCAATTAGCGAATCGAATAATGAAGTGGGTCACCTGGTTCAACCGGTTGAAACATCGTAAAAAAATGGATAACTCAGATATTTATTTATATCTTTATGTATAATATATATCAATGTATTACAAATATTATAGATATTCATAAAGACATAACATAAAATTCGGTATTATGTCAAAACATTGCATAAGATTAACGTAGTACGCAAAAATTAAAATTTCAAACTAAATGTCCATAAAAATAAAATCTAAAATTTAAATTTTTACAATTAAAAATAACTCATGGCAATTAAAATAAAAAAGTATGCCGAAAGAACCGGAGCGGCACCGTGACCAGCTTCTGGTTAAATCGGTCAAACCGATCGATCGATTTTCAAAATCTTGAATCAACTTGTATCGAGCTAAATTCAGCCCAAATTGGGGCAATTAGCTCGACTTTGGTTGATTTAGGCTCATTTGGGCTCAATTTACGATTTTTAAAAATCATTGTTCTTAAATTGCTTGGCAAAAAGATATATTGTCCTATTTTACCAGTTTTTTTTTTTTTTTAACTTTGTTTATGTATTTATTTTATTATTATGAGAAATATATGTGATATCCTATGCTGACAATGGAAAAAATAGCCCATATTTTATATGGTGCAAATTAATTTTGGCGTTCAATGCTATATATTCGGATAGGTTGTATGATTAATTATGTTTGAGAGTTGATCGGGGTTCAATATTATGTAGGGCTAGTAATATTTGATTATAATCCAAAATCGAATCCAACTGAATCGAAATAATAATTCAATTCGGTTATTACTTATTTGAAGATGCAAACATTAGAATATTATGAATGTATTCAGTGTCGAATACGTAATTTATTTGTCGAATTATACTTCAATTTATTGTCGACTCTATTTTTAAATAATATTATTGAAGAAATAACTTTTTTCTTTTCATTGGAAACGTCAATTGTTACATAATGTTTTTTTAATCAGAAGTACAACTCTTTTGTTTACTTTCGTATGCATTTCCAAATATTTTGTTTTAATATTGACAAGTATTTCGGTATTATACGAAATCAAACCAAAATTTTGGTTTCGATTAATATCGGTTTTTATAAATTTTGGTTCAATTTTAGTATCTTATAGTAATATATTATTTATTTTTTTTTCAATATTGATATGCTAATTTCGATCGATAATCGAATACCAAATGCTTACCCTTAATATTATGTTTGGGATCGTTTGGGTTTTGAAATTTATAAATGATTTTACTATTTGACCTAGAGTAATTCTCGTATTCTGTAGTCGTTCTAATCATCATAATTATACTAGATGAGCTCCTGCGTATTACGCGGTATTTTCGTTAAATAAACTTTACAATATAATATATTATATAGTATACTATTTTCAAATAATATATATATATATATATATATTAAAATAATGTATATGCATAAAAAATTGTAATTATAATATTAAATTTAAATAATGGTAATATTAATTGTATGACAATTCATGCTAGGGATTAGAATTATTATAATTATGTGAAAGAATTTACTATAAGATTTGTTTCAAATTTATTTTACAATTAATAAAAAAAGGAGACGATTAATAGAATTTTTTTATATAATTGATGCATAAATATTACTCCAAATAATATATATATCGTATATTTACAATAAATATCATATATAATTTTTTTTTTTTTTTTTTTATAAAAGTTGATACAACCACAATTTTTCTTACATACATTTATAGGCTTAAGTTAAATATCATTTTATGTTTAAAAATTGTCATATGATAACACTTTTTAGATATAAAATAGATATTTAAAATATTTAAAGATTTATATATTAACTTATTTATTAAAAAATATACATATTGTGCAAGAGGTCTAAGGTTCAAACCTCCTTAGAAATATATATTTTAATTAATTCCTATATTAAAATGCCACATAAATGTCATATATTAATTATAAATCAATAGAAAAATGACACATAGATTATTAACATATATATACATTTAATAAGAATGTGACACCTCATTCAAATTAACCTCATGACGACACATAAGCAAAAACAAACTCCCTATTAGTAATATAGGGATGAGAGGAGTGTGTCACATGTGAACCAAGTTTCACGGTGAAACTTGATCCACATTGAAAACTTAGATTCAATTTACCTTTTAATTATTCTAACTAATACCCTTTAATAATATAGATCATACCCTTCAATTATCATTACTAATACTCTTTGTAATGTTATCCTATTGTAATATAACTATATAAGTCATATATTCAATTATCACAATCGAAACCCTTTAATAATATAAGTAATATCCTTCGATTATCACCCTTTAGTAATATAAGACATACTCTTTAGTTATCACAGTTGCTCCCCTTTAGTAATAATTTTTCAATTATTACAATCGATACCCTTTAATAAATGGATCAAGTTTCACCATAAACTCTTATTCATAATAGACTTTATCTTATACGAGTTCATCTCTACTATCCGTGGACGTAGCTGACACAACACACATTAATGAATAACGTAAATTTGTGTTCATTATTTCTCGTTTTTCGTATCTTTCTTGCATCTGTTATAACATATTCAAATTAAATATATTTTATTCACTAAATTGATTTATTTTTTCTGATTAATTCACGAATTTTGAAAGGATTAATAAGTTTTTTTTTTTTTTGATGAACAAAAAAAAAAGAAATTTTTTTCCAACTATTGACATAATTAATTTCTTAAATTGTTTAAAAATAAATTCACTTTTTGATTGTGGAATTAAAATGTAGAATAACATTAAGAAAATATTAAATTATTTACAAAACATATTTTGTACGCTAATTTTTATATGCACAAATAGCACTTTATGCAACCATTTTTTCTTGCAATTTGCAATACTTTATAAATTACCAAGTGATACTCCCTGTGTTTATAAAATAATACTTCATCATTTTTGCATGCATAACACGTCGAATTGTGTGGAAAAATATGGGGATATTGCTTTATGCTGGAAATTTTTGGGTGATGGAAAAGCAACCTCGAAATGGTGTGTATTAGACGAAGAGGGTATGAGTGAAAATGTGTGAAGTAAAAGTTGTGAACGTCAGAAAAACCTTTAGATCGTGCCATTTAGTAAAATGATACAAGAGAATAGTCTACTCTAAAAGGTGCACATATTCACAAGTGATGTCTTAATATCTATTAATACATCTTTTCATTCCATAATGAAACAATGAATCATACTTGAAAATTCATAAAAAATTGATGTGTGAGTCCTATCGATAAAAATTAATTTCGTTTCCCATTTTCGCACTCCAAATAGAGTTTAGAATATTATTTTGATTCGTTGATAGTTTCCGAGTTGTAGTGCAACAGTCGAAAAGTCAAAAAATCATTGTATCTTGTGTGTGATTGTCATGAAACCATATTGCACTTGCGTGCGGGACAATACCGTCTTAAGAAGAAATAGTTTAACTCTTGCCTCGACTTATTTCATGTCAGTTTTTGTACCATCTTCATCTACACTCGATCAAAAGAGTATTACATATATAAGTGATACTACATTACAAACTGAAAGAAATTGCACGATTCAGCCCATGCATGCAAGAATTACTTATCACTTTTTAATAATGACATATACAAATACATTTGTTTTCTCACGTTTATTTGTTGGTATAAAAATATAGGTACGTACGAAATAATCGTATAATAATGTTGTAAGCAATCTACATGACAAACATAGTACGAAAATAAATGTAGAATAATATATCAAAAGAATACAAAATTTAAGGTTAGGGGCTCGATGGGAATCAACATTCCTTCCACTACCAAATAATTTATGATTACGAGATTACTTGGTAATTAATTTATGTATTGGAATTAATAATTAAGATTAAAGAAAGAAAAATATTATTATTAAGACGATCTCTCCAAATCTTGATATGTTAGGGATAATGTTATTTTAGTGCCGCAATCAATGGAGTTATGCTTTTGGGTGAGTGCTTCAACTTGTCTTTAAAAAGTACTTACACCAAAGTCCAAAGTGGGAACACAAATTTAAGTTTGAGGGAGCAACATTTTTGTATGCAATATTTTTATGAGTAGTATTTGTGTGCATATTGTGGACTACAAAGTTTGACTACGCTTTGTATTGTTTTAGGTATTATATAGTATTAGTTTGGTTACAGTAGTATTGTGCACTACAAAGTTTGAATACAATTTTATATTACTTTAGGTATTATATAATATTAGTTTGGTTACAGTGTAGTATAGTAAAACCTCTATAAATTAATAATCTTGGGACCATGAAATTTTATTAATTTAGAGAGATATTAATATATCGATAAATTAATATTTTATTAATTAAAAGAGTGACTTTTTAAATTCATCAAATTCAAGACATATGTATTGAAAATAAATGAATTCACATCGGTCGATTCTTTGTAACTAATAAAATATATTTATGTATAATATAAATTCATTATATACAATTAACTATTATATTCATGGACGCATGTATCAATTTATTAAAATTACTTAAATAACTATTATAGTTAATTAAATATATTCATGCATGATGAATGAGACATATACTATATAAGTCTCAATATAACTAATATAATTGTAATATTTATGAATTATTGATTTAGAGTTTTAATGGGACCTAATATTTATAAAGGGATTTTTCAAAAATTATTATCTTATTATCTTATCGAATTTGATGATTTTTTACAAAGGCCCAAGTTGGGACCAGAAGATTTTATTATTTTAAAGAGTTTATTAATTTATAGAGGTTTTACTTGTATTATTTCGGGCATTGTATAGTATCGGTTTGGTTACAGTGTAGTATTATTTCGAATCTTGTATAATATTAATATTATTAACAATATTGTATAGTATTAGTTTAACTACAATATAGTATTAGGTAAAAATATTGTGCACACTATTTTTAAATGTGCACAATGTGCACACAAATATTTGCCTATTTTTATACATCAATCACATCGTGTAATTTAATCAATTTTAAATCAAAAATAATTATTTTTCTAGGGCTTTTCTAATGTCGGTGTTGTTCGTCCTACGACATTAGAAGTCCAATTAAAATTTGACACCTTATCTATTATTGTCATTAGCGATCTATCTTCACAATAAGACAAAATAATTTTTTTAAATATATAAAATTACTTAAATATTTTTATGATAATTTTTTTAGAAATACAAATTTAACATTTTGTACTAATTTACGATAGTCAATGAACTAAAATAATTACTCCATGATAAATTTTTATTATGTTAGATATTTTATTTATAATTTTAATTATATTTAAAAATATTTTGATTTAAAAATAAAATTTTAATAAGGCTATATATGTAATTTTATAATTATAATATATTTTCTTATTTTAAATTGAATATATATTTTGTTATTTTATATTTATTAATTTTATTTAATAATAAGGCGATGCGGTGAAATTACATATAATACGGTGCAAACGTATTGATGCAAAGTACAATTACTTAAAATAAATTTCATACGTTGGATCAATGATTCAATAATATTTAATGTATTTTCTCGACGATATTTCAGGAATGGCAATAGACTCGAATGAGCCCTACCACGTATCCACCCCTACTTATGGAAACGAGTTCTCCGTCGCCAGAGCGAAGACTCGCCTGAACGTAAAAATCTCATTTTTCTAAAATATATATTAGTTGGTCAATATTAACTATTTTCACTAAACAATATTAATTATTTTATTGAACAATATTAATTATTGCACTAGCAACACAAAGTGCACATGTACACCAAAATATTACTTGTTTAATTATTTTATTAAACAATATTAAATATACACTAGTCTGCAGAGTTCACGTGACACCCAAATATTACTCTTTTTATAGTTTAGTTTTCTTTGGGACACTATTCTCGAATCCAGCACAAAGATGAACGAGTGCGAGTGTTAAGTTTAACACCGATAACTAACCTATTGTTAATCGAGGAGCTTAAGCTGTTGTATATTTATCAAACTTAACAAATATTTGTATGAGATCATTATCACTTTTCAAAAATTTTATCTTAAAATGAATAATATTTTGCCCAAAAACCGTCATTCCCAAATTTTCTCTCTCTAAAAATCCAACAAACCCTCATCTGAGCATATCATCCACGATTTTTCTCCCTTAGTAAAATCACCATTCCACATCTTCTTCTTAAGCTAAGCATCTCCCTTTTTTGTACCTTAATTCTACTGCGGTGTTAGATTGTAAAGAAAATCACACATCTTTCCACCGCCAAAGGCCGTCTACGCCACCGGCTGCCTCCTCCTTCGTCCGCCGCAGCCTCGCCACCACCAGCCATCCCCTTAGCCGCCCGCCTTAGCTGCCGCTACCAGCGCGTCGTCCGTTCGGTGACTTTGTGCTTGGGCCAACGGGACGACTCTTTCGACGACACCGAGCATGCGACGGATCGCTCCGTTGACCTCTTTTTTGCTTTTTATTATTTTTTTACTTTTTTGGGTTCTATATTTTTTTGCCACCGGCCATCCCCTCGGCCGCCCGCCTTAGCCGTCGCTTACTAGCGCGTTCGTCCGTTCGGTGACTTTGTGCTTGGGCCAACGGGACGACTCTTTCGACGACACCGAGCATGCGACGGATCGCTCCGTTGACCTCTTTTTGCTTTTTATTATTATTTTTTTACTTTTTAGGGTTCTATATATTTTTTTGGCTTTGGTAGCTTCTCGCTTTAGTTTTTTTCTTTTTTTTGGATGGACTTTTTACTCCCTCCTGGAGATTTTTCCCACTTTGTATGCCTTCTACTCCCTCGTGGAGGTTTCCTTCACTTTAATGTGTTATTTTGCCTCTTATTTAGTTTCTCTCTCCTTGTATGGAGTTCGTTTGTGGGTCCCTAACTTTTAGGAATTAGACGTTTGATGACTCTTTGCCTTTTATTTTGTCTTCGATATGTTGGAATAAGATTGCGTGAGGCATAGGAATTTTTTTTTCGAGGACGGAGACCAGGTTTGTTGGCGCAGAGATTGCACTAGTCCCTCCACTCCTCACGATTGGATTGGAGCGATTGTTCAAGCCTAGAAAATAGCTGGTCTATTTTTGTACTTTTCTTTTGAAGAAACTATTTCTTCCATTGTCCAAAAAAAAATCTTAAATTGATATACTGTACATACTTATATCTCTAAGTATTGTTGGCCGAATAAAATGCAAATTGCAGTATTTTGTGGCTAAATGAATTCATTTTTTTCATGAGTATTGTTCGATTGTAATGAAAGAAGTTATTTAGCATGTTTTCACCCCACAAATTGGGCCAAACGGTGGCGTGATAGTGAAGTAAAAATTGACATGTGTAAATGCGTAATATATCTTGATCAAAAGATAAAAAAATATTGCAATTAAATACTTGTATATATTAATGTTTTTTCCTGAGTTTTCTTGTTCCATTGTTATTTTTTTTTCCCACATTGATTTTTATTGAATTGTAAAAATTTGATAGGGTTTTCGAGGAGGGAAAAATACAACTATGTGAAAAAAAAAAAAGAAAAAGAAAAATAGAGGGAAAATATATTTGATATATATATATATAGAGAGAGAGCGTCAACCTTCCAACGAATACCTAAATCAACAAAATCTATACTCCAAAGATAAGGATCGTCAAACATAAGATGGATTGGACCCCAAACCCGCCTCCTTTACGTCCACGTGTTTGAAATAACGAGCCTTGAGTAGTCTAGCCACCAAAGAATCCAGGTCAACAATCATCCTCCAAACCTCGTTTTGCAAGGAGAGATTTATTAAAAAGCGACAACTTCAGAAAAACAAGACCCCATTTGGTTTATACAAAGTATCCCAACCGGCCCAGGTGCATGTTGAGTCCGTCGGATTTAATACCCCACCAAAAGTTCACACTCGCTTTCGAATATCATCACAAATTGTGCTAGGGACCCGAATTATCGACATCGTGTAAGAGGGGATCGCTTGAATCAAAGCTTTAAGAAGAACCTCTTTTCCACCCTCCGAGAAGTATGAAGTCGTTTGATCACCCGATCCCATAAATAACCGAATCGGATTCTTTTCGACCTAGTGGTGAACGTCGGAGACCCAGATAGAGTTGATGACCTTGACAAATAGAGATGTTAAGAATTTGAATGATAGCATCTTGAGCTTGTGTGGTGATGTTAGCACTAAAGGTAATAGTGCTTTTATCATAATTAATAAGCCGCCTCAAAGCTCGTTCATAAATGCCAAGAGTAACCTTGAGAGAAGCACAATCAAGACGGTCACCGAAAGAAAAATCAGTCTATCATCTGCAAAAATAAATGGGACACAATAGGGCTACCCTGCAATTTGTATGCCTCTCGAACTCATTACGTTCCACCGCTACGTAAAAGTAATGAAAGCCTTAGAGTACAAAGTACACAAAGGTAGGAGAAAGGGGATCTCCTAGCGAGCCCCCTCGTTGGGCGAAAATGACCAATTACATTATCATTAACTTTAAAGGAATAAGAGACAAGAGGAAACACAACAGAGTAAAAGATTAATTCAAATAGGACTAAAACCCATTCGAGATAAGAGGCTCTCCAAATAATCCCACTCAATCCTATCGTATGCCTTACTCATATCTAGATTCAAAGGCATATACCCCGTACATAAGGAACAATTCCTCGGTCAATGCATACACTCATAACGAAGGTGAATGTTGTCGATAAATAATCTACGGAATAAAGACACTTTGATTATGATCAATGATTTTACCGAGAACCCCCGAATACGGTAGTGATTGCCCTAGCCACCATCTTATAAGAGACATTGCAGGATCAATGAGTCTAAAGTCCTTCACCACTTTCGGCTTTTTAGTCTTCTAAACAAGAGAAATAATAGTGTCCTTCCAAGAAGTCAAATCTTCCCTCATTTAGGATCGAGAGTGTATATTTAACTAAATCGCACTCACAAATCCCCAAGAATTTTGGAAAAACACGCTGGGAACCCATCTTTGGCAGTGCTTTCGACGAGTGATGATCAAACACCGCCTCACGAACCTCATCCTCAATAAAAGAACGTTCCGAAACTCATTCATATTTGCAGCGACACAAGACTCGAACTATATCAACAACCCTCAAAATATAAGTAGGTGTAGGCTTATTAGAGGTCAAGAGATACCGATAATAATCCAGGATTATTTTTTCAATATCCTCCAAATTAGTACACCATCTTCCCTCATCATTTTGTAAACCATTGATTTTATTCTTTTTGCATCTTTGGGAAGCCCGATTATGAATGAAGGAGGTATTTCGTCACACTGCAGAGAGCCAATCGGATCTCGAACGTTGACACCGGTGTTCTTATTCTTGAGAATAAAGTTTCTCAAGTTCACTTTCAATCCCTTCGACTTCCCCTTCATCCCAAGCCTGAGAATATGGGTCTAATTTTGAGTTTAAGCGTTGCTTTAAAACTTTAATGTGTTGTGAGGTGTTCCCACCGTATCTCGAGCCCAATTAGAAAAAAGTTGCTACTACCACTCGGACGAGAAGCAAGATGAACAAACCGCGACAAAGTCCTATTCTAACATTTATTTCATCTCAAACATAAACAACTTGAATCTCGGGCGCACACCAACCGAGGTCTGAACAAACCGCAATTGAATCGCCCTATGGTCCGAATTGAAGAAGTCCAAATGGGAAATCTCAAAATTCGGAAACAAATCACCAAAAAAATTGCAATAAAACTCGCCGAGCAATTCAAAAACTCATTTTCGACCTCTACATTTCTTCATCCAGGTGAATTTCGGACCTTTAGCAAGGAGGTCCTGCAAGTTAAGAGCCGTAATGGTATCCCTAAAATCCCGCATAAGTGAGAAAGCCCGAGAATTGTCGCCGTTTTTTTCAAAGTTAAATAATATTTCATTAAAATCACCCCTAATGAGACCAGTAAATTAGAGACGGAAGAATCATCATGCAGCCTACAAAGCAAACTCCATGAAAATTTTGAAGTTGAGAGATAGAATCGAAAAAACCAAACAATCAATATGGCCTTTCGAATAAGAACGTGAATGCACATTTTATTGAATCATCCCAAAAAGAAGGAGACCACCACTCCTACCTACAACATCAACCCCCACACAACCAGTAAAAATTAAGAAAGTGTTTCCAATTACAACTCACATAACTTTTAATTTTAGACTCGAAACAAAAAGTAAAGAAAGAGAAAGTTCAACAACTAGGCGCTGGAGTGACTCGAACGCACGATGATTACCCAAAGATATGTGTATATTAATATATATTTATATTCAAGGTGGGGTCTATGACCGCTATAAATTTGACTAAATTCATTTAACTAGGTTCAAACAACCAAATCGATACTTGGACTTGTTTGACTAGATTCTCACCTCGCTTACGAATTTGAACTTGATCTATTGCTATCCCTCTCATAAACTTTTTCCTTGCATTGACATCATATATTTTCCATATTAAGGTGGGAGTTCTTCATAAATGATATTCCTTTGATTTCACTTTGTTTGTCGCTCTTGAGGATTTGAATAAAATTAAGAACCATAAAATTTTGACATATGGAAGAAAACATAGTGCCGTAAATATATTTTCCAAAAAATGAGATTTTTAGGGGTACAGAGAGAAATGTGAAAAAATAGGCAAAACGATAATTATTTTGAAATAAAATTTAAAAGTAAGTCTCATGTATCATCGGTTGTAGTGCAATTCAAATACACTTTTAAATAATATTAATTGTTTTCACTAAATAATAACAATTTGACAATGACAACTATTTATTGTAAACAACTATCATAGTTTTGTAAAAATAATTAATATTATTTAAAAATATATTTGAATGGAAGAATATACGGATGCATACAAAATTTTGACAAATTTAAATCCATAATTAAATGGAAGACGTATGCAAGCCAAACTTTTAAGAGTATAAAAATTGACTTTTCATCAAATTATATATATTTTTTTGCAAGAGTGCTATGTTTTACTATAAACCCGGTTGTTTTATGAAAGGAAATTGCAGGTTCATTTTATCACCAACTATATATAGAGTAAATCCTCCCTGAATGTTCACGTAAATTCTCTTTTTTTTTTTTAAATAATTATTATTGTGCGTATAAATGTTTAATTTTATGTGTTGTTTATTTCAAAATTACACAACAATGATATTGAAAAAGAATTCACGTGACGTGAACCCAGATTTACAAGTTTTTATCAAATATATATTACTCTCTCTATCCTATACATACTTGTTGTGACATTTACCAAAAAGGTTCGTTTCGTACTCGTTGCATCATTTTCTTAAATGGTAATAAAATAACTTTTTTCATTTTTATCTATCCCTTCAAACACTACAATATTATACCATATGTCACTACTTTTCTCATACTAACTCAATTTTATACTATTAAATAACTCTCTTATTAACATTGAAAAGACTATCATACCCCATAAAAAATAGTTTATTTTATTAAACAACTCTTACATTAAAACTTATGTCAAATAGTAAATGTCACAAAGAGTATGAGATGAAGGGAATACATAAATTCCCTTCGTCCTCTTCAAACTTAACATTTGAGGAATGATACAAGTTTTTATGAAAATTGTATTTATTGTAAAACTGTTGATGTAAAGTATAAACAAGTAAAAGAGTAGAGAGAGAGAATTTATAAGAAAAGTAATAAAATAGCGTATTTTATTATAAATATAAAATTATAACTTTTTAATAAAGGAACCATTAAGCTCTAAAATATATATAAAAATGATATAATATCTATATATATATATATATATATATATATATATATATATATATAGAAGTCGGAGAGAGAAAGTGAAATGTAATGAGAGAGCAAGTGAAATGCACTTGCCATGTAGTGTAATAGTAAGTCTCACTCTCCACTAAAAGAGAGTGAATTAACTTTTCTTTTTCTTTTTACTTTACACCAACAATTTCAAATTTTCATAAATTTTAATTTTAAATCTAATTTTAACACATTATATATCAACTTAATTCTCTTTTTAAAATTTTAATTTAACATAAGTATTGCATATATAAAAATAAATTTAGATCTAAAATATTTATTTTATTATTTTTATTTTAGATTTAATTATATGAATTGAATTTAAATAATTTTATTTAAAATTTAATTATATCAGTTAAATTTAAATAATTTAATTTTAGATTATATAAGTTTTATTGAATTTTAATATTTGTAATAAGATTAGTAACTATTAAAAATTATAGAATTAATTAAATAGTTTTAATATATTCATGATAAACAACATAATTTATATATTAATAAAAAATAATAGAAAAAAATTAATAAATTAAATTTATATTTTAATTATATATTTTAAAAACAAGTATATAAGTGGCAGTGGTCCACGAGTTTTTTGGTAAGTGGAATTTAACACACATGTGGCATGCCGTGTAATTCCCTGCCAACACCCAGTAACCATTTTTGTGTCACTTATTTCACAGAGGCATGGGATGGTATGGGATGTGTCATGCCAAAGTTATGGGCGTCCATTTCTAATTTTATCCCTCTATTTTATATCTTTTTTATTGAATAAATTCCGAAATTTACCGTTTGTTTAAACTACCAAATGCATTTTGAAGGTTGTCCAAGATATCAATAAAACCATGTAATCATTTGTGTAAGAGTAAGTATATTCACTTTTTAATAAATTGTTTCTTTTAATATATTATTATTACTTATAATGTAAAATATATTACTTTTATATTAATTTGTATTATTTTTTAAAAAGTGTTAATAATTTATTAAAAAGTGAATCCGTCTCACTTAAATAAGATATGTGAGACGGTGTCACACAAGTTTTTGTCATTGTGTAAATATATAAAATTTGTTTGGTACTTTGAATAAATTTTGGAGTTCATTTAATAATTTGAGCAACCATAAGATTTCTTTGTTGCTTGAGTAATCCCAAGGAATAAATTGTAATATAAGCTTTCTAATTTTGTATTTTTATTTTTTCATAAACTCAATATAAAATTTTGAGATTGTGCTCTTTTACAATACAAGGACATACTCTCTCCGTCCTAAAATAAAATAAGTGTCCAATTTTACCATTCAAGGTATGCACAAATCAACACAAATTTGTCCTATTTGTTCCAATAATACCTCTAATAAATTACTTGGTAATAATCATCTTGTAGTTATAACTTATAAACTTAAGTGCATTAAATAAGATTATAAGTGTCTTTTGTTATTCTAATAAATAAAAATATTGATTTGTGTGAATGGATAAAATGAGACACTTATTTTGGGATGGAGGGAGAGAAAAACTCTTATGAAATATTCTACCGTGGAATTGTAGTTAAAAAAATAAAAATTTGAAGTTTTGTTGATCATCCTCGAAAAAGGATATAGAATAAAAACGCGCGGATGTGTTAGAGCAACAAATTATCGACAAAAAAGAAAAACAGGGACACACCGGAATCGCGATAGAGACATTTTGGAGGCGATTCGAGGCGACGATGAACATAAATTTTGGTGAAAACGAGAACGAAATTCATTCACGACAACCAATTGAAGAAAAAACAAGGGAAGAGACATATAAAAACAAAGGCAAAAACTTGTATGAGACCGTCTCATGCATGAGACGTAGTCACTTTTTAATAAATTGTTATCACTTTTTAAAAAAGTGATACAAATTAGTATAAAAGTGATAACAAATTGAAAAGTGATAACAATATATGAAAAAGTAATAACAATTTATGAAAAAGTGATAACAATTTATGAAAAAGTGATTCCGTCTCATGTCCGTCTCATGTATGAGACGGTCTCACACAAGAGTGCCCCCAAAAACAAATATATGGATGATTTTTAAAAATTACCAAATAATCGCAAGTGAGAATTTTACTGGTTCTGCGACAACAAGAATCCTAGATGTTCATAGAATAATATGCGCATACACAACACCAGATGTTTTATAGAATCATAGATGCATGAATAAAAATGTTACTCGTTGAAGATATATATGTGTTACTATTTGAGACAAGTAGTGTTACAATTATGTAAAAAGTAAATGTGTTACTAGTTATAAATATATTTGTTGCTATATAAGCTAAAGAGTGTTACTATTTATTATGGAATAAATGTGTTCATTTTTTTTTGTGTTACTATATACATTAATTTTTTTTTATGTGTTACTATATATGGCAAATAGTTTTACTATAAAGTGACTTACCCTGCAACTGTAAAATGAAATCCCATAGTTACTATCATGAAGGATCATCTAATTTGAAATCAATGCAACAGATGATTCACATGATGAAGAAAATAAAGGAAAAAACTTAAAAAATGATGAATACAAGTGGTTTACTAATGGGAAAAAAAAGAGATATTATAGATCATATGTATGATCTATACTGTACACATGTCCATAGTTTGATATTTAGTGTCCGTAAGACAACAAGTATTAAAATGGCACCAATGCATTAATATCTAAATTGTACGTGTTCTCTTGTAATGGTTCAAAGAGAAAAATGATGGAATATTGCTTGAGAAATCTACGCAAAACAATTTTATATGTGATACTATAGGAATATATATGTGTCACTATTGTACATTATTTGTGTTACTCTATGAACATTCGTAAATTGTTGATGCTCCTAAATATATGTTTCTAAATGAATAGAAAAATATTACGTAACATAATAAAAATATGTTACTAATACATAAAAATATATGTATTACTATACAATAATAGATGTGTTACCAATGTGCCTAAAAACTTGGAACAATCATTAAAAATATGAGTTACTATATGAACAAAAATGTTTACTAATGCGTAAAATATGTGTTACTATATGACAACAAATGTGTTATTGATGTGTTTTAACAAATATGTGTTACTATATTAAGATGAATATGTTACTATTGTGTATTAATCAATGTTAATACTTGCCCGTCTGAGAACATAATAAAAATAGAATTAATTATTCTCTAGTACATTCTAGCTCCTCTTTTAATCTTAGATGCAAGCACTATTTGCAATTATTCCTGGATACAAAATAGCGTGTAAAATATCATTAATACCCCTTCTTTTTGTTACTCTTAGATACAATGCCTTTTTAGCATATATTTAAGAAGATTTTAGGTGTGAGGATTCGTAGGATATTATAGCTAAAATATCTACTTTTCATTGCAGAGTAGGATATGTATCTGCAAACGTAATTTACACTCCATTATTTAGTGCTCACCACATCTTTGTCGGTCTTCTGAGTTGTGAATACTGTATTCAATCTTCCTCTTATTGTGGTTAATTTCTAATATTGCATTTCAATCGAAGATATTTTCGGATAGTTCTCTTTCTCTTTCTTTGTTTCGTTCGCTTTTGCATTGAAGAAATTTGTCGAAGCCGAAGGATTTTTGTATTTTCGTTCTTGATGTAAGTTTTTTTCCTTTCTTCGCTTTTTTTTTTCCCTAGGGTTTTGTAATTTGAAATTATACATTCTGTCTTTTTATCTGCTTTTAGGCATCCGAAGAATTCAAATAAGAGGCAAGATTTTGTTAAATCAAAGATGCCTTTAAGGAAAAGGAACCACGTTGATGTTATCGGTGTGAATAAAAGGAATCAAGATTCTCAAAATTCTCGTTAGTTGTTTTTATTTTGTTCGTAACTTCATTTTTAGATTCCTGTTTTCGCATTTTGATTTCTTTTTTATATATGAACAAATTTCTCTCTCTCTTTTTTTTAGGATCTCGAATGTGAATTTGTATTCCTAAGAACTCCAAATCAAGATTCCTCTTTTCTTATTTGATACTGGTTCTTGAGGATGATTTATTGAAAAATAGAAAAAGGAAGGATTTTTCTAAATCATTTGGTATGATTTTCAAAATTTTAAAATGCGCATTTCTCATTCTAAATTCTAATTATAAAAAGAGGCTAACCTTTTTTTTTTTTTTTTCGTTTCTTTATTTTAGATGACTTAGTTGAAACCCAAACAACATGTTATAGAAGCAACCCGAGAACATGTGTGAAGGAATTACGGAGTATTGAATTTGATGAGAAAATCATTTTTGAGGTTAAGAAGACTCCTTTCTCGATACTTGTTCTCAGGTAATTCGGGATTGTGAAAAGAGCAAATTAATGAAACTTTATTGGAAATATGAACAAAACATACTTGATTAATAAGCGATTATGATAAGGACACATGTAAGTTTGTTATTGGTGAAGAAGTCATTGGCGTTACTAGTAGAGATGTCCAGTTAATTTTCGGTATTGGTGGTGGAAGTGTAAGGATTCCGTTGAAGAACCCAGTTACGTTTTAACCAAATGGGTTGCCCGTTGTTTTAGAAAAGAAATAAAAAAGTATAATGGAAAGTTAGTTCTTTATAAGCATTTGGTATTTCAGAGACTAATGAAGTTCTTGCAGAGCGGTGAAAACAAGATTGTAGATGCCGTCCGTTTAATTGTTTTATACTTCTTTTCTTCGTTATTAGCTCCTAATCGTAATGCTAAAGTCTCACCTCATATTGCTGGCTATTTAGAGAAAATTGACGAAATATGCAACTATGATTGGTGTGGCTATATAGTTGAGATGTTATTAAACCGTATACAAGGTTCAAAGACTATGAAAGTTGGTGGATGCACGATGTTACTTAGGTAATGATTAAGTGTCTTTTTATATCTATTTTCCCGGTTATTTATTTTTCGCTTAAAGTCATTTGCACTTATTTACTATTTTTTTGTTGTTTAATCTGCAAGTCTTGGTTGTGTGAGCACACAACTATTGTCGTTCGATAAATGAAGTAGGGTTTCCAAGATTTTTGCGATAGGATATGAATCTTTTGAAAATTAAAATTTGGAGAAAGTCAAGATTGCAGATTTGAAGTCCAAATATGTAAACTTTTATTGTTTTTTCTTATATAATCTTGATTACGTATTTATTATTTTTGTTTTTTTGTATGTTTTTATTTTTTTAGGAATGTTGTATTGATTCTTTTTTTTTTCTTATTAGTTTGTATTTATAAATGTAAAACCGCGAAATTAGGTCCGATGTGAACGGCTCAAGGCCTCTCCGAGGGAAGAAATTTGTTTAAAAAGTTGCATTCTTTTTGGGAGCGAGAACATTTGCAATAAGAGGATGTTCCCGGCCCGATTCTTGATGATGATGATAGTAAGGGCGGTGATCATTATGTTTCCCGTACCAACACGAATACCGAAAATAGCCTACGCTCCGATACTGATTCTGGTAGTGGTGATTATGTTGTAGGCCGCCGTTGATCTTGGAACTAAGCCTCGCTTCACGTCATTTTAACAAGAATCCCGTGAATGAAACAACTTCCATTGGGGGAGCCTTCCACATCCAAAAAGAGAGTATCGGAGTAGATTTGTTAAGCCTAGAGAGTTATTTGAAGATGTTTTAGTTGAGAAGACTCGCTTTAAGGCCTCGGGATTGTGTATCCGATATCCCCACGTTGAATTTGCGGTTGAATATTAGTCCTTTGATACAAGGAAAAGTGTCAAGGCCTGTTATAGAAGATGTTTCAAACCCAATGTCCAAGGGAAATAGACACACTAATGTTCCTGTTTTAGATGATCCTCCTTCCAAATTGATCCTCGTAGAAGAGCATAAAGGTGGTGAAAGTGAAATTCAAGAGGTGTTGATTTTGTTGTCTCTTATGGTTCTCAAAATACAACGATGGAAGAATACAAAAAAATTCGTGGAGTTGAAAGTTATCATTTCGAAAAGGATAAAGAAATTGAGATGTTGAAAAATCGTTTGAGAGTTTTAGAAGAAGATAAGTTGGTTAGTTTCAAGACTCTTTGTGGAAGAATACATGAAGAATTTGGCTCATCAATCTCGATTGGATGAGCCCAAAAAGGTTTCCAAGATTGGTAAATTGCCTCGATGATGATATATCACGCTTAAGTCTTGAGAATCTGCTTTTGAAGGATAGTGTTGAGAAGCTAAGCTTGACTACTTCTTTTCTCGCATTTGTAGCAACCCTAAATCAACTGCAGATATCGATACTATTGACAAAGTTCCCGAGTCCAATCTTGAAAACATGAAACTAAATGTGGAGAAGGCCGATCTGTTGGAAACTATTGAGATATATGAAACCATAGATTCCTATCAGGCTTCGATGTTATGTGTAAATCTCCATCCCTTGGTAAGTCAACTTCTTCGAGGTTGCACGAATCTAGTTCCTTAGCCCAAAGAGTGAAAGCCGGGAGAAAAATGATGATAGTAAATGCATGTTGGGCCCTCCTCATTTGATAACTCGTGAGATAATTGAGATTCAAGAGAGTGTGAAAAGAATCGGAAAAGAGTAACTTGTCCAATAAAACAAAGCTGGTTTTGGATACTAGTTTTGAAGGTTAGGAGGACCGGTTCGGACATTAAAGATACTATTTGTACCTACTTTGCTAAGGAAGGTGATGGGTAAGTAAATGCATATTTTCAACATCTTCCAGATATCCCCTTATTTAAATGAATATTTTCGTAAGAGGCTACCTTTATTATTTTTGGCATAAATGATTTTGTTATCTTAGCATGGCTTTTTTGCATTGTAACTAGGTTATCCTGCAATCATTTCGTAATGGGGTAGCCATGTTGTTTATACTTATATTAGGATGATTTTTTTTTAACTTGTGCTTAATCATTAGCTTCAAATTTAATTGAATATGATTGTTACCTTTTTCAAATGTAGGGTTATTTTTGAAGGAAAGAGCCCCTTATCTCATGTTATTATCAAGGACATGATTTCGATTTTACGTCATGAGCGTCTCGCAAGCAAAGTGTATGTTTCATATAAAAGCTATGCTTTATTTTTTTTTTTGTTGGTAATTTAAAATTTTTATAAATTTACATATTCATATGTTTTAATTATTTTTCTTTGATCCATTGTTTATCGTGTCATTGATTCGTAATGATCTTTTGTTAATAAGTTGTAAGGATATGGAGTTTGCTAAAAAGACAATTGTTTTTACCGCTAATCATTGGGTAAATATCATTCTTCTACGTAACTGCGTT
The DNA here is from genome assembly GCA_030762865.1 of Paraleonurus japonicus. Taxonomy (NCBI): domain Eukaryota; kingdom Viridiplantae; phylum Streptophyta; class Magnoliopsida; order Lamiales; family Lamiaceae; genus Paraleonurus; species Paraleonurus japonicus. Next base: position 45,112,978 of record CM061056.1, read on the forward strand.
TTTTCTTATTAATGTAATATTACCGTGTATATTTTGTTGTCATCTAATAGTAGTCTCACATATTTAATTTGTTTTAATTACCCAATGCCTTTCTGTCACCTAATTTTCAATGTATAATCCCAAACACTCTTGTACAGCTTATATGTCTATATGTGCCTTTTTGTTGGTTTATATACAATGTGCACTGTGGCTAATGTATATACAATGTACATTGTGACTGTGTATATCCAATGTGCATTCTCGTCTAGTGTTTATACAATGTATATTCATAAACAGCTTTTGTTTTTCTCCAAGATTCATTCTCTTGTCGTTTGGACAATCATATGTTTACTTCTTTGCCTATTTGCCTGATATTATTCTTATACTTATTGAAATTATGATGTTAACCTTTTGTGTGTAGGCATTATTCCATATGTACATATTGCTCACGTAAAATGCACAATAGTTAATATATAGTACCTGCATAATTCAATATGTACATAGACATAACCTCGTTGTGTACGAGATATTCGGGTATATGTACATATTATATTCTTGAATGTATATGTCCAAGACGTATTATCCATTGTATTCTTGATTTTCCAATGTAGATTGAAGACACTATTGTGCTTAGACATTATACTCTATGTGCATCTAGTATTGACCATGCTATTTTCCAACTTGGCCTTTTATTTGTAGTAAACGTATTCTTTTTTGGATGTCAATGCTTTGTATGATTTTTTTATAGGATATAATTGTTCGGAAAACACAATCGGGGATACTACGAGCGTTTGTTGATGATAGACTGGAACTTGTTGGTGAAGATCATCTCTTAATGTTCCCATTGTTAGTAAAGGATCTTGGTCAATCTACTAGGACTTTAGGAGATCACTTTGGACTCTGTTGACATTTGATTTAATTATATGCCGCTGGTCGTTTTATAACTCCATGAGGCCTCGAAGAGGAGTTTCCAAGGATCCACATCTTTTGGGGTCACCGTTTGTTGTGAGTTATTTATTTCCTTGTTTAATCATTTTTTTAACTTATATGTGTGCACGATTATTCGCTCGATTTTGTTTTTTTTTTTTTCCTTTCTTGTAAACGGATGGAATATGTTGAGACTAAATTACGTGAGATTTTTATAAGAAAAGACATGTCTCATAATCTATGTAGGGTGCCCCTGTAAGTGCCGAGTCCATTCCTTGTTTACAGCAGAGCCCCGATTCTCGCTGATCGTGGTGTTATAGTCTGTTTGAATGTCCATAATTTTATTCTCCGTAAATCTAAGAAGTTAGGAACTTTATCCAATGCTTCATCAGTGACTACAAGTCAAAAATGGTTTCTTGGTTTGTTGATCCAAGCCGGATCGAAGAGTGAATACTTTTTTCTTTTCTTAGATGAATATTTGTCCTTTATCTCTAGTTTTTAAGTATTCTAACCGACTTCTTCATTTTATTGTTAGGTTTTCTCATAACTCATCTGAATCTTTTATTAGTGTGTTTGCATTGTCAAATCATGCTGTATTTTTATTTTTATTTCAATGAATTTTCTCGTTGTATGCTCATTTTTAGTACAACTTTGTGCATTTCCCTTAATACACTATATTAGGTGATATGTAAATTAGTTATACATTTTAAATTAAATATTCACATTTTTGACCTTTTTCATTTTCCCGTTTTTATTTTTTTATTCATGTCATTTTTCTATTTTAGTCATTATACCGAAGAGTCAGCCTTCAATAATAAATACAATACATCTTCATGGGCTGATCTTCCTTTGTGCCGAGAATTTTACATATTTACACATGTCATTTCAAATATGTACATTTTTATAGTGACATGCATTTCTTCTTAGTTATCCCCTGTGATGGGGATTTGCCTACTATTAGTATGAATCCGGCCCAATTTATTTTATCTTTGTACAATGGACTTTAATTTACCAACACTCAATAATGTGTTAATGTTCGTTTATTGAGATAGTTTTCTAAAATATAGTTTCACCCTATTTGAGGATGGAATTTCAAATATGTACATTTATATATTGACATGCATTTCTTGTTAGTTATCTCATGTGATGGTGATTCGCATACTAGTAGTATGAATTCAACCAATTTATTACATCTTGCACAATGGACTGAAATTTACTAAAAGTCAATAAGGTCTTAGTGTGCGATTATTGAGATAGTTATCTAAAATATAGTTTCACACTATGAATAGATAAATTAGTACAAGATAACCAAACAACACCCACATTTGGAACAAAAACTACCAACACTTAACTTCATAAAAGGTACAATTGTTATAGTCATTTACAATAAAATTTTCAAAACTAATCTTCAAGAGCGAAGGTGGGATCATACTCTGCCATATCCAAAACTTAACAAGGTGATCGGGATCCGTTTGAATCTGAATCTAAAGGGTAGTAGACATCTTCCATGTAATCATAAACCACAAAAATACCTAATGGATAGATATGGCAGAGTATCCTGTTAATGTTTTCAGATATTTGGCCAGTTGGATAAATTCCCAATGCTCAATCTTTGAGCAATTAAACTGGATCAACCCCGAACTTTAATTGAATCCAGGAAGACTCATTTGCATACTCTTCGAGAATCCGAAATTTGCGAAGCATTGGGTATGAACTTTGAGCGAGAATAAAAGTAATCTATCATTTTTTATTATGTGAGCTCGCACTCAACGTGTTAGATTCCTAGCATCGTCCGGTACATCAATCAATTTATAAGATCTCTAAAATCTCTATATTCTAGATCCATTGTAGCAATTGCTAAACTATACCCTAAGTTAACCATCCAGGTGAAATTTACCATTAGCCACCACTCCTGGATGAGCTATTGGACGATCAAATTTGAATGGTATCCAACTTGTCCAACGGTTAGTAAAAGTTTAAAAAAATTGTACATCCGTAAGGAAATCCATGTCAAAAAAATAAGAAATTCTAACAATGATGAATTCGTTCCTCGAGGAACGTATTTCATGCCGAAAGAAACAATGACAGGTTTTGACTAAATAGGGAAAGGAATATGTGAAAAAGGAATCTCCCTACGGTCGTTAGTGAAAGGATTTATTAAAAAAACGATCACAACGTGTTGCATATAAAATCAAACTTTCACAGAGGCTAGTATTTGCTTGTTAACTTCACATCTTTGAATTATTCTCTCATTGTGCAAACCGCCCAATGGTGTTTTCCTATAAGACAAAGATGGGGAACCACGTTCGGCACTGTGAAAAAGCAGTCTTTGGTCGTTTAACTTCATCATTTTAGCATGATCCTCGATGAAATTAGCAGACTTAATGATATCTTTCCAGCTTTTGCACACACATTTGCATATGCATAGAATTTTTGGTGGAAGGAAAACAAAAATCATTGCTACGATTTCTCGGGGAAGTAAATTGAAAGGGTTCAAACTTGGATTCAAGCGTGAGTTATCCATTTTTGTGGACTTACGGAACAAGATGAATAGTTTTTTGGATTAGAGAAAGTAGATTAGATCGATTTGATTGAGTCTTCAATTTATCTGCAGGCTATTATTACTTTTCTTGGTGTTAATTCCATGAAGTTATTCTTAAATGGAATTTAAAAAAAAAGATCAATTAATGTACTAAATGCGGTTTTGAATACGAATACGAAAGGACAGTCATCAATTACCAGTCATGGAAGTTAAGTGTATTATGGATAGGATGATATAGTTTACTTGGTTATTTTATCAGTTTTTTCAAAATTGTGTATTTTCATTATATGTGGAGAATTTAAATTTGTTTCCATTATACTAAATCTTGTGTTATGCCCAAACATTAAGAACATATTTATTTATAGTAAACTTCAAATAATAATTGATAATATAAACGTAAAAAATGTTATCACATTTTAACTTAAACATTTAATGTTAGATTTGAACTAAAGCTTACTTGTTTTAATGCGTTTATTTCTTTTTAAAATTTTTTTCCGCGTTTATGGACTATTTTTGTAATGTAATACTACTATATAATTAATCACATTATTTCAAATATTAGTTAACACTCAATTACAAGAATATTATATTAATATCATTAAAAAATTATACCATCACATTCATTAACAGCTTATGTACATATATTATTATATTTGTACAGATTAGTTTTAAGGTGTATATACAACTTATACAACTAGTACTTATATTTCATTAAAAGGAAAATCGTCTTCAAGACTTACAAAGCTTGCATTCCCATAACATCTAATCAAAAGATATCCTATTTTACATGATGTCCCATGTATCAAAATATTAATAATATCTAAGCACTAAACCCCCAATAATTTAGATGGACATTCCAAACTTTGGATTATTGGGAAATGCGTGCGATATGAAATCCTGTCAACTTCCCCCATTGCTTCATAGTAAATATTGTGCTTAAAATCATATACAACATATATACCCACGTGTTCCAACCTGAATAAGATTCTAGGGTGAGACTTCTTTGCCAACGAATCGGATGTATTCCCATTCTTGGTCCGTAGTTTGGTGCTTGAAACCCCGAATCGACACGCATTTTGGTCCATGATTCATGAACCTTATACTCGTTCATTACCCATATCTCTAACTGATCAAACGATCGTGCTAAAGCCGTGTACACGACTAAGCGATCATCGTTTAGAGATCCAAACTCGAGTTTATAGTCATGATTGATATCATTGGGCAATCGAATTAAATCGAATGTTTCTTACGTGCGGGAGAAGCTTGAGATTCCAAAATACCTACCGTATTGGGAAATATGCCAGTGTACATTCCCGAGACAAATACGGTCGGTCTCCATACGGGAAATCGTATGGAAACGGTCCAACATAGTGCCAAGTTTTTGATCTCATAGAAAAACCTTAACTTCAAAGGTCTTGAATACACATATCAAATAATACCATTCTAACTATTTTATAGTTGTTTTCATTGACATCAAAATCTAAGCCAAAATAGACATAAGTCGTTTGGCATCCCACCGGAAAATCTATACGCGTGGATTTTATGTTGATTGTGTCACCAATCATGGGGTTTCTCAGAACAATTGATCACCAAATTACGTAAAAGTACTAAACCATTACAAATTGCTAAATAGTCTATTGGCTTATCTCCAATAGAAATAATCCTACGGTTTTCACTAGACCCGGGAGGAGGGTTTGTAAGATAAAGGGGTAAATCCAAACTCCTTTTGCAAAACAAAACATACCTTGTTTTTTTCCTTCATCATCTTCGTGTGTTCATTCATTTGGAAGTCTCTATTGTTAATGAGACTGTACTCAAGCTTTATTCAACACCTGCAAAGCGGCTCCGTTCCTACCTAGTGATGATATCCGTCATTATCTCATCTGGAAACAAAGTTCCCCTAGAGTAGGCACTGGTTCACATACTTGGATCTTGTTTGACTCCATTTCACCGTGGGAATACTAGATTGTTTTGTTGGGTTATAGGTTAAATCTTCACCTAAGGTTATTTCTTATATAGAAATCCCTTAGCTTATGTTTTTGTACATAGAGTCATACTCTTTTTGGCGGGAAATTAACACATGCCATTCACTTATGTATTCGGTGTGTGTACATGTATATATTAATATTGCAAAAATAAGTTTGCAAGTACATACTATATTATATTAACTATTTTGTTTCGATAAACTTAATTTATTTTTTTCCCGTTGCTTTTTTTTTTTTTTAACCATTGTTAGTTAAAATTTTTAATATTATATTTCATTAAAAGGAAAATCGTCTTCAAGACTTACAAAGCTTGCATTCCCATAACATCTAATCAAAAGATATCCTATTTTACATGATGTCCCCGTATCAAAATATTAATAATATCTAAGCACTAAACCCCCAATAATTTAGATGGACATTCCAAACTTTGGATTATTGGGAAATGCGTGCGAGATGAAATCCTGTCAACTTCCCCCATTGCTTCATAGTAAATATTGTGCTTAAAATCATATACAACATATATACCCACGTGTTCCAACCTGAATAAGATTCTAGGGTGAGACTTCTTTAGCCAACGAATCGGATGTATTCCCATTCTTGGTCCGTAGTTTGGTGCTTGAAACCCCGAATCGACACGCATTTTGGTCCATGATTCATGAACCTTATACTCGTTCATTACCCATATCTCTAATCGATCAAACGATCGTGCTAAAGCCGTGTACACGACTAAGCGATCATCGTTTAGAGATCCAAACTCGAGTTTATAGTCATGATTGATATCATTGGGCAATCGAATTAAATCGAATGTTTCTTCGTGCGAGGAGAAGCTTGAGATTCCAAAATACCTACCGTATTGGGAAATATGCCGGTGTACATTCCCGAGACAAATACGGTCGGTCTCCATACGGGGAAATCGTATGGAAACGGTCCAACATAGTGCCAAGTTTTTGATCTCATAGAAAAAACCTTAACTTCAAAGGTCTAATACAAATGCCATATCAAATAATACCATTCTAACTATTTTATAGTTGTTTTCATTGACATCAAAATCTAAGCCAAAATAGACATAAGTCGTTTGGCATCCCAACCGGAAAATCTATACGCGTGGATTTTATGTTGATTGTGTCACCATCATGGGGTTTCTCAGAACAATTGATCGGCCAAATTACGTAAAAGTACTAAACCATTACAGGCTTGCTAAATAGTCTATTGGCTTATCTCCAATAGAAATAATCCTACGGTTTTCACTAGACCCGGAGGAGGGAGGGTTTGTAAGATAAAGGGGTAAATCCAAACTCCTTTTGCAAAACAAAACATACCTTGTTTTTTTCCTTCATCATCTTGGTGTTCATTCATTTGGAAGTCTCTATTGTTAATGAGACTGTACCAAGCTTTATTCAACACCCGCAAAGCGGCTCCGTTCTCAGCCTAGTGATGATATCCGTCATTATCTCATCTGGAAACAAAGTTCCCCTAGAGTAGGCACTTTGGTTCACATACTTGGATCTTGTTTGACTCCATTTCACCGTGGGAATACTAGATTGTTTTGTTGGGTTATAGGTTAAATCTTCACTAAGGTTATTTCTTATATAGAAATCCCTTAGCTTATGTTTGTACATAGAGTCATACTCTTTTTGGCGGAAATTAACACATGCCATTCACTTATGTATTCGGTGTGTGTACATGTATATATTAATATTGCAAAAATAAGTTTGCAAGTACATACTATATTATATTAACTATTTTGTTTCGATAAACTTAATTTATTTTTTTCCCCTGTTGCTTTTTTTTTTTTTAACCATTGTTAGTTAAAATTTTTAATATTTTTATTATTTAATAATTTGTGGCCTTAGAAATTTATCATGTTAATGTAATTCTTATGAATTATTAACCTTCATAAACATGTAGGTTGTTTTTTTTTTTACGTCACGTAATAAATGAAGAATTGACAGAACTTCCAAAATTTAATTATTTTACAAATAGGACTCGAGGATTAGTTAAATGTTTTTAATTTTAAAGAAAAAGCGTCAAAAAAATGTTAGCTTATTGTCTATTGTTCTCTTCATTGATTATTATATAAATGAAGGTTATATTTTTTAATTTGATGATATTAATTTTTAATATAAAAAAATTATTTTTCATTAATGTATTTTTATTATTCTATATATTTTCTGCTGTTTATAAATTGAATAGAATGTATTTCTGATTTCGATGTATTACTATAAAATTTTAATTAAATCAGAAATACAATATATAATATAAAAATCATGTATTATAATTACTTCCAAGTATTTAAATACATACATTATTTCAGCATATTTGAAGAAATAAAACATGTATTTAAATACATACATTCTTCTTACTCTTCCAAGTACTTGTTCTTTCTTTTTTGACATATAGGGCAAATTATTTCCTGATATTTTCCAATAGTTATTACTTTTGTTTTAATATAATATATTTTTATTTAAAGTATTGTATTTTTTTGAAAAAAACTAAAACTGATTTTGTTTTAGTATAATATATAGAAATTTTAAAAAATTATATATTATGTTAACTATAATTTTTAAAATCAAATTAACAAAATTTTAGCTGTAATTTATATTATTACAACCAAAAAAATCTCGACTTATGTATTTTAATTTTTTTATTTTGATTGGCCATGCAATCATGCAAACATTAAATGCACTGTCACTTTCGTACTTGATGCTTTGTGCAATTTTACTTATAATAGAAAGTAAAGAAGACGACTCGCATTTCATCCGAAAATATTTTGATATCTATAGATTAGGATCGGGGTAGTATTAATAGACCTCATTTTCCTTTTTTTTTAATTGGCTCTGTGCCACGTAGAGGTCTTCATCTTGGAAGAAGTGATCTTTGAAATCCTTTGTCGATTTGCAAAGTTCCTTCAAAAATACAATATCAAATTTGCATATAATTTTGTCTTAGACCCTTTAATTATTTTTTAATTTTTTTAAAAATCTGGTTCTCAGACTATATATTTTAGTATGTTTTATTTATTCAGCATAGTATATATGTATATATATATACATTACTATATTAATTTAATTTTTTTTTTTATTATAACTAGATATTACATATTTTTTCCATTATTTGGAAATCTAGACAAAGTTGTACTTAAATATTTTATTTTTTAAAACATATACATTATATATATCATATTTTGTAAGGAAGCTCGGATATATCCTTACATTGATTTGACGTTTTCCCCAAAAAGTTTGTCTAACACATTTGGCTCTCGGTCTGGACAAATTTCTTAATTACGAAATTACTATGCTTATTTGAAGAAATTAAGCAAAGATCCATGATCTGATTTGACGTTTTCCCCAAGAGATTGACCCCTAGTTTGTTTTCTATGAAACTATTTGTTGCCTATTTATATATATTAAATATTTATTTAATAACTATATAGTTACATTAAGATATAATATATATATATATATATATATATATATATATATGAGTTGACCTCTTATATCATTTACATATACATATTTTTATAGATGAAGCTTAAATCCTTTCTATGATTTGATATTTCACAAAAATTTCGACCAATAAGTTTGTATTTTTATTATTTTATTCGAATTCTCCACATATAATAATATGAGTAATTGGTTTATATTTTTAAGTATAATATATGTATTATTATTATTCCTATGATATTATTTGTAAATATAATGAATTATTTATTCCATATTTATATGTAAAGATTTTTTCCTTTAAATATAACATGTACTTGTTATTTAAAAACTTGTACATTACGGATGTACATTGAACAACTATTTGGAGAGATGTACATGATAAATTCTGCAGTGCAAATTAATTAAAAAATATTTGTGTTATAGTCGTTGAATATAGCCGTTAGAATCATATTTTCCACTAGATATATCGTAACACATTATTTCACTATGAGCAGTTATTGTTAATATGCAATGCAGAAAACAATTTAACTGCTTTATACTGAAATCTAAGTAATGCATATATAATTAGGCTATTTGAATCATAATTAATTGCTACTTAATTAATTATAATTACATTAATTGACAACAACTTAATCATAGAAAAACACATACATCGTAATTCGACACAACCAAAATTCTATAAAGTGAGGAAGTCTATTTTTCAGTGCACAAGTCCAACGGTCATGCATTCCAAAGACTCCACAACGTTCACACCGTTGAAATTTTTTCTTTGGGTACTCACCATATGACAAATTTCTCTTAGTCCTTGGCCTTCCAGCAGGTCTTCCCAATTTTGGAGGAATTATGACCTGTGTATCATCCCTGTAGTTTGAACACTCATATTTCTCGGTATCCGGAATTGAATTGATGTTTGACTTATAACATTCACGGTAATTTGAAGCAAAGAAACAAGCCTCAATATGACCATCCACGGTATCACAAAAATTCCTAATCACAAATACAAAGATGAGCACATGGGAATCCACGTATTTGCCATTGGAAGCAAGTGCATACTTTTAACTTTAAGTCTATCAGAATAGAATTTGTGATGAAACATCAAATTGCCCATTTGGGCACTTAAATACTTGCCATGACTTGCCAACGGTGATAGTTCATGCCAAAGAGCTTCCTTTTTAGAACAAAGAATACCTTGCCATGAATTACTTTCTTCCCGTCTCTCTACAATCCAACGACACATTTCTTTACGTATATACTCCAACATATATGTTATTGGAAGACCTCTAGCATGACGTATCCAAGCATTGTAAGATTCAACAAAGATTTGAAGTCATCTCTCCATACCTTTGTATATTTTGTGAATATGCTACAACCCACTTCTCAAACGGAAGATCTTTTATCCATTCTTCCGCAATAGAACCCCCATCTGTCTTAAATAATTCAAGCTTTTCAAAGCAAACACTCGCCTATTTGGAGCATAAGCACAATCCACAAATTAATAACTGCATTTGAACACTTAGACTTTTGTTTGCCACCTCCCGCAAAACGACCTCTCAAGTTAGCAAGCAAGTGATACAGATAAAAAAATGAACAAGTTCAGAACAATTCTTGAGAAAGCTTTTAGTAGGCCTGTGTTTCTATCAGAGGAAACATATCTGTTTAGCATGCTTACAAATGTTTAGTAGTTTAATTATAAACCATTCCCAATTCTCTGTATTCTCACAAGAGACCCGTCATAATTCATAAATTGGGAATTAGTGCTATTGACGAAATAATTCATAACTTAATGAATTTTAAAATTTATTCAAGAATAAAACTTACCATTATTACCATCTTTGGCTGTTGCTATGAGTAGTGTACCTTGCCCTCGACCTTTAAAAATGTATTGTCTATGAACAACATCGATCGACAAAATTTGAAACTATCAATAGAAACCTTATATGCAATAAACATTCTTTGAAATTCATGAGAAATTTCATCCTTCTCAGCTCCACAACACTTCCAACATTTGTCCTTTCAATTGCCTCACAATACCATCTTAAATGTCATAAGATTCTATGAATGAACCCCATAATTTTCTTCGTGCATTTTCAATAGATCTCCATGCTTTCCAATATTCTATGTCTCTTGAATAATTGTTTTTCATATGTAAAACAATTTCCTTGCCACCAATAGCAGGTTTGTTCCTAACTTGTTCCGTAACTAGATCACCAATGATACTAGGTACAAATCTTGTTGAATTATTATTAAACATATCTCCATAACAACCGTGTTTGAAATTAACACCGACAACATAGAAATAATTAGGTGTAAATTTGACGTCTAGCTTTAATAAACCAAAGACACTCTGCTCAGATTCACAACTACAAACTAGATGAATGTATCTAGCGTCATTCCGTAAATATTTGAAATTAAATCCCTTTTTAACGGTGTATTTAATTAGCTCTTTTCTGAATTCAACCACACTCCCAAAAACACACTTCCAACACCATCCTTAAATGTATCTAACTAGCTATCGACAATTTTTTTCTTTTTCCTCTGGACACATTTCATATACTTGGGATTTGATAAATTCCTCAAACTCCTTATCCGATTTTTTATTAACTTTGGTGTGAGCAAGATTGCCGAGAACTTTCTCAAAGTAACACCTCCTCTGTTTCTATGCGTGTTGATGGAGGAGTTAATACCGAACACCGTTAACCGAATCTGCTCGATACTTATTTAGAATGAACCAATTTTACCTTTGTTTGATTGCACGAATAATCATGTTCCTCAAATCATTCTCATTAGATAAGCAACAGCTTACTTATTGTACCTACCGTGAATCTAATAATAATATCGGGAGAACTCAAACCCAACCAAGTACCTTCTATTACCGAAATTATATCTTCAAATGCAGTGCTGCTATTGATCTCCATCAACTTGCTCTCTCGAACAAGAACTCAAATTTAATAAAATAGTTTCATCCATCTTCTAACATGGATTGATTTTGAAGTTTTTCTCAAAAACAAAAGAATGAATAAAACTGATGGGTAGAAGAATGAAATGTAACTAAAACAAATCTTTAGCAAGAATGAACACAATCGATGTACAAATTTTTTAAATTTATGAAAGATTTTTTAATTTCGTTGAGGAAGGATATCTTTTCTTACGCTGTAAATATTTCTTGAACAAGATTTTGTTAGACTTTTTCGTTGATATTTTATTGTGTCGGAAGATTTGGCAGCAAAATCTTTTTCTTCCATCTTAATTCTTTTTATTCGGATAATTCACTTCTCCGATTTACCAAATCCTTGCTTTTACCTGTTCATGGTAAGGGGGTATTTGCGGAACATCAAGTGGCGCATTGTATCTAGGAGTAAGGAAGAATAGTGTCTGTACCACGTTAATCTCATGAGCTAGATTGTACCCGAGGGTGATGGACCCATAAAAATATGTTACTAATATATAAAATATATGTATTACTATACAATAATAGATGTGTTACCAATGTGCCTAAAAACTTGGAACAACCAGTTAAAAATATGAGTTACTATATGAACATAAATGTTTACTATTGCGTAAAATATGTGTTACTATATGACAACAAATGTGTTATTGATGTGTTTTAACAAATATGTGTTACTATATTAAGATGAATATGTTACTATTGTGTATTAATCAATGTTAATACTTGCCCGTAAGAAATTACAATATGTAAATGAGATATCTCCACATTTGCAACAACTAACGACTTCACACATCCACCTCGAGCTGCATTGACATCCCTCACGGATCCATTTGCTGTTACAGGATGCTCATTAACCACCAGATTCCCATCACCGTAAATATCGTTATCTGCCTCTTGCTTATAATGCACGTGCAAGGTATCATCGTTTCAATATTATATAAGAAGAATATTGCATGACAAACGAACATCATCTCAATATATTTTATGGAGATAGGCAATTTGAAGAATCAAGGGACAATCCGTCAAATTATGAGATAAATTCTTGTGTGCAGCATCTACACTCACAATTTTTTAAACACACAAGTACACCAGTCAAATTTTGGTTATTTAATAGATAAATAAAAATTGGTTATTGAATGTATAATATAAAATATTACTATTGTGTAGTTTTGAGTAATTGTAGTTGGGTGTAATTGAAATTAGGGAGTTGCATATTTTGGTGGGGTACTCAATTCTATTTTTGGGATAAGGTATAATTTGAACCTCAACTAGTGTGTCGGTATAAATTGGACCCTAAACTATTTTTGGTACAAATTGGACCCTAAAATAATGTTTGAGATACAAATTGGACCCCGAACTAATGTCTCGTGTACAAATTGAACCTCAAACTATTTTTTTAACAAATAAACACTTTTAATTTTAAAATTAAACAAATAAGTCCTTCAACTAATAAAATAAAATATACAATAAATTGAATTGACATAGAAAATATTATTATATTAGTGGATAAATTGACAAAAATTAAAAATATTATGATAGATTCTAAAAAATGAGTGAAACATCAACAACTTTTTTTTTTTTAATAATGAACTCATATTTTTTAATATACAATATAATGTTAAACTAGTAATTAAAAAAATAATTAATTTAATATAATGAATTGAAAATAAAATTAATATTAAAAAATTATTATATTAAAGTTCGTTGAAATAATAAAGAAATTATTTTTTAAAAATATGAGATTATTACGTTTACAATTTATATATATATATATATATACACACACATACTTTTATTATTTTAAAACTATAATTAAATGGACCTTCATGTCTCATTTTATTAGTTGAAGAACATATGTATTTCATTTTAAAAGTTAAAGTATTTATTTGTAAAAAAAAAAAAATTCAGAGATCAATTTGTACTTAAAATACTAGTTCAAAGTCCAATTTAAAATTTATTATAATTTTTATTGATAAATAGTTTTTTTATATAGTTTAACATTATATTATATATTATAAAAATATATATGAGTCCATTATTTAAAATATATATATATATATATATATATATATATATATATATATATATATATATATATTGTTGATGTTTCACTCATTTTTTAGAATTTATCATAATATGTTTAATTTTTTTGTCAATTTATCCACTGATTGGCTTATTAGGCCTAATTCTTTGTTAGATTCTTTGTAAATTAGTCTGTAAACTCTTGGTACTTCTTGTACCCCTTTATTCTATTTAATACATTTTTTTCCTATCAAAAAAAAAAAAAAATAATGTTCTATGTCAAATTATTTCATAAAAGGGTCTTCATATTTTATTTTATTAGTTGAGCGGTTTACTTGTTCAATTTTAAAAGTAAAAGTGTTTATTTGTTAAAAAAATAGCTTGGGGTCCAATTTGTACAGGACAATAGTTTAAGGTCCAATTTGTATCAAAAAATAGTTTAGGGTCCAATTTGTATCTAAAACACTAGTTGATGGTCCAAATTGTACATTATCCGTATTTTTTTACTAATATGTAAATTTTGTGAGATAATATCATAATTATTTTATTAATAATATAATTTTATGTTATAAACTAAATTTTCCACAAGTTTTTCTTAATGATGTCATACACACATTGTATTTACAAAAGAAGCAAAATTTTAGGCTCAAACTTTATTTTAAAAATACACAATACGTTAAATAAAAATACATTCAAATTTAATTTTTGAATTTAAAAAATCAAGTTTATCTGAAATATATTTATTTATCTCAATTAAATTAGTTTACACTTAATCTTTTGAAAAAAATTCCACCTATCAAATGATATTAATTTAAAGTTTTTTTAAAAAAATAAAAATAAAAATAAATTCACATTAGTATTTTTAATGCATATGTTGAATATTAATAATCATTATTAATTAATGGGTAAGTTATTTTTAATACATATGTTGAATATTATTAATTATTAATAATTAATATGTAACTTTGAGAATTCAATGATTTTTCTTCATGATGTCATTCACACATTGTATTCACCAAAGAAAGTAACTTTTTAGGCTCAAATTTTACTTTAAATATCAAATAATTTAACTTTTTTAAAAAAAATTCACATTAGTATTTTTAATACATGCATGTATTAATTATTACTCCCTCCGTCCGAAACTATCTTAACGGTTGACTTTTTAACGGTTTTTGTGTGAAAATTATTTCATAGTAATATGTATACAAAAGTTGTTTTATATGAATGATATGCTAATTGATCTTATAAACTAGCATATCATTCATATAAAATAACTTTTGTACCCATATTACTATGAAATAACTCTCACACAATAAAAAGTCAACTGTGAACATAATTGCGGGATGGAGGGAGTATTAGTTAATGTCCAATTTACAACCTGGAAGTAGGGCCCAACAATACTCAAATTTGATAGGGAACTTAAGTGTAACTAACTCTCCTTAAAAGAGGAAGGAAAATCCGAGATGAACCTAGCCCAAGTAGATTTCGGGTGGGGCTGCAAGGCCCAAGCGGGGAAAGCCTAAAGCGCGAGTTTTGATGAGCCCATACTAGTTATCTAAGGGATAAGATTAGTGAATAGTAGATAATTATCGTTAGTTGAGATAATTGAGGCCTAAGTTAAAGAATATTCCAAGAATTTTTCTTTAACTTGGTCAGCCTCCGTCCGGAGGGGAAAATCAAGTAGGCAAAATATAGTTTTCTTGAGAATGAAAACATTAACGCGCAACACCACGAGAAGAACGCGGTTAATCATGCCAGAAATGACAATAAGAGGTAACTTGATATCACTATTATCACTATTACTAAGCTTATTCTTACGCACTTGAATATTTCTTCTTAAAAGTTTTCCATTAATCTGATTTGAGCGTCGGAGTACCTACGCGGAAAAACCCTCAATGAGGGCTAAAGGAAGTGGCGTTTGAGGTGTCGAACCCAGATGGGTAAAAGGTCGGTCGGTTTTTACGCATCACATATGTTAGAATATTACTAATTATTATTAATTAATATGTGACTTTTAAAATTTTAAGATATATCTAGTAATAAACTTTTGATTTAAAAAATTTATTTCTATTTTTAGTAGAAAATTTTATTATTATATATGTATAGATTGCATATATTAATTTATCTGGAAGCACTATATTCTTGAAAATTGAAACGAAAATATCAGCCTCACTCTTATCATTTCTTCCCCTCAAGGAAAACCATAATTTCTTTTAGTGTAAAATAAATTCAGTACATTGATATTTTTAATTTTCAAACATATATATATATATATATATATATATATATATATTTTTTTCTGGACTTAATTTAACGTGGTAAGCTGACCATAAATAAGAAAACATAGGGATATTTATGAAAGAATAGATCTTGCATGATAAAGAATGTAACTTGGAAATGACATTTTTATATTTTGAGCAGAATGAAAGCTAATTTTTGCTAGTTTGTAAATAGTTTTATGGTGCGATCGTCTCACACAAGTTTTTATCATTTATAAAAATATGAGTTGTTTTACATGCTTGACAAATAATTTATCAAAATAATAAAGTTTGTGTGAAATCTTCTCACGAAATATATCGTGTTCAATAGAAAAGAAATATCATTTTTAATAAAAATGAAATTCAAAATAGTATAAAAAAGTAATTGTTTTACGAGAAAAATAATACTAGTAACACTTTTTGCTTTCAAAGTGATAATTTTTAAAAAAAAAAAAATAAAAGTGATTTTGTTTTATAAATTGCACTGTTAAATTTTGTGAGACACAAATTTTTGTTGTATCTAAATTATACCTTTAAAAATTGAAATACTTTTCAGTTGACACTGAATTACATAAATTTATTTGCATTACTCCTTTAGCTCCCTGATTGTCTCCTAACTCTAGATGATAAAGATGTAAAATTCTAAGAATTTCTATGTTTAATTATTACAGAATTTTTATATTAAAATATAAAATGAGTCGAGTCTCTTATGCACTTTGGTTGCATTATATAAGCTGGACATATGGGTGAAATGTGATATTTATCTATATATATATAAAAACAGCAGAAGAAGCAATGTTCGCATATCCTCGCCCCGTGAACAAGACTCGCTCGAGAGAGAGCGTGATGTTCAAACGCTGGATAAACGAGTGAACAATAAATTAATAATAAAATAATTAGAAAACAAAAAAAAACCCAAGAGAATAGGGGATGAAACGAAGAGATAAATCAATGAAATCGAAAACAACAAAAAAACCCGGAAAATCAGAACAAGAAAATCCCAAATCCGTAAATCTTCCTCCGAGAAATGTATGTATGTTTAAATACCGAAATTTTCAAAAAAAATAGAAATATAGATCTGAAGTGGGGAGGCGGTGGCGGCACCAAGAGTGAGGCGGGTAGTCGGCGGCGCAAATGGCGATGGCGTTGTCAAAGGAGCGGTGGGTGTGAGAACAGCGGTTGCAAAGGGTCGGTGGCCGCGAAAATGGAGGTTAGCAGTGGTGGGCGACGCAAAATAAGAGAGGGGAGAAGAGGAGAGTGGGCGTCGCCCCGCGCGAGAGGAGGGATCAGATCTGAAGATGGAAGAAAAAAAGGAGAGAGAGAGAGAGGGACAGAGAAAGAGAGAATGACAGATTGTATTTCGTATATTGATAAATATTTCACGTATTGATATTTCATATTTGAGCAAAAGAAACAAATTAGAGAAACTAAAAACCAATTACACCTTAAAAGAATCAATTTTAAGGCAAGAGGTGCGTTTTTTTTTTTTTTACAAATATTTAAAAGTTCATATTTTATGTTTATCTTATGATAATTAATTGTATATATTTCGTATTTAGATTATTAAATAATTTACATAAATTTTTAAAAGCAATTATCCAAAGAAGTAAGTCTTAATTTTATTATCATTTGCTTACCTTTTCATTATTTTGGAAGCAACATGTTTTATAAATGGATTAATTAATTTAGAGTAATAATTACATTTAATGTTATTTGATACTGATTTTAGTTATTTTAGGTATACATTTTTTTATTAAAAGGAGGTATATATATATATATATTTTGAAAGGAGGTATACATTTTTTTTTTTGAAACGGTAATTTAAAAATAAGAACTTACAATAACTGTAAAAATAAGTATCTTTTGAACTTGAGTGAAGATTTTATATATCCCAATGTAATTACTATGATGTATAACTTAATTATACCAATTAAATTTACAATGTTATTGAAAAAATTAAATTTTTGTGCTACGTGGCGATGTTTGTTTATAGTTTAGGCTTTTTAATCAATAAATTTGAATACTATTTGATATTGTTATGTAATGTTATAGTATTAATTTAAAGATTATATTAATTTCTTATATTGTAGAATATCGCTTTTAATATAATTAATTTTTAATTTTCCTTAAAACAAATTCACATAATTTTTTTTTAAATGTAATCTTTTAGCATTTAAATTGTTATTATCTTTTTTATGTATTAAAATAATTAATTATTTAATTGAATGTATATAATACTTAATTATTTAATTGAGAAATATAGATCATTCACTTGGTTTGTGTAATGGGTCTAGACCGATAATTACAAAGCTTGGATCACATGTTTTAGAAGCGAAGATTATGGGTGGAAGCAATGCAGTCATCGAGTTTTGCTCCCAAGAATGTCATTAACTCCATCGATCCAAGGTTACAATTTAAATTTCAAAGAAGACAATTTCCGTTGATTGTTTCATATGCCATGACAAT
This sequence comes from Paraleonurus japonicus, assembly GCA_030762865.1. Taxonomy (NCBI): domain Eukaryota; kingdom Viridiplantae; phylum Streptophyta; class Magnoliopsida; order Lamiales; family Lamiaceae; genus Paraleonurus; species Paraleonurus japonicus. The sequence continues at coordinate 45,131,547 of CM061056.1, forward strand.
AAATAAAAGTCGAGTCAATCACTTTCACATGTTAGTTTGTTGTTGAAACAACCTGTTTTTAGTCATGGTCGGTTGTATGTTGCGGTTTCAAGAGTTACTAATCGGAAATGACTCAAAATTTTAATTTGTGATCAAGGGGGTGATGACAGATCGATCAACAAAAATATTGTATACAAGGAAGTCTTTCAAAATTTGTAATGTGTTTTTGTTTAACTATCTCATGTTTTGCTTTGTATATAAAGAATATATCCTACCATAATTTATTTTCTTTTATTGCATAGTTTGATTTTACACGACATCAATTTAGTAAGTTATCACAAAATAACATGCTACATTACGTGATATTATTTTTATCGGAAATAATATGTGTATCAAAATAAATAATAAATATAATTTTATAATTTTTAAATTAAAGCTCCGACATTGACTAATATACATATATATATATATATATATCAAAATATTAATAATAACATAATTATACTTATAAATTCATATTATTATAACACCGTGCATCGCACGGGTGAAAATACTAGTTTTGATAAACGTGATACTAGTTTTAATTTAAACGTACGTACTAATATAATTAAATGTGATATTTAATATAAATGAAAACATGATAATAATTAAAGTAAAACAAGAGTGATATTTTAAATTTAAATGATATTGTGAGGTGTTAATATTGTGAGATATTTCCATTTTAGGGTATGCAAATTATATATATTGAGACATTCAAATAAAAAAAGTGTGTAATTTTTTGCGAAACAAATGTAATACTATTTAAATGAAACGTGGCGAGTACAGTTGCAAATGAGTCTTGAAAATATAAATAGTCAAAATATCTCTAACTTTACTTAATTATTGGGTAAAATGCAACATCAAACTCAAGTAAATAAGAGTATTGAGTTACCCAACGATAGAGATAATGAAATTTTAATTAGATAGTACCGCTTCAACCACTTAAATTATATTATTAATGTAATTTATAGAAAAGAATAATATTGTAATCTCTCTCTTTATTTATATATATATATATATATATATATATATATATATATATATATATATATATATATATATATATATATATATATATATACTTTTGTTTCTACACAAATTACTGCCGTAGTGGTGAAAGTCGTGTGAAAGTAGAATAGGATATTTCTAATAATGTTTATTTTCATTTAAAGAAAAATGATAAAGTAATGCCCATTCTTTTTGTTTAGTATGGATTTTATGATGTTTTTATAAGTTATGGTACCAAAAATTAAAACTTCGATAAATAATTTTATATTACGATAAATATTACTTTCTCCGTTCTAATTATAAAAGTTTGTTTTCTTTTTTTCTTTTTTTTCTTTTGATCGGACAAAGGTAACTCGAAGGTCATAGGTCTTGGAGCTCTAACCTTTATTTATTACTCCCTTCGCCTATATGTTTATTCCATATTGAACAACTTATATTAATTCATTTACTAATATAAACATATGTATTAAATATATTAAAAAAATATAACACTTATTAAATAGGATTATAATTGAAATTTTACTTCTCTAATTTACCTTTCCAATAAAATTTCTTAATTTTTGTGTAAATCTCAATCACCCTAATTTGGGGACGAAAGGAGTATGTGAACCATTTACATGGTAAGATTATATGCATCACTTTTCAATTTTATCCATTTTTTTATACTTTTGGTCAAATACTACTTTCGATTAAATATTTGATATTTTAAATATTTTTTTAAATATAATATTTTAAACTTAAATATTATAATATTGTATTTTTTTATATTAAATATGAATAATTTAAATAATAATTTTTTAATTATTGTTGATATTTCTAAAAAATAATGTGATATATTCCCGATGATTCCTAATACTCTTAATCAAATATTAATACTTTAAAAATTTTAAAAGTGGTACATTGTAACCCTTACCGTATAAGTGTTTCACACAAAATCAACTCTTATATTATTATTCTCTCGATCCCATAATAGATTTGCTCATTTATAAAAAAATGTTCGTTCTATAATAACTATCATTCTTTTAGATTTTTTTAACAACAATACCACTAAAAATAACTTTATTTTTTTATATATTTTATTTACCACAATGCCACTAATACAATTTTATTACACATGATACTAATGTATAATTCCTATATTAAAATCCGTGACGAGTTAAATGGACAGTCAATTATGGAACTAAAATAATATTATATTCCTAAATTGTTACTCTTTTGATCTCGCACTAGATGTATTATTTGTCAAAAAGATCGGTTCTATCTTTGGATGCATAATTTCCTTAAATAATAATAAAATAATTTTAGTCTTCCTATCTATTTTCCTCAAACACCGGAATATTACGCCATATGCCATTATTTTTTTCACAAGAATCCAATTTAATATTATTAAACAACTACTTATTAAAGTTGAAAATACTACTCCTACCCCTATAAAAAATAATTTATATTATTAAATAATTTTTATATTAATACTTGTATCAAACACTAAATATTACATTAAATATGGGATGGACAGAATATTATTTATAGTGAAATGAGCTGGGTAATCAATGATCCCCTTGTGTAAACTGGAAGTTGTGTTTATGAGAGACAATGATTGGAATTTCTGTCTAACTAGACTTTGCTAATTTCTTTTTCAGAACCGTCATACAATTTAGGATGAAGAATAAATGGAAATCTATTGTATATTCTACCCCTAAATGTACATTGTAATAATAAGACAAATTTTATTTTTTAATCACTAGTAACATGTACTTGCCTTTGAATTAACACATTAACACACTTGAGATTCAGATTTTATTGTTGTCTTTGCACGAATTTTTTTTTTTGAAAAAAATGTGTTACTATGTGAACACGAGATGTGTACTTTATGGAGAAATGTGTATTCTTGTATAAATAAATCGAAACAGAGTAACAATTGCGATATTAATTCCAGTTTAAATAGAAATAAAAATTTATCATCGAAGTTCGTATAAATTTTTGTATTCATCACTTTGTTTAAGTTTTTTCCACTCTTGTTTTCATCAATCGGATCATCCAACACCCGATTATCTCGACAATTTAAAAAAAAAAGTCATCTATGTATCTTAATTTTTTTATATATATTTTTACGTGTTTATCCACAATTCGATTTTCTAGTTGAATTCTCGCCGTTTTTATCGCCTCAAATCGCCGTCGTCTCTGCGTTGTTGGTTATGTGCTACGATTTTTGACCTAATTCACAAAATTATGTTTTGACACATCCTCTATACGTGACCCGCGAGTTTTCTGTTTCTTTCCTTGTTTAAGATATATTTTACTATAAATATTTTATAAGAGACTCCCCTAATAATAATAATAATAATAATTAGGTGAAATTAATTATAAGGGGAATTTATTTATTTATTGATGAAAATAAAAGTTAAGAAGAAAAATGGGTAAACAGCTAGATTCTGAAAATTCTTTTCCGTTGGTGGGCGGTGATGTGATCCTACAAGGGAATACACTAATAAGTGCTGGTGGGACTTTCACACACTCTCATGACAAAAAAAAAAAAAAAAATTAAATAATTGGAAATTATATTATAACAAAAATGCAAAAATAAAAAAGAAATTTTACTATAAAAGGTATTGATGTGTATGGTGAACACATCTTTTTCTATACACATAACTTATATTAATGAAAACTGCTCCTGCACTAATTTTGATAGCAAATTTATTAAAATTGAATGAAGTGATTAAGAGGTCGTTTGACTGAATTTATAAATTTCTTAAAATAGTTTATACACTTTTTAAAATATTGGGTAAAATAAGATGTTTAACAATTTATAAGCTCTTAAAATAAGTTTTTTTAAAAATTATACACTTTTAAAAAAGTTGGAATAACTCAATTTATTTTTCTAAAATGTTTTAAGTTATGTTTTAAAAATAAATTCCACCTGCCCCTCCCCACATCCTCCACCAACACCCACACCACTCCACCTCAACATAAAAAAGTAAAAATATAATTATTTTTTTATTTAATATTAAATTTATAAAATATTTTTAAATTTTAAAAAAAAAAACTTATAAGTTTTATCAATTAAACATTCTAACAATTTATAAATTATTTAAAAATTGTATCTGATACGCTTTTAAACAACTTAAAATATTAAAAATAAATTTAATCAACTGAAATTTAAGGGAGTGCTTGATAGATAATTTTAATACCAAAGAATGGAAAAAGAATGAAAAGTAAGGTGTTTGGTTGGCACATTTGACTACGAGTTTTCCTAAAAAATTTGACAAATCAAATAAAAACAATGACTATAATAGTGATTCATATTATCAAGCAAACAATACAACTTTATGGATCATATTCATTCCATTTTTTATTACTATCATTATCATTCTTTTTCACATTTCTTTTAACAAACCAAGCGGCTCCTAAGTGTACGTAAGGGTTGCTACTCTCTTTGATAGGTATGATGTTACGTTTTAATTTATTATATTTAATCTATTCGATATTATTCAATTTATTTTTTTACTCTTTTTTATCGGTTAAATGGTAACTCGAACCCATGACCTCTTTTTGTACATAGGTAGTAGAGCTCTAACTACTTGAAGTATACCACTTCGTCTATTTTTTCTTACTTATATTTATTTTTTAGTTATGTTTTAATTTGTTTCATTTTATTTATATTTATCTTTACCCATTAGTTATATTGTTATAGGATTGTTGGTTCATACTTGTTATTACACATAGTATTCTTATTATTGTTTTAAACAATTAATTTCGAAATAAAAAACGTGCGTTATCTCTCAAATTTATTTATATTTTGTGTATCTTTTAAATAATATCAATTGTTTTCTCACTATATTATTTTGATAGTAATATTATATAATGAAAATAACTTTTAATAAATTAATTTACGAATATATTGATTCAGTTAATTAATCTTGAATATTGTGATGTTCAATGTATTTATGTGTGTTTTTATTTATAAGCATTCGGTGCATCAGTCTTTTTCTTTAAAGATATGATAATGCACAATGCTTTTCATTTTCATTTCACATACAAGCAATTTCATAGTAGTTAAAGAGGAGTGAAGGCCAACAACAACAGTCCCCCTCTCTGTCTCTGTGTGTTATCTGCTTTTCTCCCTGACTTATCTGACCCCCTTACACCCCACCCCACCCCACCCCCCACCCCATACCCCCTCTCTCTCCAATGATCTTATCTCCATAATCTACTTCTTCCTCAACCATTTTTGGTAAAAACTAGAAATCCTGCAAAAAAATCTGTCTTTTCAACTACTCAAGCTGCACCTTCAAGGTACTTCCTACTCCTATGCTACACCCCCCACCCCCACCCCCCACCCCCTTTCTTTAACTACCTTTGCAGCCTTCTCCTTTTCAACCCCGCACTCCCCCACACCTATGCTCTTTTCTAAAAGCTAAATTGGTGTGTGGAAATTCTGTTGATAAATCTGGTGGTGATTTCTTGTTTTTAGGGTAGGGGTATATTTCATTACTTTTTTCTGAATAATTGTGATGGTTTAATAAAAATCATGATCTGGGAAGTTAATTTCATTCATTCAAACTTGTATAAATATATTTGAATGGCTATCTGCCGACACTCTGCTTTTATGTTCTATTTTTCCATCTATTGATCTTTTCGACTTGTATATTTCTTCTCATTAATGTCATAATTAATTTGCACAATTTATGTGTTCAAATGGATTTTCATAAGATATTTATTTTAGACTTTGCAATTTCTTGAATGAGACATATATATTATAGACTTGAATTTTATCTTCTAAAAAGGGAAAAAAAGTGGAGATGTGTAAATAGAAATTCCAATTTTGGGTTAATTCTTAGGCAGATTTCTACTTGGTTTAAGACCTGCATAGAAACTATGACCATCCAATTCTAGCATTTTTTTCATTTTGATTCAATTAATAATCCTTGAAATGTACAAGTATCCAAGTGAAATCATTTGTTCAATTTTGTGTTTCATAGTTTGGATGGATGACAGGTGAAAGGTAAAAATAATGAACGAATGGTATACACAGCATCAACATGTGTTAGTCCAAGAAAGTGGAATAAAGGAATTGAACTGATGTTATCATTTCTACAATCTTGTAACTGATTTGTCTTCCTCTTCCTTGTTATTGTATTCAAGTCAGTTGTCCTCAACTCGTTTTGTGTAATGGTAGTCGTTCGTGAGCTCGTGTTTTCGGACTAATTTCACATTGTTATCGACCCGAATTAAGTTTGAATCGTCGACATTTCCATGGCATACATGGACTAGATCACTAGTTTTTCTAAAACTATAATTTTTCTTGCATAATTGATCTGGTCACAATCTTAGTATCTATTTGATCTTAAATCATGCATATTGGTGTTAGCTAGCTAATTGAATGTGTAGTGGTGTTGTTTTATGAATCTAGGATACAAATCCTCTCCATTTCTTTTATGTAAATTGATAGAGACATTGTGAATGTGGGTTCCACTTTTCGTATTATCACTTTGTGTCGATCTCCCTTCAAATTTACAGAACAGAAATGGACCGTATAATACTCATGGTTCATATTCGTAGTTTACACAACTCTTTGTGTCTCGTGCTTTCAGGTGACTCAAAAATACGTATTAGCGTAGAGTATAAGACCGGAGCCTACATCTCGTCCATTATGATGTCCGAGGATGAATCCGAAGTGAGCAGCCAAGTTGCCTCCAATGCATATTCCAAGAACACCTCCTCCTCGTCCCTCGAAGATTCTCATCCCGATTCCGTCCCTATAACGCTTGACCTAACACTCGGTTTCAACGCCGATCCGAAACCCTCTTCCGACACTACCGCTGTAGCAAATCATCCTCCTCCAGCCACCCGAGTTTTCTCGTGCAATTATTGCCGTAGGAAGTTCTATAGCTCGCAAGCATTGGGCGGACATCAAAATGCACACAAGAGAGAGAGGACTCTAGCTAAGAGGGCCATGAGGATGGGCATGTTTTCTGATAGATACGCTAGTTTAGCGTCTCTCCCGTTACATGGGTCCGCGTTCGAACCCTAGGCATCGAAGCTCATGCTTCGATGCACCAACAAGTCATCGAAAACTCGGAGAGACGAGCTGGTGGAGCAAGGTTTGTCGATCAAGGCTATTTTGGATTACCCGTGTACCTGGATTATGATGAAACCGAACTATCGTGGCCCGGAAGCTTCCGACAAATAGACGGGTTTTCGGGCAATCCGAAGCTTCGGTTCGGGTCAGCATTCTGACATAAATTTCGTGGCTAATGCTCCGCCCGAGCGGGCGGAGTCGGCCATTCCTGATCTAAACCTAAAACTTTAACGTTGTTTTCCATTTTTGGTACTACCATTTTTAATTCTTCAAACTTATGGATTTTATTTGCTATGCATATTGTACAGAGATTTTGAGTGTTAGAGATGGTGATGAGGTTATATATTTAGCCCCCATTTTCGAACATTATGTATTTCCTAGATGATGTTGAGATATTGGTGCACTATAGTATATAGTATATTTTGGTAGTTGGGATGTAGATTAATGTATTACTCTAGTCGATCAATTACCAACAATGTAACTTTCTATTTTAATGTGAGTTACTTTTTCAATATGTTGCAAAATTTTGAATAAAATCTACATGTATGAGATGTGATATTTTTATAGATTTTTGTATTAATATGTGTATGGGTGGGAATGTACTATCGTTATTCGTCTTTTCTCCTACTTTTTCTTGTTCCTAAATTGGTCGTCTCACATGGCAGCCTAAATTGGTGTTCGTCTCACATGGCAGCCTTTGAATGGCATAAAAATATTGCATGTACAAGTTTTATCGTGAAATTTATGTTAAGAGTATTATTAATTGTTTTATAGGATGTTAATTGTTTTTATAAGGGAGTATTAATTTTGAATGATATTAATTGTTTCATTAAAAAGTATTAGTTGAAGGATATTTTTTCTTTTTATTACTCGATATTAATTTCAAAGACCGACTAATTGTAGGATATTAGTTATTTCACTAAAGAGAATTAGTTGAAAAAATGGAAATACCTCCTAACTTGTGGGGATTGTTTGATCAAGTGATAGAGGATTACAGGGACGGTAACTCTTGGATTCTACACAAGGATTTTCATTAATAATTTCCCTGATATCTGTGAAGATATCATTGAAATTAAAATTGCCGCTGGCTCGGTGGACTCGATGGCTTGGATACATGATAAATCGGGCATTATTACGTCGAAAGCAGCTTATAGTTGGTGCCGGAGTGGTTTCCCGGAGGTTAACTGGGGGACGTGGATTTGGGCAACGCATATCCCGCCATCTCGATCCACATTTTTATGGCGTTTGATTTGGCGTAAAGTCCCAACTTGGGAGGTGCAGCAGTCGAGGGGTATAGCTGGGTCATCCGTCTGTGTCTTTTGTAATTGTAACACGGAAACCGCTGACCACATCTTCTGCAATTGTTCTTTTGCGGCGAGGGTGATTGCCGAGATTGGGGGTGTTTTTAGCACACCTATTGACTGCTCCTTTGGTTTCCACGACACTTTTCTACAGGTCATCAAAGTGGTGTTTAGTCCCAGAATGCTCAACCTTTGGAAGAGCACATGGTTAGCATTTTTTTGGTTGTTGTGGCGAGCACGTAACATGGCCGTGCATGAGGGTATTAAGCCGGCTTTATCGGGATTCTTGGCGCAACTCTGGGCATTCGTTAAGGAGGCGGCAGGCTTTGAGTTGGGTGGAAACTTTAACAGTTGCATGGATTTGCATTGCAACTCTTGTTTATCAACTAATTTTGTTAGTATGCCGCGGCGTAAAATAATTTCGGTGCGCTGGGCACCACCGCCTCCAGGCTATATCAAAATTAATACCGATGGAAGCGAAGTCAATGGTTTCATCCAAGGGGCTGTTGTTTACCGTAACTGTATGGGATATGTGGAATCCTCTTTTGCCAAGAAGATGGGGCGCGGAAAGGCATACGAAGCGGAATTATGTGCGGCTATTGAGGGAGTGATTGCGGCAGTGAATAAAGGATGGAACAAGCTGATTTTGGAGTCGGATTCTACTTATGTGGTGTCTTTGTTTCAAAGTCCGTCAATGGGGGTTCCTTGGAAATTTAGAGCTATTTGGCGGTGGATGCAGGAGCTAGTGCGGGATATGGATTTCAAAGGCTGTGCATATTTATAGGGAGGGAAACAAGGTAGCGGATGCCATATATAAGTATAAGGATTTTGATGATTTTATTTGGTGGGACTTGGTGCCGCCTTTTTAGAACATTTTGTTGAGTTGGATAGGTACACCGAGTTCTTGAGATTTGTTAATTTTTAGAGGAGTTCCTTTTTTCCCTACTAGGGGTTTTCCCTAAGGAGGGTTTTTACCCTAGTAGGTTTTTAATGGGGCTCCGGCCTGCAGATCGTTTGTGGTCTTATGGCTTTTAAGTTTTCTTTTTCTTTTAATATGATTTAATTTGACTAAAGAGAATTAGTTGTAAACCGGTTTCACGGTAAAACTTGTTCATACAATACCAACTCTTCAATTTTTCATGTTTCATATAAATTTTATCATTTTATTAAAATTTTATTACGTAAGACAAACACAAGTCAATAATTTTAAGTGAAAATAAATCAAAGATACTAATTGGAGCTCCATCTCTCGAATGAGATCAATGAGATGACCTCGTATAAGACCTATCTTTAATTAATTATAGAAGAAATATTTGTTTAGTCCTATAAATTTATCTTGTGTTTTTAATTTCAAAACACTTCACTTTTTCAAATTGAATTTTATACTAGTAATTTTCAAAATTCAACATTTCAGTTATTTTTAGTCTTTTGACTGCGATGGGTGAGCAACAAATTTTGAGTTGACATGATATTTTTTTACTTCTTAAATTCTATATTTTATTTTGTTTACTTTTAAATATAATTCAAGAAAGTAATTAATGTGTTTTGAAATAAAAGATGGACACTGTTTTGTTCTTCAGATTCTTGGCTTCATTTTCATATTGGTGACATGATTCAGCTTTGACTGCACGCATTTCCTTTTCTTTTCTTTTCTTTTTTATTGAAATATTTAATATTTAATTTTTCAACTCAAAGATTCTAACATCACAAACGACCTTATAAATGGGAAATGTTTATAAATGTATCGAATATTGATAATTAACTCTCACTTTTTGAAGAGTCTATTTTTAATGAAGAGTTTATACCGGCCTAAGCAACATTTGACTTTATATATTTTTGCCCATCAATATTCTTTTTGGCAAAATGTGGTGTGAAACAGTTTCATAATATGAAATTAATACCATTAGAATTATTTACTGATATTATAATATTCATTTAGTAATATCATTACACTTATAAAGCGATATCACAGTATAAAATGATTATGATATCAATAAATGATTCTAATGGTATCGGTGAGTAATTTTAATGGTACCAGGTTCTATACTATGAAATTGCTTCATAGGAGATTGACTCTAAAAATACGATAATATTATTATCCATTCTCAAGGCTAACTCTTCAAACAATGAGAAAAACTGTTTCAATCCAATCATGAGGAGATTGAGAGTTTGGACAAGAGACAACGCGTGAATAAACTTTAAAAATCATTTAGCGGTAAACACCCCACAATATTGATTGCTGCAAATACTAATGTATATTTTTTTGGTCCATTATTTTTTTAATCCATTTTACAAATATCCCTAATATTTTAAAATACGAATTTTATTTTTAAACTCTTAAAGTGTTAAATACAATGATTTGTCTTTTATGAATATTAGATGAAATATTTGGGAAATCATCTAGTGTCTAGTGTATCTTTCCTTACAAATATAATTGAATTTTCTAAGCTTACGTGTTTACATTAGAATGCTCCAATTTTTTAATTCAAGCTTAAATGACACTACAAAATTAGTCTAATCAATTTTCATTTAAAAATTTAGTATTTTAAAATACCAAATAAAATTTGTTGTTGTTGCCAGTGTCTTGGACAATATTATGAGCAATATCAAGAATTTGTCATTTATGCCAACACTAATTTTAATTGTACAATGTTGTTCTCAATGTCTTTGATTGAATGATGAAAACCTAGAAGGTCATGAAGTTGCAACTTACAAAAGTGAGAAATTGAGGATGTTGTGACATAAATAATCTTTAAAATATCTCATTTCGGCTAGCGAGCCGAGGTCCCATATGATATCTCGATCTCGGCATAAAGGCGAGATTACTGGGCTCGCCGGCAGTTCAAATGCTCGACGGAGTAAGCAAATCGGATTCGGAGCTTGGCGAGCAGTAGCTGGACCAACCAAAGGGCGAACACCGACAAAGACCGAATGAATCCAATGACGAACTAGCTCGGCAAGCGAACAAGACAATGAGGTCCACGTCACTACTCGACAAATCCAACAATATCTTACGGTATGTGAAGATCGTATGACAACATCAACAAGTTATCGAAATCTTGATACATTTATGAGACAAGACCATTAAATGTAAAAAAATCTAGTCAAAATATTAGATCACGATTGTAAATAAAATCCTAAAATAAAGGGTTAAAATTGTTTTTAACTTTTAAGCTTGGGGCTCAATAAATAGAGGCCCCAACCCATTATAAAATCCATATTTCATTCATCATCCACGAAACTCATATATACAACTCACTAGGCTAGAGGTCCCTTAGGACACTCAAAGTCATCTTCAAGAGAAAAACTCTTGTGTTCTTCCCCCATCTATTGTATTCATCATTTATTTATGTTTGTAGTTCATTTATTAACCACAACCAAATACCCTCATTATACACGATAAAAAGCAGATTACAACAGAGGACATCAAAGGCGATTCAAGATAATGGAGTGTTAGTGGGGGAATAATTTCTAAGTCATCCAAACTTATGGTTGTGGAAGGTAGTTGTGCATGTTGTCTATATATACTTGTTGTATGGAACAACAAAATTAACGAAACAAATAAGTATCAAACCTGTTTTTTATCGGGTGAATGGTGACTCGAACTCATGACCTTGAGCATAGGTGGTGGTGCTCTAACCACTTGAATTATACCACTTCGTCACAAGTATCAAACTATTGATTGTGATAATGCATCTAGATTGACAAAATCATTTTTATTCTATTGTAGTTTGCTCGAATATTGTAACATTTCGACAACAACAAATTGTATTATAGGATTGATTATGATCAATTTTCATTCTTATAATTTTTTTTTATCAAGAAATGAAATTTTATTCCTTGAGGTATGAGAAGTACCTCTAATAAGAACATCATTACGAGAAAAGAACATAAGCAAAATAACAACAACAAAATTACATCAGCAAGCAACATCTCGGACTCTCAATCCTATCCATGAAACGAATGTTTTGTCTAACTTGATTTTCGCCAATTACCAACTCCAAAGTCTAGCTCTAAGCTCCTCCATTAGCTTCTCAACTAAAGATTCACCATTTGCGAATATTTTCTCATTTCTCCATTTTCAAAGAATCCACACCATTCCAAACCAAATTCCAATAGCATATTTCTTTCCCCTTTTCCCACCTAATATGTTCCCAAAGCCAGTTAAACTATTCGACGTACCCGAATGGAGAACGGTTTGAATACGAAGCCACAAACTGTTGGAGAAATTAGGTTTAATTATTTTAATCAATTTATTTGGTTATTTAATTAAAATAATTTGAGGTTTAATTTCCGGAAATTAAACAAGATTATGTTGGTAGTATAGTTAATTTCTTAAAACCAAATTTCGGTGAGTGAGAAATTGATATACATGTTGAAACGTTAGAATATTACATTTAAGTATTAAATGTGCTATATTAACTTAAGTGTTAAGCGTTAGAGTATTACACTTAAGTATTAAATGTGCTATATTACACTTAAATTTGTCGTGCCGAACCGAGCCCGTGTCCGTGGACTTGGATCTTGGCAATTAGACTTTGGGTGTACTTGGGCTTGGGGTGGTGGATTTATACACCCACGTCAAATTTTTGCATATTTTCGAGATGAAGTCGTTTCACCTTTGGAAACATTACGTCGAGCCGTGAGCACCAGCCGGGATGTATTTATTTTGCGGGTAAAGGATCATATCCTTGACTCGACTTACCACTGCTTGTTCGTGTCCATTGAGTTCGTTGCGGTTGCGGTCTTTGAAGCTTGTTCGTGATCAAGAAAGACTAATACCTTTTAGTTAAAGAAGTATTCTTTTGATTATTTCCGTCTCTATCATTGTAGAAGCCATAGTTGGTGTAATTATAAACCAACAATCGCAAAACAAATACGCGGATTGTTTGGCGATGGCTTCGATGGAAATAACAATAACGGTGGAAAGCGATAACCAAAATCCACCCGTTATCACTGAAGTTAGTGAACCATGAAACCCCCTCCTATGGTTCCAACTTCATTGTTCCTCCTTTTATGACTCATGACTCCATACCTTTCATGGTTCATTGAGAGAAACCGAGAAGTTCTCGGGAAATAATTTTAAGAGGTGGCGGCAAAAGATGTTGTTTTACCTCACAACGTTGCACCTAGCACGGTTCCTCGGGGAGGATCCACCGTGGTCGATAAAAATGACACGGACCCTACTAGGCGCATTGCTTTTGATCAATGGGGCCATGGAGATTTTCGTGCCGGAACTACGTCCTTGCGAGGACTAGTTGACCAGCGTTATACGTGTCTTGTTCGGTTAAATCGCGAAAGAGCTATGGAGTTCTTTAGAACGCAAGTATAAAACTGAAGATGCCGGAACTAAAAAGTTTATAGTTGCGAAATTTTTGGACTTTATGATGGTAGACGAAAAATGCCGTCGAACAAGTTCAAAAATTTCAACTAATATTGCATGATATCCTCTCGGAGAGGATGGTCTTACCAGGCGTTCCAAGTAGCTACGGTGATTGAGAAACTACCCCTAGTTGGAGGAAGTTCAAAAGTTATCTCAAACACAAACGAAAAAAATGTCACTTGAAGATTTAATTGTTAAACTCCGAATTGAAGAAGACAATCGAAAAATGGACATTAAATCTAAACAAGTGAACATAGAAACTAAAGTTAATTTGATGGAATATGGTGAACCGTCAAAGAAAAGAAAAAGACATTACGATGATAAAAAACCGGTTACTAGAAAATCGAACTTTAGTGGCGATTGTTACAATTGTGTGAAACCTAACCATATGGCACGAGATTGTAAAGCCCGAAAAAAGATAAAAAAGAAATAAAAGATAAGGGCAAAGCACAATCAAGTGCAAATATGGTAGAAAATGAGGCCACCGATATGGACATGTCTGCCGTCGTTTTTAGGCAAATATGGTGGATAACCCCAAGGAGTGGTTTGTGGATACCGGAGCCACTTGCCACGTTTACTCCGAGAAGAGTGCTTTCTCGACTTATGCTCTTGCTGATGGGAGAAAACTTCACATGGGGAACCCGCCTACGTTTGAAGTGGCTGGAGTTGAAAGTGTCGTGCTCAAGCTTACGTCCGAGAAAAGAGCTTAAGGCTGAAGGATGTGCTTTGCATGTCCCGGACATCCGCAAGAACACGATATCGGGCTCCGGACTAATTAGTCATCTGTTTAGACTAGTTTTTGAATCCGATAAATTTGTCTTGAGCAAATTTGGACAGTTCCTCGGTCGAGGTTATCTCGAACGGATTTGTTCAAAATGAATGTAATGGTTGTAAGTCGTAAAGACAAGAAAGTTATTAATGAAAATGCATCTACTTGTTTATATTGTTGAGTGTTCCTCTTTATGGCATTTAAGATTAGGACATGTAAATCTAAAAGCTATAAAGCGATTGGTAAACCTTGATTTACTCAATATTACCAATATTGATGCGCCTAAAAGATGCGAGATATGCGTTGAAGCTAAAATGGCTAAGTTACCATTTAAATCGGTGGAAAGGAACATCTGCACCTCTAGACTTAATTCACACGAGGCGTGTGTGACTTAATGTTTGTGCAAACTAGAGGTGGTAAAAAGTATTTCATTACTTTTATTGATGACTGCACAAGGTTTTGCAATGTTTATCTTTTGCGAAGCAAGGATGAGGCTTTCGAAGCCTTTAAGCTTTACAAAAGTGAAGTAGAAAATCAGTTGAGTTTTTGAATCAAAGCAATTAGTGATAGAGGTGGAGAATATGTGGCTCCGTTTAAACAGGTTTTGTGCGAGAATCGGACATAATTCATCAAACTACCGCACCCTATTCACCTCACCAAATGGTGTTGCGGAACGAAATAACCGAGCACTAATAGAGATGATGAACGCAATGTTAATTAGGCTGTGGTCTACCACAAAATATGTGGGGTGAGGCTATTGTCACCCAACCACATTTTGAACAAAATACCACACAAGACTAAGGATCGGACTCCTTATGAGATGTAGAAAGGAAGAAAACCTTCATATAAATACCTAAAAGTGTGGGGGTGTCTAACAAAGGTTGAGGTGCTAGATCCTAAGCAAGTCAAAATTGACCCTAAAATGGTCGATTGCATTTTTATTGGGTATGCTCTCAACAACGGTACTTATCGATTTACGATTCACGGATCGGAAGTACCGAGATATGACAAGGCACTATGATAGAATCAAGGAATGCAATTTTCTTTGAAAATATCTTCCCTTGTAGAGACAAGGTAAGTGTGAATCCGAGTAAGAGATCACACGAAGACAGTCTGAGATGAAGTTGTTGGTCCTTCCGCTCGGGAGAGTGAAGAACCTAGACGCCGCAAGAGAGCTAAAGTTGCTAAGACTTTTGGTCTGACTTCATCACTTACGTGTTGAAAGATGAACCACGATCTATCAAAGATGCTTTGTCAAGACCGGATGCACCTCTCTAGCAAGAAGCTATTAATAGCGAAATTGATTCTATTACTGCAAAATCACACGTGGGAATTGGTTGATCTTCCCAAAGGTTGCAAGGCCTTAGGATGCAAATGGATCCTTAAAAGAAAATATAAAGCGAGATGGATCGGTTGACAAATATAAAGCCCTCTTGGTCGCAAAGGATTTTAGACAAAAGGAAGGGTATGATTTCTTTGATACATACTCACCTATAACGAGGATAACCTCCATTCATGTGCTTATCACGATTATTGTTTTGCACAATCTCGAGATTCACCAAATGGATGTTAAGACTACGTTTTTAATGGTGAACTAGAAGAAGAAATCTACATGGATCAACCAGAAGGGTTTGTAGCACCGAGGTAATGAGAAAAAGGTGTGCAAACTTGTTTGGTCATTGTATGGTCTAAAATAGGCTCCTAAGCAATGGCATGTGAAGTTTGACAACACAATATTGTCGAGCGGGTTTCGCATTAATGAGTGCGACAAATGTGTGTATGTGAAAGACACGCCTAAAGGGTTTGTAATTTTATGTCTATACGTAGGCGACATGCGATCATAAGTAAGCTGTCATGATGTGATCGTAGATACAAAACGCATGTTGAGTCGAAATTTTGACATGAAAGACATGGGATTAGCCGATGTAATTCTGAAAATTAAGATTGTGAGGACTTCAAATGGCATTACTTTGACTCGGTCTCACTACGTCGAGAAAGTCCTTAAGAAGTTTAATACGTTTGAAGATCCACTGCAAAACGCCCATGGAACTCAATGTGCATTTGAAGAAAAATCGAGGTGATCCGGTGGCTCGGTTGGAATATGCAAGGATCATAGGGAGTGTTATGTACATTACAAGCTGTAAACTTCTTGATCCTGCTTGCTCGATGAACAAGTTGAGTAGGTTCACGAGTAATCCAAATGAAGAGCATTTGAGAGCGCTTAGAAGGGTTTTGAGGTACTTGAAACACACCCTTCATTTTGGGCTTAATTACACAAGGTTTCCGGCAATACTTGAAGGGTATAGTGATGCCAATGGATATCGGACACGTAGTCGTTCTCAACTAGTGGATATGTGTTCACTATTGGAGG
Organism: Paraleonurus japonicus; assembly: GCA_030762865.1. NCBI lineage: Eukaryota > Viridiplantae > Streptophyta > Magnoliopsida > Lamiales > Lamiaceae > Paraleonurus > Paraleonurus japonicus. The sequence continues at coordinate 45,148,476 of CM061056.1, forward strand.
CGCGGCGATGTCGTGAAAATCTACTGAAAGCAGACGTGTATAGCCCGTTCCACAATGGAATCGAGAATTTATAGCTTTGGATAATCTTTGGAGAAGAAGCCGAATGGCTTGGAATTTCCTTGAAGATATTCCTTGTTGGAACAAACCGGTACCATCAATAATGGTACATTGTGATTGTCAGTGCTATAGGTAGATCTCTCGAGCAATATGTATAACGAAAGTCACGACATATTCGCTGCCGACATAATTCCATTAGACATTTGATCTCAAGTGGTGTAATATCTAATGATTATGTGAAATCAAAGGACAATTTAGCGGATCCGCTCACGAAAGGAGCTAAACCGAGATCAAATGTACAAGTTGCTAGAAGGAATGAGTCTAAAATCCGCAAAATAAAGCGGAAATAGTGGTAACTTGACCAAGTTATTTGGAGATCCCAAGATCTTGTTCAATGGGAAAACTAAGTGTGGATGTTGGTTGAGCACACTTGATGATACGAGATCATTTCTGGAAAGCACGCTATTAAGTGTAAGTACCCGTAAAGTTATGGTAATAGGATAAGTCTTTGACTTTTAATGACTTCGACACCTCGAGGAGGTAGGGTATAAGCTGGATACCGAGAAAAGGAGGTCACCTATATAAGTGAGAAGTGAGGCCGCTTCAAGGTAACACTTATGAATCCAAAGGGTTGTTCATGGCCAAAATGGATACGAACGTGAGAACGAAGTGCGTGGAGACCTTATTGTGTTATCACCGTTGATTAGGTATACACTAAGCGGGACTAGTTCAAGGCATTGCGTCCACTAAGTCTGTCGGTATACTCGATGGTGCTTAACTATGGAAGGTTGAAGCCACAAGCTACCTATCTGATGCAATAATGTTTCTCGAGAAGCTGAATTTGTAGGTCTGCAGATTATAGGCGGAATTTCCACTCATGTGGGAGATTGTTGGAGAAATTAGGTTTAATTATTTTAATCAATTTATTTGGTTATTTAATTAAAATAATTTGAGGTTTAATTTTCGGGAAATTAAACAAGATTATGTTGGTAGTATAGTTAATTTCTTAAAATTGAATTTCGGTGAGTGAGAAATTGATATACATGTTGAAACGTTAGAGTATTACATTTAAGTATTAAATATGCTACATTAACTTAAGTATTAATTGTCCCACATCGGGTAATTTTGGAGTTAATTCACCTTTTATATGTAAGAAGTGATTAAAAGAATTCAAATTATAAGTGGGCTATGCATACATAAATGGGCTAAACGCACACGCGCGCGCCGCCCGCCCGTCCGACCGTGCCATTCCGTGCCGAGCCGAGCCCGTGTCCGTGGACTTGGATCTTGGCAATTGGACTTTGGGTGTACTTGGGCTTGGGGTGGTGCATGTATAATTTTTTTGGAGCCGAAAATTCGGGCCCCTATCCGAGTTAGGCCCAAGAAGTTGAATTTCATTTGAATCTGAATTTCGGTGGAATTTTATGTGAATTTCATTTGATTTGAATTTGAATTCAAAAAGTCGGAAGAACGAATACGGGCAGACGGATGTCAGTTAAGTAGCGATTCAAGTCAAATGAGTAATCAAGGTACATTATCAAAATTAAACAAATCTCACACGATGGATTGACATTGATTGCCATAATTTCCGGGTCTCTTGGCTCTTCAACATTCTCAGTGCTCTACCTATAAATAGGAGGCATTCTCATGCTGCATACACCCTGGCAAACGCACCCCTACATTAGCATATACACCCACGTTGAATTTTTGCATATTTTCGTCTAGTTTTCTGCATATATTCATAGTATATAGTCTAGTTTGCACGTACTTCAGTTCGTAGGAGCTCGTTTTCAAGTGGTGTTACTTGATTTTGAGACAAAGTCGTTTTACCTTTGGAAACATTACGTCGAGCTGTGAGCACCACGGTAGAGACGTATTTGTTTGCGGGCAAAGGATCATATCCTTGACTCGACTTACCACACTATTCGTGTCCATGGAGTTCGTTGCTTGCGGTCTTTGAAGCTTGTTCGTGATCAAGAAAGACTAATACCTTTTAGTTAAAAAAGTATTACTATTGTAATTTTCTTTTCTATTTGTATTTTTCATGCTCTTTTCTTTTGATTATTTCTGTCTCTATCATTGTAAAAGCCATAGTTGGTGTAACTATAAACCAACACAAACAACATTTCATCCAAAGTTCATGTGTGATGGGCACTCAAAGAAAAGACGTTGAATGCGAAGCCACGAACAACATTTCATCCAAAGTTCATGTGTATTTGGTCACTCAAAGAAAAGATGTATTTCGGTTTTCACACAAGATGGGCAAAGAGGACAATTCAAATCGTGAAAAGAGTTGAGAACGTTCCTCCTACACAAATTTGCTTTAGTAGAAAGTCGTCCCCATATTAATCTCCACGCGTGAACAATTACTTTTGAAGGCACCCACTCTTCCAGATGAGCTTAAAGGATTTGGCCCTTTCTGCATCCATCCTTGTCGACCGATTCTTCTCCAATAAGGTAGAGTATGTCTCCTTGTTTGTTAAATCAACTTTGGTTGTTAATCACGTACACTTAACTGTTCTACTGTTCTAGATCACAATGTATTTCACTAGATCTTTGTTTTTTTTTCATATCACAACAAGCTATAGTGGATATTTCTCCTTAAGACACGTATATATTAATTTAGTCTACAATTTTTAAATTTTGTTTGTGTTACTGTATTTTAAGCTCTTACTAATATAAAATAAAAAGCAAAAAGACTTCCGCTATTAAGTGATGTCTTGAACGTTGAACTATTTAAATACATGCACACATGTAATATATTTAATCTTTCTTTCTTAATTATATAAACAAATTTAATTTGATTAAGAAACAAGTAATTATTCATCAATTAAGTAACCTTAGTCATTATTTTTTTATAAAAATAATTGTAATCATTCACTTGAACTAAATAAATATTTAAAGTGAAAGTGTATGTTTTCGAGAATTAGAGATTATTCTGAGACGATAACACTTACAATTAATGAAGCGGAAGATTTAGTCAAATCTTTGCAAAAGCGGTATATTAAATAATAGTATATGATGAAATTACAAAAAAATAAAAATAATAATAATATTCTATGATGAAATTACAATTCACTATGTTAATGGTGAATACAAACCAATTAGAGAAAGATCCATAATTCAAATCTTCTCAATAAACAAAAACAAAATCAAGATCTAAATCAAATGTTTATGATCTGAAAGGGCTAAGTGTATAAAATACACCATCAAAGGTGACCTATCTAGATATGTTAAAGAACACCCTATCTAGTATCTACTAACAATCTAAACAGAATTTATGTTACGAAATGACACAACATTTAATGTAACGTAAGCGAAATAATGGCCCTATCAATGCGGATGCACTTATCACATTCAATAGTTTGATACTCAATTACTTCTCACGGTAGACTCTTATGATTTTGAAGCTAGTTAACTCTCATAGCCAATGTTTTAAAAACCAGACCGGACCGGCCGGTTCGATCGGTTTAACCGAGGAACCGATCACGGTGTCGGTCCGGTTCTTTCTACATACCGAGTTTTGAATTTTTTTATCGGTAAATGTTAGTTTTGTTAGTTGTTAGTGGTTAGTTCACCCAACACCCAAATACTCCTAGATTTTTCTCCAAGACACCTTATAACTTCATAATTCGTTCCCAAAGAGAATCGAACCCGGGACTCCCACTAAAGTGAGGAGGCCGGTGGCAGAATAGGCTAAGCCACAGTTACCGATTTTTTGAATTTTTTTAAACTTAATTTTTAGTATTTTTTTGATTGATTTTCAGGTTGAAGATTTGTAATTGCTATGAGTTATTTTTAATTGTTAAAGTTTAAATTTTAGATTTTATTTTTATGGACATGTAGTCTAAAATTTTAATTTTTGCATAATACGTTAATCTTATGCAATATTTTGTCATAATATTGAATTTTATGATATATTTTTATTTATGAATATCACTATTTATAATATATTGATATATATATATATATATATATTTTTTACGGTTATATTGTTATACATAAATATATAAATAAATATCATCCAATTTTTTTACAACGGTTTAACCGGTTGAAGTTGAACGATGAACCCAATGACCGAGTTCATTGTTCGATTTGCTAACGATGCGATTTTAAAAACATTGCTCGTAGCCCATTTTCATTGTTGAAGCTTTGATCCTCTATTTATAGATGTAGATCTAAGCCTTAAGCAGTTCATTCCAACTAACTCCTATTTTTCAAATTTCTGGTAACCACCTTGGTAACCGCCCATTACTATAATCGCCTAATTTAAATAACTCTATTTTATTCTTGAACCTCCTAGATCCTTCCAGAGTTTTGGAGTTGGTTTTAGATCGTTAACCTATAGTTAACAATATAAAAGACAACATTGAAACATAAAAAGTTAGGCTGTTAGAAGAAAGAACAAATTTCGATGTCGCGTCCGATGTTCAACATTGGTAGTAACACCAACATGTTCAACTCGATGACATCATCATAAAGTATTTAAACTCGAGTTTATTGCACTTTTGGTCCCGTAGGACATCTATGTGTTTCAAAATGGTCCCAATCATTTCATATATTGTCCCATACAAAATTTTGATTTCACATTTGGTCCCAAACGTTAGTTAAGCTGTCACTTTTAACCCCAAATTTTGACGGAATGCTAACGGCGGCACCGTGTGGCCGTTAAGTGATTTAAATTTTAATTTTTTTACACTTTTGGTCCTATAGGACACTTTATTCAAAATCTAGTCCCATAAGAAATTTTGTTTGCATAATTGGAATGATTTACTCTACATTTTATTTAAAATATAAAAAATTATAAAATTTGATAAAAATCACAATAATTTACTCCAAATCTTTTATTTAATTAATATATAAAGAATTAAACAATTTTTTAAAATTAAAATAATTTATCCGAGAAGAATATTTTACAAATATTTTTAAATAAATTATAATTTGTTTATATATTAAAATAATTATAATTTTTAAGAAGTATTACAAAATGGTTTAAAGTTAGATTAATTTTTTTAATGTAGTATGACATAAACCAAAATTGTAACGTCATTTTTTAAATTTCAAACAATCTAAATTGTAGCGGATGAAGTATTTTTTTAAACTTAAAAAACAAATAAAATATAAACAATATCTTTATTTATTTAATTACTACTATAATTCTAAATATTTTATTTATGGTTTTAAAAATTTAAATTACTCTGATTTTGTTCAAAAATAATATTATAGTTTCTTTTTCTTTACAAAAACTAATAAAATTAATTTAAAAAATCTGGAAATTAGTTTACATGATAAAAATAATAAATACATATTTTTTAATATTTTATTTTTGTTTTAAAAATTTAAATTACTCTTATTTTTTCAAAAATAATATTATAATTTCTTTTTCTTCAAAAAAACCTATAAAATTAATTTACAAAATCTGAAAATTAGTTTATATAAAAAAAAATACATATGTTTTTAATATTTTTTTAAAAACATTTAAATTTCTCTTATTTTTTTAAAAAATGACACGACCACCTTTTGACAACTCAACTAGAAACACTAATTTCACAAGAAGAATGAGTTGTGAATAATTTTACAAGAAATGACTCGTGCGCACGTGCGACTTTTTTCAAATGCTTTAACAGAGACAATGAACACTTCAAAAGCGTGACAAAAAGAACACATTACATTATATATATAAAACTTAACAAAATACAACTCAAAATACAAGCCCACGGTTTGACCCAACAGGTCGTCATCTATGTACCACGGCCACTCAAAACCCTGCAGGAGCCGCAGCTTGTCCAAGAGAACCACAACGTTAAAGATCATCATATTACCTACAATGCATAAACCGAGTGAGATTTATAAATCTCGGTAAGTAGAAATTATGCATGATGTGATATTCAGTTCGAAAACCTCCCAATGCACAATGCACTCTCTTTAAAATCATCAATTTATTTATGAAACACTCGTTAGGGCCCCGACTCACTACTATGCACGGAACACGAGCACTAAGCTCAATTTTTTTTTGTTTATATTTAAGTGACCACTATATGTGTGACCTCGACGTGAGACCCATCCTCTTGTGGCCACCAAGGGTCCCCCATCGCGCCCCTCATGACCACCAAAAGTCATCCCTCCGGGCCGACCCATCTGTTGAGGATCCCACCCTCTAACGGCTAGCGAGGTCCATCACCAAATCGACCCCTGTCCGTTCGAAGTCCCCTCTGTAAAATCAATATATGTGCGACAACACCATAGCACATGAGACGGTGGCCTACGCTAGGTAGCATACGCCGGGATCTGCTGGTCGCCCTGCCGCCCTCGATGCATAATGTGGCCAAACACACCATTTGATAAAACATTTTCATGTTAATGCATGATATGCATGATGCAATGTAGCATATACACACAATAGAATTACATTCTCATAACACCATTTTCATTTGTGCAATAATCATGGAATTCACAAATTCCTTTCACAATAACCTTTCTTAACTCTTAGGTCGCCCCTTCCGTTCTCACTTTGAAATCCCCTAATTCATTTTTAATCGCTCTCGCCTAATTCATTTCTAATCACACACCTAATTCATTTCTACTCATTTGCAGGGGCTCCAAATTTCTTGATATATGCCGGCGTACGCTCAATATAAAGGTCATCACGTGGCCGATATAAATACTCTCTTTTGAAATCACCTAATTCATTTCTAATCACTCGCCTAATTCATTTCTAATCACTCGCCTAATTCATTTCTACTCACAACTCACTAATTCAATCACCCTATCCATTTCTATAATAATCACGAGCTCGAGAATTCGTTTCACAAGAATCATGGAACTCACAGGTTCAATTCACAATAATAAGCGAACTCACGGGTTCATCACTATAACCTTTGAACTTGTATATTTAATCCACATCAACCATTAAGCTCACTGGCTCTTTCACAATAACTATTGAATATCAATCACATATCACCATTAACATAACATTCACATATCACCAATTAAGCATAAATACTTCACAAAATATTATATTTATGCATTGTAGGTGCAAATAAATTTCTACTTACCTCAAGTCCACAAAACGTTGATATAAATCAAATGCTTAAACCCTTTTTATCGTCTTTCACTATCAAATAAGAACAATTATTAATAATTTGGGATAGGGTTATGTTCTACTCATCGCGAGCTTCAAAACGGTATAAAATTTATCAATTAACGGAAGTCAAATACTTACCAAAAGCGTTTCACAATCTCTCCTTCCTCTCTCCCTCTTTCTCGCACTCTCTCTCTATTTCTCTCCTTTCTTTCTTTTCTCTCTTTCTCTCGTTTCTGTTTTCGCACTCCTCTTTCTTTCTTCTTACTTAGTAGATATATGCAAATATATGTTATCCTTTCCACCGCCTAAAACTTACCTTAACAGGTAAGCTTTCTTATTATTATTATTATTATTATTATTATTATTATTATTATTATTATTATTTTTATTTTCTTTATCTTTATCTACACCTATTTATTTACAAAGGTATGCGCTAACATCAAACAACATATTTTACACTTAAGTGACGCACCCATATATATATATATATATATATATATACACACACTACAATTTTATTATACATATAATTAATACCACTAATAATTATATAATTTATATTTGTACTCAAACACCATTAAAATCTCAATCACTCATAAATTAATTTTCTCACCACTAAACATATAAAAACATATATAATTAATTAATTCAATATTTAAAAGCACAATAAAATAATGCAAAATAAAATAATTCAAAATCACAAGTAGCATGTAATTAATAAAATGCACTCAATGCATGAAATATTGATTAATGAGTAATGAGAAGCTCGAGTATCACAATTATAATTAATTTTCACGTTAATGCTAGAGGTAGTAACAATTGAGTAGTACAAAAAGAATTAAATAAAATCTTATAATAAAGTCAATTATTATCTCACCACTATGTAGATAAAAACATATATTTAATACTTAAGAAGTAAAATGAAAAGAATTATAAATAAATAATGTGTCACTCATATAAGTTAATAAAATGAGTAAATTTTATTGGTAAATAACTAATGAGAGATTCGGATATCACAAAAAATAATATTATAGTTTCTTTTTCTTTACAAAAACTAATAAAATTAATTTAAAAAATCTGAAAATTAGTTTACATGATAAAAATAATAAAAACATATTTTTAATAGAGTCGGTGACAAGGAGGTGCAAATTGTTAGACCAAATTACAATGAGGTGCAAGGTGGGTGATTTATTACACCGAGGTGCAAAAAAACACCACAAAAAGTCCACTATACCCTTCGCAAAATTAAACTCCCAAATGCGAGAAAATATCACATCAACGTAGATTTGTCAAACAAAAATAAAATATATTTTCTTATCATTCAAATACAAATTTGTACCGCAAATTTCAAAATTCAAATTCAAAATTTTCTACGAGACTGCGGAGACGGAACATGAGGTTGAGAGTAGCTACCGCAAGTGATGAAGACATAGCCAGGAGCTCCATGCTCCTTTGCCGGATCAATCATGGTGGCGCGAGAATAAGTCAGCGTCGATTTCGGCGAGCTTACATGATTTCGGCGACTCGCGTTAATTCTTCGGGCGTTCGTTGCGCGAGTCTTCGCCGTCGTCGTCGCCGCCTTTGTTCGACGGAAGTGACGGCGCTGTTGTAGAAGCGGCGTCACGACAACGGCGGCGAATGGTTGATCTGTAAGTGACGACGGCGACGAAGTCGCGAGGCTGCGCAGGTGAATCGCGGTGGTGAGCGGTCGCGGCGATCGGTTGTTGGGTCATCGCCGCCCGGGTGGCGACGGTGGCGGAGTGGATGGCTTGTCGGCGGTGGTTTTGAGGTGATTGGGTGTGATTGGGGTAGCGCGATCTGCAATGATCGATGGAGAAGATGATGGGTGTACTCATCCGATTTGTGGGTGTAGTTGGTGAGTGCACTGCCTAACCTAATGGGTGTATGCTTCAAACCAACAATTTAAACTCAAAACACCAAATTAAATAATTAAATACAATTAGCCAATTAAATGTGAATCAACATGAAAATGATATCAAATTGAGACAATTAAGCACACAATAATCATGCAATTTTCACACTAATCACATAATTATAATGTTGAATGTGCAAAATTATAATGTTGTTAGGTTGTGCAAGTAAAATAAGCATTGTGCAAGTAATTTGCTTGAAATTGCAAAATATAAGAACTATTGTGCAAATATGTTGTTAGGTTGTGCAAGTAATTTACTTGAATGTGCAAAATAAAATAAACATTGTGCAAAATTTTATGAGCGACGATAAAATATATCTTTTTCGTATTTTGAACCACAAATATAAATATTTGAACATAATTATAATGTTGTTAGGTTGTGGAAGTAAAATAATTGAATGTGCAAAATAAAATAAGCATTGTGCAAATAATTTACTTGAAAGTGCAAAATAAAATAATTATTGTGCAAGTTGTTAGATTGTACAAATAATTTACTTAAATGTGCAAAATAAAATAAGCATTGTGCAAATAATTTACTTGAAAGTGCAAAATAAAATAATTATTGTGCAAATATGTTGTTAGGTTGTACAAATAATTTACTTGAATGTGCAAAATAAAATAAGCATGTGAAAAATTTATGTGCGGCAAGTAATTTTAAAAATTGGTTGAATGCTTCTAAATTTGTTAATGGGGCATGGATACCAAAACTCACATAATTAAGTGACATTAGCATATAAAATTAAAAATTTTTGAAATATATTTGCACAATACTGAAAAAAATTGAATAATGACGAAACATATTAGCATAATAACCGAATTTTTTTGCACATTACCAAAAATATTTGCACAATAAGCGAATTTTTTGCACAATACCAAAAATATTTGTACAATGATTAGGGTGAATTATTGCATAATAATCGTGTGCTTATTTGTCTCAAATTGATATAATTTTCATGTTAATTTACTATTATTTGGTCAAATTGCATTTAATTGTTTGATGTAATATTTTGAGTTTCAATTGCAGTTTGAGGCAACTTTGAGTGCAAATTGAGGATATTTGTCTACTTCAAATTAATTGAGCAACTATATGGTATGAAAGAGGGTCGAGAGACGGTGCGTAACGCAAAAGAATGAGGTCAATCGGAGTTCGTGTGAAGGAGATACGGTCGAACGAAGTTGAGACGGCGGAAAAACAAACTGCTGCATCCAAAACGATGCACCCACCAGATTAGTGAGTGCACCCACCAACTACACTCACAAAATTGATAAGTACACCCCAACGGATTTTATCTGCGCAGCCCCAATCTGCAAAATCCCAAATCAACACCAAGAACCCACCCATCAACCACCATTTCAGCAACCCAAACCCATCATCGACGATCGCCGGCTACAATCACCAACAGCCCACCACCAGGACATGCACCATCCACCGCCACAGATCCACAGAACACAGCGCAGCAGTCCCTCGCCGGAGTCGCGAATCGCCGCCATCGCTCATGCCACCAACAGTGCCGTCGCCGTTGAACATGTCCGACGCCCATGAGAGGAAAAGGAAAGAGAAAATAAAAGGAGATATGAGATATTTCAGCATTAACAATAAGAAATCTAACGCCGGTGGACATGTCCCATTATCTGGGGTTCGCCGCCGTCTCTTTTTCGCCGGTGAACATGTCCGACGCCCATGAGAGGGCGGTTGTTCTCGAGCGGCAGTCGCAGCGCTGCCCCTTAGCGCCCTTCGGCGGATCCTGGGCCATACGTGCCGTCGCCCGGAGTGGCGGGCTCCTCCGCTCCACGCCCCCTTCGAGTGCGCCGTCGTCTGGGTGTTATTGAGAGAGAGAAGCGGCGGAAATAGTGGAGAGAGAAAAGAATGAATAAGCGAAATAATTAGTCAGATTGAGGAGAGAGAAAACAAAAGAAAGAAAAAGTCGGATAGAGAGGAGAGAGATACGGTCAAAACAAAATAGAGAGGAGAGAGACAAATTAAAATGATGTATGGGAATTAAGGATATAATAGTCAACTCACCCACACCAAAAAAATGCTTGTACCTGTGCGTAAATATGGCCCAGATCTTGCACCTCCTTGTAATTATTTCTTTTTAATATTTTATTTTTGTTTTAAAAAATTTAAATTACTCTTATTTTTTCAAAAATAATACTCCCTCTGTCCCAGAGGCATTTCAAAGATTTTTGTGTGAGAGTTATTTCGTAATAATATGTGTACAAAGTTATTTTATATGAATAGTATACTAGTTAATAAGATCAACTAGCATATCATTCATATAAAACAACTTTTGTAAGCGTATTACTACGAAATAACTCTCACACAAAACCATGAAAAAAGTCAATTGTGCAAATGTCCCTGGGACGGAGGGAGTATTATAGTTTCTTTTCTTAAAAACTGATAAAATCAATTTACAAAATCTGAAAATTACTTTATATAATAAAAATAATACATATATATTTTTAATATTTTATTTCTGGTTTAAAAAATTTAAATTACTTTGATTCTTTCAAAAATAATATTATACTGTAGTTTCTTTTTTTTTTTTTTTACAAAAATTGATAAAATTAATTTTAAAAAAATAATATTTTGCACTTTTGGTCCCATAGAACATGAATTATTAATTGGTGTAACGTTTGAGACCAAAAGTGCAAGTGTATTTAACGTTTCATTGACGGTGGGACCAAATGTGAAATCAAAATTTCGTATGGGACAATATATGAAATGATTGAGATCATTTTGAAACACATAGATGTCCTATGGGACCAAAAGTGCAATAAACTCATTTAAACTCATATGGTGAGTAAATATAAATTCAAAATTGGTAAGGGCTGAATCAGATCCGTATTAGTGTATAAGTTTTTGTGTAACTTCAAATAAGTTCTAATTTCAATTAAGTTTAGCCAAATATTTTTTTTTTTAGTAAATTCTATTCGTTCTATTATAACATGAACTGTAAAATTAATTATGTGAGACCGTCTTACGGATCTCATTTCGTGAGACAGGTGTACTTTTTAATAAATTGTTATCACTTTTTAAAAAGTGATACAAATTAGTATAAAAATGATAAAAAAATTGAAAAGTGATACACTACATATTATAAGTGATAATAATATATTAAAAAGTGTTATCACTCTTACCCTATATAGCTTGTTTGTGTTTTGAAAAATGCATATTCAGTTCATTTACTTTACACTTTTTCCTCGCGGAAATAAAAACAAGAAAAGAGACTAGAAAAATAAATAAACAAGAGCCATAAACTTTGAAGAGGAAAAGGGAAAAATAAAATATCAAAAAAAAAAAAAAATTAAGGAAAAAGAGTAAATCTCATGTAAATCAGTTTTCTTGTACAATTTAAACGGATATTAGTCATTTATTTATATAATATTACCAAAAAGTTAATATCATTAAATTAAATAATTAATACCGTTAAAAATACACAAAAATATAAAAAAAAAAATAATGTTATGATAAAACTGATTCACAGTATATTTTGTTAGGAAAATAATTATAACATAATGAGTATAAGGTCATAAGTCAATACACTTAATATATATAAAACCTTGTCAAAGTCAAAAACAAAATAAGAGTTGTAACGTAAAAATAATGGAAGTAAACAAATATATTATTCATGACAATATGAAGAATCTTCATATAATATTATCTGATGTCACAATTTGACTCTACATCTTCTAGATAGCTTAAAAAAATATATTGTATACACCGGGTGCATGAATTCTAAAATTTTACTATTATTGTTATAAACATTTACTATCACTATTATGTATATTCATTGTTATAAGTATATGATAATAGTGATAATAAAAATAAATTTTATCGTATGCACCCGATTTAAACAAGTGTTATTATGAAGATGGAGGTCGAATCTAATGAGATTTTAAATAATATTGATATTTATTTTTTACTAAATATTACCCTCTCCCTCCCAATTATATAGGGTTATTTTTCTTTTATAAATGTTTTAATTAATTTAGGGCTTGTTTCCATATAAATTAATATTTCTAGTTCATTTTCTAATATAACCCTATGCATTAATTATATTAGAAGAAACTATAACACTTATTTATTTATTTTTTGACAGAACTATAACACTTATTAAGTAGTATTATAATAGAAATTTTGTTTGTGTAATTTACTTTTTCAATAAAAAAATCTTAATTTTTGCGCAAAACTCAATCAACATATATAATTGGGATGGGTGAGTAATATTTTTGATTGGATCATTTTTCGAATACATATATTTAATTGAATCTTGAAAAATAATAATCCCTATATCCAGTACCAAATGAATCATTTGTCAAAAAAATTTGTCCCTTACTAGATGCATAATTTTCTTAAATTGATATAAAATAATTTTAGTCTTTTATCTATTGAGCTCCGTCAAACACCTTAATATTACACAATATTACCTCCATCCTACAATTGTTTGCACTTGATTGACTTTTTAGTGGTTTTTATGTGAGAATTATTTCATAGTAATATTTGTACAAAAGTTGTTTCATATGAATGATATGATAGTTAACTAGCATACCATTCATATAAAACAACTTTTGTACACATATTACTATGAAATAATTCTCACACAAAAACCACTAAAAAGTCAATCAGCAAACAATTGTGGGACAGAGGAGTATGTCATTATTTTTTTTTCATACTAACTCAATTTAATATTATTAAACAACTATTATATTAAAACATATATCGACCTATAAATATGACTTTGTGTACAAAATGGAGTAATTGATTTGTGAAATATCATATGTGAGAGTGAGATGTCACTTATATAATTTTACTGAATTTGTTTTAATAAGGAACTATTACAATTAAAATCACATAGTTTATTTGAGAAAGTTGCATCATATGTTTTATTCTTCTGAGAAAATAATTGTATTTTTTAGTAATTGATATTTTTAAAAATACACTTGAGTTTTATGTTGTACGATACATACAAGACTTCGTCATTTTATTTTGATGTTTCATCTTGTATTTTATTATGACATGTGTTATTAATAATAATTTATGATGTCAAGTATTATACATGCCATGTATTAAAAGAATGAAACATAAGATGAAATATTATAAAATAATGAAACACCGAAATCGCTCGGAATATGGACATAATTTTCTATGGTAATTAATTCTCAGTTTCTCACCCACTCACGGACTCACCTTCCACACTCTCACTTTATCTCTCATCTCTATCACACATTACACATATTACACATATACGTATTGCTATTTAATAATTTTCTTTACGTATTGCTATTTAATAATTTTCTTAAAAAAATCTACTATCAAAGAGGTTTCATAGTGAAACATGGTCCATTTATTAGGATATACGTTATAATAATGGGGTATGACTCATATTATTAAAGAGTATTAGTTTTGATAGTTAAAGAGTCTACTTTTTAAATGTGGATCAAGTTTCAAGATAAAACTTGGTTCACAGTGACACACTCTTTTCTTAATTCGTGTGATATTTCTTAAACGACAAATACAATGAGATGGAGGACATAACAATTAAGACCACCTATTCTATTTTGATATTTATCTTATACTCCCTCCGTTCAAAAAATTTATTCTCAATTTCCTTTTTTGTCTATCGGAAAATTTATTTTTATTTCATTTTTAGTAATAATTCTATCTCAAACTACTTTATACACCACACATATCTATTTTATTTATAAATTATTAATATTTATTAAAATCTGTGTCAAAAGAAAAATAAATAATTTTTTTGGGACAAAATAAGTATGTAGTTATCTTTAAAACATGATATATGTTATTAATGATTATTTATAATATCATTTATGATAGATGCTATGTATTAAGGGTAGGAAAACAAAAAATATAAATATTAAATTTGAAATAGGATTGAAAAGGGAATAATAGTGGAGTAAGGGAGCATTTGACACTTAATCAAAAAGTCTCAAAAGTCAGGTGGACAATCAGACAAGGACCACTTCCGAGCGTTAATTTTGACTCACTCAAGGGCTATTTTCGGAATTTCACCCTCAAGCGAAGCTGTAATCCGCGTAGAAGACTTGAAAGTGTGAAAAATCAAAAGAAAAAGAATTCGGCCGTTGCAACTTGCCAGAGAGAGAGAGAGAGAGAGAGAGAGAGAGAGAGAGAAGGGGGTGCCGCGGAGTCAATGCTCGAAACTTTCAATCACACACCCTAGATTCTCTACAATTTTTCCAATTGAACTCTGTCTCTGTAAGTTTATCACCTCTTTCTCTCTGCTAATTATTCGCTTGTTGTTTTGCGTTGTTGAGGTCCACCATGGAGAGAGAGCGAGATAGTTCAGATGAGTTAACAGGAGAAAAGAAGTGCCCACATGAGAAAATTGAATTTGAAGAGACGGGTATTGATTTTCTTGGAGACAAATCTAATTCATCAGATAAAATTAAAATTATTGGCGGTTTTGATGAGAACTCTGCTTTACACCCAAAACGGGCTGCCAATTTTGGGTCTCAAGAGCTCACCCTTAGCTATCTCTGTGAAAATTCGAAACAAGGGTTTCCTGAAAAGGATGATTCAGGCCAAATCCTGCTAGATAAATTCAGTGCTAGGTATAAGGGCAAAGAGGTAGTGGTTTCTGAGGATCAAAACGAAGAGGATAATAACATGTGTGTGGAAAGGGATTTTCTTCAGTTGAATGAGAATAGAGGAAATTCTTCCAAAAGGGAAGCTGAAAACGTAGAAATTGAGGGAGGAGAGTATAGGGAGAAGAAGGCTAAAGTCGAGTCATTGAATCTTTCTTTGGCTCTTCCTGATGTTTCTCTGTCTTTAGCTGGGTCGAACCGTGTTCAAAATGGGGGATCTCCCGTCTAGATTGAGGCCAAGTAGGAGCACCCAATCCCTAGCCCCTTCGTATAACAATACTCAAACTACCTATTCCAATGATTTCACTGCAGCTTCCCTTTCCTACTCGTATTCCCATCAGTTCTCACACAACCCCAGCTGCTCACTTACTAGGAACTCCACTGACAACTATGATTATTCGGTAGGAAGCCATAGGAGGGATAGTGATCATGTTTGGAATTGCGGGGAGGGGACTAATGGTTCGGTCCATAGCCGGTTTAGGCCGATAGGGGATGGTACTGTTGCATTGTCCAGTCATGGAGGTTTTGGGATGCCTAATCGTGGTGGGTATAATAAGGATAGTTCGTGTAACAATAGTCTTTATAAGACTACAGCGAGCTCTGATAACGTCTCGTTTCTCCCATCTGAGCTGCCGGCTAGACCAAGAATGGTCGATGCCCAGTCAGGAGGCGCGAGGATGATGAATCTGGACAGCTTGAAACTTTTTGAAGATGTGGATGGATTGAGTGGTCGTAGGCTTTCAAGACCTGAGAGGATAGTTAGGGAAATTGTTTCCGAGTCTATTCCTGCCATGGCTCAGGTGATTCAGGAGCTTACTGATGAAACAGTCGAATCGGTTAAAGAATACTTGAAGAATGTGATTGATAGCCCTCATAGGAAAATCGAGCTGTTGGCTCTCCAGAAGAAGCTCGAGAGGAGATCTGATCTTACGAGCGAGACTCTCTCAAAGTGCCAAAAGAGCCAACTTGAGATACTGGTTGCTGTCAAAATGGGGCTAGGAAGCTTTTTACATAACAAAAACCAGCTTCCATCACCAGAATTAGTAGACATTTTCTTGCTGGAAAGGTGCAGGAACATAAATTGCAAGAGGTTGCTACCGGTTGAGGATTGTGATTGCAAGATTTGCTCGATTTAAAAAGGGATTTTGCAGTGAATGCATGTGTCCCGTTTGTTTGAACTTCGATTGTGCTAGCAATACTTGTAGTTGGGTAGGGTGTGATGCTTGTTCACACTGGTGTCATGCAGCTTGTGGGCTCCAAAGAAATCTCATAAAGCCAGGCCCCTGCTCGAAAGGGTCTTCTTCTGGAGGGACTGAGATGCAATTTCACTGCCTGGCTTGCAGTCACTCTTCTGAGATGTTTGGATTTGTTAAGGAGGTCTTCAAGTCTTTTGCTAAGGATTGGGATCTGGAAAGCCTGATGAAAGAGCTGGATTGTGTCAAAGAAATCTTCAGAGCTAGCGAAGATCGTAAAGGGAAGGAATTACATTCGAAGGCTGATGAGTTGCTTGTCAAACTTCGTAATATGGCGATAACTCCTCCAGAAGTCTGCAGTTCTATCCTTCTGTTTTTCAACTGTGAGCTCTCAATCACCTCTCTTGCTTTTTATGATTATTGAAGTGATTTTGAACAATGTTGGAGTTAAAGATTTGTTGTGTTTATCTTTCTTTCATTTGTTTTTCTGAATTGATAAACTGCAACTCTCTAAATGGCGTATTATCTCGTTAATTGTGACCTGATAGGTTTTATTTCATTAGGATATGAGAGTTTAATCTTCTATGATAATTATAGTCACTATAGTGTAATGGCATTATGCTAGTTGCATTATATTTGACATATTGAAAACACAAAAGCGGTTTACATGCATTCACTTCGATTGAGTCTTATATTGAAAGATAATCTTTTCAGAAAAATGGGTTGTTTTTGGGAAACAATAGGATTCAAAAATAAAAATTTTAGTATGTTTTTCTCGCGTATGAAAACGCAAATAGGATTCTGCAATTGCAGTTGTATGTAGTATCCTAGCTGGACAGTATTTATCAATAAATTTGAAGTCAAAGTTAGAGTTCTTGTTTATATCAAGCTTAAATCTTCATTATGTGCATCAATTCCCTTAAACATAGTTTCCTAAACATGATCTGAAAAGTTGATGGAGCAACAGATTCTTCTCTAGTTAATCATAGTAATTAAGTGGTTGTATCTCAGTTGAAAATATAGCAGGAGAAAAAAACAGATGTCTTTAGTATGTTTAGCTGTATTACTTTGTGTACTAAACAATATTACTTTGAAAAGGAGAGTTCACGTGAACTTGGTTCACAAGAGACCTACTCTCTCTCTCTCTCTCTATATATATATCTATATATTTGGCATAATGAATAACTATGTTTATTCTCTGTTTCAAGCAGCTGCAGATAGTTTGTTGGAAATGGGCTCTTCTAGCACGTCTCGAAAAGACTTGATCGATCAACAAGGCTTTAAAAAAGATGCTTCTGCCCTTCAATTATCCAGCTCCCTCACTCCAAAACCATCCTTCTACAACATGAACTCTTCAAATGGATCGTTGCCCTTTGATTTTTACCACAATGACCTAAAAGCCCCTATGATGAGTGACAAGATTGTGGAGGATGAATGGTCAGTTAAGCCAGTGAAAAAGGACGGTTTCGACAGCTTGGAAAGCTTGGTACGCGTCAAAGAAGCTGAAGCCAGAATGTTCCAGAGTCGAGCTGATGAGGCCCAGAGAGAGATCGAGAGTTTCAGGAGAATGGTGAGGCTGAAAACAGAGAAGCTGGAAGAGGAGCACGCTGAGAAGCTAGCGAAACTGTGTTTGCAAGAAACAGAGGAAAGACGAAGGAAGAAAAAGGAGGAGCTCAAGATGTTGGAGAATTCGCACTACGATTATTACAAAATGAAATTAAGAATGCAGACGGAGATTTCGGGATTGCTCAAGAGAATGGAAGCAACAAAGCAACAATTGGTGTAATTATTGTCTCTAAATTAGGTGAGATTGGTGTAGTTTTCTCTGAGTTGGATTACATTTGTTGCTTGGTTGATCTTAATTGATTTTTGAATACTTTGTTGTTTGTATTTTGACTAACTCCTTACCATGTGTATTGTGTAATGAGAAAACATGGCAAGGGTGGAGAGAAGCCTACTTTTAGCTTGTCTGGTTGGTACATGTAGGTGTAAGTTTATTTTGTTAGTCCTTTGTTGAAATCTTGTCTGAGCTTCGGATTTAAAGTCCATAATAACAAATTCATTCTTGTTGATTGGAATATGTTTGTTTTATGAGTATGTGTTATTTTGATGTGTTTTTGGAGGTTTTTATGAGTTTAATAGTTTATATATGAAATATAAGGTTAATATTTTTTTGGTCCCTAATCAGTTTTGGTCTCCATCTTTTCAGTTTGAGTGGTATTTGACAAATTCGGATGGAGAAGTAAGGTAGACGAGACAAATCCAATGAATAATAAATCTGTGTTTTAGTTTGGGACGAAGGAGTAGAATAAATGCAATTTTATGTCAAATTAATATTTTTGAGTGATGATAAAATATTATTTTATTCTTGTTGGATAGTGAAATAAAGATTAGATGAAAAAAGTAGAGAGAGAGAAATGATGAGTAAATGTAAGAAAAATAATGTATGAAATAGTAGGAGAGAGAATAAGTAAATGTAAAAAGTAAGGTGATGTAATAGTTTTAGATATATAAGTGTATAATAGGGGTGAATGTGTATTTATAAATTCAAAAAGTGGACGGGATGGAGAAATTCAAAGCTTAAATCCCGACTTCCTACACTGGAAAACAAATAACGCCTTTCTTATTATCAAATTTGGTATTTACTCTCACATTTGTCGATTAACCAGTCATTGACTCGCAACATCAACTACTTAGGGATGCAAAATGTAATATTTAAAAGTTTTTTAAAAAAATTACACTCCCTTTATCCCGTAATTATCTTCATACTTTCCTTTTCAATCCGTCCCAAAATTAATTTCAAGCCCTTAAAATGGAAAGCCTTTCCTAAACTCCACCCTCACAATATCTTTATATTTACACAAAATGTCATTACTTTTGGGTCCATACATACACACAATCCAATTCATTTTTACTTTATATATAAAATTACAAAATTACCCCTCAAATCCCTACTCATTCTCCCACTTTCTTATTCTCCGTGCTAAACAAAGTGTGAAGATAAACTTGGAACGTACATTTTAGCACCGTACTATAGTTTTGTTCAACACAGAACAGTACAAGTAGAAGCATGAGCATGAAATGAGGCAAAACAAGTCTTATTTGTGCAATAATAATGAGGTAGAAACACACAAGAAAAGAATTTCCTACAAGAAAATGATCACACCCCCAAGCAAAGAAAATGTTCATATGTAACGTCCAAGTGTAACAGAAAGATCAACTGCAATTCCAAAAAGCAGAATCATCAATCCCAGGAAGTTGATCACTCGAGCCTCATTGTGATGTTTGAGCTCCAAGAATGTCGATTTCTCCATCAAACCAGTCAAGGCAGTGCATATTGCCATGAATAGCAGAGCTCTACCACAGCTCACGTGCAGCGGAGCAACTCTCGTCTTCATTTCTACCGACCCCGGGTGGCAGAAACACGATCAGCCCCAGCAACCACTGATCATTCATTCACACACGGATCAGGCGACGAAAAATGAGAGACGAAAAATGAGATGAGATGAGTATGTGTACCTGCAAACAGTACAAGGAGAAGGTGCTGATTCCGATCCAAGAATGCAAGCTGTACATGTCGGTTATGCCTCGTCTGTCGTGGAACTTGAACGCAGCGTGTAGGCCAACGATCCCCAGAACGATGGCCACCAAGTGCAAGAACAAGTGAACAAATTTTTGCACTTGCCTATCTGCTCTTACTGTCTTGTATGCCATCATAGCTGTTGCATTTATTAACCATGGCTTAAGTTAAATTTAGACAAAGCATCATGTGCACCATGGGGAATAATTTTTTTAAGGACAGTAACTTATGAGGTGGTAAAATGAGGACCGTAATTCTTTGAGCTTCTTAAGATATATGCAAATAGAATTATTGGTACACCCTTTTAAGTTAGTATTTGCCCTCCTTTATTTATTTCTACCTACTTATTAGTTTCTTTGTTAGTGTAGCAGCTTAGTTTGTTTGTTAATTTTCTCCTCTTTAAAAGAGGATTTCTTGGGAGAATGAAAACACTTTTGGTTTTCATCTTCACATTCATATTATAATCCTTCTCTTCATCAATGAAAATCATTTTTATTCCTTTCTTTACATTTAACAGAGCTAGCAAAATGAGAATCAGAACTCTTCGAGCCGACAATTTAAGGACAATAACTTTTAAAAGTCACGAATTTAAGCCAAATCAGCCCCAAATTGGGTCGATTAGCCCGAACTGGTTTGATTTGGGCTCATTTGCTCTCAATTCGCGACTTTTAAAAGTTATTGTCCTAAAATTACCGATTCGGATAGCTCGGTCCTCCTTAAAAAAATTTATTCTCTTACATCATACAATTCATATGTATTTTTAAAAGGAATGGGTGGTTTTCACTTAAAAATATTAGTTGTACATAGTTAAACCGTAGAATATATGTATTTGATTATGTTCATACCTTCACCCGCCATGAAAATAAATCCAAAGAACATGAGAAAGGGGTGCACCTACATAAAATAGAGGACCAAAAACATGTCAAAATGTCTTGCACATAACAACACACCACACATGAAAACAGAGTTTTTTTATGGAAATACGTTGAAAATACGGTTGGAATTATCGTTGGAGTCGAGATCAAGGCCCTCGCGATAATGCAAGAGCCAGACGAGCATAAGAATGAGGGCGATCAAACCGAACAAGTGAGCCTGAACGGTCACACCGGAGGCTGACCTCCGGTGTCTCTGTGCCGGTGAGCTTCGACGCCATGAACATCCATGTATGATCACTTCTTTTATATGATCATGAACATCACTTGTAATATATTGCATGGACTAAATATATATAGAGAGTGAGGCTACTACTTAATGTACCAAAAATGAATGAACTATTGACAAGTTGCTTGAGTTGTTGGTTTGGCATATTTCCCTCATACAAGACTTTATACTTTAGCAAGGGATATTGAAAACTGATTAATTAAAGGTATTTCTGCTTTGATCAATCAGAAACTTCTTTACTTATTCCATGCAAAAATGATTGTTTCTTTATTCAAAGATGTATAGAAAAGTAAAGTTTTGTGGTGAAATTTATTTTGAGAGTTTTAATTATTTTATTAAATGTATTAGTTGTTTTACTATAAGATATTAGTTTTGAATGATACACCCCTTCATCATATTTTTTATTGTTCAAGCCAAAATGACATGGGTTTTAATGAGAAAATTGTTTATTAGTATTAAAAGGTGTAAAGTTGAGGGTAAATGAGTCAATCTAACCTTATTGGAGGGAGTTGCTTTAGTTTGAGAGGGTAAAGTGAGTTATTAAGTGGCATGAGACATAAATAAGAGATGTTTGGAAATGTTAAATTTGAGTGATAAAATTATTTTTTTATCATTTTGGGTATGAGTAAACAATAATAAGACATCAACTTTTTGATTTTGAGCAATTTAAATTGGAACGGAGGGAGTATTAGTTATTTTATTAAAGAATATTATTAACTTCACTATAAGATAGTAATTGTAAATTAGTTTTACGAGATGAAATTTGTTAACACAAACACCAACTCGTATAAAAAAACCATGAAAATATTAAATTTGTAAACAAGTGTGACATAGTTGGTATTTGTCACAAATACCAACTCGTATAAAAACCAAGAAAATATTTAATTTGTAAACAAGTGTGACATGGTTATAAAAACAGGGAAGAATAACATATTGCTCCTATTGAAAGCAATGTTGATGCTTAGGCGAATTCTTGTGTAGGAAGGTGTAAAGTCAAACAAGGTGAGACAGTTCAAATTAAATGTATATTTTCCACTTACTCATTAATAAAATTCGAACTTTTTTTTTTTTTTTTTTTTGTCTCAATGTCATTATATTTTATCCACTTACTCATTAATTAGATTTCCTTTTCTCTTTTTTTTTTTAATAAAAATGTACAAGTTTTGCTTGGTGGGAAGTTTAGTGTTTTTGGTGAAAAGTGGAATGGTGATTCATACACTTGCATCATACATTGTAAAGTGATGTTGATCCATAAACCCTAAAATTCTAATTTGTTACCAAGACTAGTTGGAACATAAAACAAACAAGACATGATAACTCATAAATTTTTATAAAATTAGAAAAAAAAAAAAAAAAAAGAAGAAAAAAGTGAAGCATGGAAACACGTCTTTGCTAATAAAGCAGTTTGATTTGATGATTCATGAAAGCAAGTTTTACACGGAGATGGATCCTTTATATTTTTAAGTAAATTTTTTGTAAATTAATAAGTGAACATATAAAAGAGTGAAACTCAAGCACCGTGTCTATCTATCTGCGTAATTTTACATTTTTAAGTAAATTTCTTATAAATTTTAAAGAAATGTAGCACCACAAAAAAAAAAAAAATGGTTTTAGAGAGGGATTTAGCGAGGGGAGGGATTTGGCGAGGGTTTTACGGAGGGAAGGTTGCCCTCGGCAAAAACCTTGTCGGTAACCATTCCGTCGGCCAGGCCCTCGCTATTGCCGAGGGATTTGGCGAGGGCAATTAGCGAGGAATTAACGAGGGCTGATCGGCGTGGGAGAGTGGCGACGGAATCGGCGAGGGCCAGTGGCGAGGAATTGGCGAGGCGGGCCTCGTCTAGCCCCTCGCTAATATCAAAACTAATAAAAAGAATTGCGGCCGTGGGGATCGAACCCGCGCCCTTGGCCGCGGCACAGAAAGGCCCAGGTGGGCGTTTTTTCGCGTGGGTGGGGATCGAACCCGCGACCTCCGAGAGAGTGGAGGAGAGAACTTGGACGCTTTACCGTTTGGGCAAAGCTAATCATTCGATATAATTTTGCTTTTAATTATATTAATATCATATTATGTTCAATATTTTATATATTTAATTTATAATTAAATCGTATACTATATATTTAATTAAATTGTATACTATATATTTAATTAAATTATCTACTATATATATTTAATTAAATTATATCATTTTTAAATTTTTATTATTATAACATATATATTCAATTATATATATATTTACTATATATATTATTATTTTATAATATTTATTATTATCACATATAACTATATTATCATGTTTATATACTATATTCAATTAAATTATATATATTTACTATATATATTATTATTTTATAATATTTATTATTATCACATATAACTATATCATCATGTTTATATACTATATTCAATTAAATTATATACTATATTTAGTATATATATTATTATTTTATAATTATTAATATTGTAAATATTCAATTAAATTGTATCCTATAATTCACTATATACATATTATCATTTATTATTGTTATTATTATATATATTATCATGTTTATAATTATTATTATTATCACATATATATTCAATTAAATTGTATTATATATTCACTATATATTATCATTTATAATTGTTATTATTATTATTATATATATATATATATATATATATATATATATATATTCAATTAAGTTGTCAACTATATTATCATGTGTTTATATATGCACTCTTCATGAATTAAAATTAATACTTTAAACAATTAAAATTCATCATCTTAATCAATCAACATTCAGAAAATTCATAGTTTTAAATGTATATAATGAACTCGCCTTGAGACCCACGAGATGAGTGATCGTAACCACTCGGACCATTTGGTGGATTACCACCACCGGTTGAGAACCCGGGAACCCCTGCATCCACTCTTGGAATTGACGCTGCATATCCGCTCTCAAAGCCGTGTCTCTTCGCACCATCTCCGCCTGCACCTCTGCCTGCACCTCTTCTATTTGTTTCTGCGATCTCTCACGCTCCTCTTGGAGCAGCGGTCGACATCGGCTTAGGCTGTAGGTGCCGCCAATAGGAGCACCCGATGAGCGAGGCCGGAGGATGCGTCTGGACTTACCCAGTGACCAAGACCCCGAACCCTCCCGTGTTGTTTTCCAACGGTATTGACACTGATTTGGGATAAGTCGGCATGGGGTTCGGAGCTCGACCCCTCGGAGGGCATCCGGGAGGCCACCTCTTGTACTTCATCTTTGTCGAATATTTCGACAATTAAAACTTTAGATTACAAAAATAGACATATATATAATATTTTATTATATATTATTACATAATATAAAATGAAAATACTTACAAGTGTGTCACTAATAGCCCGTAGGTGTACTCCCGTCATCATACCGGTGGTAATCTGCACTATGTCCCATCCGTGGGGGCCGTCCATGCCTCCTCTCCTGTATTTATTTAATTAGAACCACGTGTTTAATTAAAATATTGAACTAGCATTAAAAAAATACTTACAAAGTCATATGCATACTCGGTGATCCACGGGATCCGCCCCTATATGAGGAGATGCCAGTACCCGGCCTCCAGGCTCCGACAGTCGATTAAATGCGACCTTTGCTCGCTTTTTGCTCTCACGTCTTCTCTATCCCGATGGCGGCAATCCATTCTGACAGCGGCGTCATCCCATCCAGGCCTCTGCCGCTTGGTGACCCACAACGTTCTCACGTTGTTCGGCATATCGGTGTATCTACTTGCGCCCTACGAAGGAACAAATGATACACCTCCATTGAGTTCGTAACGGTAGGGTCCCACCTAGTATCTCTCTCGCCAAACAAAATATTATTGTACTTAACACTCGAGTTAAAGTTTATAAATTAATCAAAATTAAATAGCGAATAACAAAATATAATGTACCGAAATGTCTCCCAAGACAAGCTGTGACCTCTCGGGAGATATCATCCAGGAAAGTGAATGCAGGGCTCCATATGTTGAGACATAATCTCCCGAATAGTCCCGAATACCGCATTCGATGGCATCAACTGCAAAAGGGAATAAACACGCAAAATTAATAGACATATAAATATGACATAGTTTATTATTCACAAGTATTTAACTTACGTGCCTGGTAGATCCATATATCCAGGACCCTCCCCACCGGAGCTGGAGCTGGATGATGGTCCTCATAGGCCTCGGGGCCGACAACCTCGTCGTCCCCATCCTCCCGAATAAAGGGTACCGGTACTAGTACCACTGCCATCTCGATCCACGGACCCAGACGGTCCGCTCGACCCATCTCCTCTAGACCCGGATCGTCCCCTCGATCCAGGCGGTCCGCTCATCTGTAACAATAATTAAATAAAACCTCATTATTACACGGTTCAATAATAAATAATTCATCATATATATAACATGCAAATGAAACACACATAATTATTACATTATTCAATAGTAAATAATTATTACACTATATATTCATTATTCATCCGAGTCTTCATCCTCCTCCTCGTCCTCCCCTCCTCATCAACTTGAATCGAACATCGATTCGATTTTCAAAATTAATATTATAATTGAACTATCATACAAAATTTGATCTAACATCGATCATCATATATATAAATTATTATTATATCATGCATGCAAATTATTTTTAAATCAAATAATTATTATAATTAATTTAAAACCATTTTTAAATAATAATTAATTACAAAAAGAATACTTACGGTGATAGTGGTGGCTATGAAATTATACTCCCGGATCGAATCTTTTTCAATAAACGTACACACCTACAAATATATAAATTATAACAATTAAATTAAAATTATATTAATATTAATAATCAAAATTATATAATTGCATAATTACTAATTAATTAACACTAAATAATTATATAATAATCTTATACTACTAATTTTCCTAAATAATTACTAATAATCAAAATACACATAACAATTACAAAAATAACACTAAATAATTAATAAATCACCAACTATAACAACAAAATTATTAAATTGCATAATTACTAATTAATTAACATTTTCTAAATAATTATATATAATTCATATACTAATAATTTTCCTAAATAATTAAAATATACATAACAATTATACAAATTAACACTAAATAATTAATAAATCACCAACTATAATAACAAAATTATATACTTGCATAATTACTAATTAATTAACATTTTCCTAAATAATTAAAATACACATAACAATTATACAAATTAACACTAAATAATTAATAAATCACCAACTATAACAACAAAATTACACCAATACATGCATATTATGTATAATAACAACAAAATTACATAAATAAATGCATATGAAAAAATACAAAATTTGTAAAATAACAACAAAATTAACCGATTAAAACATAAAAACTCACCGTAGAAATGTTCACGGGAACAAGTAGAACAAAGCCCGACTATCGTGCGGTCCAATTTCGAGGCGGCGGCGCGGACGGAGGCGGCGACGGAAAAATGGCTGAAAGTTGCGTGCGTGGGGAGAAAAGAGGGGCTGGTGGGTTAAATACCACAGTTTTACGAGGGCCATACAGGGGCCCAAGCCCTCGTTAATGGGCCATTGCCGAGGGGCCCGGCCAGCCCTCGTTAATTGTTGCCGAGGGTCGACCCTCGTTAATTGGCGAGGGCTTTTTTCCCTCGCGAAGACCCTCGTTAAAATCGGCCCTCACCTATCCCTCGCTAATTAACGAGGGTTTTCCTCCTCGCTAATTCCCTCGTTAATTTTGGGTTTTTTTGTAGTGTAGATACATATACAATAATAAGCTAATATATAAAAGACTAGAAACTCATGCAATGTTTCTATTCTCTCTACAAAATTTGGATCCACATTTTTTTATAGTGGATTTCTTGTAATTTTAAAGAAAATATAAAAAAATAAGTGAAAATATAAAAGAGTGAAACTCACATATTGTGTCTATCTGCGTAATTTTATTTTTAAGTAAATTTCTTATATTTGAAGAAAGATAAACGCATATACAATAATAAGTAAAAATATAAAAGAGTGAAAACTCACGCACTTTGTCTCTCTCTCTCTACATAATTTATAAAAATTCCACAAAAAATGAAGAGGATCCGTATCCGAATAAGGCAAAAATGGATCTATGATAAATTAGATACTCTTTTGCGAGACTGCCACCTGAAAACAATCTAAATTAATTAAATAATTTGAAATAAAACATTAAACTAAATTAGTTAATTTAGAAATGGACAACTTGCTCCATTTCAAGTTTCAACTTCATTTACAGCGTATGTTTAGCTTTCTTGGAACATATATATCCAGTACAGAAGAAGCAATAATCATATCAATACATTCAAAATCAAGAGAATTAAGGGCAAATATAGGTTAAGTGGATATTTGACTACATTCTAACCTAGGCTTCTGAAAAGCAGTTTATGTGAAAAGCCTGAACAAGATCCAGATTGCCTTTCTCCGGCCCGGAGCTCTTCGATGAGTTTTTACCGGTACTGAAATAGCGGAAAGGCCGTTTTACGGGAGGTAATATCACACCCAATTGTTTGTCCATTGTTAGTAGCTTCCCACATTTGCTGCATAAATGGAACAATACCAGTAAACAACTGTAGTGGTTTAACATTGATTACAAATTACTACATATAAAGAGTAACAAAAACACCTGCACACTTTCATGAACAATGTTTGGTAACTGCAAACCCAGTGCTGCAGTAAAACAAAAGATATAGTTACATCTAACTTATGAATTTATAAATTCAATTAATGATCATTAATATTCAGATAATACCAGCAGGGAATTCAAGGCCGTTTCAGGATTTGCAGAAATGAAGTACTGTAGAGCCGTAGAGGCATGTTCCTTGCAGTTAAAGATAAATTTCAGTATTCAATATGCGGACTGGCTGGTTAAGGGGTAGGTGGAGAGTATAGTAAAATCAATGAATGTTCTTACCGAAACATGCCTAAAGACGTGATGAGATGAGAGACCTCGTGCATGTAAATGGCTGCCACCCTTCGTAAAAAAATTAATAGTGATACATCAGCTGAGGTAAAAAATGTGAAATTTGATGTACGGAGAGAAACAGGCCAAGCAATTGGGTAAAGGACATATTAGATGCATAAATAAACACAAGTAATACAAATAATGCATCAAGCACGATAAAAGGGCTTTCTAAACAAATACTTCTATGCATCAGTTGCAACAATTGCACCGTGCGTATTAGTTATTTTACTAAAAGGTACTAGTTAGTCAGTATTAGTTGTTTTCACTGAACAATATTATTAGTTATTTTCACCGAACAATATTAATTGTGCACCAAATGCACCAAAGTGTTACTTGTGATAGGATTATCATATTATTCCACTTAGAAGTAAAATTTACTAAATCACCTCATCAGGAGAAAAGAAAGCAACTGCATCGGGGTCCACGGATCCTTCTGTGTGTAGCGACACTACTGCTCTAAAAACGGGGGTAGAAGTAACTCAATAACAGCAGCTTTTTCTGCAGCATTTGTTGTTGAACTTTGTCTCCATTTGCTTGTGGTTTGGAAGCCGATAAGATCTTTTGATGGCTCAGTGGAGCTTTCATTTCCAGATGGCAATGATGATGCACGTTTTAACCAATCCAACCGCTGGTAAGTAAATGTTTGCAGATTTGGAATATCCTTCTCTAAATGTGACAGGATATCACCAAATGTTTTATGATCACTAATCTCTTCATGAGATATTGGCCGGGACTGCATAATTTCTTGGTGGCTGATCCTACAACAGAATCATCAGAAAGGTGGGGGAAAAATCGCCTCTTTTGATCTGTGAATGCCTTGAGTGCCAATCTGCAAAATATAAAAAGGATAAATGACACCAGTATGACATTATGTAAGTGTACATCTGAGAGAGAGGGAGGGACATTGTGTTGGCATAGCATTCTCACACAGGCAAACTTTTTCCAGAACTTCAATCTCACCTAACAGTTCTTGGCTGCTGCTACTGGCCTAGAAATGCATGCGACAAAATAAAACAGATCATGTAGTACTATGTCGAAAGGCTGATTGACATGGGCAACAGGATCAGCAAGCATATTTGAGAGATAATAGAAGCACAATCTTTCTTGATGGCTTCTCTCATTACTTTTATTATGTCTGTGATACGTTGATACTTGTAAACTGACAGTTGAGATCAGTTTTAACAAAAATAGACCTATAGCCTGATATGGAAAATTACTGGGAAATTATATACTATAAGAAAGGATAAAAAGAAACACCACAAAGTTATCTTCTCGTATAGTTGATGCTATTGCATTAGCTACCATAACATATAACAGAGCCATAGTTCATTAGCCTGAATTTCATAACACCGGATGAAAAGGTATGCAATACGCTAAATTTACTACTTCAATGCAAGTTATTAGAAATGGATTGTGACCTTATAATCTAAAAAAACACTCAACCATATTGAGTGCATCAGTTTAGGCATGCCAATAATTATTCTGTTCTTTGGCATCTAAAGCTTTAGCACAGATCACCAAACAAATACCTTGTCCTGTCAACAGCAGAAGCGCCCGCCTGGCCAGCAAGTTGGCGTTTCCATGCATATGCAACAACAGCACCATCTGGGCAAACCAGAGGCATGTGAAGACCCCAAGAATTACTACGTGAACGAAGAGAATCATTTAGAACACCCGAATCCTCCAGCTGTCTTCCTAACAAATACAAAAATATATTAAAATGATGCCCCCACATTCCTCTAGAATAATGGCCCTTCTATGACTATAACAAATGTAAGAACCCGAGAGAGATTTAGGGGCCGCTTGGTTGGGGGTATTAGAATTAGGTAATGGGAATGACTAGTGATTCATTCCCATTGATGAATTTTGAAAAGAAAGTTCAGCACGATAAAATTTGAGAGAGAAAAAAGTTGAGCGGAGGAAAAATGAATGATTGTTAAATGATTGATTATAAGAGAGAGATTATGTAATTAAAATAAATTAGTGATTATTTTATTTTTAAATCAATTCCAAATTGTAAATGTTACCGAGCATCATCAATGAGAATGATTAATGAGTCATTCCCATTACCTACTTCTAATACCCCCAACCAAGCGGGCTCTTAGAGAGATGATAATGCAGCACAAGAAAACAGATGAGTTCCAAGGGGCCAAATCAATAGAACTGCAATGATTCCTAGATCAAATGCACCAAAATGTTGCAACGTGTTGGTGTCCCTCTTGATAGAAAATAGAGAACCAACATAACCAGAGATACAGAACGATTCAATGGTCCAAGGCAGTTAACCACATTCAAATTTATCCCATAAGATTTTCAAGTTCATCAGTGAGAGTTCACTGATAAACATGGATGGAAAAGGTCATCAGAAATTTCTGGAACAGGGTTTGGTGTCAACAAATTGAAGTTTAGAGTTAGGACTAAAAATAACCGCTTTCAAATTTCACTTAATAATATTTCAAATTTCATTGATATCAATCCCAAAATTGCACTTCCCTTTCTCTCCCGAACAACTACAGGACCATTATACCCGATATTACACTTAATAATATTTTAACTCAATCTAATCCATTGTCAATTTTAGCTATACATCAAGCAATTCAACATAATTTACAAATAGGGAATTCATGAAGATATACATACACATGCATTAATAAGTATACACACCAATAGCACGAAGATTTTGGAGGTGGTGGCGCATTAAAGACTCTTCTTTGAGGATTAAATTCAAACACTTAGCAGAATGCTGATGATGAGCTTTCTCCGCCACGAAGAACAAGGCCTCCAGTAACCGATCCGCGCCGAGGCGCACATCAGCGATAAGCCGACCCGCCTGCCCCAAATTCTCCAACGCTTGCGCAACCTGCTTCGGCGGCGCGTCCCCTGTCGCCGCCGCTTCCTGAGTCGGTGGTGGTGCAGCTGCCTGCTGCATCTTTCTCAGTCAATTGATTTTGGAATTTGGGGAAACAATTTCTTCTTCTACTTCAAACTCATAAATAATACTCGGCCCAATGGGCCTGTATTTTGGGTTGTACACACTATCACAAAAAAGCCCAGGTTATATGCACACACTTTTTATTGAGAACACACACCTGAGATAATTTAAAAGTTAAATATATGTGCAATGACAAAAATATCCTTATCACCTTATTTGTATTATGTTTGTGAATTATTTGTTATTTGTTGTTGTTGAGTTGTTTTCGATGCTAATGAACGTAAATACGACGATAATTTTTTTTTGGTGTTTGAGTTTTATAAATTTTCCGAGTCGATTTTATGAAAATGTGACCAACTTTCGGTTTTATTTTTTCAAAAAATAGCCTAATTTTTTAAAATAATTTCCGAAAAAATGACATTTTCGTAAAAATTATTCGAATGGTTTACAATTTTTAGAAATTGAATAATAAAGGGTATTTTAGAAAGTTATTGGGAGGTGTACTCAATAAATAGTGGGTGTTTTCATCACGTGGGTGTTCTCAATAAAAAAGTGAGTGCATATAACCTTGGCCTCACAAAAAATATCAAAGGACACACACAATTTATTTTTTTTTTTACCAAAGATGATGTGTAATGTCTAAAATACTCTTTCTTATAATTTCAAATGTTCGGACTTCTAAGAGCACACACCACAACAACACCATTTACGTGGGAAAGTGGTGGAGTGCAAACGTTACTAACAAAAAAAAAAAACTCACGTACCAAGCATGAGAAAATCGACCACTGTGAGCATGGTGGCACATACAAGGAGTTGCGCCGGGGATTTCGACCAAGTATTGTTGAAATGAAGGGCTTGAAACGTTCCAAAAAGACTCATGTAATTTCTTGTATTATGATTTTTAGTATGAATTTAAAACTAGGATTTTTGTGGAAATATTGTGTTATAGGCTTAGGATGGTAACGTGAGTTATTTTAGATTATATTGCATATTTATATCATTATTTTCATGGTATTACATTGTTGGAGCGTTAAATTTTTTGAGTTTTTCGTAAGTTTTGTTCGACCTTTGGTTCACCGCACAAATACACTGTGTGCGAATATTTTTGTCGCATAAAATGTAGTTGTGCGAACTATTTTTTCGAACCACGACATATATGTTTGACTATGTTTTTCGCATATTAGTTCATTGTTCGGCCTTTTTTTCGCACATTAGTACATTGTGTGGTGTTTATTTTTCGCATAAGTCGGAATTGTCTTGTGGATTTATTTGTTCTGTCTTTTCGCAGTTCGGAAGAAAAATATAATATTGAGTGTTCTTAATTAGATTATAATTTCTTTTTGATCCAGATTATTATGATGTGGATGAGGATTACAATGATATTGAGAATGAGAAGAATAACTAGGATGAGAAGGATAATCGGGATCAAAGAGATAATGTACAAAATGATGATATTGAAATTACAATGGACTACACGAGCGTCTTCACAACCACGTAGTATTTTCGGTCTCGAGATTCACCGATTGCATGGGTGAAGCATGTCGGTAGTGCTCACAACATAGTAGTCGTTGTAAGTCGTTCTTACTATGGTAGGGGTGAGAGCAAAAGTTCCGTATTTGGTTGGCATGTGAGCGATCGGGTATGCACCGTAAGAGAAAAAGAAAGCTAGTGAATCGAGCCAAAGAAGAAGAGGCGGAAGAAGTCAAAGAAATCTTATGACGATGATGACGATTTCAGAGGAAGAGAAGATCAAGAGTAGGATTACGAGCACTAAGAAATGTGGATGTCCGTTTGAATTGAAGTACAGAACATACCGATTCTACATGACAACTTAATTTGAGATATGACACACACAATCATCGATATCCCGATATCTTGAAGGCCACTCTTATGCACGATGCTTGACACTTGAGGAGGAGACGTTCGTAGTTGATATGTCGAAGTATAATGCTCCTCCGAAGATGATGTTGGATACATTGAAGAAAAAGAACGAGCACAATCATTCGACACTACGACATATTTACAATGTCAAACACAAGCACAGAGTGGCCGAGTGGTGTGGGCGGACGCAGATTGTAGCATTTGATGACCAAGTTGGTAGAGAATAAATATTTTCGGACCGCCGGGAGATGTGAGAAGACAAACTCTCTACAAGAGTTATTTTTGCACACCCCGTCTCCATCCAGTTGGTGCATTCTTTTCCAAGGTGCTCATGATGGATTGCACCTACAAGACAAATATGTATCACCTACCTTATTTGGAGATTGTTGCATCGGCATACCTAGGCTGCAGAGGAGGAAAATTATCACGGGCACTAGGATTGCTTAGAGGGCTGTTGGGAGAAGATTTGTTACCCACTGTTATTATTCTTGATCGTGAGAGGGCTCAAATGAATGTTGTTTCAAGCCAATTTCCAAATGCCCGCCACTTTTTATATACTTTCCACATTGATCGAAATTTGTTGGCTAATTGCAAGAAAATGTTCAAGACTAAAAAGAATGAGACAAGTTCAATAGTCAATTCAATAATGTGTGGAGAGTTGAGTTTGAGGCGGAATTTGAGGAAGCTATGGGGGTGCTTCGGTCCAAATTTTCAAATAAGCCCGTGGACTACGTCATGAATCAATGGATAAATCCATACAAAGAGAGATTCGTTAGGGCGTGGACTAATGAAGTGATGAATTATGGAAACACAACAACTAACCGGTAAAACATTGATTTTACAATAATAGTTACTTTGTTCTTTACTATAATATGAGATTGAAATCATTAATAATCATTTATTTTTCTCGGGGTTGAAAGCTATCATGCGGCTTTGAAGAGATTACTTGTGGATTCAATGGGTAATTTTGAGACGTGATGGAACAAAACTCACACTCTCTTCAATACATGCCATGTTGCCATCAAAGCTTCATTTGAGAAAATCTAAACATTGTCCAACACAGTTACGTAACGCCCTTAATTGAGAATCCAGGCCCTTGTGGCTTTTAACACTCTAAACTCGGGTTGTCACTTAATAATCGAAGAATTTAGCTTTTTTTTTTGAATAAAATTATTTAAACGTAATTATAAACAAGTCGAAGGTAAACTTAAGAGATTAACAATGGAAGACTTAAATATTATCTTTAACATAATACATGAGTTGCATTTTTATTTAATATTTGGAAGAGAAGTAGTTGCGTACAAAGTAAAACATCGAGTGATCCGTAAAGGTTTGTTTACTTGGCATAAGAAATTAAAATCGTCTTTCTAAGTGATTGTATCTTATTTAG
Organism: Paraleonurus japonicus; assembly: GCA_030762865.1. NCBI lineage: Eukaryota > Viridiplantae > Streptophyta > Magnoliopsida > Lamiales > Lamiaceae > Paraleonurus > Paraleonurus japonicus. Next base: position 45,183,305 of record CM061056.1, read on the forward strand.
AATAAAAGTATATTAGCATCATAATTAGGGAAACTCCGTGTCACCGTAGCTCCGGCCCCTCTTGAGCATAACCAGAAAATATTGAGTTTGGAGTGTGAGATAAAAATCTCGGTGGATAACTTGTATGTTGTTATACAGATTGACAGGTATGCCGAAAATAGATATTTCTCCTTTCCCATGATTAAATCTTTTACTTGGCATTTATTTAATTTAAGGTTCGATCTTGTATACATATTAAATCTTGCTCGTTGAACTCACATCGCACGTACACTTAGGGTACGCTCACCGAATGCGATCTTGCTTTCCATATACGAGATTAATAGAACTCATATCAGTATGTACACTTGGGGTACGCTCACCGAATGCGATCTTGTTTTCTTTAAACATAAATTAATAATTAACTAAGTCGTTAAAACTTTTAAGGCGTTTAATTACTTTGCTTGTAAATACACCAACAGTCCATATAACATTAACGGCTAATACGAGATAGTGTCACTCACCTTTTAACTTTAAAGATAAGTTAGAACTATTTGGAAAAAAATTCTGAAAATTAGAAATAGCAGGACGGTCGAGCTCGACTTATGCCGCACTTCACCTAGCACGAGTTTTCTAAAAATCTTAGTGATCACATATTTATTAGTAAACTTTACAAGACTTGTTATTTTGTTCGATTAATCCGTTTAGGATCTTTGAGTTTTGGATCTGTTTTTCATATTTGAGAATACTTAATAAATACTAAATTCATTTAAACAAGTTACAACATCAAAATTGTTTTGAAATTCTTATGAATTTATTCATGGGTTTAACGAGGACGTTGAGCCTCATTTCATTAGCCTTTTTAAAATTAGTCCAATAAATTTAGGAAAAGGAAAAAAATCAAATAAAATACTTACACTATTTTACAATTTATAAAAATGAGTGCAAATACATTTCATCATATACATAATAAGTTCGTATACTTATTTCAAGAAAAACATATACCCAATATTTTTTGTATAAAGATTAAATAAACAATCATCAACTTTATAAAAATAAATTTAAATACTTAAGCTTTGAATCAAAACATCAAAAATTTGAATTTAAGAATATAATAACACATACAACTCATAAGTATATTTATTTTATTCAAAACAAAAATTATAAATAATGTTTCCCCAAGTATGTCGATAATAGTCCTAGTTCTCGAAATTTCAAATAAAATATTTATACACATCCATAAATTCCCAAATTTAACAATATGATACTTTAATATGCATAGAGTAATATCATAACAAGAATTATTAGATTAATTCAACCATAAAATTATGACTTCATAATTTTCGAATAAACATGGAGAACTGACACATAATCTTTAAAATTACAGAGCAGAGACATTTAGACAAGTCCAAAATTTATGAAATTAAACTATGCATGACTAAACATAGAACAAAGTTTATTAAGGGTCCTAAGCCTAATTCGTTACGGATTAACACCAGTTAGCAAGAAATGACGATGAACTCACCGATCCCCGCTCTAGATAGGTTTTAGCAAAAATTCATATCTCTATTTTGGCTAGGCCAAAATATACGAAATTTAAATATGTTATACTAGACTTATCATAGAACATGTCTCTAAAATTTCATAATTTATGCATTAGCCAAACGGTACCAGTTTTGATTATAAATCACAGTCACATTTTTCGGCCAATTTGTATCACACCAATTTCAAAGATTTATTTCTCCTAGATGACAACTCCGATGATTCTAAAATTTTTCTACGTTATACGAGATTGTAAGAGGATCAATCATGATTTTTACAAGATTTTTAGACGCTTGCAAATAAGGTAGCCAAGCTCATCAAGTTCATGGTTCAAAACTTACCGGTTTCAAGAAGTAATTTTCCATGAACTTCCAAAATTTTTTTCCTCTTAAAAGGTAGGTCATTTCAATATCAATTTTTACACAATTATAGTATGCAAATAGGAGAACATCAACATACTTTTTGTTTTAAAATAAACTTTTATGGAACAGAGGATAAATATCATCAAAGTAGGGGCTCTAAAACATATAAGTTTGTCACGTAGCATGTTCGTCAATGATTTTACCCATCATAAATCGATCAAAACTCTAAAGTAAAACTTCACATATGTAGTATACACATCAAATAACATATATTAAGCTGAAAATAACATAAATTAACAAGTTAAAGCGTTCAACGATTTCGACGTAAATTAATCGAACACGGTTTATAAGTATAGTTAGTTTAGCAACCTCTGCAGTTTCCTTCTCTGTTTTCTTTTGATTCTTTGGATGAAATATGATTCTTGGAAGGTTGGGAGGTGCTCAAGTAGTATGAGAAGCTAGCATCTTGAATGGTTTATCAAACAAAAAAAGATGTAGTTAGGAAAGAGGGAGTAACCGTGAGATGAAAAAAAGAGGGTGTTTCTTCCATTTTCTTGTAACAAATCTCACCTTGATATCTTTGGTGTGGGAAAGAAGCTTCACTTGATGGATGTTTAAGTCTTTGTGAAAAGAAAAGAAAAAAACGAAGAAGAAAGGATCTTTGGAGGAGTTTTGCGAGCAATTTTGATTGAGAAGTTCTTTGTAAAAAAATGGAAGAAGAAGTTGGTATAAATGGAAGAAAAAGCTGGACGTGGCCCTTCCCTAGCCATATGTGGTTGTAACTTGGCCACTACTTCACCCCGGTCTTCCGCTGTTAATCTCTCAAGTTTACCTTCGACTTGTTTACGATTACGTTTAAATAATTTTTTGTGAACTTGAGATAGCTCGTGGTAAAGCTAAGCGGTAGGCTACGTCTCCAACTTTATCCAAGATATTGAACGGTCCAATGTAGCGGGGTTTCAACTTGCCCTTCTTTCCAAAATGAATTAACCCTTTTATTGGTGCAACTCTCAAGAACACTTTTTCGCCAACTTCAAATGTAAATCCTTTCTTCGAGTGTCGGCATAGGATTTCGTCGATCTTGTGCCGTTTTAATCCTTTCCTTGATTTTTGTAATGATTTCCACCGACCTTTCCACGAGTTCAGTCCTAGAATTTTGCGAACTCCAACTTCATCCCAACAAATTGGCGATCCTGCACTTCTTCCCATAGAGCGCTTGAATGACGTCATTTGTATCGTGGCTTGATAACCGTTGTTGTAGGCAAACTCCACTAAGGGAAGGTGGGTTTTCCAACTTCCTTCAAGGTCTAAGGCACATGCTCTCAACATATCCTCCAAGATTTGAATGGTCCTCTCCGATTGTCCGTTCGTCTGTGGGTGGTATGCGGTGCTAAAATTTAAATTTGTTCCTAAAGCTTGTTGCGAGACTTCTCGAGAATCTGGAAGTAAAACGAGGATCTCTGTCGAAACTATTGAGACGGGCACCACAAAAATAAATGGTTTTAGAGAGGAATTTAGCGAGGGATTTAACGATGCGGGGGTTTTACGAGGGCTTTACCGAGGAATGTTGCCCTCGCCAAAAACCTCCTCGTTAACACTTCCTCAACCCTCGCTAATTAACGAGGGCGCTGCCCTCGCTAATTGCACGCGAGGATTTCGCGAGGGCGGTTGGTGAGGGACTTGGCGAGGGCCGCTTGGCGAGGAATTGGCGAGGGCACACGGGAATTAGCGAGAGGCGGCTCGGCGAGGATTTTGGCAAGGGCGTGTGGCGAGGAACCGGCGAGGGCGGGCCTCGGCTCGCCCTCGCTAATCTCAAACCTAATAAAAAAATTGCGGCTAGGGGATCGAACCCGCGCCCCGGCCGCCGAGGGGGTGGCGCGTTTTTATTTCGTGTGAGGCGGGTTTCGAACCCGCGACCTCGTGAGAATAGGAGGAGAGGCTTAGGCGCTTTACCATTTGGGCAAAGCTATTCATTCGATATGATTTTGCTTTTAAATATATTAATATCATATTATGTTCAATATTTTATATATTTAATTTATAAATGTTATTCAATTAAATTTGTTTAGTATAACTATTATTTAATTAAATTGTTATCACATATATTCAATTAAATTGTATACTATATTTAGTATATTTATTATTATTTTATAATTATTAATATTGTATATATTCAATTAAATTGCATCCTATAATTCACTATACACATATTATCATTTATTATTGTTATTATTATTATTACATATATATATTATCATGTTTATAATTATTATTATTATTATTATCACATATATATTCAATTAAATTGTATACTATATTTAGTATATTTATTATTATTTTATAATTATTAATATTGTATATATTCAATTAAATTGCATCCTATAATTCACTATATACATATTATCATTTATTATTGTTATTATTATTATTACATATCTATATATATTATCATGTTTATTATTATTATTATTATTATTATTATTATTATTATTATTATTATTATTATCACATATATATTCAATTAAATTGTATACTATATTTAGTTTATTTATTATTATTTTATAATTATTAATATTGTATATTTTCAATTAAATTGCATCCTATAATTCACTATATACATATTATCATTTATTATTGTTATTATTATTATTACATATATATATATATATATATATATATATATATATTATATCATGTTTATAATTATTATTATTATCACATATATATTCAATTAAAATTGTATACTATATTTAGTATATATATTATTATTTTATAATTATTAATATTGTATATATTCAATTAAATTGTATCTTATAATTCACTATATACATATTATCATTTATTATTGTTATTATTATTATTATTACATATATATATATATATATATATATATATATATATTATCATGTTTATAATTATTATTATTATCACATATATATTCAATTAAATTGTCAACTATATTATCATGTGTTAATATGTACTCATAAACAATTAAAATTAATACTTTAAATAATTAAAATTCATCATCTTAATTAATTAAAATTCATACTCGTAAACATTTAAAATTCATAAATTCTTAATTGACATTCAAAAAAATTAATAGTTTTAAATACGAATAATTCATTCAAATAGCTTAGAACCCGGGACCCACGAGATGACCGATCGTAACCACCCGGACCACTGGGAATATCACCACTGTAAGGAACCCCGCAACCCCCGCATCATCTCCCGGAATTGACGTTGCATGTCCGCCTCAAACTCCGCTCGCATCTCCGCCGCAGCCGCATCTCTTCGCTCCATCTCCTCCCGCACCCTATCACGCTCCTCTTGGAGCATCCGATCGATATCACTTGGGTGTAGCCACTAGGAGGAGTACTCGATGAGCAAGAGCCGGAGGGGATGCGTCTGGACTTACCTAGCTAACCAAGACCCCGAACCCTCCCGTGTTGTTTTCCAACGGTATTGACATAGATCTGGGATAGGTCGGATTGGGGTTCGGAGCTCGACCCCTCGGAGGGCCGAGGCATCCGGGAGGCCACCTCTTGTACTTCATGTTGTACGAATATTTTCACATTTAAAATTTTAGATTACAAAAATAGACATATATATAATTTTTTTATAAATTATTACATAATACAAAATGAAAATACTTACAAGTGTGTCACTAATAGCCCCGTAGGTGTACTCCCCTTCACCACGGTTGTGGTAATGCCGTACTATGTCCCGATCGGTGGGGGCCATCCATGCTTCCTCTTACGTATTTATTTAATTAGAACAACGTGTTTAAATAAAATATTGAACTTGCATAAAAAAATTACTTACAAAGTCATATGCATACTCGTGATCCACGGGATCCGCCCTATGACGGAGATGCCGGTACCCTCGCCTCCGTGCTCCGACATTCGATTCCTCCTACACTGCTCTCTCTTTGACTTCACCTCCTCTCTATCCCAATAATCAAGCGGTGCATTGAAAACGGCTTCATCCCATCCAAGCCTCTGGTTCTTGGTGACCCACAACGCTTTCACGTTGTTCAAGATATCGGTGTATCTTTCTCACGCCTCTACGAACGAACAGCTCATACACCTCCGTTGAGTTCGTAACGGCAGGTCCCACCTAGTCACTCTCTGCTAAACAAAATATTATTGTACTCAATAAGCGTTAAAGTTTATAAATTAATCAAAATTAAATAGCGAATAACAAAATATAATGTACCCGAAATGACTCCCAAGACGTCTGCAGCCTCTCGGGAGATATCATCCGGAAAGTGAATGCACCGAGCTCCATATGTCGATACATAATCTCCCGAATAGTCCTGAATACCGTATTCGATGGCATCAACCTGCAAAAAGGGAATAAACACGCGAAATTAATAGACATATAAATATGACACGGTTTATTATTCACAAGTATTTAACTTACATGTCCTCGTAGATCCATATATCTAGGATCTCCTCACATGAGCCGGAGCCGGAGCAGATGGTCCTCATAAGCCTCAGGCCGACAGCCTTGTCCTCTTCATCCTGCTGAATAATCGGTACCGATCGTACCACGGCATGTCGACCCTTGGACCCAGACGGTCCGCTCGACCTGCTCCCTTGGACCCGAGATGGTTCCCTCGATCCAGACGGTCCGCTCATCTCAGTAAAAATAATTAAATAAAACCACATTATTACACTATTCAATAATAAATAATTCATCATATATATAACATGCAAATAAAATACACATAATTATTACATTACTCAATAATAAATAATTATTACACTATATATTCAATATTCATCTGAGTCCGAATCCTCCTCCTCCTCCTCCTCCTCCTCCTCCTCCTCCTCCTCCTCCTCCTCCTCTTCCTCTTCCTCTTCCTCTTTCTTCTTCTTCTTCTTCTTCTTCTTCTTCTTCTTCTTCTTCTTCTTCTTCTTCTTCTTCTTCTTCTTCTTCTTCTTCTTCTTCTTCTTCTTCTTCTTCTTCTTCTTCCCCTCTTCTTCATTATTTTCAATATCAATTAGTGCACCGTTGACATCACAATATGATTGGATCATCATCCGTTTGCACAATATTAATTTGGGACTCAAGGTCGCGTCTTGAAAGGGAGAAGCTCTTGTTCATTCGTTGGCACGGTTTCGACCAAGGATCTCAGTTTGATTTTGCAAACGCCAACTATTCATGTCTACGCTTTCCGGGTACTTGCAATAGTAAACTTGAGTGGATTGACTTGCTAACACAAAAGGATCGTAGCGGCCTTATCTTCCTCTTTGATTAACGTCCACAAGTTTGTAATGAGGATGTACTCTTGTTCCATTTGGCACGGATGGATCAAACCACTCACACTTGAACAGAACAACATTTTTCTCAATACGTCCGGGGTACTCCAATTACACTACTTCCTCGAGGATCCTGTACAAATCATTCTCATCTGCATCATAATTTTTACCTTTGATACAAACTCCACAATTTGAAGTAGATTTGGATGAGCCATAAGTTCGTGTGTGAAATTTGTAACCATTCACGTAATATCCAGTGGTATGTGGTGACACAACTCGAAGGTTCGCTAGAAAGATCATGTATCCATCGATTTTGAATATTGTTTACCCTTACAAGTTGTTCAAACCACGATGCAAACTCCTCTTGTAGTCTATCATCTTGTTCACCCTCGAGAGTCCCGGTTGAAATTTTTGCGATTGCTCGAAAAATAAACTACAAAGGGGATTTGATTATTTAATATACGGATTGACTTTATAATTAACAAAATTTGAACGTTATAAACTTACTCAATATACGGTTGCAACTCGGGACAATTGAAGAACACGTACATATGAGCCGTGTTTTTCTCTTCATCTACAATCCATCTTTTGTTCATCTTTCCAAGATGTCGACCAGAGGTATAAATATGGACAAAGTACCTTTCGCCGGTTGGGGTACTTCGCCACGACCATCGTAATTACGAGGTACATTGTGCCGCCTCGTCGAACGTGATCGCCAAAATAGAGGGAACAAAATATTAAGGCCTCTTTCGTTAAATACGCATTTGCAATCGATGCTTCAACATGCGCCTTGTTACCAACACCGAGCTTTAAATTGTGAAGATACCTAATTAAATTAATCAAGTGTTATATATATAATATAACCATTTTAGGTAATCAAATAATTTAGAGTTATAAATTACCTCTCAAATGGATACATCCATCTATCTTTGCACAGGACCAGCTATCCTTGCTTCGTATGCAAGGTGCACAATGATGCTCCATCAAATTGAAAAAGTGGCGGAAAGATACGTTCCAACTTACACAATATAACTAGAATATCTGCTTCCAATCGAGCCAAGTTCTCAATCAGTAATGGATGTAGAAGTTAACTCCCTAATGAACAAACTAAGTTCGGTGATTGCTTTCCACACATTCGGTGGCAGAGTTTCACGAAAGCAATCGGGAGTAGTCTCTGCATAAACATATGGCAATCATGACTCTTCATCCCAAACATCTTCAATTTGCTCCAGTCTACACATCGAGACGGAGTTAGACACATAGTCATCGGGAAACTTCAACTCGGTTACCCATCCGAATGCAGATCATCCTTTTGACTCTTATCAAGTGAATAACAAGCTTTGAGATACTTTCCGTGCGTTGACATTTCTCTAGAGAGGGACGACGACAATATTCATTAAGTTCATCCCTAGACTTATTTGTGTCTTTTGTTTTCCCTTCCACGTTCATCACCGTGTAGAACAAATTATCAAACACATTTTTTTCAATGTGCATCACATCCAAATTATGCCGGATCAAGAGGGTACTCCAATATGGCAAATCCCAAAAAATACTTTTCTTCCTCCACCACCATCTAATCTTTTGTTGTGGGCCTCAACACCCTCTTCTCGTCACTTTCCTGTACCCCACCCAATCAATTTCTTGTAGAAGCATTTCACTGTTCGGATGGGTGGTGGGTCATCTGTAACTACTACATTTTTCATGAATGCGGTCTTGTTCCTGCGATACGGATGTCCCCTAGGTAAGAACTTACGATGGTTATCAAACCACGATTTGTTTGCGACCGAGTCTTAAAGTGAAGGCATCGGAGTACTCAAAGGCACAATATGGACAAACAATCCTTCCAGCGGTGCTCCATCCAGACAACATTGAGTAAGCCGGAAAGTCGCTAATGGTCCAGTTAATGCGGCTCGCATCATAAAATTACTGCTTTCTAGCAATATCATACGTTTTCACCCCATTTCCCCACAACATGTTCAAATCATGAATTAGTGGTGTAAAAATACATCTAAATTATCCTTTGGATTTTAGGACCAGAGACCAAAACCGTTAAAAACATGAATTGTTCTTTCATGCACAACCATGGGGCAAATTGTGCGGTGTCACTATCACTGTCCATGACGAATCATTTTCCCGATCGCCCAAACGGCTGAAAACTATCGGTGCTCAAACCCACCTCACATTCCGTATTTCACCGCAAAATCGGGATATGAATAGTCAAGGTGTTTCCAAGCCAACGAATTTGTAGGGTGACGCATAACACCAGCCTCATCATTATAGCAACTAGCATGTCATATCATATCCTTAGTAGTAGTATTGGTGACATACGGTCTTTGCAATCGAGGAATGATAGGAAAATAGAACTTCTCTTTGAAAGGATTTGTTCTTTTCTATCGACCATCTACACCACGTCTAGCGATTTGAATCGTGACCGACCACAAACCTTACAAGATTCAAGTTCCCTGTTTGCACCCCAATATATTATACAATTATTTGCACAAAGAATCAATCCTCTCTACAGAAGACCCATCCCACCCATCAATTGTTTAGTATCAAAAATTTCTTGGGCACCAGATTTTACGGAGGGCAAATCTCACTAATCAAATCAACTATTTGATTGTAACCCCTTCAGACGATGCATTCTCGGTTTTAATGTTTAAAAGACGGGCATTGAATGACAATCGAGAATGAGACTACGCAACCGAGAATACAGATCCTGATCCATTTGCCTGAAGCATGTCAAAAATGTGCGCTTTGATTAGGAGGTTCCTCACTAAGGGGCTCTTCTTCCACATTTTGGAAACTAATGTTAGGACCAAGTTAAGTCCATCATCATATTGTGGTACGAGCTAGATCTTTGCAGTATCATCAACTCTATATGAAGTCGATGCCGGTGATCATAGTTTCGGTGTGGTATAGAATTCCAATTTCGCTCACCGTGCAAAATCCAATTGTGATAATTAGACATAAACCCATGTCTAAACAAATGTGATTTTACGTCAATGGGTTCTCTAAAACTCTGGTTCCTACATTTGAATTTCGAGCAAGGACACCTAATCTTTCCTCCACTCATCCATTCCGGTTACTAGTAGCGAATTCTATAAACGATTCAAGTCCACTAAGAAATTCGGGAGATATTATGTCATTAATCGTTCTTGGACCATACATCCAACTACGGCTTATAATTCATAGGAATGCATTTGATTAATGAAGATTCAAAATTTAATTAAATCATAATTAATTCTTCCGATTAATATATTTTTTCCTAATATTAATATATATTTTCTAAAAATTTCAGAGTTTTGTCTTATTTTATCGTATTCCCAGCTTAATATATCAAGTTCCTAGTGCATCCATTTCCGACTTAATTAAAATTAATCAAGTCGGAACACACATTCTGACAAAGAAACAATACCAAACAATTCATCAACTCTCAACTCCAACATCAACTTGAATCGAACATCGATTCGATTTTTAAAATTAATATTATAATTGAACTATCATAAAAATTTGATCGAACATCGATCACCATATATAAAAATTATTATTATATCATGCATGCAAAATAATTTTAAATCAAATAATTATTATAATTAAATTAAAACCATATTTAAATAATAATTAATTACAAAAATTACGGTGATAGTGGTGGCTATGAAATTATACTCTCATATCGAATCTTTTTCAATAAACGTACACACCTACAAATATCTAAATTATAGCAATTAAATTAAAATTATAATAATATTAATAATCAAAATTATATAATTGCATAATTACTAATTAATTAACACTAAATAATTATATAATAATCTTATACTACTAATTTTCTTAAATAATTACTAATAATCAAAATACACATAACAATTACAAAAATTAACACTAAATAATTAATAAATCACCAACTATAACAACAAAATTATATAATTGCATAATAACTAATTAATTAACTCTAAATAATTATATATAATCATATACTAATAATTTTTCTAAATAATTAAAATACACATAACAATTATACAAATTAACACTAAATAATTAATAAATCACCAACTATAACAACAAAGTTACACAAATACATGCATATGAAAAATTAAAAATACAAAACTTATCCACTAAAATAACAACAAAAATAACCAATTAAATCTTAAAAATTTACCGTAGAAACGTTCAGGGAATGCGTACTACAAAGCTCGACAAGAATTAACGTCAATTTTAAGCGGCAGTGGCGGCGGAGGTGGCGCAAGGGACGGCGGTTCGTGGGGCAAAAACGCGAGCAAGGGGAGAGAGGAGAAAGGGGATCTGGGTTTTATAAATTGAATTTGGCGAGGGCCCTACCGAGGGCACTGCCCTCGTTAAAATTGGTGAGGGGCCCACGCTCGGTAATTAGCGAGGGGGCCCACGCCTCGTTAAATCCACCGGTATTTCGCGAGGGTTCGAACCCTCATTAAAGCCATCGGTAAATGAAGCCCTCGCCTTCCCCCTCGTTAAATCGCGAGGATTTTCGAACCCTCGCTAGGTCCCCTCGTTAATTAGTGTTATTTTTGTAGTGGGGTACTCCATGTAGTCCGACTATCCATTCTATGTACAAATGCGAGTTTGTCCAGAGAATAAGTCATTCAAACAAGAATGAAATGTGCAGTCTTCGTGAGCCTATCCACAACAAGCTAGATGGCATCGTGATTCTTATTTGTCTTTGGAAGTCCTATGGCCGAAGTCCATCGTGATGTTTTCCCATTTCCATTCGGCATCTCTAAAGGATGTAGCAATCACGATGGTCGTTGGTGATACGATTTAACTTGGCGACAAGTTAAACACCTTTTGACAAAGTGAGCTATCGTTAAGCTTCATGCCTCTCTACCAAAATTTTTCTCTTAGTCCTCTGTACATCTTTGTCTCTCCGGATGTACGGTGTAAGGCGTGTTGTGCACTTCTTTAAGGATCTCGTTTCTTAGATTCTCATCCTTAGGTACATAAATTCTATTTTCGAGCATCGCGTCCCATCGCTGCTCATGGTAAAACCTTTAATGGTTTCTTTTTCTACCCGCATTCTCAATCCTTCAAGAAATTTGTCGCCCTTTTGTGCATCCCCGATTCTTTCCTTCAAGGTTGGTTGTAGTGAGAGTGCGTAAATCGGTGCATTTGCACAACATTTGTTCGAAAAGTCCATGTTCAATTGGTAAAATTCTCTAAGCGGCGGCTCTTGTGTGGTTGGCAAGGCATTGAATGTCGCGCTTTCTCTCCTATTTAAAGAGTCGGCTACCACATTTGCCTTCCCGGGGTGGTAATGGATTGTGCAATCGTAATCTTTTACCAACTCTAACCATCTCCTTTGGCGCATGTTTAACTCTTTTTGTGTGAAAAATATTTTAAGCTTTTGTGGTCCATATAGATTTCGCACTTACTCCCATACAGGTAATGCCTCCATATTTTTAGTGCATGAACCACACGGCTAGCTCCAAATCATGCGTCGGATAGTTTTGCTCGTGCGTTTTGAGTTATCGGGAAACATATCAATAACCTTGCCGTGCTGCATAAGGACACATCCTAGTCCAGACAAGAATGCATCGGTGTAAATAATAAATCCCTCGGATCCATCTCGGGATTGTTAACACCGGTGAAGAAGTTAATCTCTTATTCGGTTGTTGGAAACGCTCCTCACAAGCGGGCGTCCAAATAAATTTCTTAGTCTTCTTTGTTAATCGAGTTAGAGCTTTCGCAATTCGTGAGAAGTCTTGTATGAATATCCGGTAATAGCCTACTAATCCAAGAAAACTTCGTATTTCATTGACATTAGTGGCGTTTTCCAATCCATGATTGCCTCTAGCTTTCTTTGGGTCTATCTCTATTCCCTTCCCCGAGATTATGTGTCCCAAGAACATAACATGGTCGATCCAAAATTCACATTTGCTGAATTTGGCATACAATCTTTCACGCCTCATTACCTCTAAGACAGCTTTTAAGATCTTCTTCGTGTTGTTCGTTGTCCTTAGAGTATGCTAGTATGCCATCAATGAATACGATAACACACCGATCCAGAATGGATGAAATACTCGATTCATTAAATCCATGAAAATTGTCGGCACATTTGTCACTCCAAAAGGCATTATCGTGAATTCGTAGTGCCCATAACGTGTCCTGAAAGCTGCCTTAGGAATATCAATTTCCTTCACTTTCAATTGGTGATAACCGAACCTTAAATCAATTTTTGAGAACACGGTAGCATTCTTTAATTGATCGAATAAGTCCTCAATCTTGGGGAGAGGATACTTATTCTTTATTGTCAGTGGTTCAGTCCTCGATAATCGATACACATTCGAAAAGATCTGTCCTTCTTTTCACGAATAGAATTTGGCGCTCCCCAAAGAGATATGCTAGGTCTCGATAAACTTCTTTTCAAACAAATCTTGCAACTATTCCTTGAGCTCTTGTAACTCCCTTGGCACCATTCTGCGGTGCCTTGGATACTTGGTGTAGCTCCGGTATTATGTCGATAGAGAACTCTACTTGACGATCCGGGGTATCCCTGATAGCTCTTCCGGAAACACGTCGGGATAGTTCTTTACGATTGGTACTTCATTTAGCAAAGCTTTGCTCTCTTTGAAATATTGACTAAATACCCTGGACACTTTCCTTTCCGTAACAATCTTGTGGCTTTTATAGCGAAGATCATTTGTATTCCCGTCCTCGCCTTGATGCCATGGAAAGTGAAACATTGGCCGTCCTTCGTTTCAAGTCGATCTCTCGATTAGTACACCGTTTTATTGCTTTGTTCCTTGTCAACCAATCTATTTCTAAGATTATGTCAAAATTTCTCATATTAAGTACGTGAAGGTCGGTTTCAATTTAGTGTTCACTTAATATGATCTTTAGTCCTTTTACTTGGGTTTCGATCTTTGTTGAGCTTCCGGATGGAACACTTACGTTTAAGGTTCCACCTTTGATAACCGGTATACCTAATTTTTCTCTAAATTTCTCGGACATAAAAGAATGAGAGGTTCCCGTATCAAACAATACGCATTCGGGTGTATTGAGTACTAGTAGTGTACCTGCTAAAGTCTCATGCTTTGCTCAGGTCCATGTTGTTCATAAGGTGATGGGTTCTCACCATCCTCTTCACCATCGAGGATCACATTCACATGAGCTTGTCCTCTTTGACCTTGAGCGGGAAGTTCCTCCTTAGAGGTCCGGGTAGATTGTTATTTCCCAGACGATCGCCAGCACGATAGTTCCCCATAGGCGGTGCCTTGCCGGTAGTTTCCCATAGGTGGCCTAGGATTGTTCATCATTGGAGGCCGATTACTTCCTACACTAGTGCAATCAAGCTCTGTGTCCTATCTGGTGACACCGATAACATGTCTCTGTCCCCCTTAGACATGTTCCTTGGTGTCTTCTTCCACGATTAGGGCAAATCGGTGAGAGCTTAAATACATTCGAGGCATTAAAATTGTTTCCTCTTGGTGGTGGGTTTGCATTCCTCTTAAAGTTAGGTTGTCAATTTCGGTTCTGAGACATAGTCATTGGTGTTGGCTTGAACTCTAATCCTAAACCGATCGAGATGATTAGTGCTTGATCAAAAATCTCATTATAGTTTGGGAGTTTCGGTCCGGCTACAACTCCTCCTACTTCGGCCTCAAACCCCTTTTCAAATCTCCTTGCTTTCTTGGAATCAATCTCCAATAGATGTGGAGCATATCTAGCCGCTGGTTGAACCTCCTCTCATATTCGTATACCGAGAGTGTTTCTTGATAGAGATTTATAAACTCTTGCTCCTTCGGTCACACAAGACTTGTGGGAAATACCTTCCCATTCTTGCTCGTTTGAAATCTTCCCATGATAAATCTTGCTTTTCTCCCGATCGAGTTCGTTTGTAAGATTCCCACCACCGGGCGGATCTTACGCTAGTTGGAATTGCACACAAGATACTTTTTGTGCGTCGGCCAAATTCATGTGTCGAGAAAATTCGTTCCAGATCCCCGATCCATTCCTCGGTACCCATAGGACCTTCCTTTCCGGTTAGCCTTGGTGGGTGCATGCGATGGAACTGTTCGAAAAAAATCGTTAACCTGGGTGGTGGTGGGGGCATAGGCATAGCCGGGTGTGGAGCTTGCCGATGCATGAAATCTTTGGAGGGTGTGGAAGAATTCCCTTGCCATGTCGGCTCCGGATGGAGCATTTTGTTGTTCCTACTCTGACTCCATTGTTAGAGGGGAAGGATATAATACCCCAAACCCAAAATCCCTAAATTAATTATTTTTTAAATAATAAATTGTTGTATGAAATATATGTATTTTTTTTTCGAAGATGCAATTTTTCAGTAAACGGGCGAGCATTCAGGCCGAAACACTCCTAGCACTTTAAAGTATAGTGAAAAATTAAGGTTTGATTTATAGTGAGTATAATATAAGACTTAATTGCTATCCAAAGAAGAATTATTGAAAATTCTTACCAAACTCGTGTTTTATCGAACAAAGAATAGCGCTTAATAAATAATAAAAATTCGATGATGATAATTCTATTGCGTCTAAATAATATGAATTACCAAAATAATAAATTTAACAATGCATGAAAAATTATGTGATATAATTTACGAAATTAAATAATATAGTTATCTTGTTTTTACGTTATAGTAATTCATGAAATAATATGTGATGAATTAATATGCTCTCGAAATAATTATTCAACAACTCGTTTAAAGATTTAATAATATTGTGTAGTGATTTTTTTAGTTATTATTAATAATTGAGATAAATATCTTAGGATAAATAGTGAATAAAAAAAAAAGGAAAATGGGGTGAAGTAGTGGCCAAGTTGCAGCCACATATGGCTAGGAAGGGCCACGTCCAGCTTTTTTCTTCCATTTATACCAGCTTCTTCTTCCATTTTTTTTTTACAAAGAACTTCTCAATCAAAATTACTCCCAAAACTCCTCCAGCATCCTTTCTTCTTCGTTTTTTTTTTTCTTTTCTTTTCACGAAGACTTAAACCTCCATTAAGTGAAGCTTCTTTCCCACACCAAAGACATCAAGGTGAGATTTGTTACAAGCTTCTTTCATCAAAAGAAAATGGAAACACCCTCTTTTTTCATCTCACGGTTACTCCCTCTTTCCTAACTACATCTTTTTGTTTGATGAACCATTCAAGATGCTAGTTTCTAATACTAATTGAGCATCTCCCAAGCTTCCAAGAATCATATTTCGTCCAAAGAATCAAAAGAAAACAGAGAAGGAAAGCGCAAAGGTTGCTAAACTAACTATACTTATAAAGCTGTGTTCGATTAATTTACGTCGAAATCGTTGAACGCTTTAACTTGTTAATTTATGTTATTTTCAGCTTAATATATGTTATTTGATGTGTATACTATATTTGTGAAGTTTTGCTTTAGAGTTTTGATCGAGTTATGATGGGTAAAATCATTGACGAACATGCTACGTGACAAACTTATATGTTTTGGAGCCCCTACTTTGATGATATTTATCCTCTGTTCCATAAACGTTATTTTTAAAACAAAAAATATGTTGATGTTCTCCTATTGGCATACTATAAGTGTGTAAAATTGGTATTGAAAGGACCTACCTTTTAAGAGAAAAAAATTATGGAAGTTCATGGAAAATTACTTCTTGAAACTGGGCAGTTTTGAACCATGAACTTGATGAGCTTGGCTACCTTGTTTGCAAGCGTCTAAAAATCATGAAAAAAATCATTAATGATCCTCTTACATTCTAGCATAACATAGAAAAATTTCAGAATCATTGGAGTTGTCATCTAGGAGAAATAAATCTTTGAAATGGGTGTGATACAAATCGGCCGAAAAACGTGACTGTGATTTATAATCAAAACTGGTACCGTTTGGCTAATGCAAAAATTATGAAATTTTAGAGGCATGTTCTATGATAAGTTTAGTATAACATATATAAATTTCATACATTTTGGCCCAGCCAAAATAGAGATATGAAATTTTTGCTAAAACCTGTCCAGAGCGGGGATCAGTGAGTTCATCGTCATTTCTTGCTCATCTGGTGTTAATCCGTAACGAATTAGGCTTAGGACCCTTAATAAACTTTGTTCTATGTTTAGTCATGTATAACATAGTTTAATTTCATAAATTTTGAACTTGTCTAAATGCCTATTCTGTAATTTTAAAGATTATATGTCAGTTTTCCATGTTTATTCGAAAATTATGAAGTCATAATTTTATGGTTGAATAACTTGTTATGATATTACTCTATGCATATTAAAGTATTATATTGTTAAATTTGAAAATTTATGGATGTGTATAAATATTTTATTTGGAATTTCTGAGAACTAGGACTATTATCGACATACTTGGGGGAACATTATTTATAATTATTTGTTTTGAATAAAATAAATATACTTATGAGTTGTATGTGTTATTATATGCTTAAATTCAAATTTTTGATGTTTTGATTCAAAGCTTAAATATTTAAATTTATTTTTATAAAGTTGATGATTGTTTATTTAATCTTTTTACGAAAAATATTGGGTATATGTTCTCCTTGAAATAAGTATACGAACTTATTATGTATATGATGAAACATATTTGCACTCATTCTTGTAAATTGTAAAATAGTGTAAGTATTTTATTTGATTTTTTTCCCTTTTCCTAAATTTATTGGACTAATTTTAAAAAGGCTAAAGAAATGAGGCTCTACGTCCTCGTTAAACCCATGAATAAATTCATAAGAATTTTAAAACACTTTTAATGTTGTAACTTGTTTAAATTAATTTAGTATTTATTAAGTATTCTCAAATTTGAAAACAGATCCAAAACTCAAAGATCTTAAACGGGTTAATCGAACGAAATAATAAGTCTTGTAAAGTTCACTAATAAATATGCGATCACTAAGATTTTTTAGGAAACTCGTGCTAGGTGAAGTGCGGCATAAGTCGAGCTCGACCGTCCTGCTATTTCTAATTTTCTAATTTTTTTCCAAACAGCTTCTAACTTATCTATAAAGTTAAAAGGTGGGTGACACTATCTCAGTATTAGCCAGTTAATGTTATATGGACTGTTGGTGTATTTCTCAAGCAAAGTAATTAAATGCCTTAAAAGTTTTAATGACTTAGTTAATTATTAATTATGTTAAAGAAAACAAGATCGCATTCGTGTGGCGTACCCCAAGTGTACGCCTCGATGTGAGTTCTATTAATCTCGTATATGGAAAGCAAGATCGCATTCGGTGAGCGTACCCTAAGTGTACGTCCGATGTGAGTTCAACGAGCAAGATTTAATATGTATACAAGATCGAACCTTAAATTAAATAAATGTCAAGTAAAAGATTAATCATGGGAAAGGAGAAATATCTATTTTCGGCATACCGCCAATCTGTATAACAACATACAAGTTATCCATCTGAGATTTTTATCTCACACTCCAAACTCAATATTTTCGAGGTTATGCTCAAGAGGGGCCGGAGTTGCGGTGACACGTAGTTTCCCTAATTATGATGCTAATATACTTATATTCTAAATAAGATACAATCACTTAGAAAGACGATTTTAATTTCTTATGCCAAGTAAACAAATATTTACGGATCGCTCGATGTTTTACTTTGTACGCAACTACTTCTCTTTCAAATATTAAATTAAAATGCAACTCATGTATTATGTTAAAGATAATATTTAAGTCTTTATTGTTAATCTCTTAAGTTTACCTTCGAATTGTTTACGATTACGTTTAAATAATTTTATTCAAAAAAAAAGCTAAATTCTTTGATTATTAAGTGACACCCCAAGTTTAGAGTGTTAAAAGCCACAAGGGCCTGCATTCCAGATTCCGGGGCGCGCGTAACCTGTGTTGGACAACGTTTAGATTTTCTCAAACGAAGCTTTGATGGCAACATGACATGTATTGAAGAGAATGTGAGTTTTGTTCCAACACGTCTTAAAATTACCCATTGAATCCACAAGTAATCTCTTAAAAGCGCATGATAGCTTTCAACCCCGAGAAAAATAAATGATTATTAATGATTTCAATCTCATATTATAGTAAAGAACAAAGTAACTATTATTGTAAAATCAATGTTTTACCGGTTAGTTGTTGTGTTTCCATAATTCATCACTTCATTAGTCCATGCCCTAACGAATCTCTCTTTGTATGGATTTATCCATTGATTCATGATGTAGTCCACGAGCTTATTTGGAAATTTGGACCGAAACACCCCCATAGCTTCCTCAAATTCCGCCTCAAACTCAACTCTCCACACATTATTGAATTGACTATTGAACTTGTCCCATTCTTTTTAGTCTTGAACATTTTCTTGCAATTAGCCAACAAATTTCGATCAATGTGGAAAGTACATAAAAAGTGGCGGGCATTTGGAAATTGGCTTGAAATAACATTCATTAGAGCCCTCTCACGATCGGTAACAATAATGTGGGTAACGAATCTTCTCCCAACAGCCCTCTAAATAATCCTAGTGCCCGCTGATAATTTTCCTCCTCTGCACTGGTATGCCGATGCAACAATCTCCAAATAAGGTAGGTGATACCTATTTGTCTTGTAGGTGCAATCCATCATGAGCACCTTGAAAAAGAATGCACCAACCGGATGGAGACGGGTGTGCAAAAATAACTCTTGTAGAGAGTTTATCTTCTCACATCTCCATTACCGACTAATTCACTTGACGCATTTTGGAGAAAGCTGGATTTTGAGCCGCGAGGATGTTGAAGAGAAGAGGTCTAAGGCATTTGACAAACGGTTTCAAGATGCCATAAATGACATGCATTGGATTTTTGAAAGCTACTCTGCAGAGGAACAATTGTTGTATTTGAGAAGGATGCATGAGTTTGCTAATCCGAGGACTACATATCCGAGTGAACCAATCCCAAAGACCGAAACTCGTGGTCGTCCAAAGACAGACAAGAAGAGAAGTAAAAAGGAAGATACATCGACAAAAAGAGATCCGAGCTTATTTGAGATCAAAGAGTCCTTGTCTATGGTTGGGGGTTGCTCGGTGCAAGAAGAAAGTAACTTCATCGATGTGGATGTCTCGGTCCCGATTCGATGTTTCAAAAGAAAGGTCGTGTTATGCAAAAGCGGTATATTTTTTAATTAGTGTCAAATTTATATTTTTGTATATAATTTTGTGATTCTCGATATACAATTTTGTTTATTACGTTTTAGGTTTTCCGTCGACATACCCGACATACAAAGGGTATGGATTTGATTAGTAGTGTTCGACAATTTTATCCATATATCGTGGATATGAAGAATGTCAAGGGCGATGACCACCGTGGTTATCGGTGTGTTGCAGACCTAATGGGTTTTGGTGAGGAGAATTAGGCAAGGGTTCGGCAGACTTGACTATCGAGTTGTCCAAGAATGTGGCATTGTACGAGATTGTTTTCCTCGAAGATGGTGGAGTCGAACGGATCTTGCAAGTGGTCAATTGCTACGACGAGTTCGTAAATAAAAAACACCGATTGGCGTTGACAGAAATGGGACATTTAGTGGCATCCACGTACAACGTCTGCTTTGCGATCCTAGACTCACACATAAATGGCATACCTACCCTTAAAAAAGCGAGTGCCTAGAAATCCAAAGAAAATTGTTTGTGCATAATGAGAATCACTTCGTATAGGTATTAACTTAACATTATTTGTGCATTATATTTTTTAATTATATGTGGTTTGTGTAACAAGTTCTATTCAATTTTGTTAGGTGTTCTTCGGTGCCTATTGAGAATGGATGGCATTAGTACCACCAACCTATCGCTAATAGTTGGTTGATGGTGTACGAGAAGTTGCAATTTGATTGATTGTGTGTGTGATGAGAAGTTGTATATGACAAGATGGACCATTTTGCACTTCTTTTTGTTTAATTATTTGAGAATGTATGCTTTGGGCCATATTTTGATTGATCGATCATGTAAATCTTGAATATAATATGATTATTACTGCAATTTTAGTCGTTGAATTCTTGTTGAATATGTGAATTTTAGATAAACGAGGTTAAGATAAAAAATACGAAAAAATAATTTTTTCCATAAAAGTGTCCTGTGCGACACAATTACTCGCACAAAAATCTTATGTGCGAAATTTTATACCGCACAAACAAAAAATGTGCGACAAAATTTTGTGTTCAAGAAAAAACTTGCACAACAAGCATCTGTTTAAAGGAGAAATCCGCACAATGTATGTGTACTTATAACAACCGTGTGTGTACTTATGTAAGTGAAGACATAGTGTGATCAATACCTACCATGCGAAAAATTTTACGCACACTTTGTGCACTTGTGCAAAAATTTTTTGAACATAATGTGTGTACTTAAAATAGTAAATAATGTGTGTGTACCAATACAAGCGTGCGAAAATTAAATCCGCACAACATGAATATGTAAGACTGAATTTTTCGAACATTGTGTGTGGACTTATAACAATTTCGTGAGTGTGTGTACAAATGCAAGTGTTTGGTTTGTTTTTTCGCACGGTGAAGTTTTCTGCGAAAAAATAAGCCGCATGAGACTATATAAGTTGAAATTTTTCCAATTGTTTGATCCTACCTATCAAAATTTCCAAGTCACATATTTGTCACATGAGAATAACACGATAAACAATAGTTTAACAAAATATATCAAATTCCCACAATATTAACATACTTCTATACATATTTTCAAACAAAATAATTCATCAAATTATAACATAATCATAAGAGTTCTTCCACGATCGAGTTTGCGTCCTCCCGTGATGATGATCCGGACTCTCCACTCCTACCGACCCGTTTGCCATCCTTACGTGACGTTGATCCTCTTTCGCCATCTCCACTAAGTAGATGCAATACTTCCTCCACCTTTTTCATCGGTGACGTAAAGTCAAACTCTCATCGTGCTCGTACTTGTACAAAAGTCTCTTCAACTCATCTTTTGCAGCATCTACGTTAGAGAGTTTAGGTGTCCGTGGGCGATCACGAGGACGAAGATTCATGTTATCGAGGTTTGAAATGTACGGCAAGGAACCAATCCAGGTATCCATCAATATAATCATCATGTGTACATTCTTCACCAAGCCTTTCTTCGGTCAACATGTGTGTATCCCACGTGCCACAACTCGACCAATTGCACCCCAAAGTGCCCTACTTCTTTGAGATCCTCTACCCTTTCTCTTGACGCTCGTAACAAGAGGCTTTTCAGAAATTGTTTATACATAAGGACCACGTCCGGCATGTACGGCTCCACAATATCTCCACGAGAAAATACACTCGTAGAAGTACAAGATGCGCTTCAATAGGTAATAATCTCTTAATGCACGATATGGGTTCCAGCTTGACCTACAAAAATGTGAATTAATTACATGCCAAAACAAAATTAAAAATAAATTTGAAATTTCCAAATATTACCTCGAGTAGGCTCCTACACATCTAGCCGCTCTCTATAGTCTCGAACACGGTCAATTCGGGACTGTGTGTGCTTCCGTGAATACTTGTTGAGAGTGGATCGGGATATCGAAATCTGCATTTTGTGGTGGCAATATCGAAGATGGAAAATACTCATATATCTAGACCTACAAAAAAATATATCAATTAATGATAAAGAATTAAAATTAAGTTATTGAGTCATAATAAATGTTTTACCTCAAGTAAAGTGAGATATCCACCAATCGCTTCACTTTGAATCGCGTTGCTTCACCTAAGCGCTTGTATAGGTAGGTTAGTACTTTGCAGATCCCAAGCATATTGTCCAAACTACTTCATATCGAAGTGTATTGCAACCATGATGTGTTTACATGAGTACCCGTTTTATCTAGAAATAACGTGGTACCAAACATGTATAACACATAAGCTTATGTTGCATATCCCACTTCATCCGCATCATCCGATCTCATCATCCTCTTAAAAGTGTCATTTAACCACGTCAAGTTCACGGACGACCCATGCCTACCTCCAACTACACTCTTAGCTTCCTCCCTCGTGCTTCCTAACAAATTCATCACGTCTTCCATATCTTGCACTATCTCTTCACGTGTAGATTGCACCGGGATACCATCCACCATTAGGCCGGTTATACAATACACATCATCAAGCGTAATTATCATTTCACAAAAGGAAGGTGAAATGAATTTGTCTCCGGTGCCATCATTCCATAAAAGTAGTGATCAAGTTCTTGTTCGGTGTCTTGTATGCTCCACACTTATATAACATAATCTTGATCTACGAGAACATACTACGAAAAGCCGACAATCGGGTGTGGGTTCGTCTTCACTATCAAACTCCCAAGCTAGGAGTTTGCCAATATGACTCTAGCATTTCAACACCTCTCACTCATTATCCTGCCATATGTGTCGAGCCACATGATCTTGGAAGCCATGTAGAAGAAAAGGTAATGGGACATCTTCAACCGTGTTTTTATCACCCCTGTTCCCCAACTTCATCGTCATCGTCATCATCTCCCTCATCCTCATTATCATTGTCGCCCTCTTCATGTTTATCATCTCCCTCCTCTTCATTATTATCGTCACCCTCTCTATCGAACTCCTCATCGTATACTTCGTCACGAGCCCCCGATCATCCTCTTTATTACAAGTAGGTATCTCATCCTCTACCTCAATTTATTGTGTGTTCAGATCTATGTTCGGTTGTTGTGCTTCAGATCAACCTTACCATTTTATTTGTTTCGATGCCTATAAGATGCGGTGGGCAAAATTCTACCACGCTCGGTATCACTGTTAAACAAAAATTTCAAAAAATTTGTTAAACAACAATTTGCAAAAATTATATCACAGAATGAACCAATGTGCGAAAAATAGGGACGAACAAATATAGTATGTGCGATAATTATATTAGCACAATGAAGTGTTGTGCGAAAAAATTAGTCGCACACTAAGAACTTGTGCGAAAAAACGAACACTTAGAATTTGTGTAAAAAAGTCGAACACCGAGAAATTGTGCGAAGAACAACTAGTGTAGCACATGTTAATACCAATTTCAATTCAATAATCAATAAGTTTGTGCGATTTAAGAACGTATTAATCAAACCCATAAATTCTAAACAACATAATTCATGAATTTGGTGAAAAAATTGACATTTAACAAACCCTAAATATGATTTTCAAAATATATTTTATACACACTACTATACATATATATAAATAACACATATACGTAAAATATATGCAAACATATATGTAAATAACAAACTAAATATCATAACAATCAATAATTTAACCAAAAATAATTGTTATTGACATTGTCGCAAAATTTCAGAAATTTGGAGAAAAAAACTAACCTCCTTGCATTGTCATTATCGCGGGTCACGGCGAGCTTGGTGGTCGATGACAAAAATGGCGGGCGATGGTGTGGCGGAAAAAAAAATAATGGGTGTGTGTACCAAAATCAAAATAGAAGAGGGAGAGGGAGGGAGAGGGAAATAGATGATGGGGTATAGTTGACCTTTTATGTGTGTGCCCTTAAATTTTCGTGAGTGTTCTTAGATTTTGTGTGCCCTTTGATATTTTTTGTGGGAGGCGATAACACTGCCCTTATATTAAATGGGCGATATTTTTTGGGTTGTACTCTTATTATTTAGGATGGCTTATTAGACAAATTTCAATTACGTTAAAATTTGGGTTATATATTATGCGAAATTCTTTCGTTGTCAAAATTGTACGAAACTCTTTTGTACTTTATTAAAAATAAATTCTATTTTTTTTTAAAAAAATGAGTTAATGATTTTAACAATTTTTCTTTTTTTTTTTTTTTTTTTTTTTTGTCGTTACTGACCTTCATAATATGGACTACAAATTTCAGTATTTGAAAAACAAGATTAAAAAATACATGAAATAAATACATTGTTAACTTATTTTTAGAAAAATGAGAATTTGTATTATTTAATAAATCACACAGCTTATACTCATGAAGCTATCTTTTTCATTAGACATTATTACTGAATATTTGGCGATCTTGGATGTGCCGATGGCGACTCCTTATTCCTATTAGGATTGGAAATTCTATATTTTTCATGCAATTTCTAATTATGAAGAAATTTTGTGAAATATTTTCGAACCATGAGGAGATTTTATGCAATTAACCCATAAAAATTTTAAGAGCGACATTTTATAATAATTAAAATTATTTTCGAGCTAGTATCTACGAGTTTCTTTGATGTGTTATCATTTATATTTTATAGTTTATCTGATGTGATATATAAGTTTGAGCCGGTGTTTGGTACGTCAATTAAACCATTTAATTAATATCGGGATAAAATGTGCGATTAATATGATTAACATGTATAGAAATTTAAATTTGACTTAAAAATATAAAATAAAACATGCACATTAATGTAATAGAAACATGGATCTGTGTAGGTTATGCATATAAGACTTGGTGTACAATTTATCTAAACTTTTGTATTTTGTATAAAATTAAACATGTTGTTGTTAACCGAAATAAATCAGTAAATTTGTGATGGATGTGACTTTGGAATTGGTTAAAACAAATATTAATTAGTGAATTTGTGATAATAAATACACAAAAACAATCAATGAAAATGATGAACAATAATTATGATATGAATGCTTGAAAGCTATTAAATGAGAGAGAGAATTGATGAGGGTTTAGCCTTAGTCTTAAGTGTGAATTTTATAACTTATTTATTGTGTTATTTAGATCTTATCTATAGGGCTTAAATGTTGCCCTAGAATCTTATGAAAAGAGGATGTGCATTAAATGCACAGATTCTCATTAATTGCAAGGAGTAACTCTCTTGTACTTGGACAGGAGTTATCCTCTCACGTCTTACCCGGCTATCGGTTGGCGGGGATTTCACGACATTAAAGGGGATTTTTATATATACTAGGTAGGGTTGACATCCCTAGTAAATTGTTACATTGATCCTATTTCCATCTTAGGGAGACTTCCCTTGGAACTCTGAGACTCCTTGCCTTGGGATCCGTCGAGCCGCTCGTCATTTACCTCGTTGAGCTCGCTCTCTAGTGGCGAGCCGAGCTCTTTGTTGGACTCGAATGGGCTCGCCTCTCAATCGGATTGTGCTCGCACAGGCTCGGCGAGCGGACTCCTCGATGGACCGAGCTCCTTTGAGTCCGGCCCATATAGAATGGGCCGACTCCTTCATCGCCGGGCTTTGGAGGCGAATAATCGTGATACAACACACGTGTCCTTAGAAGTTGGTTAAGGATGACAAAGTGCACTAGTTTATATATTTTAGACGGAGTTGATCTTGTGTTAGAATGTCTCACGGATCTCATTTACAATCCACTATTTTTATGGATCCTATCTAATTGACCATCCTTCCTTGTTTCATTGTAAAATCGGTCTCACCCATGACCTACGTTTTGTGCGGCCGTAATGTCACAAATCCACCACTCATCCATAATTGTTTAAAAATAAAAAATAAAATCAAATTACCTGTAGATTTTTTTATAACAAATTATTCAATTTTTTTATTTTTATTCTATAGGCCGAAAATATATTAATTCAAAAATATATATAAAATATGAATCGTTTATGTCTTTAAAAACCTCAATTAACAAACTTCAAATACAAAATAAAAACAATATCTTATTTGTTTTTAATAAAAATTATCACTTTTAACCTATCAAGTAAAATCATCAATTTTTATTTATATTTTAAATATACATATCATTTTGAATTTCAAACTTCTATAGGTTTGTGTATAAAATATGTCACTATTGTATATTATATTAGTCAATAATTGAAAAATGATAATGTTAAAGTGAATAGTTTAACAACATATTAAATATTACGTAAAGATTATGTAGAATATATATCACTTTTTCACTTAAAAATTAGGAGAAAACTTAAAATACTCATTTTGAAGTTATAAACATCTTTTTGATCACTTCAAATTAAAACAATCTTTTTACCCACTTTATAATGAAAATACACTAATACACTAATCGGTTTATTATGACCTTGACTTTAGATAAGTCAAGGTCGGTCTATAAAACGGACATCGGCTTAGAGTGAGAAAGCTCCGATCTTGAATTCAACAAGATTTATTTATATATGAGTCAAATTAATCAAACAAATCAACCCCCTTTCTCTCTTTTGCACATTTGTTTCTCTTGTTTGAGAGAAACCATATTTTTGGTACATTGCTCATCAAAAAATATTTAGATTACCTCATTTGCTATAAATATAATACAATAGGTTGGCGTAGGTTAGCATTTTGACAATAATGCGTTTGGTGGGAAATATAATCGGCCGATAGAGTCATGTTATTTTTATGCTCCTAATATTTTGGGGCATACCGACAAATATATATCTCATAATCCGATGTCCGTTTTATTCAGACCGACCTTGATATATCTAAAGTCAAGGTAAAAATAAATCGATTAATTAGTGAAGAGGAGGTCCGACTCGATATTTTGTGTGCTCAATTGGAGAATGTGAAAGGGAAAGAAAACTTGGTGGTGAGGAATTGAGAAATAGACTGAGGTACATCTTGGGTCTATTTAATTAAAATTTTGCTAACCTATCACTTAAAGAGACCATGTTTATAAATTCTTAGTATATTGTGGTGGGGGCATGACTGTGTGTGTATATATATAGATATAAGATGTATATGTATTGATGAAAGACTTTAATTATGGGTTTGTTAATTGAATTTATGTGTTATGGAATAAGTTCACATAGTTAAGAATTTAGTTTCGAAGAAGATGCATGATAAATGGTTTGGTTAGTAGTAAAGGAGGATCTAGATTTTTTAATTTAGGGATACAATAAAATAATTAGTACTTCCTTCATCTAAGTTGAGTATTATAGAGATTTTAAAGAGTATTAATAGTTAAAAGTAGATATATGAGGTAGTTAACAAAGGTTATTGTCATGTTAGATAGCAAAAGCTACTCATCCTTGATATTTATATTGTAATTATGTAATAATCTATGAGTATATTTATGCATTGAGACATTGACTCCACACGTACATATATACATATATTATACTTTAAGTGTTGAGCTATTGTGTAGATTATTTAGAGTATGCTATACCTTTTGGTACCACTTCTTTTTTTTTTTTTTAAATGTACCTTATAAATTATAGTGAGTCAAATTATGTAGAAGAAGAAGAAGAAGAAGATCCATTACAAGATGAATTATTGAGGGAATATCAGAATTTTAGTGCTTATTTTGAAGAGATGTACCCAACTTAAATTTTTAGTACATAGCACGTTCTGAGGTACCTACAAATGTCTCTGAGTGTTACAACTGTCGAGTTACAACAAAACAACATCTTTTCTAGTAAAGACGAGATGATAGAAGTTGTGGAGACATACCATTTGCAAAACAGCGTTGAGTATCGTGTCTAGCAGCTTATATAAGGGTAGATGGTATCTAAAGTGTAAGCACTCGACTTGCAAATTTATGTTTCATGCAACATGCAAACATAATGTGTGGCGAGTGGTAAAATTGATGATCCCGCACACTTGTATTCTTGATTCGGATCTTTGTTGCCCCTTGTTCCTTGAAGTCCGAATTTCTCGGTAAAGTATTTGCGAAGAAGTTTTAGGTGATCATACAAGCATAACCGCGAAATGTATCCAGATGGGACATTCATTCCGAGTATGGTATTTTGATAAAGTAAAATCTTGCAAGGATGACAAAAGAACATGCTATAAATGTGTTATACGGAGAGGGTGATGAGTCATTCGGTCGGTTACTGCATATCTGTATCAATTGAAGATGGGCAATCCGGACTCCTACACCAACTAAATGTTGGATGATAACAACGCCGTAACGCCACGAATTCGAATGCGAGGCCCTTGTGGCTTTTAACACTCTAAAGTCGGGTTGTCACTTAATAACCGAAGAATTGAGCTTATTTTTTTAAAGAATAAAATTATTTAAACTTAAACGTAAACAAGTCGAAGATAAACTTAAGAGATTAACAGCGGAAGACTTAGGGGCCGCTTGGTTGGGGGTATTAGAATTAGGTAATGGGAATAACTAGTGATTCATTCCCATTGATGACGTTTGGAAAAATAGTTGAGCGTCAAGAATGTTGAACGAAAAAAAAGTTGAGCGAAGGAAAAGATGAATGATTGACGAGTGATTGATTATAAGAGGGATATTAGATAATCAAAATAAATTAGTAATTATTTTATTTTTAATTTCATTACAAAATAAATATTACCAAGCAACATCAATGGGAATGACTAATGAGTCATTCTCATTACTTACTTCTAATACCCCACCAAGCGGACCCTTAAATATTATCTTTAACATAATACATGAGTCGCATTTTTTTATTTAATATTTGGAAAAAAAAGTCGTTGCGTACAAAGTAAAACATCGAGTGATCCGTAAAGGTTCGTTTACTCGGCATAGGAAATTAAAATAGTCTTTCTAAGCGATTGCATCTTATTTACAATATAAGTATATTAGCATCATATTTAGGGAAACTCCGTGTCACCGCAACTCCGGCCCCTCTTGAGCATAACTTTGAAAAATATTGAGTTTGGGGTGTGAGATAAAAATCTCAATAGATAACTTTGTATGTTGTTATACAGATTAGCGATGCAGCCGAAAAATAGATATTTTCCCTTACCCATGATTAAATCTTTGCTTGTCATTTATTTAATTTAAGGTTTGATCTTGTATACATATTGAATCCTGCTCGTAGAACTCACATCGACGTACACATGGGTACGCTCATGAATGCGATCTTGCTTTCCATATACGAGATTAATAGAACTCACATTAGACGTACACTTGGGGTACGCTCATTGAATGCGGCCTTGCTTTCTTTAAACATAATTAATAATTAACTAAGTCGTTTAAAGCTTGTAAGGTGTTTAATTACTTTACTTGAGAATACACCAACAATCCATATAACATTAACGGCTAATACGAGATAGTGTCACCTACCTTATAACTTTATAGATAAGTTAGAAGCTGTTTGGAAGGATTCCAAAAATTAGAAATAACGAGGACGGTCGAGCCACTGACTTATGTCGCACTTCACCTAGCATGAGTTTTTCTAAAAATCTTAGTGATCGTATATTTATTAGTAAACTTTACAAGACTTGTTATTTCGTTCGATTAACCCGTTTAGGATCTTTGAGTTTTGAATCTGTTTTTCATATTTGAGAATACATAATAAATACTAAATTCATTTAAACAAGTTACAACATCAAAAGTGTTTTGAAATTCTTATGAAATTATTCATGGGCTTAACGAGGACGTTGAGCCTCATTTCTTTAGCCTTTTTAAAAATTAGTTCAATAAATTTAGAAAAAGAAAAATCAAATAAAATACTTACACTATTTTACAATTTACAAAAATGAGTGCAAACACATTTCATCATATACATAACAAGTTCGTATTCTTATTTCAAAGAAAACATATACCCAATAATTTTTGTAAAAAGATTAAATAAACAATCATCAACTTTATATAAAAATAAATTTAAATACTTAAGCGTTGAATTAAAATCATCAAAATTTGCATCTAATTATATAATAGCAAATATAACATATAAGTACCATGATTTGATCAAAATAAATAATTATAAGTGTTGTTTCTCAAATCATGCTAATAATAGTCCTATTTTTGAAATTTCAAATAAAATATTTATACACACATAAATTTTGAAACTACTCAAATTAACATTTAAACATACATAAATCAATTTTACATAGTTGATTTACGAAAAAGTTTATTGAGAATTGTACATATATAAATCGATATAAAACGCTCTTAAATTTCCTAAAATTGAATAAAATACTTAGACTACATTAAACATTATGATATTTAACATCAAAGCATATTAAGTCATAAGTAACATGGATATATATATTTTCTGCGGTGGTAACATTCTTAGAGGTGTTTTATAAAATTAGTAGGTCCTTTTTCAAGACAGTCGACACACAATATTGTAAAATTCATATCTATAATGTGGCTAATTAAAATGCTACGAAATTAAAACATATTATACTAGATATATCCTAGAATATGCGTATGAAATTTTATAATTTATCCATCACCCAAAGCGATACCAGTTTCATTTGTAATTTTCATCCATTGTTTTTTTCAAATTTAATACTATCATACATACTTCAAATATTAATTTTTCTTTGGTCATAATTATGATGATTATGAAATTTTACCATATTATACTAGATGTAACATAGAGAAAATTTCATTAAGGGATCTAAGTCTAAATCATTAATTGTCCCAGTTCGGCAAGGAAAAACAATGTTTGTCATTGATCGTCAAAGTGTACATGTTGTAAATATAAATTTATATTTTTGGTGAGTTTATCTAAAATTTATAAAATTTTTACACATTATTCTAGACTGTAAAATTATCATCTATGAATTTTTCCATTATTTATAGACAAACGAAAACAAGGTAAAAAAATATTTAAAACGACTTAAATTTCAATCGTCAATATTGCTCACACAATATTCAAATGTAGGGGTGTGCATTCGGTATTCGGTAACCGAAATCGAATAGTAAAAACCAAACAAATATTCAATTAGCACTATAAGAAACCGAACCGAAATATGTAAAAATCGATCAATACCGAAATCGAAATTTTCGGTTCGGTTTGTTATAATACCGAATACCGGTTTTTAATTTTTTTAAAAATAAATTTTGAGACTTTTCTTTTAGACTTTTTTTTAAAAAAATCTCAAACAAAACAAGTAAAATACAAGCAAATATAAATCATTTATATACTAAGTTCCAACTTACAACATAAAATCCAAATCCAAAATATCAAAACATCAACATAAAATATCAAATACAAAATTTAATACAAATTCGTAAAATTATATATATATATATATATATATATATATATATATATCATACTCCATTATATATTATATTATTTGTAATTTTTCTTTTATTATATTATTTTATATTTTAATATATATATATATATATATATTATATTATATATATTAATATATAATAAATTTCGATTCGGTTTTCGGTTATATCAAAATTTTATTCATAAAATTGATACCGAAACTGAATACCGAACCGAATACCAAAATAACTAAACCGAATTAAAATTTTGGTTCGGTTTAGTTCGGTTTTCGATTAAAAACCGAATAATGCTCACCCCTATTCAAATGCATATATCTCTAAATCAACAAAAGAAGGAGTTCTAATTTTTGGGCATGTGAAAGTTTACTATAAGAGGAACATCTCCAATTTTTCTCCATATTTTATCACCGTCGAAACTGGAAAATAAAACTAATCAATTTCATCTTTCTCGGTTTTTGTCTTGTTTCAAACCAACAATTTCTAGGAATTTATTCTCTTTCTAGGCTAGTCCAATTCCTCCCAATTTTTAGTATGTTGTTCTAGACTCATAATAGTATGTTGTCCAATTACCCATAAAAAGATGACGAAAATATTTTTATAAAAAGAGCAATCATCCAAAAATGAAAAATACAAAATACTCACTTTTAACTTCAATTTTCATGGATTAAAAAGGTTACAAAGAGTGTTTTACCTCAAAGAAAAGACTTGGACTTGTGGAATGGATGAAAATTTGAAGATGAGAAAGCTTGCTTTGAAGCTTCAATGGTGGCCGGAGCTTGAAATTATTTGAGGAAGGAGACTTTCGAATGGGAAAAGCTGGAAGCAAATGGGTTTTGTCTATATTGGCAAAAAAGAGGGACGTGGCCCTTCCCTAGCCAAGGCTTGAAAACTTGGCTATCAAATTTCCTCCATTTTTTTCTTTAGTCAATAATTATTTTAAGGTATTTGTTTTAATTATGTATAAAAATAAAATCATTACACAATATCATTAAATCTTTAAACGAGTTGTTGAATAATTATTTTGAGAGCATATTAATTCATTACATATTTATTTCATGCATTACTAAAATGTAAAAACAAGATAACTACGTTATTTAATTTCTTTAAACTATATCACATAACTTTTCATGTATTGTTAAATTTATTATTTTGGTAATTCATATTATTTAGACGAAATAGGATTGTCCTTGTTGAATTTTCTTATTATTTATTTTAGCATTATTTTTTTTTTTATAAAACACAAGTACAATAAGGATTTTCAATAATTCTTCTTTGAATAACGATTAAGTCTTATATTATACTCACTATAAATGAAACCTTAATTTTTTCATTATACTTTAAAGTGTTAGGAGTGCTTACAGCTCAGTTGCTCGCCCGTTTACGAAAAATTACATCTTCGAAAAAAATACATATATTTCATACAATAATTAATTATTTTAAACGAAAAATAATAATAATTTGGGGATTTTGGGTTCGGGTATTACATCCTTTCCCTCTAAAAAGAATTTCGTCCCGAAATTTACTTACTCATTTTTTCTAGACATTGTGAATACTTTGCTAAGATCTCGTCTTCTCTTTCCCAAGTGGCTTCCTCTTTTCCATGTCTACTCCAATGAACTAATACTAAAGGTATTTCTCGATTCCTTAGGATGTGTATTTTCTTCCCAAAATAGTCATTGGTATTTCTTCGTAGGATAAGTCACAACTTAATCCTAGGTCTTTATGACTAATAACATGATCTAGGTCGCTCACATATTTTACGAAAGAAGAAACATGAAAGACATTGTGTACTTGAGATAACTCTGGTGGTAAAGCTAAGCGATAGGCTACATCTCTAATTTTTGTCCAAGATATCGAACGGTCCTATGTAGCGGGGTTTCAACTTGCCCTTCTTTCCAAAACGAATTAATCCTTTCATTGGTGCAACTCTCAAGAACACTTTCTCGCTAACTTCAAATGTAAATTCTTTCTTCGAGTGTCGGCATAAGACTTGTCGATCTTGTGCCGCCTTAATCCTTTCCTTGATTTTTGTAATGATTTCCACCGACTGTTCCACGAGTTCAAGTCCAAGAATTTTGCGAACTCCAATTTCATCCCAATAAATTGGGATCTGCACTTCTTCCCATAGAGCGCTTGAATGACATCATTTGTATTGTGGCTTGATAACCGTTGTTGTAGCCAAACTCCACTAAGGGAAGGTGGGTTTCCCAACTTCCTTCAAGGTCTAAGGCCCATGCTCTCTACATATCCTCCACGAAAAATTTGAAGACTGAAAATATAAAATAAGTATAAAATTGATTTAAGGAAAAATTAATAACCATATTAGGAAATGAATAAGATTTAAATTTAAAATTTAAAATTCAAATGTTATGGAAAAAAAAACCATTTTAAGGGTTACGATTCATTAGAATGCAGGATTTCAAGATGGAGTAAATATAGAATGCCACATAAGATAGATGGAGATTCGTAAATAGATGAGATAAAGATTCGGACTATTTTATCCTTATTTTGCTAAAATTAAAAGTTACGGCCTAAAATTTCCGGCCCGAAAACATACGGTCCTTATTTTGCCACCGGATGTGACGTGACAACTTCTTAATGAGTTGGAGTCTAGATGGCGTCCATGTATTCAATTTCAGCCCGATTAAGTGTAATTCGGGTTATTTTGTCCTTATTTTGCTAAAATTAAAAGTTACGGGCCTAAAATTGTCAGCCCAAAAACATACGGTCCTTATTTTGTCACCCCCTAAAGTTACGGTCTGAAAAAAAAATTCCCGGCCATGCATACATTACAGCTTGGATCGAGATGGTCGGTTGATGCGAAAGCTATACACACATGATCTGAAAGATGGGCCCGTGTTTGTTGTCCCGTCCGACGATATGAATTCATGACAGCTAATCTTTGCTTGAGAGTTAGGGTACGAAAGCTCCCGTATCTATGCTCGAATGTGCAAGACTGATTCTCGAGCAATGGTTCACTCTGCATCGTGATGCGGCAGTTGACTCATGATCGGGTACTTTGTGATGAAGTCGGCAAAAAAATGGTCGTTGTCAAGAAGCGTACAAGTCCAGATATGTTACAATTTTGGGTGAGCATAAATATAAGGTCTTGGTTGTTGCAAAATTCTTAATTGTGAACTTGCGTACTAGAACTTGTAATTGTGAAGAATTTGAGTGTTTGTTAATGTCATGCATTCTTCTGCTTGAGAATATTAGCTAAATATTTTATTTTTGTTGGATTTTTTCATGTTCCATACAATAGAAGTTGTCTTATAATGTGTATTTATTAATCCGGGTTTGCTAAACTAAGTGGCCGATCTGTGCAGTTCCAAAAACACTCTACTACATTATTGCTTTACCCTTATATTTACTTTTACTAC
This sequence comes from Paraleonurus japonicus, assembly GCA_030762865.1. Lineage (NCBI taxonomy): Eukaryota > Viridiplantae > Streptophyta > Magnoliopsida > Lamiales > Lamiaceae > Paraleonurus > Paraleonurus japonicus. Next base: position 45,218,603 of record CM061056.1, read on the forward strand.
TACCATTGGTTGGGGTGTGTGTAAAATTTTCCACACATCCCTAAATTTCAAAGAGTTATTGACACACACAACCTCTAGCCGGAAGATATAATGTTCTTTCTTTTTCTGAGAAGATATAATACTCTTTCAAATCAAAAGACCGAATCAAATCGGAATAGAGATAGTATTTTTTTAAGAAGTGGCAGGATGAAGGTAAAAATTTCATTTTCCACACACACACATCTGCAAAATGCATTCACGAAAATTAACATTCCCCAAAAAATCAAACGTCGTTGTTGAAGTGTCACATCCCTATTTTGAAGGCTTTTGAAAATGAGCTTAAACTAGAAATTATTCAAAAATCTTATTTTTGTCTAAAAATATAGGAACATTTGAAAATATGTTTAGAAGGCGATTAATTTTCAAAAAAACTTGCAGCGAGTAAATAGTAAAAATATTAGTAAGTTCGAGAGTGGAAAGTAATCAATAGAAATTAATGTAATTTATTTTCAAATATAAAAAAGGTTTAATAAAATAAATGAGACGTGACTCTTAAGAAATATGCATTTAAAAATAATCCTAAAATTCTTAATTTGAACTTAAAATAACACGAATTAATTTCAAATATGAAATATTACTTGAATGCTTGTGACACACATCCACCGGCCCTCCACTACACTCTTTATTAATCGAAAAATGTTAATGAGTTTGGGGTGAGCAAAACAACTAGCTCGAGTAGGGTCTCATTTGTCACAGATTATATAAACAACACAATCAAAACAAAGAACTCATATACCACATAACCATAGCAATTTGTTAGCAAAGTGAACCATAACATCATAGCATAATAATCGGTCCTTTCCACCGAAATATAGTTCATAACTCATTATGTTACACGGTCCTTTCCACGGAACATAAATCATAGTCTATTATGTTGCACGGTCCTTTTTATCGGAACATAAATCATAGCATAGTATGTACACGGTCCTTTCCACCGGTTATACACATTTCATAGTATGTTACACGGTTCTTTTTACCGGAACATACACATATCATATCACATAAGTCACATAGTAGCAAGCAACACATCTCAATCATTCATGATATTTAAAAGTGACAAATAATTGCTAATTATAAGGAGAAACCCCACCGAAATTAATGTTGTGGATGCAATGAATGCAATTACCTAAAATCCTATTCCTTGCGGTTACCATCGCCTAACATAAATAATAATAGAAATTGAAGGTGTGCGTAAGTGTTTTTGCAAAATGTTGTTACGAATTTTGGCACAATCGAGAACAACACAGACGTAAATAAATGAACAGAAATACACAAGAAGTCTTAAACACTTTGCAAGATGGATATCAAAATTTTCGTATAGACTATAAATAAGTCTATACCGCCAATCGGCGTATTATCATTAGTAATTGTTAAGTGATACAATCGGGGTGAAAACATAAGCCACACCGTGAATGGATCTACGTATATAGTGACTAGACAATATTTAATCTAACCTATCACTAATACAAATAAAGACCCAATGTTGAGTGAAATGTTGGAACATTCACCAACGGAAGTATCGAGTATGAAACTACAATAAATTCTATAATCTATGCCAATAGACTATGCTAGATTGTGTTTCCCTCAACTTCAAGTTTTAATCTTCATAGCAACCGTGTATATATAGATAAATCTGGACTCTTAATGCTTTGAAGATAACTTCCACATCTCCCTTGAAAATAGGTAACTTCCATGTAACTTCCCCATGATCTTTATAACTTCTCTTTGCTTGCCTTTTCAAACGCATGACTTCAGAATCGCCGTAAGTCTTCATCCTGAAAGAAAACAAGACATTGACCAAGACAAAACGTGGGTTAAGGGTTAGTAGAAGTGGAAGGACGAATTCGATGTTGTGACCAAAATGTTGGCACATTACGAGTAACACTCGTCATAACATCAACAATCTCCCCCAATTCGGTCTTTCTCTTTGGAACACACCACGATGTTGTACCATTGTACAGAATGTGTACACAATAGAGATAAGTAAATAAACATCAAGTAAATGACATCTCATTACTTAGCCAAAAACAAATAACACTTAAACAAAAACATCACTAGAACATAAAAATACGAACATAACATAGACTTAACAAAAAATAAAATCAGTAGCTTAACCATAAAATGAAAAATAAAAATAAAACTATAAATAAATAACCTAACTAAACGAAATCGTAGTAATAGGACATATAAAACATAATAAATCGTAGTTTTAAGACGAGAACTATAATAAACCTAAACAAAGAACATAACAAATACTCGACTTAAACAAAATAGACTTAATCAATACCAAACCAATATTAAGTTCAACATTATACCTAAAATATAAGATAAGTTCGAAAAGACATAAACATAAAAACCGAAAATAAATTGAGTCTTTACAAAAACCGATAAAGCTTATAAATGAAGATTAAGAGAGGATTGGGTGTAAAGTATAACAATGCATCTTCATAAGTCTGCACGAACTCCCCCTTTCTTCAAGCTTCTCCATCTTCGAAAGCTCCCCCTCGCTCGGATCATCAATGTCCCCAATCATCCAAGTCATCATACGACACCGAGATCTTCATCATCCCACCCATCTGCATCTATCTTTTCAGCATCAAAGTCCATGTTTGAACCGGGCGGGTCCATCAATGTTGTCGGTTGGAATTGTGGGCACATTCTCCAGCGCGTGCAGGTATCGGTTCCCATTTTCGCATCGGGAGCCGCACTTGTTCCAGCTCCGAGAGATATCGGCATCTCGGTCCTCCTCCGGTTGCATCAACATCGGCACTTGCAACACCACCAGCATCTCCATCCCTAGTAGCCGGTTCGGCGGCAACATATGCGGCTTGATCATCACGGCAGCGGAACATCGAGTCCTACTCCCCCGCGGCGAGAAAGGAGTGCTTCCCAGACCCTTTTGTGCATCTCAAGGTTGCTCAACAGACACTTGGCATTATTAATTGAATTTTCTGTCATAGCAATTTGATCTCGGATAAAGCTAGCATTGTAATTGTGGTATGTTGGCGGCATGTGTGCCAACATTTCTCGGCACATCACCGGTTGATCGGCGGGAACTTCGGCATCGGGGCATTTGGATCTCTGTAGGGCGGATCAATAACTCTTGGTCCAGTCCTCGAGAACATGAGATATTGTCGAGACTTAATGCAAACGAGTTGATTATCTCATTATTTTCTCTCTCAAATCCTTGAGCCGAAATCAACATGTGAATTAGGCTAGGATAAGGTAGTAGTCCCTTGCTTGATATTCTCCCGAGTATGTCATCATATTGTTAAAGATAGTCTTCCCAAGATTAAACCTCCTAAGATGGCCAATCTTGTACATTAGGACGACTTGCTGCGAGGTCGAGTGGTTGTGTTCGATGAAGGCAGCCAATTGTACACAATTAACTTGTGCAAGACACTATACAAACTTGTCAAAACCGAGGAATTCATTCTATATCTCCAAACGGTAATCCTTCCTCCAATAATTACAACCGATCACTTCATCTAAATTCTACACCTGTGGATCCTCATCATCACTAGTTCTTAGGACGAATTAATTATAGGAGTCACTTCTATAATCTTGCCTCTAAATTTCACTTTCCCATAGTGCCTCGAATTAACTTCGAAACTCTTACTTTGATTAGCATAGAATTCATATATCCAATCAACCAAGTAAGGTGTAGCAAATCAAGGAAATGCATCAAAGACCTTTCGATTAAATATCCAACAAGATTCATAGAGATAAAATCATCCAACTTAATTATCCTTTCCCCAACTATCACTCTAGTTCTCAAAGTCCTAAATTTATCACTATCAACACCATGATAACTATCATCGAGAATCGACGAAGTCATATGCGAGAGGAATCGGTATGTACCTCATCGATTTTTCCTTGCGGCTTCGATGAAGAGGACTCGAGTTAGAAGATGTGTCCATTGGTGTGCCAACATCCTTCGGTACATCCTGCGGATCATTTCGCTTTGCTCCTCTTTTCCAAAGCAGTGCCATTTACGCCAATGTTTGATTCAACTCGAATCCTCGGTACTCCCCCTTGGGCTGAGCACCGGAACAGAGGCTTGACCGCTTGTTTCTTTTAAGGCTTGCTTGGCGCATTTCCTCTTCGGAAGAGTCGAGTCGAACACTTGAATCGGCTTTGAAGCAACTCCGTCATCATGCTTCTCGCTTCTTCCCTTTCTCCGAGTAATCGACCCTTTTGCCCATGGTTACGTAAGAGCAGCGTTTCGACCACGTCCCCTAGAGCTCGACGCCTTTTGTCGAGCGATTGTCGGTCGAATCGGTTGTGGGTCATCTATTGGAGCATCTTGTGGTGATTGTGGCGGTGTAAACACTAGGTGTTTGTATTCTTTGGAAATCAACCGCCACGTCGCCTACCTTGATAACGGGGTAAATCGTCTCGCTTAGTGAGGGTTTTGAACGCATAGATGATCGATCGGAGGTGGCTCCTTCAGCTAGCTCAACCGTCATTGGGTATGTTTCGAGGACGGGGCTTCGCTAGCTTCGCCGCTAATCGGATTTTGTGGCGTTACGCCCAAAATTGGAGTTTCAGGATTTCGAAGGAATTTCAGTAGGTGGGAGAGGAACATCGGCAGAGCCAACCCTAATAGAAGAGGGTGATGTTGGGCGAGATGCGCCAACATTCTCGGACACATTGTCGACGGCCATTAAAGCTAGAAGTCGAAGGTTTCTCGAGGTAGAAGATGATCTTTGGAGAGGTTGAGTGTTTAGATAGTGAAGGTGAGAGGTCTTTTCGATCAGCCATATTAATCACTGCAAACACTATTCAAATTAAATTAATAAAATAATAAATTTGAAAATAAATAGGCTGAAAGAAAAACTAACACCACAAAGTATAATTAATAATACCTTTCAAACACTTGTACTTAAATTCGAAACTTTGATAAAATGTATAGAACACACTTTGAGTATTAAGGACCTTAAATAGGGAAGAGAAAGATTATAGAAGTTGTGAACACATCGGAGTTAAAAGATAAGATTTAATCACATCCCTAAAAATAGGGAATTATCGAATGTTGGAAGTTTATTTCAATGACATGCTAAAAACCGCTTAATTCTAGATAAAATAATCTGCACAATTAAATTAATTTAGACTATATAATATTGCTTTGAGAACAATTTAAAATAAATAAATCTCCATAAAATAATAATCGAAAATTTTCAAACTCATAGAGGTAAATATACATATGAGAACCCGAATGTTATTCACTGAATGTCGGCACACACACTTCTCAACACGGTTTTTACATGAAATAAATTCATTTATGTTGCACTATATTTTGCTTTTCCCACTTATTCACATTGATCTATTTTTCCGAGAAGAGATCATCGTAGTTGTCACTCCGTGTCCCATAATTACTCAATGGATTGTGAATATATTGATGCATTCAAGTCACCTTTTGAAAAGAGAACATCGTAGTAGTCAACTCCGTGCCCCATAGTTACTAAGTGACATAGCATCTAATTATGAGTTTATTTAATTGCATTTGAGAGAAGTGTGTCCAAGATAATTTATATTAATCACGAGGTTCTAATACTATTTACACAAGAGAGTTTAAAAACACTAAATATTACAAGTACTTAGAAAAATTTAAATAAATTGTTCTAGTGTTGTTACAAATGTTGGCACATTTGTCACAACACACAACAAATATAGGTCTAATTAGTGCATAAACCTAGAGATTTTCTAAGAGAAGAAAACCTCTCATTATCAAGGGCTTTAGTAAAAATGTCCGCAATTTGCTTTTCAAGAGAAATGTATTCCAACTTTACAACTTTTTTCTACAAGGTCCCTAATAAAGTGGTGTATAATACTTATATGCTTAGTTAACGAGTGTTGCACAGGTTCTTAGATATATTAATTGCACTTGTATTATCACAATAAACGGTAAGAGTATTGCTCTCCAAACCATAATCATCGAACATCTTCTTAAGCCAAAGAAGTTGAGTACAACAATTTTCCGTGGCTATGTATTCGGATTCAGCCGTAGATAGGGAGACTGATTGGAGTGAATTGATGCATGTTTTTAGGGCTATTTTTAGTGCAAAAAGTGAGCTAAAGTATGATTTTTGTGCCTAAATGTGAAAAGTATCACTCTTTTGCCTAAAAAGTATTACTTTGAGAGGTTTTGATGTATTTCACCCGTTTTGCGGGTAAATCGGTGGAATTTTGCCAAACCGAGAGTACCAGATTCTTAGAATGAAAAGACGAACATACGGGGCCAGCGGGGAGTCGGGGCCAGGAGCCCTTCTCGATAAAAATTCCCTGGTCTCGAGTTGGAGTCGAGGGTGCCTGAGACCTCGACTCGAGGTTCATCTTTGGAGGAAACCATTTCAAAGACAGATCCTCGACTCGAGGGAGGAGCCTTGACTCGAGGGATATGAAAAATGCAGGAAGCTCGACTCGAGGTGAGGCCTCGACTCGAGGCAGAGAGATTTTTAAAGAAAGCGTGTTAGCGACTTTTAGGCCTCGACTCGAGGGCTTGAAGCTCGACTCGAGGAGTGCTCAAAACCGAAAAATTCAGTTTTTAAGCTATGGAAAGCCAAAACAGAGAGAGAGTTGATTCTAGCGATTCAGAGCGGTTTCTAGGAGTTTCTTTGAGCGAATTTTACATTTTGTAGCTTGAATTTACTTGTAATTGCATTAGATTGTTAGAATTGAGATAGATTCCACATTTAGTTCATTAGATTAGTAGATTGGTTGATTGTAATTGAAGTTTGCAGGTGAGAATTGGGAAGAATTGAAGTTGTATTGAAGCATTGTACAAGATTAATCATTCTTATTTTTGCCGATTAAAGCTTAATTGGTGATGTTCTTACCCTTTGATCTCTTTAATTCATTGCTTGTAGTAATTAGATTGTTAATTGCTTATTTAGATTTTCTAGCCATGGTTTTTGCTTGTAGCACCATGGGCTAATAGCTTTGTGCTTGGGATAATTGAAATTAGGGATGAAGTGATTGTCTCATGCTATGATTGTTGATAATTGTAATCAATTGAATTAGATTGCTCCCTAATTGTGATTCTTAATTGTGCTTCATGAAAAATTGTCTCTTTTGATTAATGGTTAATCACCCTAGCAATAGGCGAGAGTTGAGCTAACGTGATTAGGTGTTAATCGGGTTTCAATTTTGCATGATTGTATGAATTGGGGACTTCTACATTGAGAGATGGGAAGAACTAAGGATACTCACATTAGGCATTGTGATATTAATGGAGTGATTAATTTCATGATGGTTTATGCTTTCTAATTTGATTGATTTGCATTTGGATACAATCATAGCTTGTTAATCATGGATTCCTTGATGGAGATTATCCCTTGCACCCAATTCCCTCATTGATTTTAGTCTATTTGATCTTGCATTCTAAGTGTTTGATAGATTGTTTGCATAAACTTGCCATTTAATTTCTTGCAATTTGTAGTGATTTAGTTCAAGAGCTTGTTGCAACTTTAGCCATTTAGAACTCTTATCCTTGAATTTCGTTTGCATACTTTCTCCCTTGGGTTCGATATTTTTGTTGATTGGTCTTAATAACTCTTACCCTATACACTCCAATCAAATGGCGCCGTTCTTGCGGGAGTTAGTTTTGCGCGATAAGTGAGATTCGAGGATTGTTTGAAGTGGCTATTTGTTGTTTTTATTTTTGTTTTTGTTGATTTTATTGGTGAGAAGTTGATACTTGGATTTGTGGCATTGTAGGTGCATGCGAACAAGATCGAGTGGTGTTCCACCCTTGCCACTAAATCCGGAAATTGAGGCTACGTTGAGAAGAAATAGTGTGAGACGACAAAAGGAAGATATGGAAGGAGAAGATCGACGGAATGAGGAGAGAGTGGGTGGTGAACCACAAGTTGAGGAGTTGAATGGACATGGAGAGGGAAGAGTAGACAATGGAGGTCATGGGAACAATTTTAATGCTCAAGATAACCCTTTATTTCAAGGGATGCCACCACAACACTTTCCTTACCAAAATCCATATCCTTATCCTCCACAAGTCCATCAATACCCATATTATCCCCCTTATCCACCATACTACCCTCAAATGTCTTACATGAATGAGCCACGATACCATGAGCCACCCCACATTCCAAATGCCCAACCACAACCACAACCTATGAATGAGCTACCACCTCAAGGAGGCCATTGAGAGAGTTTTGAGCCACAACCTAGAGAGCACTACGATGGGATAGCAAGGCCGAGAATAGAAGCCAACAATTTTGAGATAAGTCCCGCTTTAGTGAGGATGCTTAGAGAGAGACAATTCGAAGGCAAGGACGAAGATGAATGTCCACATCAACATATGGCACAATTTTTAGAGATTTCGGACACTACAAAATACCATGGGGTACCCGAAGATGCAAAGAAGCTTAGGCTTTTCTCCTTCACTCTTACGGGGAGAGCCAAAGCTTGGCTTAATTCTATTCCACCCGGAACCGTACGTACATGGGAGGACCTTAGCAAAAGATTCTTGATGAAATTCTATCCGCCATCCAAGACGGTGCAAGCAAAGGAAGCTATTTCGCACTTTCGGCAAAAGAATGGAGAGACTATTCCGGAAGCATGGGAGAGGTATGGTATGCTACTCATCAATTGTCCGCAACATGGTTTTTCCGATGAGCAAACTATTATGTATTTCTATACCGGCCTCAATGATTCCGATAGAGCTTTCTTGAATGCTTGTGCCAATGGGTCAATTTGGTCCAAGTCGGTGATAGAGATAAAATAAATTATGGAAAATATTGCTCAAGATTCGTTTCAAGCAAGTGTTAGTAGGGGGAACCACCATCGGGTGTCTCAAGTGGAGGAAATGGAGAGTATGAAGTCTATGATGATGGCCATGATGGACAAGATTGGAGCTCTTACCGTGTCACAACAAGGGGGAAATCCTCCACCACATGCTCAAGTTAATAGTTTTCAAAGCTTAATGCCTATGGAAGAAGTGAACTATATGGGGAGGCCTCCATTTCAAGGAGGCTATCAAGGAAGCAATCATCAAGGCAATCTCCAAGGTGCAAGGCCCTATCAAGTGCCATACCAAAATAGACACCAAGGAAGTTATCCACCTCAACCTCACTTCAATGGCAACAATTGGAGAAGTCACGAAAATTTCTCATATGCCAACCCGAGAATCGCCGTCCAACCTCCCGTACTAGATCCGGTGCCAAAGCTCCTAATAATGTGGGGAAAGCAACTACGGAGGAGTTACTTGGGATGATAATGAAGAAGTTGGAGGCGAATGATTCAATATTCAAGACCATTGAGCACCAAGTGGGACAATTAGCCACAACGGTTGGGAAGCTTTCTTCTACGGTGGATCACATGCAAAACAAGGGAAGTATCCATCTACCACCGAGCCTAATCCAAAGGAGTTTTGTAGTGCTATTCAACTAAGGAGTGGTGTTAGCTATGAAGGCCCAAAGATGCTTAAAGATGGGGATGTTGAAGAAGAGGTGGTGAAAGAGGAAGAAGTTATTGAAGAAAATGTGGTTGTGGAGAAAGAAGAGGCAAGTGAAGAGCAAGCAAGAAGAGAGTCCAAGAAAGAAGAAGAGAAGTCCAAGAAAGGTGCATGGGAGTGCCTATGAAAGCTAATCCGGTTCCCTATCCTCAAAGACTAGTGAAGAAAAAGCTAGAGGAGGAGTTTGGTAAGTTTTTGAAAGTTTTTAAGAGCTTGCATGTTGAAATCCCACTAATGGACGCCCTTGAACAAATACCCCACTATAAGAAGTTTTTGAGAGATATCATGTCTAAGAAGAGGAGTTGTGATGAAAAGGGTATACTTAAGCTAGTGGAGGAGTGCAAGGAGATCTTGGAGAGACACTTACCACAAAAGAGAAAGGATCCGGGAGCTTTATTATCCCATGCAAGATAGGTGAGAATGTGAACATCCAAGGCTTGTGTGACTTGGGAGCAAGTATAAATGTCATGCCTTTGGCAATTTTTGAGAAATTGGAGCTAGGAGAGGTGACTCCTACTAACATCAACCTTCAATTAGCGGATCAATCATATGCTCATCCATTTGGGATCATTGAAGATGTATTGGTAGGGGTTGGCAAGTTCCTCTTCCCGGTTGATTTCATTGTTCTTGACATGAAGGAGGAGCTTGAGGCACCGATCATACTTGGTCGACCTTTCCTTGCCACGGAAAAGCGATTATCGATGTTGAGAAAGGGAGCTCACGTTGAGCTACAATGGAAAAGAGGTGACATTTTCGAGAGCTCCATTGGAAGAAGTTGCTCAAAGTAAGATGGAGAAGAAGAAATGTGGCTATATAGAGATCCTTAATTCATGCCCTTCCATTGATAGGGATGATTCTTTACCTTCTACTTCTTCTAATTCTTTAATTCATGAGCATTTTATTCCTTCTTGTAATATGATGGCTAACAAGTCTTGTGTTTCTTTGGATGATTTTAGGAAGGAAGAAGCTATCATTGACTCTTTGCTTGACCCGGTGATAAGAAGCTTGAAAAGAAGGTGAGAAGGAAGTGACCAAACTTGAGCAATGCTCAAGTTTGGGGGTGTTAGAAGAAAGGAAGCCACCGCTTGAGAAGAAAGTTGAAAACTTTGTGGTTGGAGATCAAGTGGTATGGAGGGAGTCGAATTGGATGAGACTACTAGGAGTAGAAAGACTCAAAGAGGTGTTGAAAGTGAAGGAGATCAAAGAAGAAGGAAAGCTCCTAGTGGAAGATGAAATGGGATGTTGCCTATTGACAAAGGAGATCTTGGTTAGGCACAAGGACCCTTCCATTCCAAAAGAAGTGCCTAACATTCTTGTAGATAAAAGGGAAGTATGAACTCTTAGAGTTCCGTCCGGCAAAGGACAATAAAAATAGCGCTTGATGGGAGGCAACCCATCCTTTCTTGCTTTCGTGTGTTTGTTTTATTTTGTTGCTTTGAATAATTGGGTCTTTTGATCCTTGTAGGTTGTGAGATTCGCTTGGAACTTGAGGAGCTCTATGCATGTTTGAAGGAAGATGGAGTTGAAAGGCTCTTTGGTACCACACTTCCTTTCAAACTTAGATTTGTCTAAGTTTGGGGAGGTGTTTTTCTTATCTTAGCTTATCTTCCCTGCTCTTGACTATTTTTAGGCTTGATTTATTATGAGCTTCATTGTGGATTTATTGATATATCTTTGAGTATCATTCATGTGGTAGTGAGTGTGCTTAAGATTATGTACATGTGCACTTGTGTTTGATTTGCAAGATTAATTGGATTTTGATTTGAACACGAGTTGATTTGTATCTTGAAGCTTGCTTGCGTGATTAATTATGTGAAGATGAATGTGATTGATGATACTTGATTCATTGCTCAAGTTAAGCCCGTGAGCTTTTGTGCCTAAATAATCGTACATCGTATACGGTTGATAGTAATTCTTTGTGAGTGCATCATTCATGATTTGTATGCTAGAACTTGCCACTAGACTTGTTGATATTGATCTTTGTGTGATGTCTTGGAAATGATAAGAGGCCATGTTTGATATGATGGGTTACTTTGCCAAATATTTTTCCTACCAAATACATTTGATTTCCTTAGTGAGCCATTTTGAGCTTATTATTCTTATTCTTTGGCAAGCCAAGTGAAATTGAAATCATTTAGCCTATTTTTATGAGCCTTTCTTGTCCTATGTTTAGTTGAGCTTGAATGTTGGCTAATGATGGTGATTTGATTGCTAAGTGTGGGAAGATGATGAGATAAGTAATGAATATTGAAAGAAGAAAAAGGTTGTGAAAAGTTGAATTGTGAAAAATGCATGAAGTGGAAAGAAAAGAAGAAAATTCAATTTGTGAGCTTTAAAAGAGAAAGCTCAAGTGAATGGTGGAATGATCATTGAAGTTCAAAAGAAAGAGTGTTGCTTGATGAAAAGTGAAGAGATGTGCATTGTATTGATTAGCTTTCATTCAAGTCTCTACTAATTAGTCACTCTTATCCATAAATATCCCACCTTTCCAAAGAGCCTACATTACAACCTAGAAGAAAGACCTCTTTGATTCTTGATTGATCATAATTGATTTTGATTGAGACTAAGTCTTGTGGCAAGCATATGGTATACTTATTTGTGAATTTGATGATTGAGAGCTTTAAACCTTGATACACTTGAGTGAAGAGTTAAACACTCCATGGAAGGAGCAATGTGTTAAGTGTTTGATTGAGCATTTGTTTGAGCATGATTTGTCTTGATGGCTAGTGGATAGTTGCATTGATACTTATGTTCATTGATGAGTTCGATTGTCTTATTTTTCGCCTATGGTGCCATGTGACATAATTGCAATCAATTCACTCCTTTGTTCTTAGTTTCTACGTTGCTCGAGGACGAGCAACAATTCAAGTTTGGGGTATGATTGGAGTGAATTGATGCATGTTTTTAGGGCTATTTTTAGTGCAAAAAGTGAGCTAAAGTATGATTTTTGTGCCTAAATGTGAAAAGTATCACTCTTTTGCCTAAAAAGTATTACTTTGAGAGGTTTTGATGTATTTCGCCCGTTTTGCAGGTAAATCGGTGGAATTTTGCCAAACCGAGAGTACCGGTATTCTTAGAATGAAAAGACGAACATACGGGACGAAACGGGGTCGGGACCGGAGCCCTTCTCGATAAAAATTCCCTGGTCTCGAGTTGGAGTCGAGGGTGCACTGCACTCGACTCGAGGTTCATGCTTTGGAGGGAAACCATTTCAAAAGGACAGGATCCTCGACTCGAGGGAGGAGCCTCGACTCGAGGGATATGAAAAATGCAGGAAGCTCGACTCGAGGCGAGGCCTCGACTCGAGGCAGAGAGATTTTTAAAGAAACGTGTTAGCGACTTTTAGGCCTCGACTCGAGGGCTTGAAGCTCGACTCGAGGAGTGCCCAAAATCGAAAAATTCAGTTTTTAAGCTATGGAAAGCCAAAACAGAGGGAGAGTTGATTCTAGCGATTCGGAAGCGGTTTCTAGGAGTTTCTTTGAGCGAATTTTACATTTTGTAGCTTGAATTTACTTGTAATTGCATTAGATTGTTAGAATTGAGATAGATTCCACGTTTAGTTCATTAGATTAGTAGATTGGTTGATTGTAATTGAAGTTTGCAGCTGAGAATTTGGAAGAATTGAAGTTGTATTGAAGCATTGTACAAGATTAATCATTCTTATTTTTGCCTATTGAAGCTTAATTGGTGATGTTCTTACCCTTTGATCTCTTTAATTCATTGCTTGTAGTAATTAGATTGTTAATTGCTTATTTAGATTTTCTAGCCATGGTTTTTGCTTGTAGCACCATGGGCTAATAGCTTTGTGCTTGGGATAATTGAAATTAGGGATGAAGTGATTGCCTCATGCTATGATTGTTGATAATTGTAATCAATTGAATTAGATTGCTCCCTAATTGTGATTCTTAATTGTGCTTCATGAAAAATTGTCTCTTTTGATTAATGGTTAATCACCCTAGCAATAGGCGAGAGTTGAGCTAACGTGATTAGGTGTTAATCGGGTTTCAATTTTGCATGATTGTATGAATTGGGGACTTCTACATTGAGAGATGGGAAGAACTAAGGATACTCACATTAGGCATTGTGATATTAATGGAGTGATTAATTTCATGATGGTTTATGCTTTCTAATTTGATTGATTTGCATTTGGATACAATCATAGCTTGTTAATCATGGATTCCTTGATGGAGATTATCCCTTGCACCCAATTCCCTCATTGATTTTAGTCTATTTGATCTTGCATTCTAAGTGTTTGATAGATTGTTTGCATAAACTTGCCATTTAATTTCTTGCAATTTGTAGTGATTTAGTTCAAGAGCTTGTTGCAACTTTAGCCATTTAGAACTCTTATCCTTGAATTTCGTTTGCATACTTTCTCCCTTGGGTTCGATATTTTTGTTGATTGGTCTTAATAACTCTTACCCTATACACTCCAATCGGAGACACAATTTTGTTTTCGGCTATGCCAAGAAACAAGATTGTTACCCATGTAGAAACATCCTCCACTTGTACTCTTCCTATCATCACCTGTCACTGCCCAATCTGCATCACTATAGCCAATCAAAGAACAATTAGTGTCTTTGCTATACCATATTCCATAATCACATGTGTCTACGCCACATATCTAATTATCCTCTTAACCGAATTCATGTGAGATTCTTTAGGATCAGCTTGATAACGAGCACATAAACAAACACTAAACATGATGTCTGGCCTACTAGAAGTCGGATACAAAAGACTATCAATCATCGACTTATACAATGTTGGGTCAACATTTGTGCCAACACTGTCTTTACACAATTTTTGTGTAGATCTTATAGGTGTCTTCATGTGTTTAGCATTGTCTAAACCAAACCTTTTCACAAGATTTTTGGCATATTTACTTTGACAAAAGAAAATACCATCCTTGCATTGTTTAATTTGAAGACCTAAAAATAATTCAAGTCTCCAACCATCGACATTTCAAAGGTAGTGGTCATTTCATGTACAAATAATTCAAGCATTTTCTCACATGTAGAACCAAACACAATGTCATCAACATATATTTGAGCAATCATAATATCATATCCAGAATGTTTTATAAACAAGGTCCTATCAGCTTCACCTCTATAAAAGCTGAATTCAACAAGAAAATCGGTTAATCTACCATACCAAGCCCTAGGTGCTTGCTTCAAACCATATAAAGCTTTCTTAAGTTTATAAACATGATCAGAAATTCATGATTCTCAAACCCCTTAGGTTTTTCTACATATGCTTCTTCCATAAGAATTCCATTTAGAAATGCGACCTTAACATCCATTTGATGCGCTTTATATCAATGTAACAAGCAATAGCAAGTAATAACCTTATGGATTCAATTCTAGCAACAGCGCAAAAGTCTCATCAAAATCAATTCCTTCTACTTGTGTATAGCCTTGAGCTACTAATCTAGCTTTGTTTCTCATAACATTACCAGATTCATCGGTTTTGTTTTTGAAGATCCATTTTGTACCGATTACATTCACATTATCGTGCCTAGGCACAAGTATCCAAACATCATTCCTTTCAAATTGATTTAACTCCTCATGCATTGCATTAATCCAGTTTTCATCTTTCATTGCTTCATCAATATTTTTAGGTTCATTGAGAGAATGAAAACATTCAAAGTTCACCTTGTTACACATAGATGTCATACAAATAGATCTTACCACATGTCTTGCATCAAAACTCAATTTTCTCCTTGTTTGTACACCCGATTGTGGTTTACCTATGATCATTGTTGAGGATGATTTTTGAGAATTACGGAAGATGGTACTGTAGCGAGGATAAGGCATAGTTCTATTAATTTCTGGATGTTGAGGTGATGTTACTTCGGATGTGGGCACATTTGTAGCAACATTCTCAATCGATTCGTAAATATTAGAACTTTGCATCTGCTCAATAAGATCGATTACATCTTCTTCAATGGCATTATCTCGCAAGACTTGCATAATCATCAAACACAACATTCATAGACTCTTGAACAAGATTCTGTCCTAAGATTATATATCCTAAAAGCTCTCTTGTTTCTAGCATAACCAAGAAAGAAACCCTTGTCACTTTTGAATCAAATTTGTGT
The DNA here is from genome assembly GCA_030762865.1 of Paraleonurus japonicus. Classification (NCBI taxonomy): domain Eukaryota; kingdom Viridiplantae; phylum Streptophyta; class Magnoliopsida; order Lamiales; family Lamiaceae; genus Paraleonurus; species Paraleonurus japonicus. The sequence continues at coordinate 45,234,214 of CM061056.1, forward strand.
AGTGGTCTCTATCATTCGTAATGTAGCAAACACAACCAAAGACATGAAAGTATTTCGATTAGGTTTTTTGTTATTCAAAACTCATAAGGTGTTTTAGTGGAATTAGGTCTCAAATAAACTCTATTTGATATATGGCAAGCAAGATATTCAAAGCTTCACCCAAAACCTTTTTGAAAGTTTCTTGGATAAAAGCATTACTCTAGCCATCTCTTGTAGAGTTCTATTTTTCCTTTCGGCTACACCATTTTGTTGAGGTGTTTTAGGAGAAGAAAACTCTTGAATTATACCTTTGTCTTCACAAAAATTAGTGAATAAGCTGTTCTCAAACTCCCTACCATGATCGGACCTTATTCTTTTTACCTTAGTGTCATAAACATTTTTAAAACGTTTATAAAGAATTTTGAATACTCCAAAAGCATCTGATTTTTCCTTAAAAAATTCAATCCATGTAAACCTTGAATAATCATCTACAATGACAAAAGAATATCTTTTACCACCAATGCTTTCGGTCTCCATTGGTCCCATTAAATCCATATGCAAAAGTTCAAAGCAATGTTTTGTAGTACAATGTGTCAACATTTCATGTGACATTTTGATTTGTTTACCACTTTGGCAAGATCCACATACATTTGACCTACGAATTTGTAACTTAGGTAGACCTTTAACCGCATCAAATTTCAATAATTTGACAATATTTCTATAATGAGCATGTCCAAGTTTTTGATGCCAAAGTATACTCTCATCGGTTTGAACATTAAAGCATGCTTGATTCGAATCAATTAGATAACAATTATCCACAAATCTATTACCAACCATGAGACAATTATCATCATTGTTTAACACATAGCATGAACTTTTATCAAACTTTACATGCAAGTCATCATCACATAATTGACTAATACTAATCAAATTTGCAAGTAAACCTTTAACATGTAAGACTTTTGTCAAGTTTGGAAAACCAGGAACATTCAATGTACCTATACCAATAATTTTACCTTTTGAACCTCCTCCATATGTAACATTTCCACCATCATATGTCTTATAATCGGTGAGATAACTTTCCTCACCGGTCATGTGTCTAGAACACCCACTATCAAAATACCATAGTCCAGGAACACATGCTTTTAAAGAAGTGTAAACAACATTACATACAATATTTGACTTTTTCACCCAAGTAGATTTTTGAACGAGGTTTTGAAAAGATTTTTGAAGCTGTTTGTTTCGAATGTTGAGCGAGAATGGGGCAATATTTTCAAAGACATTCTAGAAAACTTTTTATCCTGCCTCATTCTAAAAGCAGTTTGGTCGTTTGTGACCCTCGGTGAAATAATAGTGACAAACATCCTTCTTTTGAGAATCATTTTTCAACTTTTCGAGTTCAACAAAGGTTTTGTAAACACAACAGTTTATTATTGTTTAAAAATTGAGTAATATTACCATTATAACCAAGACCATGTCTACTTGTACTTCCAATTGTCGGCGCCTCATCAAGTTTGGCTGAACTTTTTGAATATCTTTTGAAATTCAGTGTTGTGCCTTTGAGTGTTCTTTGAGGTTGCATAACTCCGTCTTTCCTTGTTAGTATGACCTCAAGCTTTATCACCAAATCCTTTTGATATGACTCTTCAATAGTCATGTCCCTTAAGGCTTTCTCGAGTGGATTCTAACTCTTTTTCAAGCTTTTGATAACTGGACTTACAATCCTTGCAAACATTGTTAGAAGTACCGCTTTATCTACACAAGAACTTGAGAAACAATTAAATTGGGAACCTCCAATATTTCCTCAAATGTTGGCACATTTGACTTCGACATCAATCATCCAATAAATCATCAAGAGTATCATCATATATAATCCTTGCGAGAAAAAGCATATTCTTCATTCTTATCAATCATCTTCACAATCGGACTCATCACTTAAGGTAGCATTAAAATTTACCCTTTTTCTCAAAAGAGTGTTGGCACATTCATTAGCATAATGACCAAAACCAAAACATGCATCACATTTAACATTTTTCCTATATTCGATTATATTTGATCTTGTTACCTCTATTGAATTGCCTAGGTTGATTAACATTCCTATTTTTATCGTGCAGTAGACGTGAACTACTAATCGATCTCTATCTTGATTCTTAATTTGCAAATTATTTCTAAGCCTATTTGCTCTCTTTTTCAAAAAGCATTAAACTAGCTTAGTTAAGAAAGCAATGTTATCGGCATTGTCGGCACAATCATCAATAACATCTTCATCGGAATCTATTTCAATAACAAGCGGTTGTTTATCAAGACTAGAAGATGTTTCTCCTTTGAAAACGTAAATTTTCTTTTCAGATTTCTCATTATCTCTTTGAGAAAAATTCATTTTATACGTTTTCAAAATACTCACCAACTCATTTTGAGTAATAGCATCGAGTGTCTTTAGCTTCCTCAATAGCACATATCTTAGCATCAAAACGTTTAGGAACAAGTTCTTAAGATTTTATGTACTAACCTTGTATTGGATATAGCTTCACCAAGTGCTTGAGATTCATTGGAAATCTCAGTGATTCTTTCATTGTAGGAGGATATGGTCTCATCTTCCTTCATCCTTAGATTTTCAAACTTGGTTCCAAGCATCCGCAACTTTGTCCTTCTCACACTCTCGGATCCTTCACAATGTTCTTGTAATCTCTCCAATGCATCTTTTGCGAGATACACAATTAGAAATTATTTTGAACATGGAAACATTCATAGAAGTGAATAAGGCATTGAGTGCCTTTGAATTGAAGGCGGCCGTGGTCACCTCATCATTTGTCCATTCTAACTCCCTCTTGATTTGAGCTTCGGTATTGTCGGTGCTGGAAGGCTGTTGGTGGAGTTCCATCCAGGTTAAAATACTTCTCCATGCACATTCATCAATGGACTTGATGTACATGCGCATCTTAGGCTTCCAAATTGCATAATTTGTACCATCGAGAACCGGTGGCCTAATTGGAGCTGTCATAGGATAATCCATCGTAATAAATCACACCAAACACAGGATCTAAACTCGTGGATAACGAGTTCAACGGCTCTGGTGCCAATTGAAGGTGTGCGTAAGTGTTTTTGCAGAATGTTGTTACGAATGTTGGCACAATCGAGAACAACACAGACGTAAATAAATGAACATAAATACACAGCGGAAGTCTTAAACACTTTGCAAGATGGATATCAAAATTTTCGTATAGACTATAAATAATTCTATACCGCTAATTGGCGTATTATCACTAGTAATTGTTAAGTGATACAATCGGTGAAAACATAAGCCACACCGTGAATGGATCTACGTATATAGTGACTAGACAATATTCAATCTAACATATCACTAATACAAATAAAGACCCAATGTTGAGTGAAATGTTGGAACATTCACCAACGGAAGTATCGAGTATGAAACTACAATAAATTCTATAATCTATGCCAATAGACTATGCTAGATTGTGTTTCCCTCAACTTCAAGTTTTAATCTTCATAGCAGCCGTGTATATATAGATAAATCTGGACTCTTAATGCTTTAAAGATAACTTCCACATCTCCCTTGAAAATAGGTAACTTCCATGTAACTTCCCATGATCTTTATAACTTCTCTTTGCTTGCCTTTTCAAACGCATGACTTCGGTAGAATCGCCGTAAGTCTTCATCCCGAAAGAAAACAAGACATTGACAAAGGCAAGACGTGGGTTAAGGGTTAGTGGAAGTGGAAGAACGAATTCTCGATGTTGTGACCGGAATGTTGGCACATTCCGAGTAACACTCGTCATAACATCAACGAAATAAATTCTCAAATTAAACCTTCGTACTTAAAATTCTCAAACTAATCTTTCTGGTCTCCTATTAATCAAAATCCTAAATATTACCAAACACAATTCTTTATCTCAATAATCCCAAAAACTCCTACGTACACCTTGAATCATAATTTATAAAACCACTCAATTAGTACCGAAAACTAACACCTTTAATCATAATTCACAAAATCATTTACTTAATTTCTAATCTCATCAATTAATTAGGCAACTCAATTTCTATTATCAAAACCCATGACTTTTTCATTATCACCTCCAAATCAATTTCCAAAACCCATATGTTTATCTCATGCATTAACAAGAATTAATCTTACATATACCTGAATAAAATGTGTAATCTTAATTAATAAACTTAGTGAGAGAAGAAAGAAAATGTACCGTACAATAGTTGTGAAAATAAATGTCGTAACGGAAAATATGATATTTGTTGAGTATGAAATTTTCTAGGTAAGATTTTATAAATAGACCTATAAAACATGGGTTTGGGCTTGAGTTTGGGCTTGGGCTTGATGAGATAAGGACTAATATTTAAATATTAAAAGATTTTAAAATCCTTATTCAAAAAATTTAGAAATTTAAAAGTAGTAGGGAAGAAATTTTTTTTTTTGTGAGAAAAATTTGGCATTTGTATCTCATATAAAACTCAAAATTTGATTTTTAAATAAAAGATTCTTTAGAAAACAATGAAATGAAAGATATTATTTATTAAAACTTGCAAGATATGAAAAATATTTAATTTTAATAAAACTCAATATTTTAAAATTAATAAAGATAAATAATACTGAAAAAATCAGGGTGCTACATCCTTCCTCTTAAAATATTTTCGTCCTCGAAAATTAATCAAATACTTAGATCTTGTTGTCTCATTGCAAATACTCAAGCTCTACTTCATAACCTATATCTTCACCATTATTTTCCACAAAAAGTAATCTCTTTTCCTTTGAAAGTCACTTCCTTCTTTGATAACCGATGCTCGCTTGATCCTTACTCAATTAATCTAAACTTAATATTATGTCAAATTCTTTCATGTCGATTACATGTGAATTCACTAACAAGTCATTTTCATAAATACCTAAAGTAGCACCCTTAATCATTCTATCAACCCGCAAAGGCTTCAGTTTGCTATTTCTTTGAGAGATAATTGAATAATAAGAATAATTATTGATGGACTTATTTCCTACTCCTAATACTCTATGGTCTAACATTGTAACTAAAATCATCCTGCCTTCACCTCATTGAAGGGAGATTTCCATAAATTGTAATATGCATGTAATGAATATGCTCATGAAAAATATTTTGCTTCATGTGGTAAAATTATAAATATTTATGAAATTGATGCACTTGGACAAAATTATATATTATCCTTTATAAAATCATGAAAAATATAAATAATCAATCATTTTTGTAAATAAATGAAATCTCTTGTTGATAATAATGAAAATTCTAATACATATTTTTAAAAACTAACTTGAAAATATTTTTGGGGGAGTTACATGGAGTTTCTACCTCCAACAACAATGCGATACAAAGATCATCACCGTTAGACTCTTTTCCATTATATAACGTGTCTAAAGAGTTGTACGACATGTATGATAAAATGCAGATCCAAGTTCAAGAAATAAGAACCATCCTTCTCGAGAATGGGGCGACCGTCAACCACTAGGAGGAGTAGACTGCCTATTTGGAAATAAGATCCAAGAAAGCACTTGGCAAAACCGTCAAGCTCGAGAGGAAGGCGAGAAAGGTCTGATTTTGTTGTTTGGTTCGATTATTATCTGGTTTGATTTTCTGCTTTTGGTGTTGTTTTGTTGTGAATGGTTTGATTTTCTATTTTTGGTGTTGTTTGGTTTGATTATTGTTTGATTTTGGTTTGATCTTGGGGTCTATTTAATTAAAATTTTGTTAACCTATCACTTAAAAAGACCATGTTTATAAATTCTCGGTATGTTGTGGTGGGGGCGGCGTGACTATGTGTGTGTGTATATAAGATGTATATGTATTGATGAAAGACTTTGATTATGGGTTTGTTAATTGAATTTATGGGTTGTGGAATAAGTTCACATAGTTAAGAATTTAGTTTCAAAGAAGATGCATGATAAATGGTTTGGTTAGTAGTAAAGGAGGATCTAGATTTTTTAATTTAGGGATACAATAAAATAATTAGTACTTCCTTCATCTAAGTTGAGTATTATAGAGATTTTAAAGAGTATTAATAGTTAAAAGTAGATATATGAGGTAGTTAACAAAGGTTATTATCATGTTAGATAGTAAAAGCTACCCATCCTTGATATTTATATTGTATTTATGCAATGACCTATGAGTATATTTATGCATTGAGACATTGACTCCTCACATACATATATACATATATTATACTTTAAGGCTTCATTTACTTTGATGGATTAGGTTTGATAACAATTATTTATTTAACATTATCACTTATTCACTATGATTGATTTTTTTTTATTCCATGACCCGGGATAACTCGGATTTTTTTAAATTTCAGTGGATATAAAATCCCACCGAAATAGGTGAGATAAGTTATTTGATTTAGGGATATGATATGTAATTACTAAATTACCCTTGACTTAATTTTTTACATCGTTATATTTTACATTCATCAAATCCCTAACTTTCATCACGTAAAACCCTCAGCCCTACGCCGCGCGCCACCGCCTTTACCGTCAACCGCCGACCGTCGCCCGTTGCCCACTGTCGAATCGTTGTACGTGTGCGCCTTCTCTCTCAGTAGTCTTGCCTCTGTCATCGCGCCGACAATCCACTTCGCCTTAATCACCGCGCATTGCTCCATTTTTATTTCAGAGGTAATTCCTTTTTTTCTCAATTTTTAATGTTTTCTCTATTTCTCAAATTCGTAATTTCTTTGATCTAATAAATATTATTTGTGAGGTGTACATTGAAATAAGAAGGGAATTGTGTTTTAGGAATTTGAAAATTTGCATCTAGATTTGCTATTAAGATTCTTCTCTGTATCATTCTTCAATGTTCTCAATCATACGAATTTTATACTATACCGAAGTTAGTGAATAATTGTGTAACAATGAATTACATTATGTTGCTTTGAAGTTTTTATTTCTGCAAAATCTTGGGTAATTTATCGAGTTTTGATTGCGCGGTTTCTCAAAATGTTGCCTGTTATTGTTGTGTGAATGAAGAATTTGAACGCTCTTTGTATAGGATTATCATGTATCTAATTTTCTCTTCTTGATATAATTGATCGCTAATATTTATGTGTCATGATTTAGGATGCCAATGTGTTCCTTTTCCGTATAATTATAATGATAAGTAGCTTGATGAATTCTTATTGGGCATACTCAAAAAGTGGTCTTATAACATGACTACAAAATAAAAATTTATCTTAATAAGCTAGTATTACATCAATAAAATAAGTAATTCTTTAATATAATTGATAAGATAATTTTTTTAATATATATATATATATATATATATAATAAGTCTAGTTATGTTTGTAATTGTAGGGAATTCCTCATGTTCCATGGAATATTATTATTGCACAAATATTTACCGGAATGAGTCTTTCTATGATATCATTTTCAAGAAATAATTTACTATTTTTGTCATTCGATCACAAACTTATGACTAAGCAGGATATTAGTGTCCCATCTTTTCATCATCTTTTGTTCCGTCTGTACTAATCTCAAAATTTTGATAGTGATGGATGTTGATAATAGAGATGGTGCCGAGGTAGAAGAAGAGGAATTATTGACTATGTTGTATGGAATATTAAACACAATCATGACTATCCTAAATATTGTTTGTGTTTATCTTATCCATGAACCCGAATTGTCCAATGACTATCAACAAGTGCGTAAATATTATAGTCTAGTGAGCAGAGTACTAAGCAAATTAGATATTTGCGTCAAGTAATAGGAATCTCATATCAACAATGTATTGATCATTTATGAATGAATAGATATGCCTTCTCCCAGTTGTGTCACCTATTTGAAACCTCAGGTTGTCTCAACCTAACTCGTAACACCACCACGGCTGACAGTTAGTCATGTTTTTGTCGATTCTTGCGCATCACCAAAATAATTCCATTGTCAAATCTAACCACAAGAAGTCTGGCCGAACCATCGAAATATTTTCATCGTGTTTTGAATGGCATAATTAGACTTCACTCGTTATTATTGGTACGTCCTCAGCCAATTGATGAAAATCGCACAAACGATAGGTGGAAACATTTTAAGGTAAAATTAAATCTTGAATATATGAATTTAATTAAAACACTATTACATTTTTATTCAGCAATGTTAGAACAATACTATAATTTCAGGGGTGTTTGGGTGCATTGGATGGAACATATATCAACGTCACGGTCCCAAAAGAGCATTGAGCTCGTTATCGCAATAGGAAGGGTGATGTTTCCGTAAATGTGTTGGCGGTTTGTGACACTTACATAAATTACATATATATTTTAAGTGGATGGGAAGGGAGTGATGCCGATTCAAGAGTTTTGTGAAATGCAATCACTAGAAACAACGGCTTTCGCATACCTCAAGGTGTTAATTTTATCATAATTTTATATTTTCTTTATGTCTAAAATATTTGACCACATTTGATTCCTAATTCAATATTTTCACACTTTGATCAGATAATTATTATTTATGTGATAACGGTTATACTAACGGGAAAGGTTTCTTGACTCCTTATCATGGAATTCGTTACGATCTTAAAGAGTGGGGAATTGAGACTTTCGCCTCAAAACAAGGAGGAATACTTCAACATGAAACATTCAAGGCACGAAATTGTATAGAGAGGTCATTTGGAATTCTAAAATAAAGATGGGGCATTCTAAGAAGTGCATCTTTTTACCCAATTAAAGTTCAAATGACGCATAATTTTGTCATGTTGTCTACTCCACAACTTTAGTAGACAAGTAATGGTTGTCGACCCTTTTGACAATGAAGTATCGGAAAATGACGAGAATGATGATGAGGTTGGGGCTAGTTACATCGATGTGGTTGAAAGTAAAGTAGAGTGGACTAATTGGCGCGATAATTTAGTAATGACTATGTATAATGAGTGGATTCATTAGTGTTGATGAATGTTTTTATGGTTCTATGGATGTATATTTATTGTTTTGATGATTAACAATGTTGATTTCTATATGAATATTCTATTTCTATTTTGCAAATTATACATAGTTTTACTTAATTTGTTGTATTACTCGTGTGTTTGGAATCATATCTGTTACATACAATATATTTTATAACCTTTATTAATATTTTCATGTGCAATTACTCATTTAATCATTTCTTCAATTTGAACCTCGGACTAGCCTAAACTTTAATTTTAATGAATTTTCTTAAACGTTTGTAGATTATGGAACATACTAGCTAAAGTCAATCTTCAAACGGTGATCATAATTCCAAAATATCCAAACGACGAATATGGAGCATAATGGAGGAGGAAAAACATATACATTGTTTAAAAGAAATTATTGAGCAAGGTTGAAAAGTTAAGAATGGGTTCCGCACTTTGGGTATCGTAAACTCCTGGAGAAGTTACTTAAAAAGAAAATTTCAAACACCGATCTAGGTGCAGACCATATTAAAAACAAGATTCATGTGTGGAAGAAACAACATGGGAGTTTACAAGGAATGCTTGGAACCTCCGGGTTTGAGTGGAATGAAGCACGAAGATGATGGTCTTTCGTAATGAAGACATATGGACGGAATACGTAAAAGTAAGTGTTCTTAATTTTTTTACATAATAGATTATTTGTGGCATGTTTACCGTAATATTGAATTATTCATTCACTATTTACACGAGTTACTAAAATTAACATATTTAGAGTGGAACGTCTATGATGTTCCTAATTTTTTTTTACAATTATATGACAAATTGATAGCGTATATTTATGATGTTAATTTTTTTCACAATTATATGTAAAATTGATAGCGTCTATTTTTATCAAATGTATTTTGTATTGCAGTGTGATCTCAATGCAAAATCAATGAAAATAAATCATTTCCATTTTACAAGGAATGGAGTGATATATTTGGAAAAGATTAGGCTACTTGGGGAATTGGGCGAAGATTTTAATACTGCCGAAAATGATCCATTACACGAAGATGGTAAAATGAATGAAAACGATGTTGATGTTGATGGTGCATGGGAAGATGATGATTTTTCAAAACTAACAAACACCAGGGGAACATCTGCTAAGAAGAAGAAAGCAAAGAAGAGACGTATTGATGAATCCACGGGAGAGAAAATGTGTTGGATCAAGAGGTTTTGATGAGTTAAAGAGCGAGATCGGACTAATCACCCAAATCGAAGAACAGTGAGGATGTAAGCCGATCGACGGGGTCATGCATTAAGCTAGTCGGTGAGGTCCGATAACATGCTAGTTATCGAAGACAAGCTCAAGTCGAGTCATCTGCAGGGAGACAAATATGAAGAGCTCGACGAGGTCAAGATAAGCCGAGTAGAATAAGAAAGGCAAGTTTTCACCAAGTCACCGGCAGATGAGTATGAAGAATCACCGAGGTCTAGAGCGATTTAAGTTTGTTAAGCGATTTCAAGTTTGTTAGAACTAACTAACAAACTAACTGTCTTCTCGTACTTATATATAGGTCTAGGTTTATCATTTTTAAATAACAACACTTATGCATATTAGATTTTTCACTCTATTCACGACTTAGATTTTAAATCACAATCTTTTCACAAGTATTTCTAGAGAGGTCTCAAAAAGTTCTAAGTGTTTTTAGAACACTTTTCCCGTAATCTTCAAAATTCAATACACACTTTATGTGATTAGATTTCTAGAAGAAGAGTCTAGGAGATTGAAGATTTGAAGAATTGTACAAGTTGTAAGTTGTAAGTCGGAAGTGAGACAAGAAGCGATAGCAGAGTCCCTTCTTCAAATTGAAGAAGGAGAGTGGATGTAGGATTCTTAAAATCCGAACCACTATAAATCCTGGTGTTATTTCTTGCTTTCTTTAGTTTCTGTTTGATTTATAAATTGTGTTACATCAAGATTTAAGTTCAGTAATCTTAACTAAAATCAGAATATCAACCTTGCTTTTGATCTTATAAGAAGTTGAGAATTTAATCATAATCCGCCGTGCTTAATCGATATTTTGAATTGGTTTTGAAAGATTTGAAAAATCTACAAAATCTATTCAAACCCCCTTTCTAGATTTTGTTCTAGAAAGTTCACTCAAGGTTTTAATCAACTCAACTTTCCGGGACCAACAAGTGGTATCGGAGCAGGTGTTAAGTCATTGCGATATTGATTTTAGGTCTTGAACAAGATTCTGAATAATCTTGATTTTCTTCATTTTCTTTCATTTCTAACAGTGCTACTAATAAGTTTTTTTGTGGAGTATTTTGTCTTTGTTTCATCATGTCATCGGGTAAAAGTAATAAGTCCAGGAATCTCGCCTGAATTTTCAATTGAAGAGTATGATTATTGGAAATTTAGGATGGAAAATCATCTAAAGGCCATTCATGATAGAATGGAAGAGGTTCTTGAGGAAGGCCCTATAAAGTTTTTCCATGGAGGCACCAAGACTGGAGCAGAGGCAGCTGAATCAAGAACTAGGCAAGAGAAGAAGAGTTACGAATTGACTAATGATGAAAGGAAGGTCCACAATCTTGACCAAGTAGCTAGAACAGAAATCATAGAGACTCGAGTAAAGATTGGATAGAGAAGGTTAAGAGATGTAAAACAGCCAAAGAAATGTGGCAAACCTTAGCTAATGTTTGTGAAGGATCGACCAAGTAAAGGAGAACAAGCTACAATCGTATTGCATACATTTGAAACATTCAAGATGAAAGAAAATGAGTCTCGTGGATCGAGTTTGATATGAGGTTGACCAATCTTCTCAACAAAGCGGTGATCTTGGAAAGAATTATTCGTAAAAGGAGATTAATAACAAGATTAAAGAGATCATTAACCAAGAGATGGAGGGAAAAATCCAATATCCTTAAAGCAACTCAAGATTTATCCTCTATTACTCACCATACTTTATTTTCTCATCTTAAAGCTTTAGAGTATGATATCCGAGATAGAAGATGAGGAAGATGAGATGGAGTCAAGCACCTCATCCAAATCATTGCCTTTGTCAAGAAAGAAGACAAGGTGTCAATAGAGTCTGTAGGAGTGATCTATCTTTGAAAGAGCAGATGGCTTTACTTACAAAAAGGTATGATAAATTGAGAATGAAGTATAAGAGAAATAAATTGAGATTTGCGGTAGAGATAGACAAAGATCCAGATCGAGATAGGAAGGTAGATAAATCTTCGAGATGATGACAAAAACAAGAGCGCACAAGAAGATACGAGATCACCTGTCAAGAAATACTTCCAGTCCCAGATCGAGATAGGAGTGACATTTGCTATACATGCAACAAGCCAGGACATTTCAGCTATGACTGTCCTCAATCGACTCCTAAAGAAAGGGAAGAAAAGAGGAAGAAAAGAGACAGAGATTTGCGGATCAAAGAGCTTTGTTGGTGAAGAAAAAGAGCCAAAGAAATCATCATCATCCTCATCATCCTCATCATCCTCATCTGATTTTGGATCGAGATGATGAGATCTGTCTCATGGCTAATGAGGTAATCTATTATTCATCTTGAGATAATGATTCTTGTCGATCTGCATCGATCATGACCAAACTGTTATACATGAATTATTGAGAGATTTAAAGACATCTTTAGCCGCTTATAAACAAGTGGAGACAGAGAATTTATTTTTAAAGGATCGATTCAAATTCTAAATAAAGGCAAGCGAGGTGATGAACAGCTTTGAGACCGAGGAAACATTCAAGGGGAATGTTTTCATCAGGTGCTTGATACATCAGCCAGTTACTGAAAGATTGAAAAATGAATCAAGACTTTAAAAGATAAATTTGAAGTAGTCTGTCTTGAAAATGAATTAATTAAGAAAGACAATGAGAAGCTTGTCTTCAAAATTAGTCGACTTAATAATTCACAATCGGTAATAGATCATATTTTTAATACTTCCCAGAAATCTCATGATAAGACAGGACTTGGTTATGATAGGAACAATAAATCAGATGTTCAAAAATCTAGGAAATTTGTGAAAGCATCTGTTCAATCAAAGGATATTAAAATTGGTCCATGGAAACCAACTAGTCGATATAAGGACTACAGCCTACCTGAAACCAAGTATTCAAATTGAAAAATCCCTATCAGACTAGAAGGAATTCAAGAACCAAAATAAGAAGGTTTTCTTATTATAATTCTTTTGATGGAAGGAGCAAATGTTATCCTACATTTCCTAAGTTTAGGAAAATTACCCAATCTGAATACAACAAGTTGTCATTTAAAAATGATATTATTGTAGACAGATTTGGTAGAAAATCTGAGTCGACTTATTGTCTGCAGATGAGATGTTTATTTGGATTCCTAAAGTGATTCTTGACCCAAAAGGACCCAAGATCACTAGGGTACCTCAACACTAATCTGCTTTTACAGATTCACAGGATCATCACTTAAGGAAGAGATCTTAGCTTCAATATGGTACATTGACAGTGGTCGTTCACAACATATGACCCATAACAAGAAGTTGTTATCAAATTTTCAAAGCATTGATGGTCCAAGAGTTTTATTTGGTGATAATAATTGTGGTCGACTAAAGGTGTAGGTACTTTGATTATCAAGGATATTCAGGTATACGAGGTATATTTTGTTGAAGGTTTGAAACATAATTTGTTATCTGCTTTCTCAGCTTTGTGATAAAGGTTTTCTTGTAAAATTTTCAAGGGATAAATGTGATATTTTGGATAATTCCTCGGATAAGGTACTATTAATCGGCTTGAGACATGGTAATGTCTATGTGGCCAACTTTAATAGTTGTCCCCAAGATACTTGTCTGATGGCTAAGGGTGGAGAAGATATCACTGCTATGGCATAAAAGGCTTAGTCATCTGAATTTCAAGACCCTTAGTAAGTCGCTAAGAAGAACCTTGTCAAGGGATTACCCGAAAACTTTTATCAACTAATCTTAAATGTGATGCTTGTCAAAAAGGTAAACAGCCTAGACACTCATTTAAGAGTATTAACTCCTCCTCATCCGAAAGAGTGTTACAACTCCTTCATCCGGATCTGTTTGGACTGTTACACCTCTCACCTTCAAAGTGGAAGGAAATATACTCTTGTTGTAGTAGATGACTTTTCTAGATACACTTGGGTTATATTTCTTTTCAAGAAAAATGAGACTATGAACAAGATTCCCGATCTGTTCAGACAAATTCGAGAATGAGAAGGGAGTTAATATTATTAAAATTAGGAGTGATAAGGGTACAAAATTTTTGAATTCTTGTTTATCTAATTTCTTCAATGAGTATGGAATTATTCATGAGACATCTTCAGCAAGAACTCCTCAACAAAATGGAGTGGTTGAAAGAAGGAATAGAACTTTGAAGGAAGCAGCCAGAGCATGTTGGCCGAGTATAATACCCTCATAGGTTCTGCAGGCGAAGCCATCAACACGGCTTGCTATACCTGCATCAGTGCTTAGTTGTCAAAGACAAGGGTAAGACTCCTTATGAGATTTGGAAGGGTAAGATTCCAAGGATCTCATACTTCAAAGCTTTTGGTTGTAAGTGTTTCATTCATAACAATGGGAAATCTAAGTTAAGAACCTTTGATGCTAAAGCGGTGATGGAATATTCTTGGGATATTCTAATACTTCAAAGGCATTTAGGGTTTTTAACAAGACAACCCTTTGTGTGGAGGAAACTCCTCATGTTGTTTTTGATGAGTTGTATTCCTTCTCGGTATAAAGTGAATCAAATTTCTGAAAATCTAGATAAAATTGAATTATCCAAGACTAAACATAGAACTGTTTATCTACCTAATCTTGATTCGAGAATCGGATGAAGAAGAATCCCCATCCGATAATCGAAGACAACTTCGATCGGACTCCTTCAGATCGAGACACCTTTAACATCACCGATCGACGAGTCACCGATGAAGGGGGAACGTCACCGAGGTTGAGTCGGATGAGTTGCCAATCGAGATTCAAGATGAGGATCCTTCTCCTCATATAGGCAAAAGGATGAGAAGCTATCATCCATCCGATCGATTATAGGAGACCCATCTAGTAGTGTGCAGACACGAATGATGCTAGACTACGAAAGTCTTTTCAGTTGTTATGTGTCACTTCTTGAACCCAAGTCTATTGAGGAAGCATTATCGGACTCCAAATCGGATAATGACCATGCGGGAAGAACTGCATCGGTTTGAAAGGCAAAATGTATGGGATCTAGTGGAAAGACCACTTACATCGAAAGATTATAGGCACCAAATGGGTGTTTAAAAATAAAATGATGAGAACAATATTATTGTTCGAAATAAGGCAAGACTGGTTGCACAAGGTTATTCACACCGAGGGAATAGATTATGATGAAACCTATGCTCCAGGTTGCGATTAGAGGCAATAAGATTGTTCTTGGCATTTGCCGCATATAAGTCTTTCAAAGTTTTTCAAATGGATGTTAAGTCTGCTTTTCTTAATGGTGTGTTACTTGAAGAGGTCTATGTAGAGCAGCCTCCTGGGTTTAAGACCAATAACAAGGTCTATAAACTCAACAAAGCTCTATATGGACTCAAACAAGCTCCCGAGCTTGGTATGATACTCTATCTGATTTCTTGACATCAAATGGTTTTTCTAAAGGTAAGATTGATAGAACTTTGTTTACAAAGGAAGTAGATGGCAACATCTTACTAGTTCAAATTTATGTAGATGACATAATTTTTGGTTCACCTAATCGAAATTATGTGAAGAGTTTAGCATTCTCATGAAAAACGAGGTTTGAAATGTCAATGATGGGAGAATTGACATACTTTCTAGGCTTACAAATTAAACGGTTGAGTAAGGGTATATTTGTACATCGACCTAAGTATGCTAAGGATCTGATTGAGAAATTTGGAATGACTACTAGCGAGAGAAGTCAAAATACCTATGGCAACTAACTTCTCAATGGATTCGGATGAGCGGGGATACCCACCGATGCAACGGAGTATCGTGGACTGATTGGATCTCTTCTCTATCTCACTGCAAGTAGACCGGACATAGCCTTTGCGGTTGGGGTATGTGCAAGATTCCAGCCTAATCCCAAGAAAACTCATCTCGGAGACCGCTAAGAAAATTCTTAGATATCTCAAAGGAACCTTACAAGTAGGGTTATGGTACCCGGTGATGACAACTTTGAGTGACAGGTTATTCAGATTCAGACTTTGGAGGATGTAAGATTGATAGAAAATCCACTTCGGAACTTGTCAATTCTTAGGCAACAAATTAATTTCTTGGTTATCTAAGAAACAGACATCCTGTTGCCACCTCCACAACCGAAGCCGAATATATGGCACCGGAAGTTGTTGCTCTCAACTTCTCTGGATTAGTCAACGGCTTAGAGACTACAATATTCAAACATCACCGTTCCTATTTACCGTGATAGTAATAGTGCAATAGCAATGACTTACAATCCTGTTTTACATTCTAGATGTAAGCATATAGATATTAGGCATCATTTCATTAGGGATCATGTTGAAAAGAATGACATTAGAATTGAGAAAATTGCCACCGAATCACAAAAAGTGACATTCTTACAAAACCATTAGTTGAGTCTAGGTTCAAAGAAATGTGCTTAGAATTAGGATTACTTGATGCATCTTTAGCTGGTTTCTAATTTGTGTGCATTTGTTTCCTTATTTCTTTTCCTTTCTTTAAATTAATGTCTAGAAAGAATTATCGGACTAGATATGTGTCAAAGGGCAATCGGGTAGCCGATATCATTGATCTCCTTTTAGGAATCAAGAATCAAGGATTAGTCATATTGACCTTATCTCGAATTGATAATTACTTGTCGACATTGAGTAAATCGCACAAGGACATAATAGTCACCGAACTTCAAAAAAAAAGATGACTATTTACATCCTATCCGATTTACCACTAAGCTTCGATGGTTTCTTTTGAGTTTATGTTTTTGCGAGAACAGTCACGAATAACACCGATTCATTCTTTTATTCAAACTCCTTTATTCTTAACCCGAGTCTGTTTTGTTTCTTAAAAATATGTTTTAGAAAAGTAAATCTAAGTTTGTTTTGTTTAAACCTGGTTTGAAAATTGCTAAAAGTTACATCTAAACCGTTGGTTTTCGAATCGAGACGGGTTACTCTATCGGATGATTTCCTAAAACCCATTTGTTTTAAGCTGATCTGTTTTTAAAACTAGTCTGCTTTTTCAAACTCATCTGATTTACAAACCCTTAGGCGAAGTAAGGTAACCCTAGGTGACGTCGGTATACTTACTTCTCTGCATAAAGTAACCTACATCTATCAAATCAACAGTCTATAAAGTAACTATTTACGCATTCCAAAGGCGATTATAGTTCACGCGCTAAATCCTAATCGTTTATCTTAGTTTTTAACCGTTGATTAATACTCATTAAAAACTTTTGAATAAATGACTAAGATTAATTCAGGATTTCAAAAATGGCGGTTTCTCTTTCCAATCTATTCCCTATAAATACATCTTCTCCTCCAAATTCATTCTTTTCACTTTCGAGAACTTATCAAAATTCTCTGCAAATTTTTTCACACTCTCTCTAAAATCCGTATATGAGCATTTCTGTAAGAGGCATAACTTCAACAATGGTGGATGTACAAAATGAAACATATGCAAAGAAGGTAAAGTCGGAGATGTATGTCGACTTCGACACCACCACCGACGCAGAATCCAGAGGAAATTATGCGTTATTGGAGAGGGCTGGATTGAGGACGTTTTGCTCCAAGAAATCCCCTCCAATAAGACATTGGATATGAGAGGGCTGGAGTTCTATGTCAATGGGACATATGAACAGGGAGTGTTTAGGACCGGGGTGTATGGAGAAGAACTCACTGTTTCTCCCAGGAGGTAGCCAGGATCTTTGATACAAGCGGTGAGGGTGTGAACCCCTCACCTACAAATCGATGAATGGGTAGAATCATTTGAGATGATTGCCGGAATTCCATGAAGGAATATCGATCGGAGTTGAAGAAGAGAATGCTCCGACGCCGATATCGCCTTCGATGACCATTGTCACAAAGGTGATATTGGGAGAACAGAGCTCCCACGATGGGGCCGACCGGACCCAACTCTGCGTCATGAGAACTATTCTCGATGGGGTTCGAGCCAACCGGGCCGGTCTGCTGGAGAGGCCGGAGACGGAGAGGAAGCGTCTGGAGGTTGTTAATGGAAAGTGGCAGCGAAGTCAATCACTAGTCTCTTCAACAAAGTGATCGTGATTATGGAGGACTTGCGTCACCGAAATAAATTGGTCGGACGGGGTCCGAGCTTACACAAAGCAAAAAGGGATTCTCGACCAAGGATGAGCCACTCGGGGCTCCGGCCCGACTCTCCCGATGAAGGTGGAGCCGAGGTTAGAGCTCAAGCTCCACCAAGAGGAAGCTGAGGAGGAGGAGGAAGAGGATGTGGAGGTGGAGCCGCTGTCTCGTGAGCTCACTCGAGGCCGAAACCCAATGAAGCCGAAGGAGAAGGCACCAAGGAGACGAAGGTTGGTGAAAACCTCCGAGTTGGGAGGATCGTCTGGCGATCAGCCCACTCTCCTTCCGGAGGAGGTATCCACGCCGCAAATTGCAGCTCAGTGGTGCAGCTGGAGGAAGTCCAGCTAATAAGTTACAAGGGACCCCTCCCCACCGAGGTCGCACATTTCTCCCCCTCCCCATCTCCAACCCAAACCGGCAATGAAGAGATGTCCAGTGGCACCTCGAGCCTCTAAAACAGCCTACTCCGAAATTGTCCAAAGTCCAACCTCATCTTCTCTCCCCCAAATCCAAACCTCATCTCCTCCACCATCCCCATCTCATATGCCGTCCTTTTATCCTGACCAAGATTCTCCCCAACCCCATCTCCATATCTCCCCACTCAACCCCAACTCATCTTACTCCAATCACTTCAATCTCCTCCACCTACCACATCACAAATTCCACCCCCACCATCATCTCCCCCACCGTAAATCCCACCCCCACCATCGTACACTCCCACTTCATCCATCCCACCCGAACCTCATGTGGATACCTCAAACATTTTTGGGGATATTCCCATGAGCTCCCTAGTCCAACTTCTCCTACCACCTCTTCCTCATCCGATTCGGAGGAAGAGGACAGTAATTCTTGCCATCTCCTCGGCCTTTGAGCAACTTCACAGCAAAATCATTTCCCAAGTCCAGGAGGATGATGGAGAAGAAAACAAGAAAAGTGATTCGAGCAACACAGACACTATGCTCGCCAACATGCAGATTGGCCGAGGTCAACATGACCGAAACTTATCAACCAATCTCAAAGACCGATGTTGGTTCCAGACTAAGTGCCCTTGAAGAAGAGGTCAAGGCACCGAAAGAGAAGACTGCGGTGACAACGAAGTCGTGGTCTCAACACTCACTTCCGATCGTAACGACTTGAGACGGCGTTGTGCGGCAATAGAGGATGAGCTTCAGCCTCAAGGATGAAGTTAAAAAGGGGGAAGGTGCCGAGAGCAGATCGAAACCCTCACTGGTGTCATGTCAATAACAGATAGACTTGATACAAAGGCATACACTGAGTTGGAGGTAGCCAAGATGGAGATCAAAATCAAATCGACGAGTTGCTTGCCTTGCAACCGAGGGTGACACAGATTGAAGAAGCCATCCGAGAGGATGAGGAGAAATGGAAGAAGGAGGAAGAAGAGAAGATCGAGAAGCCGCCGGCTCGCATGAAAGAGTCTCGAGGAACCAGAGCCCAAGGGCAAAGGTAAAGGAAAAGCAGCGAAGAAGAAATTAAAAGACTCCATCACCGAGCAGATGATCGCCCCAGATCACCGAGCGCAAAAGAAAGGAACCAGACTTCTCCAACTTATCAAATTGAGCAGATTAGAAGAATCGGTGTTGAAAAGGAGATGTTTGAAAAGAGAGAAAAGAAGAGGCTCAAGAAGATGGGGAAAGCTGAAATGAAGTGGGACAGGATACTCGGAAGTGGGTGTCCAAAGCAGCAAATGAAGCCGATTTCCGCCCGTCCACCGCACCACGCCTCCTCCAAAGATGGTATCAGGGAAGTTCACAAGTGAATATAAAAAGCAAGCCCTGGATGCTAAGTGGATGTATTACCGGTACATTCTCAAGGCATCGCCATCCGGGAGCACCCAATGAAGACATCTGCGGCATGAATGGATGGAGAAGGAAGATGCAGATCTATATGGGAAGCTGCTCGATGAGGCACATAATGTGTTCAATCGCGATCCGATCGCACCACCCTACGAGCAGTCACCCCCAAGCTTAAAGAAGATGGTTCTCCGATCTGGAATGGGTCGAACAGCTTGTGGCCAAGGCAGAAGGGAATCCGAGCTCACAGATGAGGATGATCAAAGCTTGACTTAGAGCAAGGATTTTCACCGCTAAACATTCCGTAAGCCGATCGATGGGGAATCGATAGAACGAGGATTTTTCTTTCCTTATCTTTTATTTTCTATCAGTTCTCTTATTTTGTAATCAGTAAATGTCTGTGAATGAATATATTCACTCTTATGTGAATTTTGTGTATTAGTTTTCTTAAAATTTTTCTAATCGAGAAATTTTATATCTCGTAATAAAAAAATTTTCTAAGTATAAAACATCCGAGAAATTCTTATATCTCGTAGTTAAAATCTTTTGTTAAATTTTTTTCTTCTAAAAGAATCTAAAAGACTTAATTTTTTATTGTGATTGAATATGTTGAAGTGTGAAATTATGTTGTATCTATCTGATTGATTTAACTAGATCTAGTACTAACTTCACTGTGAGTATGTTTCCTTCTTATAGGTTTTAACTTCATCAAAAAGTGGGGAAATTGTTGGATCAAGAGGTTTTGATGAGTTAAAGAGCAGATCGTACTAATCACCCAAACCAAGAACAGTGAGGATGTAAGCCGATCGAGACGGGGTCATGCATTAAGCTAGTCACCGAGGTCCGATAACATGCTAGTTATCCAAGACAAGCTCAAGTCGAGTCATCTGCAGGAGACAAATATGAAGAGCTCGCACGAGGTCAAGATAAGCCGAGTAGAATAAGAAAGGCAAGTTTTCACCAAGTCACCGGCAGATGAGTATGAAGAATCACCGAGGTCTAGAGCGATTTAAGTTTGTTAAGCTTCAAGTTTGTTAGAACTAACTAACAAACTAACCGTCTTCTCGGACTTATATATAGGTCTAGGTTTATCATTTTTAAATAACAACACTTATGCATATTAGATTTTTCATTCTATTCACGACTTAGATTTTAAATCACAATCTTTTCACAAGTATTTCTAGAGAGGTCTCAAAAAGTTCTAAGTGTTTTTAGAACACTTTTCCTGTAATCTTCAAAATTCAATACACACCGTAACAGTTAGATTTCTAGAAGAAGAGTCTAGGAGATTGAAGATTTGAAGAATTGTACAAGTTGTAAGTTGTAAGCCGGAAGTGAGACAAGAAGCGAGCAGAGTCCCTTCTTCAAATTGAAGAAGGAGAGTGGATGTAGGATTCTTAAAATCCGAACCACTATAAATCCCGGTGTTATTTCTTGCTTTCTTTAGTTTCTGTTTGATTTATACATTGTGTTACATCAAGATTTAAGTTCGGTAATCTTAACTAAAATCAGAATATCAACCTTGCTTTTGATCTTATAAGAAGTTGAGAATTTAATCATAATCCATTATGCTTAATCGATATTTTGAATTGGTTTTGAAAGATTTGAAAAATCTACAAAATCTATTCAAACCCCCCTTTCTAGATTTTGTTCTAGAAAGTTCACTCAAGGTTTTAATCAACTCAACTTTTCGGGACCAACAAAATGGTGAAGTTGATGGGCAAATTTTGTGACCAGACAAATGAGAATTTGCAGACCATTGCAAAATGGATTGGCTACGACCTCTCATTGAGTGAATTAAGGCAGCAATTGTTCACAGCTTTAGGAAATTTGAAGGTTCTAACTATTGACCAACAAATCGTTGCGGCAAGAATGTTGATCAACAACAATAATGATCATGAACTCTTCTTTACTCTAACTGACGATGCATGCGCTCAGATGGTCAAGCTTATGGTTGATAATCAGTCTTAAATAATAGTCTCGTAACAAGTTTTGTTATTATTTCGCAACTACTAGATCTGGTTTAAGTGTTTTACATTGGATAATTTTTCTTTATTTTATTCTGGTACAACGTATTATTTTCATCATTTGCACTTGCACTTGGTAATTGATTGATTTAATGGTAATAGTGTGAATTAGTTTAATTAAATTTTTGTATTTTTAACAATATTAATTATTTTATTGAAACAATATTAATTTAATAGTAATCTTATATGGTGAACATAAGTAATACTACTATTTTAAAATGAACGGATTTAAAATAATAATATTTTATAAAAAATAGATCCAAATTATACATAACTTGCTTACTTATCCACTATCTTAATTTGCATTTATTCTTCGTAATTAATTAATAGGAATTTCATCCATTTTAAGTATCGAAAAATTGAAATTATTCATTCTCATCTAATCTATTAAATTAAAATAATCTCCAACATTCGTTCATGATTTGGACTTGTATAAATTGAAGTAAATATTTCATTAGTAAATTAGTAAAAAGATCAAATATTCAATAAAACTATTATTATTAAAAGAAATTACTCCTTAGCAATTCATGATAAGTTGGAGTTATGCTCTTGTTTGTAGAATATTTCTTTTAATAACTCGTACAATTGGTCGTCTTCATATCTATAGGTCTCCATTAAGGGATTCATCTTTCTATATAAAATATTTTAAATTGTAAATTACTTTTTGAACATTCGCATCTCATCTATTAAATTAAAATAATCTTCACCATTCGTTCATGATTTGAACTTGTATAAATAGAAGTAAATATTTCATTAGTAAATCATAAAAAAGATATTGTTATTCAATAAAACCATTAGTATTAAAAAATAATTACTCATGGGCAATTCATGATAAGTTGTAGTTATGCAACATCTAGACAAAAAGCTTCATTTTATTATTCATGTCGATTGTATTCTTTGTACTATTAAGTAAAAAAATTGAATCAAATAACAATCTAAATTAGCTTACAAAATATAACAAATTACTTTTTGAACAATTTCTTCCAACCAGAGGGACTGCAAGAAGCCGTCGAGCTTCCACATTTTTCAGGACTGGGTTGCACAATTTTGCATTTCTTAACATTTTTTGTCTGTGTGCGAGGGAAGATTTAACGTTCTCATTATCTCCATCATCATGAAATATGGGGGATTCGACCTCATCCTCACTTTCATCACTTGATAAATTTACAACAGGTATGTCTTCTTCAAAGAACAATATTAAGCCGCTCTGGGTTGTAGAAGATTTCTTTCAATGACTCGTACAATGGAGTCGTCTCCATATCTATATGCCTTTATTAAGGGATCCATCTTTTTATATAAATTATTTTCATAAAAAATGGTATGTTAATTTTTATATTTAAAAATAAAAATTAAACTACAAAAATAAACAATACCTTTATTAAAGCTTCCCATATACCATTTGAAGCATGTACAACTTTGGTCAATTGTTGCCACATAACACCTGAAAATTTATCAAGTAACAAAATGTATAAAATCTTTTCTCTAGAAATTTATTCATTTTTTTACGCCGTTAACGTCAAATTCAAAACTAATTTCGTTCTTTGAGGCGCGTTGTAATGAGTTCAATTGTGACAGAATCGTACATGTCACCATACAACCACTCTCCTCTGTTAACATATATGGATAAAATATGAACTAATTTCAAAGTGATAAACTCGACCAGAAAGACGTATAAAAAAATGATACTATTCATTTTTCATTGTGCAATGAAATGCAATCACTAAAAATAAAATAAACTTTAAAAATAATGTAATAAGTTGTGTGCAAGTAAGGTAATTTTAAAGACAACCGATTCTCGCCTATATATATATATATATATATATAAACTACGACGAGAAAAGACGTATAAAAAAATGATACTATTCATTTTTCATTGTGCAATGAAATGCAATCACTAAAAAATAAAATAAACTTTAAAAATAATGTAATAAGTTGTGTGCAAGTAAGGTAATTTTAAAGACAACCGATTACTCGCCTATATATATATATATATATATATATATATATATATATATATATATATATATATATAATTCGATCAATTTTATAGGATTAAATTACGGATTATTAGTATATAGAGGAATAGACCAAATATATAGGAATAAGTCAAGATAATTGTTCGTCCCATATTATACGCAGATGAAGAATGGGTTCCAAATTAAGACCACCAAACTCAAAGAATCAATCTCCACAATTTTAAAATTCAATTTCTGATCGATAACTCATTAATAAACTTTCCCAATTAAGATCGGCTATTGTTCATTTTACTCACTACAATAACCAAACTCAAAGAATCACTCTACAATTTTAAAATTCAATTTCTGATAACATCTCCATCATTCCTATTCAAAATATATGTTTACAAATATTTCTCTTTTCGGTCCAAAGTACAATACAAAATTATTACATAATTACAACTTAATAATTACATGCCTTCGGGCCTCTCACAAAAGTTAGATTGGAATACGGATGCGAGATCGGAAGGCTTCATTCAATGAGGATTTGATTGTATGAGAAGAGGATTTGATTGTTATCGCAAAAAGAAGAGAGCATTGAACTAAAGCTGGTATTGAAATTGTATCCAAAATTAAAATAAGATATTTATTTATTGAACGGAGATTGCATTTATTGGAGTGCATTCAAAATCTCCATTTGCGTGCATAATTGGGACAGAGTTGGAACCAAAATCGGATCAAGAATTCATTCCTTATCAATCTCAGAATTTTTACTTTTTATTATTTAGTTGAATTTATCGAAAATTGGGAAGAAGACGATGAGAAAATGATTACTGAGGGTAACCTTTCAAAATTAAAAAAATGATCTAAGGGAAAGGATTTAGAAAAGAAAATATTTTATACGTGTTGAATTTATCGAAAATGGAGAAGACGATGAGAAAATGATTCTCGAGGGGAACCTTTCAAAAAAAAATTGAGGGAAAAGAATTTAGAAAATAAAATATTTTATACGTAAATTTGAAGGACATTTTAGTAAAACCGAGTTATTTTCTGTCAAGATATTGAAGAATGTATTTGAGAAAGTAAATGTGTGATAAAATAAGAAAATATAATCTCCGTTCCCCTATTTTATCACACCTTATCATATCCAACCTAATTCTTATTTCTTATTTTAGTAATTATTTTGAAGAGATGTACCCAACTCAAATTTCTAGTACATGGCGCGTTCTGAGGTACCTACAAATGTCTCTGATGAACCGACATATTTTTGCACCTGAAGTGTTACACTTGGTCATTTACAACAAAACAACATCTTTTATAGTAAAGACGAGATGATAGAAGTTGTGGTTCAAATGTTTTACCAAGGCTGCGTATGCATATCGACAATCAGTTATCATGTGTATTTAAAAATACGTTTGTTGATAATCTCGTTATTTATTTGTTATCTATTGTGTAATATTGTGTTTCAATGTGTAGGGCCATGCATACATTACGGTAGTTGGATCGAGATGGTCGTTGATGCGAAACCTAAACACATATGATCCTAAAAGATGGGCCCGTGTTTGTTGTCCGTCAACGATATGAATTCATGACATCTAATGCTACCGAGAGTTGGAACAAGACTTCTTTGGGCACGAAAGCTCCCGGTTGTATCTATGCTCGAATGTGCAAGACTGATTCTCGAGCAATGGTTCACTCTACATCGTGATGCAGCAACAGCTCATGATCGGGTACTTTGTGAGGATGTCGGTAAAAATGATCGATGTCAAGAAGCGTGCAGTCCACCGATTGTTACGAGTTTGGATGAGCATAAATATAAGATCTTGGTTGTTGCGAAATTCTTAATTGTGAACTTGCGTACTAGAACATGTGATTATGAAGAATTTGAACGTTTGTTAATGTCATGCATTCATGTTCTTTGCGGCTATTAGGTAATTATTTTATTTTGTTCTTGATTTTTTCATGTTCCATACAATAGAAGTTGTCTTATAATGTGTCTTTATTAATCCAGTTTGCTAAACTAAGTGGTGATTCGGTCTGGTTCCAAAACACTCTACTACATTATTACTTTACCCTTATATTTTTTTTTTTTTACTACTACCCTTTGGTTGGGGTGTGTGTAAAATTTTCCACACACGTCCCTAAATTTCAAAAAGTCACCGACACACTCAACCTCTAGCCTAAAGATATAATGCTCTTTCTTTTTACAAAAGAAATAATGTTCTTTCAAAATCAAAAGACCGAATCAAATCGGAATAGAGATAGTGTTTTGTTTAAAAAGTGGGCGGATGAAGGTAAAAATTTCATTTTCCACACACACACATCTGTAAAATGCATTCACGAAAATTAACATTCCCCACAAAATCAAACATCATTGTTGGAGTTTTTACCTCCAACATCAATGTGATACAAAGATAATCACCGTTAGACTCTTTTGCATTATATAATGTGTCTAAAGAGTTGTACGACATGTATGATAAAATGCAGATCCAAGTTCAAGAAATAAGAACCATCCTTCTCAAGAATGGGGCGACCGTCAACCACTTGGAGGAGTTGACTGCCCACTTGTAAATAAGATCCAAGAAAGCACTTGGCAAAACCGCCAAGCTCGAGAGGAAGGCGAGAAAAGTCTGATTTTGTTGTTTGGTTCGATTAATGTCTGGTTTGATTTTCTTTATTGGTGGTTTTTGTTGTGAATGGTTTGATTTTCTATTTTTCGTGTTGTTTGGTTCGATTATTATCCAATTTTGATTTGATCTCGGGTCTATTTAATTAAATTTTGCTAGCCTATCACTTAAAGAGACCATGTTTATAAATTCTTAGTATGTTGTGTGGGGGTGCGTGACTGTGTGTGTATATATAGATATAAGATGTATATGTATTGATGAAAGACTTTGATTATGGGTTTGTTAATTGAATTTATGGGTTGTGGAATAAGTTCACATAGTTAAGAATTTAGTTTCAAGAAAATGCATGATAAATGGTTTAGTTATTAGTAGAGGAGGATCTAGATTTTCAATTTAGAGATACAATAAAATAATTAATACTTCCTTCATCTAAGTTGAGTATTATAGAGATTTTAAAGAGTATTAATAGTTAAAAGTAGATATATGAGGTAGTTAATAAAGGTTATTGTCATGTTAGATAACAAAAGCTACCCATGCTTGATATTTATATTGTATTTATGTAATAGCCTATGAGTATATGTATGCATTGAGACATTAACTCCACACGTACATATATACATATATTATAGCTTGATGATCAAGGTAATAAAAAAGTTGATTAGTGGTGTTTGGTAATCCTTAATAGCATATAAACTTTACCACACCGGCATTCGTAAATGGCCTATTATGAAATTGCATTTGACTTTCTATGATTCTTTTGATAGAATACAAGAAATGAAGGGAGGTTGATGGAGGTGGAGATTAATTTGAGGATCGAGGTATGATGATTATTATTGAAGTTCTTATGTTGTGGATTATTATTATAATTCATTTTTTTATTTCATATTTTAGGAATTGAAGTGCAGCATTAATACGATGAAAGAAAGGTTGGGGGCAGCAGAAAGAAATGAAGATTAAGGAGGAAGGATTTTATGAACAATTTTATATTTTTTGTTAAAACAATTTTATATTTTTTTTTTTTGGTCAATACAAGAATTTAGTCTCTAATTGATTACAAACCGAGACCAAATATCCTGTAACCTCTTTTTCACCATCGAGCCGATCTAATCTGGAGAATCAATCGATGAATTTGCCACTTTAGCCAAAAGATGAGCCACTCCATTCAAGTCCCTTGGCACATGTCCGAAGATCCACTCCTTATTCTCCCGTGCCACTTTACGTATCTTTGCTAGAGCCAACCCACTTCGATTTGGTAGTCGCTCCATCCTTACAATAGCTGAAATGGCCTCTTTATTATCGAGAAAGGAATAGTACCCTTCTTCCTTTCATATCCTCGTATTAGTTTTACCCCTCTAGCAATTGCTTCCATCTCACTTCAAATGGCGATTCCACTACTCCCATAGGTCCATTTTCATGTGTCACAAGATTCCCTTTGCAATCAACAACGACAATTCCATAGGCACTAACACTTTTTCCACATTGAAGCTAGCATCCGTAAAGACTATCCACATAATCTTTTGTTTCGTTATTATCTTGCTAACATGCATGAAATCCCGATCCTTGGTTAGCCTTACCAATGCTAGCCCTATATTGTTCAATCATTTTAAGTGCCCACTTAATTGAATTAACAGAGATGATATTCATACCTTTTTTCAATCTTTGGGGCTCATGACTAATTTCGCACCTTCTCTTCCAAATTCCCATGCAACCGCCATAATTTCTTCAATTTTCCTTCCTCTGTTACAATCTTGTAATCGCTCCAAAAAGTCCATCGGGTCGCCCTCCTCTCGAGCTTTGCTTGGTACCAATATCGCCACATCCTTCCATACTCTCTTTACGTTAGGGCATAAAAATATAGCATGTGTGATGCTTGCCCTATAGTAACCGCAAAGCACACATTCCGCCTTTCTTTGGGACATGGTACCTTAATAAATTTTCTTCCGTCGGCAAAATATTTCTTGATATCTGCCACCAAAAGATTTTCATTTTTAGTGGCACTTTCGCATTCCAAATTTGCTTCCACCATCCCTTGTTTGCTCCGAGCACTCCGGTTTATCTCTATTTTGCATTTTATTCTTGATATCCATTCCTAATGCATAGCTTTGTACTTACAAGATATCTTCCTTTGGGATGAAGCTTCCAAACTCTTCTATCTCTCCCTCCCTCTTTGGCAATGTTTGTTTCTAATATCTCCTCCGCTTCATAAGCTAGAAAATCCCTCCTTACGTCGTCCTCCCGTCAATTACCATCTTTGTCAATATATTCTTGCAGACTCTGTGGCCCCTTCTCTTGCATGTGGACAAAGATGTTAGCGCCCAATTTGGTGCACTGTCCCTTGTATCCGCCTTAATGTCCCTTCCATTAACAATAATCCATCCGAGCCCTTCCTTTAAAAGTTCTCTTCCCCAACAAAGCGACCTCCACACAAATGATGGATTATTACCTATTTGGGCCTCCATAATATTCTCATTTCTATAATATCTAGCCTTAAAGACCCTTGCCGCTAATGTCTCGGGATTTTCTAGCATTCTCCATACTGTTTCGCCACTAGAGCCTGGTTAAAACAACTGAAGCTTCAAATTCCATGCCCTCTTCTTCTTTCTTTACACACAATGCTTCCCAGGACTTCCAGTGAACCCCGCCTCTCATACCCGAATCACCCCACCAAAATTTGGCACAAATTGCTTCCATTTCTCTCGCATAGCGTTAGAGGAATTCTGAAACAAGCCATTGTATATGTGGGTATGGCTTGAAGAACCGCTTAATAAGTACTTCCCTTCCTCCTCTGGAAAACTTCTTATGACTCCACTCCTCTATTCTTCTCATCATCCAGTCCTTGAGAATACCAAATTGGATTCTCTTCTTCTTTAGTGAAAATGACGGTGCCCCCAAGTAGAGCTCATGCCTCCTGCTCTCCTTTATTTTCAAGTGCTTCACCCTCTCTTGATTAATCTTCTTTGCATTAGGACTGAACGTCAAAGTTGATTTCTCATAATTAACCATTTGACACGAGGCTCGCTCATATGCATCCAAACATTCCTTGACTCCTTTGCAAGAGAATGCATCCGTCCCGAAAATAATAAGCTATCGTCCGCAAAACAAAGCGAAATAGTCGGCCCTCTTGTAGCCATTCTCACTCCCTTAATCCATCCTTGATCATGATAAGCCTTTAACATTGCTGATAGACCTTGCGAACTAATAACAAAGATATAAGGCGATAATGGATCCCCTTGCCTTAATCCTCTTGTAGGCGTAACTCTCTCTATTAACATCCCATTGAATTTGAAGGTATAAGACACCGATTCTATGCATCTCATAATCAAATTGATCCATTTCTCGTGTAAAGCCCATCCTTGCCATGACAAATTTCTTAATGAACCTCCACTCCACCCTATCGTATGCTTTACTCATATCAAGTTTTAGCGCCGCATACCCTTCTTTACTTTTAGAATTCCTTAACCAATGCATACATTCAAATCCAACCAAGATGTTGTCCGAAATTAACCTTCCAGTGGACAAAAGCGCTTTGATTTTCATCAACGACCTTATCCATTACCTCCTCAATCATGCTCGTTATCGCCCTCGCTACAATCTTATAAAGCATACATTGCACAAACCGATCGGCCCGAAATCCTTAACTCTTTCTCGGCTTCTTAATTTTAGGAATAAGGGTGACCACCGTTTCATTCCACCCTTGCATTGATTTTCCTTTATTTAGAATTTCTTTTACCTTATCAACCACGCCGTCATCGATCTTATCCCACATTGCATGGTAGAAGCTTGCCGAAAATCCATCTCGGGCACAGGCGCCTTGGAGGGGTTCAAGTCGAAAGTGCTCTCCTTATTTCCTCATCCGTAAACTCCTTGTCCAAATATACATTCATTTGCTCACTCACCCTCTTGTCTATAAAACTTCGACAAACTCAATCTCCCTCCATTTAGGCTTGGTGGTTTTGAATAGTTCCTCATAATATCTACGGATACACTTCGCTATTTCCTCACATGTTTTCCATTCTCTTCCATCATCATCTATAATTTTTTGAATAAAATTCCTATTCCTTCTTGCTTTGGTGGTTTGGTGGAAGAAAGTTGTATTCGATCTCCCGCTTTTAACCACCGCTTCTTCGATCTTTGATGCCAATAATATTCCTCTTGCAACAACAACTTCTCCATCTCCCTTTGTTTTTCATCTAGTATTGCATTTACTTCATCCTCTTCTTCCTTCTCGCGCAGCCTTATCGATCTCTTCTCGATAACATTTTGATCCTCCTCTTAACATTCCCTACTTCTTTATCCGCCCATCTTCTTAGCATTTTACCACAATTTTGAAGCTTCTCCGGCAACTCCCGATTCACTGCTGATTGTTTCCAAAACTCTATCGCATTTGGGATAAAACTATCCTCCGTAAGCCATTTATTTTCAAAAACAAATTATTTTTTGGGCAGATTCTTCGGCACCCATTTATAAACATTCAAAAGTAATTTAATAGCTCTATGGTCCGATCTATAAAATCCACAATTACTTTCAACCGCTTTGGGAAAACAAGAAAGCCGGTTCTCATTAGCTAGATATCTATCAAGTTTCTCCTTAATATTATAACTCCCTTTCCTTCTCTCGTCCACGTAAATAAAGGTCCCATAGTATTGACATTCCTCACACCAATTCTCTTACAACAGCTTAAAGAAATTATTGCTATGAAAATTACTCTTATGCTTACCCCCACATTTCTCGAATAATAAAGAGTTTCATTGAAATCCCCCAATTAACCAAAGATTCATTCTCACTAGTTTTTAAATTATGCAACTTACCAAGCAGATTCCGTAAAGCCATCCTATCCTCGTGTTTGAGGGAGCATAGCAACTGTGAATCTCCAATTGAACGACTCCCATACAATCGACACATCAATATGACTCAACGAGTAAGAACGCAACGAAACATTGATATTATCATGCCAAAATAGTAAAAGACCACCCTTCGTGCCATTCGCATCGACACCCACAACGTTTTTAAATCCTAATTTAGGTAACCAATTCCTAGCAATATTACACGATATTTTAGATTCGCAAATAAACAACAAAAGAGGCTTAAGATCTTCCACCTGCTTTTGCAACATTAGGAATGCACGCTTGCGGCCAAGTCCCCGTGCATTCCGCATCATCAGATTTCATGGCCGCAGTGGGGCCGGTTGTCCCACCTCCGCCTCTGGATCATTCGTCTTCCGCTAAAGTGAAATTCCCTTGCCCTTCCTTTGCTACACCGTGCTTAAGATTCTCATTCACAATTGAGATCTCCAAACTTTCCGTGTCCCCAAATATCAGCCTATCCTCTTTTCCCCTCTCGTCGTCTTCGCCTTCTTCGCTTCCGTTTGATCCTCAATCACAATTCCCTTACTCCTTTTCACCGCCCTATGCCCGGTAGATATGATTTTGGCCTTCCCTCTTCCCATCCCCTCATCCTTCTTCCCTCTTCCACGACCCGCCCCGTATCTTGCTCTTTCCTTTATTACTTGATCGGGTTGCTCATAACAATCTCCCTTCCGCCTGTTCATCTTCCTTCCTCCCTAACTGTTCCATTGTTGGGAAATTTCGAGCCGCAAAGAAGTTACTTGCCCTCGTTTCCAAAGAAATCATAGCCGAGCCCCATAGGTTAAGATTAGTCCAATCCTTATCCGTATTAAGTTGAAAGTGAGTCTCCATTTGTGGGTTGACATTGCTCTCATTACGGACTTCGATCATCTCGCATCGGATTTGGAAACATTCCTCCAGCCCACTCTCTCATCTGCTTCTCCAAATCTCATCCCTTGTACCACACTCCCTATTCCTCCCCGATTACCTAGGTAATCCCTCCTTGCAAAGCAACAAATTCCCCGGCACTCCCCTTGTTGATTTTCCCGCCGCCGATCCACTTGCATCACTGCGTTGCAAACCTTTCGCAACCTCCATCTCCTCATTCATTTCCTCCAGTCTCGATGGCCCCTCGTCCACCTTTTTTCCTTTCAAGTTCAAACCTCTACCAACATCCTCAATATTAGCCCTTTTGAACCCATCACCTCAACCAAGCTCCATACTGCTTTCTTTACCCCCGCTAAACCACCTTCTCGTTTCAAAACAATAGGCGCCTCTATCCAAGTGGTCTAGCCTACCACACACAAAGCAATTCTCCTAACTTCTCATATCTAAACAAAGCACATAATTCGACACTCCATTAAATTTCACTTTCGTTCCCCTCATAAGAGGTTTTGTTACATCAATCAAGACCCTAACCCGAATACACCTAGCATATGACATGGGGCTTGCAGGATACCCACTTCTAACACCCTACCAACTCTATTCCCAATAAGTTCACTTACATACCTTGATTGCAATTGGATCTCCAGCCCATGGACTTGAATCCAAAATGGTACCTCATTCAAATTTTAATTTCTTCGATGTTCTCATTTCCCATCGCCTTTTTGAAAGCAAGGAGAGCTCCACTTAGCCGCCACTACATGCTTAGCATACACTTTGTTGCAATCTCCACTATTTTCGAACGCCGCTATATATACCCCATCACCGACATTAGATATGATCGCCGGGTTACTTGGCTTCCACCAGAGTTAAGCGTGTTTTCCATATCTTTGATCCCGATGCTCTTCTTTGCCACAAAGCGAAAGATCAAGGCGTTCTTCACCGGGATTATGAGTGAATCATCAACCTCTGCCTCCGATCTCGCATCCATAAGTGTTCCACTGTTCCCGCATCTCCTTTAGGGCTTCTTGAACTTTCGATATCTCCATCTCGGCAACTTCTTTCGATTGTAGGGAATCGAGAGAGAGAACCTCTAGATAAGAGATTAGAAGAGGTCACTTTGGTTTCTCATTTCAGATCTATTATTAGATTTTGTTGTCTCACCCAATCACCGAGATCCTAATCGATCTCTTATAAATCACTCCTGAGATACATCCCGATTTTGCATTAAACCCCA
Organism: Paraleonurus japonicus; assembly: GCA_030762865.1. Classification (NCBI taxonomy): domain Eukaryota; kingdom Viridiplantae; phylum Streptophyta; class Magnoliopsida; order Lamiales; family Lamiaceae; genus Paraleonurus; species Paraleonurus japonicus. The sequence continues at coordinate 45,267,760 of CM061056.1, forward strand.
AACCGTAATGATTACACCTGGGTAAACTCGCCGCTAATCCGATTCTTGAGAAGCCGAAAGGTCACCTGGATTAGAACTCACACAGTAGATTGTCTAGAGAATTCCTAGCCACAAGCTCTAGAGAGAGAAACTCCCAGAGAGAGATCGAATGGCAAAAACAATTTTATATTTATGTTGTGGATTATTTATTTCATGTATACTTTAGAGTTTTTCACTGTTTGTAATTTCGTACCCATATTCTTTTCATAAGTATACTTTTTCTTTTAATTCATTAATTACTATTTTATGTGTTTGTAAATTAGGATTATCTAATTAGTTTTTAAAGGGACTAATATGCTTTGTGAAAGGTGTAAGGCTTGTTTGGCCTTACATCCAAAGCAATTCATGATGGATTTGTGGTTGCCCCTCTAATGTTTCTTTCTGGTTTGACAATTGGCTTGACTATATTATTACCGATAGAGTTGGCATGTCTCGTTGGTTATAGAAATATGTTCAACTTTATGGTTACCGATTATTTTGTCAATGGTGTCCTGAGTCTTGAAGTTGATTTTTATAACGCTTATCCCGATATTGTGGCTGATATTAGTAAGCATATTCTTGCATGGTGCTAAGGATGTTAGATATTGGGATAAATCACTTCATTGGGGATTTATCTTGTAATTTGTCTTATACTATGCCTAGCTCTCACTTTCCCGATGTTAGCTAGGGTTCTTGGATATGACAACTTGTGAAAGGTGTAAGGCTTTTTTGGCTTAAACAAAAGTTTTGCTTCTCGCTTTACCAACATCGGTCCAAATAATCATAGTTTGTTAAGTCATATTTACAATAATAAAAAGTGTTGCACATCTTCAATTTTATTTTTATCATATCTTATGACTAAAATTTGGAAAATACATTTTTCTTAGTTGCTCGAGGACGAGCAATACTTTAAGTTTGGGGAAATTTGATTAGGGTGAATTATTGCATGATTTGAGTGTATTTTAATTGTTTATTTGTACCTATATGCTAGCGCTTTTACCCTAATTTATGTAATTGTAAGCTTAATTGTCGTGAAGGGTTTGATGTTATATTATAGGCTTTTGAATATGTTTTGAGCATTAGAGAGCCCTTCACTGTAGAAGAGTGGAGTAACCGAGAATCGGAGTTGTTTCGACTCGGAATTGGTTTGAGCAATCGGATCGAATCGAAGAGAGAAAGTCGAAGGGAAGCTTACTCGGTTCGAGCACTAGTTCGATTGTAGGTGCGAGTGGTTGGTTCGAGTATTGCTTCGAGGATTGAGTCAAAACCGTGACATGGAGGGATCCGAGACAAAGCAAAGATCAAATATCATGGCCGAGTTTGGGAGGTTCGAGTCAAAGTAAGAGCCATAGTTCGGATGAAGGATCGAATCGAACTAGGGTGTGGGACAGACTTTGTTAAAGGAATGTGGGAAAGTCCAATTCATCCCGTGCCCCACCCAAATAATTGGTTAAACCCGGAGTGGGTTAATCGGACGATTTGTGAGCCACCCATTCAACCCATACAAGCAGTGGCGTCCACGACAAAGTAAGCGATAATCGGGCTTAGAATCGTCTACCTCAACGCGACAGGACACATATTTGTTCTAGATGCTTTCAACCTGGACATAATCAAATTACATGTTCCAACTTGATAGAATCAAGCGAAGTGAACCAACCAAGACCGAGACGACCTAGAAAATGTTCATCTTGTGGAGCAATCGGATACAAGACGCACATGCCCAACCGGAAATATTGCTTAGTGTATTTATTTATTTGTTGTGTATTGTTAACTTAACATTGGTGTGTTGCAGTATTTTTTATAACAATGTGTTAGTGTTTAGTCGGTAATTGAAAATTAAATACGTAAAGTCCATTTAAATTTGAAAATTTGTAAGTTTACGATGAAAATATCATCACCAAACTTCCATAACTTGCCCCTAATCCTAGATAACTGTCCTACTTATTTTTCAAGCAAACATAAACACAAATACTTGGCATCGTAGGACATATGCAGGATTAAACACCAATCATTTTTTGAATCGAGACCAAAATCCACCACTAGTAACCCCTTGGTCGGATTAGACGATCTAGCTTCAAGATCGATAACCTCGTGCCTTGCAGATTTGTTCTCATCGTCCGATGCGATATCAATGATTTCAACAAACAATTATATCATTTATATGGATTGCGTTGCTTAATAATATATTGAACATATATCTTAAACAGAATTACTCACACAAACCGTGTATCCATCATGCCTATATCCTTCCAAGAGGATGGGGCCATAGCTTCGACAAGAGCCGAATCCTCATGCGTAATACACGCTAATAAATAATGTGTTAAATAATGACATAATTATCATTGATAAATATATAACCATTGTAAATGAATAGATACAATGATAGTTCATACCGAGTGTCCATATCTTTGTCTACATCCATACATTCTCTAAACCACTTTCGGTCCACCGGGATCACTCTATTGATATACAAGCTACAATTAGAAATACGTTAGTGTAAATCAAACTCTTATAAATAAATAAATATAATTGTTTGCAACATACCAAGTATTCTCGCTTTAGTCATCTCAAAGCATGCATTCTTTGACCACTATTATCCATGGTAGCGTAGGGGGACAATGTAAATTGTCCCTTCTTTCGTACTTTCTTCTCTTGTAATACACTTGTCCCAGCTGTATCTAATTGTGCATTAATGGGGATATTAGACGTAATTGGAGAAGATGACATTGGTGGACGAGCATAGGGGATCGTAGAGGCTGGAGAAATTGGACGAGCAGTGGAGTACAAGCAGAGGATTATGCAGTGTTCGAGATGTCCACTGGAATAACTTCGTGACATGTTGCATTGAGTTCTCGTTCAACCATCTCATCTTCATCGTATAATCCACTTGGAGTCGTGTTGATAGCATCCATAATGCTATCATATCTTTGTTGGACTTGGAAAATCCCATCCAGTGATGTTGTTCTCACCGACCGCACTACACCGAGGAACTCACGTCTCTATTTTCTCTCGGGTGACATACCTCTCGTGATGAATCTATGTGTAGTGTACTGTATTCAGTATAATTTTGGCCCACATCATCTGCAAGTCTAGTAGTCGGCGATCAATGAGAGGTAGCCGGAGTTACCTCATCTACAAAATCGTGTAGTGCGGGTGCAATGGCGGGATAATTAGAATGAGACCGCCTAGATGAGGTGAAAACATACTCACAATCTAGACCATGTATGTTCTCCGAGTACGGCTCCATCAACTCATAATATGTCAGCTTCAGATACGCATTTACAACCGAGTTGCCTCTCTTATGAAAAAAGTAAAAAAATGTTGATTAAATTGTCTTATATTTTAATTAATACCACGTTAATATTAAAATAGTTTACGAAATACCTCAACACCCCGCACATAATCCATCATATACCGTGTATCCTCATTACGGACCATCTTGAATTTCCAATAAGGATGCGCGGTCGCCGTCTACTTTCGATTGACACCTTTCGCCCCAAAACAACGTCCAATAGAGGTAATGGCCTCGTATTGACCAAACTCCGCAATGTATAGGTGCATTTTACATGATCGTAAAATTATAATTTTTACTAATAACATTTAATTTTTAAACAGAATAAAATGACTAAACACGTACCATAAATACAATATTGCATCCGTATAAATGACATCTCGTATTTTCGGTTGTTCAATTGATCAATCGATAGGGTTGCAGGAATTTTATCAATACCCTTCCAAAATCTACTTTAACGCACACGCATTCCCACGAGAAGTTCTCCCAACACTCCATGTTCTCAATGAGCTCCCACTCCCAAGGGTTAACCGATTTCTTCACTACATCATCACCCAAAGCATGCAAAGGTACGAACAAGATGTGTGCAATCCGTAACATGTCTTCGAGACTATCATTAAATCTACTAATTGAACATCTCTCGCAATGCCTTCAAAGTTACACGGGTACTACGACCAATTAAGCGGTCATGAAACCTTAAGTCGAGCGTTTCTCATGCGCCAACTTAAAATTGACGTCCATATCTCCAAAGCGAAGCCCCATGACTAAAGCAAACTCATATCTAGAGAAACGAATAAAACTTTCTCCAATACAAAACCATCGTTCTTCTACGAAGCACAGATCTCGATCACCTTCCGTGTGATTAATTTTTCATTCACACGGATTGATAGATTTTAACATCAATCGATAGTAGTCTTCCAAAAAGAAATTTTGAAAGACAACTAAGACATCTTCACCAACAAAATTCAACCTAGAGTAAATCGTGAACCATGAAGCTCCAAATTCTCTTCCAAGTCCAATCATCATCCTACAAGTAATAATGAATAATTATTTAACAATAAAATTAATTAAAATAATTTAATTAAAATTAATTAGGGATTAGGGCATTTAAAAAATTAATAAGTGTAGCAAATTTTTAAAAAATTAATAAGGAAGAGTGATACAGATTTGGTGGTCAATTTAAAAAAATTAAAAAAATAGTACCTATAAATAAAATTGTTAAATTGATACCAATTTATTAGTAAATTGGTTCTTGAAATTAAAAAAAGGAAAAAAAGTGTACAAATCGGTACCAAACAGATTTGGTGGTCGATTATATAAAAAATTAAAAAATTGGTACCTTTAAATAAAATTACTAAACCGTACCAATTTTCTTGAAATTAAAAAAAAAAAAAGGCATTAAGTTAAAAAAATTGGCGGCTAATTTTAAATATATATATATATATATATATATATATATATATATATATATATATATATATATAGTACCTATAAACAAAATTGGTTAATTGGTACCAATTTTCTTGAAATTAAAAAAAGGGCGTACAATTAGGCTAAAAGATTTGGTGGCCAATTTTATAAAAAAATTGGTACCTAAACAAAATTGATAAATTGGTACTAATTTAATTTAAAAAGAAAAAGAAAAAAAAATGGCGTAGGGCACTGGTACCAGTTTGTATTTGAAATTTTTATTAATTTTTTTATTTCAAAACAGGTACTGATTTTTTAAAACTGGTACCAAATTTTGATTTTTCGGTACCTTTTTCTAAAAATTTAATTTGTCCAGTTTTGAATTTTTTTAAATGGCGCTTATATTTCGGTACCAATTTTTTTATTTTCGATACCAGTTTTATTTTATTTTTTTAATGCGCCTTTATATTTTGGTACCGATTTTAAAAAATGGTACCAATCGGTACCAATTTTTTTATTTTCGGTACCAGTTTTGTTTTGTTTGTTTGTTTTTAAAAAAATGGCCTTACTTAATTTCGGTACCATTTTTTAAACTGAGAATTGCCAATATTTCTCCCTTTTATAAATACCAATATTTTCAAATTTAAATACCATTATTTTGGTACGTATATCCCTATATTATATGCAACTATAAATTCAAATATCTCTACCATAAAATAAATTTAAATACCAATTATAAATTCAAATATCTCTACCGTAAATAAATTCAAATACCAATTATAAATTTAAATATCTCTACCCAAAATAAATTTAAATACCCATTATCTCTACCCTAAATAAATTACAATTTAAATTAACATTATGCTATTAATTCAAACATCTCTACCTCTAAATAAATTATAATTGAAATTTAACACTACACTATAAATTCAAATATTAAAATAAACAAATACAAAATCAAACTAGTACTTTAACAAGAGTTTTAGACATATGTGGTATCCAAATGCCGATTATGAGTAGTTGCTAATGTTTTCTTCGTTTTCATTGTTGGCAATTTCTACTCTTGAATACAAGATGAGTTTTTTTAATTTTTGAGCATCAAGTTTGGGGGAAGAGATGTTATATATATATATATATATATATATATATATATATATATATATATATATATATATATATATATATATATATATATATATATATATATATATGGTGAGTGGATCTATGTGTGGGAGAGTACCGAAATGAGAGAGAGAGAGAGAGAGGTGGGAGAGGGGAGAAGACCGAATTAATGAGAGAGAGGGAGAGGTGGGAGAAGTTAATTTTGGTAGATGAAATTAATTGGTAGGTGGTGGTCAAAGAATCAAAAAAATTTGACCAAGAGGTGGTTTAATTGGGGAAGGGACGGTTGTTTGAGAATTAAAGTGGGGGTGGGGTGGGGGTGGTTATTGTGGGGTTCTCAATTTGTATATCATCTTTTTACCCACTTGTGAGGGCAAGTTGGTCCCAAAATTCAAAGTGAGTAATTTAAATCTTTTTAAGTCAAAGTGGTTAAAAAGATCTACCCAACTTCAAAATGGATATTTCATGCAATTCTCTATAAAAATTATCACTTTTAAAAAATATGATAAGATTTTAATTAAAAGTGATAATGTTTTCTTTAAACCGACAAACACTTTTCTTTAACACATTATCACATTTTACTAAAACTTTATCACTTTTTAATTGGAAGAATTTCATATTAGGTTTCAATTTTTAGATTAAGTCTCAATTTAGGTCTTGAATTTAGAAGTGTCTCAAATTAGAAATTAGGATCTAATTTTTATTTTATTTTTTAATTTAAAATCCAATTTTATTTATTATATCTCAATTTAAGGCCCTTTTTTTTTTTTAGTTTTTCATTTCTATTCATACGCGGTACTTGTTTTATAAAAAATATTTTTATTATATAATATAATTTTTCTAATCTACATTTTGAAATATATTTTCTATATTTTTATATTTTGAATTTATTAAAAATACTCACGTTCATCACTTAGATTATAAAATAAAAATAATTAAAATTTTATTTTTAAATAAATCTAATGCAGTGTCAAATACAAATTATAATTTTTTAATTTAATATATTATATTTAAAAATTGATTAGAAAAAAAAAGTTATTATAGTTTTAAGTGTTTTATAAAAAAATTAAAATAAATACAAATTTATCGGGTCTTGAACTCGAGACAAAAAAGAAAAACTGGATCATAAATTGAGAAAAAAAAATTAGACCTTAATTTGATTTGAGACACTTCAAAATTCAAGACTTAAATTAAGACTCTACGTAAAGATTGAGCCATAATATAAAATTCTTCCCTTTTAATTTTGAGCTAATGAGCAGAAATTAACAAAAATCTTTATTAATGGAGTTATGTGGATATTCTCATGGATTTAAATGTGGCTCCATCTAACACAAGTCTTTGTCATATATATGTCTTTAGAAAAATATTGTTACAAATAAAAAGAAAAAGTCAAACTCTTGTATAAACTAGATTCATCGTTTAGTTTTTAAGTCATACTTCACCAATCTTATAATGATGGTCCTTTTTGTTTTTCCAAAATAGTCTTTTCTTTATGAAATTGTGTAAAATATTCAAAATACGCATATTTAATGAATATTGAAATTAACATGTTTATTATTTGTATTTAATGTTTTAATAAATAAGGAAGTATATGAAAGTTTATAGGTAAAAATCATAATTTTCGACAATTTCACATAAGTCTTTGTCTTTAATTGTTTGTTGCCAATTGTAGCACAAATACTTGTATCATTTTTTATACATATCATCTTTGTTTATAATTTTAAACAAGAAAAATATCACTTTTCACATAAACATTATAACATCATAATAAAAGTTATAACTTTATATTTATATATCCAATATAAATAACATTTTTTATTATAATTTTGAACAAAGAATCTATCACATATCACTTAAACTCTATCATTTTTTATCAATTATCACTTTTTATTTATATTTCAATACATGTATTACTTTTAATTTGAAAATTATTACTTTTCATTTAAAAACTATCGCTTTTTGTATAAAGTATATCATTTTTATATATTTATATTTTTTAATATGTATAACTATAAACCATAACATATCACTATTAACTAACTTTTTTATTTATAAAAAATATATATATATTTTACGTATTACACCTATTGAATTCATAATATTAAACTAGAAAACTATTGTATAGAAAAGTTATAATATTTTAAAATTGGCATATATTTAACATATAAATGAAAGGTGGTGACTTTTAATTGATAAATTAAAAGTCATAAATTATACTCCTATGTCCCAAGTTAAGCTTATGCACACTTTTCTTTTTTTTGTCCGCCCCAATAAGCTTATGCACACTCCTAAAAAGGTAACATCACATAATATTAATGCCCTCACAATATTATTTAAATTACAAAAATGTCACTCCTATTCTACTCTATTTTATTTTGAGCGAGTCTCTTATAAAATATTGCACCATGCAATATTAATTAAAAATAGAAAGATTTAAAATTCGTGGGTCATCATACGGATCGGGTCAAGATAAGAAGATACGCAGATTTGAGTGAATTAGGGCGTAAATCGCGATGATGACAACTAGCCGGCAGAAGGCGACGATCAAGAGGCGATTCAACGAGAGAATTCGACAAAAACAATCATGCGGAGATCAATGAAAATATTAAATTGAAAAGAAACACGCAGAGATAAAAAAGAAAAAGGAGAAGCTATAGATGTTTTTTGAAAATTTTCTAATAATTTCTACAGATCTTATCAAACACAATAACAAAGTTACGGATCATCTTTGTTATCGGTTGCATGTTCTTCTAAATTACTGGAATTAATATCGCAATTGTTACTGCTTTCGATTTCTTCATATAGTAACACATATTTCTCTATAGGGTAACACGTTTGTGTTCATATAGTAACATTTTTTTTTCATATAGTAACACATATTTCACTATACAAGAACACGTTTGTATTCATATAATAACATATTTTTTTCAATAAGTATGTGTTATCAGTAAGGGTAAGTACGTGTTACTAGTCTTTAAAAGAATAAAATATTGGTTTTGTTCATTAATAACACATTTTTCTTCATACAAGAACACGTGTTTGACCTAATAATAACACAACCCGAGAGTAAAAATTTGTTTTTACCTTTGCACGAGTTTAATACACATATTTGTCCTTATAATAATACATATTTACCCCAAAATCTTATACTTGGGGATCAAATAGACCCATGATTTTTTTCTTAACACATTAAAATCAATTCTCTTTAATATTGAGATCAAATAAGTCATCATCTTAATAAAATCACACTCTCTTAATAAGAATAAAGTTGTCGAAGATTAAAGACTTATTTGATTCACACATATAATTATATTAGAGATTTATTTGACCATTTTTTTATTTTTATTTTTGCATTCGAGTGATTAGTTTTAGATAAATATGCAGTTTTTATTTTATAGTGACACATAATTATTGTTAAAGTAACACACCCGGAGCACACGGGGCGAATTTTTTTTTTTTTACCTCTTGCGCGATTTTTTTGGAATATCCATTAAACCCGCCCCGCCCGCTCAGGATCCGCGAATTTCTTAATTTGGATCTGGATAAGGATTATTTCACGGATCTAGGATCCGTGAAATATTTCATATAAGAATTTGTCTTTTATTTTCTCTCTTATTTTATCTCATTAAATCACCAAAAAAACTCTTACATTTTATTTACTCTCTTATCCTTTATTTTTATAATAGTCAATAAAATTAATTTTTTTTTTTATTTTTGTGTCCCAAGAAGTGTGCATAATTTTTTGGTACGTGTTACAATCCTAATTGTTATTTATTTTTAATATATATTTTAGTTTTCAAAACAATTGCATATGAATAGTGGGTCATACACCCAATGAATGTGGGTTGGGCGCAAGGGGTGGTTGGGCTGGTAACGGTTTTAGTTAACTGGGCTCACTATAAATTAGTGGATTAAAAGGGATTTGTAACACGAAATGAGATACGTAAGACAATCTCACGTAAGTCTTTGTCTTTTAGATGATGGAGTAAGTTCTAAAATTTTGTATTGAAATTATAAAACTAACAAAATGAGATTCGTGAAACAGTCTCATACAAGTCTTTATCTTTTAGACGATAAAGCTCTAAAATTTCATATTGAACAAGTAATAGTGTATTTGCATAATAGTGATAATAAAAATACAATTTATCGTATGAACTCAATTTAAACAAGTGTAAATAATACTGTTAAATTGAAATTATCATGAATTATGTAAATAATACTCTTTAATCGCTTCATAAATTATCTATTTTGTTAAAATGAACCTCTCAATATAAATTATTTCCAAATCCCAAAAAATAGGTTAATTATCAATTTAAGGATAAAATTTATCAATCTGAGACTTGAATGATATTTATATTAAGTGATTTTATCAATTTAAGTCCTGAAAAATGTTTATATTGAGGTCTCAAATTGATAATTAACCTATCTTTCTGATTTTGACCGATAAATCTCTTAATATTAACATCTTTCAAGTCTGGATTGATAAATTTTATCTTTAAGGTTCCGAATTGATAATTAATCTATCTTTTGTAAAACTAACAAAATTTACTTTAATTTGCAATTTTGAGTTTGACGTAATAAAATTTCCACACTTGTAACTAAATTTTCCCCGTGCCTTTAATAAAATTTTGCAATTTACTTTAATTTGTTTAAGTTGACTTGGCTGCGGTTTTAACAAAATTTAGACAGCAGAATGTCTAGGGTGTGTTTAAAATGCATAATAAAAAATTACAGTGTTATTTTTTATGAAAAATAAAATTTATAATATAAAACCATTTGATTTTTATATTATTCCTTCAATTTAAATAGAGCATTAAGTACTAAAATCGATCCTTGTAATATGGTAATGATATGGGCCATGGCCTGAAAGCTTTCTTTTGGGCCTCGCATGGCCCATATTACAATCTGTTGCATGAGCTCATTATCTAGGTATTTTTGCATTAAAGTGAAATATAAAGACACATAATTTGATATGATAATTAAATTCAATTTAAATCGGTTTTATTAATGTATATTTGATTAAAAGGTTTTTTTATTTAATAAGGATATAAATTATAGGCAAAAACGTGTGTGAGATGGTCTAACGGAGAGACGGTTCACAAATTAACACAAATTCCCACCAAAGTATTATAGCTACATATTCAAATTATGTTTCGTCTTACCGTGAGGCGTTTCTCATACAAGACCTACTCTAGGTTGTAAAAGCGATTTATGTTGATATTATATGAACAAGTTTTATATTAAAATTGATTTACAATTCATAATTTTTAGTGAAATAATTAATATTTTTATTTCAAAATTAATACTTATAATAAAATAACTAATACTCCTACTTTTTAATAAAATAATCAATGCTTTCAAAAACATGTACTTGTTTCACGTGAAAATTCACACATTAATTTGCCAAATTTTATTATGTAACAATCTAATGAAAGGTGGTTGAATAAAGAATGTATGCCCAGCTGAACTCCACTTTGTTAAATAATTTAATTTAATATAGCAATGATGATATAATATTCAAATCTCATGATATTGTATACTTATTTCATGATATTGGGAAAGTAATAATAGCAAGCTAATGATGAAGTAGGAAGATCTTTACAATGCATCCATTATTATACATATATATATTTTTTTACTCTATATATAGATTTTTTATTATTATTTATAACATAATTTTATCAAAATTTTGTTAATTTGCTCCCCTTTTAAATTTTTTTTTGCCTCCTGATATTTTTTTAATGATGTTATTAGCTATTAATACTTATTTTACATTCATGAATTTTAAGTCATCCCGTCAAATGAAATTTTAAATCCGTTCTAACCGAATATCTTATTGGCTATAAACCATAATTTAGCCACTACCTCCTACACAGTTCTTTTTTTCAACAGAAAAAAATTTGATTCTCATCCTATAAAACCTCTATAAATTAGTATTATTGGAAACAGAAAAATTTATTATTTTAGAGATATTAATCATCTTTAAATTAATAATTTAAATTAATTAAAGAATATTTTTCAACACGGTAAATAAAAATTATTTTTTTATAAAAGCAAGTGAATTTAATAAATATATGCATTATATTCATTGAACTACTAATATATAAAAAAATCATCATACATAACATATTAATTTATAGCAGCCATCTTCGAGAATAATGTGGAGGATGACGCCGAGGATGATACAATTAACACCTTTCAGAACTAGAGAAAGGGAACACGTAACGCTTCACAATTTTTTTGGTGTCATTTGACACAACAGAACTATTGGAAGAGATATTGATGGGACAACTAATTTATTCTTATTTTACTAAATTGTCCTAGTTATTTTTGTAATTTAAAGAAATTATTAATTTATGATATTGATGGGACCAAGCAAGCTGAATTATTATTTTAGAGAGTTGATTATTACGGGCAAAAACTAGTTTTATTAATTCATGTAGATTAAAAAATTATTTGTTTAGAAATTTATTAATTTATATATAAAAGCAAAAACTTCGTATGAGACACTATCATACATGAAACGGGACTCAATATTAAATATATGAGTAGAGGTATTAAATGTTTAAACATGAGAAGAAAAAAATTATCAATGTAACTATCAACTATGTAACACGGGCCGGACGAGTGTGAGACACATGTCATGTATGAATGATATCATCTTACTCGAGAGTGTCTCATTTATTAAAACCCCAGCTGAAATTTGATTATGAAGCAACAATTAATTATGATAAAGTACATGACATTAGATTATAGTAGAAGCAAGCAACTCTTTGAATTGTTCAATGAACATAGTATAGCACGATACCTTGGATCCCCAAACAAGTCAAGCATTTCTCTCTTGATTAATTATTGAGTCAAACAATCGTCTACATTATTAAGTTCATAATTAAATAGGTATAAAGATGTGAAAGCTAATTTTCGTGTGTGGCAAATGTAATGTTAGACTAAGTATGTGAGATGAACAAAAATTTACTTAAGACATATAAATTTATGGAGAGGTCATGATAGATGGTTTCTTGTGTGTGAGACGGAATTCTATTTTAATATTTCGATCTTGTAATTTTGCTTTAAAATATTTTAAAAGAGTAATTATAAACTCACATGTTATAATATATATATATAGTGGCGGAGCCAGTTGTGTACAGGGGTACAATTGTACCCCAAATATATTTTAATTTTTTAGGTAAAAAAATTATAATGTAACCCCAATATTTTTCTCTCACTTATTATTATTTTCCGTACTCTCCAATTTAAAAATTATGGATCCGCCATTGTATATATATATATATATATATATATATATATATATATATATATATATATTTTATGTATGAGGCTCACATAAATTTTTATCAAATTTAAACACTGTGAAATAATATGAAGCATGCATAGTAAACATTCAAGTAAATATAAATTTCAAATAAATTATAAATTTTTTGATAACATCATTATTATTTATTAGTTGATCCACAAAAATTATCTTCTAACTTTTTCATTATACAATACTATCAATTAATGAAAAGGTATTGTGTACACATTGTGCTTTGTACACCACTAAATAATATTTTGTACGTCTGATAAATTTATTCTCACTTTCCGTTTTAGTCATCTTAAAATTTATTCTCATTCTATTTTAAGAAATAATTATATCTCACACAATTTTATCATCACTTTTTAAACACTATATATCTACCACACATTATTACTTTATACATAAACTAATAATATTTATTAAAACTCGTGTAAAATAAAAAAGAATAAATTTATTGAACGATACTTGGGGCGTTCTTGTATAATACAAGTTGTATTGCATCCCTTTTGCGCCTTTTTTCTAATAGTAGCAATAATATTGCTTCTTACAGCAATAATATTAGTAATATCCGGTGTTTTATGTACACATAATACTTTTCTTTCATCAATTACCTGCATAAGGAGTTCATATATAATATAATATATAGATATTAAACTGGGTCGCTGACAGACTGGTCTATATTTCTAACCAATTTCTGTTCAATTTCAAATTTTCAATGTATTTCAGGCTAACTAATATGGGTAAAAAAATATATGTATTTAAATAGTAAAAATTAGCCCACTCTTATTTTTTATTTAAATGGGTCATCCGTATTCTATTTAAAAATTGGCAAAAACTATGAAACCGTGTCATGCATTAGAGTTGATCACTTTTTAATAAATTGTTATTACTTTTTAAAAAGTAATACAAATTAGTATAAAAGTGACAACAAATTGAAAAATGATAATAATTTATGAAAAAGTGATTCCGTCTAATGCATAAGACAGTCTCACAAAAGAGTGCCCCTTAAAAATTATACCCCGCCTAATTAAATGTCGTAATTTTGTATGTATTATGTGTACCGTGTAATTTAAATATTTTTAAACAAGATTAATTATTTTTATTGAACATTTTTATTTTAATACTTGCAACTATTCGTTGAAAATAAATAATATTATTTAAAAATACATTTAAACCGCACGACATACATAGTATACAAGAAATTAAAAAGAATGTCTCTTATTATTATGATATGTATTGGTCCATCCTAAGGCCATCTCAATCATTCTCCATTTGGGAGATTTTGGCACCAAATGGAGAATGGTGGCCCTCCAACCACACTTCATTTTTAGAGATTGAGATAGAGGGTGGAGAGAGAATCTTTATTTTTGAAGAATGGAGATGATTATAGAGGATGAGTTTGGAGGGTGTATTTATTTACAAAAATGTCATTTTTCCTTTTTCTTTTCAATTATTAAAATTATGTTGTTTCATTTAATTAATTAAAGTATTAGTGTTTTTATTTATTTTTATTTTATATTTTTGTTTGTTTGAATTATAATATTTTTCATTTTTTAATTTAATTTTTTTCTTCTAAAATAATTAGAATTTAATCCTTAAATTACGAGATAATGACTCACACGAAATAAATATTACATAATTTAAAAATAAAATATTACAACAATTACCAAACATACTAGAGAATAGATGAAAATATAAATAACATACCCCTACATGGTAGTTGGCTATTGTAGTTGGAAGTTATTTAAGACCACATACTATCATTGCATTGGGATATACCAATTATAGGATTCTCATGGAAGACTCAATATAACAATCCACTAGGATTTTGTCCTCCTCGTTGAAAAAGAAGAGCTACGTTTAGATGAACTCATTTTACCACGTGTGAGAAATTGTAAGTAGGATACAAGATTAAGTGAAGATGACCACACATTATATAGAGAGGATACACACACTCGTGTAAATATTATCTCTATTATTGTTGGCCCCAACTCTGCAGAGAAGTCATCTTTATTATGATTTCACTATTCATGCATAGTAAATGAAAGACAAATTACATTATTCATGTCATGCGAGAGAGCATAGTAAGTGAGTATAGTTTCAACGATAAGAGCATAGTAAGCACCCGCCCAGAGGTTGAAATTACACACGATGAACATAATTGATTTCAACAATTCCTTGCAAGTCATCGTCAAATTAAAGATAAGTTGGCTCATTATGCTCTTCGAGATGCTCTTATCGACCATTTGTGGGAAGAATTATCCAACTTGGAGTATTAAATTTCTTAATTTATTATGTTATTGTTTTTTAGTTGTTTGTTGTAATATTTATAATAAGTCACAATTTAATTTGTACTTTGTATGAGTCGCAATTTAATCTCAAATAAATGAAATTACTTTGAAAAAAATATTGATATTAGTTAATTGATTTGGATGCATTAATTTTATAATTATATAAAAAGATTATTATTTAGATTCTTTAATTTAAGTAAAAATAAAATAGATATTTTAATGATATAGAGTATGCATTGTTGGAGATAATTTGTGAAATAGAGTACTCCATACTCTATTTTAGAGCATAGAGTACTCTAAAATGTAAGAATATGGTTGGAGATGACATACTCATATTCTTGATGTTCTTCAAATAAAAAACTTAATAAGCTTCAAGATTGTACATAAAGTTTATGGGTCAAACTTACATAATTAAGTTAGTGCATAATTGCCCTAGCAACCCCAATGTATATCTATCTACATGTTTCACTTATCTCTATAATTCCGTGTGATCTATATCATAGGCCTATATTGTAATTATCTTATCCAAAAACCATGCCAAAAAAATCAAATTCTTTAATAATATAAGTACTCGTTTATTTTGAGATATTAAATTTTGAGTGATATAGTGAAACATGTGATACATTTGACTTTTTATGTGTGATATGTTTTATAAATCATACAAATCAAATGTTTGTTAATATATATATATATATATATATATATATATATATATATATATATATTACAACATAGTTTAACATGAGTTATAATATTTTCAAGTGTTTGTATTGAGAATTAATTCATGTGACAAGTTAAAATTTTACAATTATAACCTCATTTACTATTTTTAAATAAAAATAGATATTTTTGTCAATTAACTTGGTAATAAGTGGATGATTATTTTAATACCTCAGAAGGGTTCCATTTTCACTCAAAAATGGAAAAACATATATTAGGTTTTCATATTTTGCGGGCCACAAGTAATACAAATCAACAATAACAAACACTTGATTTTGAGAGAAAACAAACTATATCTCTATTAATCAATCAAAACAAATATGCCCTAAGTCATACCTTTAGTTATCATTACTAATATCATTTGTAATGTTGTAAGGGCTCGTTTGGTTTCTTTTATTGGATAATACCCGAACTATAATACCTATATTTGTAATATCAGTTTATTTATCAATATTTTGTTTGGTTTCAAAAACTTGAGTTAATTAGTGATTAGCTATCAATATTATGTTTGGTAGCAAGTATTATAACTAGTATTAATTTATTTTAGACTAATTTGTTCTTATAAATAAAAATAATAATAGACACATCTTGATGAAAGTGAAGGGTGTTTTTGGTATTTTAAAATTTAATAGATGTTGGATAAATATAAGTATTACAAATACCATATGAAACTTAGAATCTATAATACCATGTATTAGGTATTATTTGAACGGGCTTATTCTTAATAACGGGTGGAAGTATAATTTATATAACAAATCAAATAAGTGATAACGTTGCATTAGGGATCAATACACCCCTAATAAAGGAAACCAAACGAGACCTTATAGTGTAATATAGATCATACCCTTCGATTATCACTACTAATATCCTTTAATAATATAGGTAATACTCTTCATTATACCCTTTAATAATATGAGACATCCTTTTCAGTTATCACGAGTCAAACTGAAGGATAAATTAGTATTTTCACGCATTTGCCAACTTTTAAACCATTTTTATTTCTTCCCACCAATCAATTTTTTTTTTTATCGGGCAAATGGTGACTAGAACTTATGTGTCATAGGTAGTAGAGCTCTACACTTAAGCTATACCACTTCGTTGTTTCCCATAAATCAATTTATTACTCCCTCTATCTCATAAAATCTTTCACACTTTTTTCCCGTCTGCTCCACTATAAGTTCCACACCCTTAAAATGTTAAATCTTTATAAACTCTACTCTCACAATTTTCACCTAATTTATACTAAATATCATTATTTATTGACTCACACATACACACAACCCAATAATTTTTTTATAAATGTTTACAAAATCATCCCTCAAAACCCCAGGCATTACTTTTTCTTAAATTGAGTGCATTTCCATGGGACTAATATTATATGATTTTCAATACAACAAAAATATTTTCACACTTAATAATTCAAATACATATATATTCTCAGCCTCATGCAAAAAAGTGCCACCCTTTTTTAAGGGTTCCAAGAAAAGAAAAGAACATGTGAGGTTGACATGTGAGCATAAAAGAACTTGTGAGGTTGACAAATGAGCATCATCATTATTATTATTAATTAATATTAACAAAAATGTGGCAATAATTAATTTTTTTAGTTGAGCAAAATTTGCGGCCATCAATTTCCTTCACCATACAATGCTTATTTAAATGCCCTCAACCGGAAAAACATGCACACTACTCACATTTATATATGGTTTTAACTTTTTAGTGGTTTACAAGAAAAAAAATAGGTGAATGTTGAATCACATTAAATTAGCTAAGTCTTTGGTTGAAACAAAACATACAACTCGTGATCATTCATCATTCAATATGGGAGAAAATGGAAAGTCAATAATTTATTTGCCAACATCAAAATATAACTAAAATAGTCTAATGTACGATAAACTTTATTTTTCCTATCACTATCATGCACATTCACCGTAATTAATATGCACATACATTATTACTGTCATGTATATTCATTGTTATAAGTAAACGTGACAATGATAGTGCATGTGTACAGATGATAATAAAAATAGAATTTATCGTATGCATCCGATTCACATAAACACATCGGATACTTGTTAGTGTAATTTTTATTTCGATTAACATAACCAAATATTCTTAGATTTTTCTTCAAGCCATCTTGTAACTCCACGTGATCAACCACCCTATGAAACACCTTTTATTACCATATATTTTAATACAAGTTACGGATTATAGCATAATCACACATAGTTTATCTCGGCATTTTTGGTATCTTGTAAGAGATATCAATGAATTTAATTCACGAATTATTGTAAACCCTTTAGTATACGATGTAATATTGTTTAACGCATAAAATATCACATTTTAACCCTTTTTTATCTCATAATCTTAAGGTATAGATAGTGATGCTATATCTATTTGAATTGCTCCACTTAAACTATTATCACGTTTTAATAATTTTGAAAAAAATAACATGTAAAATTAAACAATCTTTTAAATGTGAAACTTTACACGCTAAAAGTATTATTTGATATTAAATATGATACTATTATTTGGGAAAAAAACTATATGAACTTGATTTAAAAAAAAAACTTACTCTTATTACCTGAAAAATATTATTAATTTCACGTTTTATACCATCATAAGATGAGCATAAATTAAGTCGTTCAATTCCTCTCGTGTCATTTTTCATATTCTAATTAATATGTATACCACTTTTTGGATCTTTAACACATAAACTCGAGATTATAGTGGTTTGTTAAATCATTTTAACATATCACGTGTCATTCATTTAGATTATGTAACATAGAATGAAATACAAAAATATCACTGATAATATTATATGTAAATCAATTCAATTTTTATGTGTCACTTTTCATGCTCTAATATGTATTTATATTTTGATTTAGCATATGTACCCAAAATTGATATCATTGGGGGCAGTTATCAAGTATTTGAGGCCAAACATCATTATTCATGATGCCAAAATATGTTTCACAGCCAAGAAATGATGAGCCCACCTATCACATCATTATATCCAAACATCCCTCCCCATTTCATCTTTTATTAATAAAGAAGAGCTAGGACCCTCAATGGAAAAAATTGTATATTAAATATTTTTAAGAAGTAGGAGTGAAGGAGATTCATTAAATTGCGCATACGGAGGCTTTCTTTATTATTTTACTCCCTCGTTAAAACTAACTTCACATGTGAAGTAGAACACACTTTTTAAGAAAATTCAAATTAGTATAGAAGAGAGAATAAAGTGTAAGAGTATTTTGGATGATTGAATGAGATAAAGTGTAGAAAAGAGAATAAGGTAGAATAAAACAAGAGTGATATATATTTTTTTAATTTAAATGGATTACGATGGTGCGATTTATAGAGGGTATTTCATTTTAGGTGTGTGAAGTTAATTGTGGAATGTTAGAAAGAAAAGTGTGAAGTTAATTGCGGGACGGAGAGAGTATATTTTTTTGTTCATGCACAACTAATATTATTATAAATAAATTATACAATAATATTATTCAAAGTGCAACTAGTGTATATAAAAATTTAATTGACTTTTATTATGATAGAGAATGTCGATTGGAAAACAATTTAAATTCATTATTACCCAATTAAAATAGAAAATTAGGAAGACTAAAGATATGTTTACTTTGTTGGATTAGGTGGGATGAATTTTCTTATCTTATTTATCCTGCATTCGTTTCATGTGACACTACAACATAATAAATAAATTTTACTTATTTCATAAATGAAAAATACTTGATTACATAAGAATACTTACAAATTAGCCCGACTAGTATAATTAATTTGATTCCTACATAGAGAAGGTGGAGGATTAGATTTTCTTTTTCCTTTTCCTTTTTTTTTTTTTTTTTAGTTTAAGGGCGGAGGATTAGATCGAGAGACTAGAGAAAAGGAATGGTGTATAAGGTGGGATTTTGTATGTATGTATGTATGTATGTATGTATGTATGTATGTGTATGTATATGGAATGGATGATGAATGAGCCGAAATTGAGCGCTCCAATCAACCACCTCAAATTCCACATCATCAATTTACCAATCCTTATCCAACACGTGCCCCTGACAATGATTTTGTGTGGCCCTTATACTTTTGAATAATACATGTTTGAACCGAATGCATAAAATAAAATATTTAACCGTCATCACATGTCATATACGTTCGGTGTTATAAAAAAAAAAGAAAAATATAACGGTGATAATGCGTAATGCGTGATAGTGATAGTGAATATTCGTGATGATAATGAAAATAGAATTTATGGTATGTCTTGATTCACACAAGTTTTTGTCTATACTTTATTCATCATTTATATTCTCTCCTAAGTATTTTTGCACACTTTTCTTTTTCGTTAAATCTCAACACTTTTTGCACTCCTTAAAAATGAAAACATTACACAATATTAACATCATCACAATATCATTTAAATTTAGAAAAATGTCACTCTTATTCTACATTACTTTATTCTATTACCTACTTTATCTCATTAAATCACCCAAAATACACTTATATTTTATTTTCTCCCGTACACTTTATTCTCATAAAAGTCAACAAAATTAACTTTTCTTAATTTTTGTGTCAGGAGAAGTGTGCAAAAATACGTAAAACGAGGTTAAGAAAGTAGAGCGATAATTTATATATGCAAAGGCGTATGTGAGATGATTTTATAGTAAGACAGTAGGGCGGGATGACTGGATGAGGCAGATCCAAAATTTGGCGGGCTGCAAAACCCTCAACCGAACTCATTTGTTGGCGGGCCGTAGGGGTGGGAATAGGTCGAGGCCGAGGCCGGGCTTTGCATAAGAAAGCCTAGGCCTATTAGATAATTTTAGGCTGAGCCTGGCCTATTATCTATGATAGGCTTTTTTCAAGGCTCGGCGACCTTTTTAATAAATAGGTCGGGCTGAAAAGCCTTTTAAAGGCCTATTCTTCTTGCAACTTTTATTCTTCATTAAATTTTAAAAAATCACATTTTTTTATAGTACAATCGTAAATACTATACAATTCAAAATACGAATAAAATTAACATACCAATAATTATCAATTAGCAAAAGTAATAACAAAATCTTATGTAAATTAACGTGACGTAAGTTATTTTGTTTATTATTAATATTTTTATTAATATTTTTATTAATATTTTTTACTAATATGTAAATTTATGAGATAAAATATATAAGTATCTCACAATTATTAATATATATATATATATATTATATATATATATAAATATAATATATTATATTATTATATATATAGTTAAATAGAAGTACTGTTAGGCTTAAAAGGCCTACAAGAAAGCTCAAATCTGCCTATTTAATTAAATAGGCTTCTTAAAACTGAGCTGGCCTATTTATTAAATTTGGTGAGCGAGCCAGCTTTAGTAGGCCGAGGCCATAGGCCCTGCGGGTAGCTTTGGCCTATTCCCACCCCTAGCGGGCCGTAAGTACAGACGGGTTAACCCACATTTATTTTTTTAATTTAAAAAAATAAATTTTCAACATCAATAGTAATTAAACAATTTATCTAGGTAATTAACATTATCAAAATATTAAAACAAAATATATCACACAAATTAAGTTCATCATTTATTAATTAGAAATATAATTTCCTGCAAATTAAAATTTACAACTCATTAACCATAATAATTAATAAACATACTCCTACAAATTAAATTCATTATCTATAAACATAAACTTTACAAAAAAATTCTAAAAAATAATATTATAAGTGTTAACAATGTATAATAAAAAAATTAAAAAATAAAATTGGAGGCAGGCGGCCCACAAAGCCCGGCCCGTCTAGGCCCACCTCCAAGGGGACTGAAAAATATTAACCCAACCCTCAATTTTACTATGGCGGGCGGGCCCAATGGGCTAGCCCATTTTAACGGCTCTAGGTGAGGTGGTTTATATAAACTAATACAAATGTACACTCATTCATTCTCTTGGTGAACTAACTTCTAACCATTAACAACTAACATTTACCGATAAAAAAAAATATGTGCTAAAATTGACAAAATATAAAAAAGGTAAAAAAATATGAGTACAATTTTGCAAGAGAAAATATATGTGCTGAATTTGATAAAAAAGTGAAAAGTATGGGTACAATATGGTTAAAGACAAAAATATATACTAGATTTGGATTAAAAGCGAAAAGTATATTCTAACATTTGTGATTTTTAAATAGTAATAACTTATAGTATATTAAGTAATGATACTTTGTATGATAACATGTGATACTTAAAAAAAGTTTACATGAATTCGGTTCATATAAAATCTACTATTTTTATATTTTATTGTACAAATATGTAGATGCTTAAAAATAATTTAAGATCTATGTATATATTTATGATCATATATGGACGTATTAAAATTTTAAAAATAAAGACACAAATATAAAAGTAAAACTTTGCAGCCGACCGATCCCGTGATGGACGCAAGACTTCTCCCTTTGTACACGATAAAAGTGCAGGAAAAAAAAAAAAAAAAGGTGCAGTGCACCCAACTGCCTTTCGATTCTCTCTCATGCCAGGATTCCTTTTTGAGTATATTATCAACTACTTTTGACCTAAACTTTATGCCCATTTAATTTTTCTTTATTTTATTAATATAAATTAATATTTTCTTGTCTAAATTTCGAGCTCAATTTTGGAATTTGGGCTAGTAGGACAAAAAGGAGAATCACGAAGGGTTAAACATATAAATATAAATCTTACAAAAATAATTTGTAATAGAAATCAATTTCATCGTAAAATTTAAATTTTATGTGTATCTATATAAAATATTTAACAGAATAAGAATTCTTGAAATGTAATCCAAAGAAAGAAATTCAGTTAATCTAAGTGGGTCGAGATCGGGTTAAACAGATTTTTCCAAAAAATCGTGCAATGACAAATATAAAAACTAGCTTCCAAGTTATTTTGCTATAAAATCAAAGCTGTAGGGGTAAATATATGTTAGTGTAAACGCAAAAAAATGTGTTATCATGTGAATACAAAAATGTTATCATATGAAAAAGCGATGTATTACTATATGAACAAAATCGTACAAGCGCAAAAAAAAAAAAAAAAAAACTAAATTTAAAGTGATGAACAAAATAAAAAATCATATATTTGTCCTTACATAAACACACATTTTTTTATAACAACACATGAATAAATATTTTATTTTTGTAAGAGATAGTAACATATACTTCCCTTTACAAGTAACACATAGTTATTCTGGATCACGGATCAAAATTCAATTTGGACGGGAGCATAAAATTTCCAAATTGATCTGAAAAGAAGGTTGAATTTTTCAATGAAAATGATTATAATTAATATTTTCTTTGTCCCTTATTTAATGTATTATTTATTGTTCCACACATGTTTGAATTTAACAATTGTCTAATAATATAAGTTATTTTTGATGGGATTATGCTATTTTTCAATTTTAATAAGAGAGTTATTTAATAGTACTTCCTTCGTCCCTTTTCAAGTTTAACATTTGAGGGATGATGTGGGTTTAATAAATATAGTATTTTTATGAGCAACACTTGTGTGAACCGAATGCATACAATGAACTCTATTTTTACTATCATTATCATGCGCATTCACTATTACAATCATGCACGTGCCTTTGTTATAAGTAAATGTGATAGTGATATTGCATGTACATGGCGATATTAGTGATTGTGCATGTTAGTGATAGTAAAAATAGAGTCATCGTATGTAAACTATTTACACAAATTTTTATCTATTTTTATTGTAAAGTTGTTGGTAAAAATTATAATAAAGTAGAGAGAGTGTGTAAACAAATATAAGAAGATGAAGTATTTCATTGTAAATGTGGGCTCATAACTTTACAAAAGAGAAAATGTTAAACTTTAAAAGAAACGTCCAAAATGATAAAATGTTAAACTTAAAGAGGGATGAATGAAATATTAAATTGAGTTAGTATAAGAAAAATAATGACATCCCTATATTGCTAATAGAGAGTTTGTTTTTGATTAGGTGTCGTCATGAGGTTAATTTGAATGAGGTGTCACATTCTTATTAAATGCATATATATGTTAATAATCTATGTGTCATTTTTCTATTGATTTATAATTAATATATGACATCTATGTGACATTTTAATATAGAAATTAATTAAAAATATATTTCTAAGAAGGTTTGACCCTTAGACCTCTTGCACAATATGTATATTTTTTAATAAATAAGTTAATATATAAATCTTTAAATATTTTAAATATCTATTTTATATCTAAAAAGTGTTATCATATGACAATTTTTAAACATAAAATTATATTTAACTCAAGTCTATAAATGTATATAAGAAAAATTGTGGTTGTATCAACTTTTATAAAAAAAAAACTTAATATAATCATATATGATATTTATTGTAAATATACGATATATATATATATATATATATATATATATATATATATATATATATATATATATATTATTCGCAGAATATTTATGCATCAATTATATAAAAAAATTCTATTAATCGTCTCCTTTTTTTATTAATTGTAAAATAAATTTAATTCTAATCCCTAGTATGAATTGTCATACAATTAATATTACCATTGTTTAAATTTAATACTCCTCCTGTCCCAGAATAGCTTCATATGTGAATGGGCACAGTTTTTAAAAAAGTGAAATTACGAACAATTTTGACTTTTTGAAGGGGGTATTGCAGTCATTTTATGTAATGAAGGGAGGTGGGATTATTTTTGAGTTAACATTAACCACAAAACACGGAGGGAAATTCAAAAAACAAAAGCCAACTAATTAAGTGAAAATGTACACTGTTCCTTTGTTTGTTAATCTTGTTCACAAAACACTATTCACATTTAACAAAATTCGAGAATAGAAATTACGTAAAATATAAAAAAATTACAAAGAAAAGTAGCAGTCTAATCTGCATTAAATACATTGAAATGACCCAAATTTCCCCCAAAACATTGTTTAGCTCCAATTCATCTAAAATTTCAGTTTTTCCTCCAACTTGAATGCCAATAAATATCCTAACAGTTCCATAAATGCATTTCCACCGCATTCAAAAACAGAAATCGAAAATTTATTGCAAAGTTAACTCTATTAAATGTCTACAACAAAAAAGGTCTTACCTTAGATGAAAAGAATCGGATGGCTCGGTTCTTACTTGCCAATAGCACCAACGGTTACTGGTCCATAATGGAATGATAAAGGAGGCTGGATTATTTGATGTGAGCGGAAGAACTGTGCATTACATTTGGGCGAGTAGCAAAGTCTCAAATTACTCAAGGTATTCCAGTCATGATATGCAATAATAAGAAGGGAGTGCGAGGACTAAGCACGTGCGGCTAGATACCGACAGAATGAAGAATATTGCATTCCAAAAGCGATCAACAATAAGGAGGCTAGCAAGGGAGCTCAATGTAAGCAAAAACCACGTAGGCGAGATGGGTGAAAGATGGGACGATCAAACCACATAAAAATGCCATTAAGCCCGAGCTAATGATTTCAACAAGTTTCAAAGGTGAAGTACGGTTTGAATGCACTTGGTTTTAGAAGACAATCAAATTCGAGTTTTCGTGTATGCATAACATAGTACACATCGATGAAAAATGGTTTTATATGTCAAAAGCAAGTGAGAGGTATTACATGGTACCCGGAGAGGATGAGTCTTATAGATCATGCAAAAGCAAACTATTCATACCGAAAATTATGTTTATGGGAGCCGTTTCTAGACCACGGTATGAAAATGGAGAAATGGTGTTTGATGGAAAAATTGGTTTATTCCCATTCACAACTAAGGAACCAAAGAAAGAGAAATTCAAAAATAGAGTGAGGGGTACTTTGGTCACTAAGCCTATGGAATCAATCACCAAAGACGTTATCAAAAATTGTTTGGTTAATCGGGTAACTTAAAGCTGTCGAGAATTTATTATCATCATCCAGTTTTCAGCAATGATTAAGTCTCCAAAAATAGAGGATCAACCTCTATTGGTGACATTAATCATGCTAATGAAGCCTTTTTTCTTTTTTTTTTTTTTTTTTTTTTTTTTGTAGATAATACCAGCAATTAAGGCAAAGTGGTCTGCTAATGCAAGCAAACACATTATCATACAACAAGATAATGCAAAGCCTCACATACATAATGATGATCCGAATTTAGAAGCATTTGCAAGCTCGGATGGCTTCAACATATTGCTTGTATGTCGGCCCCCAAACTCACCGAGATACAAACATTTTAGATTTGGGTTGGTTTAGGGCAATTCAGTCACTTCAAGTTGACACGGCTTCTTATAATGTGGATGACTTAGTTAAGAATGTGTTCTTTGTCTTTTGAAAACTTAACAACCATCAAACTTAACAAAGTCTTTTTAAGCTTACAACATGTCTAATTGAGATCATGAAGGCTAAGGGTCACAATAACTATAAGTTGCCACATATGAGTAAGGATAGACTTTTAAGGGAAGAAAGACCTGCCTATGAGCCTACAAGTTAGTGAAGAGCTTGTGAGAGAATGCATTCGGTATTTAATTGAAGGCTGGACAAGTGGAAGGATTGGCATATGACATAAGTCACTTAATGTTAGGGTTGGGATTTTGAAGATATGGTCGTGGTTAATCCCTTTTTGGGTAGTTTTTGAAGATAGTTATTGGATAGTTTTTGAACAAAATTAGAAACTAATGCTTGTTTGCGAGATTAAACATAGGACTCATATGTATTTTTTTCAGAAAATGATTATGTTTATGTTGTAAACATTAAACATGTTTATCTTTGAAATGACATTATGGTTATTTTAGAAATTAGTTCATGCTTGCTTTGTAAATCATGCTTGCTTTTGTAAATCATGCTTAATTTTGTAAATCATGGACATTTTTCAGCAAATATTATTGCAATTTGGTAGTTAATTTTTTAAACATGTTAATTTGATCAAGCCTACAGCCCTCGAGAAGGTAATTTCATCATAGAGATCGAGTCTCCAAACTAGAAAATCCCAAGTGGTGACTAACAAAAGTCTCCAAAGTGGGCAATCCTAGTGGTGACTAACAATAACAGGCGGGTTCTAAGTCTCCAAACTAGACAATCCTAGTGGTGACTAAAAAAAGCAGCGGTTCTAAGTCTCCAAACTAGGAAAATATAGTGGTGACACATAAAACCAGTAATTAACCATCGTAAAGCCATACACGTAAGGCTATATCATCACAGTAAATTAAACACCATCAAAGCATAAACCAAGGCAACATATCCATTAGAACCATATCAATTAGGCCATACGAGAAGGCCATACTCACATACATACATGCTTACATATATTCCCTCGTAAATTAACAAACAATATGCATTACACCATCAAAAAGCCATACACGTAGGCTATATCATCACGTAAATTAAACACCATCAAGCATAAACCAAGGTAACATTATCCATAAGAACCATATCAATTAGGCCATACACAGAAGGCCATTAGAACCACACATACATGCTTACATATATTCCCTCGTAAATTAACAAACAATATGCATTCCACCATCGAAAGCCATACACGTAAGGCTATATCATCACGGTAAATTAAACACCATCGCATAAACCAAGACAACATTATCCATAAGAACCATATCAATTAGGCCATACACAAGGCCATTAGAACCATATCCCTTAGAAATCAAATATAGAATGTACTGTAAGTTGGACACCATATACAAATGTATTCAAAGATATCCTTTTCCATCTCCTCACTCATCTTTTTATCCTTCAAAACAATGTAACTACCACCGATTTACGAGATGAGAAAAGTGATTTTTTTGCCTTTTGTAAGCGGGAGCAGTTTCATCCTCGAATCGGGCACACTCATATTTTTATCCTTCATTACAACAGAGTCGACACCGATTTACGAGATGAGAAAAGTGATTTTTTCCTTTTGTAAACGGGAATATTTTCATCCTCGTAATCGGGCACAAACAAATCGTTTGTGAAACTAGATGCCAACTCTAACACCGGGTCGTAGGGTATCAACGCGTTTCACACCCAAAATTGGGCATAAAAGATTCGACACAAGAATCGACCACAAAAGGCTCGAAAATAGAATCAAAGCAGTTATTAGCCTTACCAGAGAAAGTGTCAAATGAATAGTTACCGGAATCGACGAAACAAGGCTCGTAATCGAGTCGGCCAAAAATATCTCATATGGATCCTCCGATGCCGACTCTAACCGTAGATTAGAGGGTATCGAGATCGAAATCCCCGGACATCAAATATGGAAGGATCGAATATTGTGTGAGAGAAATCGATCGATATTGAGGAAATATCCAGGATCGAATATTGTGAGAGAGAGAGAGAGAGAGAGAGAGAAATCGAGATATCAAACCTAAGGGTTTTTGAAGAGAGATGAATCGATTTGTGATATTGAGGAAATATCCAGGATCTAGGATTGTATATTGTGTGAGTGAATCGAGATTGAATATTGAAGAACTAGGGTTTTTTGAGAGAGAGGGCAAATATGAGCCAAGCGGCGATGATTGAAGAGAGAGAAACAGATGAAGTGTATCAAACGTAGGGTTTAATTATGTTAGGGTTATGTGTAGTTGGGTTAGTGTAATTGGGCTGGATTAGTGTTAATTGGGTTGGGTTAGTATTAGATTTAATTTTAATTGGTCCGAAATGAAAAATAAGTGTGGGCCCATATCAATGGCATTTTTGAAATAAATTGATATTGTGAGGGTATTGATATTGAGTATTATTTCCAAATTTGGGGTGTGAAGATAGTTATGGGACGGACCAAAATAGAAAGTGTGAAGATAGTTCCGGACGGAGGGAGTATTATAATTATAATTTTTTTATACATATACATTATTTTAATATATATTATTATTTGAAAATATTATATATATAATATATTATATTGTAAAGTTTATTTAACGAAAATACCGCGTAATACACAGGAGATCATCTAGTGTGTTATAATATTAAAGTGTTTGAGAGAGATGTATAATAAATATTAAAATTATTTTCTTGTTGTTTAAATAAATAATGCATCTAGTATGTTTTTGACAAATAACTCATCTTTACTAAGGAACTAAAATTGATAAAATATATATATATATATATATATATATATATATATATATATATATATATAAATAGAAGTCGAGAGAGAAAGTTAAATTAAAGAAGAGAGCAAGTGAAATGCACTTGCCATGTAGTGTAATAGTGAGTCTCACTCTCCACTAAAAGAGAGTGAATTAATTTTTCTTTTTCTTTTTACTTTACAACAACAATTTCAAATTTTCATAAATTTTTATTTTAAATCTAATTTTAACACATTATATATTAACTTAATTTTCTTATAAAAATTTTAATTTAACATAAGTATTGCACATATAAAAATAAATTTAGATCTAAAATATTTATTTTATTATTTTTATTTTAGATTTAATTATATGAATTGAATTTAAATAATTTTATTTAAGATTTAATTATATGAGTTGAATTTAAATAATTTAATTTTAGATTATATAAATTTTGTTGAATTTTAATATTTGTAATGAGATTAGTAACTATTAAAAATTATAGAATTAATTAAATAGTTGTAATATATTAATAGATAAACAATATAATTTATATATTAATAAAAATAATAGTAAAATAATTAATAAATTAAATTTATATTTTAATTACATATTTAAAATTTATAATATTCAATCCGTAGACATGGGAGAAATTACTAGTTGAAAATAAAATAATTACAAAATTAAAATTGGCTGGTCAGAAATTGCAGGACGATTATTTAAAAAAATAAAATAATGTTGCACGTGGCGATAAACGGGCGCGGCAGGCACACGCGTCTTTTTGTTGACGAGAGCCGTTTATCCACTAAATGCCCTTCACTGGTAGGGCCACATTTAATGAAACCTGCAGGGGCAAATCCGTAGATATGATATGTTGATAAGGGTACTTTGGGAAGAAGGCAACTAACCGTTGAAGGGGCGGCGCCTCGGCCTGTTTGGTGCTCAGGAATACAGACAAACATCTTTTATTTATTATTATTATTATTATTATTATTATTATTATTATTATTATTATTATTATTATTATATTATATTATTTATTATAGTTTATTTGCATTTAATTTAATGGGTAAAATCTTTATGGATCCTACTTAACTTTTATTATAAATTTATTGAAATAAGTTAGGTATTTCTATTTCTTGTTGCAAACGCTCCAACAGTAAACCTCTGCTTGTTAATATCATTCATTTATATAAAATCTTTATTAAATTAGGCAGGTCAAGATATAGTTTGAACAACTCATTTAAAAATTTGAATCGATAAATTTCTTTTTATTGCAATGTAATGTAATTATTAACTTACGACGACATAATTATATTTAAGTATATTTTTATATAATATTAATTAATTAATTTTAATTATTTTTATTGAACACTATTAAGTGGGTTGCAATTGGTGCACTCAATTATATTTAAATACGTCACATATAGTCTAACAGAGTATTTACTAGAATAAATTCTACTCATCACCAAATAAAATTATAGTAACAAAAATTATGAGAATAACTTGGTTCAATATTTGAATTATAAAAAGAATGGGAGGGTAAATAAATTAAGAAAAAAATTAAAATATTGTGTCTTTAAAATAGGGGTAATTCTTGTATGAACTCTACTCATTTTAATATTCACATAAACTCTATATGATAATGATAATAGTTGATCATAACAATGAAAGTAGTTGTGAATGACTGTGATAGAATTTTTACATGATCTTTAATAGCCCAATTCATGACAATGATAGTAATTAAACATGACAATATTAGTATTTGTACATGACGGTGATATCGATTTTATATAATTATAATAATTTGATCCATGACAGTAATAATAATTATATAAGATAATAATAGTGCAAATCGAATTTATAGAACAACCAAGATTATTATCATGAAATAGGCGGTGCAGCTTCTTCTAAAGGAGATGTATTAGATAATATTACATTAATGGAAAAGCAAAAGGTCTTTTTGACCCTCCAAAGTCAGCATCCATGATTCTATCCACGCATTAATGATTCCAATACTTTTTTATTTTAATTTTGATTTTAGTCTCAAAAGATACCCTTTATGCGTTTCTCATAATTTTGGGACTTTATCCTTCCCCCAATTTTTTTTTTTTTTTGAATTTATCCTTCCCCCAAGTTCAAATTGAAAATTCATTTTTTTAAAGAATTTTAACATTCTTTAGGGGAGGAGGGGCATTTGGGAAAGTACAGAAGAAAGGCTTAATAGTATTATCCAATAAATTTATTTATTTTTTATAGGCACAAATTTTAATGAATATTAAATATTTGTTTATAAAGTTGAAATGTATGATACATACGTGGTGATGGTAAAGTAGTGTGATATAAAATTATTATTATTATTTTTTTATCGGTGAAATAGAATTATTTCTAAAAATGAAATGAGAATAAATTTTATGAACAAATCAAAAGGAAACTGAACATAAATTTATTGAATGGAGGAATGTGATATTAGTTTTCAATTAAAAAATATTTAGTTGAATGATATTAATTGTTTTACTATAAAAATATTAATTGTAAATTAATTTTATGATGAAACTTGTTCAAACAATACCAATCTCAATAAAAAGTTCCATGTCAAATTGCCTTCGATTTAATTTATTGTTATATTTTTGCATTATAATGTCTATTTTGCAAATGAGTGATGAGATATTATCGAGATTTATGGGAAATTTGAGATTGTAAATGTTCTTTTAAGTGTTTCCATAAAAAAAAAAAAAAGAAAAAAAAAAAACCTTAATGATTTTTACAATATCTATTGAACTTAAAAGGTTTGTTAATGTAAAATTGTTAATATCTTTCATTTTGCAATTACCTTATTACTTATCAAATCCTACTCTTATAAAACAATATTCCAATATTTTTTTTATCTAATTCAACATGTTATGCATGTAAAATTGATGGAATGTTATTTTATATGTTGGTTTATAGATGCACCGACAATGACTTTTACAAAATTAGTGACGGAAATAACGAAAAAGAAAGAGCAAGAAAAAAACAAAAGAAAAGAAAATTACAAAAGTAATACTTTTTCAACTAAAAAGTATCGATTACTTCTTGAACCATTAACAAGCTTCAAACGACCGCAACAACGAACTTGATCAACCACGGCGGGTAAGTCGAGTCAAGGAAAAGATCCTTTGCCCGCAAAACAAATACGTCTCGGCTAGTGCTCACGGTCCGGCGTAATGTTCCCAAAGGTGAAAGCGACTTTCGTCTCGTATTCAAGTAGCACCACTTGAAACCGAGCTCCACCGAATCAAGAACGTGCAAAACTAGGCGTGTACTAGAATGTATGCGTAAACCGGACGTAAAATGCAAAAATTCGACATGGGTGTATATCTTTGATGCAAGGGAGTGCAGCAGTGGTCATCTGACATGAAGTGTCTCCTATTTATAGGCGGACACACGAGATGTTGAAGAGCCAAGAGACCCGGATTTAAGACAATCAATGCCAATCAATCGAAGTCGATTCCGTTTTGGTAACATCCAAATTTATTACACGTGACTATTGAAATGCCACGAATGCTGGACATCCAGCGCATTGATTCATTTCGACTTTTGAATTCAAATTCAAATTCACATGAAATTCCACCGAAATTCACATGAAATCCAAATTCGGATGACATTCAACTTCCTGGCACGACTTGGATAGGGCCCATAATTTTTGGGCTCAAAAAATTATACATACACCACCAAGCCCAAGTACACCCAAAGTCCAATTGCAAGATCCAAGTCCACGGACACGGCTCGGCTCGGCACGGGCGGGCGGCGCGCGTGTAGCCCATTTATATATGCATAGCCCACTTATAGTTTGAATTCTTTTAATCACTTCTTACTTATAAGATGTGCATTAACTCTACATTAACCGATGTGGGACAATTAACACTTAAGTTTAATGTGACACATTTATTACTTAAGTGTAATACCTTAGCATCTTAACATGTATATCAATTTCCAACTCACCTGAAATTGGTTTTAAGAAATTAATTATACTCTAACTATAATCTCGTTTAATTTTCCATAAAATTAAACCTCAAATTATTTTAAATTAAATAATCAAATAAATTGATTAAAATAATTAAACCTAATTTCTCCAACATTATAAACATAGATATTATTTGATAAGTGATAATATATTATAAAAAAAAAAACTAATTACATAAAATGCAACTTATGCATACAAAATTCCGATAAAAAAAAAAACTTATGCATACAAAATTTAATTTGAATATCCTTTACAATTTTATGAATAACTTAAATACTAGTATAATCAATCAAACATCATTTTGTGATTGAAAATATTAGCAGAAGCAATTAATAAACTTAAGTAAATCAAAGTAATTAATAAACTTCTTTTTGCAGCTTCATTTCTCATTAATTATGGCAAGTGGGTTGCTTTTTAAACATTTATTTTAAGCCATGAGAAATAATTATTACAATCGTTAATGGGATAACCCAAATTAACATGGGCTTTTATACAAAATTATGTAAGTAGTTTTATTATATTAATAATATTTTTAAAAAATACGCGGCTTATATTTTAAAACTATTAAAAAATATCACATTTTATATATGAAATCATATCATATAATTTTTTATTTAAAAATATACACGAATTATATATTTATATGTAGTATAATCTATACAAGTTTTTATCTTTATTTTGAATTCAAAACATAAAATTATTATTGTCACACTTATAGAAGGATTCCACGACAAAATACTCATTAATTATTTATTTATTTCACACACTTTATATTAAGATTCTATATTTCATATTTGCAACACCAAGTTTTTATATAAAATTTACACACTCAGTGACAGCAAAATATTAAATCAATCCAACTCAAAACATTATTAATTATTTTATCTACGCACTATTGCTATTAAATTAATGTTGTTAAAAAAACATACAAAATACAAATATATTTTACAATGAAATTAATTCATAATATACTTTGTCCACATTATATAAATTTATACTTTTAACCAAATAATATTTTTCATTTAATGTTGTAAAATATATATATTTTTTTACTTTATCATGTTATAATAATATTGTACTATAAAATTTTACTTTATAATGTAATATTGTACAATAAAAATTTTTACTTTTTTTTTTTAAATTATCAACACAAAAAAAGAAAAAAAAAAGTGTCTGTTACTGAGTACAGCTCACTCTAAGCAGTCACCCCAATATAATCAACACTAATTTCCCTTCTTTCTCATCGCCTTCTCTCTCTCTCTCTCCCCCTCTCTGTGGAGTTTTCTCTGCTGTAGAGACTGAGACCTCATTCACTCCCTCACACACACGTACGCACCATTTGGCTTCTACGATACACCTCTCTTCAAATACAACAAACACCATTACCAGCATTTGCTCCTCGAAATTTTGGCTGAATAAAGGCCTCCATTATTGTTATTATCCAAGGAAATATGAATTCTCACAATAAATTCTTCGTATATGTGCTCTGTTCTGCTTTTCTTGTGTCATTTGTTAGTGGGTTTTCGAGGAATCTTCCGATACTCTCTTTCGATGAAGGTTACTCACAGCTCTTTGGTGATGGCAATCTCATGGTTCTCAGAGATGGGAAGTCAGTTCACATCTCTCTGGATGATAGAACAGGTCGTTTTTCCAAGGAACAACATAATTGTTTTTTTTTTTTTTTTTAATTTTTCTGTAAAAGAAGTTGCAATTTTAGGCGTAATTTTCGGCTTTCTGGTGATAAAATTGATGATTATTGTTTTTGTTTTTTGTTTTATTATGCAGGTTCTGGGTTTGTTTCGCAAGACGTTTACCTTCATGGATATTTTAGCGCCTCTATTAAGCTTCCTGCAGATTACACAGCTGGTGTGGTTGTTGCGTTTTATGTAAGTAGTAATTGACGAGTTCAATATTGTTTATTTTTGGAATTTCAATTTTTTTGGAATAGTATCCCTAATTTCAATTAATATATGTTCATATGAATCTGATGATTTTGATGCTCATTTGCATGATGAAAATACTTATTTTCTGGAGAAGGGTTTCAGATTTTTAATCCCAAGGAAGGATATAAAAAGAACCCTCTGATTGAACATTGTTTTCTCCGCTAATCTCTCCCTTTTCAAATCAAAATTATTACTATCATCATCTGCATTAATCAATTGTGCAATTTATGTGATGTTATTTGTAAATTATAGGATAATTTTCGATGTAACTTAACCAATGTTCCTTTTCTTGAACTAATGTTCACAGATGTCTAATGCTGACATGTATGAGAAAAACCACGATGAAATTGATTTTGAGTTCTTGGGAAATATAAGGGGGAAAGACTGGAGAATTCAAACCAACATTTATGGAAATGGAAGCACGAATGCTGGCAGAGAAGAAAGATATGGTCTCTGGTTCGATCCAACGGACGATTACCATCAATACAGCATTGTATGGACTGAGAAAAGATTATGTGAGTAAAATTTTAAGTGCTTTAGTATATCATGATTCATGAGCCTTTCAATTTCTGTATATACTATGCTCTTTAGTGTTTCTTTGCTTTATTTGATGATGCTGTGGTAGTTTTCAATCATATATGTTTGTTGAATTTTTCGTCTTGTTTACTTTTTATGGCGTCGCAGATGTTACGTCTCTATCCATTCTTTGATAAAATAAACATGCTTTCCTATCATGGAAGTGTGCATATGTATTGTTTGGCATCCTATGCTCCTCTTAAGTCTCATGTGAATGTGATGCCCCTTTTAATGCTGGTTAAGCTCCATTTTTCTTGGCATTTAATAAGAAAATGGATACATAAATATTTAATTATGAAACCCTCCCTAGTAGATCTCTTTTGTATTATTATTATTTACTTAATA
Source organism: Paraleonurus japonicus (assembly GCA_030762865.1). Taxonomy (NCBI): domain Eukaryota; kingdom Viridiplantae; phylum Streptophyta; class Magnoliopsida; order Lamiales; family Lamiaceae; genus Paraleonurus; species Paraleonurus japonicus. Next base: position 45,303,851 of record CM061056.1, read on the forward strand.
CGAACGAATTCTATAAGAATTACATTATTTAACTTAGAAGAGTTATGAGATTTCGTAGTCATAATGGGTTTTCGCTTACATACCTAAATGAAACTACTTAAATACGTAAAATTATGTTATGGTGTTTGTTGTAGACGTCAAACCACCACTCGTTCTTTTGAAATTTTGTCGGATTAAAAGCTTTCGGGTCAACTATTCTTCTTGTAATGTTGTCACCTTCTGTGTAAAAGGATTAAAAAGACTCAAGATCATGCTTCTTGGTTCTTATCTTATCTCTTTGCTTTTCATCCACAACTTTTTGTTAGCTTTATGCTTTCCCCTTTTCAACTTCTTAAATGTCTCAAGAATAGGTTGGTGATCTTGCCTTTCCATTTCCTCCTCATTAATGTGCATTTTTGGAACTGTGTAATCCTGTCTTTGATTATATTTTGTTCTTTGATTATTTGCAGTTTTTATGTTGATAATGTTCCCATAAGAGAGATCCAAAGGACAGAAACAATGGGTGGAGACTTCCCCTCTAAGCCAATGTCTTTGTATGCAACAATATGGGATGGCTCAGATTGGGCCACAAATGGAGGCAAATACAGGGTAAGTTACAAATATGCCCCTTATATCGCTGAATTTTCCGATTTTGTCCTCCACGGATGTGCGGTGGACCCCATCGAACAGTCCAAGTGTGACGATGCCCCAAAATACGCCTCGATCTCGACTGATCTCACACGCCAACAACAATCTAAAATGGCCAAGTTTAGAAACAAATACATGCAGTATTCATATTGCTACGATCATTCTCGATACCAAGTTCCTCCGTCCGAGTGCACGATTGAGCCGATGGAGGCCGGCGGCTCCGAGCCTTCGACCCCGTGGCGTTCGGAGGGGCCGTCGCCACCATGGGAAGAGACACCACCGCACTAGGTCCATCCCGTCCGAATCATCTTCCATGTGATTGTGATGAGGTCATCGATTCCTCCTCATCGTCGCCGCCGCCTTCATTTTGGATTGATGTAGGGCTGTTGTGGGATGTGAATAGAGGAAAGAAGAGCACATAAACAAATTGAACATGTTGAGGATTTGATATTTATTATTACTATTGATATTATTTTGGGCATTGATCTTGATGGGGTATGTTATATGTGTATGTATATTAAGTTTTCCTCATTGCTCTTATTATATAAAAAAATATGTTTTGCTTCAGATTATGATGAGTTGTTGGGACAAAAGATGGGGGATAGAGTATCATTGTTTGAAGATTTTTTTTTTTTTTCGAAAAGATCATTGTTTGAATATATGTTGAGTTATAAGAGCGTCTCCATTTAAATTTGCAACTCAAACGCGAATTTGCCACTTTTCCATCTCCAATGTGGTTGCTAATTTGAGAAAGATTTGCCATTTGTGAACAGTAAATTGAAAATATGCCACTCACGGTTCTGAAACGCAAATCAATTTTTTTAATTTTGTATAATATTTAGTTTTTGTAATTTAAAACTAATAAATATTTAATAAAACAATATTAAATAATTTAATTTATTTTTTGTTTTAATTTTGTATTTAGTTTTTGTATATTAAATGATTTAGATTGTGTTAAATTGTGTAATTTATAACTAATAAATATTTAATAAGATAACATTAATAATTCTGTCAAAAAAAAGATAACATTAATAATTTAAATTACAAAATAAATAGAAATTTATTACAACACATTAACATAACATGCTAATTTAAATTAAAGAAACACTAAATTTACTACCACACACAAACATAAATGAAATACAAATTAAACATGCATAAACTACGTAATGAAATACAAATTAAACATGCATAATATTAATTTTTAGTAGTGGAAGACCACTTCCAGAACACTTCAATATCATCAAAATATTGTCCAAAAGTGTTGGACGAATTTCCAAGTTGAGATTCATGAGAACTTTTGCATAATTTTGAGTTGCTCATTTCGAAACCATTCACGTCTAGCCGGATCGAAATGTCCTCCAAATCCATGAACATGATTTTATCATCTCTTCTTTGTGCATTATCTTTCCTTTTTTGTGCACTTCTCTGTGCACTCTCCTTCCTTCTTTCGAAAATTCTTAAGGGCTCTTCGTTGTTGTGTGTTTGATTGATCATTATATTTTCAATCCTTTGATTTGCTTTTTCCCAAATTTTAAAGCACGAGATGAATCTTCTCATTTTCTTTTCAATTTTGCCTTTTTCATCCCATCTGGTCGCATTTGGGATGGTAAACCACCATCGGTGTCATCACTCAAGTTAATATTGAATGAACCGGGAGAGTAAATAGGAGAATCGGCACTAATGCATCGGATTGTGATGAAGCAAAATTATTATTGCGTCTCGATTGCCAATTTCTTGCTCGTTTTTGGATGGCGAGTGATTTGCGACATAATGTCTCGCATGCATTATAATACATAATATGATAATCGAGGATGAACGAGATCTTAGTGCTCCAATTGTAATAGAGAGAGAAGTGGCGACTCCGGAGGTAGAAATGACAAATAATAAAACTTCTAGATTTCAAGGTTTTTCTTCGTCGATATAAAAATATCGAGATCCGAATGCTCATTTAGAACTTGAGACATATTGATTGAACATCTTTGAAAAAATATATTAATTCAGAAGATTAAAGACAATTAGTATGTAATTTATATTTTCCTAATTTTGCATTGTATTGTATTAATATGTAACTTTTTTAATATTAATATGTATTTGTGATAAATTTTGTAATTGAATTTTGATATTTTATGTCATATTTTTTTGCAAGAGTATTTTTATATCATTGAAATAAATATATTTTTAATTTTATTAAATCAAAGATAAAGTAGAAAGAATGTTAAAATTATATTCCAAAAGGATATTCTTATTTGAGTTTAATAGTTGGAGATGATTTCTTGTTTGTGGCAAATTGATGTTTTGGTGACAAATTTGAGTTTGAGCATTGGAGATGGTCTAAGCATGTTTGTTTAAAAAAATAATTAATATTTCTAATAATATTTTTATTATTTTAATGGGAAAACATCATAGGAGCATTGATGCGCGAATACAACAATAATTAGAGATGTTAAGCGAAGCTGGCCCTAGTCCTACAGGGTTAGCGGGCTGAGGTTAAACGGGCCACTAACGGGCTCCGAAAAATAATATTATTTTTAATATAAAATAGTAAATTATAATCATAATGCAACATAATACAAACCTTGTTCATAATTCATAATGTTGTATCACACAATACGAGGCCCGGAGCCCCAAATCCGTAGAGGCGAACTCCTAGGGCGGCCCGGCCACGTGGCGCCTCGAGACGGGGCCCATGGGAGGTGACCGACCGAGGGACAAGGTGGCCGAGCAGATCAACACAAGCCGACCCGAGAACCTCCAGAACGAGGTTCAGAAGAGCCCAACCGAGAATGGGACTTGCAATAAGCCCTGGCCAGAGCAGAACGACCAAAAACCCCGGGAGGCCGCCCACCGCCTGGGACCGGTGGCGAACAAAGAGATCTCGGCAGTAGTACATCCTTTTGCCGAGAAGATCGACCCAACAATAGGAATAAATCCCTCAATAATGGACGCATTAAATGCCAACATTCCTTGTAATAGTAATAGTATCTCAATAGTGTCGGAAAATGCCGACCGGCTCTTAAGTATGCGGTGGGAATGGCGATTAACGTCCCACGTGCGGAGTCGTACATTCGGCATTAATTGGCCCACGCATTAAATGCATGGCTCTCAATCTAGAGCAACATTCGAGCTCTATAAATACAACTATTATGGCACAATAAATGATTCCACGCGATTCACCCTTAGCACGGGCCTAAACCACCCAAAGAAACACCGTCTTCTTTCAGCTTTCTTGGATTCTTGCATTTATTGAAGCTTTTATTCCAATCATATGCATTCATTGTTTCGTTATCTATTAATGCTAGCATTTGTCATCCGAATATTTGTTTAGTGGTAATTCCGTTAGCTACATCACCTACGATTATTCTCTGGTTACAGCCAATTGGCGCTAGAAGGAGGGCAAACCTCCGACACCATCTTCATATCCACACCTGAAACCGTGCACGATCCATGACAAACTCTTCCTTCACCAACCGGGCGGAAGGAGCCCCGCCCGGTAACGACCTTCGCGACGGTGCCCCCATCCCGGGCCCTCGAGACCCGAGGGAGACACCACTCCCATTAGGGTTGGGGGTTGTATTGCTCCTATCCTACTCCGGGAATACCAGGCAGGAACAAATACGTGCGACCATTAAGCAACTCCGAGGCCGGGGTGGGAGCTCGAAGTAGCTAACCCGGGGCCGTCGGCGGCCCGCAAAGGGCCCCGAGAAAGAAAAGAGTAAGGTCGTGGACCGGAGCCGTGCAGATCCCCAGGGATCTAGGACCATCTTTGAAGCTGTTGGGATCCTCCCGTCAACTTGATTTGAGTCGGACTCGAATCGCGTGACCAAAGCACACGCCAAGGCTCAACCCGAAAAGGGCTCCGGCTCGGTGCCACGGCCGTCAGGGGGCGGCGGGCGTCGATTATGGACCGTACCGGGTCCAGCCCGGTTCGGTCCATGATCGCCTCGGTCCGCTTCCCCCTGCCCATTCGGAGCGGTCGGAGACCCTTGCGACTCCTGCTCGCGGCCATGCAAAGAAAGATTGATGAAATGGCAGATTAGTTTGGCGCCGTGGCTCCTCAAAAAGGAGCTTCGGGAATAAGCCACTGTCGGTGGAGGTTGAACAAGCGCCGGTTCAACTTAAGATCCTCCCCCTCAAACCCCGGCGTATGAGGGAAAGACCGACTCCCGAGACTCATTTGAGATATAAAATCTACATGGTCGGTCGGGGGCTTCGAATGCCACCAAATGTAGACGGTTTCCCCTCACCACCTGGCGAGCTCGCCCACTGAAATCATACGTCTCACTCCCGCTCGGTCGATTAACAACTTCGGCGAGCTCGAAAAATTTACTTCCTATTTCGCCTCTAAGATCCCCCGAGCTGAAAACCGACAGAGGTTAATGGGGATCCGCCAAACCCGGATGAAACACACGAGGCCTACCTCGACAAGCTCGATGAGATACTCCTCACCTGGGAACCGGTCGGGGACGAATTGCGGCTCCATGCTGCCATAAGCGGCCTTCGCACTGACTCTTATATGTTCCAAAGATATGACTAAAAGGTACCCAACCTCCTACGCTCGAGTTCCGCCGCCGGTGGCGATCTTATCACGCGTCAGGCGATCTCCCGCGTCGGGCGAGTGAAGAGGCGAAAGGGACCGTTGAGGGGGCTGAGAAAGCACCCCGAACAAGAAAGGCCAGGGAGCCACCACAAGAAGGGTGGCCACAAGAGAGATTTTGGAACCTTCAAGAGGTTCGATAAAGCTCCCCCAAACGGAAGTCTTCCCGATCATTAATGTGCTCAACTATTCACCCGTTCAAGTTTTCCACTCCATCCAACACTGCAGGCTGCTCCCAAAGCCCAAAGCGATCAAGCTTGACCCCACAAGGCCGGTCTCCGACAAGTTACTGCGTGTATCACGAGTCCCAGGGGCACAACACCGGCCCGGTGCCTCGACCTCCTCCGCCGGCTCGGAAACCCATGAAGAAAGGCAACTCGATGCCTTCGTCAAGAAACCCCCTCCTAGAGCCGACACCGAGGAGAGAGCTCCTCGCCGCCCAGAGTTACCTCCCCTCCAAGGGTGACCGCCATCGAGTAGTCCGCCGGTGACTCGGGGGACGGCGAGCTTCCACCCATCCACACGGGAGGTAGGATCAACATGCTCCGTGAGGGGAGCTTGGGTGGGCTGGTAGAGGTCTTGACCGATCTAACCAAAGAGAAAGGCCGAATTGAGGGCCATAGAAAACATCAACTTGGTCGGCTTCCCGAGCCGACCATCCTGAAGTCAATTGTGCTCGGCTTTCCCAATGCCGATTGTGAGGGTATACACCCCCAAGAATGACGCCTTGGTCATCTCCTGCACTATCCTCGGGATGACATCGGCCGGATCTTGGTCGACAATGGGAGTTTTTGCAACCTAATCATCAAATCGGCATTGGACCGGATGGGAAATTTGACCAAGTACATCAAACCTTATGACTGCGGTGCAGCGGGTTCGTGACATGATCGTCAAATACGTATGGGAAGATTAAAGCGGCGGTGGAGCTCGTCGACCACAGGCGAGAAGGTTAGGATCACTAGACCGGTAGACTTTGTAATCGTCGACCACCGAACATGTATAACGGCTTTTTTGGTCGTCCTTTCTTTGAAACTTTTGAGGAAGTCGCCTTCTCTTTCTTCTATTGTATCAAATTCCCCACCCCCGAGGGAATGTGGGGCTGTAAAGGGGATCGAGAAAATGGCAAGAAAGTATTTGAATTATCCGAGTTCCAATTTACTTTCCGCACTTAGGGTAGATTTAAATTGTAACACAATCTTGGTGACAAATGCTTTTGAAGCCGACCAAGGTCCTCACCAGATGGAAATCGATCAAATTGAGGTTCCAAAGGGCCAAGATTTGGAACCCCATCTGGGTTTCGAGTCTTCGAACCTAGGCGTCGACCCTAGGGGCAACCCAAGGTACCCGGAGGGGCAAAAGCTCAAGAGAACCGCACCGATCGAAGAGCTTGAGTACATCTCGGTCGAACTAAACCGACCAGGACTTAGAGGTAGCCATTGGCTCAAAATTCCAATAGAAATGCAAGAAGAGATCATCGGCTTCCTAAGGAGCAGCGTAAATGTTTTCGCTTGGTCACATCAGGACATGGTCGGCATTGCCCCAAATATGCTTGCCACCGTCTAAAAATCGATCCCAAGAGGAAGCCGATCTCGCAAAGCGGAGGAAATTCGGGCACGAGAAGTACGCAGCCTTGGCGGAGGAAGTCAAGAAACTGCTCGACAACAAACTAATAGAATAGGCCGAGGATGAGCCACAATGGGTTGCCAACGCTGTCCTCGTCAAAAAGTCAAAGCGGTTCACGGAGATTGTGCATCGATTTTACAGACTGAATGCGGCATGCCCCGAGGACCATTTCCCAATGCCACATATCGATCACACAGTCGACAACACGGCAAGACACGAAATGATGTCATTCATGGACGCATTCGCGGGATACCATCAAATACCGATGGCGGTTGAAGATATTAAACACACCTCCTTCCTCACGGAGAAAAACGTCTATTCTTGGTTAAGAATGCCCTTCACTAAAAAAGCGGGGCAACTTATCAAAGATTAGTCAACAAAATGTTCACCGAGCGAGATCAACAAAACAATGGAGGTCTATATCGACGACATAGTAGTCAAGAGCCTAAGGAAAGAGGATCACCTAAGGGATCTCAATGAGGCATTCTCGATCCTTAGGGAATAGAACATGAAGCTCAACCCCAAGAAATGCGGCTTTGGGGTCGGGTCGGGGAAAGTTTCTCGGTCACATTGTAAGTCGGCGGGGAATCGAGGCGAACCCCACGCGGATCAAAGCCATCCTCGACATGGATGAGCCCAAAAATGTCAAGCGGTACAGCGCCTAACAAGGTTGTTTAGTAGCTCTCAACGAGGCTCATCTCCGCCTCGGTGATAAGAGCAAACCTTTCTTCGCCACTATCAAGAAGGGAAATTCTCCTGGGGCGAGAGAGAGCGTGAGGCTTTCCGAGAAAATCAAGGAATACCTGGCCAACCCCTAAATTCTCTCCAAACCGGTGCCGGGTGAAAAACTCTTCTTGTACAGCCGCCTCAGTGCATTACGCTCGATGCCGTCTAGTACGGGTGAGGCGGCATTACCTCCCGATATATTTTGTCGGCCAGTCTTGCACGACGCCGAGCTCGAATACACCCCCTAGAGAAGCTAGCATATGCCACTAGTCATGAGTGCGAGAAAACTTAGGGCTAACTTTTCGACCATCGTGTCGAAGTCCTAACGACCCTCCCGCTCGGGAAAGTGCTCCACCGACTAAATACGAGTGGTGGGCTCCTCAAATGGTCCCTCGAAATAGCTTAATACGGGATATCTTATGCCCGCGGACAGCGATCAAGGAGTCGAGGCCTTGGCGGATTTTGTGGCCGAGCCGACGTTCCCCGACCGGCCAAGGTGGACTTCCCTCCTTGGAGGCTCTATGTCGATGGGTCCTCTTCATCCTCCTATTCGGGGCCGGGATAGTCCCGATCGGTCCCGAAGGCCAATGCTTCACTAATGCTTTGTCCGATTTGACTTCCCACTACAACCAACGAGGCCGAATACGAGGCTCTGGTGAGTGGCCTCGAACTTCGCCGAAGACGTTGGGGTCCGCCGGTTGCACGTCTTCATGGATTCGCCGCTCGTAGTAAATCAAGTTAAGGGAGAGTTCGAGGCCGAGGGGAACAGATGGTAAAATATCGGAGGCTGGTGGCGGCGTTGTGTGGAAAGCCCACCAGTACTCATCGAACAGATCCATAGAGAGCGTAACTCCCGTGCCGATGCCCTCTCCAAGTTGGCCACCTCAGAAGGGCAGCCGACATGTCAAATATTGTTCTTACAAGGCAACTCCACTCGGCGATTAGCGGCCCGATCGATTAACGCCATCGAGGAGGAAGGGGAAAACTGGATGACCCCGATCATAACTTACCTAAAAATGGGACCCTACCGAAGGGACGGGGTCCTAGCCAGCAACTCGAGCTCGGAGCGGCGAGTACACACCTGATCGACAACTCCCTTTACAAACAAAGTTTCTTCCTCCCTCTGCTCAAATGTGTCACACCCGAGCAAGGTCAAGTAATCTTGGCGGACATCCATGACGGAGTCTGCGGGAATCATCTTTGGGGGCGAGACGCTTGCCTACAAAGCAATGAGGCAAGGCTACTATTGGCTCACCCTCGGAAAAGACGCCATAGCATACACAAAGGCACGCCACAAATGCCGTGATGGCACCGAACATCAGTCGGCTCCCGAACATCGAAGTCCATTTATAGCCCTTGGCCATTTGCTCGGTGGGGCATCGACCTGTCGGTCCCCTCCCCACGGCCCCTGGGCTATAAATACGCCGTGGTCACCGTCGATTACTTCACAAAGTGGGTCGAGGCAGAACCTTTGAATAAGATCGACCAGCGGCAAATCATCAAATTCATATGGAAGAACATCATCTGCCAAGTTTGGCATCCCCCACGCCATCGCATCGGATAACGGGAAACAATTCGACGGGCTAGAAATCATGGAATTTTGCGAAAGATGGAAAATCAAGAGGTCGTTCTCCACCCCATACCACCCTCGGTCCAACGGTCGGGTGGAGGCGGTCAACAAAATTCTAAAATACATCCTAAAGACTAAGCTCGAAGACAAGAAGGGCAACTGGCAAGCCGCCTTCCCGACGTCCTCCGGGCTTACGGGACCACAACGAGGAACTCAGCGGGGAAACCCCTTTTGCCTTAGCTTTCGGCACCGAGGCGGTCATACCATCGAGGTCGCCATCCCAACATATAGGACTTCCACGCCGATCCACGAGACAGCAATGGCGAAGCCCGAAAAATGGACCTCGACATGCTCGAAGAGCGGAGGTTGACATCGATACATAGGAACGCAGGCGTACAAGCAACGATCCGAAAAGTACTACAACTCCAAGGTCAAAGTCCGCCGGTTCGGTGTCGGCGAGCTAGTCCTTAAGAAAGTCCATGGTCCGAGCCAAGGGATTTTCGACCTTAATCGGGAGGGCCCATTCGAATATCCAAATGGCTATCTGGCGGGGCCTACGAATTAGAGCACCCAACGGCACCCGGACTAGTACCCGTGGAATGCATGTCACCTCAAAAAAATACTACCAATAGGCTGGTCGGACAGTCATTTTTATTATTCAATTATTGTAAACATCTTTTAATGTAAAAATTAGAGAATGAATAAATAAAATCCTTTGCTTTCTTGCACCAAAATTTATAAATTTACAAATGCTTTCGACCCAACCCGACCACGGCTCATGAATGGATACCGACTCCATGTCTTGTGAGCGAGCAATAACCTCTCATAAGCGGGGGACACACCACCCCCAAATCCTCGCGGCGAGCTCAGGCTATGACCGAGGTCAACGAGGCAACATTGCTGCGCGGGTATCCCGATTCCTATGAGTCTCGGGCGTTCGAGCCCTAACACGTGACTTGACTCACGTAGGGTAAGACCGCATGCGTGCATATTCATGATAGACAAATGAGCTCGAGCGGATTTTAATCCCTCGAAGAGCACTAGACAATGTATTGGGAGTCGTAGAAACCGACCAACCAATCTCGTAGGGATAAGGCTCATGAGCAAACACAAGCTCGACAAGCACCCTAAAACCTCTTCACCGAGCAGATCCTCGATCGAAAAAATTTTTGCAAAATTTTTCTAACTTTCAAGAGCCGAGCCTCGTCTTGGGGGCCGAGCAGATCCTACGATCGAAAAATTTTTCACAAAATTTTTCTAACTTTCAAAGCCGAGCCTCGTCTTGGGGGCGAGCAGATCCTCGATCGAAAAAAATTTCCACAAAATTTTTCTAACTTTTAAGAGTGAGCCTCGTCTTGGGGAGTAGGATCCTCGATCGAAAAAAATTTCCACAAAATTTTTCTAACTTTCAAAGCCGAGCCTCGTCTTGGGGGCCGAGCGAGGATCCTCGATCGAAAAAATTTTTCACAAAATTTTTCAAACTTTCAAGAGCCGAGCTTCATCTTGGGGGCGAGCAGATCCTCTGATCGAAAAAATTTTCCACAAAATTTTTCTAACTTTCAAAGCCGAGCCTCGTCTTGGGGGCCGGATGGAGAATAATTCCTCGCCAATTATGCATTTGCCGACCAATTTGTTTATTTTTATTTATCTAATGAACAGATAAAAGGCAATTCAAGGAAAAACATATTTCATGAAACAGAGTTCATGTACAAGGCAAAGACGGCCGAAGCCGATTACATAAAGCCCAACCGGCATACAAGAGAAAAAAGATCGGTTCCCACCAACTTCATCGGTCACTACTCCGCCCCCTCACCGACCTCACTGGGGCCCTCGCCAACTCCTACCGCCCTCCTGCAGGATTGCCGCCGCCTCCCAACCTGCCCTCCTCCGGAGGCTGCCGCCGCCGTCTCGCCGCCTCCTTCTGGCCGACCTTCGAGACCGCCGCCTCTTCGCCTATGCCTCGCCTCCTCCGCGGTCTCCCCATCCCCTCAATTTGGTCTCAGCCCGAGACGCTATGGGGAGGCCTCCCGAGGAAGAAGCGGCCGATCTGGTCGGGATACCAGAGGGTCGACACCTAACTCCACCAAATCTTTGATCCGGACATAGAAATCGGGGTGAAGTGGGTCTTTGCTCGGCATAGGCCGGAAGCGGCTCTCGAGGTGGGCGAGATGGTAGGTTCTCCCTCCGACTTACGAATGGCATCGGCGAATGCCATATAGTAGGAAACTGGATTAACCTCGAGGCTCCTCCCTTTCGGCCCGTGATCCTTCCTCCAAAGCGGCGATCCGCCGACGAGCCTCCACCCCGAGTCCCCGAGACGGTATCCTCCGAAGCCCGAAGCTTGCGCTCAAGGCCAGCAATCGATTATGCTTCTGCGAGCACGATCCCGAGCCTCCTCGGTGAAAGTTTGAACATCCGAAGGCTGGCCTTCAACCTCTCCAACTCCCGAGTGGCAACTTCATGCGCCTCGGTCCTTCCTCTCTCCATGCCCTCGAGCAAGGCAACAAGAATGAGTTTCCTTGGCCCGGGCGGCCTCGACTTCTTGATCCGGGAGGGCCCTCCAGCTCGGCTATCCGACCGGCCAAGGACTCCATTTCCCGAGCCGCTTTTCCAAGGCCTCGGCCGATGAATGGCTCCAACCGCCCGACCTCCAAAGATCCTCCAAGGCCTTTCGGCCGTTTCACCAGGCCCTGTCGGCGGCGGCCTTGCGGACCTCCTTCTCCGCTCTAGGTTGGCCCTCTCGGCCATCACAAGGGCACAGGCATGACATTCGAGCAGCCACGACGCCGCTCGTCCTCGGGAAAGTGGCCCGCTGACTTCCAAATCCCGATTCCAAAGCGGCAAAAATGTCGGCCTTGCCCGAAGATGGACCGGGGAGGATAGAGAGCGTCCCCAACCGTGCGAGATGACAGGAAATTCAACAATATGTCGGGGGAAGACGTCCTCGGTAAACATCCTGAAATCGGATCATCGGTTAGACTTCGACCAAGGCCGAGGAAAAGATAGTCAAAAGCGAGCGAAAAGACACTCAATTCTTGAACCGTGCGCTGGTCGCGGCCCATTCAAGTACGATCGGTGGCTGCCCTCTCGGAGTCGAGCGGTGGTAGACCCCATTGCCGCCGCACTCGGTGCAAAGAAGAGCGGCGAGGTCGGAGCCCTCTCGGGGTGGGCGATGACGGCCCCTTCCCGGCAGAACACCCGACGCGGCCGCTTCTCGTAGAGGCTCTGGTCCTCATCCTTGGGCCAGCATGACCGCCGGGCCGAAGTCGATCTGCGAGGGAGCCCCGAGTCTCCGGCTCCCACATCTCCCATAGTCGGGGCTACCGCGGCAATAACCTCCTCGGCCGGGGTAGCGGAAGGCCAACAACTTCGAGGTGGGATGGAGCTAATCACGGGCGCGAGAGCCCGGGCGATAGAGAGGTGGCCTCGGCGGAGGTCGGAGCGGGTTCCCGAATGACTATCCCGTGGGAGGCGGCCGATCGGCGCACGTCTCGCCCAACCACAACTTTTTCCCTCGAGAAGTGCCGAGCGCTCGGCATTTGGTCCATCGGCTCGGCGGGGCAAGAAGAGAATATGGGAAAGTCGGGTTACGCAATTAAGAGAAGTTAAAACCCTAACTCAAACCAATATTGAATTCGCGGGATAGTACCTTGTCGGTTAAGATGTCGCGGAAAAGCAAGCCGAGCACAACTGGCGGCGAGCCCTGAAGTGCTAAGGGCGTTTTGTTGACGATCGGAGGGTACTAGCCGTAGTTTCTCGAGGACAAGGTTGAAGTCGAAGTTCAACTCCCTTCCTTCGGGAATGGATAATCTATAAAAGCAGAAGAAGAAACTAGACAGTCCCCGCAACTATTAAACTCAGAGCAAACACACCTTTCTTTTCTCCCGGAAGGAGGTAGGGACGAGGATTTCTGAGGGGAGAGCCGATCGCCGACCTCTAAGCCCGGAGACCCAAAACCATCTCGTCTTCCAGTCCTTCAGTGGAAGTTATGCCTTCAATGACGACCTTCTTTCGGCTCTTGACGTAGTAAAGCCCACGGTTGGCCGCCCGGGGGTTTTGTTTAAGCTCACCAAGTAGGTGACCTCCCGGGGTGGGATGCTGGGAATAGCCTCGAGCATCCCAAAAGGGTCATCGCACATGACTTGGAGCCACCCATTGGGGTGAATCTGCGGAAGGAGCCACCTCCCAAAAAATTGAGCGGGTGGAAAACATTGATGGGCGGAGAAAAGCGAAGCCCGCGTTCATAATGTCGACGTTAACCGCCACCATCCTGCGCAGGAGTGATCGGCCCTTTCGGTGGGATCAAGGGCATAGAGGTGCGTCGACCGAAATTCTTCGCCCACCCTAAGCTCTGTCCAGCTCGGTCCTGGGTAACCAAACTCATCCAGTCTTCGAATTTACGGCCCGGGCGAGGCTGGCAACCGGATCAGCCTCGCTTTGACGATCGAGAAGGAGTATAGGGATGTGCTCGCGAGTACTCCCTGAAATTAAAGTCAATCTAAGGCCCGACAAGCTCATCCATGAATTCGGCCCACAATTGATAACCGGCCTCAACCTCACGGTTCCTCTCCTCGACCAAGCGGCGGGCCATCTCTTCATTTGTTTCCTCTCTCCGAGGCCATGTCCCCCTCGGCCGAAGAGTCCTCTCCTCTTCCTCTCGGCATCAGCCCCTTCGATCGCGCTTTCGAGACCCATCTCAACCCCGGAGTCGGACAAGCCCTCGGCGGAGTTCCCATACCTTCAGGAAAGCGACCCGATAGAAGCGGCCATCGGCGCCTCGCCGTAGGCTTCCGCATTGCCACCCGACAAGACACGCCTAAACCGTCATCATCCGTGGGCCCAACGCGTCGGGGATGACTCACCTCTCTTAACTCTCCCAACGGTCCTACCCCGTGCCTCGGGACCCCGGAAGCGCCGCCGCGGGACCTCACCATTCGACGGAACCCGCAAAGACAAAGAAAAAGAAAACTCGGACACCCCAAGGAAAATTACCAACCGATGCCGACGGAAATGCGAAGCAAATCTTAGGAAGAGCTCTTCAATCGCTTGGGAACGCTCGAAAATGATGGAGTGATCTCAAGTGCGTAGTCGAAAAGCCCAGAGAAAAGAATAGAAATCCTATTTATAGAAGGCGGGAGGGGCTTTCTTGAAATTAACTTTTCAAATTTAGGGGCCAATGGGAAATTTTGATAAGTGTTGTGACCGTTTGACGGACCCGTGTCGATCGCCGCGTGCTTCGCAAGCGCCATCATAGCTCAGGCTCATGCGGGCATAGGCCACCCGAAACATCGCTTGACCGGGTTAGACCTATGGTTGCTTCTCGTGTACGTTTTCCCTCAAGCGATAAGCTCCAAGGGCGTCGAGATCGGGCTTGCTCACCTCATATCTCATCCCGCCTCGACCTCGATCGGCAACCCCGGTTCCACATCACCTCGGCCTTCGGAAATCCAAAGGCGGCCGAGGGGGCAATTGTTGTATCACAAAATACAGGCCCGAGGCCCAAATCCGTTAGGGGCGAACTCCTAGGGCGGCCGGCAGCTGTGAAGCACCTCAAAGCAGGGCCCATGGGAGGTGACCGACCGGGAGACAAGGTGGCCGAGCGGATCAACACGAGCCCGACCCAGTAACCTCGGCCCAAGCGAGTTCGGCAAGAGCCCAACGAGAATGGGACTTGCAATAAGCCCTAGCCGAGCAGAGAACGACCAGAAACCCCTGCGAGAGGCCTCCCACCGATAGCAATGCACGGTGGCGAACAAAGAGATCGACAACCGTACATCCTTTTTGCCAGGAAGATCGACCCAACAATAGGAATAAATCCCTCAATAGTGGACGCATTAAATGCCAACATTCCTTGTAATAGTAATAGTATCTCAATAGTGTCGTAAAATCCGGCCACGACTCTTAAGGCACGGCGGGAATGGGCGATTAACGTCCACGTGCGGAGCCGTACATTCGGCATTAATTGATCGCCCATGCATTAAATGCATGACTCTCAATCTAGGGCAACATTCGAGCTCTATAAATACAAACATTATGGCACAATAAAGCGGATTCTACGCGATCCACCCTTAGCACAGGCCTAAACCACCCAAAGCAAACATTGTCTTCTTTATTGCTTTCTTGTATTCTTGCATTTATTGAAGCTTTTACTCCAATCATATGCATTCATTGTTTCGTTATCTATTAATGCTAGCATTTATCATCCGAATATTTGTTTAGCCGGTAATTCCGTTAGCCACATCACCTACAATTATTCTACTGGTTACAAGACATAAAAATAACATAAACCTTATATTACCAAAAAAAAATCTACATTAAAAATAAATTTGAATTCTTTTTATAGTTCCATTAGCAAGTTAATTTCATTATAAAATTATAAGCAAGTTGTCAAGTTATCCTCTTTATAGTTTCGACTTCCGA
The DNA here is from genome assembly GCA_030762865.1 of Paraleonurus japonicus. Lineage (NCBI taxonomy): Eukaryota > Viridiplantae > Streptophyta > Magnoliopsida > Lamiales > Lamiaceae > Paraleonurus > Paraleonurus japonicus. Next base: position 45,319,414 of record CM061056.1, read on the forward strand.
TAGCATGGTCTCTAAACCATCCACTAATACTAAAGTTTTGCTACGCACCATATCTACAGATACACCAATAATTTATAAATAATAATTATTAATTATTACTTTATTAGTAATAATTTGGAAAGAAATAATGAGGAAGTAGTTTATTAATTAATAATTATTACTTTATTAGTTTTAGTTTATTTATTGTATATATAATATATTTGTAGAGTGTAGTGTGTAGATAATAAACTTGTATCGGTATGTAGTATGTACTAATGAATTATGTATGTATATCATATTAAAAAAGAGGAACCGGGCCGACGGGCCAAGAAACCAAGCGGGCTAGCTCCATTTAGCCGCAGGCTAAGCGGTCCAGCCAAAAAGATTCGATTTTAAATGGGCCATGAAACCCCAAAGTAACCACCGCATTTTACAGTGGCTAAACGGTGAGTCCTTCCGCCAACCCGCGGCCCGTTTAACATCTCTAACAATAATTGTTCCAAAGACATTATTATTAAGCATTTCTGTTTGGCTTATGTTGTGTCAATTCAAACAATCACCCTATTTTATTTTTGTTTCTTGGGTAGTATTTTTTTGGGGGAACATGATTCAATTTGATTTTGGAATGAAGCTTCATAAGTGGTGTTTGGGTCCCACAGAATGAAAATATGTACATGATGTTGTGAGTCTTGTGACCGTTATAATGCATTAACTAGTAAAAGGGGAGGATAAGAGGGTAAAATGGTTACTTAAAGATGAAAATTACTCTCACCAACCTTCCCATTTTTTATTGCTAAACCCAAAATCACATGAATTTTAATGAAAAAGTTGTTTATTAATATTAAAAGATATTCTAATAAAAAAATTAAAAGATGTAAAGTTGTGAGTAAATGAGTCATTTCAATTTGAAAGGAGCTAGGTTGTTTTAACTTGAGAGAATAAAATGGGTAATTAAATGATATAAAATGTAAATAAGATATATTTGGAGGAGTTTAGATTTAGAAGGTAGAATTATTTCTTTACCATTTTGGGTATAGAAAAATAAAAATAAGATTTTCATTTTTGAATTTTGAGCAATTTAAAATGAAAAGGAAGGAGTGCATTTAATTCTCATTACACTTTTTGATTGCTTAACCCAAAATTATATGAATTTTAATGAGAAAGTTGTTTATAAATACTCCCTCCGTCTCATACTCGTTGCATCACTTTCTTAAATGGTAATAAAATAGTTTTTTCACTTTTATTTATCCCTTCAAACACTACAATATTACATTATATACCACTACTTTTTCCACACTAACCCAATTTAATACTATTAAATAACTTTCTTTTTAAAGTTGAAAAGATTACTCCACCCCCATAAAAAAATAACTTATATTATTAAACAACTCTTACATTAAAACTTGTGTCAAACATTAAATGTCACAACGAGTATGGGATGGAGGAGTATTAAAAAGTGTAAAATTGAGGGTAAATAAGTCATTTTAACTTGGAGTGAGGTAATTAGTTTGAGAGGATAAAGTGAGTAATTGAGTGGCATGAGGTATAAATCCCCTATATATCTTAATAGGGAGTTTGTTTTTCTTAGGTGTTAATTTGTAGTGAGTTTTGCTTATGTGTCAATTTTTGTGTTTTCACCGCCACATGTCATTTTGTTGTGAGGTGTCGATTATGGTGAGTCTTGCTTATTTGTCAATTTTCTTTAAATTAAAAAAAAATCCTTTATAAGAGTTTGAACCCATCACCTTTCATATAGTGATTATAATACTTACCAACTACCAACTAAACTAATTCATGCATATTTATAGATTTTTTAAAAAAATTCATATAACTCCAGTATATAAAGTGTACTATTTTACCGAGATAATTCAATATTTTTTAAATATTAATTGTGAGTATTTCGAACAAGTGTATCCAATTATATATTAATATGAAGTTTAAAATATTTAACCATATATTTTTAGTTAGTTTATATGATGTGTCATTAATTTAAAAAATAATTTATGTGTTTAATTAGGAGTTAAGAATATAAAGAGTTTTGTATATTAATAATGATTATGAGACAATGTAAATTATTAAAAAAATAACCGAGCTCAATTAATATACTTTATTTCATCCATATATATATATAGTATTAGTATTATTAAAAAAGCGAATGTGATTTATATGATTTTTATTTACTTATATATATATTATTCTAATATATATACGTCGACTATATGATATTTTTTCTATTTATTATCTTTTTTATTAAGCTGTAAAATAAATTTGAAACAAAATTTATAGTAGATTTTCATATAATTATAATAATTCTAATACTTAGAATGAATTATTATACAAATTAATATTACCATTACTTAAATTTAATAATTATACAAAATCTTATACATATATATTATTACGGAAAATATTAATATAGTAATACATTATATTATAAAATTTATTTAACGAACATACTTTGCGTAATACGTGGGATCTCATCTAGTAAGATATGTTTGGAAGAATTTAATTTTAGAAGGTAAAATTATTTCTTTACCATTTTAGGTATAGAAAAACAAAAATAAAATTTTAATTTTTGAATTTTGAGCAATTTAAAATGAAAAGGAGGTTTTACATTTAATTCTCATGCCACACGGTGTCACAATTTGTTAGTATTTTTTTATCGGTAAATGTTAATTGTTAGTGGTTAGAAATTAGTTCACCAAGTTTCTTTACAATTCCAAATTCTCCAAGAATCCTTATACCTCCAACTTCAAATTCGTTCCCAAATGGAATCAAACCCGGTCTCCCACTAAAATGAAGAATCCGGTGGCTGTGTCACAGTTTAAAATTTGTTAGCACTAAATTGAAATGAATAAACATATATAAATATATATAAACAATGACAAAATTACAAGATAAAGAAATAAATTAATTTTGGTATGAATATAAAAACACCTGTAGGCCTTGTAGATGTCATTTAATATATTAAGGGCTCGTTTGGTTTCCTTTATTGGATAATACGAACTATAATACCTATATTTGTAATACCGTTTATTATCAATATTTTGTTTGGTTTCAAAAACTTGAGTTAAATAATTAGTTATTAACTATCAATATTATGTTTGGTTGCAAGTATTATAACTAGTATTAATTTATTTTAGACTAATTTGTCCTTATAAATAAAAATAATAATAAACACATTTTGATGAAAGTGAAGGGTGTTTTTGGTATTTTAAAATTTAATAGATGTTGGAGAAATATAAGTATTACAAATACCATATGAAACTTGGAATCTATAATACCATGTATTAGGTATTATTTGAACGGGTCTATTCTTAATAACGGTGGAAGTATAATGTATACAACAAACCAAACAAGTGATAAAGGTGTATTAGGGATCAATACACCCCTAATAAAGGAAACCAAACGACCCCTAAGCATAATATTCAGGATCTACTGATGCACAAATAAGGTGTATATATGTGATGAATTCTACTGGTAAAAATGTGTTTTTTCTGATCTACATAGTTTACCCTATAGCCCATTCCTATATTTTGGTTCCAATTAGTTTGAATTTTTTTTTAAAAAAAAACCATAAAAAGATTATATTATTAGATAAGGATATTCGTAATTGATGGAGATAAGATTGCATTTTAATTATTTGTTAGTATTATTTATAATTTACATAGTTTAGGGCTATTTTCAAGTTTTATTTAATTTATTAGTGGGTCGGACTTTTAGCACTTACACGCCTAAAATTCGAGTTTATCTATTATAAATACTAAATATAGGAGTCTCAATAACTTTGTTATTCAGCTTTTGATGAATTGTAAAAATATTGAGGTTTTCCTCTTTGAGACATATTTGTCTCTTTATTTCCTATGTTCGCCCATATTTTATAAAAAATCAACGGAGTTTGTATATTGTTCATGCTTCTAGCTTCCGCCTGCATCAATAATTCTGCAAATTTTACTGAGATTCTTCCATTCCATTCATTAAGAAGCTAAAACATTTTTTTTTTTTAAAAAAGCAGTGCTGGTAAAGAAATTCGTTTTATTTAAAAAACAACTGTTCCAAAACCAATTTCACGATAAAACACAACATTGATAAGATATTGCGAATTGAAAAATTTATATAGATTCAATTTCTTTCCTCTCGATCAGCTTGATAAAATTGTGCACCATCGTTTTTCCTTCTGTAGTAATGATGCTTTCTGGGTGGAATTGAACACCCTGCATTTATCAAGAAATATGATGAATATTAGTCATCTTCAAAATTGTAAAAACTTTAAAAAAATTAGAAGCATGAAAATTGAGATATGTGGATACTTGTAAACTGTATCTGAAGGACATTTCTTAAGCAAATTTAACAGCATGGACAAATTTTTTTCTTTTAATATAAAATACAACCGTACGTATCATAAAGTTTTGGATTCGAATGATCATTTGACTTGGAAGGTATACCTATTATCTTCAACTAAAAATAAAGCTTGATTCTATTGCAATTATATTATTTAAGGGGAAACCAGTTACCCTCTAATAATTCCAAGTAAAACAATTAGCCAAGTGAAATAAAAGTTACCTGTATATGCCTGTATTTTTTGTGGCGAGCAGCCATAATTAGCCCGTCCTCTGTCCATGCAGTTATTTCAAGGACATCTGGAAAGCTTTCCTTCTCAATAACGAGGCTGTGGTATCGACCAGCAGTAAAAGGGCTGGAAAACGAAGGGGAAAAAACATGCAACATAATGTCAATCGAAGTTGAACAAGCTATTCATCAATGTGTTTCAAACTAGTTATAGCAAAAGAATAGCAGTTATAGTAAAACATATGATATTAAAAGCTATGGATTTCGTCTGATCAATTTGAATTAACTGAGTAAAATGTATTCATCTTCAAACACCGTAACAGTAATATTATCAAGAAAAGTTAATTAGCAGAGATATAATTCCAGAATCTACCATGAATATGGTTATTGATCACACCATACCAGACAATTGTCAAAAGTTAGATTGATCCATCAATGTTTAATAAAGAAATAGAAACAAAAGAGAAAAAAATAGAAAAGGAAAAATATCAACAGTGAAAAACAAGTAATATCAACTGGCAGGATGACAAATATTATGAAGACCTAGCGTATGCTTTGTTAAGTCTCAAGATTCATGGTTTTGGGGGTTTAGGATAGTTCCAAAAGAAAATGACAAAATCTCTGTTGCATAATTTCAAGAATATATAGACAATTGCAGATATTTAACAAATATGATGCATTTATGTGTGGAAGTATCTGCGCTTCCACAAAAATCAAATTACCTGATAAATTGATACATATGTACTGGTAAAAGACAAACAAGTTGGTTATGAAATAAATTCAGAAATGAATTGCTCTGCTTATAAAAAGACTCCGGAGAATATCCTCACCAAACGATCTACGAAAAATATATCTATGCGAGCATCCTATTAGAGTATTTAGCTTTCTTTGTGATAGTCCAAAATCTCAGACAATTTTTTACTAGTTTAAAGTAAGTTATGTACATCTTTTCCATGTTTGAAGTGAGATTGACAAGAGAGAGTGACAAATACAGAAAGGTTAGATAGAAAATATCCTTGAGTAAATAATATCAATTATATGGCGGATCCTCAACCTAGACCACATAAATAATGTATTAAACCTATTATTTTTCAACGGGAAAAAAATACACAACAATAAATAGCATACCATTCATATTCTTAAAAAAATTATAAAACTGTAACACATAATTAAAAGACGTACTTTGATAAGCCCGCAAACAGGCCATCTTCCCCACCCTCATTGTAATATACCAGAGAACTTTTCCCGTGCACTACACCATAAGGGGACCGCACAATTTTCCCTGCAAATAAAAAAGATTCTATTAGGGGAAGAGAGAAAAAAGATTAAAATATTGTGCATGACCAGATATAGAAATGCATAAGAGAATTTTTATTTTTTTCACTTTCTATCCTAAACAACTTGATTATCTACTAAAACATTTCAGATAAGCAGCAAAATATTCTAACCAAACTATTTTGCGGAAATCATCACATAATATGCCACCTTATTTTAATTTAGTGATGGCACCGTCTTTTATGCCATAAATAAACCTTAAATGTGAATCTTATGCATGTTTTACACGTGTTGAATGAAATTATCGTCATAACAGGTTATCACTGGCCTTTATTTGCTGGCACTCTGTAAAAGGTTGCCAGCTCCTTCTATAAAATTTGTTCAAAAATGTTTTTCAGGGGCCAGGGCTATCCGGTGGTCACATGTCTTTAACAGGTAATCCTCATAAATAGCCCAATGATCATCCATCAAGTTTAGTACAATTGACATATGATGGAGATGTTTTACAAACATTTAAACATGTAAACTCTTTAAATACCACTACAGCACTAGTTATTAAGGCATCATGATGTCATACAAATTTATAAATAGGTCTGCTCTGTTTGAATAAAAGGAAGGAATGCAATTGTAGAAGGGAACAGAAATACACATAATTTTCTCTACTCATTTTATTTCATATTTATAAAACAGCTTTCTAACAGTCAAAAGTATGAGGGAAAAAAATAGTAACATACCTAAAACTGAGGCACTGAATATTTTACGTGTATTAATGCACATTACTAGCCTTACCAAATGATATCACAGGGAAACGTTTGCTTTCTCAGCCTCTCCCTGGATCCGCCACGCATCTAATATAAAATTTATTTTTTAAAATGTACAAAACGGCTTTTAGGTTCAACGCCCAGCATGGGGTTTTTGAACGACACGTATCATATCAAATGTTTTCTATATGGATATGTGCACTAGTTGGTTTTCCAGAAGCAAAATTAATTTCAAAAAGTTTTCAAGAATTTTTCAAAAGATAAACCGTGTTTGTCATAAATATCAACAGTTTATCGTATATGTTCTCATTTTTCTAGAAGAGTGCTTGAGTTTTTCATATGAACTTCTATTTTGGCCTTCTTCCGATTTCCCTCTTATTGATCCCATAACCATTTAATAGATTCAACAAATAATTGACTTTTTAAATATGAAATACAAAAAGAAGAATGTTCAACTATTAGTCGATAATAGAAAAGGTGATCATAAAGTATAATTAAAATATCAACACAAGGAAACACTTTGATGACATGAGGCGAAAAAATATAACTATGATACAGTGGGAAAAAAATCTCTTATTAATATCCTTTCTTAGCATATGAAAGATAAAAGTATGGTTCAATTTTGCTAAAGCATTCACATGAAACAAATAGATATGCTATTTTAAGCTTATAAATCTGTTGGTTAGAAGTACTGCACATGAAGGACTTCTGATACAGAGTTTCCGGTTAGCGGAATCTTTTTACTTTACACTGACGAACTTGGCGTATTTTATAACAACAAATGTACCCACTAAACAACAACGCAAAATCTGCTCTTCATAGCTCACACGTGCCAATTTTAAGTTAAGTTATACAGTTGTTGAGCTTAAGGTCGGTCTTCAAAATCATTTAAAATTACAAATCAAGATTTATTGTCTCAGATCTAGAACGGTGACCTTAAAACTGATAGCTTTTAACTCCAGTAATTTAAAATATCTTCCTTTGCACGTTTGCAGCTTACTGGTTTAAAATAGGTTGAAGCTTTATGCAAACAGTACAACCTCAAAAGAGGAAATGAAATGATAAAATCTTCCATGGATATTAGAAAACTACCTCCAAACGCTTCCCCAATGCATTGCAATCCCATGCACACGCCAAACAAAGGTACAGTAGGCCCAAGCTCAAGCACTGTCTGCAGTGAAATTCCTGAATCTTGAGGCGCACCTTGAATTGGCAAGGGAAAATGTTAACTAATAAGAAGACACTATCATCAAAGAATGGAAAACAAGCAGAGTAAAATTTCTTACCAGGTCCAGGCGATATTAATATTCCTCTAGGATTTTTCCTACAAAAACCAATAGCACATGCTTATCAACATGCTTGATTTATCCAATTAATTTGCACTTCCTCTAAGATGTCAGATATATAAAAGATTATGGTAACAAATTGTTAAAACCTTTATGGCACGTTTTTCATGTAGAAACTGAGAAAATCAAAATCCAACCGATGCAGAAATTATGTCATTTTTACAAACATACATAAGTTTACTTCCTTGTATAAATTGATGATCCATTAGTTCTCAGTACTCTTTTGGGGAATTTTATCATCATTAGCCTCAACACATACAGGGTCCCTTTTCATTGCCAATCGTTTTCATGGACACGAATCCTTTTGTCCCTAACGTACAATTAAATTCTAATATACACTCATATATGTGTTGCATTCATGTTGTGGTGATAAAATCAAACAAAACAATCGTTTTTTCAGTCAAGTGCTTTTATAATAAACTCAAGTATACATTTAATTATTTTATCAATGTTGACATGAAATTTATAAGAGATAAAAAGAATTAGCTATAGCAAGAAGAAGAACAATGCACACTGAACTGAACACAACAAACTGTACCTCGACCGTCTTACCTCAATAAATTGAATAATTAAGTACATTTAAGGAAATTCCAACTGGTGTGAAAGAAAATGATAATTAACAAACGGGAAAACTACATACGCTTTCAGTTCATCAATGGTCAGCTCATCATTTCTGTACACTTCGAATTCATATCCAAGCTCCCCCATATACTGCAAAAGCACAAAACAGCACAAGGGGAAAAACGACACTTATTCTGTAAGACTCAACACTGTCAGAAATAATAAACATAACAAAAATAAAAAGAAAGGGAAAAGAAGAAACCGACTTGGCAGAGGTTATAAGTGAAGCTATCGTAGTTATCGATTACTACGATTGGTGCAGTCCTTTTCGGAGGCGCTGAATTGGAGGAGAAGGAGGCCATTTCGGAAACCGCCAGAGGCATTTTGACAGGAGTAGAGTAAGAAAGTGTGCGGTGATGAGTGGTGGTGAATTTGAGGGCTTGGGCTTGGGCTTTCGGAGGCAGAGAATTTCGAGGTGGTGCAATGACGGAGGATCTCTCGACTAAGGCGGAGCGGGCAGCGATGGAGGCCATCACGGGCGGTTGTTCGACGGTGGGTCGCTGCTAAAGGGTTTACAAGTTTGAGAGTGAACTGCGAGGGGCTTTGAGGAGATTCCGGCAGAGCGTCACTACACGTGCGCGACGGTTACAACTACATAAGATATAAGGTACAACTATCCAACTATATAGATATAAGGTACAACTATCCTTAATAAATATTTGTTACCACTTTTTTATTATGAATTAATGTTTTAAGGATTGATCTTATCAATGGTATATAAAAGTTTTATCATATGTTGTGATGTTATATAAATAATTAATAAAAAAATATTTCTTTCATCACAATTTTGATTGTCAAAAGGAGATTGACACAATTATTAAAAAAAGTTATTTATTAATATTAAAATGTATAAAGTGAATGGTAATTGAGTATTTTTAACTTTATTGAAAGAGGTTATTTTAAAGTCAACTTTATTAAAATGGTTAATTAAGGTGTAAATCGGGAATATTTGTAAATGTTTAATTTAAGAGGGTAGTGTTGCTTTTTTTTTTTTTTTTCTCTATTTTCACACAGGATCTCTGTTACATAATGGTGTTACATCTCCTGTTACATTAATTAGATCTGCACCACGTGTACATACGATTATATTAGGATGTTATTCTCTTATTTGTAAATTTTGATGTATGTACACGTGACGCAAATCTAATTCATGTAATAGGAGATATAACATCATTTTTTAAAAGGAGATCCTGACCGCCCTATTTTGGGCATGAGTAAGACGTTTATTTTTTGGATTTTGAGCAATAAGAAATGAGACGGAAGGAGTAAATGGTTTATCTATTTCTATAGTATTGTATAGATTAGTGTCTATCGGTGGATATATGATCATTTTTATTATTATAGTATAATAATAATTATTCGAATAAGTTTCATGTGTCTTTGACGTCCCATAAACATTATCGCTTTTTTCACTGAATATTTTCGTTGAACATATGAAACTGTTCAGTGAAAACATTTGATATTGTTTAGAAAGACACATGAATTGCACAATTCACCTACATCTTACAAGACCTCGATCTAACAATTAATATTTTTGGATTAAATATCAAATATTGTTAAATTAATACATTTTAATGAACAACTAATGAATTTTAAAATGCACACAAAATACAAAGCAAATGTATAGTGAAACAGACTTTCATAAAACTTTGATATATTTAAAACTAGAATATGTCATGTGTTGGGACCTAAAATAGTTTATTTCAACATATATAGAATAAATTTGAAAATAGTATATTATATTTACTACTGCATGATACAATTTCTTTAGAATTAAAATTTAATTTTTTTCATATATAAGTTCTTGTCAAACAATTTATTTGTAAAAATAATTTAGAATATGTACAAACTAAATTTACAATTCACAAAATCAATAACATTATAGGAAATACGCTGTATTTCATTAGAAATAAATATTCGATGAATTATAGAATTATATGAAGTGACATTCTCCTAAATTATGTCTTGTCTTCATTTAATAGATATTTCTTAAAATTAATTAAATGATATGGCCATCAAAAAACCAATAAAAAATAAAATAAGTTTATAATTAAATTCAACAAAAAAATGACGCATAAGCTAAACTTACTAAGAGCACGCTTACGTAACATCAATACATTAAGACTCATTTTAGTCCACCTAGCCACCGGGTTCCTTATTTTAGTGGGAGACCGGGTTTGATTCCCTTGGAAACAAATTTTGGAGTTATAAGGTGACTTGCATGAAGAATTTCTTAGTGTGTTTGGGTGATTGGTGAATTAACTACTAACAACTAACAAACTAACATTTACCGATAAAAAAAAAAACATTAAGATTCCATTTGGTAGGCTATATAAGGTCCATATTATGGGGTATATTAAAAATCTTGTATTGCTTGTCAATGCTTGGTAGCTCATATAAATTATACATGATCCATATTTTTATCTTACCGACCCTATATAACCCGGTAAGTAATATTGAGAAAATACTATTCCCTTTTACATAGATTATCCGGCACCACCCCCTTATTAATTTATCTTGATTGAATAGTGGCGTTTATTTTGACAATTATGTGTGTTATTTAGGGTATTTATTATAAAAGACTATGTAATATGGTGTACCAAGCAAAATATTAATTTATAGGCTTAATTGCATATTAAATCACCACCTTTTTCGAAATTGCATTTTAATCTAAACTTTAGAATTTTAGCAAACAAATCTCCAATTTAATATTTTTTTTTTTGCAATTATAGCTTACGGGCAAATTTGTCTCTCGCTCGTAGCTTACGTGGCATCCACGTGGCTGCGAAAAAAATGACGCGTCGTTTCATTTTACAATGTTTATTGCAAATTAAATCACTACCATTTAACAAATTGCAATCTAATCTAAACTTTTTATTTTTTAAAACAAAATTTCCATCAATATTTTTTTTTTGCATTTCGATCTTACGAGCATATTAGCTTCTTCCCGTGGTGATTTATCGTTGAAATCGGTGTTTTCATAACCGGACCGAAGACCAAACTGGATTGGACACTCGGTTCACGGTTCAACCGGTCGGACCGTTAAAATTAATCCTTGCCTATTTTTTAATATTTTATTTTGTTATATTACATTAAAAAAATTAAAATTATAACTTATCATAATCATACTAAAATAAACACAATAGAATCATAGGTGACCCAAAATAATAAAAATCAACTAAATAAAAAGACGCATTTCACATTTTTTGTACAATTTATTAATCATAAATTAGATATTAGAAATGAGTTTGAAAAGATTTTTTTTTCTATTATTATTATTATTATTATTATTATTATTATTATTATTATTATTATTATTATTATTATTATTATTATTATTATTATTATTATTATTATTATTTATTTGTAAGGATTTGTAAAATAATGTAATTTAGTATGCAAAATAAAATTTTGACATGAATTTTGATCAATGATCACACTAGTTTTATCCCACATTGAGTAGAAATGAAAAATGAACAAAGTTATTGGGGGTATAAAATGAGAGTTTTTTTCACACTCACTCACTACAAGCATTATCCCACATCGAGTGGGAAGTAAAAATGAACACAATTATTGAGATATAAAATGAGGAGTAATTTCTCATTCTTACTCACTACAAGTTTTATCCTTATTGAGATATAAAATGAGAAGTAGTTTCTCACTCTCATTTATGTGTTCACTAGATGAGCTCCCCGCGTATTCACGCAGCATGTTTATTAAATAAATTTTATAATATAATATATTATACATATAATATTTTCAAATAATATATATATATATATATATATATATATATATATATTAAAATAATGTATATGTATAAAATTTTGTATAATTATAATATTAAATTTAAATAATGGTAATATTAATTGTATGACAATTCATGTTAGGTATTAGAATTATTATAATTATCATGTGAAAATTTACTATAAGATTTTTTTCAAATTTATTTTACAGCTTAATAAAAAAGAGACGATTAATAGATTTTTTTAATATAATTGATTCATAAATATTACTCCAAATAGTATATATATCGTATATTTGCAATAAATATCATATATGATTATATTAAATTTTTTAATAATACTTATATATATATATATATATATATATATATATATATATATATATTCATTAAGGTGAAATAAAATAAATTAATTGAGTCAATCCTTTTAATCATTTTACTCAATATGTTAATAATTATAGGTGACTAATTATACATTGACACATAATCATTACACATAAATAAACTCTTTAAAAATTGACACCTAAGCGAGAATTCACCACAAATTGACACCTAAGCAAAAACAAACTCGCTATTAGTAATATAGGATTTAACTTAATGTTAATTATTTTAAATTTTAAACCCATATTTTAGAATAAATAAATTAAAAAAAACCAGAAACCGGTTTTGGCGGTTCAAAGTGGTTCAACCGCTAAAACAATTTTTAGGGGGTTCTCGGTCGGTTCCAGCTTCAACCGGTTGAACCACCGGTCCGGTCCGGTTTTACTTAAATGAAAATTGACTATAATTTTAATTTTTTTATTATATTTGTACTATACATTGTAAAATAAATTGTATAACAATATATCAAAACTATAACTTAAAAATTAAACTAATTTAATTTCATTTAAATTAAAATATTTTCATAAATTAAAACATAACAAATTAAACGATGTTATTTCGCTCATGTGCGCATAATCCGTGAAAACGGATGATAGTACAATTTTTATCTACTTGGCATGTTGATGAGTATTTCAATTCATTGGGAACTTGACAAAATTTATTAGATTGAAGTTTTGTTTATCAAGATTTAAAAGTTTAGATTAAAATGCAATTTCGAAAAGGTGGTGATTTAATATGCAATTAAGCCTTTTTTTATGCATATTTTCTAATGTGGACGCCTTCGGGATGATGATTTGTAAATTTTTGTACACATCAACTTTCGGGCAAGGATAAATTGCCCGTAAGCTTAATTGCAAAAAAAAAAAAAAAAAAAAAAAATTAAATTGAAGTTTTTTTAACAAGATTCAAAAGTTTAGATTAAATTGCTATTTGCGAAAAAGTAGTGATTTTATTTGCAATTAAGCCTAATTTATATCATATTTTATTATTCTCTACCAAGCAAGTTTGAAATATTCATTAATTTAGTATGTATCTAGTTTTATTACCTACCAAATAAAATAATAACACCAAATCCTTACTAAATTTGTACTATCTCACCTCGAATAATAACCCATACCAAGCGAAACCTAAGTATTGACATATGGATAATCTCAAGATAGGGATATTCAACTATCACTTTATTTTAGTATAACAATTACTCCCTCCGTCCGAAAAAATTTTCATATAAAAAAGTAATGATCGAGATTTTGAGGAGTAATTTTATAAACTTTTATGTATAAAGTAAAAAAAAAAATTATTGGGTTATGTGTATGTGAGAGTAAAAGTAATAACATTTGTGTAAATTAGTGAAAATTGTGAGGGTAGAGTTTATAAAGAGTTTTCTATTTTAAGGGTGTGAAACTTATAATGGGACGGACGAAAAATGAAAGTGTGAAAGCTTTTATTGGACGAAGGGAGTAATATTTTTGAATTAACACTCTAATATTGTCATATTAATATCACCTCGAAAAATCGTGGCTTAGCCCACCTGGCCACTAGGTTCCTCACTTTAGTGGGAGATTCGAGTTCGATTTCCTTTGGAGTCGAATTATGGAGTTATAAGATGGCTTGAAAAAATATCTAGGAGTGTTTGGGTGAATTAATATCACCTCGATCTCTCTTTAAGCGTTATTGAGAGATGACATGAGTTTTAATGAATATAATATTTTGGGACCTATTTGTAATTTTGGATATTTTTTTGAACCTATTTATAATAATTTCTAGTATTTTATTGTAAAGTTGTTGGTGGAAAGTGTAAGAAAAGTAAAAAGTAGAAAGAGAGTATAAGAAAAGTTGAAAAAATAATAATAATAAGTATTTTATTATAAATGTGGGACGACTATAACTTTTTTAAAAAAATACTAATTTTTAAGTGGATGCTCGAAATGATAAAATGTAAAATTGAATGATGGACGAAGGAATTACATTTTAATAAAACAAATACACATATTTTCCATTAGAAATAAAATATTAGATGAATCCTAGAATTATATGACGAGACATTCTCCTAGATTAATTATGTTTTCATTTAATGGATATTTCTTCAAATAAAATGATATGGGAAATCAACCAATAAAAATAAAACACCTACAAATAGTCTTATTATTAATAAAATAATCAAATTCAACTAAAAGTGACACATAAGTTTAAATTCACTAAGAGCATACTTACCTAACAATATAACATCAATAAACTAGGATCAACATGTGGATAATTCAATTAGATATATAAAGATATGAATAATTATATTCAACAATCACTTTATTATAATATAATAATTAATGTTTATAAATTAAATATCTAATACTATTATATTAATATATTTTAATAAAATAACTAATATTATTTAAAAATACAAAAAAATATAATGCAATTACATGGTGAAACTCGATTTACACAACACTTTAACATGTTTTAAATATCAATTAATACTCATGAAATTTTTGATATCATGAATTGACTATAATATCATTGAATGTCGGAGGGTGGGTTACATCCCACTACAATCCTTACACCATAATTACTATTCACTATAACTTTTTCAATAATTACTCTCACCTACAATAATATGTGATAAACTACCCACATTACTCTTCTCCCAACTTTTTTCATTTTGTCAGCAGATTCTTCAAAATAAGTACGTGACATGACATATCATTGTTCATCGATGGGATTTTATTTTGGTTTCCCAAAATAGCATCTCGCAACTTTTACTATTGCTTTTCTTGTTTCAAAATTTTTGATTTCGTAAATGATAGCAGCTCTGAAAGCGTTTACATTATTGCTTTTCTTATTTCAATAGAGCAAAATATTTGATCCAACTCACACTTCAAATTATTTTAATTTGATTCACAATTCAAATTAATTATTGTGCCCAAAATATTTTGTTCCATTTTTTTCTTTCTTCCATTTTCAATTTTTGTTCGGTCTCAATTTGTCACGATTTTTTTATTACATTTTGATTCAAAAATTCAAAGAAACACAAAAAAATCATCAAACAACCAGAAATATAGTTCCGTAATTATTCCCATAAAAAAAAATTTGCACATGTGCAGTGGAAAAAAATTACGCACATGTGCAATGAAGCCGCACATGTGTAGAAGAAAAATTTTCCGCACATTATTTTTTTCACTTTATACAAACAGATTTCGAAACAAAAACCAAGATCCAAGAAATTAAACAACAAAAAATCTGCACATACAATAATCTTCCTTGCCAAACAGAAAAAAATCTGCCCAAATCATCAAACCTCCTCATTCAACCCATTCTTCTCCATACACTCCACCAACAAACCATAAATCTTGGCGTTGAGCCCGACCGACTCCATCGATCTTCTCAAACGTGGCAAGAATAATTTTTGGAGGAGAGAAATGTGCAGCAACAATTTTTGGAGGAGAGAAATTGCGCACCCACCATTTGGATCAGAATTTGGATCGATTTAGCAAAGATCGTTTATGCAGATCCAAGAAATTACGTGGCTCTCGGTCGCCGCTCGCGATGTCGATGGTCCACTATCCTCTGTCAATAGCGGCGAAGCCGCTTCTTCTTAAGGCGGTGGCAGATCTGGAGCAAGTGCTTCCCGCCGCCGTCGGCGTCGCGGTGGGTGCGCCTTCGTCCGCCGCCGTCTAAAAATAACCGCGGTGCTCGGATCTGCAAGCGCCGGCCAGCGCCAGATCCGACCGACATCGCATTCGTCTTCGTCGGTGGACGAGCGCCGAGCGCCGATCTCGGGAGCGTTGAGCACCGATCTTGGGGTGGCTGCGGTGGCAGCTCACCGCCGCCGTTGTAGCCCTCCTCGCAACGCGCCGTGTCGACCGTCACAAACCTCCACAACGAGGAGGCGCCGCGATTAATGGCGAGATCCGTAGAGAGTCGGTAACGTGACTTTGGCTGGAGGTAAGGAGAGAGAGAGAGAGGGGTGATTGTTTTGAGGAGAGAAGATCGATTATGTTTGATATAGCAGATTTCTTTTTTATTTTTAAATTCCAAAAGTAACAATCGGGGTATTAAGTGTTTTCATAACCTGACCAAAGAACCAAACCGAATTGGGCACCGGTTCACCCAATCGTTGGACCGGTTAAACCGGGCGGTCCAACCGTTAAAACAATTCCTACTTATTTTTATTCAATATTTTATGTGTTACATTAAAATGTAATATAAATATGTGCTTATGAAATATTAAAATTAAAATTTATAAAATTTCATATAAAATAAATATAACTCAAATAAATATAAAATCTCAAATCAATTTAATTAGTTTATAATCAAAACCTTTAAATAAAAAGCCCAAACTTTAAAATTTGAAAGCCCATTATATGTATACTCTAATTGTACATAAAGGCAACTCACACACAAAAACACCTAGGAATATCAATTCAACGTGCGCCGCTATTTCATTCTTGTTTTCCAAATTCTTCATTTTACTTACATTCTTATTTTTCAATTCTTCATTTTACGTACATTCTTGTTTTTCAATTCTTATCTATTGTGCAACACACACGCCGATGTGAGTGTGTTGCCCATCCATAATCGGAATCCTAGGCCCCGTGATTAAATCGGCACATCCGGCGATGGATTCAACGTCGCGATATGGTGGAAGCGGCGGCGGATTCAACGCCGCGATCCGGTGGTTCGAAATCATGAGAAATACACTGAACAGATTCATTTGCCGTTGAAAAACACATCGGACCGATTCATTGAATCTGGTTTAAAAAAAGAGAAAAAAGTTCTAAAAATGGTTACCGGTTTTATCGATTGTACGATTATTTCCGGGTTTTACCGGTTCAATTCGGTCCAACCATAGAAACAATTTTTTGGGTTATTCCGACCGGCTACCTAGTCGGTTCGGTTGAACCGGCCGGTCCGGTTCGGTTCCAAAACAGTGGGGTATTATAGGAACAAATTGTAGTTGATAGTAATTTTAAAAAAATATTGTATCTAGTAGTAATATTCTACTACATATTGTATCTAGTAGTAATTTTTCCAATATCGATTACATATTAATAATTTATAGAAACATATCGTAACATATTTAATTTCATCAAAATTTATATGAGGTCGTCTCATGGAATATGTATTGTGCGACAATGAATAAATTATCATTTTAGTAATTTTTAAAGTTATTATTTTTGTTTCCTCATAGTAAAGTTATTGTTAATTGTTGTGAAAAATTATAATTTTTTTATCGTTGTACGGAACACATTTTGACGACGGTCTCACTCATATTATTTGTTAAACATATCCTTTGTGAGCCCCTAGGGGCATAGACGGATGGTAAGTGGGCAAGGTGACTGAGCATATACACTCCGATATTCGGGTTCGATTCCGTATGGTGACAATTCTTTGTCAAATATCGTGCACATTCCTCGATTTACAACCCGTCGACCAAGGGGCCTTTGGCACAGTGAGGAGGTTTGCGATTTCGGATATTTCCTCCTTATTAAAAAAACATATCCTTTGTGGGTATTAATTAAGGTTAAGTCGTTTTTCTTTCATTGAATTGAATTGTTAATGATAAATTTCCACTTAGTAGTTATGATTGGTGAGAAAATTGATTGTTATGGTGTGATGCAATTAATACACCCCTATATGTGATAAATTATGAATTGACGAGATATTAAAACTTGATTAATTATGTTTTGATATACATAGTTTTGTGTAAAAATTAAAATAGTATCATATATGATACGAAACTCTACTTTAATTTTTAAAATTTAATTTTTTAAAATGAATATGATCGGGTTAATGTTATAAGTCCATGAATGACAAAATATTTATGTAATGGAACCCGTCTCTGTTAGGAGAAAAATATATTAGTTTTGATGAAGTTAAGATGAGTGTAAAATAAGATGACCAAATTTGAATCATTGCATAGCCAAATGATGTAATGAAAACTTGTAATAGACTAAGTACTTAAGACAGATGAAGATAAGCTCAAAAAGACAGGATGAAGACAAGCTCAAAAAGACAGATGAAGACAAGCTAAAAAGACAGATGAAGACAAGCTCAAGAAGACAGATGAAGACAAGCTCAAGAAGACAGATGAAGACAAGTCAAGACTCGAAGACAAAATAATGCATTTAATTGGAGAATATAAAGACATGAAGAAAATCGGATGAGGTGGACCACGTCCGAAGATGAGGAAAGAAGACAACTTAAGTGTTAGAAAATCAAGCGGTTATAACAAACTTCAAGAACATTTATAACTCGATTAAGAAACAGCATTACAAGATTTAGTTAGTTGGTTATAACAAACAAATGAAGAAGTCAACAATGAAGTTACAACCACCAAGCATCGAGCTTCTCTATAAATAGATCCTTTGTATAGAGTACATTAACTTTGCACTCAGAATTCACAAGCAACTTGTAACACAATCATCACTCATTAAGTTCGTACTCACACACAAGAACGTTCTATACGTTCATAGTTTTTATAGTGTTTATAGAACACTATCATTCATATCTTCAAGCCAAAAACAAAAAAATTCCGTAAATCAAGAAGCTAGGATAACTTGTAAGGTGGAGATCTTCGTTGTAAATCGTAAGTAGGCAAGTAAGGAAGAAAGTAAGTAATGAAGACCCTTTCACATGATTGTGGAAGGAGAGTGGATGTAGGATTTTTATAAATCAACCACTATAAATTTGTGTGTTCTTTACTTTACGAACTTCTTCAAGTTACTTTACTATTTGTTTTTTTATCTCATTTATCAAAACATTTATTCAAGGAATTATCAATCGAATCAAGTATAAATAATATACTTATTTGTAAAATCGATACTTAGAGAATCTGAATTAATTTGGATTGTCCGGGTTTAATTTTGAAAAGGAAAAATTGGATAGGTTGAAAATCTATTAAATCCCCCTCCCCTTTCTAGATTTTCTGCCTAGATAACATTTGATCGATCGAGACCAACAAGTGGTATCGAGTAGTGTTAAAGCTGCTTTCGATATATTGGAGGTCTTGAAATTTCTTGAATTGTGTTTTTGCAAAATTCTTTCATCATCTTTGATTCACTAACCCCGCTAATAAGTTCTATTGAAGTTTCTTGATAATCATGTCTGCGATTAAGAGCAAAAATACTAGGAGTTTGCTTAATTTTCCATTGAAGATTATGATTACTTTGGAAGTTTAGGATGGAGAATCATCCGAATGCTATTCATGATCGGATGGAAGAGATCTGGAGGATGGTCCTATTAAGTTTTACCATGAAATTGTGAGTGATGGAGTGAATCCTCGTAATCCGAGGTGAGACGTGAAAAGAAGGGTGCTGATTTGACAAATGATGAGAGAAAGATTCACAACTTGGATCAAGTAGCAAGAAAGAGATTATAGAAACACCGAGTAAAGATTGGATTGAAAAAGTGAAACTGTTAGATCAAGAAAGGTTTTGATAAGTTAAAAAGATCAACCTGTATGAGCAGACAATATCAAAGAACAGTGAGGTCAAGTTCCGATACTAAGCCGGGGTCGACTAGGTCGAGGATCGACAAGTCAGTGAAGACCTGGAAAGGTGCAAGTCATCCGGAGACGAACTCAAGTCTAGTCATCTGCGGGAGACAATTATGAAGAGCTCAGACGAGGTCAAGATAAGCCGAGTAGAATAAGAAAGACAAGTCTTCACCAAGTCACCGGCAGACTGACTAGGGAAAGATCAAATTGGAGATGAGAGCAGCTTTTCAAGATTAAGTTTGTTAAGCGCTTTTAGTTTGTTAGAACTAAGTAACAAACTAACTGTCTCTTTCGCACTTATAAATAGGTCTAGTTTTTCATTTTATGGATACGAATAACATACTATTCACGATACTCGCATTTCTATTTTCACATCTATTCTCAAGTTTTCAAAAAGAGTTTTCAAAAAGTTCTGAGTGTTTGTAGAACACTTTATCGTACATCTTCAAAGCACCTATCACTATAGAATTAGATTTCGAAGAGTCTAGGAGTTTGAAGATCTTTATAAGTTGTAAACCGTAAGTTGAATCGTAAGTAAGTAAGTGGTAAGAAGAGACACTTCTTCAAGTTGAAAAAGGAGAGTGGATGTAGGATTATTCATAATCCGAACCACTATAAATCTTGGCGTTCTTTATTGCTTTCATTTACTTATCTGCTCATATCAATTTCGACTTATAATCAAAGTTCAATTTCGTAATTAAAGTTAGACAAATTATCAGTGTGCTTTTGATCCGAATAAAGTTGAGTTTAACAATTAATTCCGTTGTGTAACTTTGGTGTTTTGAATAAGTTTTCAAAGATTTGTAAAATCTGGAAAATCTATTCAACCCCCTTCTAGATTTTCCTAGAAGGTCGATTCAAGTTTCCTTTAATCTACTCAACTAAGTAGGACCAACAAGTGGTATCGTAGCGGTGTTAAGTCGTTTCGATATTGATTTTAGGTCTTAACCAAGTTCCAAAATCTGTTCTTGATTATCTTCATCTTCTTCATTTTACTAATCATGCTACTAACAAGATTGTATAAGGTTTTGTTTTCTTATCTCATCATGTCATCCGGTAAGAACAAGAAGTCAAGGAGTCTACCCGAATTTTCAATTGAAGAATATGACTATTGGAAATTCAGGATGGAAAACCATCTCAAAGCAATCCATGATAGGATGGAGGAGGTTCTTGAAGAGGGACCTATTAAATTTTATCATGGAGGCACCAAGAATGGCACCGAGTCTATCAAAACCAGAGTCGACAGAAAAGAAAAGTTCGAGCCGACAAGTGATGAGAGGAAAATCCACAACCTAGATCGGGTAGCCAGGATCGAGATCATAGAAACTCTTAGCAAGGATTGGATTGAAAAAGTCAAAAGATGCAAATCATTAAGGAGATGTGGGGCGTATGCACTTGCAAATGTATGTGAAGGTTCGACCAAGTGAAAGAGAATAAGCTGCATCTGTGTTACATGTCTTTGACACTTTCAAGATGAAGGATAATGAAACAGTGGATCACCTAGATGTGAGGTTAACAAATCTTCTCAACAAAGCAACCGATTTAGGAAAGAATTATTCAGAGAAAGAGATCAATAATAAGATACCGAGATCTTTGACCAAGAGATGGAGAGAAAAGTCTAATATCCTTAAAGCAACCCAAAATCTCTTCTATTACTCATCATACCTTATTCTCTCATCTTAAAGCTTTGGAGTATGATATTCGGGATAGAAGATGAGGAAGATGAGATGGAGTCAAGCACCTCATCCAAATCGTTGCCTTTGTCAACAAAGAAGACAAGATGACAACCGAATCAGAGGAGCCGATCTATCTCTCGAAGGAGCAGATGGCTTTGCTCACCAAAAAGGTATGACAAATTAAGAATGAAATATAAGCGTAATAAATTGAGATTTGCAGGTAAGGACAGATCCGCATCCAAGTCAAGAAGAAAGGAAGATGATTCTACAGATGATGATAAGAGTAGGAGCCGACAAGGAGGTTCGGTATCTCCCGCTAAAAGAAATCCTAATAGCCCTAAATCGTATCGGAGTGATACTTGTTACACCTGTAACAAGCCGGGACACTTCAATATGATTGTCCTCACCGACTCCTAAAGAAAGAGAAGAAAAAAGGAAGAAGAGAGACAGGAGATTTGCAGATCAAAGAGCTCTTCTCGCCGAGGAAAAAGAATCAAGAAAATCATCATCTTCATCATCCTCATCTAATTTTGGGTCGACGTTGAAATTTGTCTTATGGCCAAAGAGGTAGTCTATTATTCCTCTTCCGATAATGATTCTTATAAATCAGCTTTCGAGATAATGATCAAATTGTTATTCAAGGATTATTGAGAGACCTAAAGATGTCCTTGTCGCTTATAAACAAACTAGAGACAGAAAATTTGACTTTAAAAGATCTCGATTCGCATTCTAGCCAAAGGCAAGCAGTGATGAACTACTCAGAGTCGGAGAGAAAACATTCAAGGGGGAATGTTTACCCCAGCCGAGGCTAGTACATCAAATTTTACCTTGTCCGAAAGATTAGAAAATGAATTGAAATCTTTAAAAGACAAATTTGAGATGATCCGTGCCGAGAATGAGTCAATTAAGAAAGACAATGAGAAGTTTGTCTTCAAAATAAGTCAACTTAATAATTCACAATCAGCAATAGATCACATCTTTAGTACTTCTAAAAAATCCCATGATAAAACAGTCTTGGTTATGATAGAAATAGTAAATCGGATGTTCAAACCTAGGAAATTTGTGAAGGCATCTCAAACACCAAAAGAGATTAAAATTGGTCCTTGGAAACCACTTAGTCGGATAAGGATCGCATCTCCCAATCAAAACTAAAATTCACCGAGAATTCCATATCGTACTAAGAGAGTTCCAAGAACTAAGATAAGAAGAAATTCTTATTATAGTCCTTTGATGGGAGAAGTAGATGTTATCCCACTTTTCCTAAGATCAAGAAAATCACTAAATCTGAATACAACAAATTATCATTTAAAAGTGATATGATTGTAGATAGATTTGGTAGACAGATCAAGTCCGATTTATTATTAGGTAATAAGATGTTTGTTTGGTTACCCAAAGTGATGTTTGACCTTCAAGGACCCAAGATCACTAGGGTACCTTATAACTAACTGCTTTTACAGATTCACAGGGACTATCACTCAAGGAGGAGATTTTAGCTTCAATATGGTACATAGACGGTGGTTGCTCACAACATATGACTTGTAACAAGAAGCTACTATCAAATTTCCAAAATATTGATGGTCCTAGAGTACTATTTGGAGATAACAATTGTGGACAGACTAAAGGAATATGTACCTTGATTATCGTGATGTTCGGAGTATCTCGAGGTATATTTTGTAGAGGGTTTAAAACATAATGCATTATCTGTTTCTCAACTTTGTGATAAAGGTTTTCTTGTCAAATTCTCTAAAGATAAATGTGATATCTTAGATAGTTCCTTAGACAAGGTACTTCTAATCGGCTTCGGACATGATAATGTCCATGTGGCAAACTTTAATAGTTGTTCCAAAGATACCCGTCTGGGTAGCTAAGGGTGGAGATGACCTCGGTGGCTATGGCACAAGAGGCTTAGTCATCTGAACTTCAAGACTCTTAGTAAGATAGCTAGAAAGAATCTTGTTAAAGGATTACCCGAGAAATTTTGTTCTACTGATCGAAATGTGATGCATGTCAAAAGGTAAACAACCCAAACACTCATTTAAAAGTATTAACACCACATCATCGAAAGAGTTTTACAACTTCTTCATCTTGATCTGTTTGGACCTCGTTTCACCTCTCACCTTCAAAGTGGAAGGAAATATACTCTTGTTGTGGTAGATGACTTTTCTAGATACACTTGGGTTATATTTCTTTTCAAGAAAAATGAGATCAGAACAAGATCCCCGATCCGTCTCGCATGCATTCAAAATGAGAAAGGTGTTAATATTATTAAAATAAGGAATGATAAGGGCACCTAATTTTTAAATTCTTGTTTATCTAACTTTTTAAATAAGGAATGATAAGGGTAAGATTCCAAGAGTCTCATATTTTCGAGCTTTTGGTTGTAAATGCTTCATCCATAACAATGGAAAGTCTAAACTCGAGGACCTTTGATGCTAAGACACTAATGGAATATTCTTGGGATATTCTAACACTTCCAAAGCATACGAGAGTCTTCAACAAGACAACTCTTTGTGTGGAGGAAACTCCTCATGTGGTCTTTGATGAAATGCATTCTTTCTCGAGATAAAGTGAATCAGTTACTAATGAACTAGATAAAATTGAGCTAACCAAGACTAAACATAGAACTGCTTATCTCGCCTAGTCTTGATTGATTCGGATGAAGAAGAATCTCCATCTGAAAATCAGCAAACAATCCCACCTGCACACCATCCGAGGAGACACCCTTGACATCACCGATCACCAGGCGGTCACGGATGAAGAGGGAACGTCGGCTTCGAGGTAGAATCGGATGAGTTGCTCACGAGTCTCAAGATGAGGATCCTTCTACTCAAATAGGCAAGAGGATGAGAAGTTATCATCCATCTAACCAGATTATTAGGGATCCATCCAAGAGTGTGCGAATACGAACTATGGTTGATTCTCAAAGTCCTGCTCACCGCTATGTATCACTTCGAGCCTAAGTCTATTGAGGAGGCTTTATCGGATCCAAATCGATAACCGCCATGCAGAAGAACTGCATCAGTTTGAAAGGTAAAATGTTTGGGAATTAGTGGAAAGACCCTTACATCGAAAGATTATAGGCACCAAATGGGTGTTTAAAAACAAAACAGATGAGAACAACGTTATTGTTCGTAATAAGGCAAGATTGGTAGCTCAAGGTTACTCACGACCAAGGGATAGACTATGATGAAACCTATGCTCCAGCTTGCGAGTATTAGAAGCAATAAGGTCTGTTCTTGGCATTTCACGCTTATAAATCTTTCAAAGTCTTTCGATGGATGTCAAGTCTGTATTCCTAAATGGTGTGTTACTTGAGGAAGTCTATGTGGAGCAGCCTCCTAGGTTTAAGATCAATAACAAGGTCTATAAACTCAATAAAGCCCTATATGGACTGAAACAAGCTCCCGTGGCTTGGTATGATACCTTATCTGAATTTTTATTTCAAATGGTTTTTCAAAAGGCAAGATAGATAGGACTTTGTTTAGAAAGGAAATAGATGGTAACATCTTGTTGGTTCAAATTTATGTAGATGACATTATTTTTGGTTCACCTAATCGAAATTATGTGAAGATTTTAGTGTTCTCATGAAAAATAGGTTTGAAATGTCAATGATGGGTGAATTAACTTATTTTCTAGGATTGCAGATTAAGCAAATGAGTAAGGGTATTTTTATACATCGACTAAATATGCGAAGGACCTGATTGAGAAATTTGGGATGACTACTAGTAGGGAAGTTAAAATACCCATGGCAACTAACTTCTCTATGTATTCGAGATGAGCGGGGATACCCACGGATGCCACGGAGTATCGTGAGACTGATTGGACCTCTTCTCTATCTCACTGCAAGTAGGCCGGACATAGCCTTTGCGGTTGGGGTATGTGCAAGATTCGGTCTAATCCCAAAAAAATTCATCTGGAGAGCGCTAAGAAAATCCTCAAATATCTCGAAAAGTGGACTTTGCAAGTTGGGTTATGGTACCCGGTGATGACAACTTTGAGTGGCGAGGATATTCAGACTACGATTTTGGAGGATGCAAGATTGATAGGAAATCCACCTCGGGAACTTGTCAATTCTTAGGCAACAAATTAATTTCTTGGTTATCTAAGAAAGCAGGACATCATTGCCACCTCCACAACCGAGTGAATACATGGCTGCTGGAAGTTGTTGCTCTCAACTCCTCTGGATTAGTCGGCACTTAGAGATTATAATATTCAAACATCATACATTTCCTATTTCTTGTGATAGTAATAGTGCAATAACCATGACATACAACTCGTTTCGCATTCTAGGTGTAAACATATAGACATCGAGACATCATTTCATTAGAGATCATGTAGAAAAGAATGATATTAGAATTGAAAAAGATAGCCACCGAATCACAAAGAGCGAGATATTCTTACAAAACCTTTAGTGAATCTAGATTTAAAGAATTGTGTTTAGAATTAGGATTACTTGATGCATCATTGGCTGATTTTTAATTATCATTGCTTGCATCTCTCATTAGTTGTTTTCCTTATTTCTTTCTTTCCTTTCTTTATATAAATGTCTAGAAAGAATTATCGACTAGATATGAGTCAAAGGACAATCGGGTAGGTGATATCATTGATTTTACTCGTTAGGAATCAAGAATCAAGGATTAGTCATATTGACCTTATCGACTTGATGATTACTTATCCGACATTCGGTAAATTAGACTAGGGCACAATAGGCGGTGATTTCTTGAAAAAGCAGATGACTATCTGCACCCTATCTCGATCTACCTCAACTACCGATAGTTTTGATGAGTTTGTCTACGAACATGTGTACTTTGATAGATCGGTTTTAAAACACTCTAATCAAAATCACCTCCCCTTTGTCTACACATTTCTTGAAAAATATTATTTTCAAAATAAGCTGTCTCAAGTCTGTTAGTTTTCAAATAATCTTGATGAGTTTACGAATTGAAAATGTTGTGTTCAATTAATGGCATTAAAATTTTGTGTTTTTCAAAAGCAGACTCGGAGGAAATTCTTCAAAAATATAAGACAAGGTTACTTTTGACCAAGTCCGACAAAACCCGATCTGAAATAGGAAACATTTATGCAAAGAAAGGTATATTTTGGCTTACGTCTGTATACTAATTACCTCTGTATAAAGCAGACCTATTAGCCGTCTAATCGGTAGGATAAACGGTTACTTTTACACAAATCAAGACGCGTTAATGCCACGCGCGCCTGAATTCGAAGCGGTTTTATCAGCAGAGCCGTTGATATATCTCACGCGCCTTCCTTAATCAATGGTTAAAAATTATTTCTGAGATCGTGCCACGTATCAACTTCCTAATTTTCCCTCTCTCTCTTCGTGGTTTAAAAACTTACCTTCTCCGTTTCAAAAATTCACTTTCACATTTCCCTTGCTTCAAATTTCTTGCAAAATTTTTCTATCTCTCGAAAATACTCAAATGGCTTCCACTTCTTCTAAAACACCAAAACCCCCACTTATATAACCGCTTCCAAGTCGGGTTTCAAGATGAATCTTGAAATTGTCAAACATAAACTCAAAGCCGAGATGTATGTGGACTTTGTTACTACAGGACAAAGAATCCGGGGAGATTCTGGATTTATTAGAAGCATCGAGATTACGAGGGTTTTGTTCGATGAAATCGGCAGAGAACAAAACAATGGATTTTATCGGAGCGAGAACTTACGGTCAACAGTGTTTTCTCGAGAGAATGGGTTCAAACGATTGTTGAAGGAACGCAATTATCGTACACCAAAGAAATAGTGGCGGTATTTGATACTACGGCGGATGGAGTGAATCCTTTGAGCTACAAAGAAGATGAATGGGAGCAGTCAATTGACATGTTTACAAGAGTAACTTACGAGAGGAACTCGAAGGGATCTCAAGAAAAATCTTCTTAGGAGAAAATACATTTGTTGATGACTATTGTTACTAAATCCATCATAGGAGATCGAGAGTTCTCATGATGGTGTAACAAAGTCCCGATTATGTTGTATGAGGGCAATTTTTGATGGTATAAGGGTAGATTGGGCGGATTTGTTGTTTAGGCGATTGAAGGAGGAAAAAGCGAGGTTGGTGTATAATCGATGAGGTGGTGGTTTGCTCAATCAGGCTGTGAGCCTTTTCAACAAGATCACGGTACTCATTGAAGGGTTAAATAAAAGAATGGAGACAAGGGAAGGCTGGAAAAAGTACTCAAAACAAAAGGGTTTGTTGACTAAGCACGAAAAAATCGGTGGGCTGCGGATTCGGATGGCGAGTCGAGACGAGGCTGAGAATAGAGAAATCAGGCAGCGGCAGATTGGCCCAAAGACAAGCGGTCGGGGTACAAGGAGGTGATGTCCCTGAAGCGAGGTACCCGGTGAGGTCAAGTACCCATTCGAGGAGCAAGTAGGCAGGAGGCAGTGCTTTGTAGAACCAAAGGTCATAGTCATCGAAGTGACTAGACTGATGTTCCTCTCGAAAGGAGATCGAGGAGAAGGCTAGTAAAAGGCTGAGACGTAAGAAGCGAAGGAGAGTCATCTGCTGCTCCTTCAAGCCTACTATCGGAAGAAGTTATTACACTAGAGATAAGCGGCGTGTGAGGTTGAAGCAGATGTGCAGAGGAGCCCATTTCGAGAGAGGGCTATCGGCCGAAAAGTAAGTCTCGATGGTACATCCTCAAACATCTCCTCCTTTGATAAATCCCCATCCCACCTAGGCGATGAAGAGGTGACTCAGTGGCACCTCCGAGCCTCTTGAACGACCTACACCCAAAATAGTCCAAACACAAATCATCTCAACCCAACCATCTATCACTCCACCTCCTACTTCATCTCCTCAACAATCCCCACCTCCTCAACAATCACTTCAAATTCCTCCTACTTCTTCCCAAACATTTGATTTTCTAGACTTTCTCTCCACCAAATATCCCATTCCATCTCCCCCAAATAAGTCCAATACACACTCCCAAACCTGACGGATCTATGGGAAGCTTGAGATTTCCCTAAGATCGAAGCTCAAAAGAGATTACTGGAACTCATTCCTGAACTTCGATTCAATTACAAGTAATGAAGGAATCGGTAGAGATTTGGCTGGTTCACCGGTGAGGACAGTGATTTGGAGGAGATGAGCTTGTTATTTGAAGAGGTTGGTGGGGAGAACCTCGTCTCTGGGAGAGGAGCGGTGTTAGAGTCTGCGGGGTTCATTTCAATCTCATCCATCTTGTCTGAAGAGCAGCTCCTCAATCACTTGCGAGGCCGTCTTGGTTTGCAGAGACCTCACCTTCCGCTCCTCCTAAAGTTCTCAGGATCCACCTTCTCCTCTATCCTAAATCAGTGGAGAAGAAAATTGAAGACAAGATTCACTCGAGATGCTTACAACAAAGACAACAGACATCGTAGACTCATCGGCATTACTATGGAAGAAATGCTCAAAACATCGAGGTAAACTTCTTATCCACCATTTCGTATTCTCGTTAAACTCTCTGTGAAAGAAGAATTAGTGAAGTAAGGAAGGAGGTTGGTGAGCCGAGGAGCCGAGTACAAGGCGATAATCGGATCTTGGGCGAGTGAGATTACGCAAAATCAGACCACAACTTCCACCTATTTTACTGTTGTCAAGGAGCAACTATCTATGCTTCTTGATGATGTTAAAAGGGGAAGATGTGGAAATCATTAAAGCGAGCTCAACCGAGATAAAGCTCTCAACGGTCGGCCCAAACAGATGAGCTCACCGCCCGAAGATAAGGATTGGGCGAGATAGAGGAAGCAATCGGGGCGAGATGAGCGAGGCCGGGGAAGAAAGAAGGCTGAAATTTGAAATCGAAAGGTTTATGGCCAAGATTAGAGAAAGAAAGGAAGAAGCCAAGGCCAAGGCTGAAGCCGAGAAGGGCAAGGGAAAAGAAGCGGTGGCGGTGAAAAGGGTAAGGTGAAGGAGCTTGAGGCGGATCTCATCTCTGTCGAGACAAAGTTTGCTTTGGCCAAGGCTGCGAGGAAAAGACCACTCGAAGTCAGTGAGCATAC
This sequence comes from Paraleonurus japonicus, assembly GCA_030762865.1. Taxonomy (NCBI): domain Eukaryota; kingdom Viridiplantae; phylum Streptophyta; class Magnoliopsida; order Lamiales; family Lamiaceae; genus Paraleonurus; species Paraleonurus japonicus. Next base: position 45,349,260 of record CM061056.1, read on the forward strand.
TGATTGAAGAAGAAAGAGACAGATGCATTAAAAGCGAAAAAAATCTATTATGGCCGCAGAGAGGCGAAGAGAAAGATAAAGTCTGCGAAAGAAGCTAGCGAGATCTTTGATAGATCCTTGAAGAGATGGGTGGTTCCGGCCGGAGGAGAAGCGAGATAGGGCATGGGTTAGGCCACGGGAAAAAAGCGATGCTCCTCCGAGAATGATTGCTCATCCTTCTTGGGGCTGCTGAATACATGAAGTATGAGGCTAAGTGGACCTTCTTTTGGTACATCTGCCGAGGAGTCGGAGCATCATCTCGAGGGCGAAGCGATAGCATGGCACGATTGGATGGAGAAGGAGAATCCAGACTTGTACGGCCCGATCGATGAAGGAGATGAATGGTACAATGTGGATTTGGTATCTCCAACCTACTCAACCATTACGATCAAGATTGCAGATGATGGCTCGATTGACAAGGAGTGGATCAGTCAACTATCAACTTGAGTAAATCAGATGAAGTTGACCGATCCTAAGGAGATTCTTTGAACTAAGAAACGAGGATATTTGGTGGATGCGGCTCGAGGAAAAAGATAGATGGGCCAGATTAGATAAGCTTTAAATTTCCTTATCTTTTATCTTCTTATCTCGATCCATATGTAAATATGTAAATGTGCTCCATGTCTGAATGAGATGACTGGATCTTATCCGAACTACTTATTTTTTTAAAGTTTTTTTGTTTAAGAAAACTTAAATTTTGTTTTCTAAGTATTAATCATCTGAGAAAATTTTCATCTCGCATTTAAAATTTTTCTAAAATTTTTTTCTAAGTCTTAAAATTTTTTAAGTCTTTAAAAACTTTCTAAATCTTAAAATTTTCTAAGTTCTAAGACTTAAAATTTTTACTAAGTCTAAAAATTTTGGAAAAGTCTTAAGATTTAAGAATACTTTCTTAAAAGCTTTCTAAGTGTGAATTAAGTGCTTTAACTTGAATAAATCTGATTTGAAGTGTGAATGTGTTCGATATGCCTATCGATTATCTTGATTAACTTTGACTAACTTCATTTGTGAGTAAGTTTTTATAGTTTTAACATCATCAAAAGGGAAATTGTTAGATCAAGAAAGGTTTTGATGAGTTAAAAAGATCAACCCGGATGAGTAGACAATATCAAAGAACAACCGAGGTCAAGTTCCGATACTAAGCGAGTCGGACTAGGTCGAGGAATGACAAGTCGGTGAAGAGGCTGGAAAGGTGCAAGTCATCGGAGACGAACTCAAGTCTAGTCATCTGCAGGAGACAATTATGAAAAGTTCAGACGAGGTCAAGATAAGCCGAGTAGAATAAGAAAGACAAGTCTTCACCAAGTCAGGCTGCAGACTGACTAGGAAAGATCAGTGGAGATGAGAGCGATTTTCAAGATTCAAGGAGTTATCAATCGAATCCGGTATAAATAAAATATTTCATTGTAAAATCTGATACTTAGAGAATCTGAATTAATTTGGATTGTCTAGGTTTAATTTTGAAAAGAAAAATTGGATAGGTTGAAAATCTATTCAATCCCCCGTTCTAGATTTTCCGTCTAAATAACACTTGATCAACTGGGACCAATAGTCTCATATAAGTTTTTATTTAGGATATGTTCGGTTGGGGATTTGATGTCAATGCGGGAAAGTGTGTTCAATCAAATACGAACCATAATAAAAATAAAGCGACTCACAAATAAAATAACAAACAAATTAATTGATTCATCATCTCAAAGGAGAGTATCCCATATTTTCATTTATCAATCATCCAACCCTCCAAGAAGGTAGTGTTTAGGTTTAAATACAAGATAATGCTCAAATGGGCCAAAGCCCACTCGCTTTTGGAAATAACAAATAACAATAAAAATTGAAGACATAATTAGATTCATATGTTTGTTGACTCTAAATTCTCTAAATAATTAGAAGCGGCTTCATCTCCATCGGATGTGGATGTGCACACCCACTACTCATTCACTTTTTGTATTTCCACATTGACTTCAATATTCATCCCTATAAAATTTATCTACCATTTATTTTCACAAAATTCAATACAATCATATAAGTATAGTATAATAATTAATGTTTTTGAATTAAACATTTAATACTATTAAATTGATATATTTTAATTAAACAAGTATTATTATTTAAAAATATATAAGCAATTGCATGTTGAAGCTGTTATGAAGAAAGTTGTAGTTAGTTTTGATGAGTTAAAGTGTAAAATAGGATGACCATCGAGTATCTTGTATAGACAACTGAAGTAAGTAATAATATGTAAATAAAGCTAAGTACGAGATAGCAGACAAGGATATACAATCAATCGGATGAGGATCGAAATCGATGAGGACCGAGAGATCGAGATGAGGATAAGAAGTCGACGAAGACAGTGTGAAGAAGACAAATGAGATCAAGAACAATAAATAATCATCAAGACAAGGAAGCGAAGACAAAGACAGAGTGAGTAAAAAAGAAGACAATGAAGTGTTAGGAAATTTCATATAAATGTCAAGAAGCGATTATAACCAACCAAGAAGAAGTTACAAGATTGATTAGATCGTTATAACTAACTAAAAGCGAGAATCCACAAGGAAGTTACAACTACGAAGGAAGATCTCTATAAATAGGGATTGAAATCAAAATAGAGTTACTTTTGAACTTTTGTAACTTCACGATTATTCACTCACATTCTATACACACAACATTCAAATATTGTAATCACGCGCACAAACGTTCTATACGTTTCTAGTTCTTAGTGTTTGTAGAACACTTTTCTGAGAACATCTTCAAGCCATTGATTTTCGTAAATTAGGAAGAAATTATTGTAAGGTGAAGATTCATGTTGTAAGTAAGTAAGAAGAAAGAAGGAAGATAGTAAGTGAAGACCCTTCTTCAAGTTGAAGAAGGAGAGTGGACGTAGGATCGTTTGATCCGAACCACTATAAAGCTGTTGTGGTCTTTATTACTTTTCATTTACTTATATGTTCATATCAATTTTGAGTTTATAATCAAAGTTCAATTTTAGAATTAAAGTTAGACAAAATATCGGTGTGCTTTTGATCCGAATCAAGTTGAGTTTAAATATAATTTTGTTGTGTAACTTTGGTGTTTTGAATAAGTTTTCAAAGATTTGTAAAATCTGGAAAATCTATTCAACCCCCTTCTAGATTTTTCCTAGAAGGTGATTCAAGTTTCCGTTAATATACTCAAATAAGTGGGACCAACAAGTGGTATCGGAGCGGTGTTAAGGCATTACGATATTGATTTTAGGTCTTAAAAGGATTCTCAAATTATCTTTTGATTATCTTTATCTTCTTTATTTCTCTAACCCCGCTACTAATCGGATCGTATAAGTTTTTGGGTTTCTTATCTCATCATGTCATCTGTTAAGAGCAAGAAATCAAGGAGTCTACCCGAATTTTCAATCGAAGAATATGATTCTTGGAAATTCGGGATGGAAAATCATCTCAAAGCGATTCATGATAGAATGGAGGAGGTTCTTGAAGAGGGACCTATTAAATTTTATCATGGAGGAACGATAATGGCAGCGAGGCTACTGAAACCAGAGTCGAGACGGGAGAAGAAAAGTTACGGCGACAAGTGATGAGAGAAAATCCATAATTTGGATCAGTAGCCGGGACGAAATAATCGAAACCACTAAGCAAGGGCTGGATTGAGAAGGTAAAGAGATGTAAATCTGCTAAAGAAATGTGGGAAACTCGGGCTGGAATTTGTGAAGGATCGAAACGAGTTAAAGAAAACAAATTACAATCAGTATTACATATTTTTTACACTTTTAAGATGAAAGAAGGAGAAACCATTGATCAACTAGATGTTAGATTGACTAATCTTCTAAATAAAGGCGGTGATTTGGGAAAAACTTATTCGGAGAAAGAAATCAACAACAAGGTGTTGAGGTCGTTAAGCAATAGATGGAGAGAGAAAGCTAATATTCTCAAAGCTACTTAGAATTTGTCTTCAATAACACATCACACTCTATTTTCTCATCTCAAAGCACTAGAATATGATATCCAAATCGAAGACGAAGAAGATGAAGCTGAATCTTCAACATCACGGAAAGACAGGTTGCGTTTCTTCATCAAGAAGAATCCGAGAAAATCTCCAAGGCATCTGATTTATCAATTAAGGAGGAAATGGCACTTTTGTTAAAACGATATGAGAGGCTTAAAATGAAGTACAAAAGAAATAAGAGAGATAGATCGAGTCGAAGGAATTATAAATCGGATAAAGAGGAAAAAAGTTCGAGATAATGATAGGAAAAATGATTAGACAAGAAAGCACAAGTCACCAATTAGAAGAGGAGATAGTAGCCCTAAGGCAGACGAGAGGAGATATTTGTTATACATGCAACAAACCTGGTCACTATAGTTATGATTGTCCTTAACTCACTCCAAGAGAGAGAAGAAAAGAGTAAAAAGCGGGACGGAAGGTATCTTGATCAAAGAGCTCTTCTAGCCGAGAAAGAAGAAGTTCATGAAACATCATCATCCTCATCTTCATCTGATTTTGGGTCGAGATGACGATATATGTTTAATGGCAAAAGAGGTACATTACTATTCTTCTTGAGATAATGATTGTGATACCTTATCTGAAATCGATCCTAGTCTTATAGATAAACTTTTGAAAGACTTGGAGACCGCTTTATCTCGCATATAAACAGATAGAGTAAAACTTTAATTTAAAGAATCAAATTACCGATCTAACTAAAGTCAATCAAACAAAGGATAGTGAGAAACTATTTGTACATTCGGGAATGTCGGTGAGACTATCACTAACACCTTGTCCTGATAAGACAAACAAGTTAGAAAAGGAATTGAATTCTTTAAAAATAAAATTTTCAAACATCTATTCTTAAAATGAGTGTTACAAAAGAACTAATAGAGAATTAAATCTCAAGTTAGGACTTTTAAATAACTCTCAGACCACAATAGATAAGATCTTCAATACTTCACAAAAGTCTAATGATAAGACTTGATTAGGTTTTGATAGGAGTAAGAAAAATGATCAATAAAACCTAGAGTTTTTGTTAAAGCAACTAAACCAAAGGTGGAGACTAGATTTAGTCCTTGGAAACCTAAGGAATTAATCACCTCATCCGATACTTCGAAAGAAAACACGAGAAGAGGAAAGTTGCTCCTAAGGTCAAACCAAAGACTAAGTCAAAGTCTTATCCTAGGTATAATAACTTTGATGGAAGAAGTAAAACATATCCATTTTTACCAAGATACAAGACGATTACAAAAGATCGCTTAAACAAGATTGATCTTGAAAGTCTTATCTTAGTAGATAAATATGGATGTAAACTTCAATCTATGATTTTAAGGAACATTGATATCTTTGTCTGGATACCTAAGTGTCGACTTAACATGAAAGGACCCAAAGTACAAAGGGTACCTAAGCATTAAATCATGATTGCGGGAAGACAAGAAGATAGTAGAAAGAGGAGATATTCTTGAGGTTATTTGGTATATTGATAGTGGTTGTTCTAAGCATATGACCTATGAAAGACGTCTTCTTTCTAACTATCAATCCATAGACGGTCCAAGAGTAATGTTTGGAGATAACAATTATGGACTTACCAAAGGAGTAGGGACATTGATGATATGTGATATTCAAGTAAATGAAGTCTACTATGTGGAAGGATTGAAGCACACCTTACTATCTGTTTCACAATTCTATGATAAGGGGTTAAGTGTCAAATTTACTCATAATGCATGTTATGTGCTAGATGGTATCAATGAAAATATATTATTAGGCTGAGTCGAGACAAGGTAACATCTATGTTGCTAATTTTAAAAGTTGTCCTAAAGATACTTGTCTTGTTGCCAAGAGTTCGAGATGATTTAAGTTGGCTATGGCACAAACGTCTTGGTCACTTAAACTTCAAAACTCTTAACAAAATTGCAAGGAAATCTTTAGTAAAAGGACTCCACGATAAAGTATTTTCAAAGAACCATGTGTGTGATTCTTGTCAAAAAGAAAAAGCAGACTAAAGCTTCTTTTAAAACAATAAGTAACACCTCTCGGCTTTAGTGGAAGAAAATATACTTTGGTAATTGTTGATGATTTTCAAGATTTACGGGTTATTTTCTTATACAAAAAAAGAATGAGACTATGATTAAGATTCTATAATTTTTTTAAAAAGGTTCAAAATGAAAAGGGACTAACTATTGTTAAAATTAGAAGTGATAAAGGTACTTGGAGTTCCTTAATAAGCTTGTTACTAACTCTTTGCTTGAGAATGGCATAGCTCATGAAACATACATTGTATGCAGACGCCACAACAAAATGGAGGTAGTTGAAAGGAGAAAGCAGAACCTTGAAAGAGGCGGCTAGAAACAATGTTATCTCGAGTACAACACTCCTCACGAGTTTTGGGGCGACGATTAATACGGCTTGTTTGTTCAAAATAGAAGTTTGATTGTTAAAGATAAATGCAAAACTCCCTATGAAATTTGGAAGGGAAGATCCCCAAGATTTCATACTTTCATATATTTGGTTGTAAATGTTTCATCCACAACAATGGTAAATCTCAATTAAAAACTTTTGATGCCAAGATAGCGAGATGGAATATTCTTAGGATACTCATTTGTATCAAAAGCATATAGAGTTTTAATAAGACAACCTTGTGTGTAGAAGAAACTCCACATGTTGTATTTGATGAATCTTCTTTTGAGTATAGTAAGGCGGATGACATCACAAAGATATCGAGGTGATACGAATCGAGATGACTATTAAAAGATCAACCATAAAGTTCTACAATCAAGAATCGTATTCGAGATGAAGAGAAAGAACTAGATTCAAACAAAGAAAAAGAACTTGGAAGCTCTTTCTCACCGGTGATCGAGACAACCAATACCACAGATGATCGGGTAGAGTCATCAGAAGGTAACATAGAGCCATCCGAAATAAATATTTACATGAAAACTCCATCCATTGTAAAAGATAAAGGTAAGAAAGTAATGTCATATCACCCGGTGAGCAGAGATAATTGGAGATTTAGAATGCGGAGTCAGACAAGGACCCAACTAAATCAAGATTGCATGTTCGGTTGCTATGTGTCATTACTTGAACCTAAATCTATTACGAAGCTCTAACGATTCCAAGTTTGGATTAACGCCATGCAAGAAGAACTAAATCAGATTTCAAAGACAAGATGTGTGGGAGCTTATGGAAAGGCCTCATCATCAAAAAGTCATTGGAGCGAAATGGATTTTTAAAAACAAAAGAGATGAAAATAATATTGTGGTTAGAAATAAAAGTCGATTAGTTGCGCAAGGTTATTCCACAATCGAAGGGATTGATTATGGCGAAACCTTTGCACCGGATGGCTCGTCTGGAAGCCATAAGATTGTTTTTAGCTTATCTTGCTTTTTAAAAGATTCATAGTTTTTCAAATGGATGTTAAGTCGGCATTTCTTAACGGAATCTTAGGCGAGGAAGTATATGTAGAGCAACCTCCTGGTTTTGTCAAAGGAGACAAGGTTTATAGATTGAGGAAAGCTCTATATGGACTTAAGCAGAGACACCTAGAGCATGGTATGATACTTTGTCGATTATTTAATTCAAAATGGTTTTGTTAAATGTAGAATTGATAGAACTCTTTTGAGAAAAGAATTTGGTTGTGATCTTCTATTAGTTCGCATTTATGTTGATGATATTATTTTTGGATCAACTAACATATCTTTATGTGAAGAATTTAGTCATCTTATGAAAAGTAGATTTAAAATGTCCATGATGGAGAGATGGCCTACTTTCTTGGACTTCAAGTCAAAGCAGACAAAGAAGGGAATATTCATTAATCAAACCAAATATACAAAAGATCTTATTGAGAAATTTGGAATAGGTACTAGCCGAGAAGCTAAGATACCTATGATGACAAACTTTTCAATGGATCCGGATGAGAAGGGAGAAGACACAGATCAAACCGAGTATCGAGTCTAATTGATTCATTATTATATTTAAGCGCTAGTAGACACGATATTTCATTTGCGGTTGGAGTATGCGCATGTTTTCAAGCTAATCCCAAAAGAAGTCATCTTGAAGCTGCAAAGAAAATTCTTAATTTCCTAAAAGGTCTGATAAATGTTGGACTATGGTATCCGGTGATGACAACTTTGAGTTGTGCTGGATACTCAGATTGATTTTGGTGGGTGTAAGATAGATATAAAATCTACATCGGTACTTGCCAATTTCTTGGTAGTAAGCTCGATTTCATGGTTGTCTAAGAAACAAACCTCTGTAGCTACTTCCACAACTAAAGTCGAGTATGTGGCGGTGGAAGTTGTTGTTCACACGGTGATCTGGATAAGTCAACAATTAAGGGACTATAATATTATCACCAAAGATGTACCAATTTTTGTGATAGTAATAAGTGTCATAGCTATTACCTGCAACCTGATCTTACATACTAGATGCAAGCATGTTGACATAAGACATCATTTCATTTGAGATCATGTTGAGAAAGGTGACATCGGACTTGAAAAGATTAGGCGATTTTCAAAAAGGTGATATCTTGACAAAACCTCTGCGGAGACAAGGTTTAAAGAACTATATGTAGAATTGGGATTATTAGATGCTTCTTTAGTAAATCTATAATCTTATCTTATGTTATTCATTCTTTGTCTTTCTCAATTAGTTTACTATGTCGAGAGAAAGAAGTTTAGAGACGAGTAGAAGGTCATATGGAAAATCACAGAGCTGATATAATTGATCTCCATTAAAGGAATCAAGAATCAAGGATTAACCCATTGATCTTATACCAACTTGATACTTACTTGTCCGACATGAAGTAATTCAAACAAATACATATTAATCGTCTGCATTTACAATGACATATGAGTATATGTACCTTATGCGAATTACTCACAAAAGTTACTAATGATTTGCCTAAGTGTTGTTGATCTCGGAAAAGAACAAGATTTGATAAACATATCTCAACATATGACAAGGTCTACTTATTCAAGTGATCATGAAGCAGTACTATGATGCTATCAATCCAGACAAGGTGGAAATATCGGAAGTATATTCTAAACTTTTTAAGCTGTTGATAAAATTATGCATATTATTTCATATAATTGATATATGAATATAATATCATAATCCTCTTATTTTATTCAAAAATGAATGCACTCAGTATATTGAAAATATTTTGTTTTACAAAATAAAAGCGATAAGGAGTTCTAATTTTATTTTTATTAAAATATGTGTACTTTTCATTTTATCTTTCCAATTAAGCTGAAAAGTATTTCTCAAATAAGTAACTCTCGTGTCGGGAAGAAGTTACTACGGACCGAAATTTTATCAAATCAAGTTTTGAAATTCACCGAGTAACCTTCACGCGCTTGGAAATGGAGGCGGTTTACGAAATATGAATCGTCGAAATATCACGCGACATATTTAATATTATTCTCTCGCACTTTTCAAAATAAATGTCATAATTGCATTAATGGCGATTGAAAGCCTATATTTACCCTTTTCGAGCAATTATTAGTTCTATAATTGTTTATTATTATATATTTCCATATAAATAGGCGTACGTGTGCATAATTTCATTTACGCACACATAAAAACCTTTCATAAACTTCTCAAACTTTTCCTTTCCCTCCCAAAACCTTCTATATTCTTCAATGGTGGAATCAAAGAAGTCCAATATCAAGTTTGAGTATGATTTGAAATCTATCGGAAAAAGCGAAATGCGAGATGTTCGTTGAATGGGATATTTCAACCGATCCCGAGACCAGAGATATACTAAATTTGCTTGAATCCAGAGGTCTGAAGAAACCTAACTTTGGATGATCTCATTTCTTTGAAGTTTCTAACCGAACAAAATCAAGCGAAATCGGTTTGGAATCTCAAATTCGAACCAAAGGAAAGAATAGGAAGGTGGTAGTGTCGATTGAAGATTTAGGTGAAATCTTCGGATTGAGCACGGTTGGAGAAAAACCATTCACTTACAAGGCATCGAGTACTTGGAAAGTTTCCGACTAATGGCGAGAAGGACTCACCGAAATCTGACGGCAAATGCGAAAAAGACCTATGCTAAAACGGAGATATAGATTCTTTGATGCTAATTACGACCAAATGCATCTTGGGTGAGCAACAAAGCCATGATGGCTTTGTGAAGCTTCGAATATGTTGCCTTAGGGCTATAATCGATGGAGCCAGAAATAAATTGGGCAAGCGGTGGTGTATTCGAGGCTGATGGAAGAAAGGAAAAGGTTTGTCAAAACCCCGAGTCTCATCGGGTGATGAGATGGTCCTTAACCAAGATCACAAGTATGATGGCTAGAATCACCATCATACTTGAACATAAGCTGAGGTCGAGACAATTTGGATTGGAAGGAGGGGGTGAAAAAAATATACCAAGCGAGAAGGGACTTTTGGTCAAAGATGAGAAGATCTTTAGACCATCAAACTCGAGAGGGAGGCAGGGACGCTCCGGCTCAACCGCCCGGCCTGAGGAAGAAGGCTTCAAAAGCCAAGAAAAAGGAGGTTAAGATGGTGTTGGAGGATGAGTCCTCATCTGCCGAGATGGAGGAAGCGAAGATGAGGAAACGGAGGCGGCTTCTCGAAGTGTCTCGGCCAGAGGCTGCAGAGGGTTCGGACAAGGAGAAAGAGTCGATGTCTCATCCGGAGAATGACCAAGAAGAGGAGCTAGCCCAATCTTCATCTTCCTCATCCGAGGATGAAGAACCCCAACCCTCCACATCCAAACACAGTAATGAAGAGGCGAGGCAAGACCGCTACCTCAGGAGCCTCTAAAGCGGTCCACTCCGAGTAAGTCCAACCCAAATCCAACCTACGGATGATCCCTTTTCTTTCCTATCCTCTACATCATCTCGAACCAAATCTATTCCCTCAACCTCCCCAACCCATCTACGGTGAAATGGGTCCCTCCGAGACTTCCCTCGAGAATTCTAGGAAAGAAATTCCTTCTCAAAAAGGAATCGACCACAGCAGATGAGCACGATCTTCTTAAGGAATTAATTGATGTATATATTTTAAGAAGACTTCGAGATTAGGCTCATTCGAGGAGACAACTATCTTAATAGCGAGGCGGGAGGGAACAATTTATCCATCCGGGAAAAGGAAGTACTCAAAAGGCAAAACTCAAATCCTTCCAAGATATCTTGACCGAAAATAAGTTCTTCGACTACATCCTGCAAAGGGTATATCTTGGAGATATGGAACCGAAGGAGGTGGAGATATTAGAGAAGGTGGAGGAAGAACTAGAAAAAGAAAAAGGCGAGGAAGAGGTGGTGAAGTGGTGAGAAAGGAGCCGAGGTGAAAGAACTGAGGAGAGTAGCGGGTGGAAGCTGCCGATGAGCGGTGAAATGGATACGGCTAAGGAGGCACAAAGCAGAACGGATGACAGAGCGTGTGCCAGTGACGTAGAATCGATTTGCTCCTCGATTGCAGTTGAAGCCAGAAATTCCTATCGAGGAGATAGATTTAACTCTATCTTCTCCATCTGAAGAAATTGCGGAGGCCCTCTGTATACGTATGCGTATCCGATTTCAATGCAACTTTGAAGGAAGAGGTACTTAATACGAAGCGAGCTAGTCCCGAGTGCTCTGTATCTTGTTCTGGAATTATCACTTCTTCAATCAAAGAGAATGTAGAAATTGCGGTTCATGAGAAGACAAAGATAGACCTCTACTTCTCAAGAATCGAACATAGAAGAAAACATTGCCAAGGTTAAGCGGCAAATCGGCGAGGAAGAAAAAGCTCAAGGAGAATGGAGTGCGGCAGTATGTCTTGAATGCTTACTCGAAATCGGAGACTCTGTTGAGGAGAAACTCAAAGAGTCATGGATGGCAAAGGAGGGATGTTTTTCTCAAGTACTTAAGATGAGCCTGGCCATGGAAAAAGATAGACAGGATGAATATTTTGAAGAATTATTTGGAAGGAGAGTTCACAAGCTGAGATAGGGCATAAAAAGAGATACGATCAGCTAGAGCAAAAGACAGGATTTGTCAAAAATGAACTAATGGGTCGATTGAACAAGTAGCCACTATCCTGCAATACTCCGATTTCTTGATGTCAAAAAAAGGGAAAGTAGTGAGCTCAAGAAAAGGATAGATGTTCAAGGCGACAAGATCCACGGCTTTGAATCTTAAGCTTCGAGGAACTATACGAAGAGGCTGTTAAGAGCGAGAGGAAGAGAGGAAGAAGACGATTGATGAAAAGTCTCGAGAGAGTGTTGAGAGAGGCGAGAAGAAGGACAAAGACAATGAATCCACCGAGTCGAGCACGAGCACGAATCTCGAGAAAGAATTGCAAACTACTGCTTGACCCTATCCCCATTCAATCAATCATATCTCCCTCATCCTCATCCAAAGCGGTGGGAAAACTAAGGCTTCAAGCCAACTTGAGAAAACCCAGTGAGACAGAAGAGGAAGAAAAAGTTACGAAGAGGAGGAGGGAAGAGAAGGAGAAATACAAAAGAAGGGATGCCAAAAGGAGGAGGAGGCAGAGGAAAATTTTATGGCCGAAAACAGAGGAAGTGGGTCAGGCACGAGTAGGGATGAGCAAGGAGTCGAGTCTTCCGACCATTTCATCGAAGCGATGTTGTACGAAAGAAATCTTGCTTGATGGGAGATTAGGAGATGTGGAGATCTTACGAGGCGAGAATGGAGTTTTGCTTTCCATGTACGGTTGGAGGAGAAGGACTCTAAATTCTATCAATACCTAATCGACCTTGCTCACAAAGAATTCAATGCGAGCGTGAATCGCACCCGCCTACTCACCGATGGAACCTCCTAGAACAAGAGATGGCCAGCTAGATCATGAGCAGAGTCAAGCGGTGATTATAAAGCGAGTGAAGCCGACCTAGGCGAAGGAAAGCGGTGTCTCAAGAAGAAGTCTTTGGCTAGTCGAGTATACCAAAAGAAGGCAGGTGAGTACGATTAAGTCTATCTTATACTACTTGTACGATTATGCCTTGATAAATGTGAAAGAATGTGAAAGTTTTTTTGAATATATGTGAATACATGATTGAACTATTCTCATAAACTTGGGTGTTTAACTAACTTGTTTTATTCTCAAGCTTCTAATTAAGTCTTGGTAAAATTAACGTGCTTATAAATTCATAATACCAAGTCTTAGAAACACTCGTGGGTTTGAGTCACCATTTGCCGATCGGAAAAAAAAATCAAAGAGTTTAACATGATTTAAATATCAATACTCAAGAAATTTTTTATCATATTACCTATTAATAATTTATAAAGATATATCGAGAACATATTTAATGTCATCAAAATTTATATGAGGCCGTCTCATGGAATTTTTTTGTGCGGCAGCGAATAAATTATCATTTTTAATAATTTGTAAAGTTATTATTTTTATTTTCCTCGTACTAAAGTTATTATTTTTCTTTGTGAAAAATTACGAGTAATTTTGTTTATCGTTGTATGAAACACATTTTGATGACGGTCTCACATATATTTTATTTGTTAACATATCCTTTATAGGTATTAATTAAAATTAAGTTATTTTTTCATTGAATTGAATTGATTATGACAAATTCGCACTTGGTGGTTTGATTGATGAGAAAATTGATTGTTATGGTGCAATGCAATTAATACACCCCTATATGTGATAAATTACGAAATGTTGAGATATTTAAAACTTGATTATGTTTTAATATACATAGTTTTTGTGTAAAAATTAAAATGGTATCTCATATATGATACAAAAGCGATTGTTGGCAGTGAGGCGTGTGGCGTCGTTTAACATACTTTTTCCTCCGGTTTTCTACCTCGTTGGAGCTTCGTCTGCTTTGTTTCTTTCTTTTGCCATGGATCTTTGCTTTAGAAAATCTTTCTCTTCTTGACGAAGAGGAGGATGAATTGGTTTTGGATCCTCAACCGAATTCTTCGAGAAGGGGATATGTGAAGTATTGTGTCGTGGGGAGAGTCGTTAGTGATCAACCAATTGTTTTCAATCTCCTCGAGATCTCGAATGGCTTTGATTTGGAAACCTAGTAAAGGAGTTTATATGAAGGAGATAGGGGGTAACGAGGTTTCTTTTTCAATTCTTCCACCATATTGATGTTAAAAGGGTTTTGGATGGGGCTCCATGGTCGTTTGGTGCCCATCCTGCAGTCTTGCATTGTCTCGAAAGTGGGGGATATCCCTCAACATGTCCCATTAGATCATATTCCATTTTGGGTACATATCCACGGTTTACTGTGGGTTTTTCTCATAAAATATTGGTAAATCTCTGGGTAACTTTAAGGATGTTTTGGAATATGATGAATCAAATCGAGGCTGCCGGTGTGGCGGGAATATATGCACATTAGAGTGGAATTGGACGTGAATCTACCATTAAAAGCGTTTCAAGAAAATCAAATTTAATGGGGGTTTGGTGCAAGTGAGTTTTAAGTATGAGAAACTTCAAACCTTTTTGTTTCATCTGTAGTAAGCTAGGTCACACGGAGAGCTTACGCGATACTCTATTCATTTTGGCGAGGCTCAAGTCGAGGTTATGCGTCAAGGTGTTAAAGGATGGGGTTTGTTTCTAAAAGCTGATGATAGGAAATTAGCACGGTCGGTGGTGATTGTTGGTTGCGTCACGAGAGATGGTGGTTTGCGGGTCAAACCGGTGGCCACCTAGAGTTAAAGGCGCGAGCTGCGGAGGAAGGGTTTCGAGCAAATCAATTGATATTTTTGAAGATTCTTGTCAAGATATCCCAAAATCCGAGCAATCTTGTAAGATGTATTCTTGAGTCAACAAGTTTTCAAAATTTGAATGAAAAAGATCGTAGAGATTTTCATATAACTTCAAACCCTATCTTTATGGATTCTTCCATGTAGGAGGAAGGAAATGTGCGATAATGCCACTTATTATTGAATCGAAGAAAAGAAAGGTTGCATCTCACTACTCACGGCGATGCATGACAAGCTGAGAAAGTTCGATGGGAAGTACGATCTGCTGAAGAAACCGGTCATTTTTAGAGGTGGGACCGCCGTGCGGGCCACCTATCATTATGATTCTTCTAAGTTGGAACTATAGAGAGGTGAGCGACCCCGCTGATTACGGCGTTGTGCGAACTTCGTGAAGGCTCGTAGGCACGATGTCATTTTCCTTTTTGAAACCTTGTGTGGTGCGTCTCGTATTGAAGAGATTTGTGTTAGGTTCTGATTCTTTTCTTATTTTAATATTGATTGTGTCGGACGTAGTGGTGGTATCAGTGTGTTTGGAAAGTTCTTGGTTATTATGGTTTCCACTAATAGACAACAATGTGCTCGATCTTGGAATTTGCTTCGGTCCCTTGCTGTTGCTAATTCTTTCTTGTGGCTTTACATCGGTGATTTCAATGATATTTTGAACACGAGGACAAAAGAGGTCGTGTGGATCATCAAACTGGTTATATAAAGGTTTTCGGGAAGCGGTGAGTGATTGTAATCTCGAGGACTTACCGGTTATTGGTCATCGATTCACACAGGCTCGATGTTGAGAGCGATGAATGCCGTGGAAGAGAGGTTAGATCGTCTTTATGGTCAACCACTGATTGGTCGGCTATGTTCCCTAATGTTAAGCTATCAAACTTTATCTTCGCCGATTTACGATCACTCTCCCATCTTGGTTGATTTCGAACCGGCCGAATTTATCAAGTCGGAGTCATCCTTTCCGGTTTGAGAATAAATACATTTATAAGAAATGGGACATCAATTCGATCATCTCAAGTTGTTGGAGTGGTTTTAAGGACACTGAGTTTTTAAAAAGATTGGATGCAATGGTGAGACCTTGAGTATTTGGGGTAAACACTTAGCAACGGCTTTCGGGAAGAATAAAGAAGATTTGGAGAATAGAATTGTGAGGTTGCAAGAACGGTCGATGTTGTTTACGCTAATACTCTTGTTAATCTTCGGAGGAGTTGGGTGCCTTAATTGTTCAAGAGAAAACTCATTGGAGACAAAAGAGAAGATTTTTTGGCTAAAAGATGGGGATTTCAATACACGTTTTTCATCAATGCCTTACGCTCGCGGGAAAGCTAATAGAATACACAAGCTCAAGAACCGGGTAGGTGATTAGGTTGAAATGCCCTTTGAGGATTTGAACCGAGGTTGTTCTTGATTACTTGGTGAGCTTTTTTCGGGGAATGGTAGTAATATGTCTCATTACGATGCTATTGTGGACTTTCCCCTCTTATCTCGGAGACGAGATAATTTGGAGCTTACCAAGGCTTTTACTAGAGAGGATTTTAAAGAAAGCTGTTATGAGCATGCATGCCAATAAGCCGCAGGGACCGAGATGGTTTTAATCCGAGGTTTCTACCAGAAATTTTGGGGTATCGTGGGGAGCGACATGGCGATTCATGCATGTCTTGGTTGGAAAAATTTTAGCTTTTCGACTAATCATGCAGCACTAATGTTGTCCTTATACCTAAGTGTGAATCGTGAGCACTATGAAGGATTTACGCCCGATCTCGTTGTGTAATGTTGCTTATAAAATTAGCTAAAGCTTTGTGCAGCAGAACTTGAAGCTACTCTTAGAATTTGATTGACCACCTGCTCAATCGGCTTTTATTTCAAACAGGGCTACTATATGAAGAACAAACGGAGAGGAAATTTGGTGATGTAGCCTTGAAGATAGACATTAGTAAAGCTTTTGATAGGGTGGATTGGGGTTCCTTGAGTACATGTTGCGAAGAGCTAGGTTTTACGTGATAAATGGGTTTGGTGGATGATGTTATGTGTTACCTTGGTTAGTTATAATTTCGTGGTAAACAAAAAAACTTAGTGGGGCCTATTGTTCCTAGTAGAGGACTCCGTCAAGGATCCTTTATCTCCTTTTTGTTTATCATATGTCTTTGAGGGTCTATCTCTTTTTTATTAAGATAAGCTAATCGTCGTGGCATTTTGCATGGGAGTAGAGTTTGTCGCTATTTGCTCAATGGTCTCTCATCTGCTTTTTGCGAGATGATTGTTTATTATTTTGTCGAGCTGATCGTCAACAATGCTCAACTCGAAGAATATATTGCGAGACATATGGCGTGCTTGAGGCAAGCGATTAACCCGACAAATCGGGGGTTTTCTTGACAAAACGTGAATGAACAATTGAGAGCTGATCTTTCGAACGTGCAGGAGTCCATCGGCCCTTGAATACGGGATGTTATCTAGGCCTTCCTTCTCTCATTGGTCGTGATAAGAAATATATTTTTTCATTATGTTAGAGATCGCCTTTGGGCTAAGTTACAAGGTTGGAGGAACAAGAAAGTTTCTAAGGCGGGTAAGGAAATTTTAATCAAATCAGCGGCTCAAGCAATCCCGAGGTTTTGCATGAGTGCATTCTTACTCCCTCCTTCTCTTGTGACGAGTTGCAAAGAATGCTTAACTCTTTTTGGTGGGGTAATGGTTCAGATCCGGGGAAGGGTATAAAATGGGCCAGGTGGGATAGATTATGCGTTCGTAAGAATAATGGTGGTATGAGTTTTCGCAATCTCCACGACTTCAACTTAGCAATGCTTGGGAAACTTGGTTGGAAGTGTCTTTCCAGCCCCGGATACTCTTTTTTTCCATGATTTTCAAAGCTAAATATTATCTAACTAGGAATTTTTGAATGCCCCTCTAGGGCATAGTCCAAGATTATGCCCCGAGGGGTATCTCATGAGTCTCAAGACATTGTGAGAAGAGGTGTTCGATGGAGGATTCGGGGTTGGCTTTTGTATTCGAACTGCAGGGCGATCCATGGCTTAATAAGTGATTCTAATTTTTTCATCGGTTACGCTCGTGTTTCTAGTCTTGAGAATGCTACATTAATGATCTTTTTATTCTGGTACACAAATGTGGGGCGTCAATCTTATTAACACTTTTCTTAATCAGGAGGATAAGAACGATGTCGAGCACGATTCCCTTGCCGGCAGTTTCCCAGTTATCGGATTTGGCACTTCTCCCGGTGATGGCGGCGAGGTTTGCGGCGTTAGGTTGGCATATCTTGGCGCGAACGGGATAATGTTTGCTTGGCATGGGAAAAGATCGTCACCTCGCTTTTGTTGTTGTTGCCGATGTAGCTCGGTTATTATGTGATTGGCGTGAGGCCCGATCACCCGCAGTAGGTTAGTAAAGTTCTTCGAGGTTGTGAACATTGGCATCCTCCATTTGCTACATTTGTGAAATTAAATATTGATGCTGCCCAATTTAAGGACACTAATGAAACTGGTTTGGGTATGGTTGTAAGGGATGAGGGTGGACAATTTATCGGTGCTCGTACCATGTTCTTTCCGGGCTTAGTTAGATCGGAAGAGGCGGAGGTTATGGGTGTTTATGAAGCGCTTTCTTGGATTCGTGATTTGGGGTTTAGTAAGGTGGAAGTGGAGATGGATGCTAAGGTCGTTGCGGATGCTTTAAAAGGAAATTCTCACGGACGACACCTCTTTTGAAAGCTATGTGAACGCTGTCAAAAGCTTTGGGTAATCTTTTTCTTATTGTAGTTTCCACTTTGTCTATCGTGCGGCCAATAGTGTGGCGCACTCTTTTGCTAGGGCTTCGAGATCCTATTCGAGTCCTCATACGTGGGTCGAGCCTCCATCCTTTGTGCAAGGCATTCTCAATGATGCTTGCTTTGGTTGTAAATAAACGTTGCTGGTTTTTCTTTCAAATATATATATATATATATATATATATATATATATGATACAAAAACTCTACTTAAATTTTTAAAATTTAATTTTTTTAAAATATGATCGGGTTAAGGTCATAAGTCCATAAATATGCTTAATATATATGTAATGGAGCCCGTCTCAAAATATAAATTTTTATCTAAGATAATATTTGGTGATTTTCTCTTTTCTATGGAACCCGTCTCAATCGATCTTCTAGATGTAATTCTAGGGTTCTATTGTTGATTCTCTTTTCTTTTTTTTTTTTTTTTTTTGTGCGACGATATCAAGGAGCGATATCTTTGTGTTGATGAATGTTGGTGTGTATTATCATCGTAGTCACATACTCGTATGACCCGATAGAAAGCCGAACTACCTAGTGGGTCACAGTATCAATGATGACGCTGATGATTTCGAAGTGACCAAGTTGGGAGCACCCAACAATCGAATGAATGGAGAGACACCTTAGCCTAATTCTATGTATAATGAGTGGAGAAACAAATGCATCATAGCTTGTGTTTAATCACTTTGTAGTGCTAAGACATATGATGCATTTGGATCGTTTATTAATGTGTGTATTAATGTAAACCAAATTTATATTTTATTATAAAGCTGCACCTTTGATTGTCTTTCTTTATTACTCCATTAATTAATTTTGCGGTATGATATTATCCATTTATCCTTATATTAGAATATCAACCGTGTACTTATGTAAAAGTTGGTATTATTTTTAACATTGTATAATATTTTATAGGTTGTAATGGAGCATCACTTCGATAGTAGCTTGTTAAATCCAAAAAGGAGGAGAAGAATGTTGTGGCTACGGACATTGCTTGTCATCATCGTGTATGGACCATATAAATGAAAGAAAATATGTTGACTCGGGGCTCACTAGAGAACATTATTCAACGGGCATGAAATGTGAGAATGACTTTCGTAGTGGATACCTAAAGCAACTTGAGAAAGAAATGAAAAGGTTGATACCACATTGTGATCTACGAAATGTAACCCCATATTAGCTCGAGAATTCACTTGTGGAAGAAGATCCATGGTGTCCTCAATGTTATTATAACATCTTACGGATATTCGTAGGACTCGGTAGAAGTGTTAGAGATTATTACGTAACATGATGATGTGTGGTGACTGCATTCCAATTAAGGTCTTTCTCATCGTCCTTTCTTTCGCCATGTTTTCTTTAATGTTTTTTCACTATATTTGATGCCATTTTCATGTCATGTTTATAATTTTTTGAGCATGCTTTGGACATTGAACCTAATTATGTTATTTTTTGTGTAGGTTGAACCTTTTGCCGAGGGGATACGATACAAATCGGCATTTTCCTCTACTCACGAGAAGAGGTGGGTGTGAGATTTTTGGAAATGAAACGTGGTAGAGGAGATCATCAGAAGCCGAGGAGTTTCAATATTGCCATAGAAAAATAGCTGCTTGGAGAAGAAGTGAATGAGAATGTCCCTCCTGGGTCCATGCCAAATGCTTTCGTATGTAGATAAAGCGAGAAGTCTCTCGAAGACACAAAGTGTCCTGACACATGCCCACCATTTAACAAGAGAAAATGGAAAAAATTGAAGACCATTGACACGAAACAATGAAGCAGATGGTAGTAGTTGATGGGTAAGTTACAGTGAGGACTAGCGCTCTTCATCTCTGAGGAGATGTCGAAGAACTTTGGATACGACAAACAAGATGTCCAGCAAAAAGATCAACATTACTCATTGAGTTGGACAAGTTGAAAGCTATCTAAAATGCCAATCAACGGATTAAAATATAGCAAAGATTCTAGCTAACAATAACCAAAATTCGATCTTGAGCTTTTCTTTAGTGCTTCCTCCGAAGATATGGAAACAAATGGGTGTCCATGATGCTAAAAGGAGAGCAGTGTAGTAGTCTCGAGAAATGTGTCCATGTTTATTGTGGTGTCTATTGCTATTTTGAACTTAAAACTTTACGCTGGTAGTTTGAACTTAAAAACTTGTTGGTATTTGAACTTAAAAATTTGATTGTCGACATTAGTACTTTTTAAAAAAAAAAAACTATGGTGGCTTTTTTTTTTTTTTTGTCGAGATACTTCATGGTGGTATTAAGACTTTGTTTTGTTTCGTATTTTGTCCGATATTATTGTGTGAATATTTTAATCGGAGTCTATCGTCGCTTCGACGAGGTAGCATTGCACATTGATGGGGAGAAAAATATTGAGTTTTAATTAAGCATTGTTACAACACTCAATCATTGTTATATGCGTCACGCGTTTTGCTCGATAAATCGTCCCGGAATTCATGAAAAAGAAAAAATCAATAAAAATTACCAAAAAAAGTAAAAAAAAATTAATTAATTTTAAGAATTAATAAAAAAAAGTAAAAAATAAAATTAATAAATTAATTTAAGAATTAATAAAAAATGTAAAAATAAAACTAATAAATTAATTAGAAAAGAAAAAAAAGGAAAGGAAAATAAAAATATTGCATTGTGAAGTGGCCGATATATACCACGTGCTTAAGCTGCATCCTTTTTTATTAGGTGAGGAGTCAATTTAGTCATTTTACAATTATCACCCTCTCTTAATCCACTAAAGTAAATATGGGATAAGTGTATCAAGGAACTATTATATAGCAAATGAAGTAAACATA